>JBBGZY010000188.1:0-1337500 GCA_037952925.1 Lithobates clamitans
GCCAGACATGAGTTGGTACACCCCAACAAACATGCCAAGTTGCATCTCAGGGGTGGCAGTGCTGGAGCAGGTGCCCTCCCCTAGCTGCCAGGGGAGCAACTGCTCCGGTAAGGAGGGGGCCAGGGATACAGGAAAGGTTAGACAGGTACTGGTAATAGTGGACTCAATTATTAGGAGGACAGAGAGGGCAATCTGTCACAAAGACCATAGTTGCCGAACAGTATGTTGTTTATCAGGCGCTCGGGTTCGGCGCATTGCGGATTGGATGGACAGATTATTGGGCGGGGCTGGGGAGGACCCAGCTGCCTTGGTACACATTGGCACCAATGACAAAGTAAGAGAAAGAGAGTCCTAAAAGATGATTTCAGGGACTTAGGGAATAGATTGAAGAGAAGGACCTCCAAGGTGCTTTTCTCAGAAATACTACTTGTGCCTTGAGCCACACCAGAGAGGCAGAAGGAGCTTAGGAAACTGAAAAAGTGACTGAGGAACTGGTGTAAGAAGGAAGGGTTCAAGTTCCTGAAGAACTGGGCTGACTTCTCAGTCTGTTACCGGCTCTTTAGTAAGGACAGGCTGCACCTCAACAGGGAGGGTACAGCTCTATTGGGAAGAGAGATGGCCACCAAGTTGGAGGGGCTTTTAAACTAGGTGTTTGGGGGGAGGGTTCAGAGGAAGTGACAGCCGGCAGTGAGCAAAGGACAGAGGGTAAAAATGTAGTCAGCAGTGATAATATAGCCATAACATCTAATCCTGGGGTGAACGAGTGGACAAATCAAAAACGAAGTCTGAGAAAACATAAGGAGAAATTAATATGCACTCATACAACACAGAGGCGTATACACAAATGCCAGGAGCCTAGCTAACAAAATGGAGGAACTGGAGCTGCCATTACATGAGGAGAACTTAGACTTTGTGTGAACAACAGAAACTTGGTTTGACAGCTCACACAACTCGCTGGCAAATATTCAGGGGTATTCCTCGTATTGGAAGGACAGGGAAGGTAGAAGGAGGGGGAGGGGTGTGGCTATAGAACAAAAATAAAGTAAGGGTAGTAGAGAGGAGTGACATTGTGAATGGGACGGGGGGTGGAATCCATCTGGGTAGAACTCCAAAAGGCATCAATTTGAACCTACACTATATATTGCTTTATGCTCTGTCCTATAAGAATTTTTTTTTTGTACCAATAAATTATTTTTATCGAATTGACATCTATTCAGTGCCTATATAGTCCCACCCCTAGAGGGTTTTCTCCCGTTGTATAACATTAAGGATGATGGCACTCTATCCACTATAGCAAGAGTTACCTTCTAGAAGTGGGAAATTAATAATGGGGGTATGTTACAGGCCCCTCAACCTGAAGGGGGGGCTGGACCTCCTATCACAGTTGGAAATGGCAGTGAGCCAGAGAAATGACTTCAATTATCCTGATATTGACTGGGCAGAGGGGACAGCTCACTCATTAAAAAGCCCATCATTTCATGAATATCTTACAGGACAACTTCAAGTCTGAATTGGTGGATTCCACGACTAGAAAGAATGCATTGCTACATTATTAATTACGAACGATCCAAGTCTGATCTCAGATGTGGCAACACGGGACAACTTGGGATCTAGCAATCACAGGATGATCACATTTAGCATAAATCATAGGAAAAAAAGCCATGAGGGTAGCACAAGAATGCTAAATTTCAAACAAGCAAACTTTTCTGAACTGTGCTCAATACTACAAGACATCAATTAGGACCAAATCCTAGAAACATTGAACACGGAAGAAAAATGAATGCTTTAGGAACATATTAAACAAAGGTATAAGACAGTGCATTCCAATGGGCAATACATATACAGTAGAAGCGTGAAGGTTAAACCTGGGTTGCTAAACCGTAACATAAAGTCTTATTAAAGAGAGAAAAAATGGTCTATAAAAAAAATATAAAGCAGAGGGGGCATTGTCAGCATTATAACACAAGGAATGCAATAAGAAGTGTAAGAACGCAATTAGGGCGGCTAGAAAAAGACTAAAAGAGACACATAGTAAAAAAAATCCCAAGGAATTTTTTTTGATATATTAACAGTAGAAAAGCGAGGTTGGAGCACATTGCCCACATAAAAGACGATGATGGGAGGATGGTTACAGATGACACAGAGAAGGCAACTGTACTAAATGCAAAATTTCTTCTCAGTTTTTCCACAGGAAAAGGAGAGGTATACCGACCATGACTGTATTGTTAATAACAAATCGCAGGACGTACCCTTGTGGCTAACAGAGGCCAGAGTCAAGAAAAGAATAGATAAGCTTAACACAAATAAATCACCGGGACCAGATGGCTTACACCCAAGAGTCCTCAAAGAACTCAGTCAGGTTATAGCTAGACCATTATTCCGAATCTTTGTCGACAGCATACTGACAGGAATTGTACCAGCTTATTAAAGGAAAGTCAATGTGGCACCAATATTCAAAAAAGGGCAGACACATATTCCTGGTAACTACAGGCCATTCAGCCTAACATCAATAGTAGGTCAATTATTGGAGGGACTACATCCAAGAATTTGATGAAGAAAACAGTATTGGTAGTAATCAGCATGGGTTTACGAAGGGTTGCTCCTGCCAGACCAATCTGTTGACATTCTACGAGCAAGTGAGCTGCCATCTAGATAGGGGGAGGCCTGTGGATGGGGTGCATTTGGATTTTGCAAAAGCATTTAATACAGTTCCCCATAAATGCTTAATCTACAAGCTGAGGTTTAAAGGCATGGACCATAAGGTTTGTTCATGGATAGAAAACTGGTTACAGGGGCACGTCCAAAGGGTAGTGATAAAAAAAACATGTACTCTGTTTAAATTATTCATAAATTATATAGGAGAATGGGATATATAGCTCAATCTCAGTTTTTGCGGAGGACACAAAAATATGCAGGGCAATAACTTCACATCAGGATCTAGAAATTTTACAGAAAGACCTGAATAAAATAAAGTGGGCAACTACATGGCAAATGAGGTTTAATGTGGAGAAATGTAAGGTAATGCACATGGGGGCTAAAAACATATACGCAAGCTACTTACTAGGGGGAGAACCTCTGGGGGAATCAAGAATGGAGAAAGATCAGGGGGTCCTAGTAGACGACAGACTAAGCAATAGCATGCAATGTCATGGTGCAGCTACCAAACCCAGCAGAATATTAACATGCATAAAAAAGGGGATATACTCCAGAGATAAAAGTATAATGCTGCCACTTTATATAAAAAACTCTGGTTAGGTCATGTATGGAGTATTCTGTCCAGTTCTGGTCACCAGTCCTCAGAAGGGATGTGCTGGAGCTGGAGAGAGTCCAAAGACAGGCAACAAAATGAATAAGGGGATTGGAGGTTCTCAAATACCAGGAACTAAAGCACTATAACAAGCACTAAATGTATTCGCGCTGGAGAAGAGACGTTTGAGAGGGGACATGATAGCGAGATTTACACATACCTCAATGGTAATCCCAGCATAGGAAAAAACAATTCAGTCTTTGAGTGTAAGAGGACACGGGGTCACACAATGAGATTGGAGGAGAAGCAGTTTAAGGTTAAAGGGATTGTTATTTTTAAAAAATATATAAAAACGAGCCTTTACAAACATATCATACTTACCTCCACTGTGCAGCTCGTTTTGCACAGAGTGACCCCGAACATCCTCTTCTGGGGTCCCTCGGTGGCTCCTCCCCACATCAGATAACCCCATAGGAGAAGCGCTCCCCCGGGGGGTTACCTTGCGGTCGTGCTCCCGAGTCCAGCATTTGCGTTCATAGACACGAATGACGGATCCGGCCCCGCCCCCCAGCACCCGCGTCATTGGATTTGATTGACAGCAGTGGGAGCCAATGGCTGCGCTGCTATCAATCTATCCAATCAAGAGCCAAGAACTCCAGGCAGAGGAAGAGCGCGTCTCCGGCATGTGAAATTCCATGGCTCAGGTAAGTAAAACGAGGGGGAGGGGGGATGGGGGGCCGGTCACTGCCAGTTGTTTTTTCACCTTAATGCATAGGATGCCCAGGGTTTTTTTCCCACTGTCAGGGCGATATGGATGTGGAACTCTTTTCCACAATTGATGGTGTCAGTGGGGAGTATTGATATTTTTAAAAGACTCTTGGGCCTGCATCTTAAAGAACACAACATTCAGGGATATGGGCAATAAATATCGACACTGACACACATACACCTACACAGGTTGAACTGGATGGACTATTGTCTTTATTCAACCCTACCTACTACTTTACTAATCGTGTGACATTTCAATAAGGTTCAAAATAAAAAAAAAAAAGGGGGGGGGAGACAGTGTAGTGTAGTATAGCGGCTGGTGTAAATGGACCCCAAGCGATCGCCTAGAGACCCTTGTAAACATACTTCGTCAAGAAAATACTGAATTGTAGAAACAAAAGCAGAAAGAAAACAAAAAAACACTAGCTAGCACAGGTGACATTCATTAACAATAATCAAACCATAAATAAAAGGAATTGCTCTAAAAAATGCTGTGGAAATCGGTCACAGGGTAGCTGGTGTACAGAAGGAAAAGAAGAAGCTATAACCTGGATGAACTTGTATGTGTACCAACAACCAAAGTAGTTAACCCCTTCACGCCAACAGTATGCATATATGCGGCCCCACTGGGCTGGCCTTTTTTTTCCATGGGGTGTGTATGTGTCTCAGTGGGAGCCCTGTGTACAATTGCAACCCCAAACTCTGGGGCACCTGATCACTGTTTTAGTTTCTGAATGACTATCACAGCGATCAGTCACTGTGATGCCTGCACCTGTGTTTCTCTCTCAAGAAATAGATAGAAAAATGTGCGTGGGCACTCTTTACATCTGGAGGAAAGGAGATTTAGGCTAGGTTCACATATATGCAAACTGGATGCGTGGTTTCTGCACATCCAATTCACATGACATGCGGGCGTGACTGTCTCTCAATGGAGCAGGTTCACACAGGTATTTTAGACTTAGCGACATAAATCACTGGCTCTCCGTTTATACAATGCAGGCTGATCATGGCTGGCGAGAAGGGCCAGCAGGGTGCTGTATATAGCTTCCTAAAAACATCACCATGCCCTGCCTCCGTACCCCTCTCAAGAGCCCTCAGCCCTGATTCAAGCAGTGGGCTGGCTCTTGGGAAGAGTTATACAAATATCAAAATGCCTTGATGGGTGGATGCCAAGTTGGAGTAGTGGATGTTCCTAGGCAGCTTTAATGGAGACTAACATTTCAACAGTATTATCTACGCAGTCTACATACCCCTGGGAAATAGAAATGTGTAAAAAAGAATTGTTGGCTTTTGGTGTATAGAGCTTGCATCCACCTACAAAAAAACCTCCGCTTTTTTTTTTTATTACCTCTGCTTGTCATGTGCTGTGTTTTGTCAGCACAGAAAGAGACGAGACTGTACACAGCTCTCCACTGTGGCCTTGAGACTTCTAGGGCGAAGGAACGAAGTTTCCTTTTCTGCCATATGCAAATATGGCAGCCACATAAAATTCTACACAGCCACCTAGAAGGTAATAGAAACACACAGTAACACCAGCAACTCTGACAGGTATTGAGAGTAAATTATAAAAGTGTTTTTCCATATATATTCTTTACATATTTTTCAGTTTGAGAATACAACATTTTCTAGTGAATATGAAATCCCCCATATAAATATTTTAATTTCATATGTACACTTTTACAGCCAGCATACGGCAAGAGCAGGTCTGGTATTCGGGGGTTAGAGATTCTTAAGCTGGCTCAAATCATCGTTTGTCAAGCAGGGACAGCCACACACTGATTGAAATTTTGCCGGTCTCTCTGAACAGGACTAATTTCCAATAAGTGTATGGCCAGCTTTATTTCAGTCCTGAGCTGTGACTGCAATCTAAAGATGCCTATAAATGGATCAAAACTTGGCTGGTTCATCAGGGACCGTCTAATTTTGAATTCATCTATGGCTGTTCCCATTCAACAGAAGTTGATCTTGACTGCTGTTGAACGGGACTGTTGGAAAACATTTGTCAATCATCGGCTGTGGCCGTTGCTCAGTGTATTTTGTGGAGGAGACCCACTGACAGAATGCGATGGGGAAGGAGGGAGGATTCTTCCATCTACCAGGCATGTTTGTTTTGTTTCGAGCAATCCTTTCATGGCTTCTATGGCCAGCCCTAAAGCAAGATATCTGGACATACACACAGCTGAAAAATTCAGAGTGGGAACACATCCCTCCTCCTCTTTTGTAGAGACGGTGACCTTCAGTCTGCAGGAGCACACAAAGTGCAGAGATAGTGTTGTGCTCCTATTAGACAGTGGAACAGGTGCCGTAAACACTGAAAAGTGCTGTAATTTATGAAAATTTATTTTTTTTAAAGTATTTTTTAATAAAGGATTACAAATAAAAAATTAATACAAAATAATTTTTTAAAACATCTAAAAAAGGTTCTAGTTCCTCATGTTGAGTGTCTGCATATATGTGGCCCCTGTGTAAACCACTTACTGTGCTCAGAGTACACTCCCTGCGCACTCTCACCACAGTAGCCGGCGGTTACAGGAAAAAACACCCGTTGCCACACCCCCAGTAGGTTGCTTGTCCCCCCCCCCCACCAGCCCCACAATTACCCCATCTAGTAGCTTCGGCTCCTTCCAGCGTCCACTTCACCCTGCGTCTGCGACTTCATGGCAGCTTCCCTCCTCCTCTCGGCGGCCAATACGATCGCTTTTCCTCTTGTCCGATTGGGTCTCAAGACCCGCTTCCTGATTGGCCGGGAAGAGAATGAGGAAGACAATAACAAATATAAAATTGGCCATTGTCACACAATTGGGTGGGCTCGGGGCGCAGCCAATTAGAGCCTCAGGCTCTAAGCATGTGCTTAAAAAAAACAAAACACACCCATTGAAATTCATGCATCCAGCCCCCTGCATGTAGATTGGGGCCGGACGCATGGATTAGGGGGGCGGCGCTCCTAATGGACAGGCCGCCACTGGACACTACCCCAAAAAATAATCACCTAATATATGATATTCCTCTGGACTGGCCATCAGAAAGCCTTTTCAACTTACAGTACTAGCAGTTTGGTTTGTTGTACAGTAGGCTTTGGGTGGTGGTATTTTAGCCTAATGTTTAAGACAAGGGCAACACAATTTTTTCTTTGTTATGTCAGCAAATCAACCCACTGGCAGCAATGACGCCCCAGATCCTATGCTATGACCTACATACAAGGGATAATTTGTTCAACCAGTTATAGGATACACTTATCTGAAAAAGAATATATACACATTATAGATGGATTATGCTTTGGTACACATTTGACAAAAGATGAAACAACTCATTTAACTGAAAAAGTCATTTTATATACATAAACACAATAATTATACACATTGGTTACTACAGCTGTATTTACCAATTAAAAAAACAAAACATAAGACCACAACTATAGCCAAGATATGATATTTCTAACCTACAGAAAATGAGCTCTTTTTTTAAATTTTATTTGTAAGTCATGATGCACACTGCCGCCTGGGGCTGTACAACATAAAGTTTGGGCATATTTTCCCACCTAAGACAGTAAAAGGCACTACACTGAAGATGCAGGTTGACAGTTAATTCATGCAGGCTGCAATTTCTATAGCACACTACACTGCAGGGCAGAGCAGCAAATGCGTCACACTGAATTGTATGACAATGTCTCCCTGTGGTAGATGAGGTTTTTAATCACTGGGAAACTGGCAACCACTTACATGTGAACTGAGCCTTTTTTTATGTTCAACCTCGTCTTTAATACATATCTTCTAATACAGGGTTTTAGTGCTCATTTAGCTGTATTTAATGTATGCTGTTGCAAAAAAAAGGATTTTTTTCTAGTACATGATTGGCTGATTTAGGTCACCCTACTTACCAAGTTCACTCATCAGTCATTGTTTAATGGGATAGGTTAGGTATAAACAAGAAAACACAAAATTATGTTATTAAACCGAACATTTACATCAATAGTAAGATACTCATATGCTTCTTCCAAGTATAAACGTCATCCAGACCAGTTCTCATACAGTAAGATTTGAACACAACTGTTGAACAACTCTCATATTTTCTGCACTTTTCCAAAAAAACTTGAATCTGACCCTTTGGAAGGTTGCAGCACTAAAGCTGAACCAAAGTCCAGCCAACACCATATAGTTTCTGATGTGAAGGCCTGCATCTGGGCTGACCTCTTTTTCCATTGGGCATTCAGACATTTTGGCACTGGGGCCAGCACCGTGCTCTATGGCAGAACTAAATCAAGGCTAGGTAATAGATTCAGCTTTGATGAATATGTGAAAAGGCTCTGGGCAGAAGCACTGCTACCACCCATTCCTGAAGTAATGGAGTTTAGGCCTAGCCAACTCTAAGGGGCTATGTATATTCCAATTAATTCTAACGCAACATCATAGAATACAGCACTATATGATACATCAGTCAGCTAATAACTGTGGATGCAATTTCCTGTAACAAAGGCATCATGTATTCTTTTGCTCCAGAACATCTTCATCTTGTTCGAGTTCCCAGTTACATATTTACTCTGGTATGATACTCTCCTAAAAATTCAGCTCTTGATGAACTTGACCCAGTGGCAGGGTTTTGAGGTCAAAGAAAGGCTAAGTCAGCAAAACAGGAGAAATAGCAGGATGGAAAGTTATTCAACCTAGAAAAAGGTCACATGTCCTGGTAATGATCGACATAGTGCTGCGACTTTTCAAGACATTCCTCTTTTGCTTTTCTGCAGGAGTGTCTGTCTAAGTGCATTAATCTTCTGGTCAAGTTCCATCAAAGAATATCTCTGCAATGTTTAAAAAGAACAAATAGAAAATTAAACAAACTAATTATAAAACAGAGCTATAGGCAACAGTTTAATACATCATTTCAACATACTGTATACATGAGAACATTCCACAAATCGTCTTTAGGCAATCCCCGAAAGTCCACACAGCCTCTACCTAAAAACGAAACATTGACCTTCTCTCTCAACTCATCCCCCCCAAAGTTACTATCTTTTGTATCACTTGCCCCTTCCATTTAGATTGTAAGCTCTCAAGAGCAGTGCCCTCCTAGGTCTGAACAAAATAAACAGAGCTCTCCCCCACTGTGCTATTGTATTCTGCCCCCCCCCCGTGCTATTGTATTCTGCCCCCCCCCCCCCCCCCAGAACACACTGATCCAATGGTTGCCAGAGCTGATTGGATGCTGGTTTTCACGAATTTCCCTTCAAAAAGCAGCTGGTAGTTAGACCGGCTTCTGTCGGAAGGACAGCTGTACACATGGACTTAATGTCGGCTGGGTCCTTTTGAACCGGTGGATTCTGGCTGATATTTGGCCCATATGTACTTAGTTTGACCCTCTGGTCTTGCATTGTATTATAACAATACCGTCGCCCTTTATATTGTAAAGAGCTGTGAATAATCATTTTTGCAGAAATTTGTAAGTGTTTTCCACAACGCTTGAAATTTACCCTCACATTGCTGATACTATAGCGTAGCCCTGAACCTACTTTAATCCATACAGCTAAAGGACATACAGCTTTGATAATAAAGCAAGACTCTAAAGAGGTCATTGAGTTTTTTTCCTTTCTAATGGCAAACTCTGCGTTAAATTGACAGCACTGTAATGCAGTAGACACTGATTGGTTTATATGCCCACTGCTACTTTAAAGTGACATTAAAGGTTTTTTTTCCCCAAAAATAACAAACATGTCATACTTATCTGCTCTGTGCAATGGTTTTGCACAGAACAGCCCTGATCCTCCTCTTCTACAGTCCCCTGTCGGTGCTCCTGACTCCTCCTCCTTTTGAGAGTGCGAATTGATCATGCCCCCGCTTCCTAATCACTGGATTTGATCAACAGCAGCTGGAGCCAATGTCTCCCACTGCTACTAATCTGTCCTGTGAGGAGGGAGAGACAGACAGCAGTTCTGCTGCTCTTGGGCAAAACACTAGATCTATATTGGGTTCAAGTAGGCATATTGGGGGGTGGGGGGGTGGTACGGGGAGCTGCATTTGAAGGTTATTTTTTAAATTTAATGTAAAGAATGCATTATGGAAAAGAAATACTTTCGCCTTTGCAACTGCTTCAACCGGAATTCAACTCTACAGGTGAAGAGAGGAAGTGAAACTAAAGACAAATTGAGGTACTATTTAAAAACTGCTGTAAGGCTGGATTCACACTATTGTGGTCCTTCGGAGTGTATTATCTCATGCATGTTAATGTGCGTTCAGTAACGTGGCCATTTCATTGTGAATGGGCTGCCAATGCACTGCAACGGTCTAAAAAAAACCACACATAGCCCTGCCCTTTTTTGGCAACAGCGCAACACAAAAACAGGAAATATGTGTTGTGATGTCTATTATGCATTTGCTTTGGTCACTACTGCATGGTGTGTTCGGGTGCCATTCACAAATAGGATTGTTGACATGATTGTAAAATCCTTTTTCCTAAAGTACATCACAGGACGCAGGATTGGCAGAGTCTTGGACCATGGATTATACTTCACCTCCAGGTAATTGGACACTGGCGAAAGCATAACTGAAAACCCAGTCCTGCCTAAGCCTTAAATTGTTTTTGCTAGTGTCCTTAGATGGTGTTTACCAAGCCTTCAGTTTTGTAGCAAGCAATACAGGAGATATCAGACACAGAGGGGAGGGTCCTGCAATGTACTTTAAAAAAAGGATTTCAAAAAGGTAAAAAAAAAAATTAAATCCTGCTTTCTTTATTGTACAGAAAAGGACAAATTCCTAAATTGGCAAATTCCTAAAACAATGGGATGTCCAAAAGCAACCCCATGACGGATGGCCAACACAGAAAACAGGCACAAGAACCACAAAAAGAGGGAGATATTACTCTCATAGCTCAAACCACATCTAAACAATGGAAAGCAATCCCCCTAAGGTGCTTAGGAGCAGGTTAGAAAGTTGTAGCACAATGGTGCTGTGTAGTACAAGGCATGGCTCCTTACAAGATAGGGTTAGTAACTTGGAATGCTACGACCTGAAGTAAAGGCAAAGATGAAGGCAACCTTAGGAGTAAGGTCTGGAAGACGAATATTGCAAATAGGCTCAAATGGGCTGCTTCTAAAGTACAGAAGGAACAATGCAAATGACCCCCTGCATGAAAGCCCTCACCAAGGAATGAAAAGCAAGAGGTCTCTGAAATAGGACTGCCAAGGTTGGGATGTAACCCTTACTGGTACTTAAGGCAAAAGGACTTGTCCAGACCAGACTAGAGAAAAGAGAACTAGTCCCACAGAATACTTCCTGGGGTCTGGACTCTCATCAACAAAGCATACTACATTTTTAACATGCAGGGAAGACGTCTTCCTAGCCTTTGTTTCAGCAGCAAAGCTGTTACATCCAGCACCTGTGGAGCAGGAAAGTACACGGATCCCAGAGACAGCAGATCTGGTAGGTAATGCAGACTCCAAGAGTCTAGAGCAGGGTTTCTCAATTACAGGCCTCAAGGTGCACCAACAGGTCATGTTTTCAGGATTTCCCTCAGATGAAATGGCTGTGGTAATTACCAAGACAGTGAAATCAAATCACCTGTGCAAATAAATGGAAAGCCTGAAAACATGACCTGTTGGTGCGCCTTGAGGACTGGGAATTGAGAAACACTGGTCTAGAGAGCTGCAAAGGCCAACAAATGTTCCCTCACTTGAAGTTTAACGCAGGAAACCGACAAGTCCTTTTCCTAGTAGAGGATTTTGGAGTTTGCTTCTTTTTCGGGAACTGGTTCTGAGCTTTGTCTGAGGCCTACCTGGGATGAAAGAATGAAACTTTCATTCTAACAGAAGAAGAATTTGGACCTGCTCTCTTTTCTTCTTTAGAGGCAATGGGGTACTTTTGCCCCCAGTAATCTTGTGGATAAAAGGTATCCACATTGGACCATGGCCCTGGACCCGTAGAGCAACCGACAAGTTTCAATGTGATGCAGCTGTGTGCCAAGGAACGTTTTTTCCATTGGATCCAGTGCTAGTTAGCAACTTGCAGCCTGAGCCCGCTCTGCTTCCTGCGGGGTATGGGTACAGTCTCTCAAGGCAACCGATCTGGATGGATGCTGCTGGTTAAGGCCTCTAGTGCAAGCAAACGGGTGTCAGATGAAAACTTGCTGGAAAATAGGTGCAACTAGAAGTAAAAAAAAAAAAAAAAAAAAAAAAAAGCATGGACAGGGCTGGATTTTCAGCTTTGCTTTCACCGGTGTTCAATCACCTGGATGTGGAGCATAATCCATTGGTCTAAGAATCCTGTAATCCTGTGATGCAAAAAAAAAAAAAAAAAAGGGATCTGCAATGCACTGCGTTACCGCATCACATGAATGGGTCCTTAAATATTTTAATGAATGGATTACTGGATTAAATGAAAAACTTCTATCAATCTAAAATTCTATTTGAAGCATATTATTATAATACTGTACAGTATCATACTGTACAGTCTTATGAAGAACAGTCTTTACTCTATCATGCCGTTAATGAATAGTACTTGCAGATATTATGTGGCCTTCATCTCAAGAGATGCCAGAACATTTTATAAAAAAAAATAATAATAATATTGACAATCCAAGTTTTTTTTATGCAAGAAGGGCAAAAGGATGTAGCAGACAGCTTTTGTTTAAATGTAAGCATTATTTGCATAACTCCAAGACTTACAGATGCAACCAACCCTTTGAGGGCAACCATAATATGCTGATACAGCCCGCAATGAAATTGACTGACACCACTGGCTTAGCGAGCTCACATTGTGCAATCAAAGATTATATTTTTTTTACATTTTCCTTGTACAGGATTGGATATTCTTTGCAAAGTGAATTTTCACTAAAATCAAATCAAGACCAAAGCTCTTAATCCTATATGTTTATTCAGATGATTATTCCCTCCCTGCACAGGTATTCCTGCTATTTGACCCAACAGTCTTCAGTCACACAAGACTGACTATTCAACTTCTGTTGGGAACCCTGCATAAAAAAATAAATAAATAATATTCACCTGAGAAGGAAGGACTTTCTTTCGCTTATTTGACATATCCTGAAATAGAAATAAATGTTAAGGAATCTTATCTTGTTCATACAGAAAAAGGTACACAAATACTGCGGCAATTAGAAAAAAGACAATTCAATGCTATAAAGAACACAGTCAGACTTTATAGCTGAAAATGTATAGACACTGTTGCTGAAATATGGGTGTAGGTTTGATTTCAAAGTCAAAAAATATAAAAAAAAAGCCTTGAATGCTGCTCACACATTCTGAGTGGAATACACAAAACAAACTGCATTAGAATAAATCTGAATTGCTCAATGTGTAGATATGTCTGCCTACAGTGGGATAATGTATAAAATTATAGGACTCAGACTAATAGCATAGTGCAGCAACTAACAATTTCTTGTCTACTGTATCTTCATTGACTGCAAGCAGCAGCAGGGAATGGAACATCACGTCCCAGAAGCACATAGTAATAGAAAAGCAATTTTGTGTTAGAAGCGAATGCAGCTTTATGTGAAAGAAAAAAAAATATATGGTAATTTAACCCTGCATGACACTGCCCCATCTCAGTAGGGTAACAGTTTGGGACCAAAATTAATTACATTAAAGCCTAATTCCATGTTTATTTTCACTTTAGTTAGTTTGGCCCAAGCTGGCTCAAAACAAACCATTTCCTTTCTCTAACTGATGCGCCCACTGTCCGCGCTGTATAACCATATAGCATCAGCTACATATAGTATACAGCGCTGTGCTCCAGCAGTAGTATAGCAACTGCCGTCTGCTGCTGGAACAAAATCGAGTCGGGAAGAAAACTGCTCGGTCATTCACAACCTTGTAGTTTTTATCAATGAATACAAGCCTTCCTCTGATTGGCTAAGATAGACTTTGGGCTTCATTCACCCGCTACTCTACCTCAGCCAATCTGAGGAAGCTTTGTGCTCACTGGAAAAAAAAAATACAAGGCTTCCTGTGATTGGCCGAGGTGCACTCAGCTCGACTTGATTTTGTACCAGCAGAAGGGGGGGGAGGCGTGTAGTTTATGCTACATAGTTTATACAGTGCTGTCAGCGAGCACATCAATTAGTAAAGAAAATAGTTTGTTTGGCCCCAAACTATTTAAGGTGAACATAAACATAAGGTTAGACTTTGAAGTAGAACTATAGGCAAAACTTTTTTTTTTTTTCGTTTTGGATAGAGCAAGGGAGGCTTTTAACCCCTGATAGTTATTTTTTTGCCATTTTTGTCCCATTGGGGAAATTTACATTCACTTCCTGTCTCATAGCCAAAACAGGGAGAGAGGAAATCTATGCAAATTAAGGGAATCCTGGACCCCAGGTCACCAGAACTAGTATCCCCATTGGAAGATTTCAAGATCTCACTTGGCATAGGATTCAGAGCATGACCTTTTGGACATGCTTGTATTTCATATCAATCATGAGTGTGGACTTTTGAAATGTATGGATATTTGATTTTGTTTTTTTGTATCACATATTGTGCACATTCGCAGTAATTAATGTGTTTCTTTGGACGGGTTTGCATGACATCAGAGTCTGCTTAGAGACCAGTAAAATAAATCTCTCGACATCCATACAGATGGGTCCCTGCCATTAGCTGAAGTTGCAGTCTCTGCTACAGCTGTACAGACTTGTCTGGAGGTACACAGTTTGTTGCGAGTACTGCTTTTGCTGTTCCTAGGCCATGCAGAGAAGCTGAGAAAAAGGGGGGTGGGGGGGACCCTGAACCCATGCTTATAGATGTAGTGCACTGCTGGACAACAGCAAACACATCTCTATCTACACTTACTAGGCAAATTCAAGGTGTCAAAGACTAGATCTCCCTGACCCATCATGACCTTCACAAAGTGCGAGCACACATCTGCGCTTGAAAGTTGTGTTAATGATTTAGAAGATGCTTTTTTCCCCAATTCATACTGATAGAAAAGTAGTAATGCACAAGATTGACGCCAATATCTCAAAAGCAAAAGATCTTGAGAACATGCTGATTTGGAATAACATGCAGAGAGTAGTTCTCCACGAGAAAGCCAAGGAAGTAGATCTGAATTTGTCAAATGCTAGAACACTGGATCCTAGAGACATTCGGGAAAGACCACCCGTCTCCCCTTTTTTGCAGTTGAACGGCACATGGGGGGCCCTATCCATTGTCTCCCAGTAACCCACCCAGACATTTTCTTATACGCTTGTTGAATTATAGAGATAAAGAGAACAGTCTTTGCACGGCCAGAGCACTTATGGGGATTTTTTTCTAATGGTTCTAGGATCATGTGCTTTCCAGACTTCTCTCCAGAGGTACAGAAACGCAGAGCCCATTTTCAAGAAGTCAATTAACGTCTAAACATTTACAATATTCTATGGCGTACCCAGCTTGGCTATGAGTGGTGTGTATAGGGGGCAAACCACAGTTTTTTTTGTAACTCCTCTTAATCTGCTCAGGACTGGCTAGACCAGGGATATACAATTAGCGGACCTCCAGCTGTTTTTGAGCTGAGCAAAAGTGGGAGCAAGTACCTGTCAAATTTAGGCACCCGCTGCTCCACCCCCCCCCCCCCAAAATGTTTGAAATATAGCAGGGTAGGTCAATCCTCTCTAAAGCTACAAACATACCGCTGTGTTTATAAGTTTACATACCCTGGCAGAATTTATGATTTCTTGGTCAGAGAATATGAATGACAACACAAACTTTATTTTTTTTTTTTTTCATTTTAGTGTAAATATGAGATCCGAGGTCTTTAGGTCTGGTCATGCTTTTTTTCTATTACAAGGGATGTTTACATTCCTTGTAATAGGAATAAAAGTGACCCCATTTTTTTTTTAAAGAACAGTGTAAAAATAAAAAGGTAAAATAAATAAGAAAAAAAAATAAAATAATGTGAAAATGGTGTTCAAACCACACATGTGAGGTTTTGCCGCGATCGTTAGAGTGAGAGCAATAATTCTAGCCCTAGACCTCTTCTGTAACTCAAAACATGCAACCTGTAGAATTTAAACGTAGCCTATGGAGATTTTTAAGGGTTAAAAGTTTGTCGCCATCCCAAGAGCGGCCGCAACTTTGAAGCGTGACATATCGTGACAAGCGTGAGTATCAATTTACTGGGCATAACATTATTTTTCATTATTTTTTTTCAATATAGATTGTGGGCCAACTTTACTGTTGTCTTGTTTTTTTTAATTAAAAAAAATGAATTGTTTCCAAAAAAAGTACGCTTGCAAGACCGCTGCGCAAATACAGCGTGACAAAAAGTATGGTAACGACCACCATTTTATTCTCTAGGGTGTTAGAAAAAGAAATATATAATGTTTGGGGGTTCTAAGTAATTTTCTAGCAAAAAAAAAAGTTTATAACTTGTAAACACCAAATCTCAGAAAGAGGCTTGGTCCTTAAGTGGTTAACATCAATGACAGCTCGAAGTCTTTTGTGGTATTTGTGGATGAGGCTCTTTATCTTTTCAGATGGAAAGCTGCCCATTCCTCTTGGCAAAAAGCCTCCAGTTTCTTTAAATTCTTGGGCTGTCTTGCATGAACTGCACGTTTGAGATCTCCTCCGTGTGGCTCAATGATATTGAGGTCAGGAGACTGAGATGGCCACTCCAGAACCTTCACTTTATTCTGCTGTAGCCAATGACAGGTTGACTTGGCCTTTTGTTTTGGATCATTGCCATGTTCATCCAAGTACATCCCATGCGCAACTTCCTGGCTGATGAATGCAAATGTTCTTCCAGTATTTTTTGATAATACATACTGCATTCATCTTGCCATCAATTTTGACCAAATTTCCTCTGCCTTTGTAGCTCACACATCTCCAAAACATCAGCGATCTACCTCCGTGTTTGACAGTAGGAATGGTGTACCTTTCATCATAGGCCTTGTTGACTCCTCTCCAAATGTAGCGTTTATGGTTGTGGCCAAAAGGCTCCATTTTAGGTCTCATCACTCCAACTGACTTTGTGCCAGAAAGTAGCAGGATACTTTGTGGCATTTGCGTAGTAAGGCTTTCTTCTGCCGACTCGACCACGCAGCCCATCTTTCTTCAAGTGCCTCCTTATTGTGCATTTTGAAACAGCCACACCACATTTCAGAGAGTCCTGTATTTCACCTAAAGTTATTTGTGTTTTTTCTTTGCATCCCGAACAATTTTCGTGGCAGTTGTGGCTGAAAACCTAGTTGGTCTACCTGACCGTGGTTTGGTTTCAACAGAACCCCTCCTTTTCTACTTCTTGATTAGAGAGTTTGAACACTGCTGATTGGCATTCTCAATTCCTTGAAAATCTTTTTTTTTATCCCTTTCCTGTTTTATACAGTTCAACTACCTTTTCCCACAGATCCTTTGACAATTCTTTAGTTTTCCCCATGACTCAGAATCCAGAAACGTCAGTGCAGCACTGGATGAAAGATGCAAGTGTCTGTCAGGAGTCCAGAAACTCATTGACCTTTTATACACATGCATACTAATTACAAGCAAACAGATCAGAGGTGATGATGGTTACTTTTAATAGCCATTCAAACCTCTTTGTGTCAATTTGTGTGCATGTTATCAGGCCAAAATCACCAGGGTATATAAACTTTTGATAAGGGTCATTTGGGTAGTTTCTGTTGTCAGGAGTTAAAAAGAGTAAAACACAGTTGATTAATAAATGGCTTCAACCAAACGCTAACCATGAGAGAAAGAAATGTTTTGTGTGTCATCATTCATATTCTCTGAAAAATGGCCAAGAAATCATAACTTCTGCCAGGGTATGTAAATTTTTGAGCACAACTGTATTTGGATGGAATTCCCCTCCCTATGCTCACTGATGTTGACAGATCTTTGTTCAATGCCCCAATTATACTGCTGGAGTTGGGGATGGCAGTTTTTGGCCTTTCTAACCCCAAAGCTTTCGGCACCAACAGTCTTCCCATAGGAATATACACAAACTATACACAAACTATGAAGCAGTGTTCCTCCCTTGCCTTGTTGCATGCGTTCAATGAAGCCCTTAAGAAAGTCATTTTGCATATTAGACATCCAAATCAGGTGGGCTTTATGCCAAACCTTTCTATTGCTGTGAATATTAGCTGTGCCTATTTAGCGGAGAGTACATCATGGTTAGTTCTTTAGCTATGCTGGGAACTCAGTGTACTCGCCTCCAATGATCAGACTTGTCCTGACACACATCCATTCACTGGGAAGCTCAGTGTGTTGCTGCTTCTCCCCCCAGCTCTTATGCAGCTGAGAACAGAGGGAATGTGATCACTTATAAAAAAAAAAAAAAAAAAGGGAAGCATTTTTTTTATATATCTATACAAAAATGTTTTGGCTTTCATTTCTTTTTTAAACGGAATGGGTTGTTTTGTAAGGTGATCGTTTACAATCACTTTAAGACCCTAACATTGGTTTGGAGTCCTGTTTTAACGTAGGAGCTATCCAGTGCAGTCCAGAAGAACCATAGCATGTTATAAGTTAGGGGACATGTGTATTGCCTGTATATGAGAGCTGCTGTGCCAGAAGTACAGTGTTGACAATAATATAGGCCACATACAAATGTATAAATTGCAGCGAAAATAAAATCCGACCTACCCTGTTAACACACCTGTACAGAGGTATATTTTTTCACTTAAACATAAAGGTAGGTCTATGACCTGCTTTAAGAAGAAATTTATTGTAAAGGATCTCTTCAGCCATTTTTTTTCAGTTTTCAAGTAGGGAATTGATACATTCCCCATTAGTTTTCCTTTTGCTATCTACATGGGAGCAGCTTTCTCTTTACTTCCAGACCTAGGGAGCAAACTTGGAAGAGGAAAGCTCAAAGTGAGGGGATATCCCACTGATAGTTGCCACTGAAACAGGATGTTCCGAATGAAAACGTCTCTTCACATTCTGTTTTGTTTTAGAGACAAGAGTCACCAGGACAAATGGAGAAGGTAAATATCTCCAGTGGAGACAAACAGCAATAAAAATCTGACAAGTCTTCTTTTTTTTTTAATACCGTTTGGCGTTTTCTAGAGTGAATCACGTTACAAAAACCAAGTATTCTCTAGAAAGAAGAGTAGGAGTAAAGTGGCTCCTACACAGACTTAAATTGTTTTAATTTAATTTTTTTACATTAATGAAGCTGAGCAATCATGCACAGCCAGAAAAAAAAAATTACAAGCCAACAAGAATTTATGAGGATAGAAAAGGGTTAAAAAGCTCTGGAAACATTCACTGACCCAGCAGAAATCCGGAGCCAACACAGGCAAAACAGCAATGACAATCACACTATTTAAACAAATTTACTAGAAATGCAACGTTATATATGGATGCTCCCCAAAGAAACTGGTAGCAGGAGAAAACAAAAAACACTGCACATGAACAATTATTCTGGATGAACACCATGATTTCCCATCATGGCTACTTACCATAGACTGAAAATATTCAGGAGAAATGCCCTCCAACTCCAAGATTCTGTCTTCTAGCTTTTTAATTCTCTGATAAATGTCTTTAGGTACAGGTTGTCCTTGTATTATTTTGTTTGGATTGTGGGAAAAAAAAAAACAAACATATTAGTTGGCTGCCTGGAATATGCGGACATACAACAGCTCCAGACTCCTTAGGCTGGGTTCACATTATGTGCAGTGCAGTGCGGGGCACAGCAGGGGGTCCGGTGCATCCCTGTTTACCATTTCAGGTCTAAATCAGGTCCGAATTTTTGCCTGAATTCAGACCTGAAACTGAGCCAAAGACGCACAGGACCCTTCTGCAGTGCGCTCCACGGCTGCCCCGGAGATGTGTGGACCAGCTCCATTGAGTCACACTCTCCTGTTATGCGAATTGGATGTGGGGAAACCCGCATCCAATTCGCATAAGTATGAACACAGCCTCAAACTGGTTTCTATTTATCTTTGTATTTTTAGCACTATTTGATTATCATTCTGAGTATGTTCCTTCTCTTTATGTAAAAGGAGTTCAAGATGGCTTTATTGAACGTGAAACTTGAGCTAAAAAAAAAGAAATGGGCAAACAGACAGGTTTTTTAATACAGAAGAAACGCGCTTCATCTCCTCTGCATTAAAGTTACTTACCTGTCTGTCCCCCCCTGTACAGCAAGTTGCGCACGCACAGCTCACTGTAGAAATGTGCCGATGCCGAAGCAGACTGCATATGTGGGAGTGACGTCACCCCGTCTGGCAAATGAAAGCGGCTAGCAATCGAGACCTAGCATCAGTCATTACAACAGTTCTTTCAAAGCAAGTTTTGCTTGAAACATCCCTAGATTTTTTTTTTTGGCATAATACAACAAATAAGGGAATAAAACTAATACATGCATTTTCCTTGACCTATTCTGATGCATGAAATGATTCTTTAAAAGGAGTTGTGCATAAAAACATACCAGCTGCCAGCTGTCATTCTAACACAATGACTTCAATACTTAAAGTGGGGGTCCACCTATCTATCGTTTTTTTTTTTTTGGAGTTCATTCACAAACTTTTCTTCTCAGCATTACATACTCACATATTGTGTGTAATATGTCCGCCTGTGTCAGATTTCGTCGGAAAGAATAACTTATATTATTCACTGCAGGCGGTTTACATCTTCATTGTGGGCATTTGAAGCCCACAAGCATTCATTTCCTGGATGTGGTGAATGCTGTGCTCCCAGCATTCACCGCTTGTTCCCGCACATGCTCAGTGGCATCCTGGGAAGCCTGAGACTAGCTCCCAGGAGTCTGGGAGAGGCTAGAAACACGCCTACTCCCATGGGAGGAGAACCAGGAAGTGCAAAGGAGAATATAAAAATAAAAAGGTAATTACAGCGATTTAAATTTTTTTAACCAGCATGCCAGCATCTAGGCAAGGAAGAGAATACATACAGATATTGTTCAAAATTTGGGTGGAACCCCGCTTTAAGTTCCTGACCAGAAACAAATCTGCAGAGCAGGAATTTTGACTTTACACTGAAGTCAACGGGTGCACACTTTTTCTGGGTCAAGGTAGAGGGCAGGAAACTAATATTTTCTGAAACGCCTTAGTAACCCACACTCGTCTCAGTACAGGTTTCCTTTAAAAAAAAGCTTGATCTAAAAATTACAACGTAATTCACTTTAAGAAGCACTGGTATGTATGGATCATACATCCTAAAGCATCTACAGTACTAAAAGACTTGTACGCTCAGTCTTAACCACCACTAGGTAGCCTGTTGGTAGCCTGTTGTAGAAACTTATGCTGCTTTCATTTCCTGATTGGTTTGACTCGCTAGAATACAATTGATTTACTAGACGACATCCTGTTCTCTCTTTTGTTTATTAAAGACCTGTTCACAGTTTGCTCCCCTAGGGGTGAATAGGTTTATTCTTGGAGGTTTACTAGCTAGAAACTGAATTTAAAGAAATGAATTTGAAGGATTATTCACGATTATTATACTGACTTAATGTATTTATCAAAAATGCATTCGCTATACTATGTAACTGTAATGGTGTGAATCTTGTTATACCTTTCTTAATGTCTTTGTTATTTTATGTTCTTATAAGTAAATAAAAAATTGAATGTTTAAAAAAAAAAAAAAAAAAAAAAAAAAAAAAAAAAGGACAGCTTGATATTTGACATTACTGGAAACATTTGTAGAGAAATTACAACTTAAAGTGGTATTAAAAAAACAAATGCAATCTATATTTCCCTTTATTTGCCATGGTGATCCAGCCAGTAACACACTTTCTGTCTTAGGGTGCCTGCATTTTGGATGAGGTAGTAAAGCAGACCCCTTTGGACATCAGCATTGTCAGTCTGGGTAGGGGGTAGTGTTAGACTAGAAGACCGAGATGGACTTGACTAACAAATTGAAGCCAAACTCCTGCTAGCATTTCAGAACCAGTTATAGCAACAGTTTCTTTTTTTTCCTTTTTTGAGATAAAGGTTTTACATAAATAAATGCTGACCACTGCAAGCACCCCTGTCAGTGTTAAATGGCTTGCCTCATCCCTCTAATTGCTACATTACAGAAAATAAAGGATAGTACATTGAAAATAACAGATTTATTGACACAATCGCCAATTTAAAAATAAAATAAAAATAATTAAGGAAAAACAAAAACAAAAAACAAAAAAAAAAAACAGCCACCACAACTGAGAATTTGTGAACTGCAATTTAATAAGTTTGTTTTTGGTTTTAATAATGCTTTAAAGTAACAATATTGAAAAGTATAGTAGCGTGGTTTTCACACAAATTACTTCTATATATTTAGGAGGATAACAGAAGTCGTTTTGGTACATTTCATCTATTTTAAACAAAGTGACTATTTATAAATAGTTTTCCATTTTATAGGTCAGGTTTTGTCTATTTTTCTCGCTCACTCAATACTGTATTAATAAGTCACCCTTAAGGCTTGTCAAGTGTTTACTAAGTAACTCTTAATAAGTGTAGATATGCATCAAGTGCTCCTTATGTTTGCATGCCTTTAATACAAACCCCTTTTTGAAAACAGTGAAATGCTAAATGGGAAAAGAATAAAACCCACAAACATTTAGACATAAGGGTAAACTCTTCTGCTAAAAAAAAAATTGCCAATGTTACAGTGGCTTACTGGTTAGCACTGCTGCCTTGGTGTTCCTTATTTATATCCCGGTCAGGACAATATCTGGAGTTTGCACCTGAAGTTTACATATGTTCTCTGTGCTTACACATGTTTTCTCAGGATACTCTGGTTTCCTCCCACATTCCAAAGACAAGCTGGTAGGTTTTTTGGCTCCTGTCTAAACTGGTCCTGGTATGTGTATGCATGTGAAATAAGGACCATAGATAGTAAGCTAATGGGGGCAGGGGTACTGATGTTAAAATGTACAGCATGTATGCCAGGTGTGCCACAATAGGGAGCAGCTTCCTATGGTGGCACAGCAATAAGAGCAGGATTGGGGCTGCTTGGTACAAAACCACTGCACAGTGCAGGTAAGTATAACAGGTTTGCTATTCAAAAACAAACGTTTATGATCATGTTATACTTACCTGCTCTGTGCAATGTTTTTTTACAGAGCAGCCCCAATCCCTCTGCTGGTGCTACTGGCTCCTCCTCTACTTGGAGTACCACCATCGGAAGCCACTCCCTATTGTGGCACACCCGTGGGCTCAATCCCGAGCCGAGCTGTCTACGTCCATTGACAGACAGTGCAGCTCGTCTTTGCCCCCTTGTCACAGGATTTGATTGACAGCAGTAGAAGCAGCAGCAGAAATCAATGGCTCCCGCTGTTATCATTCAGACCTGTGAGGAGGGAGAGAGCACACAAAGAGTCTGAGGCACAGAGCTGGATCAAGATCGGGTTCAGGTGGGGCTGGGGGGCAGTTGCGCACATACTTTTTTTTTTTTAACATAATGCATAGAATGCATTAGGGTAAAAAACCTTCTACCTTTACAACCACCTTAAATACATAGATTTGCATTTTAACAAAATCAGACTTGCGTTGTGAAAACAAGCTGTAAAGCCTCACCTAACCCTAGATATCATAAAAAAAATCTTCCTTACCCCATTCCACTTCAGCATGTTGTCACAACAGATGTTATTAATTTTAAACTTAAAAATAAAAAAAACCTCACAAGACAACATTACTAGCGGTTTCCATATTTTACAAAAATTAAATTAAAAAAAAAAAAATAGGTTCTCCATTAAACAGGTATAAAACGCTCACTTATTATTAGATGCAGGTCAGCTGCATTTTTTAAAAATAGTGTTTCCATGATAAAACTGAGTTCTAGTTATCGCATACAAGTTTTAGTCCTGAGAAGGAATATTGAAAAAAGATTATACATGAAACAGTTGTATAATAGGAGTATTTTATGTACCTCTATGCTCGACATGAAATGTTACCATTGCCAGTGTGAACTATATCATGTGTAATATATAAATACTTAATGGTTTTCAACAGTCTGAATGATAACAGCACGGAGAGAAAAAAAAAAAAAATGCATTTTATGTGTACTGAAACAGCAATTATCTAGAATGTATAAGAAGCACTACCTGGCTTTAGCTGTAAGTGGCATTCAATGTTGTGTAGTCTCTCTTCTACAGCTTGATTTTCACAATCCCGTTGGAGAGAATGCATTCTTGTGTTAGAAGATGAGCCACTGCTTCTAGTCTGGGGCCCATAAGCATTTACAACCTTGGAAACTTATTTGAAGACACAAACTTTGTTATAATTCCTTACAGTTATTCCATCGTTGTATCTCTAACATCAATCAGCAATCTTTTTAATAACAAAACATGGCACTAGCATTTTTCAGTAGCTCAAAAAAAAAAACAAAAAAAACAAAAAAACCTAGAAAAAAAATAAATAAATCAATCACTGGATGAAAAATGCTGATAATAGCATTCTTGTGTCAGCTTCT
The DNA here is from genome assembly GCA_037952925.1 of Lithobates clamitans. Lineage (NCBI taxonomy): Eukaryota > Metazoa > Chordata > Amphibia > Anura > Ranidae > Lithobates > Lithobates clamitans. Next base: position 24,339 of record JBBGZY010000188.1, read on the forward strand.
AGTAGCTTTTAGAAGCATTTAAATGCGGTTGTAAAGTTTTTTTTTTCTCCTAAAATAAAAAACATGTTATACTTACCTGCTCTGTGCAATGGCAATTATTCGCAAATGTAAGAAATACAAAATAACCATCAATTGTCTGGAGCTCCATGAAAGATTTTGCCTCATGAGGTGAGGTTGAGCACGAGAAAAGGGAGAGATAAGCCTAGAACTACACAGGAGGAGTTAGTGAATGATCTCAAGGCAGTTGAGACAACAGTCACAAACCATTGTTAACATTGGTAAACACAATACGTTGCCATGGATTGAAATCCTGCAGCGCCCGCAAGGTCCCCCTCCTGAAGAAGAGACAGGCCCGTCCAAAGTTGTGTCAATGAACATCTAAAGTGATTCAGAGAAGGATTGGAAGAAAGTGCTGAGGTCAGATGAAACCAAAATTGAGCTCTTTGGCATAAACTCGACTTATGCCCTGTACACACGGTCGGACATTGATCGGAAAATCCGACAACAAAATTCATGGATTTTTTTCCGACGGATGTTGGCTCAAACTTGTCTTGCATACACACGGTCGCACAAGGTTGTCAGAATTTCCGATCGTTCTAAACGCGGTGACGTAAAACACGTACGTCGGGACTATAAACGGGGCAGTAGCCAATAGCTTTCGTCTCTTAATTTGCGTGGCACTTTGTGCGTTGGATTTGTGTACACAATCGGAATTTCCGACAATGGATTTTGTCGGAAAATTTTATAGCCTGCTCTCAAACTGTGTGTCGGAAATTCCGATGGAAAAAGTCCGATGGAGCCCACACACGGTCGGATTTTCTGACAACACGCTCCGATCGCACATTTTCCGTCAGAAAATCCGACCATGTGTACGGGGCATTACTGTGTTTGGAAGGAAAAAAAATGCTGACTATGAACACAAGAACACCACCTCTACAGTCAAGCACGGAGATGGAAACATTATGCTTTGGGGCCGTTTCCCTGCTAAAAGGTACAGGCTGACTTTGCCGCATTGAGGGGCCAATGGACGGAGTCCAGTTTTGTAAAATCTTGGATGAGAACCTGCTTCCCTTAGCCAGAAGATGGGTCTTCCAGCATGACAATGACTCAAAACATACCGCCAAGGCAACAAAGGAGTGGCTCAAGAAGAAGCAGATTAAGGTCATAGAGTGGCCTAGCCAGTCTCCAAACCTTAAACCTATAGAAAATATATTGAGGGAACTGAAACTTCGAGTTGCCAAGTGACAGACAAGAAACCTACACCTATGATAAAAATGATAGACCCTTCATTGGGCAAACTTACAAAATCTACAGGGGATCATATAATTATTTTCTCTACTGTATAAAGGGGAGGGCGTGCTTTGTCCTGTACTCCAAAATAAAGTTTACAAGCATGTGCTGCCTCAAATCAATGAGTAGACCTTAACCAGCATGTGGCAAAAATGTGATGCATTGATGTCACGAAATGGTGGTAAAAAAATAAAATATAAAAAAAAAAAAATAAAAAAAAAAAAAACTTTCTGCAGCCTCCAGCAAGATGTTCGGTTCCCCCTTGCCTTCTGCAAATGTAAATGCACCAGAAAAAAATGCAGGTCTTAAGCCCATGAAAAAAGTCAGAGGAGAGGAGGAGCAGAAGAGTTTACTGCTGTTAGCAACCACTATTTCCATGTATGGTGCCTTGAAAAAGTATTCCTACCCTTTGAAATTGTCCACATTTTGTCATGTTCCAATCAAGATCGTAAATGTATTTTATTGGGATTTTATGTGACAGACCAACACAAAAGTGGCACATAATTGTGAGGTAGAAGGAAAATAATAAATGATTTTCCAAATTTTTTACAAATAAGATATGTGAAAAGTGTGGCGAACATTTGCATTCAGCCCCCCCCCCCCCCCCCTCCCCAGTCAATACTTTGTAGAACCACCTTTCGCTGCAATTAGAGCTGCAAGTCTTTTTGGGGATGTCTCTACCAGCTTTGCACATCTAGAGAGTGACATTTTTGGCCATTCTTCTTTGCAAAATAGCTCAAGCTTTGTCAGATTGGATGGAGAGCGCCTGAACAGCAATTTTCAACTCTTGCCACAGATTCTCAATTGGATTTAGGTCTGGGCTTTGACTGGGCCATTCTCAAGCCTCGTACACACGATAGGATTTTCGGCAGACAAAGTGTCAGACTTTTGTCCAAAGGGCATGTGCCAGGAATTTGTCTTGCATACAAACGGTACACAATTGTCAGCCAACAAACACGAATGTAGTGACATACCACGAAGAATTTCAGCTCATGAGCGCCACCCTTCGGGCACCTTCTGCTTATGTCGTGTTTGGTGATCATTGATTCCGAGCATGCGTGTTTGTACTTTTGTGTGATGGACTTGTACACACGATAGTAAAATCTGACAACAGACTGTAGTCCGCCGAAAATTTACTAGCCTGCCATCCAACATTTGTTGGCAGAAAGTTGGCCAACAACGGCCCGATGGAGCATATTAATTGTTGGATTTTAGGCAGTCTGTCATCACCCAATTCCCTGCCGAAAATCCAATTGTGTGTGAGAGGCTTAACACATGAATATGCTTTGATCTTAACCATTCCATTGCAGCTCTGGCTGTATGTTTAGAGTCATTGTCCTGCTGGAAGGTCAACCTCCGCACCATTCTCAAGTCTTTTGCAGACTCTAACAGGTTTTCTTAAAGGATTGCCCTGTATTTGGCTCCATCCATCTTCCCATTGACTGACCAGCTTCCCTGTCCCTGCTGAAAACAAGCTTCCCCACAACATGATGCTGCCACCACCATGTTTTACAGTGGGGATGGTGTGTTCAGGGTGATATGCAGTGTTCATTTTCCACCACAAAGAGTTTTGCTTTTAGGCCAAAAAGTTCAATTTTGATCTCATCTGACCACAGCACCTTCTTCCATATGTTTGCTGTGTTCCCCACATGGCTTCTCCCAAAATGGAAACGGGACTTATGGCTCTCTTTCAACAACTGCTTTCTTCTTGCCAATCTTCTATAAAGGCCAGTTTTGTGTGCACGACTAATAGTTGTCCTGTGGACAGATTCTCACACCTGAGCTGCAGATCACTGCAGCTCCTCCAGAGTTACCACGGGCCTCTTGGCTGCTTCTCTGATTAATGCTCTTTGCCCGGCCTGTCAGTTTAGGTGAATGGCCATGTCTTGGTAGGTTTGCAGTTGTGCCATACTCATTTCCATTTTCAGATGATGGACTGAATAGTGCTCCGCAAGATGTTCAAAGCTTGGGATGCTTTTTAATAACCTAACCCTGCCTTAAACTTCTCCACAACTTTATCCTTGACCTATCTGGTGTGTTCCTTGCCCTTCATGATGGTGTTTGTTCCTTAGGGTTCTCTAACAAAGCTCTGAGGGCTTCAAAGAATGGCTGTATTTATAATGAGATTATATTACACACAGGTGAACTCTATTTATTAATTGGGTTACTTCTGAAGGTAATTGGTTCCACTAGATTTTTGTTAGGGGTATCCGAGTAAAGGGGGCTGAATACAAGTGCACGCCACATTTTTCAGATATTTATTTGTAAAAAAAATGTTGAAAACCATTTATAATTTTCCTTCTACCTCACAATTATGTGCCACTTTGTGTTGGTTTACCACATAAAATCCCCAAAAAAATACACTTCCGTTTTTGGTTGTAACATGACAAAATGTTGAAAATTTCAAGCGGTATGAATACTTTTTCAAGGCACTGTAGTGATAGCCTCTGGAGTAGATAAGACATAGTAGCAGAAAAATTCTGCTTTAGTCAGACAGGCCACATGTTGCAGGTCCATGAGGAAGCCTGGATCCGGGGGGGTTGCAAGAATATGCTCTAGAACAAGGAACAGCTATTAACCCAAGAGGATCTGGAGTTTCCTCAGGATCTGCAGTGGAATTCTCACCATTAGTCATTTGTGTTCCAACTCCTAAGTGCCTATAATCAGCCACTGCTAAGTGAGGATCTTCCCCACGTGGTATTCATAGAATGGGTATGGACTAAGGGGGTTCAGTGTGTCTGGTATTAAGGAATCAAAATAATGCAGGCGCTAACCGAGTTCCTTGGGCTGTGTCTCTGAGGTATCAGGCAACAGCAAACAATCGGCTTACTTTGTTGGTGGAAGATGGCGAGCGGAGTGCACTGTGGGAGTCTTAATAGAACTGTCACTAGCAAGAGAGTAACTTGGTTTTGCAAAGAACAGTGCCAATCCTCCTCTAAGGTTACCTAATGCGTGCTCCTGGCTCCTCCTCCCCCCCTGCCAAGTGTCCACCATAGCAAGTCACTTGCTATGGAGGCACTCGTGTGGGCTCTCTGTGTGTCCATGGCTAGGCCCCTCCTAGGGGGGCTTGCAGAATGCTGCACTAAGATTTTTTTTTTTTACCTTAAAGTGGTACTTTAGTCCTAAGTTTTAAAATGGGTGGACAGGCAGGAATTTTAATGCAGAAGAGACATGCTTTGTCTCTTCTGCATTAAATATATATATATATATATATATATATATATATATATATATATATATATATATATATATATATATATATATATATATATATATATATATATATATATATATATATATCCCTGAAGTTCCTAGAGCCCTTTTATACTGCACCTTTTATGTGGCTCTTGAATCCAGGAAATGGGGTAAAAACAGCATCTGTTCTGGCACAACTGTTTTCTGCAAAAGTTAAAGAACAAAGTAGTTGCAGAATACATAATATGGCATTGAAACAATATATTGCAATGTACATTTTGACAGAAATACTAAATAATTTTAAATGCAAAACGTGAATTTTAAAAAGCCAAAGTTATCTTGGGCATAAGTAAACTTAATGGTATTTTTTTTCTGGATCACAGGTTGCTCCACAGGGGGTAGTAGGGTGGGGATCCGACACATTGATTTTTTATTTACAACAATATTCATATAGAAAATAATTGCTCATGGTCAGTTTCTTACACATCACAATCAAGCATGTTTGTTTATTATTTAAGTTCAGCACTTTTGAAAAAAAAAATTTAATCAGGATGTAATGGAAGGCACATAAGGGAAAGGCAGGTGTAAAGATCAGTCTATCCAAAAAAGGGATTTCATTTTTGCTTATAAAGCGGGGGGCGGGGAGATCATCCACGAACTTCATATTTCCCAAGAACTATAATGGTAGATGTTAAGGGAAAGCTTAGGTGTTGTCAACATTATGGAGGGGGGCTAAAGTTACCCTCTAGACCTGTAAACACACATAAAAGACTTAATTTCTGTAATTATTAATGATGCCAACAACAAAGCATGTACAACGATATCCTTATAAGTTTTAGGTCCTAGCGGCTCATTTACAATTGCAGTTGGGGGGCAGTAAAACCGTATTTTTACCATCTATCAACCTCTCTCCCTTTAGCTGAGAAATCAGTGGCCAGGGGTGTATACATGCAATAGCTGTGATGCTATGCGGGTGCAGCAGGAATTATACCCTTTGTCACACCTAGCTGGCACTACTGCCCACTGAACGTAACCCATTCAAGTGATCGTCCTGCAACCATGCACAATGCACAAGGCTGCAGAGTGGTAGTCTGGCATTTAGGGGGTTTAAACAGGTGGTGATGAGGCGATACAACACCTGCTAACTGCCTGTCAAATGCTCTCTGAAAAGTAATCTGAATGCAGATTGCTCTTCAGACAGCAAAGAAAGTGCAAATGAGGTCTAAATGCTGCACTCTTGGTTTTCTCTGTATTTTCCTGCAGATAAGCTCAGTAATCAACATTAAACTCCTGCCCTTTGCCCGTTTACAGGTGCGTCCTTATAATACACAGACCAATCACTGCTGCTCTCCCTTCTCGTGCAAGGTGATATCACCACCCATATAGTAATATCTGAGCTTGTAAAGGCATTTGATGCATACAAAAGCAGATTTATATCCTTTGTGGCTAGTGAGAAACATTTCAATAAATGTTTTCATGCCTAGAACTCAGGTTTAATTGAAGAAGATGACATTCTCAAAATCAGCTTTTAAATCAACCAATTGATCTAAAATTAGTCTGGTCATGCCCTTGGTGCTCCAAATTATAAAGCAATCCATGCTCCTGAAAATCTTAGGCACTGAGCATTCTGGGTAAATGATTTCACCGTTACCCCATAAGGTGCTTGTGTTTGAAATAAAATATATGGATTCTAAGACACACCTCTTTAAGTGAAAAATGACAAAACATTGGTAACCACTGGGAAAACAACTAAAATGGGAAAGTACACAGCAACTTTAGAAACAAAAATATCCAAGTTTTATAAAGTCTATATGTCACACAAATTGACATAGATTTTTCTTCTTTTTTTTTTTTTTTTTAGGTGACAGGATGTCAGTTGCAATTTACAATCAACATGCAACAATTGTCAGGTATTAATTACTGCATTTATGGTTTTATATGCAAAAAAAGGAAAGCAAGTTGGTGTTTGTGCTGCAATTTCATCTCGCTCCTTTCTGCTGGATGAATTGACAGAGCCGCTAGCTGTAAAAAGCCATGAATCAGACAGAGAGCAGGCATTTTGAGTCATATCTCTGACTGAGATCACTGGGAAATGGACTGACTGTAGGAGCATTTACCTTGATTACAATCAATAACGTTGCAGAACTCCCGGACGTTGTTTTCATTGATCTCTGCTTGCTTTCTCTCCATGAATGCCAATATCCTTCTGTCAATCTACAGGGAGGAAAAGAAAAGTGAGAGGGGAGCTGGAATCAGCTGCGTTAAGAATCCCACACAGCATGCATGCAGCCATCTACTTTAAAAACGTGGCTTTGATTTCGGACACTCACAATGACATTCTGAAAGCTAAAGTGGAGAAGAGCTGTAAAGAGTATTGTGGAGACAGCAACATAACAGCATCTCAAGGCAGACTCACTTTCACTTTCAAGGAAAAAATATAAACTGACATATTTCTCTGCGAAAGAGAACTAAACATTACCATACAAATGCTTACCCGAATTTAAACATCTGGATAAAAAGTTTGTATCTCCTTAAACTAAAATTATTTGGGTAACAGACATTTTTATCATATAATAAATATTATATATATAATATTTATATTTTTTATCAGAACAGAATCATAGCTTAGCAAAACCACAGCATCTATAGTTCCTACGATAAGGGAAATCAGTCTTCCATACACTAAGTGGAACGCATGTACTTTTTGCCATACATTTTACGGGATTGTTACATTTACTAATCAAGCTCCATTCACAAGTGGCAATTCCAGAAAGAGCAACAAAACATGCAGAAAACGCGAGTTGCGCTTGACTTGACAATAATTGTTAAAGGCACCCAAAAACGAGCTACAAACGTACCAAACTGCACTCCAAAAAAGGTTTTGGAGCTTCTTTGGGGCATTTGGGTAGTCCATTCAAGTGAAAAAAAAAAGCTCATATCATGCTTTTCAGGCGTTTGCATTGAAGTCTACAGGGGCAAAAATGCTCAATTCTGTCTGAAAAGTAGCTCATGTCCTTTGAGTGACAGGCGTTTTGCTACAAGCGACAGGATGCCCAGATGTGAACAAGTGCTATAAAAAAACAAATAGGTTTTTGCTTGTTGAGCATTTTTAACTTCGAGCTACAAGCCTCAAAAAGCTTAAAGCGGCTGTATATCCGCTGTCTTTTTTTTTTTTTTTTTTTTCTACACCTGCGAGGGAAAGGGCATAATGAGTTAGTATGCACCGCTTATTAGCTCATTATGAGATACTTACCTTAGAACGAGGCGCCGGCATCTCACCTGGTCCACGCCGAGGGAGCTTACATCTCCCCTCGGCGTGTCTTCCGGGTATCGCGGCTCCGGCGCTGTGAGTGGCCAGAGCCGCGATGTCGTCACTCCCGCGCATGCGTGCAGGAGACTTCTGCCCGGTAAGCTCCGGAGTTTGCCGGGCTGTCAGCCGAGAATCCCCTGTGCATATGAGCCACTGTAGTCAGCGGCTCATTGCGAGGGGAATATCTCCTAAACCTTACAGGTTTAGGAGATATTTTTTTTACCTACAGGTAAGCCTTATTATAGGCTTACCTGTAGGTAAAAGTTAAAAATAAAAAGGTATACAACCGCTTTAAATGTGAACAGGGCCTGAATATCCTCCAGGTCCAGCAAATCAAGAGGCAGAAGATCCCATACGGAGAGAAGATGCTAGTGAGGAAGCTCAAGGAAACTTAAAGAGTAACTCCACTTTTGTTGAGAAAAAAAAACATTCCCTTCTGGGTGATCTATGTACATTGCAGGGATTTTAACAAATGTTGTTGCAGAGTCCTACCTTTTGTTATTCTGAAGAAATAGCTGTTTGACTGTGTCCATGTGGAAAGTGAACCTATATGGGATTAGTTTTGCAATTATCAATCAGCTGCTTCACCTGCAGGGCTCTAATGAGGCAAATTGCAGGGTCTGCAACCCTTTAGACGCAATTTCCCTTTGGGAGTATCTCACCAAAAATGGCATTTTCTTACAGGGGATGCTCAAAATCGAATTTGCATCTTCGTTCAGACTTCTGGGAAAATCAGTAAACCAAATCACACAAGCAAGACATTACATATCTGAGGGGGTGGTCTGTACACCATCTATGTACAGAATGCCTCCAGGTAACCATATTGCATTACATTCTACAGAAAAACACAGCACTGCCGAGGTACCCTTTAAGGATGTTGCATCATTGGAGTGAAGGCGAGTATAATTTCTACCAAAAGGCAGCCTTTTATTCTAAGGAGCAAAAACTTTTTCTGTATGCAAAAGTAACTACCATCTAGCTGAGTTTCTAGGACATGTCCATGGAGGAGAGCAGAAAAAGGCTGCCATTGCTAAATTGCTACCCAGCAAACGCTAGCTGTCTGGTTGTCTTTACTACCCTCTAGCTTTTTAATACTTGAGTCATGCTTAAAGCGGTACTAAGGGCAAAATAAAAAAATAAATAAAACATAACATATGATGCAGTTTGTCACCAGCATTAACAAAGCAGTATGTTTTTCAGAGTCCACCCTGCAATTCAGGTTTTTACCTGTTGATCCTGCTGTTATCAACTTTCTTTAATGGACCAAACTGCGCAGCAAAAGTAGCAGTCGGTGCTTAAAAAAAGTGTTAGTTGGAGTAAAGCTGGCCACATAGAGGGGTCATTATTTTTTCTCTCTCCTCGATCACAGGGCTGACACAGACAAAAAAAAAAAAGAATTTTTTCCTCAGTTTAGGCCGATACGTATTCTTCTACATATTTTTGGTAAAAAAAAAAAAAAAAAATTGCAATACGCGTATATTGATTGGTTTGCGCAAAAGTTATAGTGTCTACAAAATACGGGATAGATTTATGGCATTTAAAAAAAATGTAATGTATTTTTTTTTTTTTTACTAGTAATAGCGGCGATCTGCGATTTTTTTCGTGACTGCGACATTATGGCAGACACATCGGACACTTTTGACACATTTTTGGGACCATTCACATTTATACAGCGATCAATGCTATAAAATTGCATTGATTACTGTATAAATGTGACAGGCAGGGAAAGGGTTAACCACTAGGGGGACACAAGGGGTTAAATGTGTTTCCTAGGGAAGTGATTCTAACTGTAGGGGGTGGGGACTCACAAGGGGAGGAGACTGATCAGTGCTCCTCTGTACTGGGAACACAGATCGGTCTCCTCTCACCTGACAGGACGTGGATCTGTGCGTTTACACACACAGATCCATGGTCCTGTTCGGTTAACGGGCAATCGCGGGTGTCCGGCGGCAATCGCAGCCGCGGGCACACGCACCGGGTCCCGAGCAATGCCGCGGGCACGCGTGCGCCCCCTAGATGGCCGGAAAGCCCAGGACGTCATATGACGGCCACCCAGGATGGGAGATCCCATCTCAGGCCGTCATTTGACTATACGCGGGTAGCGAAGTGGTTAACTAAAACAATTTTAGCATGGATCTAACTACTCAAAAGATCTTTCTTATACATTGTATAAGAGGGGATAAAACCAACTTAGACCAGGGTAATATAAGATGACCTCAGATTAAAAAAAAAAAAAATCTTAATTATTATTAAGAGTATAGTTTTTAATGGCCTACAATTTTTGACCTGACTCCTTCAACAAGTTTTGTTGCGCTGACCGAAATTCTAAAAGTAAGGCCCCATCAATCTCTTCTGTCATAAATGCTTCCCCTGCCTGTCACCTGAGCCATGCATGTGCAGCTCAGCATGAATATCCGGCACCTGATCAGTGTCGCAATTATGTGGCTCCTGTGCTTGTGCGTGGAAATGACATCATTGCGGCTCAGCCATTCAAGTGACTGTAAAGAGAACCCAGTAGCAAAACCGTGTGAAGCACCCACAGAATCAGTGACGCCGCAGCTCTGGAGGACACATTACAACAGGCAAGTCTGTCATAATGTGCTAGTATGTGGTGCAAACTGCAGGGGGGCCTTTTTTATGTTTTTTTATTTTTAAGTGCGTTTACAACTGCTTTAGGCATACACCTGTGCAAGGGCTGTATTTGCCCGCATGGGATGTATAAGTATCCCATGCATCTGTGTACGAGCAGCCCCATTCATGTCTATTGGGAGCAGCGGCTACATTACAATAAAGGAGTATTTTTTATTTTTTAAATAAGTTTGTTAAATTTTGTACAAAAATGAAAAAGATAAGAGTACAACATGTCCGCGAAGGCATCATAAAAAGGAGTATTTTTATTAGAGCACGGTCAACCACCTATGTTCTTATGAGGCTCAGTTTTAGTTATGTTGCCTGCAGTGCAAGTGAGTCTACAATCAGACTTCGTACTATTATGCAAAAGTGGGATGTACAGCTCCTGGACTTGAGACTAAAATTCTGAGACGATTCCTAACAGAAATAAAGCATGAAGACTTTCCAGTCTGCTCCCTAGGTTTCTTCCACTGAAAGATAGGTGATCTTGCCACCAGTATTATCCTTGATTTGGTTGTTAATTTTTTTTTTTCCCACTTTAGGGAAATTTTCCGAGAGACTTATTTTAACTTTGCAGTTCATTATCATCCCAGCTCATTTTCACATCATTGTGGCGTTTTTTGTTTAATCTTTTTTCTTATTGGTTTTAGTTAAATCTTACATCATCTTACATTTAGTGATACCTCACTTCAGCTAACACCGACCATTAAAACATATACAAAAAAAAAAAAAAAAGTTTGCCCCAACTAATTTACCACTTCTCATTCCCACTTATTAATAAATGGCGGTATCTCAGATCCCTTCAAGTCTATTAACACTCTATAAATCCTAGAGATCCCCTTCTTAGCTGTTTTATCCACACACAGTTTCTCCAGAGGGCGTAAGTTTTTGACTGATCTAAGGCTCGGTTCACACAGGGACGACTTGTCAGGCGACCTAGTCACCTGACAAGTCGCCTCCCGTTCTATGCTATGGAACCGTTCTAAAGGGAGCGACGCAAGTCGCTCCAACTTAGAAAAAGGTTCCTGTATGACTTTGGGGGCGACTTGCATAGACTTCTATACAGAAGTCGTTTTGCAAGTCGCCGCGGAAGTCGTTTGCAGGTCGCCTCGCTGAGGCGACCTGCAAGTCGTGTTGCCCCTGTGTGAATGGGGTCTAACGGGTTGAGGGAGTGTTTCAATAAAGTGATTCAATTGGCTATACCGCCATCGAACTATAACCATCAGTTCACTTTTATTTTTTAGTTCCTGGTATGTGCAAATTTTTCCCTGTTCCATCACATCCTTCAATTATGTGTCTTCCTGTAGAATCCATTTCCCAAACAAGTCCTCAATCCCCGGTGTAAAATATTCTGTATCCTTCAATGGGATTAAGGGTGAATTGTACTCCCATTTCTGTTTTGTGCAAATTATCCCAAATTTTTAGGGCATGTCTAGTGATGTGTGTGTGTCTGTGCTAAGTTTTCTAAATTGTGAAGGGATCCATATTATCTTTCCCATTGTGGCTATACAAATTGTGCTCTCCATTTTAACCCATCATTTTTCCTTATTATTTTTTGCCCATCCTATTATTCGTGATAATATAATTGCCTCATAGTAATTTTGAATATTAGGTGCCACCCATTCGCCTTATCTTTACTCAACTGTGTAAAACTTATACGTGCTTTTTTCCCTCTCCAAATAAACCTTAGAAATATTGTATGCAATGTTTTAAGATAAACCTGTGGGATTGGGAGCAATTGCATCTTATACGTAATTTTGGATAGGATTGCCATCTTGAATAAGTTAATTCTTTCCCCCCATGATAACTGTCCTCTTGTAATTCTGTTCAATTCTTCTTTAATCTTGTTGGGGAGTGGGACAAAATTAGCCCGATATAATGTCTCTCTCGATGTAGTTATCTTGACTCCTAGGTACTCAAGTTCTTTTTTCCCCCACACAAAGGGAAAGTCCTTTTGAAAAGCGTATTCCCCTGTTTTACCTTTATTAATGTCTAATGTTTCTGATTTAGCCGGATTTATCTTGAAATTAGATAGTTCTCCATATTCTTTCAGGGCTATAATCAAATTTGGGAGGGTGATCCTAAGGCGGGTTATATAAAATAAAATATCGTCTGCAAAAGCCGCCAATTTATGGACTTCTTTCCCAACTTTTAATCCCCTAATGTCCGGGTTCTGGCTATTCTTTATTAAAAGGGGTTCAAGCGCTAGCACAAACAATAAAGGGGAAAGTGGACACCCCTGTTTTGTGCCGTTGAACATTTCAAACAGCTCAGAAAGTGTTCCATTTACCTTCACCCTCGCTGAAGGTCTTGCATATAATGCCTTTATCCATCTAATCATATTCGCCCCAAGGCCCATCTCCGCCAACGTGCTCAGCATTAAGCCCCAGTCCACCCTGTCAAAAGCTTTTTCAGCATCTATGGACAGGAGTAGTCCTGGGGCTCCGCTATCTTTGAATCTCTGAACTGCCAAGAGCGTTCTAATACCATTATCCCTCCCTTCTGTTCCTGGAATGAACCCAACCTGATCTGGGTGTACTATCTCATTCATTATATTTTTCATCCTCCCCACTAATACTTTTGCGAATAATTTTGTATCCGTATTAAGGAGTGATATGGGCCTGTAACTAGAACAGAGTGTGCTATCTTTACCTTCTTTCAGGATGATGGTAATATTGGCTTCCAGAGCCTCTTTCCCCATCTCTTATTTTGCCTTGATCCCATTCATGTAGGAGCACATTTTGGGAATTATTATGTCCTGAAATTTTTTGTAGTATTATTGTCAAGCCATCAGGACCAGGACTTTTGCCAGCCGGTGTTTCTTTTAACATTTTTCTAATCTCTTTTTCTGTTATAGGGGCCTCTAGGTCGCTACGTTTGTTTTCTGCAATTTTAGTTAATCCTATGTCTTTTAAGAAAGTGTTTATTTTCCCCCGTTTTGTTTTTTTTCACCTCTTCTGTTGTAATCTTCTTGTTGATTGAGTATAACCCCCCATAATAATCTTGAAAGGTTTTGGCAATTTCTCTGGTTCTATATCTCATTTCCCCTGTTGTTGTCTTTATTTTCTCGATATAGTTGGATATTTTCATTTTTTTTTTAATACCTTTGCTAGGAATTTCCCCGATTTATTCCCGCCTAGATACCTTTCTTTCTTAGTTAGGTTGTATGCCGTTCGTGTTTCTTGTTCTACTACGTCCCTCATGGCCTCTCTTTTACAATAAAGTTTTACTAGCACCTCCCCATCCCCAGTTAACTTGTGCAGCTGTTCTAAGTCCTATATTTCTTTTGTTAAGGCTATTTTATCTTGCTTAGTTTTTTTTTTTTTCTCTGACCCAGCCATAATTAGAATACCCCTAATATATGCTTTATGTGCCTCCCAGACTGTTGCTTCTGATATATCTACTGAATTGTTCATCCTGAAATAGAATTCTAGTTCTTCCTTGATTTGCTTTTCTATTTCTTTATCATGTAATAGTTCAATTAACCTCCATATATTATTCTTTTCTTGGGACTCGCCAATTTTCAGTTGTAAACTCACCGGCGTGTGGTCTGGGAAGGTCATTATTCTAATATTTGTGCTAATCACTGCCTCCAGCCACCTATGTTCAATCAGTGTGAAATGCATAATCCCTTGCGTTAAAATGCTGCATCCTCTATGTATCTACCAGTTGACACTGATGCAATTTCTGTTTCACTTTATTCATCCATGTCTCTCGTGCATGTGACGTAATATCCTTTCCTGGTTCCAGACAAAAATTTAAGTCACCAGCCATTATGGCCACCCCTTTCTTAAATTCCATAAACCCCGATAACATCCCCAGCAGATATCCATTTGGATTTTTTGTTGGGGCCATATATTGTTGCCAGTGAGCATTCGGTTCCATTCAGTTTCCCTCTCTAAAATAGGTAATGCCCTTCCGGGTCGGTCTCTCTCTCTTCTAAAATCGAATCTTACACCCCTGGCAAACCCTATGGCGACTCCTTTTGCACGGCTAACAGGAGAATCTCCATAATACCATACTGGGAAGTCTGTCGAGAAAATTTTGTAGTTCTTGCCCAGAAAAAAAAAAAAAAAAGTGTCTCCTGCAGCAATACCACCTCTGCTTTGAGGTGTTTTAGTTCATCCATTATATTGGCACACTTTATGGGAGAGTTTAAGCCCCGTACGTTATATGAAATTATGTTTAAGCTAGACATTATTTCTCATTCTAAGGATTCTCTTTACAGGACCCTCCATCAGAGTAGGGATCTGTGTAATTTTCTGTTGTGCTTTTCCCAGTGGGTACCCTCTATTACTTCCACCCACCCCTCACCAACACCTCTCCCCCTCTTCCTCCCAAGTGGGGGTAAGAAGGCCTCCCCATGGCCCAATAAACCATGGCCCTACAGGTAACCCCCTAGAGGTTGAGCTCTTAGTGGTCGTGGCTAGATCCAATGCTCCCCCTAAAAATTTGGGGACTCCCGTGCCCGTTCACCTCCCTCCCCATCTCCCTCTCCCCACTCTACCCACCTGCCCCAATACCAAAACCCTCTTCCTTTTGTCATTTTTCACTGCATTAATAGTCCATGTCTTGTTTCCTCTTTCATTTGAGCTTTATTTCTTTTTCGCTTCTGATCATTTTGCTTTAAGGACTGGTTGCCAGGATTGCTGTTCCTCTGGATTTTCTATATTCTCTGTTCTTTCCCACCAACCTGGGATTTCTACTATTGGCACATCTAAGCGGTTACAAGATTTTGGTGTTCTGGAAATCTTAGAGTTGCAGATCAGCCTTTCTTACGTCCGATTAAGCAGGCTGGAAAGTCCCATGAATATTGAACGTTATCCTCTTTGAGCTGGTCTAATAAGGGTTTCAAGATTCTTCTCCTGGCAAGCGTCTCCGCTGCCAGGTCTGGGAAAATCTGCAGGTCATTCTCTCCATACTTCACTGGTTGGTTATTTTTCAAACATGCCCTTATCTGTTCTTTGTCTTGGAAGTTATGGAATCTTGCGAAGACATCTCTTGGGACATCTCTTGCTATTTCTGCAGGCTTTCTGATCCTATGGATTCTTTCAAACTTTATTTTACTGCTTGCGCCAGGTGTACTTATCATATGACCAAAGATTTTGTCCATTTTTTCTTGCAATTCCTCCTTTTCTCCTTGCATCTCTGGAAGGCCTCTGGTCCGGAGGTTTTTCCTTCTATTCCGGTTCTCTTGATCCTCAATTCTGTACATTATATTCCTCTGTTCCTTCTGCATCTCATCCATCTGGCTCTTAAGCTTTTTAATCTCGTCCCCTTGCTTGTCCAGCCTTTTTTCCGTATCTTCCACCCTTTTTAATATATGGTTCATGTCTTCATGTAAAGTTGCTATTTCTCCTTTTATAGATGTCTCCAACCTCGCAAACATTTCCGCCATTTCACCCTTTGTTGGTAGTTGATTTTTTTGTTTGGGTTTCGTTATTACTTCTTCTAATATCTCACTGCTTACTGCGCGAGTGTCTAGTTCAGCCCACTGTCTTCTCAGTCCAGTCTTTGATAAACCCTCAGGGGTTTTACTTTTAGTCCCCGTTTGGTTACCCGGGCTATCTTTGCCGCCCTCCTGTACCATATATTTTCTAATGGTCCCCGGGCTAGTACATATTCTGGGCAGATTAGAAACAGCCCCTTTCACTGGTTTACCCTTCATTTCTTCATTTACCTCTTCGTTTTAAACTAGTATCTAATCTCCCCTTCCCGGGTGGTGGGTGAGGGGGGTTTCTCTTTTTTTCTCTTTCCTTCCTTTCTCCTCCAATGTTATTTTTTCTAGTTGTAAACCCCCGTATGTGTTCAAAATTAATTTGCAGATGAACCCAGTCTTATAGGACTACCAGTACAAGCCTCTTATCCACCATTGCAAACTGTACGACAATGACTACTTATATAGGTAGTTACTATTAATGTCCCTGTAGTCACATGTTTTAATTTCCTATTGTCACAATTTAATGGTTAACTTATGTGATATAGGTCACAGGTCAAAATGTGGTAAAGATCAAAATGATTCTTAGAATATCTCTTTCCTGGTACCCTATATAGCCTGGTCAGTCCATATTAAGATGACAAAAAAAAAAAAAAAAAAAAAAAAAAAAAAAAAAGGAGAAACATTTTTTACACGCCCCGCATGTTCAAGAATCTATGCTGTTATCAGTGCATCAGCACTCTTCTCGCCCTCTTTCGCCGGCTGTTTTCCAACTGTGGGTCAGGGTCCTTTCACTTAATAATTTAAGATTTTCTCATTCCAGTTTATTTTTAAGTCAAATTAGGTTTTCGATAAACTATGTATGATCTATGTGCAGATTTTATGATTCATGTGTCCAGAGCAGTGCATGTAACTGTTTGTATATACCCATATATCAGTATACTTATGTCTATCCACAGTCTGCAAAAGACTTCTTTCATTCAAATGTCGCATAGAGAGGGTACTCCATCAGCATTAATAAACGGTTTACCTGCTGTTTCCTTGTTGTCCATATACAGAGTGTAGGGGGGCCATTGCTCACTGTGTGTCCTGTGGCTCACTTACTCTGTCTGGCGCTTACCGGGGTCACATCTCCAGCTGCTCCTCAGCACCGCTTGTCCTCCTCCACACCACACTGCGCGTGCGCAGGCTCCTGCTCCGCTTCCCGGTCTCAGCGACAATGGCAGCAGAACCCCCCGCTACCACGGACATCCCGGAAGGACCACTACCGAGGCTGGACCCACACCACAGCGGGCCGGAGACTCACTAGTCCCCACCACAGCCGCCAGCAACAGCGCCGTCCGCCTCATCTACAGCATGCAAAGGTATAATGGGGGGGTGGGGTTGTGGACATCTAGGATGCGGCCTCGTCCTGGGCCTGCATTACAGGGAGGGGGTTTCCAGACTTCATGTGATCAGCATCAGTGTCCGCTCAAGCACCCACATTCGGCTCCTCCCTCTCATCCGATTTCTCCACGTGATGTGGTTGTTAAGAGCTGGTTTGAGGAGACACGGTCCCTTGAGGGCTATGCAGATCAAATGCTTCTCACAAATAGGTTCCATAGTCCAGCACTTTTAGTTGAAGTGCCCCTTTGCATATATAACGACATAAGACACGCATAAGGAGATGAGACTTCCAGCAATTGGTCGAAGCTGAAATTTAATGCTCCACTCATTCTATAAGAATGGCTTCCAACCACTTATCTGTTGGTTGCTTAAAGGCTGGCGCTGGAGTAGTAAGCATCCATTTCAGAGGTGCAAACAGCTAATTGGGATGTTTTTAATGTCCATAGAGAAAAGCGAGTACAAGGGAAAGTCTGTGCAACCTCAGAAGTTTTAAAGTGATATTAAACCCTCGCTTTTCCCCCCCTCTATTTATGTTCCTTAACAGTAGTGTTACATACAAAGACTAACCTTTTTATTCATTTTCACTTCTATATGGGTTTTTTTTTTTAGGTCTGTTTACCCCATTTCCAGTTCTGCTCTCTGAAGGGTGTCCCTTCCGCAGCGCCACTCTCGAGGACACCTATGCGTGCGCGCTCACACCACTGGGACTACATACCTGCAGAGAGACGCCGGCTGCACCTGCATGCTTGGCAGCCCCAGGGGACACTGTAGCTCCACCCCACATGTTCTTCTTCCATGTTCTGCACTGAGGCAATAAGAATGCGCATACCGCTAAGCATTTGGGACATGTAGTCCCAAAACCTAAATGACATAGGGGCTGGGAGCATGGTCAGAAGAATGGAAGCTGTGGTGCAGCAAAGCAAGAAGAGGATTCAATCCGTATGTAAAAAAACTAAACATATTGGGGCAAAAATAAGTAACGATTTAGGATGTATGTACAACAAGTATTTAAAACATAAAAAAAGATGAGCTTTTAGAAGCCCTTTTTAGCTAACTAAGACAGGTTAACAGAACTGATAGAAGCAGCAGGCTGATCCTCCAGTTTCAGAGTAGTGTGCACTGCATCAATAAGCGCCAAGATTTTATCCTTTAACCTGGGAGTAACAGAAGACGGAAGACGGAGACACCTTAGAAATAAGCTAATCAGTTAAAGCTGAACCAAAGCCTCCTATACTTTACAGCCAAGGAAGCTGCCAGCTTAGCCTCTTGTTTATCTGCTATTTATCTGGTGCTGAACACATGATCAGTTTTGACACCAGCCATTTGATGAATGATAGTTTGGTTGAGAGCACATGTAACTGTGACCATTATGCCTTGAATGTAATTGTTTTAAGAAAATTGCTGAGTTTACTTTAAGAACTGGAATGAATAAGAAGCTGCTATGGTTGTGGGCAAATCAGACATAGAATCTGCAAGAAAAGGTGCGGGAGCACACTTGTGGCCTTTGTAATCAGAGTCAGCAAATAACAGCGCAACTTGTGTCATGAAGTCTTGCATGACTGTAGTAGAAACCTCAGCCAAGAAGGAAGAAGGCCCACCAACACCTGACCGAGTCAAAAAGGACTCCAAGGATGGAACAAATTGTAAGAGCAGAGGATAGCATTCAGGTTGCAGATATCAGCAACATCAGTAGGCATGCTGCAAATAGCCCCCGAAACTATTATTAAAATATAAGTTGGGGACATCTGCTACAGTAGGACTGTCTCCCCCACGCGTCTAGAATCAGTATGTTGCGATTGTGTGGCAGAAAGGCAACATCTCAGATACTCACAAAACCTTGAAAGGTAATAGCAGGTGAGGGTTGGATGGCTGGAGGTGACCAAGGTCTCTGTAGGTGGGCAGTTGGAACAGGTTAAAGTTACACATAGTGTTTTACAAGCAAGGATAGCGGTGGAAATATGCTTCAATGCTGTATGGAAGGAAAGAGTACAGAGCAGGTGTGACATTCTACACAGCGGATGGCATCAGCACTTACTCCCACAGTTATAACCCCTTCCACTGAAGAATTAGCAGGAAAAAAGGGAGTAAAAGGCACCCAGTGACCCAAGTAATTGAGATAGTAGGCTGAGCATCAGGACAAGTGAGTCAGGGCAAGTGCTGTGGTGATTCCAGTGGCTCTGGACCAGCAAAGCTTTCCACAGCAAACTTGTATCAGAGCAGAATCTGGTAAGCACTCTACGTGAAGCTTAGTGTATGAACACTTCTGAGATATCCACACAATATTTAGTCCAGCAGCGTCCAGATGTGGTATTCCAAAAGCTAGGCTGAGGATGACCACATCATACAGCTGCAAATCGAAGACACTAAGCAAGAGCAGTGATGTAGAGAAGAGATTTGCTTAAAAAAAAAAAAAAATTCAAAGAAAACAGGGTGCTTGTGTGGAAGTAAGTTAATATAAATAAGATTAGCAGAGAGCTTGTCTTGTCACAGCACAGCTCTGAAAGTCTCTGCCTATGTGGGGGTGTGTGCCTTTCCTCCAATCAGCTGTCTCCCAGTGTAATCCAAGACTACACTGCTGCTGCTGAGTGAGGAAGTGAAAATTCTAACCCAAAGTAAGAATTCTAAAGAATATAGCAAGCTGAAGACAGCAGATTTACATGTAAAACTTATATAGGGAGATTTGTTTCATCTCTGTGTATCATCTGAGGCTGTTGAGGGTTTACATCCACTTTAGGAAAAGACGTCCATTTGCCTAGAACACTAGAAAGCGTGCTAGTATTGGAATGAGTTATCCTGTACTGGCCTGCTGTTTCCATTTGCCAATGTTCATCTTCCTAGGCAGCAGGATAACCCAAAGGTGCAAGACTTCCTGTGTCTCTCAAATGATAAGAAAGAAATAACAGCAAAGCTGGCCAGAAAAAGATTAAAGATGTATTAAAATAACAATATTGTGTCTCAAAACAGATGAAGTATTAGTATTTTTTTCCAAAATATCCCAGGATACCACCTTACCTCTGACTTTCCTGCTTGGATCTGTACGACTGCAGGATCAGTTAGACAGCTGGTATCTGACGCTCCTTTACCCAGAATACACTTTACTGTAATTTCAGGGTCCTGTTTCATGTTCTTTCTCACATTTGCAGCACAGCCGTTTGTCCCATCACCTTTTCTGTCGACACTCTTCTCTCCTTTACCAGAAGACAATGACTGAAGGTGAGCTAAAAGAGGCTAAAAAAAAGAAAAAAAAAAAAAAAAAAGAAAAAAAAAAGGAACAAACACAGGCCTATTAATATAAAAGAACATGTGTGCTATTATTGATATTCTAAACATTCATACCACACAGTTTGAGTTTAATTTGAATCTGCCACACATGCAGGAAGCAGACAAACATACAAAGTGTATCTAAACCCAAAATATATTGCAGCTTACCAGTTCTTAGTTGTGGTGGCTTCATGTGTTTTCCCATGTTATGTGCAATGGTGCACTGCAGTGCCATGGATTGTGAATGGCACCCGAATGCACATGCACGACAGTGCATCACAAAGCAGGGTAATGCACTAAAATAAACTGGTTTACCAGCAAAAATGCTGCAGGTCCATTTTTTGGTCTTTTGTGGTGCATTAGGAAGCCCATTCAAATAAAAATTATTGTGAGATGTAAAAGACCTGACTAGTGTGAATAGACCCCAAGTGTAAGAACAACATGATGCTCGCTGATGTTTATTTCTTGTCTTTTTTTCTCTCTCATTTTCTATGTCTCCCCCTCCCCCACCCCCTTCCTTCCATAAATCTTTTGATTGAATCATGGCTTAAAGGGATTGTAAAGTCTCCAGTTTTTTCACCTTAATGCATTACCTTCTGTGCTACAGTTGCCCCCAGAGCACCTGTGACAAAATATAAAATATTCCATAGACTCAACATGCCTATCAGCAAATAGCTTGGGGTGTCTACTTTCCAAAAAGGGGTCATTTAGGGGTGGTTTTGAACTGTCCTGGCATTTTATGCACAACATTTAGAAGCTTATGTCACACATCACCAACTCTTCTAACCACTTGAAGACAAAGCCCTTTCTGACACTTTTTGTTTACATGAAATTTTTTTTTTTTTTTTGCAAGAAAAATTACTTTGAACCCCAAAACATTATATTTTTTTTAAGGCAAAGGCCCTACAGATTACAATTTTTTTTCACGCAGTACTTGCGCACACTTTTTTAATTGTAATGCACTAAAAACACACTATATTGCCCAAATGTTTAAAGAAATAAAAAAGATGATCTTATGCCGAGTACATGGATACCAAACACGACATGCTTTAAAATTGCACACAAACATGCAGCGTCGACAAACTACATACATTTTTTAAAGCCTTTAAAAGTTACCATTTTAAATTTAGAAGTGGTCTACTGATAAAATTACTGCCCTCGATCTGACCTTCGCGGTGATACCTCACATGCATGTTGCAAATGCTGTTTACATATGACACCAGACCGATGCTTGCGCTCGCCTTTCCCCTATGATAGCAATAGGTAGTGACAGGTACTCTTTTTTTTAAAAAAATTGGGGTCTATTAGACCCTAGATCTCTCCTCTGCCCTCAAAGCATCTGACCACACCAAGATCGGTGTGCTAAAATGCTTTGCCAATTTCCCAACTGCACCGTTTATATCCGGCGAAACCTAAGTCATGAAATGCTCGAGGCTTCCGGTTTCTTAGGCCATAGAGATGATTGGATATGCTCCGGTGTCTGATCAGCTCTATGGTCAGCTGGTGGAACCACCGGCTGCATTCTCAGGTTCCTTGTTGGGACAGGAGAGCCAGAGAAAACCATGGAAGACGGTGTGGGGGGGGATAAATCGTTCCCTCCCACTGCTTATTAAAAGCAGTCTGGAGGCTAAATTAGCCGCTAGGATTGCTTTTACATGAAAGCCAACCGCTGGCTGAAAAGAATGATACCAAGATGATACCTAAACCTGCAGGCATCATTCTGGTATAACCACTCAAAGTCCCGCAACATACCAGTACGTAGCTGGTCCTTGTTAGGCATACATCGTAATGTTCTTTTTTTCATGCAGCCTGTGGGGCTGAACGAAAAAAAAGAGATTGACCGTGGGAATACCGCCCTTCACCCCACCCACTTCTAATAATGGGCATATATGCACCATTTTTTTGTTTGTTTTTCCTGTGGTGGTGAAATGACCTCAGACAGCACTGGAGTCATGGCTTTACGTATCGTGGGAGCAAACGCTGTTGCTGTCAAGATAAATAAACCCGTGCTGCAGCTGAATGGCCTACCTGCCAAGCAAATGATGGTTAGCAATAAAACAAACATTACAGTATAACATACCATACCTGCAAAGCAAATACAATAAAACATAGTAAAAATAAAACAGAGAGAGAATGACAGATATAGAACAATAGTGAGCGAACAGTAGAGAGCGAACATAAGAGGAGAGAATAATAGAGAGAGAGAAGAAAAATACAACCACAACTATTTTTGGCTTTTTTTATTTTTTTGTGTTTTCTTTTCACTTTTATAAAAACTGTAAAAAAAAACTGTAAACTGAACGTTGCAGATTAGGGTCTCTCAAAATGTGATGGCCATCACATCTTTTGAGACCCCGAGACCCTGTGTACGTGTGCCTAGGATTGTGTGGTGGTGTACCCTACGCTAGAACTCAACTAGTGTGTGGTAGCGTTCGAAACAGTCACCAATGCAAAGACCAGGTTGGCCAGGACAGGAGGGACAATAAAAGCGGGTGTCACACCTAAATCAGCGCTTTCTACAGACACGACATCTTCTTTGGGGGTTTCTTTGGGTAGGTGTACCAGAGAGGACATGCGGAAAATGCCTCTCATGCAGCCGGCTTACTGCATTTGTGTTGGGAAGATGGGCCAAAGCACAGTCTGGAAACAGAAGGGCTGTGATGATCTCTTCCTGGAATTTAAGGAAGGATCCAGTTCGTCCTGAAGCTTTGTGTAGCACAAAAGCGTTCAAAGCCAATTGAAATAAATTTACAGACACTTTTTTGTACCAGCGCCTGGCCTTACGGGCAATTAGGTACGGCGCCAACAACTGGTCTTTGAGGTCCACCCCTCCCATATGAAGGTTATATTCGTGGACACAGAGGGGTTTCTCCACAACATCAGTCGCCGTAGGAATTTGGACCGTCGTGTCTGCGTGAAGGGAGGACAGAACGAAAAACATTCTTATTATCCCTCCACCTCACAGTGAGCAAATTATTACATCTCCAGCAGGCTCTCTCCCCCAGCCTAAGACGGGAATCTACAAGCCACTGGGGAAAGCCCCGGCAATAAGATCGCACAGTGCCCAATGCGCCAATTTGACGATCAAACAAGTGACTAAAAAGTGGCACGCTTGTGTAATAATTGTCCACAGACAAGTGGACACCAAGTCCCACACAATCTTACCAGCGCTGCCTATGTAGTCTGGGCAGTTCTCCGGCTCTACGTAACTAGCTCTTCCCTCGCAAACCATAAAACTATATGAATAGCCTGTGGCCCTGTCACAGAGCTTATACATCTTGACCCCGTATCTGGCACGCTTGCTGGGAAGATACTGTTTGAATGACAAGCGGACAGAAAACTTAATCAGGGAGTCATCAACGCAGACAACTTAATGAGGAGTAAACAAGGCTGCAAAACGTTGGTTGAAGTTGTTTACGAGGGGCCAAATTTTGTAGAGCCGATCAAATTCAGGGTCACTCTGAGGAAGACAGAGTTCATTATCGTTGAAATGCATGAACCTCAAGATCTGCTCGTATCGGATCCTGGTCATGGAGGCAGAGAACACAGGCGTATGGTGAATTGGGTCAGTGGACCAATATGACCGCAAATCACTCTTTTTAGTTACGCCCATGGGGAGGGATAGGCCCAGGAAGGTTTTAAATTCAGAAACCTTAACAGGTTTCCAATCATTGGCAAGGGTTAGCTGGGGATTAGCGGTGATGAATTGACCAGCATATAAATTGCTTTGGTCCACAATAGATCTATAGAGATCTTTGGTGAAAAACAGCGAATAAAAATCAAGTGACATAAAATCAACTGTTTCCACCTGAATTCCGGGTTGGCCAGTGAATGGGGGAAGTATGGGTGCTGCAGAAGTGGTGGGTTCCCAATTAGGGTTTGCGAATGCAGCAGGAAGGGCACTATGGGCTCGAAGGGCCTGTCTTTGTCTTGGTGGCAGCGGGACACTACTAGTGCTTGCCACCTCGCCAGCTTGAACTGCACTTATGGAACTCGCCACGTCACCAAGTGTTACTGCAGTGCTGGATGTACGACCAGGATGTACTAGGCCGCTGGTGCTTGCCAGTTCACCAGAAGGATGAGCGGTGCTAGTACTGGCTCTCTGCTCCATACGAGGGACCTGCGAGTCTTGCACCTCAATGACAGCAGAACGGGGTCTGGTACACCTGACCTTGGTAGGGACCACAACCCTGTCCTCAGAGCTATCTGTCAGGGTGCCGCTGCTGTGTATAGGTTCGTATTCTGAGCCTGAATCTGACAGATGAGTGACTTCCTCTTCACTATCTTTCATGCTCAGAAACGTGTAGGCCTCTTCACTACTGTACCATCGATTTGAAATTTTGGTCTCTAAATTTACTGGTACAGTAGTGAGACTCACAAGAAAAAAAGCACCTGTCAGTGACTCATTCAAGCACTACCAAAAAAACTGTTAGCGTTTGCAGGGATCAGGCCTGACGCTGTGAATGCTGCAATTATGCATTTTGTGTTTTGTAAGTGACAGTGATCGATTGATACTGCACTTGGGTGGGCTGGGCGGAGGGGTTAAACGCAGGTGCTAGCAGGTATCTGAGCTGATCCCGCTAACACTGCATTTTTGGGAACCCTAAACTGCTGGGGACGCTAATTTAGTTCTGATCAGATCAGATATTGATCCATTCAGACACTATACTACTAAGGGAGGCGTATGGTGTGTGCGTGGGTGTAAGCGCTACTGGCGCTAAACTGACGCTGCCTGGGGAGCCGCAGACCCTATTGGACACTAAAACCTAACTTGTGATCAGGGGGTTAAACCTTTATTGAGTAAAATACGGCAGGTGCCCTGACGCTATAAAAAATAAAACTAGCTAAACTGCGTCACCCGTGACACCTTTACAGTGATCACTGGTGACAGGGGTTAAACAAGGGGTTAAACCTTTATGTGGGGGGGGGGGGGGTCCCTAGACCTATCTGGGCCTAGGGTAAACAGTCTCAACGCTGATTTTTGTCACTAATGACAACAGTACAGCGATCAAAAAAAAAATCTGAATGCTGTACTGGGTGACACAGTGACAGGTAATGAAGGGGTTAACTGGGGGTGGGGGGGTGTGTGATTTGGGGGGGTGAATTGTGTGCCTACGTGACCTGGTGTCAGTGTAGTGTTGTGCAACTCACTCTGAGATATGTCTTCTCTCCTCGGTCTGGAATGGAAAAGACAGACACGAGGAGAGATGACATCACTTCCCTTGTCAGTGTTTACAGTTACACAGACAGGGGAAGGATCTAATTCGCCAGGAGCGATCACCAGGTCCAGGCAAGATTTCATTGGCCTGGGGATTGATGGGTTCTGGATCGAATCCGATCATCCCGACGTAACATGCGGCGATTCGCCTGCCCGTGCCATTCTGCCGCAGTACAACAGTGGCGGCTGGTCGGCAAGCGGTTAAATAACAAATGAACCTTTACAATCATTTTAAGACTGCGCTACCACTTATTCTGGATTGGACATGAATCAGTCATTATTTCTGAGCTCTCAAACATTTAAAGTGTTTAAAAAGGTAAATTTTTTTCCGAAAAAAAAAAAAAAAAAAAAAAAAACCATATCATACCTGCTCTGTGCAATGGTTTTGTACAGAGCAACCACGTTGTTCCTCCTCTACTCGGGTCTCCTGCCAGAGTTCCTGGCTCCTCCTGTTTATCCACTGGCCCCATAGGAGGCTGCTTCCTATGGGTGCACTCATGCAGGATCGCTCCCGAGCCCCACTGCCTGGGTCCATAGACAGCGGGGCATGGCCCCGCCCCCCTACTCACAGAGATTTTGTTCAACAGCCATGAGAGCCAATGGCACCTGCTGCTATGGATCTGCCCTGTGAGGAGGAACAGAGCAGAGAGCCGCTGCTCTCATGGAGAGCACTGGAGCGCGATGGAGCTCAGGTAAATATAAGGGAAGCTTTGGGGGGAGCTGGATAAAGGAGGTTTTTTTTACCTTCGTGCATAGAATACAAAAAAGGTAATCACTTTAAAAAGGAGAAATACTGCTTCTTTTCCCCCCAGGATTTAAAGTTTATAAGATTATTATACGTGACAGCAGCAACAGATTTCATGCCATATGCGGAGACATACATGCCATGGCTGAAATTGCTGGCTTACTTTGAACGATGCTAGTTGCTTGGCTGTCTCTGACATCAGTCAATGACTTGGAACAAGCATATAACAAGCAAAGTCTGAACTTCACCTCCCGATACCTGTTGTATACACAAATTCACTGCATCAGCATGATGGCTAAGCAATTAGCATTTTCACAACAAAAAGACAGTGATATTAACTTAAACTAATCAGTATTAATGGGAGATTTCATTCTATTTAGCAGTGTGCTTTCATTGCTAGTGCCGCAAAGAGTCATTTTTGTATCTGGTATTCAGTTCTGCAATCACTCCATATTAATATGCCCATTATTATGCTAGAAAGTGAGCATGAAAGTCTAACTCTGAAACTCTTATGCATATCTTTTTAAGAAGTAATGCTCCAAGAGTATCAGAATTACGTAAAAGAGTATCTCCTGCAAACACTTACAAGCATCAGATTCTTCAGAAACAACAGTGCCAATACTTGTAGGGCTATTCAATTTCTTGGCCATTTTTGATTATATTCATGACAAAGGCCTTATGTACGAGTATACATTTTTTTATACTGTCAGTTTAAGTAGTAATGGATCAGCCAGGATTGTAACAACTTTTTCATTCTTTGCATCAATGCTTAATCCTGGATATGCATGGACACAATGCATATTGTGTTACAAGTATCACTTATTGCCTTTCTCCGTCAAGGTTACAGTAGATGCAGATTTTTTATTAGTACGAAAACAAGTGTAAATCAAAATGGGCATTCAGTTGTTTTGGGTCCAGAAAAAGAACTTATGGCAAGAATTGCATTTTTCCCAACTTGGCAGTCATTATAGGTGTATACAGTACCGCCAGGTTTATGAACAGAAGCTGGAACTTGGCCATATTTCATCAACGCACTGCTTAGCCTTTTGTCTGCAAAGCATTTTCCTAAACCTACAATATAATTAGCCTATTTTCTTATACATGTGCCAATATAAAGGATCAGACATCATCAAGAGACTCTCATTGTACTGTAGCCAGCGAGTGAAGTTTCTAGCTCACTTATTCACTACGATTATCTTAAAGTGGAGAGGCTCTTTAAAGCCAAGTTCATCTTTAAGAAACAATAATGCACATGGTTTTGCAGAAAAAAAAGAAAAAGAAGAAGAGCAATTATTATGATCGGGCTCCTGTATTCACTTCCTACAGCTCTCTGTCTGTACCTCTGTACAGACTATCAGTTACTGAGCAACCGTAAATGTCAATGGACTACGAGTGAGCTGATAAGTAACGGGGGGGGGGGGGGGGGGTCATTGGGCAGGGTGCTTAGCATGTTACACCCTAAAACACAGGTGCAACATGTTGCTAAAAAGATAGAGAAAAACTCTAAGACCCCCTTCACAATGAGCCACCCCGGGCGTCAGCGGTAAAGCAGCGCTATTCGGCCACTATCGGGGTGGTTTTAACCCCTGCTAGCGGACGAAATGGGGTTAAATCCTCCCGCAAAACACCGCTGCAGCGATGCTTTGCTGGCGGTATGGGGGCGCTGCCCCACTGTTTTAAATGGGCAGGAGCAGTGTATACACCGCTGCAAAGAAGCTGCTGGCAGGACTTTTTGTGACGCCCTGCCAGCGCAGTGCCCCAGTGTGAAAGCACCCGGGCTTACACACTGGGTTTGCAGCGGAGGCTTTTTGCAGGCGCTATTTTTAGTGCTGTAGCGCCTCAAAAACACCTCCAGTGTGAAAGGGGTCTTACTGTACTTTGGATCCAATGTAAAGCCCACCTCCAAATGAAATAGTTACCAGTTTCCACTTTATTGGGCCTTTTGTAGGCAGCCTGCCTGGCACCACACAGCCTCTCTTCAAATTTTAATCATCTGGGAAATTAGGTATCAGGAAGCCAAGACCACCTCTGACACTGCTTACAAAGTTCGAGCTCCAAAAGCATTGCTTCTAGAATGTGCACAGACCAATCAATCCTATGATTCATTTTCCTTCCTCCTTGCCATTGTGCACAGCACATTCATAACAAAAGATGTATCAGGCAGTATACACATACAAATTCTGAGGTGGTGAGGCCATCCACAGGGAACTGAACAATTTTAGAGTCACTGGGCTGGAGACATTACCCTTATTGAATTTAGCCTCTCTGGCACACTGCATACTAAGAAATAGTTCCCCCCCCCCAATCACAACCAGGCAGAAGGATTTCAGCAAGGGCACACACAGAATTTACATAATCCAGCTGCTCATTTGAATTTCCAGGTCCTCTTTAAAACTGGAGTTCTAGCTTAAAACTAGAAATTTTTCTCAGTCAGGGCCAGTTCACACCATAGAAACGCAGACCAGATGTGTTTCAGATGCTTTTCTGCAGGCACGTTTTTGATGTGTTCCAGTGTGTTTTTGATGCAGTCCGGTGCATTTTTCCCCCCTCGTTTTTCCTAACCTTAAATAAGGACATGTGTGTTCCAGCACGTTTTTTGGTGCGTTTTTGATGTGTTTTACAGTGTTCCAGTACAGACCAGTGCAGGAAAAATTCAGCAGGCTCTACTTTTGTTTCTGGCACTGGAACTGCAAGCACTGGAGTGAACTATGCCATTGTAACACCATATAACCCAATTTCCATGCATTTTTGATGCAGAAAAAAAAAAAAAAAAAACAAACAAAAAAACGTACTTGATTGCATGTGGTGTGAACTGGCCCTCAGTCTAATTGTTAAAAAAAAAAAAAATTAGACTGAGGGCCAGTTCACACCACATGCAATCAAGTACGTTTTTTTTTGTTTTTTTTTAACAAAGAAGTTTATTTAAATTTTCACAACAGAAACAATTCACTTCATGGCATGCATAGAACAGTTACATGACTTGGTATGAGTAAGATTCAATTATCACAGTAGTTATCCATTTCAGAAGAAGATACTAATACACTCATTAAGGATTTTAACATAAGGTATAAGTGTAAGGGATCCCGCCTTTCAACTTGGAACATTCTAACCCACTCGTATATAGTTTTGAGGAGTCCTGGGGGCACTCAACGCCAATCCCAATGGACCCGGACCCAACATTTCATTCAATAGACAGGTGTTTTGCCTTCACCCACACTGCCCAGATTTTTTCAAATTTTTTTGGGCAATTTCTTCCCATATATGTCATTTTATATAGTGGTAGCGCCTTATTTACCAGAGATTGCCAGAGTTGTTTGGTGGGCGGTTGGGACTGATTCCACTGCAGTAGGATTGCTTTCCTAGCATATAAATGTGGTGTAGAAGATGAACAGTTTCTTCCCCCATGTGACTTCGAGAAAGTCACAAATACCTAGCAGAAGAGGTATTGGGCTATATGGGACTTGTAGTCCCCCTATCGAGTTGATATCGGCAAGTATACTATTCCAGAATTCCACCACTCCAGGGCAGGACCAGACCACATGAAAGAAATCGGCCTCCCCAGACCCACATCTAGGGCACCTCGCTGTTCTATCGGGGTATATTCTTGCCAGGCGTATTGGAGAGTAATAGGCCCTATGTAAAAATTTCAGCTGCATAAATCTATCCCTTGCTGAAATTGTCAAGGGTAAATATTGCTGAATTCCCTCTTCCCAGTCCTCATCCGTCAACTCCAAAAACATCCACCCTCCCTCAGTCTAATTTTGATGCAGAATTTAAATGTGTCCTTGATCATTCCCTAGGTTACTTCACTAAAATCACAAAATTACATAGATGAAAAACAGCTGAACTGATGGCGCTGTCCTTTTCTATAGTGTGAGTTGAAGGCTTTGGCTTTTGTAGGGCATACTGTTTGCATATAAGCAAGCTGACTCTAAAGGTGTACATAAAAATGTTTGTGGTGAAAAGCAAAGCAATCACAGGATATTAAAAGCAGAACTCCAGGATCGGCAAAAAAATCCCCTATTAGCATACCCCCCACTAAACAGTTATAACATTTGTGAAATTCCTTACCGTTTAAGAGAAAATTCTAACGGAATTTTCAGGAAGTCAGCTTTCCAATTAAAAAAAACGCAGCATCTATTCTGGAGGTGGTATTAGCACACGGATTACATCACATCCTCTTCTCTCTCTCTACACTGTAATCAAACTACACTTCCCATCATGCTTTGTGAATGTGGGAGGTACACTAGGCCTGTACATGTAAATGTGAACAAGCCCACTTCAACAGAAATCACACCCCTCATTCTGCAGCCACACTACTCAGCAACACACAGCAGGATAAAAAGGTTACAGCTTTATAAATGCAAACCATTTCTGTTCTCTCCCCTCCAGCCACAACAGCAGATAAATCTATTATCCTTACTTGCTTTATGTAATCATTACAGAACTGTAGACACATCCCATAATTATATATTATACACAATGTACTCTGCTGTAATTCAGTATTAGAAATATTCCTCCTCCTGCTGCAGCTTTATGAGATCTTTCTAACAGCAATCAGTGCTGTATAGTGTATGAGCCCATCCCTATCCGCACCACAGAAAGAGCCGGGCCATGCTGTTTTATTTCAGCATATGACACAAGTAAATGTCGGCATGAGAAAAACAAACAAAAAAAAGTGCAGCGCCAACTTACTAATCAGTAACACAATAATGGTGGAACCCTCTAATGTATGGAAATCTCAATAAGCTTCAATATCACTATAATACCGGACTCTGTGATAGAGCTGCACAATTAATCGTTAAAAAAATCGTGATCTCGATTCACCTCCCCTGACAATCTCTCCTGCTGAGTTTGCCGATTCTTTCATATAAACAAGTGGAGAGATTATCTGTTCACTCAGCTGTCAAAAGAAAACATCCAGGCAGTCTGCCAAGTTTAGAACTTGAAACATATATATACATACATATATACATACATACATACATACATACATACATACATACATATACACACACTTTTTTTTTTTTTTTTTTTTTTTTTTTTTAGCAGAGACCCTAGGGAATAAAATGGCAATTGCTGCAATATTTTATGTCACACTGTACTTGCCCAGCAGTCTTTCAAATGCAATTTATTTGGGAAAAAATACACTTCAATAAATAAAAAAAACCGAAACAGTAAAGTTAACACAATTTTTTTGTTTTAATGTGAAAGATGTTACGCCACGAGAATAGTGATCTATCCTCTAAGCAAAAAAATTGTGATTCTCATTTTAGCCAGAATCGTGCAGCTCTACTCTGTGATATGTAACATCACATATTAATACACAAAATAAGACATACAAAATGACCACTGCCCATATGTGCGGTCTCATCACTGCCCATAAGTGCAGACTTACCAGTGCCATGCGTGCGGTCTCACCAATCCTAGGTAACAGAGCAGAGATCTGTGACAGATCTTGTATATGAACACCGTAACGTCCCACCTCCCAGACCAGTGTGCTGTCAATCACAATGCCGTTCTGGGTTATGGCGAGCAGTGTACACATACAAGATCTGTCACAGATCTTGGCTCTGTCACCCGGCTTGTGTCTCCTACAATCCCCGCTCTGCACTGACATATGACAAGCAGGGAGCGGGCAGGAGCGAAGTTAAAGCACTGCGTCGCTTTAACTGACAAAATGTGCGGTCGTGCGTACCCAAAAACAAAAAAAAGCGACACTTGGAAAAAAAAAAAAAATTTAAAATTTTTTTTTGTACTTTTGTGCTATAATATCCAAAAAATAATAAATAATAAAAAAAAAAAAAGTCTTCAAGAATTTAGGCCAAATATGTATTCTATATATATATATATATATATATATATATATATATATATATATATATATATATATATATATATATATATATATATATATATATATATATATATATATATATATATATATATATATATATATATATATATATATTTTATTTTTTTTTTCAAAGTTTGATCAGTAACAAACCTTTTCTCTGTCAGCTGCAATTCTCTCACAAATCTGTCTGACAGGGAATGCAGGAGATAAGATAGCTTGCTACTGTGTTACTTTTTGTTTTGGCTTAAAATTTTACATTGAATTCTCACTGAGATTGTCTGTCAGAGGGATCATTCAGTGAGGAAGGCTTCAGACTAGCTCCCAGTCATAGGATCTCATGGGCTGTGCACAGAAGCCGAGTAGACACCCAAGGTAGGCAACTGGTTATTGGCATCCTCAATTTAATATTTGGTAGCACACCCCTTGGAAAAAATAACTGAAATCATTGCTTCCTGTAACCATCAATGAGTTTCTTACACCCCTCTACTGGAATTTTGGACCACTCTTTCACTAACTGCTCCAGGTGTCTCAGATTGGAAGGGTTCCTTTTCCCAACTGCTGCTTTGAGATCTCTCCACAGGTGCTCTATGGCAATGTTTCTCAACTCCAGTCCATTTTGTCATGTTACAACCAAAAACGTAAATGGCCCAGTCAAAGTCCAGACCTAAATCCAATTGAGAATCTGTGGCAACACTTGAAATTTGCTGTTCAGACGCTCTCCGTCCAATCTGACGGAGCTTGAGCTATTTTGCAAAAAAAGAATGGGCAAAAATGTCACTCTAGATGTGCAAAGCTGGTAGAGACATACCCAAAAAGACTTGCAGCTGTAATTGCAGCGAAAGGTGGTTCTACAAAGTATTGACTCAGTTGGGCTGAATACAAATGCGCGCCACACTTTTCACATATTTATTTGCATAACATTTGGAAAACCATTTGTCATTTTCCTTCCACTTCACAATTATGTACCACTTTGTGTTGGTCCGTCAGTTTGATCTAAACCATTCCATTGTAGCTCTGGCTGTATGTTTAGGGTGAACCTCCACCCCAGTATCAATTCTTTTGCAGACTAACAGGTTTTCTCCATCCATCTTCCCATCAACTCTGATCAGCTTCCCTGTCCCTGCTAAAGAAAAGCATTCACACAACATGATCCTGCCACCACCATGTTTCACAGTGGGGATGGTGTGCTCAGGGTGATGTGCAATGTTAGTTTTTCACCACACATAGCGTTTTGCTTTTAGGCCAAAAAGTTTAATTTTGGTCTCATCTGACCAGAGAACCTTCTTCTGCATGTTTGCGTGTCCCCCACATGGCTTCTCGCAAACTGCAAACGAGACTTCTTATGGCTTTCCTTTAACAATGGCTTTTTTCTTGCCACTCTTTCAAAGGCCAAATTTGTTGAGTGCAAGTCTAATAGTTGTCCTGTGGACAGATTCTCCCACCTGAGCTGTGGATCTTTGCAGTTCCTCCGGAGTTACCATGGGCCTCTTGGCTGCTTCTCTGATTAATGCTCTCCTTGTCCGGCCTGTCAGTATATGTGGATGGTCATGTCTTGGTAGGTTTGCAGTTGTACCATACTCTTTCCATTTTCGGATGATGGATTGAACAGTGCACCGTGAGATGTTCAAAGCTTGTGATATTTGTTTATAACCAAACCCTGCTTTAAACTTCCCCACAACTTCATCCCTGACCCATCTGGTATGTTCCTTGTCCTTCATGATGCTGGTTTGTTCACTAAGGTCCTCTGACAAACCTCTGAGGGCTTCACAAAACAGCTGTATTTATACAGAGATGAAATTACACAAAGGTGAAATCTATTCACTAATTTGGTGACTTCTGAAGGCAATTGGTTCCACTAGATTTTAGTTAGGGGTATCAGAGTAAAGGGGGCTGAATACAAATGCCCGCCACACTTTTCAAATAAATAATTGTACAAAATTTTGAAAACCATATATCATTTTCCTTCCACTTCACAATTATGTGCCACTTTGTATTTATGTGATAGACCAACACATTTACAGTTTTGGTTGTAACATGACAAAAATGTGGAAAATTTCAAGGGGTATGAATACTTTTTCAAGGTAGATCTGGACTCATTGCTGGCCAGTTCAGCAATCTTCAGAGCTTTGTCTTAAACCATATCTGGGTGATTTTTTGCATGTGCCCTGGGTCATTGTCCAACTGTAAGACCCATGGCCTCTGACGGAGACCCAACTTTCTAACACTTGGCCCTACACTGCACCCCAGATTTCTTTGGTAGTCTTCAGATTTCAAAATGCAATGCACACGGTGCATGGGCTTTACCATAAAGCTGTAATTTTGTTTCATCTGTCCACAGCACATTCTCCCATACGGATTTTGGCTTCCTCAAGTAATACTTTTTTGGCCACATCCAGGGAGGTTAGCTACAGTGCCACGGACTGTAAACTTCTTGACAATGCTGAGCACAGTGGACACAAGAACATTTCGATCTCTGGAGATGGCCTTGTAACCTTGAGATTTCCATGCTTTTCCACAATTTTTGTTCTAAAATCCTCAGATAATTCTTTGCTGCTCTTTCTCTTCTCCATGCCCCATGTGGAACACAGAGACACACACAGAAAGGTTGAGTCAATTTTCACCATTTTAACTGGTTGCCGGTGTGATTTCTATATTGTCAGCACCTGTTAATTGATACAGGTGAGTTTAATTACAAGTTACAGGAGCATCACAAACTTGGAATTCCATTATTTCTTACAAATTTTAGAAGGTGCCAATAATTTTGTTCAGTCCATTTTTGGAGTTCTGTGTGGAATGTGTCCGATTTGGCATTTTGTTTCTCCACTTTTTTGTGTCATACCAATACAAACAAAATAAAACACAAGAATCCCTAAACATTTGTAATAATTTTCTGGGCGAAATGGTGCATTATCTGACAAACGCA
Source organism: Lithobates clamitans (assembly GCA_037952925.1). Lineage (NCBI taxonomy): Eukaryota > Metazoa > Chordata > Amphibia > Anura > Ranidae > Lithobates > Lithobates clamitans. The sequence goes on from JBBGZY010000188.1 coordinate 59,592, forward strand.
GGGATGCCAACATTTTTGGCCATGACTGTATATACTCAGTGAAGTGACAAATCTCAGATGACACACAGAGATTAAATAAATCCTCCCGAGTTGTACCTGTTTTTTCTACAGCCATCTGTCCTTCCCAATCACCATTTTAACACTTGGTGCTGGAAAAACCTGTCAGACTCATCCAGACAGCAGAGGGACGAGGCAGCAGAGAGAAGTAACACTTCTTTGTGTTACAGTGCTTTGGATATATAGACACTGACAGGCTACAGAAGGATGTGCTTTGTTCAAATTTCATGTTGGAGGTTTATAACCACTTTAACCCACTGCAGAAAAAGAGGAAGCCCTTGGGTTGGAGCTCCCCAAGAAAATATTAACACCCTTCGGGAGGTGTCAGGCCCCCAAAGATGCCGATTACTATAACGGCCTTTTCTAATGGAAATATATTGTTCAATTAGTAAAAAGTTATTAAGTTAGGCCTACAGGAGTGGGATTTTTTATGTTGTCATTCCTTGTAAACGGACCCCTTCCACAAATTTGCAATGCCTTTTTGATATGGCTTAAAGATATGCGTGTTTCAGCCTCACCTTCTTATTATGTTTTCAACCATCCTTTAAATGCAAATTTAAAGTGCAAATAGTGTGTGCATGTTATACGCCGATACTGCAATTTGGGCTGCCTAGGAGGGAACGGGGAGGAGGGCGGGACGAGAGCCGTCAGAGTACATACAGCGAGAACCTCCTGTTTAAACAGCGGCCTCTGTAATAGGAAGTCCCATCTCCTGGGCCGGCATTAGACCAGTGTTCTGTCTATAATAGAAGCCGGTCCAGGAGGCGGGACTTTGTATTAAAGAGGCCGCCGAGTAAACAGGAGATTCTCGCTGTATGTAATCTGGCAGGGCTCGTCCCGCCGCCCTCCCTGTCCCCTCCGAGGCAGCAGTAACCTGAGGTGAGGCTGCACATGGGCACTGATCAGGCTGCATTCATGGCAATGGTGAGGCTGCATATGGGCATTGATTAGGCTGCATTCATGGGCAATTGTGAGGCTGCCGATGGCAGTGATCAGGCTGCAGATGGGCATTGACCCTTATTTTGCTTCAAAGTTCTTTATTTAAAATTTTAGTTTTTTTCCTGAAAACTTCTCTCCTAAAATGAAGGTGCGTGTTATATGCCTGTGCGTGTTATATGCCGATAAATCATGAAGAATTTTATTGCAGCTAAATATTTCATGCTACACTTAGCGAGAACTTATATAGGGCAGTACAAAATGGCAAAGTCACATGTCATTGAGACTTAATTCTGGCTATATAAAAAAGGACTTGTCCAGTATAACAGATTGCAAAACAAAGGGAGCCTCCAGTAAGTAATTATAAAACGCTTTACATAATGTTTACAAAATTAATATTAGAGAGGCAATGAAGGCATCTTTTATTGTTGGAAGACAACAATGAATTTGCTGCCATTCCGCTATATATATATATATATATATATATATATATATATATATATATATATATATATATATATATATATATATATATATATATATATATATATATATATTCCACAGCATTAGTGCTTTTGACGGGAAAAAAAAAAAAAAAAAAGACAATTGTATAAAAAAAAAAAAAAAAAAAGTAGAGATTACCTGCAGATCAGATATATGTTGTTGAAGAACACTGCACAGGAATGCAGGGCCCACATCTGCAAGGCACTGGATCTTATCCCAGTTAATAGTAAACCTCACTGCATCTTCAGGCTGTTGAAGCTTGGAAGAAAAACAGAAACAAGTTAATCTACATTTTAAATAGCTGAATTTACATACTCTACTTGCATGGCTCATATCAGCCAGATGTCTGCATAGGGAATGCTGAGCAGGTGTCAGTTAACTATTTAAAGGCATTAAATGAAAATGCATATTTTTTTTTCTTTTAAATATGTCTTACCAAACAATAAAAACACACATTTTAACCTACAACGTTTCAGATATGGTCTATATGGTTTGGCTATTCATCTGTCTGAATATCAGCTTCAGCTCCAAAAGATTTTACCCCCCTTCATGACCAGGCCATTTATTGCCATTTGGCACTGCGCTACTTTACCTGGCGCTTACTCGGTCATGCAACACTGTACCCAAAGAAAATTTCTAAAACATTTTTTCCCACAAATAGAGTTTTCTTTTGGTGGTATTTGATCACCACTGGATTTTTTCTTTTTTTGCGCTATAAATGAAAAAAAGGAGCATACATTTTGTTATAAAGCATATCAAATAAAAAATAAATACATTTCTTCATACATTAATCACAATAAGTGTATATTGATTGTAGATGCTATAACTTTCACGCAAACCAAACTATGGGCTATATATACTGGAAATTTTACAGTAAGTAAAAATGAGTACACCCCCTCACATTTTTGTACTCAAGCAGCCCCAGACACACGCTTGACACCATCAGAACCAAATAAGTTTATCTTGCTCTCATCAGACCACAGGACATGGTTCCAGTAATCCATGTCCTTAGCCTGCTTGTCTTCAGCAAACTGCGGGCTTTCTTGTGCATTATCTTTAGAAGAGGTTTCCTTCTGGGACGACAGCCATGCAGACCAATTTGATGCAGTGTGCGGCGTATGGTCTGAGCACTGATAGACTGACCCCCCACCTCTTCAACCTCTGCAGCAATCATATGTCTATTTCCCAAAAAGACAACCTCTGGATAAGGCGCTGAGTAGGTGCACTCAATTTCTTTGGTCAACCATTGCGAGGCCTGTATATGGGCTTGGCCATTGTGCTGCAGCTTAGTTTCAGGGTCCTGGCAATCTTCTTTTTTTTAGATACCCAGAGAGTTCTTTGCCATGAGGTGCCATGTTGAACGTCCAGTGACCAGTAAGAGAGTGAGAGCGATAACACCAAATTTAACACACCTGCTCCCCATTCACACCTGAGACCTTGTAACACTAACAAGCCACATGACACCACGTTAGGAAAATGGCTAATTAAGCCCAATTTAGATATTTTCACTTAGGGGTGTACTCACTTTTGTTGCCAGAGGTTTAGACATCAATGGCTGTGTGTTGAGTTATTTAGAGGGGACAGCAAATTGACACTATTATACAAGCTGATAGTGACTTATAGTGGGATGGCGAGCAAGATGACACTGACACTTTGTGAGAGCTGGCTAACTGCCACGGACATCTCCAGTGACACTAGTACAGTAATCAGTACTAATAATATACACCGACACTGGCTGGGAAGGGGTTAAACATCTGGGGCAAACAAAGAGCTAAATGTGTGCCTAACCATCTTTGCTCCGTGTAATGTGTGCTGTATACGGTGCCAGTTTGAAAAGAAATAAAAACCAGCACATCACTGCTGTCAGAAAAGAGCATTGTGTTGTTTACAAAAACACAAAGCTCTCCTGTCACTCACTCCAACATTCGGCGTGTCCCGGCCACAAATTACTGGCCAGAAACAGCTGATCGGGCATGTGCTGAAGCCAGTGACAGCACGGGCGGGCACCTCCTACCCGGAAATGCAGAATTACGTTTATATACGCGATTCTGAGCATCCAGCTCACACTGTAGCAGTGAAACTGCAGTTGCATGGTCGGCAAGTGGATATATTTGGACTGTTTCTCTTTTACCGATTTTTTGCAGGTCTACTAAACAATGACATTCTATAACTCATTCAAAAAAAATATTAAAACCATTTCCATTCATTGGTGAGTACAATAATGTAAATGATATAAAGCTAAGCTCGATCCTTCTCCTCTCCTGTCTTTGCTTTAAAAACACTTTTTTCTCTGTAGCCGTAACAGATATCCAAGCACTTATATTAGCAGAACGTTACTTGCATGTGTAGTTTGTGCACAGCTCCATTGCAACAATTGCACAGCATGCAACTCTCCTCGGAACCCTAACAAAATGCAAAGTTCTTGCACGCGGGATCCCTCTTTCATTTGTTTGAAATGGTATAAGTTGTCCCTGAATGATAACAACCGCTCTTTGTACAGAACCATTATGTTGCTACAGTATAAATACTAAAACGCAGAATGAAAGCAAAATAGATAACCTATTTTTTTAAACTATATTAGGGCAGTTACTACATCCAGATGAAAAATGCACTGATGCCAATACATCTGCTTTTTCTTGCCCTATGCTTCCAAAGCTATGATCAGAGCCACTGTGAATATTGTATTGCTTACTTTCAGCTTAACTGAAGACCAAGACCGAGAACAAGTAAGGCCGGCTATACACAGTTCGAATCTCGGCCGGTTCAGCAGGAACCAGCCAAGATTCAAAAGGATTAGTGGGCAGGCTGAGCGTACCAAGTTGATCGATCAACCAGCCTGTCGGATTCGCTTAGGATTATCACAAGCAGCGGCTATAGCTTCCCCCCACCGGGAAAAGACAATAGCCTGGCAAGAGTGATTCCCGCATCAAAGCTGTGTTGATGGGGGAATTAAGCAAATTTTTGGTTGCAGGAATAAAATTTGCTCCATGTAGGGCCGGCCTAAGGCATCAGCTCTACATTTACCCTGGATTCAGCGTCTTTGATCCCAAGAGCCATATATGAGGACTTCCTTCCCTATAAAAGTGACCACAGCCCAAGGCTAGTGTAAACACTGTACTGTATACATCCACACTGGCAGTTTGCACTGTAACTGCAGACCGGGACTAAACAACAAAAGAGGGACATTATGGGCCACCGGAAATGTAAGTATAGCAATTTTTCTTTTAGCAGGTTTGTAATTCCTTTATAAGCAACTTTGCTGGCAGGATCATTTTACATGCTTGAAGACAAATCATTAGTTCTGTGCTGTATTGTGCTTATGTTATCACTCGAGATAACAAACTGCTAGTACAGGCATTCTTATTTGGGCTTCGCTACAGTGTAAAGAACACGTCTCAGACCAATGCAAATCAAATATAAAAAGATACATTTGGATGTACATTCCTTTCTACAATTTGATACACAGTGCCTTGAAAAAGTATTCATACCCCTTGAAATTTTCCACATTTTGTCATGTTACAACCAAAAATGTAAATGTATTTTATTGGGATTTTACGTAATAGACCAACACAAAGTGGCACATAATTGTGAAGAGGAAGGAAAATGATAAATGGGTTTCAACATTTTTTTACAAATAAATATGTGAAAAGTGTGGCGTGCATGTGTATTCAGCCCCCTGAGTCAATTTGTAGAACCACATTTCACTGCAATTACAGCTGCAAGTCTTTTTGAGGATGTCTCTACCAGCTTTGCATATCTAGAGAGTGAAATATTTGCCCATTCTTCTTTGCAAAATAGCTCAAGCTCTGTCAGATTGGATGGAGAGCATCTGAACAGCGATTTTTAAATCTTGCCACAGATTCTCAATTGGATTTAGGTCTGGACTTTGACTGGGCCATTCTAACACATGAATATGCTTTGATCTAAACCAGGGGTCTCAAAAGTACCATCATGCCTCTGCCTGTGGGAGTCATGCTTGTAACTGTCAGCCTTGCAATGCCTCATGGGAAATGTAGTTTTGCAACAGCTGGAGGGCCGCCAGTTTGAGACCCCTGATCTAAACCATTCCAATGTAGCTCTGGCTGTATGTTTAGGGTCGTTGTCCTGCTGGAAGGTGAACCTCCATCCCAGTTTCAAGTCTTTTGCAGACTCTAACAGGTTTTCTTATAAGATTGCCCTGTATTTGGCTCCATCCACCTTCCCATCAACTCAGACCAGCTGCCCTGTCCCTGCTGAAGAAAAGCATCCCACAGCATGACGCTGCCACCACCATGTTTCACGGTGGGGATGGTGTGTTCAGGGTGATGTGCAGTGTTAATTTTCCACCACACTAATGTTTTGCTTTTGGGCCAAAAAGTTCAATTTTGGTCTCATCTGACCAGAGCACCTTCTTCCACATGTTTGCTGTGTCCCCCACATCGCTTCTCGCAAACTGCAAACGGGACTACTTATGACTTTCTTCTTGTCGCTCTTCCATAAAGGCCAGATTTGTAAAGTGCACGACTAATAGTTGTCCTGTGGACAGATTCTCCCACCTGAGCTGTGGATCTCTGCAACTCCTCCAGAGTTACCATGGGCCTCTTGGCTGCTTCTATGATTAATGCTCTCCTTGCCCGGCCTGTCAGTTTAGGTATACAGCCATGTCTTGGTAGGTTTGCAGTTGTGCCATACTCTTTCATTTTTCGGGTGATGGATTGAACAGTGCTCTGTGAGATGTTCAAAGCTTGGGATATGTTTTCTTCCTGCTTTAAACTTCTCCAAAACTTTATCCCTGACCTGCCTGGTGTGTTCCTGGGCATTCATGATGCTGTTTGTTCACTAACGTACTCTAAAAAACCTCTGAGGGCTTCACAGAACAGCTGTATATATAATAAGATTAAAATTACACACAGATGAACTCTATTTACTAATTAGGTGACTTCTGAAGGCAATTGGTTCCACTAGATTTTAGTTATAGGTATCAGAGTAAAAGAGGCTATATACAAACACACGCCACACTTTTCAGATATTTATTTGTAAAAAAATTTGAATACCATTTATCATTTTCTTTTCGCTTCACAAATATGTGCCACTTTGTGTTGGTCTACAACATAAAATCACAATAAAATACATTTATGTTTTTGGTTGTAACATGATGAAATGTGGAAAATTTCAAGGGGTGCTAATATTAACCTTCCAATCAAATTAAATTTTGTGTATATACAGCCTTCCAATTACCTGGACTACAAGTGTATGTGCTCAGATCATTAAAAAAAGACACAACCAATACACTGTAAGTTAGTGCTCAGAAAATATAAACTGAAATCCCAAAAACCATCTGTGGTAATGATTAGAGTGAAAAACCATAATAAAAAGTCCAGTAGTAATATAGGAATATAGTAGGGAATATATAAAGAAGGTTATCAAAAAAATCCCAATGAAAAATAAAATTGATGGCCGTTCTTATTTATACATTCCACTTCAACAGCATCATTAGGAATAATCCCATATATATTGGAACATAAAATCTGATCAAGTACTTCCAATATCGCTGTGTAAAAAGATGTTTCCAGAGAAGTATTCTTAGGTATCACCAGTATATGTAATAAAAAAGAAAAAACATCATTGCGCAGTAAACGTGTATTTGAAACCAGCAGCACTACACTGAGTGTACTCACGTAAGCCTGGATTATTAACTGCCTGGATGGAAGACAATCAGCTGCTTGGGGCGCTGTGGGTCCTCACACCGCTCATTACAAGCTGCTGACTAGCCACAATACTTTGCGTCACTGACTCCTCCTACGCGTTGCGTCACCTGACACGTGACTTTTTCAAGTCTGCCCAACCAGTGCAGAGCGGGGATTATTATTAGAAATCGCTTGTATGACACAGTGGGGATCTCCCCCAGTGTCAGGTGGCATTGTATATGAAAACACCATATGCTGATGTCCCACACTGTGCCAATAACAGAAGGAGGCGGAGATCAGTGATCGGTGTTCTGATCTACACAGGGGATTGAAGGGGACTACATTGTGTCTGAGAGTCTACATATGGACTAACAGTTCAAGATTTTGACACTTTTGCTTACCTATCACCCTGTTATTTACATCACTTTTCACCCAATAAGGACTGTTTAGCACCAGATGTTTTATGCTGTACATGCTTTTATATTTCTCTTCTGTAAAAAGGAGGACTGTTTACTATCAGACATTTGCTGCTGTACATGTTGGGAGGACTTTTCATCAGGAGATATTTAGGCATATTAGTTGAGCTGACTCTGTTCCAGTTAAAGTTGTTTTTTGTGATATCACACATTTGAATTGCTGCTGTTTATTAGAAAATGTTCACTTTTATTTTTCATTTTTTTTTTTAGAAGCATGTTTTTTCTCCCATATACATTCTGATATACAATACCTGACACCACGGGAGATCCCTGCTGTGTCATACAACTGATTTCTAATAATAATCCTCGCTCTGAACAGAGATAGCAGGCAGGGGGTGGTGCGTGAGAAAGGGGGGGGGGTAGAGAGCTTAGCGGCAGGGACGGTGGAGGGTTGGATTGCTGGCAGGGAGGAGGAGGAGAGAGGAGAAGGAGGACACCTAATCCATGGGCGGCACAGACTGGGGGCTGTGGGACCCCATCCGCCCACTACATCTCTGCTTCCATTTTGCTAGTTTTTAGAGGACTATAAGGGGGCGTGTCAGACCGCTGGCTGAATTTAGGAGAGGGATAGAAGCCAGCGGCCTTACAAACAGGATGTCACCAGGCAATAACGGTTTTTCAGCAAATTCAGCAGCCTATTACAGAGGAACTACAGAGCTCAGAAGAACATGGATGGCAAAGTTGGTGAACGTAGAAGATCAGCAACAAGGGTATGGAAAAAAAAAATTGTCCAGAGTTCTGCTTTAAAGGGATTGTAAAATCTAAACTTTTTTTTACCTTAATGCATTCCAGCCGAGTCCCGCTGTCTGTCAATTGACATAGCAGAGGGACTGGCCAGAGAGGAAGGGCCAGGAGCACCAGCGGGGGACCCGAAAACAGGAGGTTCCCACCTGCTCTGTGCGATTCCATTGCACAGACTAGGTAAGTATAGATATGTTTGTTATTTAAAAAGAAAATAATAATAATTTATCTTTACAACCCCTTTAAAGACTAAACCTTTTTCTGACACTTGTTGCTTACAAGTTCAAATCAGTATTTTTTGCTAGAAAATAACTTAGAACCCCCAAACATTACATAGATTCTTTTTAGCAGAGACCCTAGAGCAGCGATGGCGAACCTTGGCACCCCAGATGTTTTGGAACTACATTTCCCATGATGCTCAACTACACTGCAGAGTGCATGAGCATCATGGGAAATGTAGTTACAAAACATCTGGGGTGCCAAGGTTCGCCATTGCTGCCCTAGAGAATAAAATGGAGGTTGTTGCAATATTTTATGTCACACTGTATTTGCGCAGCGGTCTTTCAAAAGCAAATTTTAGGTGAAAAATACACTTCAATGAATTAAAAAAAAAAAAAAACAAACAGTAAAGTTAGCCCAATTTTTTGTATAATGTGAAAGATGATGTTACAGTGAGAATCGTGATCTTTATTCTAAATTAAAAATTCGTTATTCTCATTTTATCCAGAATCATGCAGCTCTACGTGACACTAAAAATAGGTATCGGTAATTGGTATCGGTGGGTACTAGAGAAAAAAAGTATTAGTACTTGGTCTTGGTCTTAAACTGGTATTGCTGCATCCCTACTATTTACCATTATCACCGAAAGTGAATAAAAATCACAAATGTTGGGCTGTCCCCAGAACAGGAATATCTTATCTTATCTTATCAGGTGATATCTTCCAATGGGGGACACTAGTTCTAGTGACAACCAGGGATTCCCTCTTGCTTCCTGTGTTGGTTACGGAACAGGAAGTGGAGGTAAATCTCCCCAATGAGACACAGATGGCAAAAATAAACCTTTCAGAGGTTTTAACTCTTCCTTAGTTCTGTGATAAGTATGAAAAGAGCACATAATGAACAATTGTTTTCTGTGTGGCTTTGCATAGCGCAGTGAAACACTAACCTTCATAAAAGTGTGAGTGAGCCCTAAGAGGGTTTTCCTATGCCTTCCCTCTAGAGATCGAACAATTATCAGTGCGGCCGATATTCACTTTTTTTGAAGTATTGGTATCGGTCACAAACGTACCCGATATTACCGTGATTGCTTCAAGGGGTTTTACTGGGGCGATGCATGCATCACTCCAGTACCATTCTTTAGAGTGGACGGTCAGCTTTATCGTAATAACAACCGATGAGGCTCAGCAGCCGTTCGAATGTTATTACAAGCAGCGGGAGGGGATGTCCCTCCCGCAGCCCGCAAGGGCTCTCCCGTTCCACCGGGAGGCCCGAGCAACTCTGACAGAAGCTCTTTACCACGTGATCAGCCGTGTCCAATCACGGTTGTTCTTGATGTAAACAGGAAGAGCCGTTGACCGACTTTTCCTCATTCGCGTATGACAGACGCGAGTAGAGGAGAGCCGATCGGCTGCTCTTCTGACGGGGGGTCTGTGCTGATTGTTTATCAACGCAGCCCCCCCTCGGATGCCCACCCAAGACCACCAAGGATTGGCACCACACTGGACCACCAGGGAAATGCCAATCAGTGGCCAGGCAGCTAACAATCAGTGCCCATCCCCAATGCCTGCCAGTGCCATCAGTGATGCCTATAAATGCCATCTATCAGTGCCGCATATCAGTGCCACCCATAAGTACCCATCAGCGGAGCCCTTCAATGCTCATCAGTGTCGCCTTATCCGTGCCCATCAGCGAAGGAGAAAACATACTTATTTACAAAATTTTATAAACAGAAACAAAAGAGAATTTTTTTAGGTCTAAAATTTTAGGTCTTTTTTATTTGTTTAGCAAAAAATAAAAAATAAAAAACGCAGGAGGTGATCAAATACCACCAAAAGAAAGCTCTATTTGTGGGAACAAAAAATGATAAAAATTCTGTTTGGGTACAGTGTAGCATTTAAACAGCGACAGTGCTGAAAGCTGAAAATTGGCTTGGGCAGGAAGGTGCCCTGTATTGAAGTAGTCAAAGGGTTTTTTTTTGTTTGTTTTTTTCACTTTAGTGCAAATGTTAGATTTGAGGTTTTTTTTTTTTATCCCAGATCTCATATTTAAGAGGTCCTGTCATGTTTTTTTCTACTACAAAGTGACACAATTTTTTATTTATTTTTTTTTTAAAGAACAGTGTAAAAATAAAAAGTAAAATAAATAAGAAAAAATAAAATAAACATTTTTTAAGGCGCCCGTGAGTAGCGCCCGCATATGAAAACGGTGATCAAACCACACATGTGAGGTATCGCCACGATCGTTGGAGCGAGAGCAATAATTCTAGCCCTAGACCTCCTCTGTAACTCAAAACATTCAACCTGCAGAATTTTTTAAACATCAGCTATGGAGATTTTTATTGTTGCAATTCCACGAGCGCGCTCAATTTTGAAGCATGACATGTTGGGTATCAATTTACTCGGCGTAACATTATCTTTCACAATATAAAAAAAAAAAATGGGCTAACTTTACTGTTGTCTTATTTTTTAAATTCAAATACGCCAGTTTTAAAAAATAGAAAGTATTCAAAAACGCAGAAGTTGACACTTTGAACGATTACAAGTGCAGAGGAGGGGAACCCCCCGATCCCTCCATAAAGAGTACCTGTCACTGCCTATTACTGTCAATAGGGATGTCTACATTCCTTGTGACAGCAATAACAGTTATTAATATATATATATATATATATATATATATATATATATACACACACACACACACAACATTGAGAATATATTATATATATATATATATATATATATATATATATATATATATATATATATATATATATATATATATATATATATATAAAGATTTGTTTTAAATGTACAGAATATCGGCTATCAGCCTGAGAGGTGGCCTAAATATCGGTATCGGCACCAAAAAAACGATATTGGTCGATCCCTACTTCCCTCAATGGGACACAAGCAGAAAAACAGGTGAGAGGTACGACCATTCTAAACGTAAAAATAAAATAGCCCCTAAATATTGAGCTGTGAGCCCCGGGGCACCAACATATAAAGTGCAGAGCGCTTGGAATGAGTCGATGGACGGGGTGTGATAGAACAAGGCCGGGCTCCGGAGCTCACCTTCTCTGCACAGACGTGTAAAGCCTTCACAATCCCCCGCACCACCTCCTCACAACTCGGCTCGGCCGCCTCCGCCACCCGTTCCACCTTGGTCGCCATTATTCCGATAGATGTAGGCTGCCAGGAACCATAGCAACACTGCAATGCGACCGGCGCACGGCGCATAGCGTCAGCGCACAGTGATTGGTTGAACATCTGAGGAGAACAAGGTGGGCGTGTCTGTGCACGGATTGCTGTGGACGATGTGGAGCACGTGCCAAAAAGTTGTAATAAGCGGTTGTCAGCTGCTTAAAGTGAGAGAAGGTTCTCGAGGTGACAGTGCAGTGTGTGTGAGGGAGAGGCGGGCTGTGGGACAGTATAATAGAGGACATTTGTAATACCATTATGTCCTATTTGTAGCCCAGTGTTCACTAGAAGTGTCAGTAAAATGTGCAGTGTGTGTCCTTAACCGCGCAAATGTGCAGCTGGGCACCTAGACCCCTTTCACACTGGGACGGTCTGCAGGCGTTATTGCGCTAAAAATACCGCCTGCAAACCGCCCCAAAACAGCCTGCGTTGTTTGTTCAGTGCACACTGAAGCGGTGCGCTGGCAGAAGAAGAAAAAATCTCCTGCAAGCCGCATCTTTGTATTCACCGCTCCTGCCAATTGAAATCAATGGGACAGCGCGGCTATACCGCGGCTATAGCCGCGCTATACGAGTGGTTGTAACCCTTTTTCGGCCGCCAGTGGGGGGTTAAAACCGCAGCTAGCAGCCGAATACCGCGGTAAAACAGCGCTAAAAATAGCGCTGTTTTACCACCGACGCCCCCTACCGCCCCAGTGTGAAAGCAGCCTTATACCCCCTTCCTGCCCAGGCCAGCTTTCAGCGCTGTCACACTTTGAATGACAATTGCACGGTCATGCAACACTGTACCCATATACATTTTTTATTATTTTTTGCTACAGAAAGGGAAAAAGACAAAAATGTATATAAAAAAAAAGTTTTTATTTGTTATAAAATTTTGCAAGCATGTCATTTTTCTCCTTCACTGATAGGCGGCACTGATGATGAGGCACTGATTTTTTTTTTAAAGCCTATGGCATGCATAACACACCCAAAAAACTTGACCCGGTGCCAAAAAAATGTGCACACACATAAAGAGTGAACAAAAAAAAGTGCAACGGGTACACAGACGTGCCAATCCCAGATTCCCCCGGGGGCGTTAGGCTCCAGACGGGGACAAGGGTACTTTACAAATGGTCCATCTGGCTGAAACCAGATGGACCCCGTTCTCTGGAATGCCTGCCGAAACAGAACCCACCCGAGTACTAGGTGAGGCTCCCCTGAAGGGAGACCCCATGAGAGAGGGCGAACTAAGCTAGAAGGCCATGTCCACCCCTTCCCAAGACTTTCAGGGCTGGCCCGAGGACCCGCATCCTTACTCGCCACACAGTGAGACAAAACTGTGTATAAACATAAAAAGACAAAAAGTGACAAACATAGGCATCAATCAAAAAATAAAATAAATGTGGGGAAGGGATAGTGGAGAGTAGAGTGAAAAAGGTGGCCATTGTGTAAAACAATGACCAGGCCCTTCGGCCAGGAATAAAAAATTCCTCTGGTCCCAGCCAAAAGGCCCGGCCCAAGAGGCAGGTGCAAAAAAAGCGTGTTCTATGGTGCAGTGACCGTGGTGCCTCAAACCAAAGTGACTGCCACTCAAAGTTATTTTATGGCACCTCTGGACTACCACTCCAGGGGCACATACTCCATAGGCTTTCAAGACCAACCCTGGCCACCGGCCCGGACCACAGCAGCCCCCACCCCAGGCAGGAAGGCATGGAGTTCTGGAAGCTTGGTGAGAGCCCTTTACCATCAGGCCTCACCGCCGTTCTGTCCCTCCTACCTAATTACATTCGGGAAATACTGGCCGCTCCCCCAGTGTGAGTAAGGGGAGCCAGCGTTCTCTCCCGAATAACTGTCCGGAGCTAGAGCTGCCCCAATCCAGGCCAGAAGGCCAGGGTCCCGACCCCCCGGATCAGACCCCGTGGTTCTCCATCCCCATCAGAAGGCTTCCCTTTCGGCTACAAACTGCTCCAGGTCACCTTTACTCCAGCAGGTTTTGCATAGCAACCGCCATCCCATCTCTATCTCGCCATAGATCAGGGACGGGAGCAAGCGCCACCTCCTGGAAACTGATAAGAACAGATACTACACTTAATCTTAGCCAAAAGGCCGAGAAGCGATAAATTTCACTTTCTCGATGTGCAAAGCTGGTAGAGACATCAGGGACAAGATTGTAGACCTACACAAGGCTGGAATGGGCTACAAGACCATTGCCAAGCAGCTTGGTGAGAGGGTGACAACAGTTGGTGCAATTAATCTCAAATGGAAGAAACACAAAATAACTGTCAATCTCCCTCTGTCTGGGGCTCCATGCAGGATCTCACCTCATGGAGTTTCAATGATCATGAGAATGGTGAGGAAGCAGCCCAGAACTACACGGGAGAATCTTGTTAATGATCTCAAGGCAGCTGAGACCATAGTCACCAAGAAAACAATTGGTAACACACTACGTCATGAAGGACTGAAATCCTGCAGTGCCCACAAGGTTCCCCTGCTCAAGAATGCATGTACAGGCCCGTCTGAAGTTTGCTAATGAATACCTTAATGATTCAGAGGATAACTAGGTGAAAGTGTTGTGGTCAGATGAGACCAAAATCAAGCTCTTTGGCATCAACTCAACTCGCCGTGTTTGGAATAGGAGGAATGCTGCCTAGGACCCCAAGAACACCATCCCCACCTTCAAACATGGTGGTGAAAACATTATGCTTGTGAGTGTTTTTCTGCTAAGGGGACAGGACAAATTCACTGCATCAAAGTGACGATAGATGGGGCCATGTGCCGTCAAATCTTGGGTAAGAACCTTCTTCCCTCAGCCAGGGCATTGAAAGTGGTTTGTGGATGGGTATTCCAGCATGACAATGACCCAAAACACACGGCCAAGGCAAGAAAGAAGTGGCTCAAGAAGAAGCACATTAAGGTCCTAGAGTGGCCTAGCCAGTCTCCAGACCTTAATCCCATAGAAAATATGTGGAGGGAGCTGAATGTTTGAGTTACCAAATGTCAGCCTCAAAACCTTAATGACTTGGAGAGGATCTGCAAAGAGAAGTGTAACAAAATCCCTCCTGAAATGTGTGCAAACCTGGTGGCCAACTACAAGAAATGTCTGACCTCTGTGATTGCCAACAAGGGTTTTGAAATGCATTTTTCTTGTTATTCTGTCTCTCACTGTTAAATTAAACCTACCATTAAAATTATAGACTGATCATTGTATGTGGGCAAAGGTACAAAATCAGAAGGGGATCAAATACTTTTTCCCCTCACTGTACAAGTATATGTGTGTTTTCTTTTTTTACCCTATTTTTTCTCTTTTATTATTATTTTTATTTAATTTTTAAAAACGGAAATGAATAACATGGTAAATGGTGTTCTTGTTAATCAGAATAAACAACATAAAACATTGGTCTAAATTTCATATAAGAACAGAAATCAGAAAACAAGTATATTACATTAAAAGGAATATCATCATCATCAGCGTGATTTTTGTCACAGTAAAATATATGCTACTGTTCACTGTAAAAATCTTTAATTATCCACAATTCAAAAGTTCTTTCTTGTGTGTGATTTCTATTTTCATTGCCATCTTCTTCCGGGACGTTCTTTGCATCGGATCATGCGCATTTTGTTTCTATTCGATTATTTCTGTACAATTACTGTACACATTGATCGAAAATCGGACATTCTGTTCACGTACGAAAAACATTTTCTAGATTACGCCTTCAGATTTTTGCATCTGAACAGTTGGACTTGGTTGTTGAAAGCAGTATACTAACGAACAGATAATCGACTGACTGTTCCTCGTATGGAAATTTTCATATGATTTTCTTATCGTATGTACGGCCCTTAAATCTGTGGGAAGGGACATGCCAGCCTTCTTGCTTTAATATTCACAGGCAGGCTGGGCATCAAACAGTTTATCCCCAGCAAAAGGGCTCGATATGGGGTTAAACTCTACAAACGTTGTGACCGAGAAACAGGGTATATCTACGCTTTCCTGGTGTACTAAGGGAAGGACTCCCAACTGCATGCCCCTGAATGCCCAGAGTACCTTGGAGCCAGCGGAAAAGTTGTCTGGGAGCTTGTCTATCCACTCTTTGGAAAGGGATGCCATCTTTATGTGGAGATTTTTTATATGATCTTGCCCCTCTTCCGCAATCTTCACCAGAGGGACACTCCAGCATGTGGTACAGTGAGAGCCAATAGAAAGGCTTCCTGCAAAAACTCATCAATGAAAGGTTACAATGAGAGGAGACAGCGTCTTTGCAGAACCATGAGCTATTGGCTGTCAGGTGGAGGGACAGACGAAATGTCCACATGCTCACAACGATCCATAACAACACCTACGTGGAAGTCCCCAGAAGAAATAGCCCAATCCGGAAACCAGCTTGTCTCCATGACTATAATTTGTTCATGGGGGGAGTGGACTTCAATGATCAGATGATCGAACCCTACCTTCCCACAAGAAAATCCCGCTGTCAGGAGATCGGGAGCGTCTCCGCTCGCCGAGCTCCGGTGCGCATGCGCGGTGGACTGGCGCTTCGCCGCACACCCGTCCGCGGCCTGATGGTGCGGCGCGTGCCGGTTCACGGCGGTCCCCGTGTGCGCGCCGTCGCCCGTGCGGGTACCCGGTAGCGCGTCACACTGACGCGCTCGCGGGGGGGAGACTATTTCTGACGGCGCCAGCACCCAGTCGGGTTGCTGGTTCGTCGTCAGCTCTCCCCTGATCTGTCTCCTGTGAAACCTATACCTGTCTGCCTGCTGAAAGTGTACCGAACCCCCTGGCCTGTTTAAACCACTACTCTGATTGCCTGATACCCTGACCTCTGCCTGCATAACGGACTTATCTATTCTGATTGCCTGATACCCTGACCTCTGCCTGCATAACGGACTTATCTATTCTGATTGCCTGATACCCTGACCTCTGCCTGCATAACCGACTTGCCTATTCTGATTGCCTGATACCCTGACCTCTGCCTGCATAACGGACTTGCTTATTCTGATTGCCTGATACCCTGACCTCTGCCTGCATAACGGACTTGCTTATTCTGATTGCCTGATACCCTGATCCCTGCCTGTATTACGGACTTGTCTCTGCCTGATACCTGATCCAGACCACCAGTCCCGTACGGATTCCAGTGCACCAGATCTCTATCTACGGACCTCCTGCCTTCCGGAAGCCCGTGCCTCCACGTGCCCCCAGCTCTCTGTACCCACTTCGGGGGTCTGGGTGCGCGTGGTCGCAAGGGTAAGCCGCTCTCGGCATCTCGGCCTCGGTGAGTATTAGTCCCTGACAGTACGAACCAGCCAGATGTCTGAGGCCGACAGAGCGCGCTCTCCTCTGGAGATCCTGTGCCAACAGGTGTCTACTCTTGCCGATTCAGTGCAAAAGTTACAGGAAGGTTATACCCAAATTGATAACCGCCTTCAGCAGATCACAGGGTCACTGCCCTCCGCAGCCGCAGCTCCCGCACCCAGCAGTGGGGGTCCGCTCCCTCAGGCTTCCGCCAACCCCACCGTTGTCATGGCACTTCCGGAACCCAGGGTTCCCACACTGGAACGGTTCTCAGGGGACCGCAAGAAGTTCAGGGCCTTCAAAAATGCATGCTCCCTCTACTTCGCCCTCCAACCAAGAACCTTTTCTTCAGAGATTGTTAAAGTAGATTTTGCCATTTCTCTTTTGTTTGAAGAACCCCAAGCCTGGGCCCACGGCTTGATGGAACAGAGCAGTCCTGTTCTCAATACAATCGAGGCCTTCTTTGAAAGTATGTCTCAGCTCTATGACGATCCGCAACGTATGGCTACAGCTGAGGCCATTCTGCACCATCTGTCCCAAGGAAGGAGACCCATCAAAGACTATACGGTAGAGTTCCGTAAATGGGCGGCCGATACAAATTGGAACGAGCCGGCCCTACGCTACCAATACCGCCAAGGCTTGTCCGAGGTACTTAAGGACGAATTAGCTAGGATGGAAACCCCTGCTTCCCTGGAAGAACTCATCCAAGCGGCTACAAAATTGGATAGGCGACTGCGGGAGCGACGCTCAGAGCGCTTCCAAGGTCCACGCCCCCCCTGGGCGTTACCAAGACCTCACTTGGCGCAGACTCCGACCTCGACTCCGGCTGTCTCTGCACCGGTCCCTGAGGTCGAACTGATGCAGCTCGGCCTGGTTCGGGGCCCGCTAACCTCTGAAGAGAAGCAACGCAGACGACAGTCCAACCTGTGTCTCTACTGCGGAGGAGCCGGATATTTTCTGCGCAGCTGTCCGATCAGGCCCAGTAAGTCCTCTCAGCCAAATGTATTGAATCATCTAAACAATAGTATCCCAAAGGCTTATGTGATGTTGTTTGTCTCCTTACAGCTTCCGGGAAGGGAGACCCGCTTGCAGGCCATCATTGATTCCGGAGCATGCAGTTGCTTCATAGATTCCGCCTTGGCGCACAGTCTGAACATCCCTCTGCAAACCAAAGAGCAAGGCCTACGGGTACATCTGGCCGACGGATCTCTTTTTCGTTCAGGACCCATCACCCAGGAAACACAACCCATTCCGGTCACCACTGATTCCGGCCACCGAGAGTTTTTACGGCTCGACCTAATTCACTCACCCATCTTCCCAGTTATACTAGGCTTGCCCTGGTTACAGGCTCACGACCCACAAATTAAATGGAGCACTAAGGCGGTATCCTTCTCTTCTCAGTATTGCTCCCAACATTGTCTTCTCACGGCACCAAAAGTTTGTGCTACGATTACTGCTCCACCAGGCCACCTTCAGCATGTTCCCTCCGAGTATCTTGAATTTCAAGACGTCTTCAGTAAACAAATGGCTGACCGCCTACCTCCCCATCGTTCCTATGACTGTCCGATCGACCTCCTACCTGGGTCCCAGATCCCATTCGGTCGAATATTTCCTCTCTCAGAAACCGAGCTAGAAGCTCTTAAACAATATATAGACGAAAACCTCGAGAAAGGCTTCATCCGTCCCTCATCTTCACCTGCTGGAGCAGGTATCTTCTTCGTTGGAAAAAAAGATGGTACCTTAAGACCTTGTGTAGATTATCGGCAGCTCAACAATATCACTATTAAGAACCGGTATCCTCTACCTCTCATTCCCGAACTGTTCCAACGGTTTCGATCAGCTAAGGTGTTCTCGAAACTTGACCTCCGAGGGGCCTACAATCTTGTCAGGATCAGGTCTGGGGACGAGTGGAAGACAGCTTTTAGGTCCAGATTCGGGCATTTCGAGTACCTAGTGATGCCATTCGGTCTCTGTAATGCCCCGGCCACCTTTCAACATCTGGTGAATGATATATTCCGAGAATACCTGGATGATTTCCTTGTTGTATACCTGGATGATATTCTTATCTTTTCCCCCACTCTGGAGACACACAAAGGACATGTAAGGAAAGTTCTTACCATACTCAGACAGCACAAGCTATACCTGAAAGCTGAAAAATGCGAATTCGAAAGATCGACTATACAATTTCTGGGGTTCATCCTTTCAACCAATGGGGTCGCAATGGACCCACAGAAGATTCAGGCAATCAAAGAGTGGCCGGCTCCTTCTAACAAGAAGGGGGTACAGAGGTTTATCGGGTTCGCTAACTTCTACCGAAAGTTTATTGTGGGATTCTCTGCTATTGTGGCACCCATCACCCAACTAACTCGACAGCACAGTTCTTTCCAGTGGTCCCCAGCTGCTCAAGAAGCTTTTTTAAAATTAAAGAAGTTGTTCAGCTCTGCCCCGATTCTTTGTCATCCTGACCCGACTCAACCTTTCGTACTAGAGGTAGACGCATCAGAAATCGCAACAGGAGCAATTCTCTCTCAGAGACAGGGACCTAAGGCCATTCTACATCCTGTAGCCTTCGCCTCCAGGAGACTTAGTCCACCGGAACTCAACTATGATGTGGGTGATAGGGAGCTGCTGGCCATCAAATTCGCTTTAGAGGAGTGGAGGTATTTACTGGAGGGTGCAATACACCCGGTTATGATCTTTACGGATCACAAAAATCTAGAGTATCTCCGAACAGCAAAACGACTAAAACCCCGCCAGGCCCGTTGGGCCCTCTTCTTCTCCCGTTTCAACTTTCATATAACCTACAGACCTGGAGCAAAAAACGGGAAGGCCGACGCTCTCTCTCGGATGTTCTCCGCAGACTCTCAAGCACCAGCACCAAGCACGATCCTCTCTCCGCAAAACTTTCTTGGATTAACTCAGGCAGACCTAATGTCATCCATTAAGTCTTCATCTAGCTCGTGCACTGATCCAATAGTACACTCCTTGAAGAAACATGGGGATTTTTTTTGGATTCGGGAAAAAATATTCGTACCACAAGTGACTCGCTCCTTAACCCTTAAAATGTGTCATGACCATAAGATGGCAGGACACTTTGGAATTAAGAAGACGTCGGAGCTTCTTTCTCGCTCCTTCTGGTGGATTGGATAGAGACGAGACTGTAAAGGGTATGTGGCATCCTGCTCTCTGTGCCAGCGCAACAAGGGCCAGAACACTAGGTCCTGGGGATTGCTCAAACCACTACCCATCCCGGAACGACCATGGGCTGATGTGTCCATGGATTTTATTGTTGACCTGCCAACCTCAGAAGATTTTTCTACCATCCTTGTCGTTATCGACTGTCTCTCCAAGATGGCCCATTTTTTACCCATGAAGGGCACCCCCTCCGCCGTAGACACAGCCAATATTTTTCTGAAAGAGGTCGTTAGGCTCCATGGTGTACCAAGAAGCATTGTGTCAGATAGAGGCGTGCAATTTACATCCAAATTCTAGAAGGAACTTTGCAAATCCCTGGGCATCAAGGTTTGTCTCTCTTCAGCTTATCACCCCCAAAGTAACAGCCAGATGGAGAGGACAAACCAAACGTTGGAGCAATACCTCCGTTGCTTTTGTTCAGGCTCCCAGGATAATTGGGCGAGTCTTCTTCCCTACGCTGAATTTGCGTATAATAATTCTATTCATGCTTCTACCAACCAAACACCCTTCTGGGCGAATTTCGGGTTCCACCCTACATTCTTCTCCAACGACATCCCTGAAATGACAGTCCCCGCAGTTCAGGACAGGATAACGTGGTTGCAATCCAACTTTCAGAGAATCCAGGATATGTTATGCAAGGCGCAAGAAGACTACAAGAAACAGTACGATCGGGGCAGAATGGCAAACCCAAAGTTTGACTTGGGAGAAGAGGTCTGGTTATCCACCGCTAACCTTAAATTACCGCTGCCATCTCGAAAACTTGGACCCAAGTTCATTGGCCCTTTCCAAGTCAGGAGAATCATTAACCCTGTGGCTGTGGAGTTAGCACTACCCAAGACATATCGGATTCACCCTGTCTTCCATGTGTCATTATTGAAACCTGTGGTACCTAGCCCTTTTCCGGGGAGAGGAGAGCCTCCTCCTCCGCCAATCAAAGTGGATGGCGAAAATGAGTTTGAGGTGGAGTCCATCCTGAGCTGTAGAAAGAGGGGCAGGCAACTACAGTATCTGATCCAATGGAAGGGCTATCCACCAGAAGATAACTCTTGGGAACCTGCTAGGAACTTGCATGCTCCACGGCTAATCCAAACCTTCCACCGAGATCATCCAGAATTGATGGCTAGCCTGGGCGTTCGGTGTCCGCCCTTAGGAGGGGGGCACTGTCAGGAGATCGGGAGCGTCTCCGCTCGCCGAGCTCCGGTGCGCATGCGCGGTGGACTGGCGCTTCGCCGCACACTCGTCCGCGGCCTGATGGTGCGGCGCGTGCCGGTGCACGGCGGTCCCCGTGTGCGCGCCGTCGCCCGTGTGGGTACCCGGTAGCGCGTCACACTGATGCGCTCGCCGGGGGGGAGACTATTTCTGACGGCGCCAGCACCCAGTCGGGTTGCTGGTTCATCGTCAGCTCTCCCCTGATCTGTCTCCTGTGAAACCTATACCTGTCTGCCTGCTGAAAGTGTACCGAACCCCCTGGCCTGTTTAAACCACTACTCTGATTGCCTGATACCCTGACCTCTGCCTGCATAACGGACTTGTCTATTCTGATTGCCTGATACCCTGACCTCTGCCTGCATAACGGACTTGCTTATTCTGATTGCCTGATACCCTGATCCCTGCCTGTATTACGGACTTGTCTCTACCTGATACCTGATCCAGACCACCAGTCCCGTACGGATTCCAGTGCACCAGATCTCTATCTACGGACCTCCTGCCTTCCGGAAGCCCGTGCCTCCGCGTGCCCCCAGCTCTCTGTACCCACTTCGGGGGTCTGGGTGCGCGTGGTCGCAAGGGTAAGCCGCTCTCGGCATCTCGGCCTCGGTGAGTATTAGTCCCTGACACCCGCCATTGGTATAAAAAAGTCTCCTTTTTTTTCAGTTTGGCCATGTACAGTATAACACTTATGATATTTACCAAAAATATACCGAGACCCCCGTATCCTATCTGCATTACCAAGAAGAAGTTAACTCTGCCCTTTTGTACCCTGAAGGCCCACCAGAAAATATTCGCTCTGATTTAGTGAGCAGACTCCAGGAACGCCACTTTCCTGAGAACCCCCACCCTCCCCCCTTGAAACAGGCCACAGACGTCAAAAGAAATGCCAGGTGTGCTCCGGAGGAGGAGTTAGAAGAGACACCACATATTATTGTCCCCAATGTCCTTCCCAACCAGGCCTCTGTATAGGTGACTGTTTCTGTCGTTACCATACTTCTCTACATTATTATTTTGTGGGTGTTTCTATTGTCCTGGTGCTCCAGGGCCTTCAAAAGTGTAATAGGTGGTTGAGAAATTAGATGTGTAATTTATGCTCCTAGAACGCCTAAAGGTGCTACTTCAATGTTGGGCCTCTGTATGTGCAATGCTGTGTAAAAGTCTCACACATGTGGTATTGCCATACTCAGGAGGAGTAGCAAAATGTATTTTGGGGTGTAATTTGTGTTATGCACATGCCATGTGAGAGATATAACCTGTTATATTGACAATTTTGTGAAGAAAAAAAAATCTTCATTTTGCAAAGAATTGTGGAAAAAAATGAAAAATGACAACTTCAAAAAACTAACCATGCCTCTTACTAAATACCTTGGAATGTCTAGTTTCCAAAAAGGGGTCATTTGGGGGTATATGTACTTTCCTGGCTTGTTAGAGGCTCCTCTCCCAGTCGATGCCTGTTTAGGAGAAACGTACGTTGGGTGGAGCCAGAGGACCTGACGTCACCACACTCTCAGCTGATCGGCTTCGGCGTCGGCTGTGTTTTTTAATTGCTACGGTGTTTTACCCTGCTAATGCTTTGATGTCAGTTGTCCATTTATGGATTAAAGCATTTTAAACTACTGCACAATGAAGCGCCTCTTTTTCTTTTAAAATATACTATTTCCTGCTATGAGTGGTCTTGCTGGAGCAGCTAATGGAGGAGAGCGTTCCTGATTGCCGTCTCAGAAAATTTCAACTACCAGGCGTGGAGGGAAGTCTGTCTCTACTCAAAGACTGTTCCTGACCCTGAGAGGAGTTTGTTCAGGCTCGTATGATCTCTGTGGTGGGGATCCATCAAATCTGGTAAGCAGCCCCCTTTTCCTATTTCTGCACTGTCTTAGAAGATCCATAGAAGATTTACTGAAGATTTAAAGAGGAATCACACCTCTGGTTTATGATACCATCATTTTCCATATGAACTATAATTTTTTCATTTCTTTATATTCACATTATTATTTGAGTAGGGCACTGAACTTTTTTCTTTATACTGTATGAAACCTCACGTTCAAGGTTTTTTAGTCGCAGCACTCATTTTAGTTGCAGCACAAATTTCACATTGGTTTATCACAGTTGGGGTTAGCGCGGAACGTTTACCATATATGACTGAGTAATTGTCATTCAAAATATGAGAGCACCGAAAGCTGAAAATTGGTCTGGTTAGGAAGGGGGTTTAAATGCCCAGTGGGCAAGTGGTTAATCTGCTTGATATCTTGTTGCCAACCTCTGCCTGCACATTGTCCATTCGCTGTCTGCTGTTTACGCTTGTATCTGATCATCCATTGCTGATGTGGCTTGTCTGACCCAGCATCCAGTTATCCGTCTGTCTTACTCTGCATCGTGCCTGGTGACACCAGTCCTCCATCCGCTGTGTGTCTGCATCTACTGTTCCTGCTACCATCCACTGTTTCAACCATCCAGCCCAGCTCTGGTGACGCATCTGCCACACACCTTGTGACCAAAGGAAGATCTTGCAGTCACTCTTACTTCACCGCTCTCCCGTGGCCACTGTCGCAACTCCAGTGGTCCTTGAGCCAGGGCTATACGAGAGGTCTCCCTCTACACGTCAGGCTCTCCCACAAAGTACGCAACAGGAAGGCCTGGTCCCAGTGTCCCGGAATGACTCGCACATGCTCAGGAGTGATGCCATCCCACGCCGGCCAATGAAGATGGGTGAAACTAGCACACAGGAGAAGATGCCAACACTGGTAAGGGATCGTGGGAAAAGCAACTATTCCTCCCTTTAGTTTTCTATTCCCTCCCCTCTTCCGCTCCACCATCTTTTTTTTTTTTAAAAGGTGTTTATTTTGTTTTGCATAAAGATAGAGGTACAGTGTATCAAAAGTACAGTAGAGATAATGAGCTCAAGTATTGGTGTAAATAACCATGATTAACAGACAAAGCACAAGGAACAAGAAAAGATAAGTCATACGGATATGACCCCTTCTCCCCCTGGGTCCACAATGTGAGTAGTGGAATAGGGCCTTAGGAGACAAAATTTATAGAAGGCATATCAAAGTAAGAAATCAAGGGTGAGTTCAACATGAATGTTTGTGAAACTTCAGCCTGCCGAGCTTAGTAGAAGGTGGTATTCAGTTTGGCTTGATCATTCTCAAACAAGATCTGCTCAATAGGGTGGGGAGCCAATGTAGGAGTTATTGAGCCAAACCGAGTGAGGCATGTTGTTTTAATAGACACTTAAAAAAAATTTGTTGGGAATATCTGCACGGGACCGTAGATCTTCTAAAGAGAGGATAGAGCTTCTGGTAAACAGGCGTGAAATATTACTAATCCCCTTGGAAGTCCACCAGGTAGAGTTTGTATGGGCTGTAAGCTCTGTAAACGCTTCCTGCTTGGCCTATAGTATAATGACGGCCCGGCGGGAGCTCTCTCGTTCTGGGTTGATGTCATATGATGTCCTCCCCAGAATGCTTTCCACGCGCTGTGCTGCGACACAATCTGTCACCTGCTGTGTCCACTAGACTAATCACAGCAGATCACATGACAATTGTACACATTGGATGGCTTCCATTCATTGTGTACTAATGTGTTTATCTCTGTGATTGGTCAGAGTGATCACATGGTACAGGCAGGGTTAATTGCAGCCCAGCTGTACCATGTGATTAGCTGTGGCCAATCACAACAGTAAGCACTGAATGAATGGATTTCATTCAGAAAAAAATGGTTGTTCAAAACAGTGATATTCACTTTTATAAACACTCACAGTGTGTAAAAAAAAAATCCCGATCACCTTCCCAGAGTAGCACAGTGTTACTTTGGTAACACTGTGTTGCTCTGGTCACAGAATGCAAAATAAAAAAGTAATAATATTTTAATAATTTTAATAAATCAATAAAACATCTTTTTTTACATACTGTCACAAGTCAGTGGCCCTGATCACCTTCACACCAGTTTTATGATGACGCTGTACTGTACTGGTGACAGTATTAAAAAAAAAAAATTGTGAAAACTTTTTTTACAATTTCTTTATTATCCAAAAAATTGTGAAAAAAATTACAACTTCAAAAAATTCAACATGTCTCCTACTAAATATCTTGGACTGTCTGCTTTCCAAAAAGGGGTCATTTGGGGGATATTTGTACTGTCCTGGTATTTTCTGATCTCAATAAATGAGGCTGGCAGTACATCAGGATTGATATATATATACTGTATATATATATATATATATATACACCATCATTTTTGGACTCTATAACTTTCCTACAGACGAAATAATAAACACTGATTTGGGTTCACAACATTATTAGAGGAAGGGACTGCCCTCTATTTGTTGAGCTTTGGCACTATGAGAGCCAAGGAATATGGGACAGTGTGACCATCCTGTTCCCAGGGGCTGGATGCTAAGAGAGTGTTGCATCTGGGGCAGATGGTCTACCAGCTAAAGAGACCCCTGAGGGGGGCGAAACCCACTCTTATGCTGGTCATGACTGGGGAAAACATAGAGGAAGCCTCCCTTTTGCATTTTATGCCCGAGGAGAACGAGGGGGAAAGTTCCTTTCGTTTCGCTCATACTGATCTTGCAGTGTCACTGGGAGCATTCCGTTCCGCTCAAAAGAGGGATCCTACATTAAAAATACACCTGGGAACAGGTTACTGTGGTTAATAAAGTGTCACAAGTGCCTGAAGCCTACACCACATGTATTTCTCGGGTGATGGCAGATCTGTGTAAGTTGTTCCAAATCAAACAGCTCCACACATCTGTCTACCACCCACAGATAGATAGGTTGGTAGAGCGGTTTAATAAAACCCTGAAGTCAATGCAACAAGATGGCAAAGACTGGGACTGTCTACTCCCAGCATTGATGTTTACTGTTAGGAAGGTACCTCAGATGTCCACAGGGCTTTCCCCATTTAAGTTGGTACAGGTACTTCTTGATTTGGTGTAGGAAACTTAGAAAAGTAAGTGCTCTATCCATAAGACAGTCGTTAAACATATAACCCAGATGAGAGAGAGGATTGCTAAGGTGATGAACACATGCAAATGCCACAGGAAGCACAAAGAAGGGTGTACAACTGGTCTTCCAAGCTTAAGCAGTTATAGGTTGGGGATTGGGTCGCTGTGCTCATACCTACAGTAGAAAACAAGTTCCTGGCCAGGTGGTAGGGGCCCTTTGAGTTGGTGTAAATCTGCTAAAATCCTGGAAGGACCAAGTGCAGGTAGTTGCCCTGGCTAAGGTTAGTTGAATGCCCCCTGTAGGGAAGAACTCGATCCTAGTATTCACCTCCCTGTCCAAGCCGCAAACACATCAATTAAAGGAGTTCTTACAGAGGAATAGAGAGAAGTTCTCAGGACTGCCGGGTCTTACCAAGGTTATCGAAACCTAATGCAAAGGATCGAGTGAAAACCCCCCAGACATCCCCAGAGCACATAGTGTCATTGTGATGCTGTGATATCCCACAGCTATCACATGGTACCTGGGTCAATCACAGCACAGTGTACTGTGTGATTAGTTGTAGTCCACGACAGATCATAATATTAAAAAAAAAAAAAGAAGGAATTTGGAGTTGTTAGCAATAGTTTTAGTTATAAGCAATAGTTTTAGCTGTCATGAATGGCTTTCATTCATGACAGCTTGATTACAGTTTATACTATAAACTATAATCAAGCTGTCATGAATGAAAGCTATTCACAACAGCTAAAACTATTGCTTATAACTAATAACAATTCCAAATATCTTAATTCGTTCTTTTTATTTTTATTTTTTTAAAGAGCGTAGCTACCCTCTCTTTCTCAATCTCAAGATGGGCTAAGGACTATGGACTATTGATGTGTAATGTGTACAGAGCAGTGTACATGACCACAACTAACATGCACTGCTTACTCCAAACAAATGGAAGTAATGGGGAAAAGTAGAGGTTCAGGAGCTCATGGAGGATGTTACAAGAAGGCTAAAAAATACAGTAAGAAACAATTTAATGAAAAATAGATAACAGGGCCATTAAAGCGGTAGTTAAGCCCGCTTGGTGATTTTTACCTACAGGTAAGCCTATAACCCTTACCTGTAGGTAAAATGAATATCTCCTAAACGTGCAGCGTTTAGGAGATATTCACCCTGGATGCAGCCAATCACATAGCCAGAGCGCACCAACCCAGAAGAAAGACTGGAGATGTCAGACTTTCAGCGGTGACAGCACAGCGCTGGAGGGCTTCGTTCCAAGGTATTTCATAATGGGATGTAATAGGAGTAATGGCTATGCCCATAATTAATATGGTGCCTGGCAACTCCTGTACTGGCAACTAAGGAGAAATTCTTGTTACAGTATTGTATTAATTGTATAATTGTATTGTATTTTTTAGAATTGCCAGACACCCGCTGTTTTTATTTTTGTCTGACTTCTTTTTATTTAGAAGGGGATAGGTTTAGAAGGCATGTGAGTCTTATGGCATTTTTTGATGCTATTTCGGCTCTCTTCCCCCTTTTCCTTAAGAATATATACTGTTTGTGCCCACATCCAAGATGGCGCTCTGGGATTCTCGTAGCGAGACTCAGAGCGAGGCTTGGTGTGCGCATGTAATGTGGTGGTTCAGCACGCTGCCCGTTCCCCATTGAGAACGTCACCTTATGACGAAACGCGTCTGGGAGGGACATGCTGACGTCACCACGTAGCCCTGTTGAGGACGGGAGTTTGTCTGAGTGCCGGCCGGCATCGCTTTTTATACTTTGGTTTTATTGTAAGTGTTATTTCGATTCAATAAATTTTAGTTTCATGTGCATACTAGCACATTATGCAATTGCCTTACAGGTGTTTTTTTTTTTTTTTTTCTTAACCGCCGCGGTTTACTACCACTTGGATGTGTATGGATTATTTTTTAAGTATATAGTTTTGTGTCGATTTAAAGCAAAACTAAACCCATTGATAAAACAGTTTCCCAAAACAGCTACATTCAAGGCATGCCATGAAGAACTGTCACAGATGCCTGTACTCTCAACCGAACTGTAAAGCCAACAAATTTTCACAAATGATCATGTGCAGCGCAGTGATTATTGCAGATCAAACAGAGGCTAAGATGGCAGCTTTCTTGGTGTAAAGGATAGAAGGGTTTAGTTGCACTTTAAGTGACCTTTGAGGCCCTCAAATGGCTGGTGCCATAGCTGGTCATATGTGCAGTACCATGACAACTGCCAATCTAAATAGAGATAATAATAAGGCCCAAATGTTACAATCAGTGGCAGCTGCTCAGCCTGTACAGTTGAATGACAGGCTGGGTACCGATCACTCACTGTGTTCATTCAGAAAAGGAAGGGGCCTGTAATTTATATATTTACAGCCCCCTTCTCCCGCTCTCCATTCTGAAACATCCCCCGCAGCAGCTGGCGGGAGAGGATGGAAGTCATCCCTCAGCATCTGCAGGATGGGAGGGGGGCGGGCAACAGGGAGAATCTACGCTGCACGGGGTGATTAGGGTGTGCTCAGGGATACATGGCACACCCCCTGCACATGCCTATGTCTGAAGCCCTCTCTTCTCTGCATCCATTCAAATTCCAGAATTTATACAGCCTGATACCCTGTTTCCCCGAAAATAAGATCTAGCGTGATTGTCGGTGATGGCTGAGATATAAGCCCTACCCCCCGAATAAGCCCTAGTTAAAGTCCTTGTAGGTCTTATTTTCAGGGTAGGGCTTATTTTTGGGGAAACAGGGTAGGGCTTATTTGGGGGGTAGGGCTTATATTGCAGCCATCACTGACAATCACGCTAGGTCTTATTTTTGGGGAAACAGGGTAACAGAGGAACTAGGCAGCAGACAGAAATGACACTTAAGCTGGAAATACACCATACAATTTCAATTTTCTTTAGATTTACCTTCAACTATGTAGTGCAAGGTCCTCCCTGATTGCATACAAATTGAAATAGTTTAGGTTTAACCTCATATTATATGGTTTTGGTAAATATAAGGGAAAGTGGTATAATGTATGACCAGCCTTAGTGTTCTGGATCTTAGAAATGGATAAAAAGACATACCAATTCTTTGGCAGATTAAAAGACTTCCATATATAAGTGTCATATGCACGTATGATAGCTGCTAGAATTCGGTTTTAAATTTCAGGGAGTCTGGGGTGACTCGCAAATCATTTGGCTCCTCTTACAGAAACACAATTGTATAATTTCACTTTAAGGCCCGGTTCACACTTGTGCGATGCCAGACATCGCATGTAATTCGCAGCGTACTGTTGTTCACATTACATGCGATGTCTGTGCGGTGCGATTTCTGCCATACAGATAGTATGGCTGATATTGCACTGCATTCGGTCCAAACACATACAGGACCCTTTTTTCTGTTTGGACCAGAATCGGATCACGTGTGTGTTCACATATATGCGATCCGACTCATGTCCGAACTGTCAGTTCGCAGTGCGATACGCTAACTGAACCGGGGGTGTTGTTAACAATGTATTAACACTCCCCAGCACTTCGCATATGGTAGTGTGAAATAAATAAGGCCCGGTTCACACTTGTGCAATGCGAGAACCCTGCGAATCCACTGCGGGTTCCCGCATCGCACCGACTCGCATGGCAGTTCACACTGCCATATACGAACTGCTGGGGAGTGTCAATACATTGTTAACGACACCCCCAGTTCAGCTTGCGTATCGCACTGCGAACTGACAGTTCGGACATGAATCGGATCGCATATGTGTGAACACACATGCGATCCGATTCTGGTCTGAACAGAAAAAGGGTGCTGTGCGTGTTTGGACTGAATGCCGTGCCATATCAGCCATACTATCTGTATGGCTGCAATCGCACCGCACAGACATCGCATGTAATGTGAACAGCAGTGCGCTGCAAATTGCATGCGATGTCTGGCATCGCACAAGTGTGAACCGGGCCTAAAGGTGGATACTAGGCATATATAAAGCAAATTAATGTAGCACTCATAATCATTATTACATTATTTACTTTATTTTTAAATACGAACCTTGCAAGTACCTGAATTTGACTCAAGATCAGCTTCTTGCAGACTCGGTATAGCAGAGCTAGAGTGTGAGAGAAGTATAAGGAGCCAAGCAGTTCATGTGCTGACAAGAAGCATTCTGAAGGAGAAGGCAGAGTGAACGAGAGATTAGCTCATCATTGTGCTGCTTCTCCATTCACTGCCCAGTCTCAGTTTTGTGTGGACCCAGGATGACCTGGGTTCAGAGTGGTTGAATGATGTTGGCCTTCAGACTAGAGACATCTATCAGCAGAAAAAGTACTGCAGGGAAAATGTCTTGATTTAAGCTGGTTTTGTATTTTATTACGCAATGGACTGTCCATTTTTAGCATGCTATTTTTGGCTGAAATTCTACTTTAAAATATGTAGACAAAAAAAGCTAATTTAATTTTCTTATTATAGTCTTAAAACTGCAAGCTGTTTAAGTTTATGAAACAAAAACATTAGGTATTAATTTTACAATATTTATCTATGGATGTTCATTCTTTAGAGAGTTTTTTTCCTGTTATATTCTTTTTTGTTACATATGTGCTCTAGTTGCAAAATAGTCTGCCCCATTCTCCAGGACAAATGCTGTCAATCTAACATAAGCTGCTCCTTTCCCAGGTATCGCCTGTGTATTTTTTATTCCCTGTGAATAGGAAATGGCTTAAAGGGCACCTGGTTTCTCCAGGTCCCAGGGGCAGCTGTCTGGCCAGTGAATACCCGATTATTTCTTAACATGCTTTTGGCAGAATCTGTTTTCTTCATTTGCCTTTTCAGCAACATTTTCATTGACAGACTCTGGATATCCAGTTATAGAAATGTTGTCCATCCAAATTGTGAACAGGAACAATTGAGTTTTCTCTGTGGCACATGACTGTGGGAAAGTCTTCTTTAGCTATTCAGGCAATTTTCGTAGCGTTGCTCTGAAGAGCAGACATTGAGGAGAGCAAAAAGTACAATTAAGGAACAGAGCTATTTTGCTATTGAGAGTGTTAGTGTAGCCGGCTTTCTTATGTCATTTTTTAAGTTAGAGAATTAATAAAGGAAAAGAACCTTGCAGCTTTAGAGGTCCAAGAAAAAAAAGAAATCTAAGAAAAGCTAATAAAAAAAAAACTTTAAAACACACTTTTTATTTCTTGGGTGGTTTGTTACTTCAGCTTAAAAAAAAAAAAAAAAAACAGTCGATAACACTCTGAGCCCTGCATATTTTATGGCATAATTCCTACAAAAGGGATTTGACCTAAAAGTTGTTGAGCACGGATGGGATAATTATATCTGCATTTTGTGTGACATGCTTGCATCAGGCTCTTCTAATAAGATGCTTGAATACGAGGAGTTCTTTTTCCTGAGATGCATCTAACGAACAAATTGTAATCTTCTAATCAGCTGTGTGGGGAATAAAGCTCTGGCAAAAAATGTAATTCTCTTCATGAAAAGGCCTTTGTTCTGTCTTCCTTGCCCTTATCACACTGGATTTGTCTAGCTTTGTTTTAGCTTGCGTAGAGAAGATGGTCATTGTTATTCTAAGTGGATTAATATTTTGGCATCACAGGAAGTAAAAAAAATTTCTATTTGTGTGGAGATATATATATATATATATATGTATATATATATATATATATATATATCTAAGAAAACAAAGATATTTTCTATTGTTTTATGTATTGGTGAATCAGTGAAAGGCAAACATTTATTTTTAGAATAAGTCAGTTCTCGTTGCCTTTTTTTTAGATTTTTATCAAATTTATCTGTCATAGTCAGGGCAAGATTTGGGATCTGTTGTCTTAAGACCCACCCACAAACAGGCCACATCCAAAGCCATGCCTACTGTTCACACATGTTTACATGTGTTATACGTGTTGGTGTGGTGTAGTGCTATTTATTCTTAATGGCACCTCAATGCACCTTGCCAGCACACGACAACATATGGTCATGCACTGCTGTTAAATAAATAGGCTGCCTTAGAGAAACAGATGTTTAATCAGTATTAAACCAAGAAGCAAACATGTATTATATTGCAGCTTACCAATACTTATATGTGATAGGTGCATTCGTTTTCTTTTTTGGATTTCTTACCTTTTTTTTTATCTGGTGGTCCAGTCAGTAAGTCTGTTGTTTTTCAACAGAACAAGTTCTCCTGCAAATGTATAATTTAGAGCAGGGGTGTCCAACCTTTTGACCTTCCTGGGCCACATTGGAAGAAGAGGAATTGTCTTGGGCCACACATAAAATACACTAACAATAAGGATAGCTAATGAACAAAAAAAGTCGGGCAGATCACAAGTTAACAGTCACTGATATAGATAAGGTTCCTAACTGAGTAATAAAACTTCATTATGTTTGGAAAATTTTTATTATAAAAGTAAAAGAGGGCAACATAAAGCTAGTGTCTTTGATAAACAAGCACATCATTACCTGGTTCAATTGATGTAGTAGCAATTCTCAATAGATTCTCAAGGTGCTCCTCAGGTATTTTAGTTCTACTTTCACCCTTCGTGTGCTCCATCCTTGAAGATAGTTGCTCACAAATATAGGTGCTGTCGAAAACTGATGACATGAATAAGGCATGATTGTGAAGAATGGAATATTTTTCTTTGGGATGATAACATTTCTAAAAGTCCAGTAAAGATATTCACTTTTGTCCAAGATCATCTGTCTAAAAGGAAAGGAATCACATACTTCTATCTCCTGTTCATGGTATCTTCTTAACAGGAGAAAACATACCCTTTAAAGATTTGGGAGGCTGAACTATCACACTACTTTCACTCCATGCAATGGTTTACTGCAACTACTAACTTGCTCAAAGTTTCACACTGCATGACCCACTGGGAATCTCATTTAAAATTGTTGCATTGCTGGTACTACACCCCAATTGTCAGGAGATCGGGAGCGTCTCCGCTCGCCGGGCTCCGGTGCGCATGCGCGGCGGACTGGCGCTTCGCCGTACACCCGTCCGCGGCCTGATGGTGCGGCGCGTGCGGGTGCACGGCGGTCCCCGTGTGCGCGCCGTCGCCCGTGCGGGTACCCGGTAGCGCGTCACTCTGACGCGCTAGCCGGGGGGGAGACTATTTCTGACGGCGCCAGCACCCAGTCGGGTTGCTGGTTCGTCGTCAGCTCTCCCCTGATCTGTCTCCTGTATTAACCTTTACCTGTCTGCCTGCCTGAAAGTGTACCAAGACCCCTGGCTTGTTTAAACCACTATTCTGATTGCCTGATACCCTGACCTCTGCCTGCACAACGGACTTGCCTATTCTGATTGCCTGATACCCTGACCTCTGCCTGCATAACGGACTTGCCTATTCTGATTGCCTGATACCCTGACCTCTGCCTGCATAACGGACTTGCCTATTCTGATTGCCTGATACCCTGACCTCTGCCTGCATAACGGACTTGCCTATTCTGATTGCCTGATACCCTGACCTCTGCCTGCATAACGGACTTGCCTATTCTGATTGCCTGATACCCTGATCCCTGCTTGTATTACGGACTCTGCCTGATACCTGATCCAGACCACCAGTCCCGTACGGATTCCTGTGCACCAGTTCTCCATCTACGGACCTCCTGCCTTCCGGAAGCCCGTGCCTCCGCGTGCCCCCAGCTCTCTGTACCCACTTCGGGGGTCTGGGTGCGCGTGGTCGCAAGGGTAAGCCGCTCTCGGCATCTCGGCCTCGGTGAGTATTAGTCTCGTGACAGTACGAACCAGCCAGATGTCCGAGGCCGACAGAGCGCGCTCTCCTCTGGAGATCCTGTGCCAACAGGTGTCTACTCTTGCCGATTCAGTGCAAAAGTTACAGGAAGGTTATTCCCAAATTGATAACCGCCTCCAACAGATCACAGGGTCACTGCCCTCTGCAGCCGCAGCTCCCGCACCCAGCAGCGGGGGTCCGCTCCCTCAGGCTTCCGCCAATCCCACCGTTGTTATGGCACTCCCGGAACCCAGGGTCCCCACACCGGAGCGGTTCTCAGGGGACCGCAAGAAGTTCAGGGCCTTCAAAAATGCTTGCTCCCTCTACTTCGCCCTCCAACCGAGAACCTTCTCTTCAGAGATTGTTAAAGTAGGATTTGCCATTTCCCTTTTGTCTGGAGAACCCCAAGCCTGGGCCCACGGCTTGATGGAACAGAGCAGTCCTGTTCTCAATACAATCGAGGCCTTCTTTGAGAGTATGTCTCAGCTCTATGACGACCCGCAACGTACGGCTACAGCTGAGGCCATTCTGCACCACCTGTCTCAAGGAAGGAGACCCATCGAAGACTATACGGTGGAATTCCGTAAATGGGCGGCCGACACAAATTGGAACGAGCCGGCCCTACGCTACCAGTTCCGCCAAGGCTTGTCCGAGGTCCTCAAGGACGAATTAGCTAGGATGGAAACCCCCGCTTCCCTGGAAGAACTCATCCAAGCGGCAACAAAGTTGGATAGACGACTACGGGAGCGACGCTCAGAGCGCTTCCAAGGCCCACGCCCCACCTGGGCGTTACCTAGACCTCACTTGGCGCAGACGCCCACCTCGACTCCGGCTGTCACTGCACCGGTCCCTGAGGTCGAACCGATGCAGCTCGGCCTGGTTCGGGGTCCGTTAACCTCTGAAGAGAAGCAACGCAGACGACAGTCCAACCTGTGTCTCTACTGCGGAGGAGCCGGACATTTCCTGCGCAGCTGTCCGATCAGGCCCAGTAAGTCCTCTCAACCAAATGTATCGAATCATCCAAACAATAGTATCCCAAAGGCTTATGTGATGTTGTTTATCTCCTTACAGCTTCCGGGAAGGGAGACTCGCTTGCAGGCCATCATTGATTCCGGAGCATGCAGTTGCTTCATAGATTCCACCTTGGCGCACAGTCTGAACATCCCTCTGCAAACTAAAGAGCAAGGCCTACGGGTACATCTGGCCGACGGATCTCTTCTTCGCTCAGGACCCATCACCCAGGAAACCCAACCCGTTCCGGTAACCACGGACTCCGGTCACCGAGAGTTTTTACGGCTCGACCTAAT
The DNA here is from genome assembly GCA_037952925.1 of Lithobates clamitans. NCBI lineage: Eukaryota > Metazoa > Chordata > Amphibia > Anura > Ranidae > Lithobates > Lithobates clamitans. Next base: position 95,028 of record JBBGZY010000188.1, read on the forward strand.
TCACTCACCTATCTTCCCAGTCATACTAGGCTTGCCTTGGTTACAGGCTCACGACCCACAAATTAAATGGAGCACTAAGGCGGTATCCTTCCCTTCTCAGTATTGCTCCCAGCACTGTCTTCTTATGGCTCCAAAAGTTTGTGCTACGATTACTGCTCCACCAGGCAACCTCCAGCATGTTCCCTCCGAGTATCTTGAATTTCAAGAGGTCTTCAGTAAACAGATGGCTGACCGCCTACCCCCCCATCGTTCCTATGACTGCCCGATCGACCTTCTGCCGGGGTCCCAGATTCCATTCGGTCGAATATTTCCTCTTTCCGAAACCGAGCTAGAAGCTCTTAGACAATATATAGACGAAAACCTCAAGAAAGGCTTCATCCGGCCCTCATCCTCACCTGCTGGAGCAGGTATTTTTTTTGTTGGGAAAAAAGACGGGACTTTAAGACCTTGTGTAGATTATCGGCAACTCAACAATATCACCGTTAAGAACCGGTATCCTCTACCTCTCATCCCCGAGCTGTTCCAACGGTTCCGATCAGCTAAGGTGTTCTCGAAACTTGACCTCCGGGGGGCCTACAATCTTGTCAGGATCAGGTCTGGGGACGAGTGGAAGACAGCTTTTAGGTCCAGATTCGGGCATTTCAAGTACCTAGTGATGCCTTTCGGTCTTTGTAATGCCCCGGCCACCTTTCAACATCTGGTGCATGATATATTCCGAGAATACCTGGATGATTTCCTTGTTGTATATCTGGATGATATTCTCATCTTTTCCCCCACTCTGGAGATACACAAGGGGCATGTAAGGAAGGTCCTTACCATACTCAGACAGCACAAGTTATACCTGAAAGCTGAAAAATGCGAATTTGAGAGGTCAACTATACAATTTCTGGGGTTCATCCTTTCAACCAACGGGGTCGCAATGGACCCACAGAAGATTCAGGCAATCCAGGAGTGGCCGGCTCCTTCCAACAAGAAGGGGGTACAGAGGTTTATCGGGTTCGCTAACTTCTACCGAAAGTTTATTGTGGGATTCTCTACTATTGTGGCACCCATCACCCAACTAACCCGGCAGCACAGTTCTTTCCAGTGGTCCCCAGCTGCTCAAGAAGCTTTTGTAAAGTTAAAGAAGTTGTTCAGCTCTGCCCCGATTCTTTGTCATCCTGACCCGACTCAACCTTTCGTACTAGAGGTAGACGCATCAGAGATCGCAACAGGAGCAATTCTCTCTCAGAGACAGGGACCTAAGGCCATACTACATCCTGTAGCCTTCGCCTCCAGGAAACTTACTCCACCGGAACTCAACTATGATGTGGGTGATAGGGAGCTGCTGGCTATAAAATTCGCCTTGGAAGAGTGGAGATATTTGCTGGAGGGTGCAATACACCCGGTTATGATCTTTACGGATCACAAAAACCTAGAGTACCTCCGAACAGCAAGACGGCTAAAACCCCGCCAAGCCCGTTGGGCCCTCTTCTTCTCCCGTTTCAACTTTCATATAGCCTACAGACCTGGAGCAAAGAACGGGAAGGCCGACGCTCTCTCTCGGATGTTCTCCGCAGACTCTCAGGCACCAGCACCAAGCACGATCCTCTCTCCGCAAAACTTTCTTGGATTAACTCAGGCAGACTTAATGTCGTCCATCAAGTCTTCATCTAGCTCGTGTACTGATCCAGTAGTACACTCCTTGAGGAAACACGGAGATTTTTTTTGGATTCGGGAAAAAATATTCGTACCACAAGTGACACGCTCCTTAACCCTTAAAATGTGTCATGACCATAAGATGGCAGGACACTTTGGAATTAAGAAGACGTCGGAGCTTCTTTCTCGCTCCTTCTGGTGGCCTGGATGGAGACGAGACTGTAAGGAGTATGTGGCATCCTGCTCCCTGTGCCAACGCAACAAGGGCCAGAACACTAGGTCCTGGGGCTTGCTCAAGCCATTACCCATTCCGGAACGACCATGGGCTGATGTGTCCATGGATTTTATTGTTGATCTGCCAACCTCAGAAGATTTTTCTACCATCCTTGTCGTTGTCGACCGTCTCTCCAAGATGGCCCATTTTTTACCCATGAGGGGCACCCCCTCCGCTGTAGACACAGCCAATATTTTTCTGAAAGAGGTCGTTAGGCTCCATGGTGTTCCAAGAAGTATTGTGTCTGATAGGGGCGTGCAATTTACGTCTAAATTTTGGAAGGAACTCTGCAAATCCCTGGGCATCAAAGTTTGTCTCTCTTCAGCTTATCACCCCCAAAGTAATGGCCAGACGGAGAGGACAAACCAAACGTTGGAGCAATACCTCCGTTGCTTTTGTTCAGGTTCCCAGGATAATTGGGCGAGTCTTCTTCCCTACGCTGAATTTGCATATAATAATTCTATTCATACCTCTACCAACCAAACACCCTTCTGGGCGAATTTCGGGTTCCATCCTACATTCTTCTCCAACGACATCCCCGAAATGACAGTCCCTGCAGTCCAGGATAGGATAACGTGCTTGCAATCCAACTTTCAGAAGATTCAGGATATGTTACACAAGGCGCAAGAAGACTACAAGAAACAGTATGATCGGGGCAGAAGGGCAAACCCAAAGTTTGACTTGGGAGAGGAGGTCTGGCTGTCCACCGCTAACCTTAAATTACCGCTGCCATCTCGAAAACTGGGACCCAAGTTCATTGGTCCTTTCCAAGTCAGGAGAATCATTAACCCTGTGGCTGTGGAACTAGCACTACCTGAGACATATCGGATTCACCCTGTCTTCCACGTGTCATTATTGAAACCTGTGGTACCTAGCCCTTTTCCGGGGAGAGGAGAGCCTCCTCCTCCGCCAATCAAAGTGGATGGTGAAAACGAGTTTGAGGTGGAATCCATCCTGAGCTGCAGAAAAAGGGGCAGGCAACTACAGTATCTGATCCAGTGGAAGGGCTATCCACCAGAAGATAACTCTTGGGAACCTGCTAGGAACTTGCATGCTCCACGGCTAATCCAAACCTTCCACCGAGATCATCCAGAATTGATGGCTAGCCTGGGCGTCCGGTGTCCGCCCCTAGGAGGGGGGCACTGTCAGGAGATCGGGAGCGTCTCCGCTCGCCGGGCTCCGGTGCGCATGCGCGGCGGACTGGCGCTTCGCCGTACACCCGTCCGCGGCCTGATGGTGCGGCGCGTGCGGGTGCACGGCGGTCCCCGTGTGCGCGCCGTCGCCCGTGCGGGTACCCGGTAGCGCGTCACTCTGACGCGCTAGCCGGGGGGGAGACTATTTCTGACGGCGCCAGCACCCAGTCGGGTTGCTGGTTCGTCGTCAGCTCTCCCCTGATCTGTCTCCTGTATTAACCTTTACCTGTCTGCCTGCCTGAAAGTGTACCAAGACCCCTGGCTTGTTTAAACCACTATTCTGATTGCCTGATACCCTGACCTCTGCCTGCACAACGGACTTGCCTATTCTGATTGCCTGATACCCTGACCTCTGCCTGCATAACGGACTTGCCTATTCTGATTGCCTGATACCCTGACCTCTGCCTGCATAACGGACTTGCCTATTCTGATTGCCTGATACCCTGACCTCTGCCTGCATAACGGACTTGCCTATTCTGATTGCCTGATACCCTGACCTCTGCCTGCATAACGGACTTGCCTATTCTGATTGCCTGATACCCTGATCCCTGCTTGTATTACGGACTCTGCCTGATACCTGATCCAGACCACCAGTCCCGTACGGATTCCTGTGCACCAGTTCTCCATCTACGGACCTCCTGCCTTCCGGAAGCCCGTGCCTCCGCGTGCCCCCAGCTCTCTGTACCCACTTCGGGGGTCTGGGTGCGCGTGGTCGCAAGGGTAAGCCGCTCTCGGCATCTCGGCCTCGGTGAGTATTAGTCTCGTGACACCAATCCACCTAGCCAAATGTTCTCAAATCTACTCCCCATTATGCTGGAGAAATTGTGGTGAGTTGGGATCCCTCCTGCAAATATGGTGGCAATACCCTAAACTCACTCCCTTTTGGGAAAGTGCATTTCACTTTTTCCCTTTTGTAGCTGGCACGAGATTTGCACCTGATCCAGCCATGGCGCTCCTTTTGTTTAACTACGAATGCTGGCCTAAAAATCATCTGCCCTTCATCACCCACAGCTTGGTTGCAGTCAGGATATCTATAACAATTACTTGGAAACAGTCAGAACTCCCCCCCCCCCCATTTTGCATCATTTTAGGTTTACCAAAATGCTCAGAGCCAATTTGAGCTCATGTTTTCCCTCAAAAATGGCCAAGGGTAATCTTTTTGTTCAAAGTGGTCGGCTTGACTTTGACACACCTCTTGTGTAATGTGCCAATCCGGTGCTACCCTTTACGCGGTTTTTAAGAAAATAAATATGCTATCTCCAAAAGAAATTGAATGAAAAACGAATATAGGGCAATGTTTAGGTGGCTGCTAGTAGTAATATGCATTCCCACACACTGCGCGTATATAATAAATATGACACTGCTGCACCTACCTGACACCTCTAAAATTATATTTGTGCTAATTACCACTACGTGGACCACTTATTATAGATTATTCATTATTTTATTCATTCTTCTTATCTTCCACCTCTGGTGATTCAACATAAATGTATGTGCTGTGAATCCCACCATCGTTCACCCATGCACTTTCCCCCGAGGAAGTCACGTGACCAGGATGACATGCGTTGGGCAGAGCCGGATGACTGACAGACACTTTTTTAAAGGACCAAGCACCCTGGAAAAGTGGTTGTGGTGTATAGTATCCAAAGTGAAGATTGGAGGAGGAAATTGAAGTGTGAATACAATCAAGTGGGATTTGCAACAAGCCACGAGAGGGAAAAGTTTCTTGCAAAAGGTGAGTGTATAGATGAACGGTGGTGGGATTCACGGCACATACATTTGTGTTGAATCGCCAGAGGTGGAAGATAAGAAGAATGAATTCAATTTATTTGGAAAAATATGTTTTTTTAATGAATTAATTTTTTTGGACACTGAGAACTTTCTTTATATTTCATATGTTTGATGATTATTGGAATAGCATTGCATTATAAGTTGGTTATTAGTGTTTAACACAGGTATAAGTCCACTTAGTGCTAATTGACATACCTCTTGTACTGCTCTTCAGTAACGATGGCATGATAACTCCTACTGTTCTTCTTTGGGATGCCATTCTGTATGTCTATTTTTTCTTCTCTTTGTCATTGACATATTTTTCAATAATTGAGACATATGCTGCTTAAGGCTCTTGTGGTTGTTCATCTATTGTGTTCCATGTATATCATTAACATAGGGGCATTTCTTGCCCCCCCTACTCTTCATTGTACCTGATTGGTCTTGTTGAGTTCTACAACTAGTTTTCTCACTGGCATGACATGTTTAAAGCGGCATTAAAGTCTTGTTTTTTTTTTTTGTTTGTTTTTTTTAAAATAATATACATGTCATACTTACCTGCTCTGTGCAGTGGTTTTAAACAGGGCAGCCCGGATCCTCCTCTTCTCTGGTCCCTCGTCGGCACTCCTGGCTATTCCCTTCTGCCGGGTATCCCCACAGCAAGCAGCTAGATTTAGAAAGTTAAAACAATAAAACAAATCATGACAGGTGCTTAAAACAGAAGCTGTGTCTACTGGCCAGATCATAAGGTGAAAACAGAGGGAAAAAAGTCTAAAAAAAGAAAAATAATGCAGCCACCACAGCTATCTATGGGTAAGCTACAATTTATTAAAATTTAGGGTTTGAGGTTAATTCCACTTTAATGCAATCACATTTACACAGTGTACAAAAAAAAACTATTTTAATGTAACAATTGAACCAGAGGTACTGGGGTTTGGAGTGGCAGGTAAATTTAACTCACTAATTTTTCTTGGTGTACAGCTCTCTGCCTCTGTGTAATGAAACCCCGATTTCTTCCAATGTGGACACCTGTTTCAGTGACAACTATCTTTGACGGATACCCTGTTGTGTTCCTGGGACTGGAAGTGAAGGGAGATCTTCCTAATAGGACAAATACAGAAAAAAAAAGCTTTTCCTACTCTGCCCAATTCTAAAAAAATATTTTGGGGACTAACAATACTTTTTTGACAATATTGTCTTGTAAATACGTTTAAATTTTTATGCAGTTCATAGACAAAATACAGGGATTGGACAAAAATATGGAAACGCCATAGTAAAAGAACAAAATCATTACCTAATATGTTGTTGGACCGCCTTTGGCATGCAAGATGGCCTGGATTATGCTGGGAATTGACAAATATTATTGCAGGTCACAGTCCTGCTCAATGTCCTTTTTGTCTCTTTCAGTCAGTTGACCATGTCAATTGCAATTATGCTTATCAGACGAAGTTTCCTGAAAACTGTATGCCGTCATAACCTGTGATACTGTACCTCTCGACACTGCAAAAAAATAGGCAACTTCGGTCACAGAGACACCAGGTAAGCGAGCACCAACAATTTGGCCTCTTTGAAACTCAGTAAGCTCCAACTGAATCCGTATTACTAGCAGTGCACCAGTGAATGACTAAAGTGAGGCTTCCCACCTGTTAGCTAGGTGTCTCTAGGTGGAAGCAAAAGAATGCGAGGAAAGTGGGGATAGCCTGTTTTAAAGCCCCCCTTTCCCTCATGGGATGGTGGTGGTATGAGTTTTAAGCCCCCCCATTGATTGATTTCAATGGGGGGGTTTGTGATAGGTCAAAAAAGGTTGGGAATGTTCTTGAAGTTCTGTGGGGTCCTCTAGGATAGGTCATTTAAGGTCACCAGACCCCACAGAACATTCCAAAAATTCCCATGACCCATATTTAAGCAGGAGGGTGAGGGGGTCTTTGCCAGTCGCCAAAATGATATTTAAAGAGCACCCCACTGATTTTGGCCAAGTTATGTTTACAGTTTTAAAGTATTTATTGATTAAAAGAGTTAGGCCCAGTTCACACTGGTGCGACATGCGCTCTGACTTTGAGAGCACATGTTGCATGACATGTAAAAATCCCCCTCCTATGAGAGCCTTCCTAACCGGACCAACTTGTGTCGATCTGACTTTGGAAAAGGTTCTTGCGCTACTTTGGTCCGATTTCAGACCATAGATTTGAATGGAAGTCGCATCCAAGTCGGATCCTCATCTTAATTGATGTGATTTGGATCCGACATTACAGGAAGATTACACAGGAAGATTCCCTGAAGTTTCTTCGAAGTTGAGTCAAAGTTGTGTCAGTCGTCTGACGGGTGACTTTGCTGTCGGAGCAGTGTGAACCTGGCCTTATGGTGAATTGTTAATTGTTTATATTTGTGTGCTGTATGTTTGGAGTTTATACCACTGTCCCATGTTAGCTCACTTCCGCTTTCAACTCAAAACATGTTGTCACTTTCACACCTGCAAATTATGTAGTATATCCATATTTTTGTCTAACCCCTGTATCTAATTTGTGTCAAAATAGAGATAGAAATTATAGATACACAAAAGAATTATAATGAAACTGTAGTTTTATACAGGGTAAGGCTGGTGTGCTTAAAAGTTGCTCTAAAAGTTTTTTCTATTTTGTTTGTAAAATCTGTAGCAATCTTCCTGAAGCTACCAAAATATTTTTGTCGTTTATGGACAAACATATTAAATTTTAGTGATTTAATGTTTGATACAGCATCATGTCTGTTGAGGTGTCATGTGTCTCAACAGTGAGAACAGTGCGGCCTACGTTGGGCATTCTTTCACAAAAATAACAGAATGTATATTGCTGTTGTAGAACGATGTTAAGGGCAAAGATATACCATAGGAATTAGATGTAAAAGATTTCATGCTATTAAACCCCAAACCAAATATGTATTATATTGCAGCTTACTAATCATTAGCTGCATTGGTTTTCTTTTTAAGCCTTTTTGCCCTCTGTTTTCACCTGGTGATCTCGCCAGTAAAACATCTTTTGTATTAGAGTGCCTCTACTTTGGATGAAGGAGCACAGAGTACCTAAGTACCTGTCACAGTCCATCTGAGTACCTGAGTACCTGTCACAGTTCATCTGAGTACCTGTCACAGTCCATATGAGTACCTGACACAGTCCATATGAGTACCAGAGTACCTGAGTACCTGTCACAGTCCATATGAGTACCCGAGTACTTAAGTACCTGTCACAGTTCATATGAGTACCGAGTACCTGAGTACCTGTCACTGCCCTTCAGAGTACCCAAATACCAGTCACCAGCCCATCAGAGTATCCGAGTACCTATCTGTAGCCCATCAGAGTACCCGAGTACCTGTCACCAGGCCATCAGAGTACCCGAGTACCTGTCACCAGGCCTTCAGAGTACCTGAGTACCTTTCACCAGCCCATCAGAGTACCCGAGTACCTGTCACCAGCCCATCAGAGTACCCAAGTACCTGTCTCCAGCCCATCAGAGTACCCGAGTACCTATCACCAGCCCATCAGAGTACCCGAGTACCTGTCTGCAGCTCATCAAGTTACCCAAGTACCTGTCTCCAGCCCATCAGAGTACCCAAGTACCTATCTGCAGCCCATCAGAGTACCCGAGTACCTATTTGCAGCCCATGCCTCCTAGAATATATGTTGGGGTGTTTGCTTTCCAAAATGGGGCCATTTTGTGGGTAATTCCATTGTCCTGGTGCTCAAGGACCTTCAAAAGTGTGATAGGTAGGAATGAAATGAGATGTGTAATTTATGCTCCTAGAACGCCTGAAGGTACTGCTTCAATGTTGGGCCTCTGTATGTGGCCAGGCTGTGGAAAAGTCTCACACAAGTGGTATCGCCATACTCAGGAAGAGTAGCAGAATTGGGGTGTAATTTTTTCTATATACATGCTATGTGTTAGAAATATCTTATAAATTGACAACATTGTGTAAAAAAAATGTGTTTTCATTTTTTTCCACATTTTCCAAAAACTTCTGGAAAAAAATGAGCCGTTCAAAAGACTCAGACAGATGTGAGCAGGTTGCCCTTCTGGAAGCTCGCATTAGAGATCTGGAGGAGCAAGTTGCAACACTGGGCGGAAAGGACAACTTTGAAAGGGGTCCTCTGCTCACTGAGCAGGTAGTCAGTAGGGTTGATGTGAAGGGTGGAGGGGCAAGTCAGGATTATCAGATAGGAAGATGAGTTAATGTAGTTAGAGGGAGTGGAAGGGGCTCGCAGAAAAGGAAGGCCAGTCCTGTATTTGTGCATCAAAACAAATTTGCCAAGTTGGGTGAAGATGTGGAGGTGGCAAACACAGAGGTGGCAGCCCTAGATGTCACTGCTACCCCTAACAGCCGGAAGAGCAGCCCATCTAGTAGAGGTGGTGAGGGGAGTGCTAGTAAGCCTAGACAGTTGGTGGTTATATGGGATTCTATAATCAGAAGGACTGATAGAATAATTTATCGGCAGGATTGCTTCAACCGAATGGTTTGCTGTCTCCCTGGTGCTAGGGTTCGGCATGTGGTGGACCGGGTGGATAAATTACTGGGAGGGGCTGGGCACGACCCAGCTGTCTTGGTCCACGTTGGAACCAATGGCAAAATACATGGAAGGTGGAGGCTCCTTAAGAATCAATTTAAAGAATTAGGCTGCAAGTTGAAGGGAAGGACCTCCAAGGTGATATTCTCTGAAATATTACCTGTGCCATGCGCAACACAGGAAAAGCAGGGGTTATTAGAGAGCTGAATGCATGGCTAAAGACCTGGTGTAGGAAGGAGGGATTTGGGTTTCTAGAGCACTGGGCTGACTTTTCATTGGGGTGCAACCTATATACTAAAGAAGGTTGCACTTGAATGGAAGGGGGTCTGCTGTGCTGGGGGAGAGGTTTATGGGAAGGCTGGAGGAGTATTTAAACTAGGATTGAGGGGGGAGGGTGAACTAGAACTACATCGGGCAGACAGGTCAGTTAGGGGTCAGACATTAATTGAAGGTAGAATGGGGATAGATGGGGGGAGGGTTATGGCAGGTGACAAGAAATTTCCCATGTTGCAAACAGCCATTGGAAACTATAGTGCCATTTGTACTACTAAAAATGATATGAAAAACACCAGAGCAAAATGTAATAATGCATTAAAGTGTTTGTACACCAATGCCAGAAGTCTGCCAAGAAAAATAGGTGAGTTGCAAGCTCTGGTGCATGAGGAGAGCTATGATGTATTCGGTATTGCTGAAACTTTGCTTCAATCCTCACATGACTGGGCTATTAATATTCCTGGCTATGCACTCTTTCGGAGAGACATGGTAAAAAGGAAAGGTGTCTGGGGTCTGTCTCTATGTGAGAAGTGATCTCAAAGCTATGTGAAAGAGGACCTGGTTGATGGAGAGTGTGATGAGTCTGAAGCATTATGGGTGGAACTGCATATAGATGGGTGTAGTTCAAAGTTAATCATTGGAGTTTGTTATAATGTAATGTTAACGAGGAGGTGGAGAATCAGCTCCTTGCACAGATGGAAAGGGCTGCAAGGGCTGGGACAGTGATAATAATGGGAGATTTTAACTACCCAGTAATGGACTGGAGTAATGGCACTGCTGGAACAGTTAAAGGGCAAACATTTATAAACCTATTACAGGACAATTTTATGGTCCAGTTTATTGAGGCCCCAACTAGGAATGAAGCTCTGTTGGACCTGGTAATCTCAAACCATGCAGAGCTTATTACTAATGTCCAGATAAAGGAACACCTGGGTAGCAGTGATCATAAAATGATTTCATTTGATGTTAGCTGTAAACAAGAAATACATACGGGAAAGATAAAAACACTTAACTTCAAGAGAGCAAATTTTCCAAGGATGAGGGATGCTCTCCAGGATTTAGACTGGGAGGGAATATTTGCATTGATAAACACAGAACAGAAATGGGAATTCTTCAAAAAGACTGTTTGGGACCTCACTGCAAAGTATATTCCCATGGGCAATAATTTTAAAAGGCTAAAAACAAAACCTATGTGGCTCACGGCCAAAGTTAAAGAAGCTATAAACAATAAGAAAAGAGCTTTTAAAAAATATAAAAATGAAGGAACACTAGTTCCGTTTAAATGTTACAAATAATTTAACAGAATATGTAAAAAGGAAATCAAGGGTACAAAAATTCAAAACGAACGACAGATTGCAAAAGATAGTAGGACAAACCCCCAAAAATTCTTCAAATATGTTAATAGTAAAAAGGCCAGGTCCGAGCATGTAGGCCCTTTACAAAATAATCTAGAGTGGGTGACTGGGGACAAAGAGAGGGCAAATTTATTAAATAGTTTCTTCAGCTCTGCGTATACAAAAAAACATGGGGGAGCTCATGTCCATAATGGGGGTGGTAGTGACACAGCCCCGAATGATCCACAATGGCTAAAAAGTGATATGGTCCAGAATTATTTAGACAGAATAAAGGTGGATAAAGCACCTGGACTTGATGGCATCCACCCACGGATCCTAAAAGAATTGAGCTCTGTAGTTTCAAAGCCATTGTATCTAATTTTTAGGGACTCATTAATGACGGGAATAGTACTACTGGATTGGCGCAGGGCGAACGTGGTGCCTATATTTAAAAAGGGATCAAAGTCTTTACCAAGTAACTATAGACATGTTAGTTTAACTTCTATAATCGGGAAGATACTGGAGCGTTTAATAAAAGACCACATAGATGAGTTCTTGCTGGAAAAAAAACATTTTAAGCAACAGACAGCATGGATTCATGAAAGACAGAAGTTGTCAGACAAACCTGATTTCTTTTTATGAAGAGGTAAGTAAAACCTTGGACAGAGGGGTGGCTGTGGACATGGTATACTTGGATTTTGCAAAATTGTTCGACACAGTTCCCCACACACGGCTTATGTGTAAGGTAAAGTCTACAGGCTTGGAAATATCAGTTTGTAAATGGATAGAAAACTGGTTAAAAGACAGAATTCAGAGAGTAGCGGTTAATGATTCTTACTCTGAATGGTCTAAGGTTATCAGTGATGTACCCCAAGGTTCAGTGCTGGGACCTACTTTTTAATATCTTTATAAATGATATTGGGTCTGGGATCAAAAGTAACATTTCTGTCTTTGCAGATGACACCAAGCTATGCAGTGGAATAACGTCCTTACAGGATGTCTTCAATTTACAAGCCAACCTCAATGCATGGTCTAATTGGGCGACTATGTGGCAGATGAGGTTTAATGTTGAGAAATGTAAAGTTATGCACTTGGGGTCTAAGAATATGCATGCATCACACATGCTAGGGGGAGTACAACTGGGGGAATCCGTGGTGGAGAAGGATCTGGGGGTTTTGGTAGATCATAAGCTCAATAATAGCATGCAATGCCAAGCTGCGGTTTCCAAAGCGAGCAAAGTCCTTTCTTGTATTAAGAGAGGTATGGTCCTAGAGAGAGAGATATAATTTTGCCCCTGTTCAAATCATGAGTAAGACCTCATCTGGAATATGCAGTTCAGTTTTGGGCACCAGTTCTCAAAAAGGATATTGGGGAACTGGAGAAAGTGCAGAGAAGGGCAACCAAACTGATAAGACACATGGAGGAGCTCAGCTATGAGGAAAGATTAGAGGAACTGAATTTATTCACTCTTGAGAAGAGGAGAATAAGGGGGGATATGATCAACATGTTCAAATATATAAGGAGTCTATATAGTAAACTTGGTGTTGAGTTATTCTTATTATGGTCAACCCAGAGGACACGGCGGCACACTTTACATCTAGAGGAAAAGAGATTTCATCTCCAAATACGCAAAGGTTTCTTCACAGTAAGAGCTGTGAAAATGTGGAATAGACTCCCGCCAGAAGTGGTTCTGGCCAGCTCAGTAGATTGCTTTAAGAAAGGCCTGAATACTTTCCTAAATGTACATAATATAACTGGGTACTAACATTTATAGGTAAAGTTAATCCAGGAAAAATCTGATTGCCTCTTGGGGGATCAGGAAGGAATTTTTTCCCCTGCTGTAGCAAATTGGAGCATGCTCTGCTGGGGTTTTTTGCCTTCCTCTGGATCAACTTAGGGTATAAAATTGGGTATATTGGATTGTACTATATTTTTTATCTTATTTATTTATTGTTTTTAAGGTTGAACTGGATGGACTTGTGTCTTTTTTCAACCTGACTAACTATGTAACTCATTATGCCTCATAGATTATACGTTGGGGTGTTTGCTTTCCAAAATGGGGTCATTTTTTTTTATTTTGGAGTGTAATTTGTTGGATGTATATGCTGTGTGTGAGAAATAACCTGATAATATGACAATTTTGTAAAAAAAAAAAAAAAAAATCATTTTGCAAATAATTGTGGGAAAAAATTTCAAAAATTAATCTTAAAAAAACTCGCCATGCTACTTAGTTAATACATTGATATGTCTACTTTCTAAAAAGGGGTAATTTGGGGGGTATTTATACTTTCCTGACTTGTTAGTGTCTCAAGAAATGAGATACACCTGAAGGCCTGATCAGATGTGATCAATTTTCGGTGATTGGCACCATAGTTTGTAGACTCTATAACTTTCACAAAGACCAAATAATAAACACTAATTTGGGTTATTTTTACCAAAGATATGTAGCAGTATAAATTTTGGCCAAAATTTAGGAAGAAAAATTACTAATTAGCAAAATTTTATGACAGAAACAAAGAAAAAGGCATTTTTTTCACAAAATTTATGGTCTTTTTTATTTATAGCACAAAAATAAAAAACCACTAGTGATTAAATACCACCAAAAGAAAGCTCTATTTGTGTGAAAAAAAGGATGCAAATTTCATACGGGTACAGTGTTGCATGACTGAGTAATTGTCATTCAAAGTGTGAGAGAGCTAAAGCTGAAAATTGGTCTGGGCAGGAAGGGGGTGTAAGTGCACTGTATTGAGGTGGTCGGCTTTAAGATAAAAGTGGTATTTTATCACTATCACTTTTATCCGTGCTGGGAGAGGGCCGCCCTCCCGCCGCAATCTGGTACCCTCCGCCGCTTACCGAAGCCGTCGGTAGCGGCTCAGGCTATCGCGTCCTTCTCCGTGCTGTACCTGGAGAGGAGTGAGGCTAAGATGGCGCCCACTCGTCTCCATGACACTGCTGGGCGGAAGCGATGTCAAAACATCACTTCCGCCCATACGTCTTAAAGAGACATTTTTTTCAAATGACTTTTTTTTTTTTTATTGCATTTTAGTGTAAATATGAGATCTGAGGTCTTTTTGACAGCAGATCTCATATTTAAGAGGTCCTGTCATGCTTTTTTCTATTACAAGGGATATTTACATTCCTTGTAACAGGAATAAAAGTGACACAATTTTTTTTTATAACTTATAACTGTGTAAAAATAAATAAAATCATGTAAAATAAATAATAAAAATGAAAAAATTAAAACATTTTTTTTTTTTAAAACCCCCATCCCGACGAGCTCGCGCGCAGAAGCGAACGCATACGTGAGTAGCGCCCGCATATGAAAATGGTGGTCAAACCACATATGTGAGGTATCACATGCAACCTGTAGAATTTTTTAAACGTCGCCTATGGAGATTTTTGAGGGTAAAAGTTTGACGCCATTCCACAAGCGGGCACAATTTTGAAGTGTGACATGTTGGGTATCAATTTATTTGGCGTAACATTATATTTCACAATATAAAAAAAAAAGTATTGCATTGACTGCCATTTTATTCTCTAGGGTGTTAAAAAAAAACAATATATAATGTTTGAGGGTTCTAAGTTATTTTCTAGCAAAAAAAACTGTAAACATGTAAACACCTAAAATCCAAAACGAGGCTGGTCCTTAAGTGGTTAAGGACGCAACGGCCCTCCCATTCAGGGAGGCCTCCCCTAATGCATGTATCCTCTTGCCTATTGCTTGAGTCTGGTACACCAGGAACAAACAGTTCCTGAGTAGTCAGTTGGTACCTCTGTTGGTCAGTCGGTGGTTATGCCTTCTGCTGCAAGATTTGGGAACGCCCCCTGCTACAGACTGGATGAGCTACTCTCTACATTGAACATGGTTGGTTGTGTCATTTCTGACCACACTGTATTTCCTAGAGTCAATATATTGACTTTCAGCTCTTCTCTTCTAATGATCCCCTTCTACACAAGAGTGCCCTTCCTTCATCCATACAAGGAAGTATCCATCGCTGGAAGATCTTGTTCTCCCCTGGAGGGTCGGCATGTAAAACATACTGTTAGTCTATTGCAGTTTTCAACTAAGAGGGATAGTGTAAGTAAGGCTTTCATGGGATCTGAATACTGGAAGCCAGATCCTCCTCCATGACTGAGCTGCAATCTTCTAAGGAACTCTTCATAGATTCCTCCATATTTCCTATCCTTCAACCTACCTGAATATATTCCAAATGCTAGGAGTCCTACCCCTTGCTGCTCGGCAGAGAAGTTTTTTCTTGCATAGGTAGGTTGGTTAATTTCTAGAATGTATTTTATAACTGGTGGGCAGATTTGCAGTGTGGATACTACACCCTGAAACACCTATGGGTGTTGGTTGAAAGAACTCCTTTTCACTTTTCCAGTCCCGCTGTTCTTGTAAAGTTTAGGTTACAATATATCCTCATCCTCCCATTTCTTTCCACGGGTGTCATTGATCAACTCACCCTCTGGGGAAGAACTCAGGGGGAACTCAATTTTTCTTAGCTTAAGAGTTCTTTTCTATCTCTTTATTAGCAATTATATGTTGTGAGGGCTCTCACAGCCATGGATATCTGTTAAAATATTATTTCTCTGTAAAGTAACATCCTATCTTTTCTTGAACTTCCGTCTCCCAGAAGTCAAGGGTTATGAATGTTCAACTTAAAGTGGTTGTAAAGGCTGAAGGTTTTTTACCTTCATGAATTCTGTGCATGAAGGTAAAAAATGTTCTGAGTGCTGCTCCGCTCACAGCCCCCCAATAATCACCTGAGCCTCCCTTTTGATCCAGCGATGTGCACGAGAGCCTCGGCTGTCCCTGAGGCTCCCTCTCCTCATTGGTTGAGACATTGGGGACTATTGGCTCCCACTGCTGTCAATTGCAGCTAGTGAACCAATGAGGAGAGAGTGGGGGGCAGGCCGAGCGACGGCTCTATGTGTCTTGTGGGCACATAGAGCAGGGCTCAGGTGTGAGTGAGCATGCATCATTGCTCCCATAGCAATCGGCTTGCTATTGGGGGCACTGGTCAAGGGGGAAGCAGCCAGGAGCACTGGCGGGGGACCAGAGAAGAAGAGGATCGGGGCTGCTCTGTGCAAAACTATTGCACAAAGCAGGTAAGTATGACATGTTTGTTTTTTTAAAGTCGAACCTTTAATACCACCTGAGCGCCTCTGGTTGTTGCTTGGTTGTTTTTTTTCCTGGACGTATTCTGTCCAAGCTTCCTTTCCCTCAAGGGTTTAGGTGTGCTAGGCTTTAGCCTTCCTGCATTTGTCCAAATGTTTTTTTTTGTGGTTTTTTTGGACATAGTGGGGTTAATTTAGTAAAACTGGAGAGTACAAAATCTGGTGCAGTTGTACATAGTAGCTAATCAGCTTCTAACTTCAGCTTGTTCAATTAAGCTTTGACAAAAAAAACCTGAAAGCTGATTGACTTCTATGCACAGCTGCACCGGATTTTGCACTCTCCAATTTTAGTAAATCGACCCCACTATGTCTGTTTTTTTCTCTGCGACTTGACCCAGTAAACATTTCTCCTTGTTGACCAATAGTTTTTTTTTCTCTGGTTCAGGTGGCTTGCTGTTTCCTCTGTTTTAGAGATCCATGGCTCCTTTAAGTAACAATTTCTTCTCCTTATTGGTGATTTTTTGTCCTAGTCTAGAACACCAAGTTGATCCTCAGTACCCCCCACTAGTCCACAATTTCAATTGGCATTTTTTTATCTAGCCTTCATTCATGCACTGATTCCTTCATATTTTTTTGTTTTTTTTTGTTTAGCCTTTACATTTTATGGGTGTCTTTGTCCCGGCATTTCAAGCATTCCTTACATTCCTGTCCTTGAAGTACATTGAGGGATATGGGTCCCTCATCTCTGTTACTGCCTTCTGTACTGCTTGCTCACAAAACATGAAGCATTATGGTTGCGGAGGTATTAAAGGGGCCCCACCAGTGGGGTATCATCCATGTGTGCAGGGTGTGCGGTGAACACGGGCCCCCGAGGCCAGAGGGACCCACTGTGCACTGACACACATTGTACACAGGGAGTATGTAAAAGTCAGTCCATAACATTTCTTTGGGCCCCATGATTTTGATCAGAGGGGTCCGAGAGGTGGCAGCATTGATGGACTTTTTTATTTCTGTCTGACAGGCGGAGGCAGCCAGAGCCGCATGTTCCGATACAAAGATTATAGTCCTGGCAGCTCAGAGACTCCAGAGGGTGGAGCTTGGCTTCTGGAGCCATGCTGTATACTCACAGCTAGTCTGTAGTATGACTACTCCCTGCTGCGAGTGCCCCCTGCACTGTGTGTGTGTGATGATTGGACATAGAAGAGGAAGACTTCCTTCACACAGGTTTCAGTGGAGGTTGGATTCTGTGTGATCTGCATCTGACATCTGCAAAGTCTGTAAAGGAAGGCTTCCTCTGCTGTGCCCAGCCATAACAGGTATGTGCAGGGGGGATGCGCCTGTTACTTTATCAGTAGGAGTGAACAGCAGGAGAGAATGTGTGTTTACACTGCAGGCTGGGAGAGTAAATGTATCTGACCTATAGCTCCTCACTGGCTCCTCCCTGACTTGGCCATCCATTACCATCAATATAGAAGGCTGTAAGGGGTGAGCAGTAGGCTGACATAAGGAAGTCACTTAGCTTGTCTACCTTACCCCCCCCTTACAGACAGTGGGGTGTAGGGAGCAAGTCACACCCAGCATTCTATACTATCTCTGCAGACCTGAGGGAGAGCCGGGAGTGAACAAAAGTCTGTATTGGGGTAATTTAAGGTAAGAGTCTGTACTGGGGAGGGGGGCAATATTTTTTGTACACTGGCCAATGTGTTACCTACCTCTGTGCCCTGTGCATTGCACTCCTGAACACACTCTTGAATCCTCTACTCCATGCACTCCTCTGCCCAACAAAACAATCAATCCTGAGCCCAACACCCATACAATACACACTGTACTCTCTGTGTGATGCGGACTCCTGTGCTTTCTGTGCGATACACACTCCTGTGCTCTCTGTGCGTTACGCACTCCTGTGCTCTCTGTGTGATACGCACTCTTGAGCTCTGTAGCCTGTGCAGTGCTTACTCCTTAGTCCTGTTGCACACTCCTCAACCCTGTACTCTGTAATATGGGGGGTGAGTACCTGCACCTATTCTCTGAAAAGAAAAGCCCTGGGTATATCTTTTATTGCTGAGCTCTGGGCCCAATCCTGGTACTGAGGGCAGACTGATGTCTGTTGAGAAAGGGGTGCGACTTACAGTACATCCAAGTGCGCATGCCCAGGAAACGCGTCCACTATTGATGACGCCATCCCCCTGCAGCCAGCTGTCTCCTGTGTTTCAAGCCTTGCTTTGAGGCCGGCTTCTGAAGCCAGCTTTCACATCACCTGGAAGAGTACTGACTACATCCACAGCACAGACATCTTTGACATCTGATACCATGCTTTTTTTCTTCTTGCTAATGTGAGTTTATCTGATTTGTTATTAAAGTGTTATTTTATATAAAAACGAATGCACCCAGAGGCGCCGCTCTACTTGTTGTTTTGACCTAGGGGCATGTCAGGGCTGGGCCCAGCCCTTCCTTCTCTGAGCTGGCCACTCAGCTGTTGGCTAATTGCCAGCTCCTATATCTCCACAGTGACTCACCTGTTGATGATCCTGCTCATCGGTCCTGCCTACTTAAGCTGTCCAGTCCAGATGATCTCTGTCTTCGCCTTGGTCACATCTCTAGAGATGCTCTCCTGTGTTCCTTTTAAAGACTTGCTTGGTTGACACTCCTTTTGGCTCCCTAACGTTTTGGCTTGTCTGACTATCCGGTTCCTGAACTCTGGTTATGTTTTGACTACGTTTACTTTGTTTACCTTTTTTTTTTTATTATTAAACAAGTGTGATTCATGGTTTCTGACAGTAGGCGAAGGCCATGAATTCAGAAGATGCAGTCAATCCACTTGTTGGTAATATTTTTCCAGATTGGATGAGCAGGATCACTGCATGGATCAGTTTGCCATGGTGTTACAAACGCTCCTGAGTCGCGTGGCTCACCTGGAATCTCCCACTGTGGCTGCTCCGGTACAACCTGTGTTGCAGGCCATCCCGGTTGCTGCTCCACTCTCAATGCAGGCATCCGCCTCGAGTATTACCTCTATAAGAGGTATCTCTGGTTCCGCTCTGCTTCCCCAGCAATTTGGGGGCGATCCAGTCCAATGCAGAGGGTTTCTCAACCAGGTTGAGATATACTTTAAGATGCTGCCTCAGACGTTTCCCACAGACAGAAGCAAAGTATGTTTCATGATATCTTTGCTTTCTGAGAGAGCCTTGGCCTAGGCAAACCCTCTATGGGAGATGCAAAAACCTGTTGTCTTGCGTTAACCTGAGTTTGTGGCTTCTTTTAAAAGGGTATTTGACGTTCCCGCATGCTCCACTTCTGCTGCCAAGCGCCTCATGTCCATCAAACAGAGTATGAGAACTGTTGCCGATTATGCCATTGAATTCCGTACTCTGGCAGCAGAGGTTGCTTGGAACAATGAGGCCTTTGTGGCTGCTTTTTCTCATGGTCTCTCGGATACCATCAAGGATGAGATAGCAGCCCAAGATATACCCACTGAGCTGGAGAAGTTGATCACGTTTACCATCCTCATTGACTCCAGACTCAGAGAAAGATTCTCTTTTAAGGAGCGCTTGCGGAAGCCTCCTGTACATTTCTCTCCAAACTTTGCAGTCCCACCCTTGTCTTCCTCACCTCCCTTGCCTCCTGGTACTGAGTTGGTCTGTGAAGATGAACTCCTGCACTTGGGCTTCACGTGTCCTCCTTGCGGATGAGAGAACCCTTGGGAGGAGGGAGAAATTGTGCCTTTATTGTGGCCTGGCAGGTCACTTTTTGAAGTCTTGTCCTACCCATCCAGGGAACGCCCTAACCTTGAGGTCCTGTCACGGACAGACCTTAGGTGGCGTTGTTTCATCCCCAGTTATCCAGAAGGATAAGCCCCTGGTTTTGGTTACCCTTTCTTGGGCTGAGTCGTCCGTCGAGATACGGGATCTAATTGACTCTGGGGCTGCAAGCCTGTTCATTGATGCTGCCTTTGTATCGAAGCTGAAGCTGCGTGACACTCCACTTGCCATTGAGGCTCTTGACGGGAGATCTCTACAGCCTGTCCATGTGACTCATGAGACTGTTCTGTTGTCCATGGCCGTAGGGGTTCTTCACCATGAGATAATCTAATTCCAAGTTATTTCCTCACCTAAGTTTCCACTGGTTATTGGTTATCCTTGGTTACAGAGGCACAACCCCTCTTTTGATTGGCTCTGTGCTGAGGTTCTCTCCTGGTTGCCACAATGCAGTAAGACATGCTTCCAGAAGGTAGCCAAGGTCCTGTGCACCTCTTCGCTCTCCTCCCTGCCGGAGGAGTACCGCGATTTTAGCCATGTCTTTGACAAAGGTCAAGCCAGTAGCCTGCCTCCACATCAGTCATATGATTGCGCAATTGACCTTCAACCTGGTGCCATACCCCCTCGTGACTGGTTAAATTCCTGGGTTATGTCATTTCCACTGCTGGTTTTTCGATGGACCCAGAGAAACTTTTAGCAGTCCTACAGTGGTCCCAACCCATAGGTTAACGTCCTCTGCAGCGTTTCCTGGGCTTTGCCAAATATTATCGGAAGTTTATTCATAACTTCTCATCTCTGGTCGAGCCCCTGACTGATATGACCAGAAAGGACGGTAACTCACAGAGTTGGTCTCCGGAGTCCATTAAGGCCTTTGAGAGTCTCAAGGCTGCCTTTGTTTCTGTTCCTGTGTTGGCACATCCTGATCCTACGTTACCTTTTATCCTTGACTTTGATGCTTCTGAGACTGGAGTTGGCGCCCTTCTGTCTCAACGTCCTACCTCTGAGAGCGCTTTGCATCCTTGTGGCTACTTTTCCAAGAAATTGCGGAGTGCAATTATGAGATTGGTGACAGAAAGCTGTTGGCGATCATTTTAGCCCTGAACGAATGGAGACATCTCCTCAAAGGTACCACTGTGCTGGTTCTCATTCTTACTGACCATAAGAATGAGCATAAACGCCTCTCTCCAAGAAGGGTGCGATGGGCTCTTTTCTTGTCAAGTTTCAATTATATTGTCTCATTCTTACCCAGTACTAAGAATGTAAGGGCTGACGCCTTGTCACGACAATTTTCCTCCACTTCCAAGTTGGAGTCGGTTCCCGTTCCTGTGATTCCTCCTGATCATATTCTGGCTACGGTTCACACCAGTCTCACTTCTCCTTTGGGTGATAAAATTCTTGCTGCTCAGGTCCATGCTCCTCCTGAGAAACCTTGTGACTGCTGCTTTGCCCCAGAGAGTCTTCGTACTGCTGTGCTCCAGACTTACCATTCTCCCAAGGCTGCTGGCCCCCCTGGGAAGAATCAACTCTTTTGGGCCATTTCCCAACAATTCTGGTGGCTTAGTCTACGTGCTGATGTAACCGCCTTCGTAGCTGCCTGTTCCGTGTGTGCTCAGAGTAAGACTCCACGATACCTTCCAATGGGTCTCCTAGAACCCATATCGAATGGACAGAGGCCCTGGACCCACCTGTCTATAGATTTTATTGTGGAGTTAGTTACCCAACTCCAAGGGCAACACAGTTATCCTTATGGTGGTTAACCGGTTCACGAAAATGTCTCATTGTATTCCACTTAAGAAGTTGCCCACTTCTAAGGAACTGGCTTCCATTTTTGCTCGGGAGATCTTTCGCCTACATGGGCTATCCAAGGTGATTGTCTCGGACAGGGGTAGTCAGTTTGTGTCCCGGTTCTGGCGAGCCTTTTGTGCAAAGTTGGGAATTCAGCTTGCTTTCTCCTCTGCGTATCACCCGCAGTCTAATGGGGCCGCAGAACGAGCCAATCAGACCTTGGAGCAATTCCTACGTTGCTATATTTCTGACATCAGAACAACTGGTCAGAACTCTTACCGTGGACAGAGTTTGCTCACAATAGTGCCTTGAATTCTGCTTCCCGATTGTCCCCGTTTATGGCAAACTATGGTTTCCAACCTTCCATGTTGCCTGACTCTTTTGTTCTGCAGAGTATTCCTGCATTAGAAGCGTATCTCCGTATTCTTCGTTCCACTTGGGCACAAGTTCAGGAGGCTTTGCAACATGCTAATGATAGGTACAGACTCCATGCTGACCGCAGACGCCTGCCTGCGCCTTCCTACCAGGTTAGGGACGGGGTCTGGCTGTCATCTCGCAACCTCCGACATCGTATTCCCTCTCTAAAGTTCGCAGCTCGGTTTATTGGGCCTTTCCGTATTCTTCGCAGGATTAACCCAGTGGCTTACGCATTAGACCTTCCTTCTAATATGCATATCTCAAATGTATTTCATGTCTCCTTATTAAAACCTTTGGTCTGCAACCTCTTTACCACTTCGGTGCCATGTCCTCACCCTGTTCAGGTTGAGAACCATGAGGAGTATGAAGTACAGTCCATTGTTGACTCGCATAGGTTCAGTGGACGCATATAGTACCTGGTGCATTGGAAAGGGTACGGTCCGGAGGAACGCTCTTGGGTTCCATCCTCAGACATACATGCCCCTGTCCTCCTCTGTGATTTCCATAGATGTTTTCCCCTCAAGCCTGGTGGTCCTCCGAGGGGGAGGGGTCATTGAGGAGGGGGTACTGTCAGGGCTTGGCCCAGTCCTTCTTTCTCTGATCTGGCCGCTCAGCTGTCGGCTAATTGCCAGCTCCTATCTCTCCATAGTGAATCACCTGTTTATGATCCTGCTCGTCAGTCCTGCTTACCTAAGCCATCCAGTCCAGATGATCACTGCCTTTGCCTTGGTCACAAGTCTAGAGACACTCTCCTGTATTCCTGTTAAAGCCTTTCTTGGCTGATATTCCTTCTGGCTCCCTGACGTTTTGGCTTGTCTGACTATCCATTCCGGTTCTTGAACTCTGGCTATGTTTTGACTATGTTTACTCTGTTTACCTTTTCTTTATTGTTATTAAACAAGGGTGATTTAACTGTACTTCTGTCTCAGTCTGATTCATGGTTTCTGACAAGGCCTTCCACTAGGGGACAGAGTGACCTGGTGGGGATTGTACTGGGGGAGAGACTGAACAGGGTGGATAGCCCTGAGGGTCAAACTGACCTGGGGGGAGAGGATTGTACTGAAGGGCAGACTAACCTGGGGGAAATTGAGAATGGAAGAATCAGTTATTTTTCTTATTCATCCCACTGAAAATTGTCTATGGCCAACCTAACGGAGGCCTGCACTACATACACTATATATATTGTAGATTTAAAAAAAAACCTATTTTTTTAATGCCCCCCCAACTTCCTTTCCTGTTAGAGCAGTTGCACGGTATGTCTAAATGTGACTATGTAGTCCAGTATGCACTGTAGTGAGTCCATATATTGCAGTGCAATCTAAAATACCTGATCAAGCACTCCTCATCTCAGACATCCCAACCTGCAAAAACTCATTTCAGGGAGGTGGCCCCCAACCCCCCCCCTACCCCCGCGGATTTTTAAAATTACTCATTCAATATTTTTTCACAGTGCTTCTGGGGAAGGGGGTGGGGGTTGGGTGGTATGTGCCAGTGGATGGTGTCAGTAGTTTTTTTATTTTTAATAATTGATTTTTTTATAATTTAATTTAAAAAAAAAATTTTCAAAATGCTTTTTGGGGGGAGGGGGTTGGGCAGTGGACAGTGTTGGTAGGGCAGGGGAGAGTGGTGTCAGTTTTTTTTTTTTTTTAAACTTTTTCATTTTTTAGAATTTTTTTACAATATTTTTTTTTATATATTTTTTGGGGGGCATTGGTGAGATGTCAGGGGTCTAAGGGACAGAGGACACAGGTTCTCCAGTCCCTTTCTCAGCACTAAAGATGAATGAACAGGAGACAGAGGCTCCTGTTCATTCATAAACTGAGCAAACACAGTTTAACATGAACACAGTTTACTCTGCTCAGTTATCACAGGACACAGGAGCGATCTCGCTCACTGTGTCCAATTCCTGACAGTCCCCCCCGCAACCGGCAGGAGAGGAGAGGAGGGGATCCGGCTGCGGGGGACGAGGGGGGCGGAGGAGGACAGGAGCGGCACAGGAGAAAACAGTGGCCGGGGGAGAACAGGGGGGCAGAGAAGGACATGGAGGGGGCTGGGGGAGGAGCACACAGGAAACAGCTGGGAATGATCGGTGCGGTGGGAGGGACAGCTGTGAACACTGATCTCCCTGTATAGCTTTTTAGCTGACAGCTGTGGGAGGGCGAGAAGGAGAAGCGGCTGTCAGCTAAAAATCTAAACAAAGGAGATCAGAGTTCACAGCTGTTCCCTGCCGCACTGATCATTCCCGGGAGATTGATAGGGTGGCGGGAGCCGCGGCAGAAATGTGGGAGACTCCCTCACCTTGAGGGAGACTTGGGATGTCTGTCATCTTTCTCTTATGCCTCATACACACGATCTGAAAACTGAATGACATACGGCCATTTTTTTTGCATGCTAGTCGCATATTGAACATGAAGTATTTACTAAATTTACAAAAATTTTAATACGACGGAATAAAAAATCAGAAGTGATGCAATGTGTTGTAGTATATTTCTATTGTATTTTCAAATGACAACTGTACTGATTAAATTAAAATCGTACTGGTATCTGGTATCGTAGAAGTAAAATGTTTGTGCTTGTTCGTTCGGATAAAATCGGATGACCTGTCATGATCGGCTTTTGAAAGCTCTGTACTAACGATCCGATTATCGTACGATCACTTTGAAAGCAGTATTTTTCGTATGATTTTCGGGTCGTGTGTACAGACCTTTAGCACTACAAGTCAGTATGAGCACACTCGTAAAAACGGGTGTGGCTATTACTAAGCTCTTCTAGCATAGAGGCCTGGTGTGTAAAGTGCAAGAAGATATTTTAATTCAAGTGAAAAAAAGTGAAAATCAGTTAAACTTCATAACACAAGGTCAAGGCCGGATTTACCATTAACCAAAAATTCAGCTTTTCCCTGTTTAAATATTTACCACAAATGTTTTCTCCATTATTAAAAAAAAGTCATCTCTTAAGTAGAGTAGGGCCGAACATCCCCTGGTTTGGTTCGCGCCAGAACTCTCGAACATCGCAAAAGTTCGAACACGAACCCCAAACCCTATTAAAGTCTTTGGGACCCAAAACTTGACAAATCAAAAGTCCCCATTTTGAAGGCTTGTATGGAAGTTATTGGCCATAAAAAGGGTATTGGGGAGAACATGCTGGGTTGGTGACGTCACAAAGGGGGCGGTGCCACCAGGTGGCACTGCCCCTTAATTATTTAAGATAGAACATTTCGTTTTATTTCTTCGGACTTCGTGATTGACAATAGATCTACATCAGGGACATTGTTTTTTATTTTTTTTTAATAAAGGAATTTATTTTTATAAATGCAGAAAAACTGCCTTCTGTCTTTATTTTTTACACTTTTTTGGTGAATAGATAGAGGTACAATGCACCCCATACATTGTTAAAGGGGGCTTCCAGATTCCAAAACGCCCCCCCGCCCACAGACCCCCACAACTCCTGCCGAGGGTTGTTGGGAAGAGGCCCTTGTCCCCATCAACATGGCTCTTGGACAACTCTTCTGATAATTTTTTTCACTCCTCTGTCAGAAACATTGCGAGGAGCACCTGGTTGTGGCGGGTTTATGATGAAATTATGTTCTTTCCACTTTATGATTATGGCCCCAACAGTGCTCACTGGAACATTCAGAAGTTTAGAAACCTGTCTATAACAAAATGCCATTAGTATGCTGTGCAACAGTAAGGTTGCAAACATGTTGAGAGAACTCTTTGCTTTTACCCATCATGAGAAGTTTCTTGTGTGACACCTTGGTAAAGAAAAACCTTTTTATAGGCCACCGGTTGAGACTTAACCAGTGGTTATTAACCACTTTAAGACCGGGCCTCTTTTTTAAATGTGGTATTTACAAGTTAAAAACATTTTTTTTCCTAGAAAATTACTTAGAACTCCCAAACATTATACATTTTATTCTAACATCCTAGAGAATAAAATGGTGGTCGTTGCAATACTTTCTGTCACACCGTATTTGCGCAGCGTTCTTACAAGCGCACTTTTTTTTTAAAAAAATACACTTTTTTAAAAAAATAATAAGACAACAGTAAAGTTAGCCCAATATTTTATATATTGTGAAAGATAATGTTACGCCGAGTAAATTGATACCCAACATGTCACGCTTCAGAATTGCGCCCGCTCGTGGAATGGCGACAAAGGCTTTTACCCTTAAAAATCTCCATAGGCGACATTTAAAAAATTCTACTGGTTGCATGTTTTGCATTACAGAGGAGGTCTAGGGCTAGACTTATTGCTCTCATGCTACCGATCGCGGCATTACCTCACATGTGTGGTTTGAACACTGTTTTCATATGCGCGCACTACTAACGTATGCGTTCTTCTGCACGCGAGCTCGGTGGGACAGGGCGCGTTTACATTTTTTTTTTATTATTTATTTTACCTTTTATTTTTTATTTTTATACTGTTTTTTTTTTTAAAATGGTGTAACTTTTATTCCTATTACAAGGAATGTACACATCCCTTGTAATAGAAAAAAAGCATGACAGGACCTGTTAAATATGAGATCTGGGGTCAAAAAAGACCTCAGATCTCATATTTACACTAAAATGCAATACAAAAAAAAATTGTCATTTAAAAAAATAAAAAAAATAAAATGGCCCTTTAAGAGCTATGGGCGGAAGTGACATTTTGACGTCGCTTTCGCCCTGCAGTGTCATGGAGACGGGTGGGGGCCATCTTCCCCTCACTCGTCTCCATGTCAGCACAGGGAACAGACCCGATCACCTCTGCTGCTGCCCACGGCTCCGGTAAGCGGCAGAAAGCACCAGATCACGACAGGGGGCCCTCTCCTGCCGCCGATAAAAGTGATCTTGCGGTGAATCTGCCGCAGAGACCACTTTTATCCTGTACCGGACCGCCAGACGAACACGGGGATACCAGGGTTATGGCAACTAGCTGCTGCCATAACAACGATATCCGTCCTCAAAGTAGGGACGTACATTGGTGTGCGGCGGTCTGGAAGTAGTTAATTTGCACTGACAAGGGGCAGAATTGCTTTCTAATTATTGATAGATTTCAGTTGGTGTCTTGGCTTTCCATGCCTTTTTGCACCTCCCTTTCTGTATGTGTTCAATACTTTTTCCCTGAGTCATTCCATTTTATTACACATAACTTAATTTCAGAACATTTTTGTTTTGGTTTCTGTATGGATTGCATGGGTTGTTACTGATGTGTTGAAAATTTCATGTCAATGGCACCTTTAGAAATATTTTTACCTAGAAAAATGGCGACACGTTTAATACATATTTTATCCGCTGTATAATAAAAAAAGTAAAGCTCTACTGTTGTTTTAAGAAGACAACAGACATCCTAAAAAAGTGTCCTCTAGGTAATGTAGATAGTTGATGTAGAAAGTTATTAAATCAAAAGTGTTTGAGTGTATGTAGAGAAAGTGCCGGTGTCTCCTGTGTTGGACAGGAGTTGGATGATGGACCTTTCTTGGGGTATATAAGTGTAGTGAGCTACGTTGCTGGTAAATAACTCTGGTTGATGCAATCTTTCTCCACATTCCACCAATTATAGAACAGAAACCCTGTTACTATACTATAGTGGAAAAGTCTAGTGGGAAACCAGAGTTGCGAACCATCCATAAACTTGCGGACAATTTTAAATTTCAGCTGATTAACACGCTGTTCGAAAACCACCGTTTCGGACAGTGGCAGCCCATAACAAAATGGCTTTAGGCCGACTTACATGATTCGCGCACATGCGCTTTGTCAAAGTCTTTGACAAAGCGCATGCCCGCAAAACATGTAAGTCACGGTAACAGAACAGTGGACGCTTACACAACTGACTTCACGACACCTTTCCCCCTCATCTCCAGCACAGCAGTGACGTCACAGAAGGCACATAGGCGTGATGGGAATATCGACCCTGCTCAACTTGGTTGTTCCCTCTGGGGCCGTTTACATCACACAGGTTGCCTTTCTATACATCCTGCTGACCAACATCCAGCCGTGGCATCCACCTAGAGCTGGCAGGCTTTGCCAGCAGCCAATATGCTCCCCCTCTGGGAACTGAATTTTCTCCCCTCCATTTCCTTGGATGGTGATTGATGTTCAAACCATCTCAAGGCAAGCTTCCCGGATGATTGTTTCCCCCTTATCCACTCTGAGGTCACTGGTAATGTTCACTACCATTTATTTTAAACTTTGACTGTTTAACCATCTTTTTACTTTATGGTAGGGATGAGCCGAACACCCCCCGGTTCGGTTCGCACCAGAACCCGCGAACGGACCGCAAGTTCGCACGAACGTTAGAACCCCATTGACGTCTATGGGACTCGAACGTTCGAAATCAAAAGTGCTCATTTTAAAGGCTAATTTGCATGGTATTGTCCTAAAAAGGGTTTGGGGACCCGGGTCCTACCCCAGGGGACATGTATCAATGCAAAAAAAACTTTTAAAAACGGCCGTTTTTTCGGGAGCAGTGATTTTAATGATGCTTAAAGTAAAAAAAAAAAAGTGAAATATTCCTTTAAATATCGTACCTGGGGGGTGTCTATAGTATGCCTGTAAAGTGACGCGTGTTTCCCATGTTTAGAACAGTCCCTGCACCAAATGTCATTTTTAAAGGAAAAAATCTCATTTAAAACTGCTTGCGGGTTTAATGTCATGTCGGGTCATGGCAATATGGATGAAAATCAGTGAGACAAACGGCATGGGTACCCCCCAGTCCATTACCAGGCCCTTTGGGTCTTGTATGGATATTAAGGGGAACCCCGCACCCAAATTAAAATAAGGAAAGGTCCCTATATACTCTGAACAGCAGTATTCAGGCGGTGCAAACAAGACAGGGACTGTAGGTTTGTTGTTAAGTAGAATCTGTTTGTAATTTTGAACATTTTTAATGTGTTTAGCTCCAGCCAAAAAATCTTTTCTAAGCTTTTTGGAAAACATAGGGAAGGGTTATCACCCCTGTGACATTTGTTTTGCGTCTTTCCTCCTCTTCAGAAGATTTCACCTCACTTTTTTGTCCCAATGAAAAATGTTTTTGGAAAATTTGGGTTTTTTTGTGGAACAAGGATTGGAAAGCATCAGTGGAAAGGAGAAATTGTTTTCCCATATTAACTCTTACAGGAGAGAATTTCCCTTCCTTAGGGGTAGATTTCATCTCACTTCCTGTTGTCTCCTTCCGTTTGCAAGTAGGAGTCGTTTGTAAGTTAGATGTTTGAAAGTAGGGTCCTGCCCTATATACTCAGCAGAAATTTGGGCCTTAGGTGTTGCTGTGGCCAAAACACTGTAAGCCCTCACAGGGCCCTGCTGTGAAATATTAGATCAAGAATTGTAATTACATGCCCCTGTTGAACAGGAGCTGAAAAATTAGGCCTTAGGCACTGGTGCTGGTGCCACAACACTGCAACCCCTCACAGACACTCTAGTTGGAACGCAGGAACGAGCCCTGCTGCAAAGTATTGCATCAAAAATTGTAATTACACGCCCCTGTTAGACAGGGGCAGAAAAATTGGGTCTTAGGCACTGGTGCTGGTGCCACAACACTGCAACCCCTCACAGACACTCTAGTTGAAACGCAGGAACAAGCCCTGCTGCAAAGTATTGCATCAAAAATTGTAATTACACGCCCCTGTTAGACAGGGGCTGAAAAATTGGGTCTTAGGCACTGGTGCTGGTGCCACAACACTGCAACCCCTCACAGACACTCTAGTTGGAATGCAGGAACGAGCCCTGCTGCAAAGTATTACATCAAAAATTGTAATTACACGCCCCTGTTAAACAGGGGCTGAAAAATTGTGCCTTAGGCACTGGTGGTGGCGCCCAGAACCAAAAATGTTCTTACAAGCTATCAGCGTGATGATTGAGGAGGAAGAGGATAATTACTCAGGGATAGTCACTCAGCATCAGCATAGGCAGTCTTTGAAGGGATCTGAGATTTCAAAAAAAATTATTCGGTTACATCTGCATCAGGTGCTTGGTAGCTGGTGGTGATCCAAGACTGATTCATTTTTATGAAGGTCAGCCGATCGACCGAGTCGGTGGACAGACGCACCCTGTGATCGGTTACCACGCCTCCAGCAGCACTGAATGTGCGTTCCGAAAGAACGCTGGATGCAGGACAGGCCAGTAGCTCAATTGCATACTGTGCAAGCTCTGGCCAGTGATCCATCCTCAAGACCCAGTAACCCAGAGGATTTTCGGTGGGAAAGGTGTCCAAGTCTGATCTTGCCCCTAGGTATTCCTGCACCATGTAAAACAGACGCTGGCGATGGTTGCTGGAACCGATCATACCTTGGGGCTGCGGACCAAAAAATTGTCTGAACGCATCGGTCAGACGGCCACCTTCTCCACCGCTCCTTCTTTGACTGACCGAAGCCTCAGCAACACGTTGTCCAGAAACAGGAGTTTGTAACCTCCCAGTCTCTGGGAACGCGTTGCACAGACCTTTCTGCAAGGCCTCCCGAAGATGTTTCATCCTCTGCTCCCTCTGCAATGGCAAGATAAGGTCCGCAACCTTACCCTTGTAACGTGGATCAAGGAGGGTTGCCAGCCAGTATTGGTCCTTCTCCTTGATACCACGAATACGAGGATCCTTACGCAGGCTTTGCAGGATCAGGGAGGCCATGCAGCGTAGGTTTGCTGAGGCATTCGGTCCGGAGTCCTCTGGGTCACTAAGGACAACAACGTCCGCAGCCACCTCCTCCCAGCCACGTACAAGTCCATGTGTTCCTTGGGACTGATCCCTTAAAGACTGCTGATGCTGAGTGCCAGGCTCCACCTCCATACTGACACAATCTTCCTCCTCCTCCTCCTCCTCCTCCTCCTCGTCCTCTTCCTGTGTGATCGGCGGGCACGCAGGAACACTGTCTGGATAAAGGGGGCCTTGAGAGCTAAGGAAGTCCTCCTCTTCCTGCCTCTGTTCTGCCTCAAGTGCCCTGTCCATTATTCCACGCAGCGTGTGCTCCAACAGGTGGACAAGGGGGACAGTGTCACTGATGCATGCACTGTCAGTGCTCACCATCCTCGTGGCCTCCTCGAATGGTGACAGGACAGTGCATGCATCCCTGATCATGGCCCACTGGCGTGGGGAAAAAAAACCAAGGTCCCCTGACCCTGTCCTGGTGCCATAGTCGCACAGGTACTCATTGATGGCCCTCTGCTGCGTGTGCAGCCGCTGCAGCATGGCCAACGTCGAGTTCCACCTGGTGGGCATGTCACAGATTAGGCGGTTCTTGGGCAGGTTAAACTCCTTTTGGAGGTCCGTCAGCCGAGCACTGGCATTATATGACCGGCGGAAATGCACACAGACTTTCCTGGCCTGCCTCAGGACATCCTGTAAGCCCGGGTACCTGCCCAAGAACCGCTGCACCACCAAGTTAAGGACGTGAGCCAAACAGGGCACATGGGTCAGTTGTCCCTGTCGGAGGGCAGAGAGGAGGTTGGTGCCATTGTCGCAAACCACCATTCCTGTCTTAAGTTGGCGTGGCGTCAACCACCTCTGAACCTGCCCCTGCAGAGCTGACAGAACCTCTGCCCCAGTGTGGCTCCTGTCCCCCAAGCACACCAGCTCAAGCACCGCATGGCATCTTTTGGCCTGCGTACTTGCGTAGCCCCTTGAACGCCTACGGAGCACCGCTGGTTCCGAGGAAGAGGCCATGGAGGAAGAAGAAGAGGAGGGGGTGGAGGAGAGAGGTGTGTCACAATCAGCATTTTGGAGGCGTGGTGGCGGAACAACCTCCAACACTACTGCACCTTGTCCTGCATCCTTCCCAGCTGCCAGCAGAGTCACCCAATGCGCCGTGAAACTTAAGTAACGTCCCTGTCCATGCCTGCTGGACCATGAGTCAGCGGTAATATGCACCTTACCGCTGACCGCCCTGTCCAGCGAGGCATGGACATTGCCTTCCACATGCCGGTAGAGAGCCGGAATCGCCTTCCGTGAGAAAAAGTGGCGTTTGGGTACCTGCCACTGAGGAACCGCACATTCCACAAACTCACGGAAGGGGGCAGAGTCTACCAACTGAAAAGGCAGCAGTTGAAGTGCTAGCAATTTTGCCAAGCTAGCATTCAACCGCTGGGCATGTGGATGGCTGGGAGCAAACTTCTTTCGGCGGTGCAGCAGCTGGGGCAGGGAAATTTGCCTGGTACAATCTGACGTCGGTGTACCAAAAGCAGATTGCCCATAAGTACTTGGCTGTGACACACCTAATTCTACACCTTCATTCCTCTCACTGCAGGTCGCAGAGAGGACTGAAGGTCTAGTGGGGTTGGAAATCTCAGCTGATGAGGAGCAAGGAGAGATCGTCTTTGTTCTTTGGTGTGGGTCTTTTAGATACGCTTGCCAACGAACTGCATGGCAGGTCAACATATGTCTGGTCAAGCATGTGGTACCCAAGCGGGAGATGTTTTGGCCACGCGAGATACGCTTGAGACATATATTGCAAATAGCAGCGGTGCGATCTGATGCACTCGTCTCAAAAAAGGCCCACACCAAAGAACTTTTTGAATAACGCGCAGAGACTGCAGCGCCCTGCACATGTGGAGCTTTGGGGTGTGATGCAGTCAATGTGCTGCCCTTAGGCTGGCCCCTGGAGGGCATCCTGCCTAGTTGGTGATGTGCCACCTCCTCCTCCTCCTCCTCCTCCTCCTCCTCTCTCCTATCAGGCACCCACGTTGAGTCAGTGACCTCATCATCCCCTCCCTCCTCATCACTGGAGCAAACCTGGCAGTATGCTGCAGCAGGGGGAGCATGACTGCCAGATTGCTGTCCTTCTTGGGCACCCCCTCTGTCCGTGCTCATGTTACTGCCTTCATTGAGCTCAGTATCATCATCAGAGCCTTCCAAACGCTGGGCATCCTCCTGGAGCATGTACCCAACACTGTGGTCAAACAGTTCGAGGGAATCCTCATGAGGACATGGTGGAGCTAGGGAAGGAGTCACTGATGACATTGAGCTGAGGGAAGAGGCCGCTGCTTTGCCAGACAAAGCACCCTGGGCATGGGTGAGAGAGGATGAGGAGGATGAGGACGGCTTGGTCATCCACTCGACCAAGTCTTCCGCATGTTGCGGCTCAACACGGCCAGCTGCCGAAAAAAAGGCCAAGCGTGTCCCATGGCCACGTGCTGATGAGGATGCACCGTCTCCACGACCAGCACTAGACACAGAGCCTGCTTGCCCTCTCTTATTGGCTTGTGACTGTCTGCCTCTCCTTCTTGGCCTTCCAGACATACTAATGGCCTGTAGCTGCACTAAGCTGGGATAGAACACCTGTAATTTTCTTCAGGTAGCTTTATATACTGTAACCAGACAAGCCTGCCTGTCAGTAGGAAGATAACAGGAACGGATCTAGCTGAACACTGTGAGCAGGACGTACTGCACTAAATGTATATAGCAGGAACGGATCTAGCTGAACACTGTGAGCAGGACGCACTGCACTGAATGTAAATACCAGGAACGGATCTAGCTGAACACTGTGAGCAGGACGCACTGCACTGAATGTAAATAGCAAGAACGGATCTAGCTGAACACTGTGAGCAGGACGCACTGCACTGAATGTAAATAGTCTAGCTGCCTGACCGTGGTACTAATAGGATCAAAAAGAACACCTGTAATTTTCTTAAGGTAGCTTTATATACTGTAACCAGACAAGCCTGCCTGTCAGTAGGAAGATAACAGGAACGGATCTAGCTGAACACTGTGAGCAGGACACACTGTACTAAATGTAAATAGTCTAGCTGCCTGACCGTGGTACTAATAGGATCAAAAAGAACACCTGTAATTTTCTTCAGGTAGCTTTATATACTGTAACCAGACAAGCCTGCCTGTCAGTAGGAAGATAACAGGAACGGATCTAGCTGAACACTGTGAGCAGGACGTACTGCACTAAATGTATATAGCAGGAACGGATCTAGCTGAACACTGTGAGCAGGACGCACTGCACTGAATGTAAATAGCAGGAACGGATCTAGCTGAACACTGTGAGCAGGACGCACTGCACTGAATGTAAATAGCAGGAACGGATCTAGCTGAACACTGTGAGCAGGACGCACTGCACTGAATGTAAATAGCAGGAACGGATGTAGCTGAACACTGTGAGCAGGACGCACTGCACTAAATGTAAATACCAGGAACGGATCTAGCTGAACACTGTGAGCAGGACGCACTGCACTGAATGTAAATAGCAGGAACGGATCTAGCTGAACACTGTGAGCAGGACGCACTGCACTGAATGTAAATAGCAGGAACGGATCTAGCTGAACACTGTGAGCAGCACGCACTGCACTGAATGTAAATAGCAGGAACGGATCTAGCTGAACACTGTGAGCAGGACGCACTGCACTGAATGTAAATAGCAGGAACGGATCTAGCTGAACACTGTGAGCAGGACGCACTGCACTGAATGTAAATAGCAGGAACGGATCTAGCTGAACACTGTGAGCAGGACGCACTGCACTGAATGTAAATAGCAGGAACGGATCTAGCTGAACACTGTGAGCAGGACACACTGCACTAAATGTAAATAGTCTAGATAGAAGATAACAGGAACGGATCTAGCTAAACTGAATACAGTGTATATATATATATGCAACACCTGGGATGCATATATATACACAATACACTGTAAGTGCAGCTAACTGACTGACTGTTCTGCCTAATCTATCTAACTCAAATCAAATGACACTGTCTCTCTCTCTCTCTATCTCTCAGCACACCGGAACACACACTACACAGGGCCGCCGTGCAGGCGGCCTTATATAGTGTGGGGTGTGTACTAAATCCCCTGAGCCATAATTGGCCAAAGCCACCCTGGCTTTGGCCAATTACAGCTCTCTCTACTGACGGCGCTGTGATTGGCCAAGCATGCGGGTCATAGTGCATGCTTGGCCAATCATCAGCCAGCAATGCACTGCGATGCCGCAGTGAATTATGGGCCGTGACGCGCCACACGAATTTGGCGCGAACGGCCCATATCGTTCGCAATTCGACGGACGGTCGAACAGCCGATGTTCGAGTCGAACATGGGTTCGACTCGAACACGAAGCTCATCCCTACTTTATGGAATAAATAGCACTGTTTTTGCATACAGTACTACGCTGGAATTTATTTGATCATTCTTTCAGAGCGCTGCATTTTGTGTTTTTTCTTTGACTGTTGCATCTCTTTCCATGCTGTACTGGCTGCGCTGGGTCTGATTCACTTATCTGATTACTCCTCATCAGAGCATTTTACTTGGTCCCTAGACTCGCAGCGCTCCAGGTGTTCTGTGTTTTTTATGTTAATTGAAAGAGCTGGTCACATTGATCTCTGTTCAATGTAGGAGCCAGATAGTCTGCTACTGGGTCTCCTCCTATTGTCCGAAAGGTGTTCTGTGTTTATACTTATGATAATGTCTATTGTAACTTGTGAGATCAAAGCCATCAAGTCTGACCTGAAGTGATTAATCACAACATTGTCTGGGTGGACATTGAGTCACCTAGGCTGGGTTAAGTTACTAGTTAATTAGCTCATGTTAATTATGCTCTTGGTTACAGTTATATTGTTAGGGTAATATGATCAGGAGGGGGATGTCCTCCTGTGGTATATATTTTGTGTGAGTTTGTTCAAATAAAGATTCCATGTTCCTACAAGCTAGTGTCAGCTAGTGTTGTACGATCGGCTATAATATCTGATCTCTGATGTTCAGATTAGAGGAGGCTGTATACTGAGGGAAGCACTCAAGCGGAGTGTGGAAAAGGGTTCTATTACAGCTACTGTATATCATACTGTAAACAAATACAGTTTGTTGTGATGTGCTTTTTCTAGAAATGATTTGCTATAGGCTCATGTTTGGTTTTTTCCTTGTCCTTCTTTGTGCCGTTCTCCTGGTTCTCCTGGACTCAGAATAATGCCACTGCTATTGATTAGCCACGGCACTGCCTCTGACTCCCTCTGATTACAACTCTGTCCTCTGGTTAGTATGTCAGTTTTGGAAGCCACTGGTTTTTTTGAGTGTCTACTTTATTTATTTGTTGGGGAACTTGGGGACTGTCAGTGAGGTTACAGCAATCTGAATATTTTTTTTTAATTCCTAGAAAACTGTCAACAACGTATTGAGAAGCCAGTTGTATGGCTCTACAGGAACCACCGCCACAGTAGAGAAACTGATCATCTAAACAGTAAGTGCTGGGCGGTGTGGCCGGCTGGCGCGGAAGATGGCCACTTAAACAGACTGCTCTGCACACTGTCAGCTCGCCGGAGCTAATATCGGTCACACAGAGCCTGAAAAACCAGCGATTTCACCCTTTCCCACACCAGGCACCCACTGGCTGCATGCCCCGCAAAAGGAAAGAAAGATCTTGTTCTGGGGAAAATTATGGATTTCTTCACACAACCCCGCCCCATCTCCAGCCAAGATGGCACCGGCTGCTCCTCTCATCTCTCGAATAGCAACATGAAAGTAGGGCAACAGAACTTCTCCTCAACAAACATCCCAAGCTAACAGTCAAACAAGGGCCGGGCTTCCCAATCATCCTCCAGCCCTGTGAAGGCTAAGCTTAAGATGCATGCTGTATCCAACACAGACCTAGAGGTGGGTGACCTGTCATTAACCCTTGAGGACACTAGAGAGCTACAAAACTCCATACTGGAGTTTCCCACTACTGGCCAGCCAGTGCTTGATACCACATTAAAAGATTTGCTGGTATCACTGAGGAGCACTATCCATGCTGATATCATGTCACTGACACAACAATTCAAATCAGAGGTTGTGGAAGTAAGCAACAGAGTCACGCATATAGAAGACAAAATGGGCGAGTTTGCCTCTACATTCAATCACCTGATAGACTCTCATAACTCTCATGAGGATGACATCACCTGGATGAAATCAAAGATAGCAGACCTGGAGGACAGGTCCAGGCACAATAATATAAAAATAAGGGGCATCTCCGAATCAATCAAGCAGCCTGACTTGTTAGCCTACTTTACTGATGTGATGCAGGAGGCCCTACCTGAAGTGCCACTAGAAGATCTATTAATAGACCGCATCCATAGACTTCCTAAACCGAAACACATCCCTGCCAGCTTACCAAGAGATACCATCGCTCTTATCCACTTCTTTCATACAAAAGAAAAGTTAATGGGGGCCTTTAGGCAAGTAGACCAAATGCCAGACCATCTACAGCCACTATCTCTATACGTTGACCTATCTGCGCACACTATGCAACAGCGCAGTAAACTAGCCACCATAACAAAGCCCTTAAGAAATCACCTATCAATACCCGGCAAAACTTCTCATTACAAAAAATTATCAAATCCTTACGGTTACTTCCCTTGCAGATGGTCCGGGACTGGCAAATCTTGGAACCGGACACTCCTACGGCAACTCTGCCTCCTTCAGCCCATCTGGACCCTCCAGAACAAAGGGACTCTCCCTCCAGTTGAAGGCCTACATGAGTAACCCTTACAAATAGAAAAAGTAGCTCCAGCGAGCTAAAGTTGTGCACATGCTGCCTACACTTGTTTTTGCTGTTGCACCCCCACAGTTTGCGGTAAATACCCCGCTGAGATTCCAGTTGGAATCGCACTTTTTGACTTTTACCCTTGGATACTATAACTTTTCTCTTTCACATTTCGCTTCTTCAAAATCCTTTACCCACCTAATTACCCAGTTACTACATCTCAAAACCAATAACGTCTCCATCGCACTCCAGTTCCTCCAGCTGACACATAGTGGGTCATTACAGCCCTGAACGTAATGTAAGAGTACACCAGTTCTGTCTATTTGAAACCTCTGGGCTCAGAAGATTTATCTACTGTACTCAACATCCAACTTACTCACCCAACCGATCCCAGCAAGACCACCAGCGGCCAAAATACAGTTTAAACTCTCCTTGTTGAATGTAAAGGGCCTAAATAGCCCTGCCAAATGACAAATGGCATAGAAAGAAGCACAGATGCTTAACTGTGATATCTTCTGTCTACAGGAGACACACTTTGCCTCCCAAAATCCTCCTACGTTTAAACACAAAAACTTTTCTCACATATTCCAAGCTAGTGCATCTTCAAAAAAGAGAGGAGTTGTCACGTACCTGGTAGGTTTTGAGCCTGAAGTGCACAGAGAGACCTCCCCTACGGCTCCCACTCTCGGCCCTCTGGGATGGGGACAGAGGAAACAGGAGTAAGGAGTGGTATGGGTGCCTGGCAGGATCAACAGTCACCCAGAAGTCCTGGAGTGGTGGAAACTCAGGAACTAGGAACTGACAAGAAGACTGGAGACTGGAACGCAGACTGGAGCCAGGAACAGTAGCAGGTAAGTAGGCAGAGAACTGGAGTGCTAGACTGGAACCAGGAACCACAGCAGGTAGCAGACTGGATACTGGAATGCTGGACTGGAACCAGGAACAACAGGAGATAGCAGACTGGATACTGGAGCTCTGGAACGGAACCAGGAACAACAGCAAGTAGCAGGCTGGATATTGGAATGCTGGACTGGAACCAGGAACAACAGCAGGTAGCAGGTTGGGTACTGGAATGCTGCACTGGACCCAGGAACAACAGGAGATAGCAGACTGGATACTGAAATACTGGACTGGAACCAGGAACAACAGGAGATAGCAGACTGGATACTGGAGCGCTGGACCGGAACCAGGAACAACAGCAGGTAGCAGGCTGGGTACTGGAAGGCTGGACTGGAACCAGGAACAACAGTAGGTAGCAGACTGGATACTGGAACGCTGGACAGGAACCAGGAACAACAGTAGGTAGCAGACTGGATACTGGAATGCTGGACCGGAACCAGGAACAACAGCAGGTAGCAGGCTGGGTACTGGAAGGCTGGGCTGGAACCAGGAACAACAGTAGGTAGCAGACTGGATACTGGAACGCTGGACAGGAACCAGGAACAACAGTAGGTAGCAGACTGGATACTGGAACGCTGGACCAGAACTAGGAATAACAGCAGGTAGCAGGCTGATAGCAGGTATCAAGCAGAAGGATAGTCAGACAGGCCGGTGGTCGGTATTAGGCGGACAGCAGAGGTACCAAGGATTACACAGGAGAATGGTCAAAACAAGCCAAAGGGTCAGATGCAGGCAGATAGCTGGATGGTCAAACAGGAAGCCGGGTCAAATAACAGAAGGTTTCAGATCAGATCAGGTTTTGGCACACAGAACGCTGTAAAGCAGACAGCGGGGACTGAGTGTGACAGGCAGGTTTAAATAGTCCGCCTGGCGCCAACGGGGGTGCGCCGTAGCGCTCGTGTGCACGCGCGCATGCGCAGTAGCGCCCGCGGCCATGCTCCAGTGAGCCTGGAACGCTGATTACTGGCAGGATCTTCCTGACATTGCCCCCCCTCCAAAGGGCAGCCTCCGGTGCCCATTCAGGCAAATTTTTTGGGGTGGGACCTCTTAAAAGATTGCAACAGACCTTCAGCATGAATATTATCCTCAGGCTCCCAAGAATTCTCTTCGGGTCCAAACCCCCTCCATTTTATCAGGAATTGATTCTGATTACCTTTCCTCCTGTGGTCCAAGATAGATTCCACCTCGAATTCCTCCTCACCATCTACCAGAATTGGATCAGGAGGATCCGTACTTCGACCTGGAAATGGATTGAAAATGGAAGGTTTGAGTAAAGACACATGGAATACCGGGTGGACTTTTAACGAATCAGGGAGTTCAAGTTCATATGCCACCTCATTAATTCTCCGTCTGACAGGAAATGGTCCTAAGAACTTGGGACCCAATTTTTTCGAAGGGCAGGCCAACCTGAGGTTCATTGTAGACAACCATACCTGGTCACCGGGTGCAAGTAACAGCCCACCTCACCATCTTTTATTTAAAGTTGTCTTGTTGTATTCCTGGTCCTGGTCATGGTTTCCTGCAGAACTTGATTATTGGAGGTAAAGAAATTCAATTTCTCCTGAACTGCGGGTACTGTACATTCAGGAAGGGAATTAGGTAGAAATGAAGGGTGGAAGCCATAATTTGCAAAAAATGGAGTCTGTTTGATAGCGGAATGAGTGGAATTGTTGTAGGCGAATTCAGCCAATGGAAGTACGGAAATCCAGTCATCTTGGGCAAAAGAAGAGAAATAGCGCAGGTATTGTTCAAGCGTTTGGTTTGTTCTCTCTGTTTGCCCATTAGTCTGGGGATGGTAGGCAGAGGAGAATGATCGCTCAATGTTCAGCGTTTTACACAGAGACCTCCAGAATCGGGAGGTAAACTGTACCCCTGATCTGAAACAATATTGGCCAGCACCCCGTGGAGTCTGATTTCTTCTTTAATAAACTTTTGTGCTGTTTCTGAAGCTGAGGGGGTACCCTTCATTGGGACAAAATGGGCCATCTTTGATAGCCGATCTACTATTACAAAGATGGTGGTGTAGCGCCCCGCCGGAGGTAGTTCAACTAAAAAGTCTATGGATAACATCTTCCATGGCCTGTCTGGGACAGGCAAAGGTCTTAGTAGCCCCCATGCCTTGGTTTTGTAACCCTTGTTCCTAATACAGATTGTACAGGATTCCACAAATCTTTTACAGTCTTCACGTAACTGAGGCCTCCAAAAGGTACACTGTACCAGATCGGTGGTCTTAGTTATGCCGAAATGCCCAGCCAGTGCATGATCATGACAAAGTTCCAATATAGATACTCGTAGATTACTTTCATGCCAAAGTAGCCCATCCTTAACCTGAAGTTAAGCAGAAGATCCCAGTCCCGCGGAAGCTTGCTTAATTTGGGAAAGCAGGTTTCCCTGAAGCAGGAGAAAATTCCCCGGGGACAGGATGGTGTCCGGAGGGGAAATTTCTTGGGGTTTGTGGAACATCCTGAATAGGGCATCGGGTTTAGTGTTTTTGGAGCCAGGGCGGTAAGCGACATGAAAAGAGAACCTGGAGAAAAAGAGAGCCCACCTGGCCTGTCGTGGATTTAGCCTCTTTGCAGATCTCAAATACTCCAGGTTCTTATGATTAGACATGTGCATTATGTTTCGTTCCGAATCGAAATTCGGACGAATTTTTCATTATTCAGAAATTCGGATGCATCAGAATTTCCAAATTAGAAAAGTAAAGAATTTAAACGAATCCGAACAAAAATGAACGAATTCGAACACATATTCGAATCGAATTCGAAAACGTATTCGAATCGAAGACAAATTCGAATCGAATTCGAAAAAAATAGAAAACGTTTTTCTAAAAAAAACAATAAGATAGAATATAAAATAATAAAGCAATAAAATATATATATATATATATATATATATATATATATATATATATATATATATATATATATATATATATATATATATATATTTTTTTTTTATTGTTCTCTTCTTTTTTTTTATGCTTTTCTTTTCTATTTTTTTATATTCTATAATAGTCTTTTCAATTCAAATTCATTCTATACGAAATTCGGATTTCGGAACATGGCTTCTGAAGTTTGAATTTCGTATAGAATTAATTTGAATTTGAATAGAATAGATTAGAACAGAAAATAATAGAAAAGAATAGACTAGAAAAACAATAGAACAGAATAGAAGAAAATATAATATATATATTATATTTTCTTCTATTCTGTTCTATTGTTTTTCTAGTCTATTCTTTTCTATTATTTTCTATTCTATTCTAATCTTTTATATTCAAATTCGAATTCATTCTATACGAAATTCAAACTTCAGAAGCCATGTTCCGAAATTCGAATTTCGTATAGAAGGAATTTGAATTTGAATTGAAAAGACTATTATAGAATATAAAATAATAGAAAAGAAAAGCATAAAAAAAATAGAAGAGAATAATAAAAAAATATATATATATATATATATATATATATTTATATAAAATTATATATATATATTTTATATTCAAATTTGATTTCGGTCTATATGAAATTTGAATTTTGGAAGATGTTTTATATATATATATATATACAATTTTTTTTCTATTCTGTTTCATTGTTTTTCTATGCTATTCTTTTCTATTCTATTCTAAACTTTTCTATTCGAATTTGAATTCATTCTATACGAAATTCGAATTTCGGAAGATGGCTTCTGAAAGTGGAATTTAATGAATTTGAATTTGAATAGAAAATATAGATATATATATATAAAACCATCTTCCGAAATAATATGTCTTTCTATTCTGTTCTACTGATCTATTGTTTTTCTATTCTATTCTATACTATTTCTATACAACCATTTTCCAAAATTCGAATTTCGTATAGAATGAATTTGAATTTGAATAGAAAAGATTAGAATAGAGTAGAAAGAATAGACTAGAAAAACAATAGAACAGAATAGAATAAGATATAATATATATGTTATATTTTATTCTGTTCTGTTCTATTGTTTTTCTAGTCTATTCTTTTCTATTATTTTCTATTCAAATTCGAATTCATTCTATACGAAATTCGAATTTCAGAAGCCATCTTCCGAAATTCGAATTTCGTATAGAATGAATTCAAATTCGAATAGAAAAGTTTAGAATAGAATATGAATATTCTAGAAAAAAATATAATATATATATTATATTTTATTCTCTTCTGTTTTATTGTGTTTCTAGTCTATTCTATTTCTATTATTTTCTATTCTAATCTTTTCTATTCAAATTCGAATTCATTCTATACGAAATTCTAATTTTAGAAGCCATCTTCCGAAATTCGAATTTCGCATAGAATTAATTCAAATTCGAATAGAAAAGTTTAGAATAGAATAGAAAAGAATAGCATAGAAAAACAATGGAACAGAATAGAAAAAAAATATAATATATATATAACCATCTTCCGAAATTGGAATTTGGTACAGAATGAATTCGAATTCGAATAGAAAAGATTAGAACAGAATATATTATATTTTTTTCTATTCTGTTCTATTGTTTTTCTATGCTATTCTTTTATATTTTCTATTCTATCCTAATCTTTTCTATTGGAATTCTATT
Organism: Lithobates clamitans; assembly: GCA_037952925.1. Taxonomy (NCBI): domain Eukaryota; kingdom Metazoa; phylum Chordata; class Amphibia; order Anura; family Ranidae; genus Lithobates; species Lithobates clamitans. The sequence continues at coordinate 138,000 of JBBGZY010000188.1, forward strand.
TCATTCTATACGAATTTCAAATTTCGCAAAATGGTTATATATAGTTTACTTTTTCAAATTCAGTTAATGTTTTTTTCGAATGTGGTAGAATTCTTTCGAATTTCACAGTTTTTTTCAAATGTGGTAGAATTTTTTTCAAATTTGACAGTTTTTTTCAAATGTGGTAGAATTTTTTCAAATTTGATAGTTTTTTTCAAATACGGTCGAATTTTTTCGAATGAGGTTGAATTTTTTCGAATTCAAATACGAAACAAAACAAATTCCAAAAATGAATGTAATGAATACAACAAATTTAACTAAACGAATTTAGTTAAATAACGTATCGAAACGAAACGAAACTAAACAAATTTTTTCATCCTGCACATGTCTGCTTATAATCTGTAAAAATTAAGACTGGGTGAGCAGCTCCTTCCAGAAGGTAGCGCCACTCCTCTAATGCTGATTTAATTGCCAACAACTCTCTGTCTCCTACATCATAATTTCTCTCTGCCGTGGACAACTTGCGAGAGAAGAAGGCCTTAGTTTCCTGTCTTTGGGACAACACTGCTCCTACAGCAATTTCAGATGCGTCTACTTCAAGTACAAACAGCAGAGAGGAATCTGGATGTTTTAATATGGAAGCAGAAGTAAAGAGGACCTTGAGGGTCTCAAAATCCTTTTGGGCTTCAGCAGACCAGTGAAAACGTGTTCCCTGTTTGGTTAACTGGGTAATGGGCATGATAATTGCTGAAACCCCTTAATAAATTTCCTATAGAAATTGGCAAATCCAACAAATCATTGGATTCCCTTTTTGTCTGTCAGAACCGGCCAATCTAATATTGCAGTGATCTTTTGAGGATCCGATCCATCTTAATGCCCTTACTAGAGATGATTAACCCCAAAAACGGTATACTTTCCTTTACAAATTCACACTTCTCTGCCTTTCCATATAAGCCATGCTGTCGAAGCCGAGCCAACACACTTCTGATGTGCCTGCGGTGAGATTCAAGAGAAAAAGAGAAGATTAGTATATCGTCTAGGTAGACGATGACAAACAGATCTAGAAAGTCTCGTAAAACATCATTGATGAAGTACTGGAATGTAGCAGGGGCATTACACAATCCGAAAGGCATCACCAAGTATTCAAAATGCCCATAGCGGGTACGGAAGGCAGTCTTCCACTCGTCTCCGCCCCTGATACGGACCAAATTGTAGGCTCCGCGGAGGTCAAGCTTAGTGAACACAGTGGCAGTTCCAATTCTTTGGAACAGTTCTGGTACCAGGGGAAGAGGATAGCGATTCTTTACTGTAATTTTATTCGGTTTGTGGTAGTCCACACATGGTCGAAGGGCATGATCCTTCTTCTGTACAAAGAAGATGCCCGCGCCTGCTGGAGACGTGGACGAGCGAATAAAGCCTTTCTTTAAGTTTTCATCGATATACTCCTTTAAAGCCCCTTGTTCTACCTCTGTTAAAGGAAAAATCCTTCCGAACGGAATCTCTGCTCCAGGGAGCAATTCGATAGGACAGTCATAGCCCCGGTGGGGAGGCAAGGTCTCTGCCCCCTGTTTACTAAACACATCTAGGAAGTCATGGTAAACTTCGGGAAAAGACTGGTGTAGGCTGGAATCTGTGTCTAGGCATAGCAAGGTAGTGGCCCTATGAGTGTCTTGGAATCCGCAGAACTGCTGACAATAGGAGGAAGAAAAGGTAACCTCTCCTGTGGCCCAGTTGATGTCAGGATTGTGTGCTTGTAACCAAGGCATGCCGAGGATTATGGGAAACAAGGGTGAAGCAATGATGTCCAAACGTAGCAACTCTTGATGAGAGTTAAATATGGTAACAGGTATTGGAGCAGTCTCTTGAGTGACAGGTTCGGATTTGATGGCGGTCCCATCAGCCAGATGAATGGAGAGTCCATGGGCCTTAGACAACAGGGGAATCTGGTGTTTTGCAGCAAAAGCGGACTCCATGAAACAGCTGCAAGCCCTGTAGTCAATAATGTCGGTTATTTGCAGAGTCTTTCCTGGGAGCTGTAGATATAAATAAGATAGAGAGAGCTAGGTGAGAAGTGCTCTTGGCCAGAGGAACAACATAGTCAGTGGACAGGGAGAGGCACTTATGGAGTTTAAGAGGGCAGTTCCTGACGTAGTGTCCAGGTTCCCCGCAGTACAGGCACAGATTTTTCATCCGACGACGTTGACGCTCCTCCTGGGTGAGAGAAGGCCCAAGGACCCCCTACTGCATAGATTCAGGTGGGTTAAACGTGGAGGTAGATGGTGCTGGTGGAGTATGATTTGGAACTTTGGGAAGCATCCAGGTTGGGCAAGAAAATCCTGTAGCTTTTTCGGCCCTACGTTCCCTTAAGCATCGATCGATCTGAATGGCCAGATCGATCAAAGCATTCAGAGTCTGTGGTATACCAACCCTGGCTAACTCATCCTTTAAAGAATCAGAAAGTCCCATTCGGAATTGATAGCGGAGGGCCGCATCATTACAGTTTGTGTCTGCGCTCCACCTTCTGAATTCAGCCACATAATCCTCTGCTGCCCTGTGTCCCTGCTGAAGGGTATGCAGTGCAGTTTCCGCAGTCACAGAAAGCTGGGGGTCTTCATACAACTGGGCCAATGTGTCGAAGAAGGTGGTGAGGTTGGTCAGAGATACATCTTTTTGTTCCAAGAGACGATTGGCCCAGGTTTGGGGGTCGTCTGTAAGTAAGGAAATCACAAAGCCCACCTTGGTGGCCTCCAGGGAAAAGCTACGTGGCTGAAGAGCAAAAAATAGTTCACAGGAATTGCGAAAAGCCCTGAATTTATGTCGGTCTCCGGAGAATCGTTCAGGTGTCGGAACTCTGGGTTCCGGAGGAAGCATCACCACCGTTGGGGGAGGCCCAGCTGAGGAAGTGGAAGCAGGAGGGGCTCCCTGGACCCCGGTAGGGTTAGACAAAATTAATACCCGTTCTTCCAGCCCGGTGTATCCTTGCAGATTCTTGACTGCTTCAGTCAATCCTGCCAGGTGTGCACACAGTTCCTCCATGGGAGAGGTTCCCTGCTCAGGCTCAGACATGGCTGTCTGCTACTGTCACGTACCTGGTAGGTTTTGAGCCTGAAGTGTAGAGAGAGACCTCCCCTACGGCTCCCACTCTCGGCCCTCTGGGATGGGGACAGAGGACACAGGAGTAAGGAGTGGTATGGGTGCCTGGCAGGATCAACAGTCACCCAGAAGTCCTGGAGTGGTGGAAACTCAGGAACCAGGAACTGACAAGAAGACTGGAGACTGGAACGCAGACTGGAGCCAGGAACAGCAGCAGGTAAGTAGGTAGAGAACTGGAGTGCTAGACTGGAACCAGGAACCACAGCAGGTAGCCGCAAGGCTCCACTGCCTGTTTCCCTTCGTTAAGATGGCGGCGCCGGCAGCCGATCCGATGGACGGATCGGCATCGGGGGGCCAACATCACGGGCTCGCTGGACAGGTAAGTGTCCTTATTAAAAGTCAGCAGCTACAGTGTTTGTAGCTGCTGACTTTTAAAAAAAACACATTGCAGCCAGGACACCCCTTTAGTATGCATGCTATTGTCATAAAACATGTTTGGGGACCTGGGTCTTGCCCCAGGGGACATGTATCAATGCAAAAAAAAGTTTTAAAAATGGCTGTTTTTTTCGGGAGTAGTGATTTTAATAATGCTTAAAGTAAAACAAAAAAGTGAAATATTCCTTTAAATTTCGTACTTGGGGGGTGTCTGTAGTATGCCTGTAAAGTGGCGCATGTTTCCCGTGTTTACAACAGTCTGAGAGCAAAATGACATTTCTAAAGGAAAAGAAAGTCATTTAAAAGTACTAGCGGTAATGAATTTATCGGGTCTCTGCAATACTCATAAAAGTCATTGAAAAAAACGGCCTGGGATTCCCTCACAGTGCATTACCAGGCCCTTTGGGTCTTTTTATGGATATTAAGGGGAACCCCGTGCCAAAATTAAAAAAAATGGCCTGGGGGTCCCCCTCAAAATCCATACCAGTCCCTTCAGATCTGGTATGGATTTTAAGGGGAACCCCTCGCCAAAATTTAAAAAAAATGGTGTGGGGGTCCCCCTAAAAATCCATACCAGACCCTTATCCGCGCACGCAACATTGCAGTCCACAGGAAAAGAGGGGGGACGAGAGAGCGCCCCCGCTCCTGAACTGTACCAGGCCACATGCCCTCAACATGGGGATGGGGAGGATGTCTCCATGTTCATGGGGACAAGGGCCTCATCCCCATAACCCTTTCCCAGTGGTTGTGGGGGTTTGTGGGCGGGAAGCTTATCAGAATTTGGAAGCCCCCTTTAACAAGGGGACCCCCAGATCCCAGCCTCCCCTGTGTGCAATGGTAATGGGGTACAAATGTACCCCTACCATTTCACAAAAAAAGTGTCAAAAATGTTAAAAAAGACAGGAGACGGTTTTTGACAATTCCTTTATTAATGTCTTCTTCTTTCCCCGCTTCTTCTTCCACCTTCTTCTGGTCTTCATTCAGTTTGCTTCCTCCATCTTGTTCTTCCCCTGCTTCTTCCTTCGATCCTCTGCTTCTTCCTTCGGTCTTCTCGTCCGCATCTTCCTCCGGCGTCTTCTTCCCCGCTTCGTTCGATCCGCATCCATAGGAGGTTCCCGCTGTGTGACACTTCTGTTTTTCTGACAGTTCTTATATAACTGAGGACTTCCCTATGGTTTTCCCCATGATGTCATAGGGGGCGGGGTCACCCGGTTACGTAATAAGAACTTTTAAATGACTTTTTTTCCTATAGAAATGTAATTTTGCTCTTGGACTGTTGTAAACACGGAAAACATGTGCCACTTTACAGGCATACTAAAGTACTAGTGGTAGCGCCGGCAGCTATAATGAATTGTCAGGTCTCTGCAATACTCATAAAAGTCATTGAAAAAAATGGCCTGGGGTTCCCCCACAGTGCATTACATGGCCCTTTGGGTCTGGTATGAATATTAAGGGGAATCCCGAGCTAAAATGTAAAAAAAAAATGTGTGGGGGTCCCCCCAAATTCCATACCAGGCCCTTCAGGTCTGGTATGGATATTAAGGGGAACACCGCGCCAAAATTCAAGGGTTGTGGGGATGAGGCCCTTGTCCCCATCAACATGGGGACATCCTCCCCATGTTGAGGGCATGTGGCCTGGTATGGTTCAGGAGGGGGGGCGCTCTCTCGTCCCCCCTCTTTTCCTGTGGCCTGCCAGGTTGCATACTCGGATAAGGGTCTGATATGGATTTTTAGGGGGACCACCACGCCATTTTTTTTTAAATTTTGGCGCGGGGTTTCCCGTTAAAATCCATATCAGACACTTCGGCGTCCCCTTTACACTGTGGAATACACACAAGGCCTATATTCGGGGTGTTCGGATAAAACAAAGTTCTAATGCTAAAAAGTGTAGGACACAGCGGCTGAATGATATCCTGACCTCCATAAAAAACTAGAACACTCCCACAAACAAACACCCCATCCACACATTCTGGACAAACTGAGTCAGGAAAGGTTAAACCTTAGAAACCTTGTCCTGGACCAACATCACAAACAGGTGAAATCCTTAAAAGCTCATTTTTATTTCCATGGCAATAAAGCTGGTAAATTATTGGCCCAGCAGCTCAAGGACAAGACTGCTAGGCAAAAACTATCCCATATCTTTCATCCACAATCAGGTAAAAGCTTTTAAACCCTCAAGATATGGCTGATGCGCACATATTACAGCTCATTATATAATCTACAACATGACCCAAGTACCCCACAACCCACTCCAGAACGAATTGATGAGTTTCTAAACGCAGTTTCTTTGCCCATCCTGTCTCCAGAAGACAGAGCAACCCTCAATCAACCGTTCACAAAAAAAAGATACTCATCAGGTCCCGATGGATTCTCAATATGTTCCACCATAGAGGTGGTTGGGTAGTCCTCAGTGTAATACAGCACCTCATCCCACTAATGAAAGAATGCATGTAAAGGGGGGGGGAGGATTTCAGGGATTATAGCGGTGCCAAAAATACATAAACTAACTTAGATAAAAAACATAAACATTTTATTAAGGAAATTCATAAAAAGACAAAAAGGTGTGCATATATGAATTCAGACAGTTAAAAACAATTGTAGCGACATGTTACGGGAATCAGCCAGAAGAGTGTAGCGGCCAGTTCCGTAGACATATATACTGAGAGTCCTACATGTTTCGCCGGATACGGCTTCTTCAGGGACAGATGTTTATGTCTGAAAGCGCTACTATATAATCTATGAAACAAAATATTCACAATCAATACCAAATATAACAAAGTTAGTAACAAATTAAATCTAACATCTATAAACCGAAAAAGTGAAAATAAGCAAAAGTAATGTTATATTTGCGGGCTGTCATGCATGAACCCTCACACATATGCCTGAGATGTACCAACGGGACATCGCACCCCACTGAAAAGAGGGAGCACACAACCACCCACCACCCTCCGCTAGGTTGGAAAACCCGCAAGATGGAAGATGGAAGCTACCTGTACGTTACCAGGGTTGGGGTAAAAATTTATTCTCCTTGATGTTAATGATCTCTACTGTGTATTCCTCGAGATGGGCCCGGAGGTCCTTGTCCCTCTGGGCGAACCTCGGGGAAGACAAATCAGCAGTACGAGCCGAAAGCCATTCATTGATTTGAGTGTCAAGTAATACCAGTTCTTTCTCGTATTCTTGACAAAGCATCCTCATCATATTGAAAGAGCATGCTTGTAGATTGTCCTCCCAGGACTTTTTTAAGGAATCAGTGGTTTTTTTAATATTTGGAAAAATTTGTATTCTGAGTCCCCAAAGGACAATGTGGTGTTCCACATACTTATCAAAGTACACTTTGTGCCAGTACATCCGGGCTTTCTTTTCTAATAATCGTTGAAACCTCAGAATCTTCTTTTGCTCTTAGGTTTTTTATTCATAGGTACTCTACTTTGGACCCGACTTGTGATAAGAAGCAATTGCTACGTCACAAATCTAGTGTGTTCCCATGTCCTATATACACTCTCTCTAAACACTAATTGTAAGTTTTTAGATATACAATTTTTCTACCACATTATGGGTCTATGCCTTTATGTCCCAAATTTGAGGAATCTTTATAATCATTACATCCGTCTCCCCTTCTTTATAGAAAATTAACCTTGCCTGGTCCTCCTCTTTGCCCTCTGCAGCCTCCTAATGTGCCCTGCGCTCGGGTGGCCGCTCCTTGGAGTTCCTTGTGTTCATCCCTGGTAACGTACAGGTAGCTTCCATCTTCCATCTTGCGGGTTTTCCAACCTAGCGGAGGGTGGTGGGTGGTTGTGTGCTCCCTCTTTTCAGTGGGGTGCGATGTCCCGTTGGTACATCTCAGGCATTTGTGTGAGGGTTCATGCATGACAGCCCGCAAATATAACATTACTTTTGCTTATTTTCACTTTTTCGGTTTATAGATGTTAGATTTAATTTGTTACTAACTTTGTTATATTTGGTATTGATTGTGAATATTTTGTTTCATAGATTATATAGTAGCGCTTTCAGACATAAACATCTGTCCCTGAAGAAGCCGTATCCGGCGAAACATGTAGGACTCTCAGTATATATGTCTACGGAACTGGCCGCTACACTCTTCTGGCTGATTCCCGTAACATGTCGCTACAATTGTTTTTAACTGTCTGAATTCATATATGCACACCTTTTTGTCTTTTTATGAATTTCCTTAATAAAATGTTTATGTTTTTCATCTAAGTTAGTTTATGTATTTTTGGCACCGCTATAATCCCTGAAATCCTCCCCCCCCCTTTACATGCATGTTCCACCATATTCTCTCCCCTCATATGGAAGAGATGTTCAACGCCGCTGTGTCCAATGCTTCCTTTCCAGCCTAAATGTTAAAAGCGAATATAATCACAATACCTAAACCAGTAAAAGACCCCATGTATGTACAGAACTTTAGACCTATTTCACTTCTTAATGTGGTTTTGAAAGTTTATGCAAAACTCATTTCCACCAGACTTCAATGCTACCTACCCAATCTTGTAAGATCTGACCAGTGTCATCAAATCAAGCAGAGGCAGAAGTACAGTTAAATTACACTTGTTTATTAATAAAAGTAAAAAGAACAAACGTAGTCAAAACATAGCCAAAGTTCAGTAACCGGAATAGATAGTCAGCCAAGCCAGAAGTCAGGGATCAATGCAGGATCTGAAGCCAATAGGGATGTCAGCAAAGCAAGTCTTGAACAGGACCACATGAGATAGTGTCTATGATGTGACCAAGACGAAGGCAGAGCTCCTCTGGACTGGACGGCTTAAGTAGGCAGGACTGATGAGCGGGATATCATCAACAGCTGAGTAACTGTGGAGAGATAGGCAATTAGCAGCCAGCTCAGAGAAGGAAGGGCTGAGCCCAGCCCTGACAGTACCCCCTCCTCAATGACCCCTTCCCCTTGGAGGACCACCAGGCTTGAGGGGAAAACATCTATGTAAATCATGGAGGAGAACAGGGGCATGTACGGCTGAGGATGAGACCTAAGAGTGTTCCTCTGGACCGTACCCTTTCCAATGCACCAGGTACTGTATGCGCCCACGGAACCTACGGGAGTCAACAATGGACTGTACTTCATACTCCTCATGGTTCTCAACCTGTACAGGGTGAGGACGTGGCACCTAGGTGGTAAAGCGGTTGCAGACCAAAGGTTTTAATAAGGAGACATGAAATACATTCGAAATACGCATATTAGAAGGAAGGTCTAATGTGTCAGCGACTGGGTTAATCCTGCGTAGAATACAGAAAGGCCCAATAAACCGAGGTGCAAACTTCAGTGTGGAAACACGAAGTCGGAGGTTGCTAGAGGACAGCCAGACCCTGTCCCCAACCTGGTAGGAAGGCGCAGGCAGGCGTCTGAAGTCAGCATGGAGTCTGTACCTACCATTAGCATGTCGCAAAGCCTCCTGGACTTGAGCCCAAGTGGAACGAAGACCATGGAGATGCTCTAATGCAGGAAAATTCTGCGGAACAAATGAGTCAGGCAACATGGAAGGTTGGAAACCATAGTTCGCCATAAACGGGGACAATTGGGAAGCAGATTTCAAGGCACTGTTGTGAGCAAACTCTGCCCACTGTAATAGGTCTGACCAGTTGTTATGATGGTCAGAAATATAGCAACGTAGGAATTGCTCCAAGGACTGATTGGCTCGTTCTGTGGCCCCATTAGACTGTGGGTAATACACAGAGGAGAAAGCAAGCTGAATTCCCAACTGTGCACAAAAGGCTCGCCAGAACCGGGACACAAACTGACTACCCCTGTCTGAGACAATCACCTTGGGTAGCCCATGTAAGCAAAAGATCTCCCGAGCAAAAATGGTAGCCAGTTCCTTAGAAATGGGCAACTTCCTAAGTGGAATACAGTGACACATCTTTGAGAACCGGTCAACCACCAAAAGGATAACTGTGTTGCCCTTGGAGTTGGGTAACTTCACAATAAAATCCATAGACAGGTGGGTCCAGGGCCTCTCTCCATTGGGTATGGGTTGTAGGAGGCCCACTGGAAGGTGTTGTGGAGTCTTACGCTGAGCACTCACGGAACAGGCAGCTACGAAGGCGGTTACATCAGCATATAGACTAGGCCACCAGGATTGTTGGGAAATGGCCCAAAAGAGTTGATTCTTTCCAGGGTGACCAGCAGCCTTGGGAGAATGGTAAGTCTGGAGCACGGCGGTATGGAGACTCTCTGGGACAAAGCAGCAGTCGCAAGGTTTCTCAGGAGGAGCATGGACCTGAGCAGCAAGAATTTTATCACCCGAAGGAGAAGTGAGACTGGTGCGAACTGTAGTCAGAATACCATCAGGAGGAATCACAGGAACCATAACCGACTCCAACTTGGAAGTGGAGGAAAATTGTCGTGACAAGGCGTCAGCCCTTACATTCTTAGTACTGGGTAACAATGAGACAATGTAATTGCAACTTCACAAGAAAAGAGCCTATCGCTCCCTTCTGGGAGAGAGGCGTTTAGCGTCAGACAAGAATGTGAGATTCTTATGGTCGGTAAGAATGAGCACCGGCACAGTGGTACCTTCGAGGAGATGTCTCTATTCCTTCAGGGCTAAAATGATCGCCAACAGCTCTCTGTCACCAATCTCATAATTGCACTCCGCAGGTGACAATTTCTTGGAAAAGTAGCCACAAGGATGCATAGCGCTCTCCAAGGTAGGATGTTGAGAAAGAAGGGCGCCAAAACCAGTCTCAGAAGCATCAACCTCAAGGATAAAAGGTTACGTAGGATCAGGATGTGCCAACACAGGAGCAGAAACAAAGGCAGCCTTGAGACTCTCAAAGGCCTTAATGGACTCCGGAGACCAACTGTGTGGCTTACCGTCCTTTCTGGTCATATCAGTCAGGGGCTTGACCAGAGACGAGAAGTTACGAATAAACTTCCGATAATAGCTGGCAAAGTCCAGGAAACGCTGCAGAGGATGTAAACCCACGGGTCAGGGGCACTGTAGAAATGCCGAAAGTTTCTGTGGGTCCATACTAAATGCAGTTTTCCACTAGTTGCCCTCCTTAACCCTCACGAGATTGTATGCCGCTCTCAAATAATTCCGTAATCAACGGAATCAGATAGGCATTCTTAATCGTGAAGCGATTGAGACCCCTATAATCAATACAAGGAAGAAACCAGCACCAGCAGGAGACGCAGATTTGCGGATGAAACCTTGAAAAAGTGCGTCTGCAACATACTCCTCCATGGCCTTATCCTCCAAGATCAACAAAGGGTAAATCCGGCCACGAGGGGGTATGACACCAGGTTGAAGGTCAATTGCACAATCATATGGCCGGTGTGGAGACCTTTGTCAAAGACATCACTAAAATCGCGGTACTGCTCCAGCAGGGAGGAGAGTGAAGAGGTTCACAGGACCTTGACTACCTTCTGGAAGCATGTCTCACTGCACTGTGGTGACCAGGAGAGAACCTCAGCACGGAGCCAATCAAAAGAGGGGTTGTGCCTCTGTAACCAAGGATAACCAATAACCAGCTTAAACTAAGGTGAGGAAATAACATGGAATTGGATTATCTCATTGTGAAGTGCCCCTACGGCCATGGACAACGGAACCATCTCATGAGTCACATGGGCAGGCTGTAGAGGTCTCCTGTCAAGAGCCTCAATGTCTAGTGGAGTGTCACGCAGCTGCAGCAGAAGTGAGTGCTTCGATACAAAGGCAACATCAATGAACGGGCCTGCAGCCCCAGAGTCGATTAGAGCCTGTATCTTGATGGACTACTCAGCCCAAGAAAGGGTGACTGAAACCAGGGGCTTATCCTTCAGGATAACTGGGGATGAAACACCGCCACCTAAGGTCTGTCCGTGACAGGTCCTCAAGGTTCGGGCGTTCCCTGGAGGACAAGTACTTCAAAAAGTGACCTACCTGGCCACAAAAAAAGGCACAATCTCCCCCTCCTCCTAAAGGCCCTCTCATCCACAGAGAGACACGTGAAACCCAAGTGCAAGGGTTCACCTTCAGTGACCGACTCGGTACCAAGTGGCATGGGAGGTGAGGAAGGCATGGGTGGGATTGCAAAGCTCGGAGACAAACGTACAGGAGGCTTACGCAAGCGCTCCTTAAAGGAGTCTTTCTCTGAGTCTGGAGTCAATGAGGGTGGCAAACGTGATCAACTTCGCCAGCTCAATGGGTATATCTCAGGCTGCTATCTCATCCTTGATGGTATCCGAGAGACCATGAGAAAAAGCAGCCACAAGGGCCTCATTGTTCCACGCAACCTCTGCTGCCGGAGTACGGAATTCAATGGCGTAGTCGGCAGCAGTTCTCATACTCTGTTCGATGGATATGAGGCACTTGGTAGCAGAAGCGGAGCGTGCGGGAATGTCAAATACCCTTTTAAACGAAGCCACAAACTCAGGATAGCTCAAGACAACAGGTTTTTGCGTCTCCCATATAGGGTTTGCCCAGGCCAAGGCTCTCTCAGAAAGCACAGATATCACAAAACCTACTTTGCTTCTGTCCGTGGGAAATGCCTGGAGCAGCATCTCAAAGTATATCCCAACTTGGTAAGTACCCTCTGCATTGGATTTTATCGCCCCCAAATCGCCGGGGAAGCAGAGCGGAACCAGACATACCTCTTATAGAGGTAATACTCGAGGCGGGTGCCTGCACAGAGACTGGAGCAGCAGCAGGGTCGGCCTGCAACATAGGTTGTACCGGGGGGGCCACAGTGGGAGATTCTAGGTAAGCCATGTGACTCAGGAGCGTTTGTAACGCCATGGCAAACTGATCCATGTGGTCATCCAGTTCATCCAATCTGGAAAAAATATTACCAACAAGTGGATTGACTGCATCTTCTGAATTCATGGCCTTCGCCTACTGTCAGAAACCGTGAAATCAGACCGAGACAGAAGTACAGTTAAATCACACTTGTTCAATAATAAAAGTAAAAAGAATACTGTAAATGTAGTCAAAACATAGCCAAAGTTCAGTAACCGGAATGGATAGTCAGCCAAGCCAGAAGTCAGGGATCAATGTAGTGGAACAGCAAGCAGGATCTGGAGCCAGAAGGAATGTCAGCAAAGCAAGTCTTAAACAGGATCGCAGATGATAGTTTCTGTGATGTGACCAAGGCGAAGGCAGAGCTCCTCTGGACTGGACGGCTTAAGTAGGAGCCTCTAGCGGAGATCAGGTCCCATGATTCCATTAAAGGCATATCCTCTAAAGGACAATCCCATGCTATAACACTCTTTGCAGATGACATCATATTGACCCTGGCTGACCCGGCACAGTCCCTTCCAGCTGTATACCAAATCTTTCATGAGTTTAACTCAGTTTTCTTTTACAAGGTGAACAAATCTAAATCTTGTATTATTGGGATACATGTTGACAACACTCTAAAGTATGATTTGCAATTCCAATTCTCATATCCTTGGGTGTCAAACTCACTGCCATATCTGGGTATTTCATTAACTTCCCCAATCTTCAAAGCGACCTCAGTAAGATGGGCAAATTATACTTATCTTGGGCTGGGAGACTAGCCGCGTTTAAAATGTCTATCCCTCCCAGGATATTATATATATTTCCGGAACTCCCAATCCAAGTACCTCCAGCTTTTTTCAAAACTATGCAAAAGGTAATTTTAACCTTCCTATTGGCTAAGGGTAAGGCTAGATGTCCTCATGAAACTTTAAGGAAACACAGGAGAGCGGGTGGTAAGAGAGTGCCAGATTTACAAGATTATTACACAGCCACACTTCTAGAACAACTCAGATTCTGGTTCTCACATCCAAATTCTAAACCACGGAGCTCCCTGGAACATGAAGCAGTGTCATTGGCGGACCTGCAGTCATTACTCCTAGCCAATGCCTTTTACCCGAACATTAAAATAGGTACTGACCATCCTACGATCTCAGCCTCCATATCAGCATGGAATTGCTTTTTACAATGTGGTAACCAATCTGCTAACCCAGTAATGATTTTACTCACCATGAAAACGCTCAAATTCATGAACCCAGATGTGGTGGTTAATAGTTGGATTGCTAAGGGAATTAATGAGGTCTCCTTGATACTCAGAAATGACAAGCTCATCCCATTTGAAGAAATTTATTTAAAATGTAATCTACAAAAAGGAGAATTTCTGACATATGCTCAACTACAATCCACCTTATCCCACATTCCCTCATTTGTGTTAAAGCTCTCCCCTGAAGCATGGCAATTTTGGACCAAACCCTAAACAGAAGGAAATTTCTGGTATAATCGTCTACATGATAAACTTACCCTTTCCCCACCCAGTCCATTGACTAAATGGTCAAACTAAATATCGACATTACTGACCAACAATGGCATAAAGCTATTGCAATTAATCTATCAACCCCAAAATGTTGCACATATTGGGAGATGGCACAGAAAATACACCTTCGATGGTACTATACTTCATACATACTTGCTAAATTTAACTCTAACCATTCCAACCTATGCTGGAGAGGCTGCGGCCTACTGGGCACCTTGTCACATGTTCTGTGGCTCTTTCCTAACATCCATAGTTTTTGGAACTCAATCTTAAGGCTCATATCAAAACTGATTATCTCCAGACCCAACTCAAGGCTAGCTATTCTTAGTATTGGAATAGAAACTTACCCACCTGACCTCAGACACATGTTCATGCAGGTATTATTCGCAGCACTCTTGATCCTTGTGAGAAAGTGGAAATCTAACTCAGCCCCTAATGTAGGAGAAGTAGTAAATCTTATCTCTGAAACATACTATCTAGAGCAGATTATGGCATATAAGCATGGTTGTCTCTCCAAATTCCATAAATAATGGAGTGCTTGGAAAGCCTTCCACAAAGAGTAAGAATCTCTCCCCTCCCTGATATAAAAGTAGGCTGGAGCAATGGGACTGTACCCACCCACCTTTTATAACGTTTCCCCCTATATCCCCTTTCCCATTTCCCTCTATCCCTTACTTCTGTGTAGAAATGCAAATAAAATAGATATATCACTTTAAGTTAATTATAGCTGAACCTGTTACTTTGTAGACTTAAGGTAGTACAACAGATAGACAATAATGTTTACACTGAATACTACTCTACTAATAGGCATATGTTAGATGTTTGATTACTGTTGAAATGTTGGAACACTACTTGTGCTCAGATATATTGAATGTTTCATAATCTTCTTGAGACTGTACTGTACTGTACTTGTACTGTAATTGTTTTTTTTGTTTTCTCAGAATTTTTTTTCAATAAAAATTATTTTAAATAAACAGTAAGTGCTTATCTTTATTACTGATTAGGGATGGGCTGTCTGTTCGAGTCGAACATGAGTTCGACTCGAACATTGGCTGTTCGCCCGTTCGCCGAATAGCGAACAATTTGGGGTGTTCGTCGCAAATTCAAAAGTCACGGAACACCCTTTAAAAGTCTATGGGAGAAATCAAAAGTGCTAGTTTTAAAGGCTAATATGCAACTTATTGTCATAAAAAGTGTTTGGGGACCTGGGTCCTGCCCCAGGGGACATGTATTAATGCAAAAAAAAGTTTTAAAAATGGCAGTTTTTTCGGGAGCAGTGATTTTAATGATGCTTAAAGTGAAACAATAACAGTTAAATATTCCTTTAAATTTCGTACCTGGGGGGTGTCTATAGTATGCCTGTAAAGTAGCGCATGTTTCCCGTGTTTATAACAGTCCGAGAGCAAAATGACATTTCTAAAGGAAAAAAAAAGTCATTTAAAAGTGCTAGCGCTAGTGCCGGCTATTAATGAATTGTCGGTCCTGACAATACACATAAAAGTCATTGAAATTCATTGAAAAATAAAAAAAATAAAAATGCGTGGGGGTCCCCCAAAATTCCATTACCAGGCCCTTCAGGTCTCGTATGGATTTTAAGGGGAACTCCGCGCCAAAATTTTTTTAAAAAATGGCGTGGATCAGAGAAAAATCATTTAGCACAGCAACAATAGCCCTAGCTTGTTTGCAATAGGTGGACGCCACTCGGTGAGTGGATAGTGGTGCTCACCTGCACTCTACTCAGTTTAGACGGTATAGCTACGCAGGCTAAATATCAAACCAAATTAATAAAAGCTCACAAATTGATTAAGACATAAGATGATATGTTACCAATATCGCAATAATATCTATCTCTACTTTTATGTGTTTTTGTATTACATTACTGTATACTGTACACTTTTTCTTTCTCAATAAAATAAGATTGAATTAAAAAATGGCGTGGAGTTCCCCCAAAAATCCACATCAGACCCTTATCTGAGCATGCAAGCTGGCAGGCCTCAGGAAAAGAGGGGGGAATGAGAGAGCACCCCCTTCCTGAACAGTACCAGGCCACATGCCCTCAACATTGGGAGGGTGCTTTGGGGTAGCCCCCAAAGCACCTTGTCCCCATGTTGATGGGGAGAAGGGCCTCATCCCCACAACCCTTGCCCGGTAGTTGTGGGGGCCTGCGGGCGGGGGGCTTATCGGAATCTGAAAGCCCCCTTCAACCTTTTGCCGCCCGCCCACTATCATATGATGGCGGCTGATTCACACAGGACATGCGCGCGATCGCGGGCGCGCAGCCCTGCTCTGTCAGTGTCGCCGTGTCCCCGGGACACAGCGCGTCACTGACAGGGGTGAACAGCCATTGGGCATGGCTGTTCACCATGTGATCGGTTGCGATTATGTCACGGCCGATCACAAAATCGGTATTCCCTGGTTTAGACCGCACATGCGCACGATCGGGAGCACGCAGCGCGGTCACGTCGGTGGCCACGTGTTCCCAGGAACACTGCTCGTCACCGACAAGGGTAAACAGCCAATGGCTGATGGCTGTTTACCACGTGATCGGCTGTGTCACTAAATGTAAACAAAGACCGGTTACTAGCTGTTACCGGCTCTTCTCTCCTCACACACCGTTACCAGTGTGAGGAGAGAAGAGCCAGGAGCAGTGAGTGACCGATCTATGCTTGTAGTGTACTGCACCAACACCACAAATAAAAGAGAACCTGTCACACCCCCCAAATTACAGCTGTCACCCAACAGTCACCACATCAGTGCCCATAAAAGTGCACCTGTCACCCATCAGTGCCCACAAAGTGCACCTGTCACTTATCAGTGCCCACAAAGTGCACCTGTCACCCATCAGTGCCCACAAAGTGCACCTGTCACCTATCAGTGCCCACAAAGTGCACCTGTCACCCATCAGTGCCCAAAAAGTGCACCTGTCACCGTCAGAGACTGCCGTCAGCGGTGCACCTGTCGCCCATCAGTGACCGTCATCAGTGACCGCCATCAGTGACCCATTCGTGACCCTCATCTGTCACCTATCAGTCCCATAAAGTGCACCAGTCACCATCAGAGACTGCCATCAGTGACTGTCATCTGTCACCCACCAGTGACCGTCGCATGTCACCTGCTACCTACCCACCAGTGACGTCACACGTCACCTGTCACCCATCAGTGACTGTTACCTGTCACCGATCACCTGTCGCCCATCAGTGACCGCCACCTGTCACCCATCACCTGTTTCCCATCAGCAACCGTAATTTGTCACCTGTCGCACAGCCCATCAGAAAAAATGTCCAAAAGATTCTATACAAGTGAGGAGGCGTTTTAGATCCTCTCCATGACTGATGAGAGCAGCGGGGAGTTCTCATCAGAATCAAATGCCAATTCCGATTGTGAATCAAATTCAGCATTTGAACCAATCGATAGTAGTGGATCGGCAAACGAATCAGAGGAAGAATGGATCCCCCCTAAAAGAGCACGGCGCTCTGGAAACCAGGCAGCCACCAGCAATATACCCCAGGATCAAATTCTCAGGCCCAGTACCAGTGCTGCTGCCAGCGATAGACCCCAAAACCAAAGACCCAGTACCAGAGCTGCCGCTAGCGAAAGGCCACAAGAAATGCCCAGTACCAGCACTTCCACAGCATCACGCCCAAATGCCAGCACAGGAACTCCAACTACCAGCACTGGAGTGCCACATCCCCCAAGAGCCAGGGCCGCTACATATCTCCCAGATGGTCTTGCCAATCCAACATGGCTGCCTTCCGACTCAGGATCAGCAAGAATTTCCCCTTTCACCGCACAGCCAGGTGTGCAGGCCAATACCCAAAATTTTTCTGAAATTGATTGTTTTAATTTATTTTTGCCCAATAATTTGCTGCAACTCATCGTGGACCAGACCAATTTATATGCCCAGCAGCATATTGCCAACAACCCCCAATCTTCATACGCCCGTCCATTCGAGTGGAAGGATTTGACTCTGGAGGAGTTCAAAATGTTTATGGGCCTCACCATAAACATGGGGCTTACAAAAAAATGAAGGACATGCCTACTGGTCCACCCACCCCATTCACCACATACCCATTTATTCTTCTGTAATGTCCGATATGAGATAATAATGCGCTTTCTTCATTTCAGTGACAACACCCAGTGCCCTCCCCGCAATCATCCAAATTATGATAAATTATATAAAATACGCCCACTCATTAATTTCTTTTCCCAACGATTTGCAGAACTCTATGTCCCAGATAAGCATATATGTGTAGATCAGTCCCTGGTACCCTTTTCAGGCTGGCTAGGAATAAAACAATACATTCCTAGCAAAAGGACCAAATACGGAGTGAAATTTTATAAGCTTTGCGAGAGAGTCACGGGATATCTGTATGCGTTCCGCATATACGAAGGAAGAGATTCCCAGCTCCAGCCCCCTGAGTGCCCGGCCTACATGGGCACAACTGGTAAAATTGTATGGTACCTGGCCTACCCACTGCTGAAGAAAGGTTACCACTAGGGACTAGTTCGCACCAGAACCTGCGAATGGACCGAAAGTTCGCACGAACGTTAGAACCCCATTGACGTCTATGGGACTCGAACGTTCGAAATCAAAAGTGCTCATTTTAAAGGCTAATTTGCATGGTATTGTCCTAAAAAGGGTTTGGGGACCCGGGTCCTACCCCAGGGGACATGTATCAATGCAAAAAAAACTTTTAAAAACGGCCGTTTTTTCGGGAGCAGTGATTTTAATGATGCTTAAAGTAAAAAAAAAAAAAGTGAAATATTCCTTTAAATATCGTACCTGGGGGGTGTCTATAGTATGCCTGTAAAGTGACGCGTGTTTCCCGTGTTTAGAACAGTCCCTGCACCAAATGTCATTTTTAAAGGAAAAAATCTCATTTAAAACTGCTTGCGGGTTTAATGTAATGTCGGGTCATGGCAATATGGATGAAAATCAGTGAGACAAAAGGCATGGGTACCCCCCAGTCCAATACCAGGCCCTTTGGGTCTTGTATGGATATTAAGGGGAACCCCGCACCCAAATTAAAATAAGGAAAGGTGTGGGGCCACCAGGCCCTATATACTCTGAACAGCAGTATACAGGCGGTGCAAACAAGACAGGGACTGTAGGTTTGTTGTTAAGTAGAATCTGTTTGTAATTTTGAACGGGTACATTTTTAACGTGTTTAGCTCCAGCCAAAAAATCTTTTTTAAGCTTTTTGGAAAACATAGGGAAGGGTTATCACCCCTGTGACATTTGTTTTGCTGTCTTTCCTCCTCTTCAGAAGATTTCACCTCACTTTTTGTCCCAATGAAAAATGTTTTTTGAAAATTTGGGTTTTTTTGTGGAACAAGGATTGGAAAGCATCAGTGGAAAGGAGAATTTTTTTTCCCATATTAACTCTTACAGGAGAGAATTTCCCTTCCTAGGGGTAGATTTCATCTCACTTCCTGTTGTCTCCTTCCGTTTGCAAGTAGGAGTCATTTGTAAGTTAGATGTTTGAAAGTAGGGTCCTGCCCTATATAGAAAGAAATATAGGGCAGGACCAGAAATTTGGGCCTTAGGTGTTGCTGTGGCCACAACACTGTAAGCCCTCACAGGGCCCTGCTGTGAAATATTAGATCAAGAATTGTAATTACATGCCCCTGTTGAACAGGAGCTGAAAAATTAGGCCTTAGGCACTGGTGCTGGTGCCACAACACTGCAACCCCCTCACAGACACTCTAGTTGGAACGCAGGAACGAGCCCTGCTGCAAAGTATTGCATCAAAAATTGTAATTACACGCCCCTGTTAAACAAGGGCTGAAAAGTTGGACCTTGGGCACTGGTGCTGGTGCCACAACACTGCAACCCCTCACAGACACTCTAGTTGGAACGCAGGAGCGAGCCCTGCTGCAAAGTATTGCATCAAAAATTGTAATTACACGCCCCTGTTAGACAGGAGCAGAAAAATTGGGCCTTGGGCACTGGTGCTGGTGCCACAACACTGCAACCCCTCACAGACACTCTAGTTGGAATGCAGGAACGAGCCCTGCTGCAAAGTATTGCATCAAAAATTGTAATTACACGCCCCTGTTAGACAGGAGCAGAAAAATTGGGCCTTGGGCACTGGTGCTGGTGCCACAACACTGCAACCCCTCACAGACACTCTAGTTGGAATGCAGGAACGAGCCCTGCTGCAAAGTATTGCATCAAATATTGTAATTACACGCCCCTGTTAGACAGGAGCAGAAAAATTGGGCCTTGGGCACTGGTGCTGGTGCCAAAACACTGCAACCCCTCACAGACACTCTAGTTGGAATGCAGGAACGAGCCCTGCTGCAAAGTATTACATCAAAAATTGTAATTACACGCCCCTGTTAAACAGGGGCTGAAAAATTGTGCCTTAGGCACTGGTGGTGGCGCCCAGAACCAAAAATGTTCTTACAAGCTATCAGCGTGATGATTGAGGAGGAAGAGGATAATTACTCAGGGATAGTCACTCAGCATCAGCATAGGCAGTCTTTGAAGGGATCTGAGATTTCAAAAAAAATTATAGGGTTACATCAGCATCAGGTGCTTGGTAGCTGGTGGTGATCCAAGACTGATTCATTTTTATGAAGGTCAGTCGATCGACCGAGTCGGTGGACAGACACACCCTGTGATCGGTTACAAAGCCTCCAGCAGCACTGAATGTGCGTTCCGAAAGAACGCTGGATGCAGGACAGGCCAGTAGCTCAATTGCATACTGTGCAAGCTCTGGCCAGTGATCCATCCTCAAGACCCAGTAACCCAGAGGATTTTCGGTGGGAAAGGTGTCCAAGTCTGATCTTGCCCCTAGGTATTCCTGCACCATGTAAAACAGACGCTGGCGATGGTTGCTGGAACCGATCATACCTTGGGGCTGCGGACCAAAAAATTGTCTGAACGCATCGGTCAGACGGCCACCTTCTCCACCGCTCCTTCTTTGCCTGACCGTAGCCTCAGCAACACGTTGTCCAGAAACAGGAGTTTGTAACCTCCCAGTCTCTGGGAACGCGTTGCACAGACCTTTCTGCAAGGCCTCCCGAAGATGTTTCATCCTCTGCTCCCTCTGCGATGGCAAGATAAGGTCCGCAACCTTACCCTTGTAACGTGGATCAAGGAGGGTTGCCAGCCAGTATTGGTCTTTCTCCTTGATACCACGAATACGAGGATCCTTACGCAGGCTTTGCAGGATCAGGGAGGCCATGCAGCATAGGTTTGCTGAGGCATTCGGTCCGGAGTCCTCTGGTCACTAAGGATGACATGGTCCGCAGCCACCTCCTCCCAGCCACGTACAAGTCCATGTGTTTCTTGGGACTGATCCCTTAAAGACTGCTGCTGATGCTGAGTGCCAGACTCCACCTCCATACTGACACAATCTTCCTCCTCCTCCTCCTCCTCCTCGTCCTCTTCCTGTGTGATCGGCGGGCACGCAGGAACACTGTCTGGATAAAGGGGGCCTTGAGAGCTAAGGAAGTCCTCCTCTTCCTGCCTCTGTTCTGCCTCAAGTGCCCTGTCCATTATTCCATGCAGCGTGTGCTCCAACAGGTGGACAAGAGGGACAGTGTCACTGATGCATGCACTGTCACTGCTCACCATCCTCGTGGCCTCCTCAAATGGTGACAGGACAGTGCATGCATCCCTGATCATGGCCCACTGGCGTGGGGAAAAAAACCAAGCTCCCCTGACCCTGTCCTGGTGCCATAGTCGCACAGGTACTCATTGATGGCCCTCTGCTGCGTGTGCAGCCGCTGCAGCATGGCCAACGTTGAGTTCCACCTGGTGGGCATGTCACAGATTAGGCGGTTCTTGGGCAGGTTAAACTCCTTTTGGAGGTCCGTCAGCCGAGCACTGGCATTATATGACCGGCGGAAATGCACACAGACTTTCCTGGCCTGCCTCAGGACATCCTGTAAGCCCGGGTACCTGCCCAAGAACCGCTGCACCACCAAGTTAAGGACGTGAGCCAAACAGGGCACATGGGTCATTTGTCCCTGTCGGAGGGCAGAGAGGAGGTTGGTGCCATTGTCGCAAACCACCATTCCTGCCTTAAGTTGGCGTGGCGTCAACCACCTCTGAACCTGCCCCTGCAGAGCTGACAGAACCTCTGCCCCAGTGTGGCTCCTGTCCCCCAAGCACACCAGCTCAAGCACCGCATGGCATCTTTTGGCCTGTGTACTTGCGTAGCCCCTTGAACGACTACGGAGCACCGCTGGTTCCGAGGAAGAGGCCATGGAGGAAGAAGAAGAGGAGGTTGTGGAGGAGAGAGGTGTGTCACAATCATTAGCATTTTGGAGGCGTGGTGGCGGAACAACCTTCAACACTACTGCACCTTGTCCTGCATCCTTCCCAGCTGCCAGCAGAGTCACCCAATGCGCCGTGAAACTTAGGTAACGTCCCTGTCCATGCCTGCTGGACCATGAGTCAGCGGTAATATGCACCTTACCGCTGACCGCCCTTTCCAGCGAGGCATGGACATTGCCTTCCACATGCCGGTAGAGAGCCGGAATCGCCTTCCGTGAGAAAAAGTGGCGTTTGGGTACCTGCCAAGGGGGCAGAGTCTACCAACTGAAAAGGCAGCAGTTGAAGTGCTAGCAATTTTGCCAAGCTAGCATTCAACCGCTGGGCATGTGGATGGCTGGGAGCAAACTTCATTCGGCGGTGCAACAGCTGGGGCAGGGAAATTTGCCTGGTACAATCTGACGTCGGTGTACCAAAAGCAGATTGCCCACAAGTACTTGGCTGTGACACACTGTTGTGGAATCTCATATTAGCCAATGTATTTCATATATATATATTGATTTGCATATATTTTATTGATAATTATTATTATTATTATTATTATTATTCATATTATTATATAGTAGTGGTTTTATCAATATTATTATTCAATAAGTAAAGCAACAATTATTAATCTTTAATAATGTATACTGTGTTTTCCATAGATTTAGAAAGTCTTAATTTATAAGTGTTGAACTTTAAATGACCTCTGCTTTATGACAAGTACTTATACACAGGTGTTCTCGAAAATGTATTAAGATAGTTTACTGGGTGAAAGTTCATTAGGATAGATTCAAGTAATATAGAATTGTCTCAAGTCTGAAATGAATATAAGTCAGACAGATAAAGATATGAAAACAGGTGGTTTAGAAATAATTAAAGTTATGTACAGTACATTAAATTAAGTTTGACAAGGTCAAACAAAGGTCTGCTTGTGCCCTCATTAAAACTGTTAAAATACATACATATAGTGAGACATATAACACATCTGGTGGGGTTATTGAAAGTTCATTGTCTCATAGTCGTAAATCTGCAAATCCTTGAAGCTAGTATCAAGAGAAGAAGAGCTTGATAAGTCAAGCTGGGTGCCAGACTGTCTCTACACAGCTGTTTTTAATTGGACAAACCCAGTTATAAAACACTTTAATGAACATATAGGAATTTTGGGAATAATTAAGTTTGTCTGGTTGTAGAACAAGTGTCAGATTTATGGTTAGTTACTTTGACGAAGATCTTAGCGACCAATCACATGTAAGAAAGATAGTTGAGATAAGACTTGTGAAATGGTATATAAATGCAAGCTCTGTAATTGTTAGACAGACAAGTCAGATAGGAGCTCATAAGGCTGAACTCTATGTATGCTGCCCTATTGCACGGGTCATAGAGGTCAGAACCAATGGGCAAGTATCTGTCCTAACTTGTCCCCTCGGACAAGTCAGATAGGAGCTCATAAGGCTGAACTCTATGTATGCTGCCCTATTGCACGGGTCATAGAGGTCAGAACCAATGGGCAAGTATTTGTCCATAACTTGTCTCCTCGTACGAGTCAGAGAAGACTTCTTGACTTGTTCCAGAATGTGGTCTCAGGTGAATTTCCCTCAAAGACTTGGTCGAGCTGGAACTCTGGGAGGAGACCAGACCACCGGCCAATTGGCTGGTCCCTATCAGGTGAGAGGTTCCCAAGAATTGGCAGTAAAGACCCATTCTGGTTCAAGGTGAGAACACTTCACAATTGTTTCAATTTGGTTAGAGGATAAGAATACTTATATCTAATATGCATGCATTGTAAGAAACTGTATAAATTAGACCTGTATATTGTAATATTTTGAACAAGAACCTGTATGTTATCAGCTGTTAATAAACCTGCATTGCTGAAGTTCTGCCTGGTTCGAAACTTTACTATTCTACTTCAACACCTAATTCTACACCTTCATTCCTCTCAGTGCAGGTCTCAGAGAGGACTGAAGGTCTAGTGGGGTTGGAAATCTCAGCTGATGAGGAGCAAGGAGAGGTCCTCTTTGTTCTTTGGTGTGGGTCTTTTAGATGCGCTTGCCAACGAACTGCATGGCAGGTCAACATATGTCTGGTCAATCATGTGGTACCCAAGCGGGAGATGTTTTGGCCACGTGAGATACACTTGAGACATATGTTGCAAATAGCAGCGGTGCGATCTGATGCACTCGTCTCAAAAAAGGCCCACACCAAAGAACTTTTTGAATAACGCGCAGAGACTGCAGCGCCCTGCACATGTGATGCAGTCAATGTGCTGCCCTTAGGTTGGCCCCTGGAGGGCATCCTGCCTCGTTGGTGATGTGCCGCCTCCTCCTCCTCCTCCTCTCTCCTATCAGGCACCCACGTTGAGTCAGTGACCTCATCATCCCCTCCCTCCTCATCACTGGAGCAAACCTGGCAGTATGCTGCAGCAAGGGGAGCATGACTGCCAGATTGCTGTCCTTCTTGGGCACCCCCTCTGTCCGTGCTCATGTTACTGCCTTCATCGAGCTCAGTATCATCATCAGAGCCTTCCAAACGCTGGGCATCCTCCTGGAGCATGTACCCAACACTGTGGTCAAACAGTTCGAGGGACTCCTCAGGAGGACATGGTGGAGCTAGGGAAGGAGTCACTGATGACATTGAGCCAAGGGAAGAGGCCGCTGCTTTGCCAGACAAAGCACCCTGGGCATGGGTGAAAGAGGATGAGGAGGATGAGGACGGCTTGGTCATCCACTCGACCAAGTCTTCCGCATGTTGCGGCTCAACACGGCCAGCTGCCGAAAAAAAGGCCAAGCGTGTCCCATGGCCACGTGCTGATGAGGATGCACCGTCTCCACGACCAGCACTAGACACAGAGCCTGCTTGCCCTCTCTTATTGGCTTGTGACTGTCTGCCTCTCCTTCTTGGCCTTCCAGACATACTAATGGCCTGTAGCTGCACTAAGCTGGGATATATATATATATATATATATATATATACTGCAGCTAGCAAAATCAACTGCCTGCCTGTAGTATGAGAACACCACCAACCTTCTACAGGTAGCTTTAGCTGAACACTGTGAGGTGGACGCACCCCACTAATTTGTAGGTTTAGCTGAACACTGTGAGCAGGACGCACTGCACTAACTGTAAATAGTCTAGCTGCCTGACCGTGGTACTAATAGGATCGAAAGAACACCAGTAATTTTCTTCAGGTAGCTTTATATACTGTAACAAGACAAGCCTGCCTGTCAGTAGCAAGATAAAAGGAACGGATCTAGCTGAACACTGTGAGCAGGACGCACTGCACTAACTGTAAATAGTCTAGCTGCCTGACCGTGGTACTAATAGGATCAAAAGAACACCAGTAATTTTCTTCAGGTAGCTTTTTATACTGTAACAAGACAAGCCTGCCTGTCAGTAGGAAGATAACAGGAACGGATCTAGCTGAACACTGTGAGCAGGACGCACTGCACTAACTGTAAATAGTCTAGCTGCCTGACCGTGGTACTAATAGGATCAAAAGAACACCAGTAATTTTCTTTAGGTAGCTGTAAATACTTTAACAAGACAAGCCTGCCTGTCAGTAGGAAGATAACAGGAACGGATCTAGCTGAACACTGTGAGCAAGACGCACTGCACTAAATGTAAATAGTCTAGCTGCCTGGCCGTGGTACTAATAGGATCAAAAGAACACCAGTAATTTTCTTCAGGTAGCTTTATATACTGTAACAAGACAAGCCTGCCTGTCAGTAGGAAGATAACAGGAACGGATCTAGCTGAACACTGTGAGCAGGACGCACTGCACTAACTGTAAATAGTCTAGCTGCCTGACCGTGGTACTAATAGGATCAAAAGAACACCAGTAATTTTCTTCAGGTAGCTTTATATACTGTAACAAGACAAGCCTGCCTGTCAGTAGGAAGATAACAGGAACGGATCTAGCTGAACACTGTGAGCAGGACGCACTGCACTAACTGTAAATAGTCTAGCTGCCTGACCTTGGTACTAATAGGATCAAAAGAACACCAGTAATTTTCTTTAGGTAGCTGTAAATACTTTAACAAGACAAGCCTGCCTGTCAGTAGAAAGATAACAGGAACGGATCTAGCTGAACACTGTGAGCAGGACGCACTGCACTAAATGTAAATAGTCTAGCTGCCTGACCATGGTACTAATAGGATCAAAAGAACACCAGTAATTTTCTTCAGGTAGCTTTATATACTGTAACAAGACAAGCCTGCCTGTCAGTAGGAAGATAACAGGAACGGATCTAGCTGAACACTGTGAGCAGGACGCACTGCACTAACTGTAAATAGTCTAGCTGCCTGACCGTGGTACTAATAGGATCAAAAGAACACCAGTAATTTTCTTCAGGTAGCTTTATATACTGTAACAAGACAAGCCTGCCTGTCAGTAGGAAGATAACAGGAACGGATCTAGCTGAACACTGTGAGCAGGACACACTGCACTAAATGTAAATAGTCTAGCTGCCTGACCGTGGTACTAGTAGGATCAAAAGAACACCAGTAATTTTCTTCAGGTAGCTTTATATACTGTAACAAGACAAGCCTGCCTGTCAGTAGGAAGATAACAGGAACGGATCTAGCTGAACACTGTGAGCAGGACGCACTGCACTAACTGTAAATAGTCTAGCTGCCTGACCGTGGTACTAATAGGATCAAAAGAACACCAGTAATTTTCTTCAGGTAGCTTTATATACTGTAACAAGACAAGCCTGCCTGTCAGTAGGAAGATAACAGGAACGGATCTAGCTGAACACTGTGAGCAGGACACACTGCACTAAATGTAAATAGTCTAGCTGCCTGACCGTGGTACTAGTAGGATCAAAAGAACACCAGTAATTTTCTTTAGGTAGCTTTATATACTGTAACAAGACAAGCCTGCCTGTCAGTAGGAAGATAACAGGAACAGATCTAGCTGAACACTGTGAGCAGGACGCACTGCACTAACTGTAAATAGTCTAGCTGCCTGACCGTGGTACTAATAGGATCAAAAGAACACCAGTAATTTTCTTCAGGTAGCTTTATATACTGTAACAAGACAAGCCTGCCTGTCAGTAGGAAGATAACAGGAACGGATCTAGCTGAACACTGTGAGCAGGACGCACTGCACTAAATGTAAATAGTCTAGCTGCCTGACCGTGGTACTAATAGGATCAAAAGAACACCAGTAATTTTCTTCAGGTAGCTTTATATACTGTAACAAGACAAGCCTGCCTGTCAGTAGGAAGATAACAGGAACGGATCTAGCTGAACACTGTGAGCAGGACGCACTGTACTAAATGTAAATAGTCTAGCTGCCTGACCGTGGTACTAATAGGATCAAAAGAACACCAGTAATTTTCTTTAGGTAGCTGTAAATACTGTAACAAGACAAGCCTGCCTGTCAGTAGGAAGATAACAGGAACGGATCTAGCTGAACACTGTGAGCAGGACGCACTGCACTAAATGTAAATAGTCTAGAAGATAACAGGAATGGATCTAGCTAAACTGAATACAGTGTATATATATATATATATATATATGCAACACCTGGGATGCATATATATACACAATACATTTTAAGTGCAGCTAACTGACTGACTGTCCTGTCTAATCTAGCTAACTCAAATGAAATGACACTGTCTCTCTCTCTCTCTCTAAGCACACCGGAACACACTGCTCAGGGCCGCCGTGCAGGCGGCCTTATATAGTGTGGGACGTGTACTAAATCCCCTGAGCCATAATTGGCCAAAGCCTCCTTGGCTTTGGCCAATTACGGCTCTCTGTTCAGGCGGCGCTGTGATTGGCCAAGCATGCGGGTCATAGTGCATGCTTGGCCAATCATCAGCAAGCAATGCACTGCGATGCCGCAGTGAATTATGGGCCGTGACGCGCCACACGAATTTGGCGCGAACGGCCCATATCGTTCGCAATTCGGCGAACGACCGAACAGCCGATGTTCGAGTCGAACATGGGTTCGGCTCGAACACGAAGCTCATCCCTAGTTACCACATATACCTGGATAACTTCTATACAAGCCTGCCCCTTTTCAATTACCTATACCTCGCACAAACCCTGACCTGTGGAACCTCCAGAAAGAATAGGAAGGGCTTCCCACAAGCCATAGTAAGTAAGAAATTGTGCAGGGGAGAAAGAGCAACTTTGAGATGCAACCAAGTGCTGGCCTTGAGGTGGAAGGATACCAGGAACATATACATGATGTCCACCATCCATGACGACACTACAATTGAAGTTCAGAGAAGACGAGGTCCCATTGTAAAGCCAAAATGTGTACAAGATTACAATCTGTACATGGGGGGGTGGATTTCAACGACCAAATGCTTCAGCCCTATTTAGCAATAAGGAGGTCCCGTTTCTGGTACAAGAAAGTAGCACTTTATTTAATTCATTTGGCCATTTATAATGCCTACATAATTTACACCAAATCCATCGAAAGCCCTGCCCACAATTCATTGAAGAAGTTGTCACATCCCTCATCTACCATCAAAGACCCCCCCCAGAGAATCTTTGCTCTGATGCTGTTAGCCTTCATGAACGCCACTTCCCGGACCACATTCCACCATCTGAAGCAGGCCGAAGATGCCAAAAAAGATGTCGAGTATGCAGCAGTAAAAGATTTCGAAGAGATACAAGCTACCATTGTCCCCAGTGTCCCCTTGAACCCGGCCTTTGCGTTGGTGAATGCTTCAGACTATATCACACATCCCTAAAATATTAGCCCATATTCTTAACCATTTCCCCATTTTCCATCATCTGTGCTGACCATTTCCCATGCTTCCTCAAATAACCATGCCACTGCCTTCTACGTGAACTGACCCTGGCCTGTTTTTTGACTATGCCTCTGCCAATCATTTGGACTGCTTACATGTGAACTGACCCTGGCCTGTTTTACCAACTACGCTTCTGCCTACTGTTTGGACTGCTTACATGTGAACTGACCATGGCCTGTTTTACCAACTACGCTTCTGCCAACCACTAAGACTGCTTGCACGTTATCTGACCCTGGCCTGTTTTATTGACTATGCTTTTGCCTACCGCTTGGACTGATCTGTTGCCCTTCTACTGTAGGACACAGGGGTCTCACATGTGAGGGGCTCCAGAAATGTTTTTCCGGATGGAGAAAACAATTTTCTTTTTTTTTTTTTAAATATTTTTATTGAGTTTTCACAGATATACATAACTCAGTACAGTGTACATTGATACAGAAAAATGTTATCCATAGTAAACATTTATCTCAAAAAATGAGCAAAACGGTATTGTTGAGGAATTAATAATGAACAGAACTTAAGAATACTTTTAATACAACATATTGGTTATTAGCATTTCTTTTCATTTGATTTGAGAAGTTTCGGAATACGATGAAAACACTTATAGGTGTTAGCTGGGATTGTCATGTAAACCGTGCAGATTAGGATAACTTTGATCTTGTGACTAACCATGTGAAGTTGTACTTCACATATCACGTAAAAAAGTAATAAGGGGTAGGTGTAATGTTCATTGTTAATGCCGACCATAGTAGTTCAACCCTCTCCCCTGGGCACCCCTAATGGGTACTATCTGTGCCCAGTGAGGGTGTATACATTAGTGTAATTGTAAGGCATGTCAGATCTAAATGTAGAATATAGTGGGGTATCTCTCTCGCCAGGAACTGTTGAGAGATTTACGTGTTCGGAATATGTATTTTGACGGGAAGTTGCGAATGGGAGAGAGGGGAATGAGGGGAAGACGGAGGTTTAGGCTGGGGCATATATTCATACAGTTATATGGTCATTCAAGAGTGAGCCTATGTTGCTATCAGAATCCATGATGGAAGGATTGTCCTGTGCTTGCGTCAGTTGTGATTCTTTAAAATGGATCCAACAGGCCCAAGTTTCTCTAAATTTAGATGGTGTGTCAGAAGTTCGATGTATGAGATTTTCTATTTCGGCCACTCTGTCCACTCTCCGAATCCATTCTGTGATTGAGGGAGGGGACGTGCTTCTCCAATGAACGGGAATGCACAAGTTTGCCGCATTTATGAGATGGAGAACTAACGACTTCTTGTATAAACGTTGAGGAATAGATGTATGATGAAGTAAATATTGTGCCGGGGTAAAGTCTGGGGTATATGTTGTTATTTGAGTGATTAAGCGATGTATGTCAGCCCAATAGGATTGAATGAGGGGACATTCCCACCAAATGTGGAGGAGTGTGCCTCTAGCTGCTTTACATCTCCAGCATTTAGGGGATATGTTTGGTATAAATTTGTTAATTTTATCGGGAGTCCTATACCATTTCGTGTAGATTTTGAATTTACACTCCTGTATCGCTACATTAATTGAACCTTTATGGATGTGATTGTGTACATTTCTCCACTCTTCCGGAGTAAAGACTTGGTTCAGTTCCGTTTCCCATTGTTTTAGTAAGTTATCCTCTTTGACGTCATACGATGTGAAAAAGAGTGCATGAATGGTCGAGATGAGGTGTCTTTGAGGTTCATGACTGTTGCATAGGAGTTTGAAGGGTGAGAGTTCCTTGTGTAGATTTGCGGTGGGTTGGAGGCTATGGATGAAGTGACGGATCTGAAGGTATTTGTAGAAAGAAATGTTATATTCTGGGAATTTGTTATTCAAAGCCTGGTGTGTCAGGAGGGATCCTTGAAGGAACATGTGTTGTGCTGTGAGACGTGGTCTTTGTGGGTCATTTGTCGGGTGGAGTAGAGACACTCCCGGCTTAAAGTCCGGGTTATCTTCTATAGGGGTCATTGGTCCTGGTGTGGGTTGAAGCTTCAGTATTTTGCATGCCGCTTTAAAATTTAAGAGTGTGGAGTTAATCATGGGATTTAATGTGGCTGTTTTCGGAATTTGTTTTGGGTTAATCCAAGGAAGAAGTTTCAACGGGATCTTGGTAAAAGCATTTTCAATATGTACCTACTCTCTTTCTTTGCTGTGTATGTGCCAGTCAACAATTCTGGCTAGATGGCAAACCCGGTAATAGGTTTGTATGTCCGGAACCGGTAATCCTCCCTGTAGTTTGGGGATCGTCAGTCTGTGCCAGTTCAATCTGGGCTGTTTGGAGAGCTAGATGAACTTCCTACAGATCCTTTTGTAAGTAGCAAAGAAAGAGAGTGGGAGCAGTATCGGGATGGTTTGGAGTAGGTATAGTAACTTAGGTAGTATGTTCATTTTTTAGCTATCCTTCCAAACCACGAAAATGGACCAGCTTGCCATTTTTGCAGGTCATTCTGGATGTTTTGTAAAATGGGTAGGAAGTTTAGCCTGAATAAGTCTGTCAATTTGGCTGGGATTTTGATGCCTAGGTACGTTATGGCCTGTGATTCCCAACCAAACGGGAAGTTATGTTTGCATTGTGTAACTGTCTCATTTGTTAGCGATATGTTAAGGGCTTTGGATTTAGAAAAATTTATTTGTAAGTTTGAAAGGGTTTTGAAGAGTGTGAAGTCTCTGAGAAGGTTTGGGATGGTAGTGATCGGTTCCGTGAGAAAGAGTAGGACGTCGTCCACGTATGCCGCTACTTTGTATTGTTTTGGTTAATTTCAATGCCTTTGATATCTGGGTTCTTTCTAATTCTGCGCAGCATGGGTTCCATAGTCAGAATAAAGATCAGGGGGGATAGAGGGCATCCCTGTCTAGTTCCGTTGGACACGGAGAAGGCGTCCGACAAGCCACCATTTACTCTTACTTTGGCTGTGGGAGATGAATAGAGAGTTAAAATCATTTTGATTAATCGCGTCGGAAGGCCTATTGAGTGCAGGGTTGCTTCCATAAAGTCCCAAGCCACCCTATCGAATGCCTTCTCCGCGTCCAACGACAGGAAGAAGCCCTGAGTAGCAGTGGAGGTTAACCAATAGTGTACGTTTAAAGCTTTAGAAGTGTTGTCTTTAGCTTCTCTACCAGGGACAAAACCTACTTGGTCAGTGGCAATTAAATTAGGAATCAGGGGTAAGAGACGGTTGGCTATGGCTTTGGCATATAATTTTACGTCAACATTTAGTAGAGAAATGGGGCAGTAATTAGAGACCATCTTGTTATCTTTTCCTGGTTTGGGGATGAGAGTAATATGTGCTTCTAATATGTCCTTGGAAACTGTACTAGTGGGTGTAAGGCTGTTAAACACCTTGACTAGGTGAGGTGTTAGCAGTTTAGGGAAGGCTTTGTAGTAACCGACTGGCAGTCCATCTGGACCAGGGCTTTTGCCCGGTTTCATATGTTTTAATGCCAGTGTTATCTCTTCCGTTGTCAAGGGTGTATCTAGAGATGCAGCCTCCTCAGCCTTGAGGGGTGAGGGAGAGTATTGGGATAGGAAATATTGAATTGCTGTATTCCTGTCTGTTAGGGTAGGAGAAGTCTGGTGGGTGCGAAGATTGTATAGGTCTGTGAAGTAGCGTACAAATTGTTTCGCTATGTCCTCTGACGCGACTATTGTTTTACCCGAGGGGTCTACGAGTGAGTGAATAGTGTGGGCAGCCTTTTTAGCCTGTAATGCTCTAGCTAGCATCTTCCCTGACTTGTTACCAAACTCATAGAAGCATTTTTTTGTAAGCATATATTTGCGTTTAATGTTCTTGTGTAATTCTTCTAAGAGGTCATTTCTCAATTGCATCACTTCAGCCAAGGTGTCTGAGGCCAGAGATGCTTTGTGTTTCCGTTCCAATTGTGATATGTGGTTAGTCAGTACCTCCAGTCTTGCTTTCCTTTGTCTGTTTCTATGTGCGGCCTGGGACAAGAACGTTCCTCTTATAACACATTTATGTGCAGCCCATACTACCTCTGAAGAAGATTCGCTCTGTCCGTTTTCAGTAAAATAGTTATTCAGGTGTTGGGAAATGGTGTGCGCGATTTCACTGTCTGTGAGGAGAGAGGTATCCAAGCGCCAGATGGGAGAGTGTTTTCTTATGTTGGGAATGTGAAGGGTCATGGAGATGGGGTTGTGGTCCGAGAGTATCATCGGGTCAGTAGTGGATGTTTGAAGCATTGGCAGGTCATTTTGGGAGATAAAGAAGTAATCTATTTGTGAATATTTGGAGTGCGGCGGGGAGAAAACGGTAAAGTCTTTGCCATTTGGGTTAAGTGTGTGCCATGTGTCATGTAATAATAAGTCTCTGAATTGCGTTTTGATAGCGCGTAGAGCCCTATAAGTAGAAGATGAGGCCCCATTGGATGTATCGAGGGGAGGATAGAGAGGAATATTGAAGTCACCGCCTACTATAAGAGTGCCTGCGCTAAAAGTCGTGAGAAGTTGCATTGTGTTACGAAAAAAGGTCACCTGTTGTGTGTTTGGCGCGTATAGGTTGGCGTTTGTAAATGTTTGTTTGTGTATAGAGCCTTTGATGAAAAGGAATCTACCCTGAGGGTCTTGTTTTACATCAGTTACGACCAGTGGGCAGTGCTTTGATAAAAGGATGCATACACCTTTCGATTTGGCTTCAGTATTGGATGCATGGTATACAGTTGGAAAGTGTTTGTTCTGCAGTTTGGGGATTGCATCTGATCAAAAATGTGTCTCTTGGATAAGTGCAATATGGGTTTTGGTTTTTTTGGAATGAGGCAAGTAATAGAGAACATTTTTCGGGTGTGTTTAGGCCGCGGATGTTCATGGAGCGTAGGTTAAGTGCTGAGTATGTTGAAGTCTTTGTATTAGATAAGTTAGTGGGAGCCATGACCTCCGTCAGGGTCGGGGGAAGGTAACGTACCAGGTGAAAAGGTTCTGGGAAAGTGCGTTTAGTGTGTACGACGTTGGCTGATGGTAAGGTGTGTAGCGGTCACGTGATAGACCGATGAGGTAGCAGTGATATTAATCAATCCTGCTGTCTCGCTACTAACAGAAAATCGGTAAGATACAGCGCAATGACAGTCCCCAATCCGAGAAGCCCCGGCTGGTACACTTCACTGCAGCTGTGTGGGGGTTGGTGTAGACCTGACACGAGTTAGTTTGTAGTGTGGTGAAGTAATGATACCTGTGTGTCCTACTATCCTGCGACTACTGGTCTCTGATTAAGGCGGAGTGCGCAAGTTTACATTTTCTCGGCGTGGAGGATAATGTTGTGGGTGTTTGGGTGGGGCATGGCAGGGCGGGTCGTGGACCCATGAGAAAAGAGTGCCAAAATGAAGTCCACTTTACTGAAAATAAGCTTAAATGTAAAGTGTCCACAAATTCACAAATTGTATGCCTGTATGAGGGCGGCTTGAGGTCCAGCCACCAAGCCACTCTC
Source organism: Lithobates clamitans (assembly GCA_037952925.1). Lineage (NCBI taxonomy): Eukaryota > Metazoa > Chordata > Amphibia > Anura > Ranidae > Lithobates > Lithobates clamitans. Next base: position 172,248 of record JBBGZY010000188.1, read on the forward strand.
ATAGAGAAGTATTCTCGGCTCTCTGAAAACCTCGCCGCTTCCCCCTGGAGGCGCGGTAGAGGATCTAGAGTGCAAGGCGAGAAAACAGTACATTCTAGGTTGCATAGTTAGAAGGAGATCTATCAGGCTAAACACCAAATCTTTACAGGTATGAAATTATCTGTTTAGTAAAGCATGAACTATAACCATGAAAACCATACATTTGCGAGGTATGAACTTATGCGTATATATTACAACACTGAATACCTGGACAAGCAGATCAGTTACACAGTTATGTGGATAGAAAAGGAGAGCCATTGATGCTTTACCCAGCAAAACTATAACTGGGAAGCCAAGTGATGGCTGCAGGCTGCAGAAGGAAAATACCTCAGCGGGATGCAGAATCGAGTGCATTATACCTCCCGTAGTTATACGTGGATTCGGAGTCAGCCGGAGTCTACATGTTCCTGCAGGAATTGGTCTCGGGTGCTTTGTCAGTCCCGTCTGTGAGTCCTTTCTCTTAAGAGTGAGTGCGCTCTTCTTGTAGTTATTCCGTTGCAAGAGACGTAGACGAGCCTCCGGTCCCCATAGGGAGGGGTGTGCGGTGTGTAAAATGCATAGGTCCACGGAAGATTCTCCAGGGGTCGCCTAACCATGGGGAGTCCGATCGAGGTGTGTTACCGCTTGGCACCCTGTGCTGACAGATATCCGACGACATCCATGAGTTCTGTACTAGCGGAGCGATCCCTGAAGAAGCCTCCTGTTTGGCTGGAGGACGCCGTTTGGTGACGTATGAGTACATTCTTTACTTGCTGTTTCCGGCGCATCAATAGTACCAGAATGGGGAATGCCGGGAGCAGGCTGCGTTGCTGTGGAGATCAATTACTTGTTTCCGGGGAGTTGTCGCCCTGCATTCTGGGGATTGTAGTATACACAGCCATCTTCTAGATTCCATGTGTAGGAAGGTGATAGCTTTCTTCAAGCACCCTGTAGATGTAACTTAAAACAGATATTTCACAGTCTGTGTTTGCCGCTTGGAGGTGATCAGGTGAAATCTTCAGTGTGTAAAAACAGTTGGAACAGAAACATAACTGAAATAAAAGGAACTTTATCCGGGCCAGTAGGTTTGAAAGTCTGACCTGGCAAAAACAGAAGTACCGTAGCCCGAAAATCACTAACGCTTGCGGGTAGTGTTAGCGTTCCCGCCTGGCCCTCCTTGAGTTGGGAGAGTGCGGGCTGTGGTTGCGGCGGTTAGCGCGGTGTGTGCCATGAGGCGGTGTGATAGACGGGGATCTTCTCCTCCTTTGGCTTGCATGAGAAGCCTCCATGGGTTCTTTAGGTGGGTGGTCTCTGCGCACTGCGGAGCGGCGGAATTCCGCATACCAGTTGGGTACTTCTATCCTCGGGATGTGCAGGGTGTCACAAAAGAGAGGGAGATCTTCAGGTACTCTTAAAAAAGCCGTACGGCCTTGTGAGGTAGCAGCTAAACAGAAAGGGAATTTCCATTTGTAGGTAATACTTTTAGCTCGCAGTGTCCAGCAGGGGTTTCAGGTCCCTACGGTGTTGAAGGGTTATGCCTGATAGGTCTTGATAGATTTGGACAATTTTTCCCTCGTGCACTATTTGTGGAACGGCTCTGGCTTGTTTGAGTATTTCTTCCTTGATCCGAAAATCTGTGAGACAGCAGATGATATCCCTCGGTGGATCTGTGTCTTTGCCTTTAGGCCGCAGTGCCCTATGGATCCTTTCTAATTCAATAGGTGTCTGGAGTGGTCTGTGAAGAAGACCATTAAACAGGCTTATGGTAGAATGCGCAATCTGTTCGCCTTCTATTGATTCGGGTAGTCCTCTGATACGCAGATTGTGGCGTCTGCCACGGTTGTCGAGGTCCTCGAGGTGTCTTTGCATGTCTCTCATCTGGAGCGTGTGAGTGTCGACATGCATAGTCGTTTTGCGCAGTTGTAGGTCCTGACGATCCGCCATTTTTTCCGCCGCCTGCACTCTATCAGAGAGGGCGCGGATGTCGATACGGAGCTCCGAGATTGCTGCCGAAAGGGTATCCTTGATGTCTGCGGCTATCATCCGCAGGTCTTGGATGTTTAGTTGAGGTGGTGTCCGGTCCTCGGTTCCGTTTGTCTGGCCGAGCGGGAGATTGTGTGTTAGAGCTCCCGTTTGTGAGGAAGGTGCGGCCTCTGAGATACTGAGGCGGGAAGGCGCCATGTTGCCCCTGCCTGTCCGGAACATTTCTGGGATGTTGTGTCCAGCATTGCCCGGTTGCTCTCTGGATGAGCGGGACCGAGAGGTCGAGGTGTTCCGGGACGCAGTCCCCATGTGTTTGGCCGAGTAAATGGCGTTAGAACCACCGATTGATTGATAGCAAGTCTCGGATAGCAGGAGCTACTGGTTTAAGCGGCCATCTTCATGCCAGGTCAGGCCACGCTCCCCAACAATTTTTTTTTGTTGTCTCCGGGTTTCATAATCTCTGGATTAGGGTCTGGAGTCCGGAGGCTTCTTCGAGATTTGGGTGGTTCGAAGCCTCTACCCCTGTGCCCCTGTGCACAGGTCTTACCTGATTGTGGCCCTCAGCCTGCTGCTGACTTACTGCCGCCATCCCCCTGCCTGCAGCAACACCTCTACCTGCTACCTGGACTATGGAAATAATTAGCTGTAGCAAGAGGCAGTATGTTTACGAAGGCCTGGAGAGCGGTACAATAATGAGTGCAGGGAGGTAACGGTGTACCAGGACCAATATTATGGCTGTGCTGGCTGTCTCTGCCTGGACAATTTCTATGGACAAATGCTTTGGCTGTGCTGACGATATCCTTGTGCTGACTATAGACAATATTCCTGCCTGTTGCCTAAATAATTACTATTGTTGCTAAGCACATCCCTGCCTGCTGCCTGCTGCATGCTGCATGCTGCCTGCACCAATTCTCTCCTCTGGGGACACTACTAAAACCACAGGTAATACTTTTTTTTTTACCCTTTCCTCAATAGAATTTATTTTGGAGTGTAATTTTTGGTATGTAAATGCTATGTGTTAGAAATATAAGGGCCTTCAAAAATAATATGCTGTCAGGAAATTAGATGTGTAATTGCTTGTATGCTTGTAGAACGCCTGAAGGTGCTACTTCAATGGTGGCCCTCTGTATGTGGTCAGGCTGTGTAAAAGTCTGACACATTTGGTATCGCCATACTCAGGAGGAGTAGCAGAATGTATTTTGGGTAGTCATTTTTGCTATGTACATGCTATGTGTTGAAAATATCTTAAAAATAGACAACTTTGTGGAAAAAAAATGCGTTTTCATTTTTTTTCCACATTTTCCAAAAACTTCTGGAAAAAAATGAATCGTTCAAAAGACTCATTATGCCTCATAGATTATACATTGGGGTGTCTGAGTTCCAAAATGGGGTCATTTTGAGGGCGTTTCCATTGTCCTTGTGCTCCAGGGCCTTCAAAATTGTAATAGGTGGTTGAGAAATGAGATGTGTAATTTATGCTTGTAGAACGCCTGAAGGTGCTTCTTCACTGGTGGGCCTCTGTATGTGGCCAGGCTGTGTAAAAGTCTCACACATGTGGTATCGCCATACTCAGGAGGAGTAGCAAAATGTATTCTGGGGTGTCATTTTTGCTATGTACATGCTATGTGTTGGAATTATCTTAAAAATGGACAACTTTGTGGGAAAAAAATGCGTTTTAATTTTTTTTACACATTTTCCAAAAACTTCTGGAAAAAAATGAACAGTTCAAAAGACTCATTATGCCTCATAGATTATACATTGGGGTGTCAGCTTTCAAAAATGGGGTCATTTTGTGGACGTTTCCATTGTCCTGGGGCTCCAGGGCCTTCAAAACTGTAATAGGTGGTTGAGAAATGAGATGTGTAATTTATGCTTGTAGAACGCCTGAAGGTGCTACTTCCCTGGCGGGCCTCTGTATGTGGCCAGGCTGTGTAAAAGTCTCACACATGTGGTATTGACATACTCAGGAGAGGTAGCAAAATGTATTTTGGGGTGTCATTTTTGCTATGTACATGCTATGTGTTGGAATTATCTTAAAAATGGACAACTTTTTTTGGAAAAAAAATGCGTTTTCATTTTTTTCCCACATTTTCCAAAAACTTCTGGAAAAAAATGAACAGTTCAAAAGACTCATTATGCCTCATAGATTATATGTTGGGGTGTCTGCTTTCCAAAATGGGGTCATTTTGTGGGTATTTGTACTTTCCTGGCTTGTTAGTGTCTCAAGAAATGAGATTGGTCTTCAGTACATCAGGTGTGATCAGGTGTGATCAATTTTCAATGATTTGCACCATAGCTTGTAGACTCTATAACTTTCACAAAAACCAAATAATATACACTAATTAGGCTTATTTTTACCAAAGATATGTAGTCGCATAAATTTTGGCCAACATTTATGAAGAAATATTACTAATTTGCAAAATTTTATGACAGAAACAAAGAAAAAGGCATTTTTTCACCAAATTTTTAGTCTTTTTTTATTTATAGCGCAAAAATAAAAAACCCACTAGTGATTAACCACTTCAGCCCCGGAAGGATTTACCCCCTTCCTGACCAGAGCACGTTTTACAATTTGGTACTGCCTCGCTTTAACTGCTAATTGCGCGGTCATGCAATGCTGTACCCAAACTAAATTTGCGTCCTTTTCTTCCCACAAATAGAGCTTTCTTTTGATGGTATTAGATCACCTCTGCCGTTTTTATTAAAAAGACCGAAAATTTTGACAAAAAATGATATTTTCTACTTTTTGTTATAAAAAAAATCCAATAAACTCAATTTTAGTCATACATTTAGGCCAAAATGTATTCGGCCACATGTCTTTGGTAAAAAAAATGTCAATAAGCGTATATTTATTGGTTTGCGCAAAAGTTATAGTGTCTACAAACTAGGGTACATTTTCTGGAATTTACACAGCTTTTAGTTTATGACTGCCTATGTCGTTTCTTGAGGTGCTAAAATGGCAGGGCAGTACAAACCCCCCCAAATGACCCCATTTTGGAAAGTAGACACCCCAAGGAAATTGCTGAGAGGCATGTTGAGCCCATTGAATATTAATTTTTTTTGTCCCAAGTGATTGAATAATGACAAAAAAAAAATTTACAAAAAGTTGTTACTAAATGATATATTGCTCACACAGGCCATGGGCATATGTGGAATTGCACCCCAAAATACATTTAGCTGCTTCTCCTGAGTATGGGGGTACCACATGTGTGGTACTTTTTGGGAGCCTAGCCCCGTACGGGGCCCCAAAACTGAACCGCCTTCAGGATTTCTAAGGGCTTAATTTTTGATTTCACTCCTCACTACCTATCACAGTTTTAAAGGCCATAAAATGCCAAGATGGCACAAACCCCCCCAAATTACCCCATTTTGGAAAGTAGACACCCCACGCCATTTGGTGAGAGGCATGTTGAGTCCATGGAATATTTTATATTTTGACACAAGTTGCGGGAAAGTGACAATTTTATTTTTTTTTTTGCACAAAGTTGTCACTAAATGATATATTGCTCACACAGGCCATGGGCATATGTGGAATTGCACCCCAAAATACATTTAGCTGCTTCTCCTGAGTATGGGGATACAACATGTGTGGGACTTTTTGGGAGTCTAGCCGCGTACAGGGCCCCAAAAACCAAGAACCGCCTTCAGGATTTCTAAGGGCGTAAATTTTTGATTTCACTCCTCACTACCTATCACAGTTTTGAAGGCCATAAAATGCCAAGATGGCACAACCCTCCCCCCCACCAAATGACCCCATTTTGGAAAGTAGACACCCCAAGCTATTTGCTGAGAGGCATGTTGAGTCCATGGAATATTTTATATTTTGACACAAGTTGCGGGAAAGTGAAATTTTTTTTGTACAAAGTTGTCACTAAATGATATATTGCTCAAACATGCAATGGGCACATGTGGAATCACACCCCAAAATACATTCTGCTGCTTCTCCTGAGTATGGGGATACCACATGTGTGGGACTTTTTGGGAGCCTAGCCGCGTACGGGGCCCCGAAACCAAGCACCGCCTTCAGGATTTCTAAGGGCGTAAATTTTTGATTTCACTCCTCACTACCTATCACAGTTTTGAAGGCCATAAAATGCCAAGATGGCACAACCCCCACCCCCCTAAATGACCCCATTTTGGAAAGTAGACACCCCAAGCTATTTGCTGAGAGGTATGTTGAGTCCATGGAATATTTTATATTTTGACACAAGTTGCGGGAAAGTGACAATTTTTTTTTGTACAAAGTTGTCACTAAATGATATATTGCTCAAACATGCAATAGGCACATGTGGAATCACACCCCAAAATACATTCTGCTGCTTCTCCTGAGTATGGGGATACCACATGTGTGGGACTTTTTGGGAGCCTAGCCGCGTACGGGGCCCCGAAACCAAGCACCGCCTTCAGGATTTCTAAGGGCGTAAATTTTTGATTTCACTCCTCACTACCTATCACAGTTTTGAAGGCCATAAAATCCCAAGATGGCACAACCCCCCCCCCCAATGACCCCATTTTGGAAAGTAGACACCCCAAGCTATTTGCTGAGAGGCATGTTGAGTCCATGAAATATTTTATATTTTGCCACAAGTTGCAGGAAAATGACAAACTTTTTTTTTTTGCACAAAGTTGTCACTAAATGATATATTGCTCACACAGGCCATGGGCATATGTGGAATTGCACCCCAAAATACTTTCTGCTGATTCTCCTGAGTACGGGGATACCACATGTGTGGGACTTTTTGGGAGCCTAGCCGTGTACGGGGCCCCGAAAACCAATCACTGCCTTCAGGATTTCTAAGGGCATAAAGTTTTGATTTCACTCCATACTACCTATCACAGTTTTGAAGGCCATAAAATGCCCAGATGGCACAACCCCCCCCCCCCAAATGACCCAGTTTTGGAAAGTAGACATCCCAAGCTATTTGCTGAGAGGCATGTTGAGTCCATGGAATATTTTATATTTTGACGCAAGTTGCGGGAAAGTGACAATTTTTTTTTTTTTTTGCACAAAGTTGTCACTAAATGATATATTGCTCAAACATGCCGTGGGCATATGTGGAATTACACCCCAAAATACATTCTGCTGCTTCTCCTGAGTACGGGGATACCATATGTGTGGGACTTTTTGGGAGCCTAGCTGCATACGGGGCCCCGAAAACCAATCACCGCCTTCAGGATTTCTAAGGGCGTAAAGTTTTGATTCACTCCTCACTACCTATCACAGTTTCAAAGGCCATAAAATGCCAAGATGGCACAAAACCCCCCCAAATGACCCCATTTTGGAAAGTAGACACCCCAAGCTATTTGCTGAGAGGCATGGTGAGTATTTTGCAGCTCTCATTTGTTTTTGAAAATGAAGAAAGGCAAGAAAAATTTTTTTTTTCTTTTTCCAATTTTCAAAACGTTGTGACAAAAAGTGAGGTCTGCAAAATACTCACTATACCTCTCAGCAAATCGCTTGGGGTGTCTACTTTTCAAAATAGGGACATTTGGGGGGGTTTTGTGCCACCTGGGCATTCAATGGCCTCTGAAACTGTGATAGGCAGTGAAAAAAATCAAAAATTTACGCCCTTAGAAAACCTGAAGGCGGTGCTTGGTTTTCGGGGTCCCGTACGCGGCTAGGCTCCCACATGTGGTATCCCCGTACTCAGGAGAAGCAACAGAATGTATTTTGGGGTGTAATTTCACATATTCCCATGGCACGTTTGAGCAATATATCATTTAGTGACAACTTTGTGCAAAAAACAAAAGAAAATTTGTCTTTTTCCCGCAACTTGTGTCACAATATAAAATATTCCATGGACTCGACATGCCTCTCAGCAAATAGCTTGGGGTGTCTACTTTCCAAAATGGGGTCATTTGGGGGGGGTTTGAACTGTCCTGGCATTTTATGCACAACATTTAGAAGCTTATGTCACAAATCACCCACTCTTCTAACCACTTGAAGACAAAGCCCTTTCTGACACTTTTTGTTTACATGAAAAAATATTTTTTTTGTAAGAAAATTACTTTGAACCCCCAAACATTATATATTTTTTTAAAGCAAATGCCCTACAGATTAAAATGGTGGGTGTTTAATTTTTTTTTTCCACACATTATTTGCGCAGCGATTTTTCCAAAGCATTTTTTTGGGAAAAAACACACTTTTTTAAATTTTAATGCACTAAAACACACTATATTGCCCAAATGTTTGATGAAATAAAAAAGATGATCTTAGGCCGAGTACATGGATACCAAACATGACATGCTTTAAAATTGCGCACAAACGTGCAGTGGCGACAAACTAAATACATTTTTAAAAGCGTTTAAAAGCCTTTACAGGTTACCACTTTAGATTTACAGAGGAGGTCTATTGCTAAAATTACTGCCCTCGATCTGACCTTCATGGTGATACCTCACATGCATGGTGCAATTGCTGTTTACACTTGACGCCAGACCGACACTTGCGTTCGCCTTTGCGCGAGAGCAAGGGGGTACAGGGTGCTTTTTTTTTCTTTATTATTTTTTTGCTTTTTTATCTTATTTTTAAACTGTTCCTTTCATTTTTTATTTTTTTTTAATCATTTTTATTGTTATCTCAGGGAATGTAAATATCCCCTATGATAGCAATAGGTAGTGACAGGTACTCTTTTTTGAAAAAACTGGGGTCTATTAGACCCTAGATCTCTCCTCTGCCCTTAAAGCATCTGACCACACCAAGATCGGTGTGATAAAATGCTTTCCCAATTTCCCAATGGCGCTGTTTACATCCGGCGAAATCTAAGTCATGAAATGCTCATAGCTTCCGGTTTCTTAGGCCATAGAGATGTTTGGAGCCACTCTGGTCTCTGATCAGCTCTATGGTCAGCTGGCTGAATCACCGGCTGCATTCTCAGGTTCCCTGTTGGGACAAGAGAGCCAGAGAAAAACATGGAAGACGGTGGGGGGGTGATTCCCTCCCACTGCTTGTAAAAGCAGTCTAGAGGCTAATTAGCCACTAGGATTGCTTTTACATGAAAGCCGACCGCTGGCTGAAAAGAATGATACCAAGATGATATCTAAACCTGCAGGCATCATTCTGGTATAACCACTCAAAGTCCAGCAACTTACCAGTACGTTGCTGGTCCTTGTTTGGCATATATTGTAAACTTTTTTTCATGCAGCCTGTGGGCTGAACGAAAAAAAGATATTGATCGTTGAGTATGCCCACCATTAGAATACCTCCCTTCATCCACCCACTTCTAATGATGGGCATACATGCACCGTATATATATGCCAAAGCATGGGGGCATCCTCCCACAAAAGGCAGGAGCAAATCGCTCCTCCACCCACTGCTGCCCCCACGCTTCGGCATATATGCTGAAGTATGTAACTGTGGTGGTGAAATCACCTCCGACAGCGCTGGAGTCACGGCTTTATATATCGTGGGAGCAAACGCTGTTGCTGTCAAGATAAATAAATCCGCGCTGCAACTGAATGGCGTACCTGAAAACAAAAAAATGATTACCAACAAAACACAGTAAATAGTAAAGTATAAAAAAATTGCATATCTGAAAAGCAAACATGGTAAAACATAATAACAATAAAACATTGTGGAATAGAATACAGTAAAAAAGAGCAGAACAATAGAGAGAGAATAGAGAGAGAGAGAACAAAAAAAGAGGCAACTATTTTTGTTTTTTTAATTTTATTTTTTTGTGTTTTTATTTTTTTTTATTTTTTATTTTTTATTTATTTATTTTTTACACTTTTTTAGTAACTTTAACTTTTGTAACTGGTACCAGGTTTTGGGTCTCTCAAAATGCGATGGCATCTTGGGAGACCCTGTGAAAGTGTGTCCTAGTCTGTGCAATGCTGTACCCTACGCTAAAACTGAACTAGTGTATGGTAGCGTTCAAAACATTCATCAATGCATAGACCAGGATTGTCAGGACAGGACGCCGATATCCGCGCTTGCTGCAGACACGACATCTTCTTTGGGGGGCTCGTTGGGTAGGGGTACTTGGGAGGACATAAGGAAAATGCCTCTCATGCAGCCGGCTTACTGCATTTGGTTGGGAAAGGTTAGGTGGAGCACTGTCTGGAAACAGAAGGGCTCTGACGATCTCTTCCTGGAATTTAAGGAAGGATAAAGTCTGTCCTGAAGCTCTGTATAGCACATGAGCGTTCAGCAAAGCCAATTGAAATAAATAAACAGACACTTTTTTGTACCAGCGTCTGGTCTTAGGGGCAACTACGTACGGCGCCAACAACTGGTCGTTGAGGTCCACCCCTCCCATATTTTGGTTATATTCGTGGACACAGAGGGGTTTCTCCACAACACCAGTCGCCGTAGTAATTTGGACCATCGTGTCTGCATGAAGGGAGGTAAGAACGAAAACATTCTTATTATCCCTCCACTTCATAGTGAGCAAGTTATTACACTGCAGGCAGGCTCTCTCCCCCAGCCTAAGACGGGAATCTACAAGCCACTGGGGAAAGCCCTGGCGATTAGGTCGCACGGTGCCACATGCTCCAATCTGTTGATCAAAAAGGTAACTAAAAAGTGGCACGCTCGTGTAATAATTGTCCACGTACAAGTGGTACCCCTTTCCGAATAAGGGTGACACCAAGTCCCACACAATCTTGCCAGCGCTTCCTATGTAGTCAGGGCAGTTTGTCGGCTCTACGTGACTATCCTTGCCCTCGTAAACCATAAAACTACATGTATAGCCTGTGGCCCTGTCACAGAGCTTATACATCTTGACCCCGTATCTGGCACGCTTGCTGGGAAGGTACTGTTTGAATGACAAACGGCCAGAAAATTTAATCAGGGACTCATCAACGCAGACAACTTGATGGGGAGTAAACAAGTCTGCAAAACGCTGGTTGAAGTGGTTTACGAGGGGCCGAATTTTGTAGAGCCGATCGTATCCAGGGTCTCCACAAGGATGACAGAGTTCATTGTTGTTGAAGTGCATAAACCGCAAAATCTGCTCGTATCGTGCCCTGGTCATGGAGGCAGAGAACACGGGCATATGGTAAATTGGGTCAGTGGACCAATATGACCGCAACTCACTCTTTTTATTTATGCCCATGTTGAGGGAAAGGCCTAAAAAGATCTTAAATTCGGAGACTGTAATTGGTCTCCAATCTCTGGCAAGGGAGGACTGGGGAATAGTGGCGATGTATTGACCGTATAAATTGCTTTGGTCCACAATAGACCTATAGAGATCTTCGGTAAAAAACAGCGAATAAAAATCCAGTGGCGTAAAATCAACTCTTTCCACCTGAATTCCGGGTTGGCCAGTGAATGGGGGAAGTACGGGTGCTGCAGAAGTGGTGGGTTCCCAATTTGGATTGGCGAATGCAGCTTGAAGGGCACTACAAGTGCTTGCCACCCCACCAGCTTGAACTGCACTTATGGGACTCGCCACGTCACCACTAGGGATGAGCTTCGTGTTCGAGTCGAACCCATGTTCGACTCGAACATCGGCTGTTCGGTCGTTCGCCGAATTGCGAACGATATAGGCCGTTCGCGCCAAATTCGTGTGGCGCGTCACGGCCCATAATTCACTGCGGCATCGCAGTGCATTGCTTGCTGATGATTGGCCAAGCATGCACTATGACCCGCATGCTTGGCCAATCACAGCGCCGCCTGAACAGAGAGCCGTAATTGGCCAAAGCCAAGGAGGCTTTGGCCAATTATGGCTCAGGGGATTTAGTACACGCCCCACACTATAGAAGGCCGCCTGCACGGCGGCCCTGTGTAGTGTGTGTTCCGGCGTTGAAAGAGATAGACAGAGAGACAGTGTTTGATTTGAGTTAGATAGATTAGGCAGAACAGTCAGTCAGTTAGCTGCACTTACAGTGTATTGTGTATATATATGCATCCCAGGTGTTGCATATATATATATACACTGTACTCAGTTTAGCTAGATCCGTTCCTGTTATCTTCTAGACTATTTACATTTAGTGCAGTGCGTCCTGCTCACAGTGTTCAGCTAGATCCGTTCCTGTTATCTTCTAGACTATTTACATTTAGTGCAGTGCGTCCTGCTCACAGTGTTCAGCTAGATCCGTTCCTGTTATCTTCTAGACTATTTACATTTAGTGCAGTGCGTCCTGCTCACAGTGTTCAGCTAGATCCGTTCCTGTTATCTTCTAGACTATTTACATTTAGTGCAGTGCGTCCTGCTCACAGTGTTCAGCTAGATCCGTTCCTGTTATCTTCTAGACTATTTACATTTAGTGCAGTGCGTCCTACTCACAGTGTTCAGCTAGATCCGTTCCTGTTATCTTCCTACTGACAGGCAGGCTTGTCTTGTTACAGTATTAACAGCTACCTAAAGAAAATTACTGGTGTTCTTTTGATCCTATTAGTACCACGGTCAGGCAGCTAGACTATTAACATTTAGTGCAGTGCGTCCTGCTCACAGTGTTCAGCTAGATCCGTTCCTGTTATCTTCCTACTGACAGGCAGGCTTGTCTTGTTACAGTATTTACAGCTACCTAAAGAAAATTACTGGTGTTCTTTTGATCCTATTAGTACCACAGTCAGGCAGCTAGACTATTTACATTTAGTGCAGTGCGTCCTGCTCACAGTGTTCAGCTAGATCCGTTCCTGTTAAATTCTAGACTATTTACATTTAGTGCAGTGCGTCCTGCTCACAGTGTTCAGCTAGATCCGTTCCTGTTATCTTCCTACTGACAGGCAGGCTTGTCTTGTTACAGTATTTACAGCTACCTAAAGAAAATTACTGGTGTTCTTTTGATCCTATTAGTACCACGGTCAGGCAGCTAGACTATTTACATTTAGTACAGTGCGTCCTGCTCACAGTGTTCAGCTAGATCCGTTCCTGTTATCTTCCTACTGACAGGCAGGCTTGTCTTGTTACAGTATATAAAGCTACCTGAAGAAAATTACTGGTGTTCTTTTGATCCTATTAGTACCACGGTCAGGCAGCTAGACTATTTACATTTAGTGCAGTGCGTCCTGCTCACAGTGTTTTTGATGCAATACTTTGCAGCAGGGCTCGTTCCTGCATTCCAACTAGAGTGTCTGTGAGGGGTTGCAGTGTTGTGGCACCAGCACCAGTGCCCAAGGCCCAATTTTTCTGCTCCTGTCTAACAGGGGCGTGTAATTACAATTTTTGATGCAATACTTTGCAGCAGGGCTCGTTCCTGCGTTCCAACTAGAGTGTCTATAAGGGGTTGCAGTGTTGTGGCACCAGCACCAGTGTCTAAGGCCTAATTTTTCAGCTCCTGTTCAACAGGGGCATGTAATTACAATTCTTGATCTAATATTTCACAGCAGGGCCCTGCGAGGGCTTACAGTGTTGTGGCCACAGCAACACCTAAGGCCCAAATTTCTGCTGAGTATATAGGGCAGGACCCTACTTTCAAACATCTAACTTACAAACGACTCCTACTTGCAAACGGAAGGAGACAACAGGAAGTGAGATGAAATCTACCCCTAGGAAGGGAAATTCTCTCCTGTAAGAGTTAATATGGGAAAAAAAATTCTCCTTTCCACTGATGCTTTCCAATCCTTGTTCCACAAAAAAACCCACATTTTCAAAAAACATTTTTCATTGGGACAAAAAGTGAGGTGAAATCTTCTGAAGAGGAGGAAAGACAGCAAAACAAATGTCACAGGGGTGATAACCCTTCCCTATGTTTTCCAAAAAGCTTAAAAAAGATTTTTTGGCTGGAGCTAAACACGTTAAAAATGTACCCGTTCAAAATTACAAAGAGATTCTACTTAACAACAAACCTACAGTCCCTGTCTTGTTTGCACTGCCTGTATACTGCTGTTCAGAGTATATAGGGCCTGGTGGCCCCACACCTTTCCTTATTTTAATTTGGGTGCGGGGTTCCCCTTAATATCCATACAAGACCCAAAGGGCCTGGTAATGGACTGGGGGGTACCCATGCCGTTTGTCTCACTGATTTTCATCCATATTGCCATGACCCGACATTACATTAAACCCGCAAGCAGTTTTAAATGAGATTTTTTCCTTTAAAAATGACATTTGGTGCAGGGACTGTTCTAAACACAGGAAACACGCGTCACTTTACAGGCATACTATAGACACCCCCCAGGTACGATATTTAAAGGAATATTTCACTTTTTTTTTTCACTTTAAGCATCATTAAAATCACTGCTCCCGAAAAAACCCGAAAAAACCTTTTTTAGGACAATACCGTGCAAATTAGCCTTTAAAATGAGCACTTTTGATTTCGAACGTTCGAGTCCCATAGACGTCAATGGGGTTCTAACGTTCGTGCGAACTTTCGGTCCGTTCGCAGGTTCTGGTGCGAACCGGACCGGGGGGTGTTCGGCTCATCCCTAGTCACCACGTGATACTGCAGTGCTGGATGTACGACCAGGGTGTACTAGGCCGCTGGTGCTTGCCAGTTCACCAGAAGGAATAGTACTTCTCTGCTCCATACGAGGGACCTGCGGTTCTTGCACTTCAAGGACAGAAGAAGAAGTTTGGGGTCTGGTACGCCTGACCTTGGCAGGGACCACAACTCCGTCGTCAGAGCTATCTGTCATGGAGCCGCTGTCTTCTTCAGGTTCGTATTCTGAGCCTGAATCTGACAGATGAGTGACTTCCTCCTTACTATCTGTCATGCTCAGAAACGTGTAGGCCTCTTCACTAGTGTACCTTCGATTTGCCATTTTGGGCTCTAAATTTAGGGGTACACTAGTGAGACTCACAGGCAAAAAAGCTCCTGACTGTTAGCGACTGATTCAAAACGCTACCAAAAAACTGTTAGCGATCGCAGGGATCAGGCCTGACTCTGCGAACGCTGCAGTTATGTGTGCTTAGTGTTTTGTAAGTGTCAGTGATCGATCGATACTGCACTTGGGTGGGCTGGGCAGGGCTGGGCCGAGGGGCAAAACGCAGGTGCTAGCAGGTATCTGGGCTGATCCCGCCAACACTGTGTTTATGGGAACCCTAAACTGCTGGGGACGCTAGTATAGATCTGATCAGATCAGATATCGATCCGTTCAGATACTATAGCACTAAGGGAGGTGTATGCTGCGTGCGTGGATGTTAGCAGTACTGGCGCTAACCTGACGCTGCCTGGGGCGACGCAGACCTTATCTGACCCTAAAAACATAACTTATATCACTGCCGGGCAATTAGGGGGTTAAACCTTTATAAGGTAATGAACGGCGGGTGCCCTAAAACTATAATAAACTATAAAAAACAAACTAACTAACCAGCATCACCCGTAACACTTATACGGTGATCGCTGGTGAAAGGGTTAACTAGGGGGCAAAACCTTTAGTAGGTAGTATATGAGGGTCCCTGTCGCTATAAAACGCTGAAGGTGAACCTATATACTTACCTCCTTAACTAGCCTCACCTGTGTCACTAATACAGCGATCAGAAAAACGATCGCTTAGTGAAACTGGCGACGGGGGATGATCAAGGGGTTAACCTTTATTAGGGGGGTTAGGGGGGTACCCTAGACCTAAAGGGGGGTACCCCAGACCTAAAGGGGGCTAACCCTAACTGCCCTAACACTTATAACTGTCACAAACTGACACCAATGCAAAAAAAAACTGCTATTGGTGTCACTGTGACAGGGGGTACAGGGGGGTGATCTGGGGGTGATCGGGGGTGATCGGGGGGTGACTGGGGGGTGAAAAGTGTGCCTGTGTGTTCTACTGTTATTGTAGTGTTGTGCAAACTCACATTGATGTCTTCTCTCCTCTGCGCCGGAACGAAAAGACCGGCTCGAGGAGAGATGACATCACTTACTCTGCCTCTGTTTACATTACAGAGGCAGAGGAAGGATTTCATTCGCCGGGAGTGATCGCGAGGGGGTGGCCACGAATGGATGGCCTCCCCCCCACCTCTGATCGCCCGGGAACAAATGCGGGCCGCCTAGGGCACCGGGGGTATGTGATTCTGCCTGCCCGTGCCATTCTGCTGACGTATATCATCGTGAGGCGGTCGGCAAGTGGTTAAATACCACCAAAAGAAAGCTCTATTTGTGTAAAAAAAGGACGCAAATTTCATTTGGGTACAGTGTTGCATGACTGAGTAATTGTCATTCAAAGTGTGAGAGCGCTGAAAGCTGAAAATTGGTCTGGGCAGGAAGGGGGTGAAAGTGCCCTGTAGGCAAGTGGTTAACAAAGGGGACTCCCAGATCCCGCCCCCCCGTGTGAAATGATAATGGGGTACTGAGGTTAATGACTGTCTAGCAAAGATACTCTCAAAGAAGCCAAGATTTATTTACAAAAAGGCCCCTAACCTGAGAAACCAGCTGGTATATAATGTGATCGACCCACCCAAGACTATAAGACTGTTCCCTGAGATGAAAGGTTTCTATAGATGCCAAAAATGCCTGCCCTGCCGTGTGAGTAAAAAACAGCCAAGGAAAAAGATATCTTTCAAATCTAGGTCTGGAAAAGAGTACCAAATCAGGGAATTGATCACTTGTGACAGTACCCATGTCACATATGTGATCGAATGTCCCTGTCAATTACAGTATGTGGGAAGAACCACTAGGCCTCTTTTCGTCAGAATCAGAGAACATATAAATAGCATTAAAAAAGGTTTTCCAAAACATAACCTTTCTGGCATTTTGATGAGTTCCACAACAGAGACCCCACAGGATTAATTTTTTATGGCATAGATTTGATTAATGATTACTGGAGGGGCGGAAATAAAAGAATAAAAGTGTCCCAGAATGAAACTAAATGGATATACCGCCTAGGGAGTATGGTACCTAGAGGGTTGAATGTGGACATTGATTTTAATTGTTTTCTATCTAATTTTTAATAATGGGTTTTAGCTGTAGTTGGATAGAAGAGTTTATGCCCTCAATTATTATACTTTTTACATGACTCTGGATATACCCCAATACAGCACATATAAATTAAGTACCGTTTCCTCATACTGATTCCTAATTCCTCACTCACTCACTTTTTATATATAGTATGAGCCGTTATATTCCTATATAGATCTATTGTAATAGAGATAGGAATTTGCTTCCTTCCGATATTTTCCTTTTTTTATTTCCATTTTTATATTTATTTTTATTGTTATCTTTATTTTAATTTTATTTTTATTTTTATTTACTATTTTTTATTTTTATTTTTATTTTATTATTTATTATTTATTATTTTTTATTTTATTTTTATTTTTATTTTCATTTTTATTTTTATTTTTATTTCAATTTTGATATATTCTCTTGGAATTTTGGGGAATACTAGAATATATTTCCTCATAATATGTCTATACTTAATAATACTGACAGATATCCAATTTGTATTTATTTATTTATTTATTTATTTATTTATTTTTAACATATTATATAATTTTACCAGATAATATCTGGATTGCATAAGGTTTTTTCATCTCTGCCATTTCACACAAACTTCCTTTTTGTACTACACCACTAGATGGCGCCTAAGGAGAGTTGGTATTATACCTTTATATAGAGATACCCCTCCCTACTTTAAATGGCGCCAGGGGAATAATGATACCTATGTTTATATCTCCCTGGTGATCTATTTGGCACATTCTAATTGGACCAGCTTACTGCTCGTTTATAGTATTTAGCGGAGGTTGGTTGCAGCAATGACTACACCCAAGATATAAGGCGTGGGGTGTGTCAAGATGGCAGCGCCTCAGATGACGTCCGTGTGACAAAACGCGTAAGGCGGGTGTCAGGAAAGGTCTCCTCCGCTGGTGATATCGATCATTTGGCATGCAGTACTGAGGTCCACCAGCAGGTGCCTCCTGGCAGTTCAGAGCTGTCAGAAGAGCTCTTTCCTGCAAGTATTCTATCATCTTTGGGCTGCAGTACTGGCGTCCACCAGCGGAGGAATCCTGGCAGTATGGAGCAGGTATTCCCCTCTGCAGACAGGTGTCACCTGACTTTAATTAGCAGAACTGTAGTATAAATACCCGGCAATTGCACACTTATGTTGCCCTGGTATTGTTCCTTGAGCCCTGACCTGTATCCTGTTACTCTGATTCCTGATCCTGTAGCCTGAACCTGAAGCCTGATTCCTGGAACCTGTTGATCCTGTTTCCTGTCCGTTACCTGAACCCTGGACTCTGGACTGAGCCTTGTACCTGACCTGTCCATCCTGTGATCCATCCATCCTCTCTTGTCCTGTTTATCTCCCTTCCCAGCTACTGATTCCCTGTTTATGACCCCGGCCTGGCTTGACTACGATTCTGGTACTCCCGCTTGCTAAATATGATGGTTGGTTTTATATCACTGATTGTTTGGTTGTTCACTCTGTATTGGTGGTGTGTTCACATATGCATTTTCCTTAATAAACTTACTTTCACCTATTTATGTCTGGTTCACTCTGTCGCAGTCACACAGTTCTGGTCACATCTGGTTTATGACAGAATACCAGGGCCATCCCTGACCAGAAGTGACTGCACAGGGGAACCATTTTGATTCAGTTGGTTGCAAACATGAATGCCGATGAGGTTATTTATTTTTCTCTGCTGGCATCTGAAAGTAGTGATTATTGCTGCCAGGCTTTGAAAGGATGGTCTAGTGACCAGTTGTTTGCCACTCTACGTTTGGCTCACTCCCTGGTCGATCAGGGTTATATATTGTTTGGGGAGGTGCAGCCTTTGATCAAGCTATGTACTGAGCTGGCCCTGCCCTGTATTCCAGAGGGCCATGATGATTTCACTCCTCCTTTTGATATGAATCAGGTTGTATCCCTAGTGTGGTTTTTTGAAGATGATCCAGCCGATTTTTGTGAGCACTATTCAGCCTGTTCCCCACAGGTGATTGCGGAGTGCATTGTGTCTGCTCAGTCTTTTGTTAGACAAGGAGATTTAAAAGCACAGTTTGTACAACCTATACTTTCAGCATGGTCTGACATGGTGCAAGCAGCTCCAGCCAAACAAACCACCTCTGCCACCAAACACCAGCCTACCCAAATTTATGTTTCTCCATCACCCATGTCAACCGCAGTTGCAGCTCAGTATACGCTGCTGCCAACCAAATACTCATATTCAGTCTCTGCTCCCTGTACCTATCCTGCATTCAACCCACCTGCCTCTTCTCAGCTGCCTACAAACCCACAAGATCTTCCCCCAGCTACTGTTACCTCTTCTCTGCCATATCCCAATCCTCCTTTCCAGTCTACTGCACCCCTCACCTACAGAGCTTCAGTGGCTAAGCCAAAGAAAAAACAAAAGTTTTTTCCAACCAAGACAATCCTGCCAGTAACCTAACCTGCCTCCGCACCAGCTAATCCAACCCAGTCTAACATCCCAGTGACTGTCTTCCAGCCTGATGTCTCTGTGCCTGCCTTCCAGCCTGATGTCTCGGTGCCTGCCTTCCAGCCTGATGTCTCGGTGTCTGCCTTCCAGGCGGATGTCTCGGTGCCTGGCTTCTAGCTTGATGGCTCCACTTTCCAGTCTGATGTCTCAATGCCTGCCTTCCAGCCCAAAGTCTCGGTGCCTGCCTTCCAGCCTGATGTACCTGCCTTCCAGCCTGACATGCCTACCTTCCAGTCAGGTGTGCCTGCCTTCCAGCACAATGTATCGGTGCCTGCCTTCCAGCCCGATGTCTCGGTGTCTGCCTTCCAGCCTGATGTCTCGGTGCCTGCCTTCCAGCCTGATGTCTCGGTGCCTGCCTTCCAGCCGGATGTCTCGGTGCCTGCCTTCCAGCTTGATGTCTCCACTTTCAAGTCTGATGTCTCGGTGCCTGCCTTCCAGCCTGCCTTCCAGACTGACATGCATACCTTCCAGTCAGATGTGTCCACCTTCCAGCCTGATGTCTCGGTGCCTGCCTTCCAGACGGATATCTCGGTGCCTGCCTTCCAGCCGGATGTCTCGGTGCCTGCCTTCCAGCTTGATGTCTCCACTTTCAAGTCTGATGTCTCGGTGCCTGCCTTCCAGCCTGATGTATCTGCCTTCCAGCCTGACGTGCCTACCTTCCAGTCAGGTGTGTCCGCCTTCCAGCCTGATGTCTCGGTGCCTGCCTTCCAGCCGGATGTCTCGGTGCCTGCCTTCCAGCCGGATGTCTCGGTGCCTGCCTTCCAGCCGGATGTCTCGGTGCCTGCCTTCCAGCTTGATGTCTCCACTTTCCAGTCTGATGTCTCGATGCCTGCCTTCCAGGCCAAAGTCTCGGTGCCTGCCTTCCAGCCTGATGTACCTGCCTTCCAGCCTGACATGCCTAACTTCCAGTCAGGTGTGCCTGCCTTCCAGCCTGATGTCTTGGTGCCTGCCTTCCAGCCTGATGTATTGGTGCCTGCCTTCCAGCCCGATGTGTCAGTGCCTGCCTTCCAGCCCGATGTATCGGTGCCTGCCTTCCAGCCTGATGTATTGGTGCCTGCCTTCCAGCCTGATGTATCAGTGCCTGCCTTCCAGCCTGATGTATCGGTGCCTGCCTTCCAGCTCGATGTCTCCACTTTCCAGTCTGATGTGCCCGCTTTCCAGTCTGATGTTTTGATGCCTGCCTTCCAGCCCAAAGTCTCGGTGCCAGTGTTCCAGCCTGAGGTGCCAGTGTTCCAGCCTGAGGTGCCAGTGTTCCGGCCTGAGGTGCCAATGTTCCAGCCGGAGGTGCCAGTGTTCCAGCCGGAGGTGCCAGTGCCTACTTTCCAGCTTGATGAGCCTACTCTCCAGCTTGATGAGCCTGCTCTCCAGCCTGATGTGCCTGCTCTCCAGCCTGATGAGCCCGCCTTCCAGCCCGAAGTGCCCGTGCCTGCTGCCCAGTCTGAAGTGCCCGTGCCCTCTGCCCAGCCTGATGAGCCCGCACTCCAACCTGAAGTGCCCGTGC
Source organism: Lithobates clamitans (assembly GCA_037952925.1). Lineage (NCBI taxonomy): Eukaryota > Metazoa > Chordata > Amphibia > Anura > Ranidae > Lithobates > Lithobates clamitans. The sequence goes on from JBBGZY010000188.1 coordinate 192,996, forward strand.
CTGCTGCCCAGTCTGATGTGCCTGCTGCCCAGCTTGAAGTACCTGCTGCTCTGCTTAATGTGCCTGCTGCCCAGCTTGATGTGCATGTTCCTGCTGTCCTGCTTGATGTTCCTGCTGTCCAGCCTGAAGTGCCTGCTGCCCAGCCTGAAGTGCCTGCTGCTCAGCCTGAAGTGCCTGCTGCCCAGCCTGAAGTGTTCCTGTCTGCTACCCAGCTTGAAGTGTTCATGCCTGCTGGCCAGCCTGGAGTGCCCATGCCTGCTGGCCAGCCTGGAGTGCCCGTGCCTGCTGGCCAGCCTGGAGTGCCCGTGCCTGCTGGCCAGCCTGGAGTGCCCGTGCCCGCTGCCCAGCCTGGAGTGTTCCTATCCACTGTCCAGCCTGATGTGCCACTGCTTGCTGCCCAGCTTGAGGTGCCCGCTGCCCGGCCGGACACCATGGACTTTCCCCAGCAACAGCTAGTTGGAGCATCCGGAGGTCGCTCCTTCGAGGGGAGGTACTGTCAGGAAAGGTCTCCTCCACTGGTGATATAGATCATTTGGCATGCAGTACTGAGGTCCACCAGCAGGTGTCTCCTGGCAGTTCGGAACTGTCAGAAGAGCTCTTTCCTGCAAGTATTCTATCACCTTTTGGCCGCAGTACTGGCGTCCACCAGCGGAGGAATCCTGGCAGTATGGAGCAGGTATTCCCCTCTGCAGACAGGTGTCACCTGACTTTAATTAGCAGAACTGTAGTATAAATACCCGGCAATTGCACACTTATGTTGCCCTGGTATTGTTCCTTGAGCCCTGACCTGTATCCTGTTACTCTGATTCCTGATTATGTAGCCTGAACCTGAAGCCTGATTCCTGGAACCTGTTGATCCTGTTTCCTGTCCGTTACCTGAACCCTAGACTCTTGACTCTGAGCCTTGTACCTGACCCGTCCCTCCTGTGATCTATCCATCCTCTCTTGTCCTGTTTATCTCCCTTCCCAGCTACTGATTCCCTGTTTATGACCCCGGCCTGGCTTGACTACAATTCTGGTACTCCCTCTTGCTACATATGCTGGTTGGTTTTATATCACTAATTGTTTGGTTGTTCACTCTGTATTGGTGGTGTGTTCACATATACATTTTCCTTAATAAACTTACTTTCACCTATTTATGTCTGGTTCACTCTGTCACAGTCACACGGTTCTGGTCACATCTGGTTTATGACAGCGGGACTATCTTGACACGCACAACGTCACATCCGGGTACCGAGGTTCCAGATATACGACCGGTGTAACGCAAGGGGCAATTCTAGGTATCGTTGCTTCCCGTGTCGTTTGGAGAGCACGAGAGCCTGCGAGCTCCCTCTCCTATTTTTAAACTTTCATACTTTATAAAGTATATTCCTTGGATATTTTTATAATAAATGAATGAAGCGGAGTTACGCTATGTGGACTACTTTTGTTTTCGTTTTATGAAATACATCATGTGGATGCCTGGCCGGGATCTCCATTGAAATAGGAGCCAGTGGAGTTTTTTTTCCCCCCTCCCTCCTTCTCTGCGGGTGGATGACCCTGAACTGTGCTGCTGGGAGCTGGAAGGATATCGGCACCTTGGGATCAATATTTTACGCTCGCACCCCTGCAGGGGTAGGGCGCTCCGGTGAGTGCAATCACATAAGGGGGATATTGACATCAATCACTGCACTTTTTCACCTATATCCCATTGTAAAAGAGAATTTCAAACATATTGGAAGGAACGCTACGTCACGTTTATGGACATTCTGATTCTGTTTTTAAACATTATATACGTTTTCACATAATACACAGCGGGCTGATGAATTGTATTATTTCTGTTTTTCCAATTGCACATTGATTTATATTGCACATTGATTTATATATTAATTTCCATTGCACATTGATTTTTACACATATTTATTATATCTTTGCACTTGTCACTTTAGATCCTTACTCCAAAGGATTAATCTTTATAAGTACATGTCACTTTAGTTTTTTGTGTGTTTTCTGTGTTTTTTTGCACTCACATGGTATAGTGACTGAGTTCTCATCATACGCATATTGTTTACAGTTTCTTCTTGCACAATTTTAGCACCTGTCACTTTATATCTACAACAATAAAAATTATTGTATTGATACACTTTTATTATTTTTAAAACACTTCTTTCTTGCACAGATCTAGCACCTGTCACTTTATATCTATAATAAGAACAATTATTGTATTGATACACTTTTTTATAACAGCGCCACTCCCTATTTTTCAGTTTCTCAGTGTACTCCACTAAAAAATGTTATTAAAAAATCTCTCAGATTAACAGAGCATCCACAGTGCTATATTATGTGCATGCTCAAATTTCATCCATAAAAGACAGTAAGTTCATGTTAAAACATCAGGAACATATGCATCTTTTGACTCCTGCAGTGTGTCTCTGCCCCATAGGGGCCATAAGATGCGTATGTTCCTGATATCTTCCAGTGGCCCTTACTGGGGTGGCGCTATATTTGGGGGCTTGTCCCATATACCCTGCTGCAGCCACGTGGGGTCAAGAGAAAGCTAGCCAACTGGAGTTGTGTACAGTGGTGGAGATATGTGAAAGCTAATGGACCGAAAGGAAAGTATGGCAGCTGGTGAGAAAGGCTGTGCCATAGCAAGGGGCATATCTCATCAATATGAGGACTGAATTTAGCCTGGATTGCACCTGTGCCTTGCTAGAGTGGAGAGTGGCTGTACCGGTCTGCTTTCAGAAGGACATTGTGAGTTTTACAGAAGGGGTTGATGGTCAAGTAAAACCATTGCTACCAGTTGGGGACCTGGTGGAGGTTCACTTGCAGGTCAGGTCAATAAGCCCAGTGTTGGTGTAAGCTGCATTACCCACATCTGGTTTGTTACAGTCTGGTGTCTGTGCAATTGCATTCTTTCTTTGAATTATGTCCAAACCTGCGGTGTCAGGAAGTTTGCAAGGTCAGGGCAACCTTTGGGGACAGTAATCTCCCAGTGGCCTATACGGAGGTGGCGCTACATATAGGATACTAGTTTACATGTAATGCTTGCTGCTCAGAAGGGCTCATACGTTTATATTTGTTATGCATGAATTACCAAATGAAATTTACTTTGGATTGAAGATATTGTCAGAGTGCATGAAATGCATGCAAACATGCATTAAAAATGAGTTTCATGTGAATATTTTTGTTGCAGTGTAGTATACAGTAAGTAGTAAGATTGTACTAACTTAGTGTACTACAGTCAACAATCTTAGGAAAACATGCTATTTTCCGTAATAGAGCTATATAAGTGTGCAAGTAACACACATGTATATTAAATACTAGTTTATATAACCAAATGAAAGAAGAAAAAAGAAGAGAGAGTAAAGATAGAGAAAAAGTGGAAGCGAGGGATTAGGAGAGGAGAGTGTAACAGTGTTGGACCCTGCCACTGTATTAGGAGTAAAAATTACACAGGATTCTCATGGAGTGCAGTGAGTGAGGGGTTCCAGCATATTGCTTTTGAACGGAGAAAACAGTTTCTTCAGTTTTCTGTGGGTATTGTAATTCCCAGATTTGGGGCCGGAGTTCAGAGGCTTTGAAAAGCTTTGAGTGGGAAGAAGCCTTACCCTGCACTCCTGTGTCCAGGTTTTACCAGCAGACTGTATGTGCAGCTGAGCACACCTGTTGTCATCAAGGCCATGTCTATAGTTCAGAGTTCCACCCAGGAGACAGGAGATCCCCCACCCAGGCCAGGGTGGACAGTGCCGCAGAGAACTGTGAGAGTGCAGAGAGAGCTGAGAGAGAGGTACATTGGTTGTGCGTGAGCCCAGGGGTGCTGTAAGACAGTGCAAAGGACCAGACAAAAAGCCTAGGCTTGAGACCACGGCAGTGATACTGCAAGAAGAGGCCACAATGCTTAATGCCGTTTTACTTTTTATGTTTGAATTGATGGTAGAAACCCCTATATGGGTAACCTTTTCATTTTGTTGAAGTTGAACTTATACTTTCTTTTTAACCTCTTCCCACCGAGGGTACGCATATATGTGGCCTCTCAGCAGATGGGCTTTAACACTGAGAGGCCACATATATGCAGCCCTATGTAAACACTTTTCTGTACTGAGTGCACCTCCTCACGACAGTTATTAGCGGGGGCCAGAAAGCTCCCGATGCATACTTGCAATTGGGAGCTTTCTGATCATGTGACCACTGTGACAGCCAATCACAGCGGTCACATGACCCGAATGCCCGCCTCCACCTACCAGGATTTAGAAGCTCTTAAAGGACGGGGGAAGTGGTTAAATAAAAGTAGGCCAACAAGCCCTAAAAAGACATTTCCAGGCTGAATTCAACTTACTGGAAAGTATTACACTTTGAACGAGATACAACACATATCAAAAGGAATATATAGCTCTCTGCTCTTTCCTTCTATCTTGGTTCAAGTGTGTTAATATTAGAGGCTCAAAAAATCTATAGTTACATGGAGGATCCTGTCATTTGAAGGAGGTTTAAAGATGGTGTATTTAGTATGGTCTACGGAGAGGTATTGTGGTAAAGAAGTGCTTTTAGTGCTAGTAAGAATTGCATGGTATGGACATTTTTTACCAGTTTGTAGAGGTCTGATTTGGAAAATGGTGAAGGTTGCCTCCATTGGAGAGAAATTGGGCAACTCGCTGTTGTGAGGATGTGTGTGGTGAATTTGGTAAAATGTTTTAGTAAATTATTGACAGGCAACAAGATCATGAACAGCATCTAGAGGTATTTTTTGATGTGTCAACTTGTTGGACTTAACGCTAGAAGAAATTATTGTCAGACATTAAAGTGTTACTAAACCCACAACAGTTAAAACAGTCTGTATATGCAGTAAAGCATGCTTGTTATATTTACTGTGGAACCTGAGGGGTTAATCCTCTGCATTGTGTAAAAAGGCTGTTTGATCCTGTCTTCTTTGATCTACCACTGCCCCCAATCCATCTGCTGATAGTACCGAGCCCTAGGATGCACTCTGCACATGCTCAGTTTGGTGTGTATTGCTACAGAGTCTTTTTTTTTGGGGGGGGGGGGGGCTGTGTGGGTATCAGGGGTCATGCAGCCTCATAGGACAGTCACCGGAGAATGAAAATTCCACCTACAAAGTTTTAACCAGTGCTTGGCCGGACACTGATAGAAGTCACAAGGCTGCTATATACTACTAATGATAAAAGGCATTAATCAGTTTATATTTACTAAAATAATTGCCTTTCCATGTTCTGTGTACTGTTTGAGACCAGATACTGTATAGTGAATTACAGCACCAACAAAAAAGATAAAATGACAGGGTTGCCAGAAAGTAAAATTATATAAATAGCGGTATAGGCTTTTCTTGGTATATTGTACAGATTAATGTTTTGCTATTATTACTTCAGAACCATATTCAGTTCCCTTTACAATGTCTTTTCCTAGATACACTTGTGATTGTGTTGTCTTGTACATTTTTAAAATGACTGGTCCATTGTAAGCTCCAGATTTTAAGATTAAAGCAAAACTTTACTAAATAAACACATTTTTAATGCTTTGAACAATATTGTAACCAGTATTGTAACTTATTTGTTATATTCATTTTGTTCCAGTGCAAAGCCAGTTTCTTGTATTGTTACTTCTTATGCTGCTTGCTTTTTGCTGTGCATGCACATTGCTTCTTCTAGGTATCTACTGAATGCTGCACTGCAATGATGAACTTATCTTGCTGGGATAGCATCCTGTCATCCAACAATAACTTAACCAGTCACATGACTGGTACATTACTCTGACTTGCCAAAGAGATGAGGAGAAAAGCTAATTGCGAAGGTGCACATGTTTAAGATTTTTCACCTAATATCTTCTACAGGCAGGTTTGGTATTCAGGGAGAGGTGGTGCTCTTATTCTAACAAGTAATGTAAATTGGTATATTATAGTCTAAATCGCAGTGCCACTGTGAATGCCGGTAAATATACTGTAACTGCTTGCTGGAAATTAATTACAATGGCTTCATAAATGCATATCACAGTAAATTTGTCAAAATATAAAGTCACTGCAAAAACTGATTGAGCAAATAAAAGTAAACCAATATAGCTCCAGCGTTAATAAAAAGTGCAAATTATAATAAATAATTAAATGTTCAACTCCAGTGCTGTTTAATAAAAAGTGCTCTTGTTCTTCTTCCTCTGTGTTCACAAACCGCTCACCTCTGTATTTGACCATAAAAATCTATAGGCCAAATGTGCGTTTTGCCCTTTAAGGGGTCTCAGACATCGCTGTATGGCCTCATGATTCTCCTTTTCTTCTCTTTCTGATGTATACTTTAGGTACTCTTCCCCTTTAAATGGGTAATAGCTTCAATGTTCATCACACCCAGATCCACCAGATTTAGCTTTAGCCTGGCAAGGACATTTAGCGAAGAGCACAGAACACACAACCAGCCATGCACACAGAGGAGGGTGAGGAAGCCAGCCAGACCTCTCATTTCACTAAATCTCTACAGTCTGCACCCGCCTGTCATACGATGAGCAGCATGTGAAGCCTGCTCAACAGTATGCGGCCTGTCCTGTAATAGGTGAAATGTCCACCAGAATGTAAATTTGTGCTGGCATTACGAGAGAGAGAAGCAAGGTCTAGGATCATTGTTAGGAAAACACCATACTACGTGTTTTTTTTATTTTTTTTATTTGCCAAATTAATATTAATTTAAATATGGACTTTTCAACAATTATGTTTCTATGAAATATTTCCACTTTAAGAAATGTCATGTCTAATACATGATATTGCTCTTTCAACTAAGACAACTGTTAAGCCTTGGTGACTATAAGAGATGATATGCCTGATTACAACTTAGTAAATATGGTCTCTTGGATGTATTGCTTAGCTTGTGGTTCTGTGGAAAATTCATATTTTAGTGCCCTTTACGTCTTACCTTTCAATTAAATCAGCACAAGAATAAAATGTCGGCGTTATAATTTTCATTTTACGGGCAGGGTGAGTTTAACAGCTCCCAGCCCACATGTCAAACCTTGGAGCGCTCAGATAGAAGCAGATTTCTTTCACATAAAACAAAATGTAATTTGGAAATATTTGGCTTGAAAGCTAAATTGCATGCTGGTGAGCTCCCAAGGTTACATTTGATTGAATGGGTGATAAAGAATAAAAGGAAACCATTTTCTGCTCGGCTCTGTAAAAGCCCTGAGTGGAATTTGTAAAACAAATGTTTATGAACACCAGAAAAGCAGTTCGACAATAGTAATTATGTAACAGTGACAAAATAAAGTTCATCTAATCACTGCATTCAGGTCCTGTTATAATAAGACGAATAATTCTTTATTTATAAGGCGCTTTGCAATCATTAAGAGGTTATACATTATAATTACCCAATTACAATTAGCGCTGAATTTATCTGCCTCAGCAGGGTGAACGGCTGACTCAGTTGGATAAGAATATAACCAGTGATGACAGGGTGATTTTAGGTGAGCCTTTTGATCAGTTATTTGGGGGAGATTTTCTTAAAGAAGAACTCCATCTACATTTCCTCCACCCCCTGAATTTATCTTAGTAAATAACTGGGACTCCTGCCATTTTGCACATATTGCATGGCACTAATTCCTCAGCTATACTAAGCTATGTGTATGATTGTCAGCTGGAAGCTTTTTGAATACCCAGATGCATAACATTTCAATGTTGCTTCATTATATTGTTGGTACTGGGACACAAATTAGGGTGAACTCTAGTCACCTGTAAAAATTAATAACGCAATGGTCCTGCATTGTGCGTGAGGATGTGAAGAGACCTCCCGCATACTGGGAGCATTGGAGGAGAGCACCAGCTTCCAGGGGAGTGATTAATAATGTAAGTATTGCTGTTTTTTCTTTAATCCCAATACAAAAGAGACCAATAACCCTTGCAGTGTGGGGTGAGGGAGGCACAAGTTATAAATTGATTTGCATTTTAACTTCCCTGGGAGTATTATTATGTCAGTATTTTTGAATGGCAAAGTGGTACATTGTTTTGCATGGAAATTTGTTTTATATTGTAGGCCTTCAATTCTTAGGAATTTCTTACTTATCTGTCCAAACAAGAGTCTAGTAGACATCCCAGGTGTGATTAAAGTTTGAAACACGAAATCACAAATGATAACATAATAAATAATTATAACTAAATATAAAAATGAATAATATAATAATAATACATTTTATTCAATAATGTAATCAAACCAAAAACAGTGAAATTGTCCAAACAAAGGTGCAATATTACTAGTCACTGTAATACTAGACACTGCATATTGGTTTAGTAAACATCCCGGGTATGAAAAATTTTGAAACATGGGACTTCACAAAGTCCGACATCACAATCAGGACAATGGAACCTAGTTTCCTTTCTGATTTTGTTTCCACTGTCATCTCGCTTTGAGCAACAAACCACGCACATCCTTGTAGGTGCCAGTGGCGTATCATCCATGTGTGCAGGGTGTTCATTGCACATGGGCCCACGAGGGAGGGGGGGCCACTTTTACCCACCCTGCACCCATGGATGATTGTCCCTTGACAGTGCGGGATGATCGGTGCAGCAGGGGACAGCTGCAAGCACGATCTCCCTGTAAAAAAATTGCCTGATTCGGACAGGGGAATCGGCCTGTAGATTTAGAGACTGGTGGCTTCAGCTGAACAGAGTATCTCTGACACTCGCACAGCCCAGTGAGCACACTCCCCCCTCCCCTAACGGACGGGAGAGAAGAGATGAATACAAGCTGCTGCTCCTCCTCCTGCCCATGTTCCTTCTATGTCTGCCCGGACCGCCCACTCTCCTATCCCTACTAAGCTAGTAGTTAGGTTCATTAATTATTTTTGTTCTTGTTTGCTGGAGTGGTTTATGTTTTCACATACACACATGTGTATGTTTATTGGAGTTTGTTCACTGTAAATACATTTCACTTTAATGATAAATACATTGTTTGGTCTCAGTTCCCTTGTGTAGCTACATGTCTGGTCTCTTTAGCTGCTGATTCCTGACATAATAGTGATGCCCACTAACGACCAGATCTGCTACACTTAGGAACTGAGAGTCAGTTACTTGAGTTTGTTGCCTTTGTCAGAATGCTTGGAGTGAAGGTTATTCGCCATGTGCAGCTTGCGGTAGAGGATAAAGATTTATGTTGTTCACTTTGGCAGGATCTCACTGATGAGGAGCTGTTGGGAAGCATTCTGACAGCACATGCCTTAGCTGTTGAGGGCAGATTCACTCTTAGTAATGTGCAACCCTTTATTCAGGTCTGTTCTGAGCTGCTATTTCAGTTTACCTCTCAGGGTATTGACATTTTCACTCCCCTATTTACTATGTACCAGGCTGGATTTTTGGGATGGTGGCTGAAACATTGTGCAGGTTCCTTTTTCCAGCAGTATTCAGCCTATTCACAACAGGTGGTGTTGGATTGTGTTGCTTCTGTGCACTGTTTAATTGAGCATGGGCAAGGAAGAGACAAACTGACTTTAGTTCACCCTCTGCTACAAGCTTGGTCAGAGATCATATCCCCAGTGCAAGATGAGTCACATAAAATCAGATCTGCTGCTGCTAAAGATCAAGAATCTGTTCCTTTGTTACCCTTAGCCACCTCTGCTGCTACTGAGCGTTCCTTACCTCCTGTAGATCAGTATCCTGCCACCAGTAACCGCACTTCCTCTGTATGTAATCCATTGTAAGCTCCCCCTGCAGTACCGTTGCCCATAACAATGTCTCAGGCCTCTTCCTGTACTTCTGCTGCTCTTCCCTCTATTTCCTCCAGTACTGCTACTACCTTTCCATCAGAAGTACACTCCGGCCAGCACAATGCAACTACCTGCAGGACACCAGTGTCCAAGCCCAAAAAGAAACAAAACTTTTCTGCTCTTAAAACTCTGCCCCTATCTATGTTACCTGCTGATGGTGCCCAGTCCTCCTCCATACTGATGACTGCTGCTGATGGTGCCCAGTCCTCCTCCATGCTGATGACCGCTGCTGATGGTGCCCAGTCCTCCTCCATGCTGATGACTGCTGCTGATGGTGACCAGTCCTCCTCCATGCTGATGACTGCTGCCAATGCGATCCAGTCCTTCTCCATGCTGATGACTGATGCGATCCAGTCCTCCTCCATGCTGACGGCCAATGAGATCCAGTCCTCCTCCATGCTGATGGCTGATGCCATCCAGTCCTCCTCCATCCTGATGGCCGATGCAATCCAGTCCTCCATGCCGATGGCCGATGTGATCCAGTCCTCCTCCATGCTGATGGCCGATGCAATCCAGTCCTTCTCCATGCTGATGGCCGATGCAAACCAGTCCTCCTCCATACTGATGCCGCCTGCCGATGGGGTCCATGCCTCCTCCAAGCTGATGCCGCCTGCCGATGGAGTCCATGCTGATGCCGCCTGCCGATGGGGTCCATGCCTCCATGCTGATGCTGCCTGCCGATGGGGTCCATTCCTCCTCCATGCTGATGCCGCCTGCTGATGGGGTCCATTCCTCCTCCATGCTGATGCCACTTGCTGATGGGCCCATTCCTCCTCCATGCTGATGCCGCTTGCTGATGGGGTCCATTCCTCCTCCATGCTGATGTTGCTTGCCGATGGGGTCCATTCCTCCTCCATGCTGATGCTGCTTGCCGATGGGGTCCATTCCTCAACCATGGTGCTGCCTGCCGTGGGTGAACTACCATCTGCTGCCAAGCCTGCCGCCCGGCTGGACTATGCTGATTCCGGGGCAGCCACCCGGCCGGGCTGCGCTGAATCTGGGACTGCGGCCCGGCCTGTCTATGCTGTCTCCGGGGCTGCCACCCAGCCGGGCTTTGCTGATACCTGTGCCGCTGCCCAGTCTGATGTGCCTCTGCCTGTTGCCCAGCCTGCTGATCCGGTGCCTGCTTCCCAGCCTGCCTCTGGACAACTTGTGCCCAACAACCTGCCTGGCTCTGTCTGCTGTCCGATGACAAGTCTACCATTGATCTTAGATATCTTCTTCCTACCACCCTGCCAGGTTCTATTGACTCTATGCCAGCTGCTTGGTTGGATTGTTATGCAAAGGCTGAGTGTCCACCTGCTAATGGGTCATCTGCTGGGCCTGAGATTCATTTAACGGTTGCCTCGATTTAGTCCCTCTGGCAGTGTGTTGCTCCTATGGTGCCAATGCCTGGTGGTCCGGACATACTCTTGATAACTTGTAGCTGCATCTGCCTTCATGGCCTTGGTCGTGGTAAGCTCCAGGGGATTGGCAGAGTAGGATCTGTGCCTTGCCATGATCCAGATGCAATTGCCACAGCTCCGGGTGTACTAGGGGACCTGGGTCGGGTAACCAGTGCCTCAGAGAGACCTAGGTGGTTTTTGATGTGCAGAGCAAGTCCTGGAAACCAGGCAAGCTACAGGGTTATGATGAGACACTTCGGTGTCTGGGTTCCGGTACTGTCCCATGACCCCAGGGATAAGTGAAACCCCAGCATTGGGGTACCTGCTGTCTTGAGGGACTACCGAATACCGTACATCTCAGAGGATCTGACTAGCAGAAAACCCAGCCAGTTTTAGGACCCCAACAGTGGGGTTCTCACCAAGCCTTTGGACATTGGCACTGGGGTACTCAGTCAGCTTGCAGACCCCGGTGGTAGGGCCTTATGAAGCGTCCAGGGACCACTCCTTAAGGGGGGGAATCTGTCAGGGTTGAGTTCACCTGCTAGTGGCACTGGAGTTCACTGGGTTGATGACTGCAATTTCAGTGTCCACCAGCAGGTTCTGATCAGCCACACCTGGCTCCAACTGCCAGGTGGATATTTAAGGCTGCTCCTCTCTTCCCCCAGAGTGTCACTATCCTGTCTGATTGCCTCCTTGCTACTAGTTTGTGCCTAATATCTATCCTGAACATTCCTGTGTCCTGATCCGTCCTGCACCCCTCTGCCTTGCTCCCTGCTCTTGTACCCAGTTGTGTTTCCCTTCTTGCATCCCTGTTACCTTTGTCCCTTATGTTGTAGATATTGTATATACAGTAGATAGTAGTTAGGTTCATTAGTTATTTTTGTTCTTGTTTGTTGGAGTGGTTTATGCTTTCACAGGTTGCTGTGTGTGTTCACTGTAAATATCACTTCAATGATAAATACATTGTTTGGTCTCAGTTTCCTCATGTAGCTACGTGTCTGGTCTCTTTAGCCGCTGATTCCTGACAGCAACCCTAGTAGTTCAGCCATTACTTTGGACCCTTATGCAGTACCCTGGTGTGCTGGTGACATATCTCTTGTTTCCACCACAATAGGGGGCCAAGATGTCAGGAAATGGGCCCTCTGCAGAATATGTGAAAGAGTCCCACTTCGTGACCATAATAAAGGACCCCGGGATCAGTGAGAAGGACCCCAGGTACTAGTTACGCCTCTGTTACAGGGAGATCGGTGCTTGCAGCTGTCCCCCGCCGCACTGATCATCCCTGACTGTCCCCTGTGTCCACCACCCCCTCTTACCACCCCACAGCCAACTTCCCTCCTCTCCTCTCCCGCTGGCTGCTGGGGGAGGAGGAAGGGGCCGTTAAATATGTAATTTTCCAGCCCCTTTCTTTTGTGAATTGGACACAGTGAGAGATCGCTACCGATTGCTCCTATGCTCGCTGATAACTGAGCAGAGTAACATGTGTTTACGATGCTTCCGTTTATGACTGGATGGTTGCCGCTGTCTCCTGTTTATTTATCTTCAATGCTGAGGCTGCAGAGAAAGGGACTGGGGTTTCTGTGTCCTCAGTCCCTTTCTCTGTCTCAAAGGGGAGATGTCAGGGGTCTGTTTGGGCCCCTGATATCTCACCAGCAACAGGGCTGATAGAAGAAATCCAATAAATATTACAAAATTAAATTGCAAAAAAATGATAAGAAATTCAATTGTAAAAAAATAACATAAAATAAACTATGTAAACAGGAGGGTAATTTAATGGGATTTTGTGGGTGCCAGGCAAAAAGAATTAGACATACACCAAAGTAAAAAAATATATATCACATTTTATTAGCCATAGAAAAAGTTTAAAAATGATGCTGGCTATACATAAATAACGCAAACAGCAGTACATATCAGATTAGATAATAAATAGGGGGTCACTCAGCACTAATATCCCGACATGTTTCGCCCGCTGGGGCTTCCTCAGGGGATGTTTGTTGAGGGACCAAAGTGGATATGTCACTGCATGAAATAGAGTATGTAACGACACCCCGAGTATAAAAGGGGTTAAAGTCATTTAGGACATTCCATACCCAAACACAAAGACAACTACCGAACACTTCAATCAGCCGAACAAGGAACCCATACAAATAATCCACCCCAAACACGAGACAAGATGCATAGATGTGACGGCATACCTGGCCAAAAGTGCTTCTTTTACCAGCCCATAGTTCATAATATCCTCGTCTGGGATGGCCCTAAAAGCTTCACTGGCCCGGCCGGACAATTTCCCAGACAAAATGGTAACCCATTCCTCTGTGGGCACCCGGTGTAGGGCACATTGCCGTTCAAAATCTGCAAGGTACCCATCAATCTCCCCTTCTGCTTCAATGAAGTTTTTAAAAGCAGCAAAATGTACCTTTCTCCTTTCAGTTGGTGCTGTTGTGACTCCCGCTGCTGCAGCACCTCTTTGCTGTAGCCAATTTGCATCAACAGCTGCTATAACTCGGTCTATGATCTCCGCTGTAGAGTTAGGGCCATAATGTGCCAGTCTTATGTTAACAGCCCGATCAAAACTTGCCTCTTCGGGTGTCCTGTCTGTTACGCTGGGCCTTTCGATTATGTTGGGTCTTTCAGCTCTATCCATTTTGACTAGTTCTGCGATAATGTCCCTCTTCTTACGGTTGTTGGCCGGTCGGCCCCAGTTCTCCAGTAAGTCCTTGAGGGTAGAGAGCTTTAGCCGTCCATGCTGTGCTTCCATTGTCCTGTGTCGTCTTGTAGCTGTCCTTCTGGGCTGTGGGAATGATCCCGCTGCTAGCCACCAGTGTAACGACACCCCGAGTATGAAAGGGGTTAAAGTCGTTTAGGACATTCCATACCCAAACACAAAGACAGCTACCGAACACTTCAATCAGCCGAACAAGGAACCCATACAAATAATCCACCCCAAAAACGAGACAAGATGCTCTGTTTTCAGGGCCAAGCAGGAATCAACTCATTTATTATAACACATGGTCACAACAGATAAAATAACTCAGAGACCCTTTCCCCCCCACTCTTGGAAAAGAGGGCGGGTTAAACTGTCCAATGACAATGGACACACAGGTCAGGTGTTTTTAACGTCTCATCAGTACACAGTGTTAGCAGGGAGAGCTGTTGTAAGAATCCCCCCTCCCTCCAATGCAATACACATCCTGTGATCCAAGGCAGACAAACACAAACCCTCCAATGCAATACACATCCTGTGATCAAAGACAGACAAACACAAACCCTCCAATGCAATACACATCCTGTGATCCAAGGCAGACAAACATAATAGAACATTGGTTTGCAGGAGGCTGGCATTCAGTCCCTTCCAAAAGTCTCTCTCCCGGCTAGGTCTGTCACAGAGTACAATTAAGAACCATCAAAACAGAATACAACAAAAGAAGTATACTTAGGAAAAGATGTCAACGACCGTCCAAAGCCAAAAAATTCAACTGCCAGCCATTAGATAGTTACCTGCAGTAAATGTAGAGCCAAGCTAGGAGAACGGACACTGCGCTGGAAAAAGTTGGCCTAGATGAGCCCAGAAAAGGGCCGTGGAACCAATCTCTGCCCAATGGAAAAAGGAGTATGAGTGTGATGGCCATAAATTAGGGGAACAGGGGGAGGGAGGTGAAGTAGTGAAAGGGAATGTTGTATTCTGTTTTTGATGGTTCTTAATTGTACTCTATTTCATGCAGTGACATATCCACTTTGGTCCCTCAACAAACATCCCCAAACATCAGGATATTAGTGCTGAGTGACCCCCTATTTATTATCTAATCTGATATGTACTGCTGTTTGTGTTATTTATGTACAGCTAGGATCATTTTTAAACTTTTTCTATGTCTAATAAAATTTGATATAGATTTTTTTTCTTTGGTGTATGTCTAATTCTATTTGCCTGGCACCCACAAAATCCCATTAAATTACTGTCCTGTTTACATACGTTATTCAGGGATGGTGGTGCCTCTTTTTTGACACTGTCACCTATCCATACCAATCAATAAAATAAACTACAGACACCCCCCGCCCTACCAGCACTGTCCACTAGCCCAATCCCCCCCCCATAAAAAAACATTGTGAAAAAAAATGAAAAACAAATAACTGTAAAAAACTAAATGCATAAAAATTAAAAATTATTGACACCATCCACTGCCCCATAGCCCCCCAGAAGCACTTTGAAAAAATAATCTTTAAAAGATTATAAAAAAATAATAGAATATAATAATAAAAACAAAAACCTGCTAACACCACCTACTGCCCTACTGACACTGTCCTCTACCCCCCTCCAATCATTGTAAAAAGAATAATACAAAACTAAATTGTAAAAAATAATAAAAACAAAAAAATTCTGACACTGTCCATTGCTCTACTGGCACCATCAAATGGCCCCCAAAAAGCATTTGGAGTAAAAAATATAATAAAAAATGTAATTGTAAAAAATAAAGCACTACAGACACCATCCACTGCCCTACTGAAACAATCCTGCACATGCCACCAGGGGCGGGCGGGCTGGGCCGGGGGAGCAGGGTGACAATTTCCCCCCAGGCCGCCCTAACTAAAGTTAAATATGGCCGGTGGCCACTGCCTGCTGCCATTTGTTTTCTCTATTGTAGGAAATCAGGCGGGGGGGCGGGGGGAACGGCTGCGGCGGTTGGCTGGCCACTGTTGCATTTTAGGAGTTGTAGTCAGTGCTGAAGCTCTCGGTGGTGAGAGAAGTGCAAAGGAAACTACAACTCCTGGAGTCTTAGAGGCAGGGCATGCCAGGTAGTCAGTATGCGTGATCAGCTTGAGCTGCTGGTCTGGGCGCTGGCAGCAGCTTGACCCCAGGACCTGGAAACGTGTTTTATGGGTTAACAGGAAGAGGAGTCTAAGAGGAAGTACACATACTGATGTTCCAGGCTTACAATTTTTTGACTCCTTCATGACTGGAGAAAATGATGCCTTTTTAGGAGAAGGTTCAGCTGCTTATAACTTTGTGAATGCTATATTTAGTAACACATAATTGAAAAGGGGATGCTGCATAAAGGGGGGTGCTGTGATGGAGGTGAATACAGGGTGAGGTGATGGAGGTGAAGGGGGGTGCGGTGATGGAAGTGAAGATGGGGTGCTGTTATGGAGATGAAGATGGGGTGCTGTGATGGAGGTGAAGGGAGGTGCTGTGATGGAGGTGAAGATAGGGTGCTGTAATGGAGGTCAAGGGAGGTGCTGTGACAAAGGTGAAGATGGGGTGCCGTGATGGAGGTGAAGACAGGGTGGAGTGAAATTAATTTTGGCCACATGCACTTTTTGCCATGCCACACTATAGGACTCCTCCTTCCCAAGCTGTCCCACATTCTCAAGTTATAAAGTTGGGAGGTATGCCCCCCATGAAGTTCATGGCGTGCAGGTGAGAGACCCTGACACCTCCAGATGACCCCCACATCCCAGCCCCCCCATACACCCCATTTACCCTGCCTCAGTGACCAGGCTGCACTGATGGGCACTGATCAGGCTTCACTGATGGGCACTATTCAGGCTGCACTGATGGGCACTATCAGGCTGTATTGATGGGCACTGGTAAGGCTGCATTGATGTGTACTGATTGGGCTGCACTGATGGGCACTGGTGAGGCTGCACTGATGAGCACTGATGAGGCTGCACTGATGGACACTGGTGAGGCTGCACTGATGGACACTGGTGAGGCTGCACTGATGGGCACTGGTGAGGCTGCACTGATGGGCACTGGTGAGGCTGCACTGATGGGCACTGACCAGGCTGCATTGATGTGCACTGACCAGGCTGCATTGATGTGCACTGACCAGGCTGCACTGATGGGCACTGATCAGGCTGGGTTGCTGGGCACTGGTGAGGCTGCATTGGATGGGCACTAATCAGGCTGCATTGAGGGGCACTGCTGAGGCTGCACTGATGGTAGTGTGTGTGGATCGTTAGTACTTGTGTATTGTGTACTGTACACGTAGTGCACGCAGACCTACGTGTGCACGTAGGTCTGCATGTGGTCTGCGAGTGCACGTAGGTCTGCGAGTGCACGTAGGTCTGGGAGTGGCCTGCGAGTGCACGTAGTTCTGCGAGTGCACGTACTTCTGCGAGTGGTCTGCGAGTGCACGTAGTTCTGCGAGTGCACGTAGTTCTGTGAGTGTTCTGCGAGTACACGTAGGTCTGCGAGTGCACGTAGGTTTGTGAGTACCTGTGTATTGTCTTGTTGAGTACCTGTGTATTGTCTTGAGTATTAGTGTCAGGAAGTTAGTTGTTAGGTAATTTGAACAGGGTGTAATCCCCAATCCTCATTAAATTGAATAGGTATGATGCCCGGCGGGTGTGGAGAGGCAACTCTTTGTACATCTTGCGGCATGTATGCATTCCTTGATCATCCGATTGAGGGCGAATACTGCTGTGCAAAATGTAAGCACATTGTTTCCCTAGAAGCCCAGGTTCTGAATCTTGGGAAGCAACTGTCAGCACTGAGAAGTCCCTCCATACTAAAGGAGAGCCAGGAACGTACACGGCAGGTGCCGGCAGGGGCCAGCACAGAGGCAGTTGGAGACAAAGAGGTGCAGGCACCAGCAAAGAGTAGATGGGTGACAGTCAGGAAGGGTAAGGGGGGAAGTGCCAGGGAGGCCGATCCAGGGCCGGTGTATCCCAATAAGTATGCTCCATTGAGTGACATTGGTGAAACCAGTCAGGGACCAGCACTGCTGGAGCTGAGGGACTCTCCTAGCTGCCAGGGGAAGAACTCCTCCAGTGAGAGTGGGGGGGGGAAGCGAAGGGAAAGGAAAGACAGATTCTGGTGGTAGGGGACTCAATTCTTAGAAGGACAGAGAGGGCAATCTGTAACAAAGACCTGAAGCGCCGAACAGTATGTTGTCTAACAGGTGCTCGGGTTCGGCACATCACGGATCTGGTGGACAGATTACTGGGAGGGGCTGGGGAAGACCCAGCTGTCATGGTGCATGTTGGCACCAATGACAAAGTCAGAGGCAGATGGAGTGTCCTAAAGAACGACTTTAGGGACTTAGGAGCTAAATTGAGGAAAAGGACCTCCAAGGTAGAATTCTCAGGAATACTACCGGTACATCGAGCCACACCAGAAAGGCAGAGGGAGATTAGGGAAGTAAACAAGTGGCTGAAGAGCTGGTGTAGTGTATTGTGTACTGTACATGTAGTGCACGCAGACCTACGAGTGCACGTAGGTCTGCGTGTGGTCTGCGAGTGCACATAGGTCTGCGAGTGCACGTAGGTCTGCGAGTGCACGTGAGTCTGCGAGTGTACGTAGGTCTGCGAGTGGCCTGCGAGTGCACGTAGGTCTGCGAGTGCATGTAGGTCTGGGAGTGGCCTGCGAGTGCAAGTAGTTCTGCAAGTGCACGTAGTTCTGCGAGTGGTCTGCGAGTGCACGTAGTTCTGTGGGTGTTCTGCGAGTGCACGTAGGTCTGCGAGTGCACGTAGGTTTGTGAGTACCTGTATATTGTCTTGTTGAGTACCTGTGTATTGTCTTGAGTATTAGTGTCAGGAAGCTAGTTGTTATGTAATTTGGACAGGGTGTAATCCCCAATCCTCATTAAATTTAATAGGTATGATGCCCAGCGGGTGTGGAGAGGCAACTCTTTGTACATCTTGCGGCATGTATGCGTTCCTTGATCATCCGATTGAGGGCGAATACTGCTGTGCAAAATGTAAGCACATTGTTTCCCTAGAAGCCCAGGTTCTGAATCTGGGGAAGCAACTGTCAGCACTGAGAAGTCCCTCCATACTAAAAGAGAGCCAGCACAGAGGCAGGTGGAGACAAAGAGGTGCAGGCACTAGCAAAGTGTAGATGGGTGACAGTCAGGAAGGGTAGAGGGGGAAGTGCCAGGGAGGCTGATCCAGGGCCGGTGTATCCCAATAAGTATGCTCCATTGAGTGACATTGGTGAAACCAGTCAGGGACCAGCACTGCTGGAGCTGAGGGACTCTCCTAGCTGCCAGGGGAAGAACTCCTCCAGTGAGAGTGGGGGGGGGGAGCGAAGGGAAAGGAAAGACAGATTCTGGTGGTAGAGGATTCAATTCTTAGAAGGACAGAGAGGGCAATCTGTAACAAAGACCTGAAGCGCCGAACAGTATGTTGTCTACTAGGCTGTCTGGTTTGACACATCACGGATCTGGTGGACAGATTACTGGGAGGGGCTGGGGAAGACCCAGCTGTCATGGTGCATGTTGGCACCAATGACA
This sequence comes from Lithobates clamitans, assembly GCA_037952925.1. NCBI lineage: Eukaryota > Metazoa > Chordata > Amphibia > Anura > Ranidae > Lithobates > Lithobates clamitans. The sequence continues at coordinate 212,344 of JBBGZY010000188.1, forward strand.
AAGTCAGAGGCAGATGGAGTGTCCTAAAGAACGACTTTAGGGACTTAGGAGTCAACTTCCCTAAACTACAAACCTTGCTAAAAGGCATAAATTGGGATAAAATATTAGTCACAAAGAACACGGAGGAGAGATGGGTTTGCTTTAAGAGCATATTAAATAAGGGCATTAGCCAATGCATCCCATTGGGTAATACATTTAAAAGAGCGAACAAAAGTCCTGGATGGCTTAACTTCAATGTAAAAATGCGTATAAAAGCAAAGGAGAAGGCCTTAAAAAATTATAGGTTGAGGGATCATCATCAGCATTCAGACTTTATAAAGAATGTAACAAGAAATGTAAGGGTGCAATTAGGACGGCTAAGATAGAACATGAAAGACACATAGCGGAGGAGAGCAAAAAAAATCCCAAGAAATTCTTTAAGTATGTAAACAGTAAAAAAGGGAGGACAGACCATATTGGCCCCATAAAGAATGAGGAAGGACATCTGGTTACAAAGGATGGGGAGATGGCGAAGGAATTGAATTTATTCTTCTCCTCAGTCTTCACGAGGGAATCGGGGGGCTTCAGTAACCAAAACTGCAGTTTTTATCCTCATGACACATCACAGGAAGCACCTCCATGGTTAACAGAGGACAGAATTAAAATTAGACTTGAGAAACTTAACATTAATAAATCACCGGACCAGATGGCTTGCATTCGAGGGTACTTAGGGAACTCAGTCAAGTGATTGCCAGACCGTTGTACCTAATTTTCACAGACAGTCTACTGACTGGAATGGTACCAGCTGATTGGAGAAAAGCCAATGTAGCACCAATATTTAAAAAGGCCCCGAATACATCCCTGGGAATTACAGACCAGTTAGCCTAACATCAATAGTATGTAAACTCTTGGAGGGGATGATAAGGGACTATATACAAGATTTTAGTAATGAGAACGGTATCATTAGCAGTAATCAGCATGGATTCATGAAGAATCGTTCTTGCAAACCAATCTACTAACCTTCTATGAGGAGGTGAGTTGCCAGCTAGATAAAGGAAGGCCCGTAGACGTGGTGTATCTGGATTTTGCAAAAGCATTTGACACAGTTCCCCATAAACGTTTACTGTACAAAATAAGGTCCGTTGGCATGGACCATAGGGTGAGTACATGGATTGAAAACTGGCTACAAGGGCGAGTTCAGAGGGTGGTGATAAATGGGGATAAACAGTTCAATCTCTGTATTTGCAGACGATACTAAGCTAAGCATGGAAATAACTTCTCCGCAGGATGTGGAAACCTTGCAAAAAGATCTGAACAAATTAATGGGATGGGCAACTACATGGCAAATGAGGTTCAGTGTAGAAAAATGTAAAATAATGCATTTGGGTGGCAAAAATAGGAACGCAATCTATACACTGGGGGGAGAACCTCTGGGGGAATCTAGGATGGAAAAGGACCTGGGGGTCCTAGTAGATGATAGGCTCAGCAATGGCATGCAATGCCAAGCTGCTGCTAACAAAGCAAACAGATTATTGGCATGCATTAAAAAGGGGATCAACTCCAGAGATAAAACGATAATTCTCCCGCTCTACAAGACTCTTGTCTGGCCGCACCTAGAGTATGCTATCCAGTTCTGGGCACCAGTCCTCAGGAAGGATGTACTGGAAATGGAGCGAGTACAAAGAAGGGCAACAAAGCTAATAAATGGTCTGGAGGATCATAGTTATGAGGAAAGGTTGCGAGCACTGAACTTATTCTCTCTGGAGAAGAGACGCTTGAGAGGGGATATGATTTCAATATACAAATACCGTACTGGTGACCCCACAATAGGAATAAAACTTTTTCGCAAAAGAGAGTTTAACAAGACTCGTGGCCACTCATTAAAATTAGAAGAAAAGAGGTTTAACCTTAAACTACATAGAGGGTTCTGTACTGTAATGTCCCGTACACACGGTCGGACTTTGTTCGGACATTCCGACAACAAAATCCTAGGATTTTTTCCGACGAATGTTGACTCAAACTTGTCTTGCATACACACGGTCACACAAAGTTGTCGGAAAATCTGATCGTTTTGAATGCGGTGACGTAAAACACGTACGTTGGGACTATAAACGGGGCAGTGGCCAATAGCTTTCATCTCTTTATTTATTCTGAGCATGCGTGGCACTTTGTCCGTCGGATTGGTTTACACACGATTGGAATTTCCGACAACGGATTTTGTTGTCGGAAAATTTTATATCCTGCTCTGAAACTTTGTGTGTTGGAAAATCCGATGGAAAATGTGTGATGGAGCCTACACACGGTCGGAATTTCCGACAACAAGGTCCTATCACACATTTTCCGTCGGAAAATCCGACCGTGTGTACGGGGCATAAGAGCGGCAAGGATGTGGAATTCCCTTCCACAGGCGGTGGTCTCAGCGGGGAGCATCGATAGCTCCAAGAAACTATTAGATGAGCACCTGAATGACCGCAACATACAGGGATATACATAATACTAATAGATAATACTAACACATAATCACACATAGGTTGGACTTGATGGACTTGTGTCTTTTTTCAACCTCACCTACTATGTAACTATGTAATCATGATGGACACTGATCAGGCTACACTGATGGGCACTGATCAGGCTGCACTGATGGGCACTGGTGAGGCTGCATTGGATGGGCACTGGTGAGGCTGCATTGATGGGCACTGGTGAGGCTGCATTGATGGGCACTGGTAAGGCTGCATTGTTGGGCACTGGTGAGGCTGCATTGTTGGGAACTGGTCAGGCTGCATTGATGGGCACTGATAGAGCTGCTTTGATAGGCACTGATCAGGCGGAGCTGTTGGGCACTTATCAGGCTGAGCTGTTGGGCACTTGAGAGGCTGCATTGAAAAATCAGGTTGGCATGGATGGTGCGCTGATTTAGTGATTCAATGGGCCACTCACCTGGACTTGCCCTCAGACCTAAGGCTGCCAGCCCTCCCCTGCATACTACCCACCACTGTACACTCTGCACTCCTCCCCTGCACATTCTACCCACCTCCATATACTCCGCACTCCTCTCCTGCACATACTACCCACCTTCATATACTCTGCACTCCTCTCTTGCACATAATACCCACCACCATACACTCCATACTCCTCTCCTGCACATACTATTTACCTCCAAACACTCAGCACTCCTCTCCAGCACATACTACATACCACCATACACTCCGCACTCCTTTCCTGCACATAATACCCACCTTCATACACTCCGCACTCCTCTCCTGCACATAATACCCACCACCATATACTCCATACTCCTCTCCTGCACATACTATTTACCTCCATACACTCAGCACTCCTCTCCAGCACATACTACCCACCACAATACACTCTGTACTCCTCTCCTGCACATAATACCCACTGCCATACACTCCGCACTATACATTCCCTATTTAACATTACCACATTCTGCAAAATGTAAGTAATCTCAGAGGCTATTAAACCACACCCCCTTTAAGCCATGCCCAATATTTAGCCCAATTTAAGCCATGGCCACAATTTGCCGCAGCGGGCTGCGCGCGCCACATTTTTCTTATCAATGCCTAGGGCCCACTTTTTATCTTACACACAGGCCCACTGATTTCATGATACGTCCCTGGTAGGTGCTGACTTCTTCTCGGTTGGTGGGATGTAGTCCATGAAGTGACGACCAGTCAGGCGTTCCGGGTTGACAACGCCAGTAGCACGATGTCCAGCTCTATTCACAGCCATTGATGGTGTTTGTTGGTTCACAAAGATACATTTGGCAACTTTCCAAATTAAGTCAGAATGAATCACAGACTTGTCACTCTTTTTCTGAGCAGAATGTGGCATTCCACAAGCATTGCTCAAGAAGATGCCTGAAGATCTTCTTGTAGTACTTCTTTTGCTGTTTCCCCGTTGCTGGGTAGAATGTCATTGCTTAGTTGGCTCTGTTGACACCTCCCATGGTGTTATTGTGGTCTATCACTACTTGTGGCTTCATGATTTCTTTCCCACCTTTCGTGCGTACCATAACAGTGGAGGTATTATGAACTGTACTCATTAGGCACACATCTTTCTTGTCACACCATCACAGTGCCATCATTTTGCCTTTCTGTCAGGCAACCATTTCTCCAGTCTTCAGCTTCTTATTGCCAAACATCGGCGGCATGTCACGCAGGTTTGCCCTAACGGTTCCATAAGCATCTGTGTTGTTGTGCAGAAGAAACTGATAAAGTTCAGAAGATGTATAAAAGTTGTCGGTTGTTATGCAATAGCCCTGATTTAGCAATGGCTCAATGAGTGAAAAAACGGACGATGTTGCCATTCCATAGTTGCTGTATTTTGGATTGAATTTTGTTCCTTTTCCAGTGTATATGACTGAATTCCAAATGTAGCCAGTTGAGGATTCGCATAGCATGTAGGATTTTAGGCCAAATCGTGCTCTCTTTGAAGCAATGTATTGTACCCAGCTGAGGCTTCCCTTGTAGGCCATTAGACATTCATCTATGCTGATATCTCTTTCTGGCACATAGCTCAGTTGGAAATTCTTTAGAATCATTTGAGATACTTCCCAAATTTTCTTTAGTTTTGGTGCAGGATGAGTAGTTTCATCAAAATCTTTGTTGTTTTCAAAGTGTAAATATTTCATGATCAGGGAAAATCTGTACTCTGACATGACTGTGCCAAAGAACGGAGTGGCAAGCAATTTATTAGTTGTCTGATACCACTTCTGCAGGGGTTTCCCCATCACTCCCTAAAGTATTATTAGGCCCAGAAATTTCCAAATGTCATCTTTGGTCACTGGTTCCCACTTTCTGCTTATTATAAAGCTTCTGATTCGTAGTAGCTAATTGTTGCTCTTTGCACCGGTTTGTCTCAGTAGCTATTTTTTTCAATAACCTCATCAATCAGAAATAATTGGAAGTATGCCAAGGGGTTGTCGTGTTCAACTTCTACTTTCATACCAGATGCGTCAGTAAATGGGAATCTTGGGGGCGCTGCCTGATCCGTACCACAGTCAATAGAGCACTAAGTTTGCACATCACTGAGCTCAGTCGCAGAATCGTCACTGTCGTCACTTTCAGTGTCTGATGACGAATTTCCCTACGAATCACTATCGCTCAATTCTGCAAGTGATTTTAATTCACTATTGCTGTTTTCTAGCTAAAACCGCTTTTGACCTAAAGGCACGCTTTTTGGATGCCATGGACGTTCTCAAGTTCCCAGGCAGAAAGAATGGTAAAAGTGCAGGCAGGGCACTGGACAAAGCACTAGGGACAAAACTGAGGTGAAATGGTTTGATAAAGTAATGTAATCCTAACTGATTGCAATGTATTGTGTGTGTGTCTTGTTTTGAACTTTTTTGAATTTCCCCGCCCAGTTCTGCCCCCCCTGCGTTGCGGCGCTCGCAGGGAAGGGAACCCGGAAGATGGATGCCAGCACAGCGGGAGGACATCGGGGGATCATAGGGACAAGGTAAATAGCACTACAGGGATACTACAGTGTTACCCAAAGTGTAGCTCGGGATTACCGCTTTTGTTACTGAAAATTAACCCCGAGCCACACTCGGGATTACCGCCAGAGAGGTTAATGAGTTACATAAGTATTTGAACCCTTCACAAAGCCTGACTTAGTACTTGGTGGCAAAACCTTTGTTGGCAATCACAGAGGTCAGATGTTTCTTGTAGGTTGCCACCAGGTTTGTGCACATCTCAGGAGGGATTTTTCCCACTTCTCTTTGCGGAGCTTCTCCAAGTCATTAAGGTTTTGAGGCTGACATTTGGTAACTCGAACCTTCAGCTCCCTCCCCATATTTTCTATGGGATTAAGATTTGGAGACTGGCTAGGCCACTTCAGGACCTTAATGTGCTTCTTCTTGAGCAACTACTTTATTGCCTTGGCCGTGTCTTTTGGGTCCTTGTCATGCTGAAATACCCATCCACGACTCATTTTCAGTGCCCTGCCCACCCAACATTTGACAGTACATGACCCCGTCCATCGTCCCTTTGATGCAGCAAAGTTGTCCGGTGTTCAAAAAACAAATAGATTGCCAGTAACTCATTAGGGTATAAATGCTGCAAAGCTCAATGTATGAGCAAGCACAGCATCCCTCGCTGACTCACCAGTCAAGGTGTGATCCAGGTAATCAAAGAGTTAAACACAAAAAGAACAAAGGTGGGGAACTACCTCACCTAAAAGAGATTGCTAAGGACCATGCAGCTTACGATAAGGGAACTTTGATACAAAATTACAAATAGTAATACAAAAAAATGGGTAAATAATTCCCACCACCAGCACCTCAGCCAAAAGATTTTAAAAAGGCAACGTTGTCTAATCAAAATGCAGGTGCAACATTCAGAACCACTCACAAACACATATCACAATCATAGCCCATAGAGTAGTACACTGGCTTTGTATAGTGAAATAGGTCTGATCAATTGTTGAAGTTACTGCCCAGGTTTCAAACTCATATAAGCAAATGTGTGTGTGGATGTGTGACTCCATGAGTTTATTAGTCAAAAAAAAAGTTGTCATGTCCTCTTAGCAGAAAAACACTGCCAAAGCATCATATTTCCACCTCAATGTCTCATGGTAGGGATGGTGTGCTTGGGGTCATAGGCAGCATTCCTCCTCCTCCAAACACAGCGAGTTTATACAAAAGAGCTAAATTTTGGTCTCATCTGACCACAACACTTTCACCCATTTCTCCTGTGAATCGTTCAGATGTTCATTAGCAAACTTCAGACGGGCCTGTACATGTGCTTTCTTGAGCAGGGACCTTGCAGAGGCTGCAGGATTTCAGTCCTTCACGGCATAGTGTGTTACCAATTGTTTTCTTGGTGACTATGGTTCCAGCTGCATTGAGATCATTGACAAGATTCTCCCGTGTAGTTCTGGGCTGATTCCTCACCCTTCTCATGATCAATGAAACTCCACGAGGTGAGACCTTTCATGGAGCCCCAGACCGAGGGAGATTGACAGGTATTTTGTGTTTCTTCCATTTATGAATAATCGCACCATCTGTTGTCACCCTCTCATCAAGCTGCTTGTCAATGGTCTTGTATTCCAGCCATGGTTTGTATGGCCATTCCAGCCTTGTGTATGTCTACAATCTTGTCCCTGACATCCTTGGACAGCTTGGTCTTGACCTTGGTGGAGAGACTGGAATCCGATTGATTGATTGCTTCTGTGGAAAGGTTTCTTTTATACAGGTAACAAGCTGAAATTAGGAGCACTCCATTTAAGTGAGTACTCCTTATCTCAGCTCATTACCTGTATAGAAGATGCATGGGAGCCAGAAATCTTGCTGATTGATAGGGGATCAAATACTTATTTCACTCATCAAAATACAAATCAATTTACTTATCAATAACTTTTTTGAAATAAGTTTTTCTGGATATTTTTGTTGTTATTCTGTCTCTCACTGTTAAAATAAACCTATCATAAAATTTATAGACTGATCATTTCTTTGTCAGTGGGCAAATGTACAAAATCAACAGGGGATCAAATACCTTTTTCCCTCACGGTAAATATTAGAAGGCCAGTATGGTGGCCTGAATTTATAGGAAGAGCCTGGAGGGTATTTAAGCAGCCCACTCGCCCATGCTCTTTGTCGGTTCCAGTGCGCGATACTACACATCACTGGGCCGACTCTTTCCAGCTCACCTCATGTTCGTGAGTCTGTGCATTCGATCGCAAGTGCATTGCGGCTTCTCTGTGCTTGGTCTTCATCGGTGGTTCCCGCTCACTGTCGCAGGTAGTATTCGAACCTTTTTGTATCATGTACAATCTTGCGATTTGGCATGCTTCCTATCCTGCACCCCTTTCATAAAAAACCTGCCTTCGAGTTGTTGTCGGTCACGTCCCGACATCATTCGGCACAGGCGTAGTACATTAGTAAAGTTCCTTCTGCCAAAAATACGATTCATTTGTAACTCCAAGCCTCCGAGCCGCCGAGTGAGTCGTTGTCTGATATCACTTGACATAGGCTTCACTGGTTATAAGATTCACTGTCCATGGGGTTGCCTTCTCATCTATTTGGAGATGAGCATGTATTGTTTATACGGGTTCTGTGGCAGATTGAGGTGGTAATTAGACCCACCTGGTGCTTTGTCTGCACTTTGATTAGCCTGGGGGGCTGGGTGGTTGGTATGTGTTTAGTTTCAGAGTAAGGGGTGGCATACACTCTACAACCAATTCGTATCAGATTTATTTAATACTCCTTACTACCGATTCGTATCGGATTAACTTCATACATTTTACAACCGATTCGTATTAGAGTCATTTCTCTTTACAACCGATTCATATCAGATACATTGCATACTTTCTACCGTTGCCATTCGTTGTATCCCCCATGCCGTGTGTTTTAGTTCCCGCAGCAGAAGTTACGATTTGTTTGTACATGGTTCTTCTCTCAAACCAAAGTTATTTTCTGTGTGTCATGCACGGCGCCACACAACACTCTTCGGATGTGTTGCACACCCGCTTCAGTCCAATGCAAACCCAGTCTCACTGTCGCACGTAGGATTTGTTACTGTGTTTTGTCATGTCAAAATTCGTGGCCACTCACGGTGTCGCCCGTACAATGTGTTCGCTTCCCGCAGTGGAACTTACGAATCATTCGTACACACTTCTCGCGTTCTATTTTCTACACCAAACTTTGTTGTTTCGCCTCATGCACAATATCACGCCACGCCTTCCTGATATGTTGCACTCCCGCCACAGTCTGCCGCAAACTCACTCGCGTGGCCCACTGTCGCAAGTAAGCTTCGTTACCACATTCTTTATGTCCTATCAATTCGTTACCATTCGTTGTCTCCCATATCATTCGTTAGTTCACCTTACGGAACCTACAAATGAAACGAACGTTGTCCTTATCTCTTATACTGCTCGCTTACAGTAAGCCGCCAAACAAACCAGGTGTTTCTATCCTTTTCTCAGTAACCCAATTCTCATTCGTTGAGACCCTTGTAGCCATGCAAAACCATCTCAGCAGCCTGTCGCTCTTGTTGAGACCATTGCAAAACGCAAAATCATCTCAGCTACCCCTTACTAATAAGAAAAAAATAAAGAAAGAAAAAAATAATAATATATAATAAACCTTTACCACCACGCAACCTCGGCCCAGCAACCTGACACCTGTTGAGACCCCTTTGCCACCACGCAATCTCAGCCCAGCAACCTGACACCTATTGAGACCCTTGCAACCACGCAAAATCGTCTCAGCAGCCTGATACCCTTGTCGAGACCCTTGCAAACGCAATACCGTCTCAGACGCCTCACACTCATCAAAACTCTTGCAATCACGCAATATCATCTCAAGACAAACCTCATACTCATCGAGACCCTTGTGACTTTGCAATATTGTCTCAGCAGCATGGCACTCATAGAGACGCTTGCAACCACGCAATACAGTCTCAAGCAACCCCCCACTTATCAAGACCTTTGTGACCACGCAGTCTTGCCCCAGCAACCTGTCATTCATTGAGACCCTTGCAGCCAGACAAATCATCTTAGCAGCCTGACACTCTTGAGACCTATGCAACCACGCAATATCATCTTAAAAAAATCATACTTATCGAGAGCCTTGCAATAACGTAATATCGTCTGAGCAGCCTGACACTCACTGAGACCCTTGCAACCACGCAATACCATCTCAGCAACCTGACTGAGACCCTTGCGACCACGCAATATCGTCTCAGCAAACCAGACTGAGACCCTTGCAACCACGCAATGTCGTCTCAAAAAACAAACCTTCATACTTATCGAGACCCCTACAACCATGCAATATCATCCCAGCAACCTGACACTCACTGAGACTCTTGCAACCACGCAATATCGTCTCCAGTAGTATAAAACACTTTGCGGCACGCACCTTCGTGCAAAGCCGCATAAAACTAACTTGCAAACACACCTCAGTGCCACACAATCAGCCACACAAACACGCAGCGGCACCCTTTTGGCCATTCATCTCCAGTGGCATGAGGGTCACTCATCTTTTCTCTGTCTTTCTCCCTGGGGTTAGTTCAGGTTTCCATCCGGCACCAGGTTGGACTTTATCTCCCCAGATAAAAAATAAATAGAAGGGGAAGAATGTACAGTTCGCATCTTGACCAGGGTCAGTCGCAGGACAGAGGTGGGCCAGTTCATTTCAGATAAAAGTCACACCAGGCCCACTGTCAGACGGTTATTCACCACCTCGATGACTTCCTGCTTGTCGAACAACCTGGCAGCCCACGGGCAGATCTAGATAGGTTGAGAATAATGTTCCACAACCTAAACATGCCCTGTCAGGAGCCAGGGAGCGTCTCCGCTCGCCGGGCTCCGGGGCGCATGCGCGGTGGACTGGCGCTTCGCCGCACACCCGTCCGCGGCCTGATGGTGCGGCGCGCGCGGGTGCACGGCGGTCCCCGTGTGCGTGCCGTCGCCCGTGCGGGTGCCCGGTAGCGCGTCACACTGATGCGCTCGCCGGGCAGGGAGACTATTTCTGACGGCTCCAGCGCCCAGTCGGGTTGCTGGTTCGTCGTCAGCTCTCCCTGATTCCCTGTGCCTGTGATATCCTGATACCTGCCTGTCTCTGTGTACCAAACCCTGGCTTGTTAAATACTACTCTACCGGATTAACCCACTACCTGCCTGTCTCTGTGTACCAAACCCTGGCTTGTTAAATACTACTCTACCGGATTAACCCACTACCTGTCTGTCTCTGTGTACCAAACCCTGGCTTGTTAAATACTACTCTACCGGATTAACCCACTACCTGCCTGTCTCTGTGTACTGAACCTTGGCTTGTTAACTACTACTCTGCTGGATTGCCTGATACCCTGACCTCTGCCTGTGTAACGGACTTGTCTCTACCTGATTGCCTGATACCCCTGATCTTTGCCTGCATTAACGGACTTCCTACTGTTTAAATATGCCTGCTTCACATTAACCTCTGTTTATAATTACAGTTTGCCTCTGCCTATGCTCAGTCCTTATCCCTGGTCCCGCCTACAGATTCCAGAGCACCCGCTTCCTATCTCCGGACCTCCTACCTCCCGGAAGCCCGTGCCTCCGCGTGCCCCCAGCTCTCTGTATCCACTTCAGGGGTCTGGGTGCGCGTGGTCGTAAGGGCGAGCCGCTCTCGGCATCTTGGCCTCGGTGAGTATTAGTCCGTGACATGCCCATAGCATAAAGTGTAAGGCCCGGTACACTCGATCACCTTCCTAGGTTTCACTCCTGACACGCGTGTCATACAGGCTAACCTGTCCCCCGACAAACTAGCCCATTCCAGGACAGTTATCCACGACTTCACCTGGTCACAAGGGTGCACCATGAGACAGTTGCAATCCTTACTAGGGATGCTGAACATCGCGATGAGGATTATTCCTCAAGGACGGTCCTTTATATCACAGCTTTTCGTTTTTCTCACACCAGTGCAAGACCCAGATCAAGTTCTCAAACTAGACCTAGCAGCAGTAGAAGACTTATTTATGTGGGACAAGTTCCTCACCAGCTGGAACGGCATTTCAATGTTCATCCTGACATTGTCAGCCGAGCCACCACTGCAGCCTCCACGAGCTTCGCGGCCATTTTCGGCCACTACTGGTTCACCAAACCTTGACCTCCAGAAATTCTCTTAAATTTCTGCTTTCACCCGGTCTTCATCACTCTTCGAGCTGTATCCCATCATGGCAGCTGCCCAAGTCTGGAGCCACACTTGGACAGGACAGACGGTGCTCTTCACCATGGACAATCAGGCCATGGCTGACATCATCAATAAAGGTAGATCCAAGTCACTCTCCATCATGACCTTCCTGCACAGGCTTGCGCAGCTGTCACTCCATCACCAGTTTAATATCTTCTGTAGACATATTCCAGGCAAACGCAAAATTGAAGCTGATGCTCTGTCCCATTTCAACCTTACTTTGTTTTTCCAGCAGGAGCCTGGAGCCGACCCAACAACTAACAACTACTCCTGTCCCACCTTGGTCGTTGCTGACGATGGACTGAAGTCTCGCCAATACAAGCCAGTTCATTAACCACTCCTTGGCACTCAACACACTGAAGGCCTATCGCATTGCTTGGAACACTTACTGCAAGTTTTTGACCTCTTGCCCCAGAGCAACGATAGGCGACGTTAGACATGTCCTATCCTTTATATCGTATATTGCTACACGCAATATTATCATGCTATACCTTGCCAGCATCCAGCATTTCCTGTCCTTACAGGACCCTAGTAAACCGTCAGTATTCTTGACCCATGAAGTCAAGTCCATCCTACGGGGCATACTGAAGCACCAACCCGTAGTCAGTGGCAAACGCCTACCTATCACGAGTGCCCCCTGACTTACTTTCCGAACCATTACATCCTTCATCTCACAGTCTGCAAAATGCAAGAAACTGGCCCCAGGGTTGACACCAACCTGTTTTAGACTAACAACGCCTGGTGCCCAGTGATGGTGCTTGACTGACTACTATCCCATCTACCTAGCCAATCTAATTGTAGCTCGTGGCTACCATTTCTAACCAGCCCCCTGAGTGGCAGACAGTTTATCAAGCATGTCAGGATCCCCCTAAGCAACTTGGGCTTCAACCCTAGTCAGTTCTCTGGACATTCCTTCTGGATTGGAGCAGCCTCAGCTGCCTCCCAGCATGGAGTACCAGACTACGTAATCAAGAAACTAGGCCAATGGAAGTCTGCCTGTTTTGCCACATACATCCCAAATCCTCAGAAAGAAATGGCACAAGCCTTCACCAAGCTGGCTCAATAACCACAAGAATCAATAAAGAGTTATTCCCCTATATGAGTCTTTTTCCCCCTTTTCTTGGCATACCGACCAGACCACCAAGGCACACTTCAGGTCTATTTATGTTGTAAGTCTTGTTGCGTGTTTATGTGATCCACATCTCTCTCTCGATCATAGGGCCATGTCCATAAATAAGAAGGCCAGTATGGTGGCCTGAATTTATGGGAGGAACCCGGAGGGTATTTAAGCAGCCCACTCGCCCATGCTCTTTGTTGGTTCCAGTGTGCGATACCCTCCCGCCCTTCCCTTTTTCAGGGCACTTCTCAGCACATCCTTTATCATAAACTACCCATTACTTCCTTGGGTATGCCCCCTTTTCTTGGCATACCGACCAGACCACCAAGGCACACTTCAGGTCTATTTATGTTGTAAGTCTTGTCGCGTGTTTATGTGATCCACATCTCTCTCGGTCACAGGGGCCATGACCATAAATACTGTATATACATTATTTATATAAATATATATTTATATATTTATATTTATTTATTTATGTATACAACCCCAACTCAAATGGGAGGCTGTGTTAAATCTACATAAAATCAGAATGCAATTATCTGCAAATCTCATAGACCCATATTTAATTAATAATAAAAAATATAAAACATATCAAATGTTTAAACTAAGAAAATGTACAGTTTTAAGAAACAAAAAGATAATTTTGAAATTGATGGCAGCAACACATCTCAAAAAAGTTGGGGCAGGGCAACAAAAAGTAACAAAAAGTAAGTGGTACTAGAAAGGAAGAGCTGGAAGAACATTTTGCAACTAAATAGGTTATTGGCAACAAGTCAGTAAAATAATTGGGTATAAAAAGTGCATCTTAGAGAGTCAGAGTGTCTTAGAAGTAAAGATGGATAGAGGTTCACCAATCTGTTAAAAGCTGCATCTAAAAATTGTCAAACAATTTCAGAATATTGTTCCTTGATGTAAAATTACAAAGACTTTAAATATATCATCATCTACAGTACATAATATCATCAGAAGATTGCAAGAATCTGGAAAAATCTCTGTGCTCAAGGCACAAGGCCGAAATGCAATACTGGATGCCTGTGATCATTGGGCCCTCAGACGGCACCATATTAAAAGCAGGCAAGATTCTATGATGTCAACAAACAGGGAACCAGAGTACTCGTAGACTGAAAGCAGCTGGCACAAAGGTCACAAACCTCATGAACAACCACAAAACAAGAATAGTGCAGCACTCAAAAAATTATCTCAGTGTATAAAAACAATACATAAAAAGTATAAAGTACATCAAAAATCAATCTAAAGTGCATGAAGAATATATATCATAAAATGATATGCATATATACAGTATATGAGACTACAATAACCAAAAACATATATTAAATAAATATGAAGTCCAAAAAATTCATATAACAATCAAACGTCCAGAAAAATAGCAACCAAAAAATCTCTACTGTCCAAAAAGTGTCCGCAGTGATATTCATTAAGAACTTCCAATAAAAGTGCTTCTTTTTGCAGATTAAACAAACATAATTGCGTCCACAGTGTAGAGAGTCCACCTCCACTATACATTCACCAGAACAATGAGAAATATCAGCCTGTCATACAGTCAGGTCCATAAATATTTGGACACCGACACAATTCTAATCTTTTTGGCTCTATACACCACCAAAATAGTTTTGAAATGAAACAAACAAAATGTGCTTTAACTGCAGACTTTCAACTTTATTTTGAGGGTATTTACATCCAAATCAGGTGAACTGTGTAGGAATTACAACAGTTTGTATATGTGCCGCCCACTTTTTAAGGGACCAAAAGTAATGGGACAAATTAACAATCATCCATCAAATTTTCAGTTTTTAATACTTTATATATATACTTTAATAGGTTGCAAATCCTTTGCAGTCAATTACAGCCTGAAGTCTGGAACGCATAGACATCACCAGACGCTGGGTTTCATCCCTGGTGATGCTCTGTCAGGCCTCTACTGCAACTGTCTTCAGTTCCTGCTTGTTCTTGGGGCATTTTCCCTTCAGTTTTGTCTTCAGCAAGTGAAATGCATGCTCAATCGGATTCAGGTCAGGTGATTGACTTGGCCATTGCATAACATTCCACTTCTTTCCCTTAAAAAACTCTTTGGTTGCTTTCGCAGTATGCTTCGGGTCATTGTCCATCTGCACTGTGAAAGCGCCGTTCAATGAGTTCTGAAGCATTTTGCTGAATATGAGCAGATAATATTGCCCGAAACACTTCAGAATTCATCCTGCTGCTTTTGTCAGCAGTCACATCATCAATAAATACAAGAGAACCAGTTCCATTGGCAGCCATACATGCCCACGCCATGACACTACCACCACCATGCTTCACTGATGAGGTGGTATGCTTTGCATCATGAGCAGTTCCTTTCCTTCTCCATACTCTTCTCTTCCCATCACTCTGGTACAAGTTGATCTTGGTCTCATCTGTCCATAGGATGTTGTTCCAGAACTGTGAAGGCTTTTTTAGATGTTGTTTGGCAAACTGTAATCTGGCCTTCCTGTTTTTGAGGCTCACCAATGGTTTACATCTTGTGGTGAACCCTCTGTATTCACTCTGGTGAAGTCTTATCTTGATTGTTGACTTTGACACACATACACCTACCTCCTGGAGAATGTTCTTGATCTGGCCAACTGTTGTGAAGGGTGTTTTCTTCACCAGGGAAAGAATTCTTTGGTCATCCACCACAGTTGTTTTCCGTGGTCTTTTGGTGTTGCTGAGCTCACCGGTGCGTTCTTTCTTTTTAAGGATGTTCCAAACAGTTGATTTGGCCACACCTAGTGTTTTTGCTATCTCTCTTATGGGTTTGTTTTGTTTTTTTTTCAGCCTAATGATGGCTTGCTTTACTGATAGTGACAGCTCTTTGGATCTCATATTGAGAGTTGACAGCAACAGATTCCAAATGCAAATAGCACACTTGAAATGAACTCTGAACCTTTTATCTGCTCCTTGTAAATGGGATAATGAGAGAATAATACACACCTGGCCATGGAACAGCTGAGCAGCCAATTGTCCTATTACTTTTGGTCCCTTAAAAAGTGGGAGGCACAAATACAAACTGTTGTAATTTCTATACCGTTCAACTGATTTGTATGTAAATACCCTCAAATTAAAGCTGAAAGTCTGCAGTTAAAGCACATCTTGTTTGTTTCATTTCAAATCCATTGTGGTGGTGTATAGAGTCAAAAAGATTAGAATTGTGTCGATGTCCCAATATTTATGGACCTGACTGTATCATTCCAGCCTCATAGAGCCTCCGCAATGAGCTCCTCTGTACCAATCCTGGATGGCTGAATACTGCGTCCCACTCCTATGACACAACCCTCGGTTTCACAACTACCACATGACGCCATTTTGGGAATGGATTTTCCAAAATTCTGGGAGCTCTGGGATTGCCCAGATTTCCCATTAAGTGCTTATTCAGAGCCTGAAGGTTCTCCTAGGGAATCCTTTGATGAGAGTGAGGATTCTCCTGGGTTTCCCTTAGCAGTATTAGCAGGGGAAACAACAGGGCCTAGGGAACAGCCTGCAACCTTAGAAGAGGACCCGCAAACTCTAGTGTTTTCTGATCTAGAAGTACTCAGAGAAAATGTTGCCACTGAACAACTGAAGGACCCCACATTACTAAGGGCGCTAATGTAGTGAAAACATCATTGAGGTACCCTTTGAGAGGATTGCCATAGATTTGGTTGGCCGCTTGCTGAAGTCCGCTGGAGGGCACCAGCACATTTTGGTGATAATGGACTATGCCACCTGTTAACCCGGAAGCAATTCCTCTCCAAAACACTTCAGCCAACACAATCGCGAAAGAGCTATTTCAGGTTTTCTTTAGGCATTCCTAAAGAAGTACTAAACGACCAGGGCACCGCATTTGTGTAATTAAAGAGCTTTTTAAACTTCTTAAAGCGGAGGTCCACCCTAAAATAAAAAATTACATTAACATTCTCCAAAAAATCTATAAAAAAAATTTAAAAAAAAAAATTTTTTTTTACTTACCAGAAACGCCTGTTGCTAGGCAGTCTTCCTAATCTGCCACTTCCTATACCGCGGAACTCTTCTTTTTCTTCCTCCCTCGCATGTTCTTCTGGGTAATGGGGCGCGCTGTCTTCTGGGACCTGTGTGTGTTCCAGAAGACAGCCGGCCATTCACAAAGTGCCGCGCGACTCACGCATGTGCAGTAGGAAACTGGAGTGAAACCGCAAGGCTCCACTGCCTGTTTCCCTTAGTTAGGATGGCGGCGCCGGCACACGATCCGGCAGACAGATTTTCCTCGGTGGGGGCGACATCGCGGTCTCCCTGGACAGGTAAGTGTCCCTATTAAAGTCAGCAGCTACAGTGTTTGTAGCTGCTGACTTTTAAAAAAAAATAACAATTGGCTGGAACACAGCTTTAAGGTTACCCAATTACGTACGTCAGTGTATCACTATCAAACAAATTGGCTAGTTGAAAGATTTAACAAAACATTAAAACAAATGTTGAGGAAGGTGGTGGATGAAGATGAAAAGAACTGGCATTGTCTACTACCTTGTTTGATGTTTGCTAATCACCCACAGGGTTCACTCCCTTTGAGTTACTGTATGGAAGAAACCCACGGGGGGCTACTGGATATTGCCAGAAAAACATGGGAGAGTGAAAGTTCCCCTCATAGACACGTGATTGAACATATGGCACAATTGCAAGACAGAATTGCGCAAGTGATGCGTATTGTGAAGGAACATTTGGCTCAAGCCCAGTTGGCTCAGCAGAGGATTTACACTAGTGGGGCCCAGGTCCCATCTTTTTCACCTGGTGATAGGGTGTTGTTCCCCATGGTCGAAAGTAAATTCCTAGCCAAATGGCAGGGCCCCTATGAAGTGTTGGGAAAATTAGATGACGTGAATTATAAAATTAGCCAACCAGGAAGATGGAAACCTAAGCAGGTATATCATGTGAATTTGCTAAAACCTTGGAAGGATAAGTAATCCTTAGTCACTGAGACTACCTTACTTCCCGTTGTGCCTAACTTGGTAATCCCTGATGTCATGATAGCAGAAACTCTGTCAAAAACTTAGTAACAGGAAGCTTGGGAATTTGAAAACTTTTCAAAATTGCCTGGGTGAGTGTCTGGGATTGAGCAGGACATTATTACCTCACCAGGAGAAAGGGTCAGGTTGAAACCCTATTGAGTTCCATAAGCCATGCAAAAGACAATGCGAGAGACAATTCACCAAGAAGTAAAAAAATGCTTGAACTGGGAGTTATGGAGGAGCCAAATAGTGATTGGTCCACTCCTATTGTGTTAGTGCCCAAACCAGATGGGACTTTTTGCAAGACTTTCACCAACTGAATAAATTTGACACCTATATCATGCAATGCATAGACAAATTGATTGATCACCTAGGGACAGCCTGATATTTGATGATGTTAGACCTGACCAAAGAGTATTGGCAGATTTTTCTCTCTGAATCAACCAAGGAAAAAAAAACGTGTTTGTAACTCCAGATAGGTCTTTCCAGTATTGGAGGATGCCTTTTGGGTTGCAGAATGCTTCAACATTTCAAAATTGATGGATAAGATCCTTCGGCCCCATCAATCCTATACTGCTGTGTACATAGGTGTGCGCAGCCTATTGCATTAGGGTGTGCACCCCAAATCTCAAATACACATGAACGCCACCTGTTGTCGCAGAAAGGAGGCTCTGGTGGTGGGAGACAGTTGATTGGGAGCATATTACGTTACGCCCTAAATACGGGTCTAAAGTTTTCCTACTGTTGAACCTAGCCTTTAATAGAATAGGGCATTTACACTGGCCACTGGCACCCCCAACTACCCACCTGGTGCTGTCCCTGGATAATGCTAATGCACATGGGGTGATTAGGGTGTGCCCAGGCACACCTGGCACACCCTGTGCACATGCCTATGGCTGCGTACCTAGATGATGTGACCATCCATAGTGAGGTTTGGGACACACATTTATCAAAGGTTCAGACTGTGTTCAATTCTATCTGGACATTTATCAAAGGCTCAGGCTGTGTTAGATTCTATCTGGAAAGGCGGGTTTACAGCCAATCCAAAAAAATGTACCATTGGTCTAGAAAAGGCCAAGTATCTGGGGTATACCATTGGGAGAGGTATAATAAAGCCCCAGGTAAACAGAGTTGAGGCTATTCACAGTTGGCAATGCCCACCAACAAGAAGCACTTTTGAGCATTTTTAGGAATTGCTGGCTATTACCTGCACTTTATTCCTCAGGCTGCTCCCCTTACCAATTTGACAAAGGGAAGGAGTTCATCATGACCAAATGGACCTCGGAAGCAGTACTCTTGCGTAGATATTTTAAACTGGTAATGGATCATGCTCCATTAAAGTGGATGGCACAAAGTTAAAGAGACCAATAGGAGGTGAATAGGTGGTTCCTGGCCTTTACAGTGAAATACCACCCAGGTATTAAAATGGGGAATGCAGATGCCTTGTCCTGAGTTCATGCATGCCTGGCAACCTGTGTTCCAAACCCAGGGTTGAAATAAGGGGGGTATGTGACAGGAAGCATGTGCAGGGAAAACTACGGGTTGTGTCCAGGATGGGAGGTATGTTTGTTCCAGATTCAAGCAATTTACAGATTGTTTGTTTTTCTTTTGTGTTGTGAAGTGAGCTTGCTTTGCTCTTTGAGGGGTTAACAAGCTCAGCTGAAGCAGTTCTAGTACTTTGGGCTCTATAAAACTCCCAGGCTTAGGCCTGATTCACACTTATGCATTTTTAGTGCTTTTTGCATTTTGCAGATTTGTACCACAGTCCATTTACTATGGTTTCCTATGGAACACGTTCTGTAGTGCAAATCTGCAAAATGCAAAAAGCACTGAAAATCCATAGGTGTGAATCAGGCCTAAGGCTCGATTCACACCTATGCATGTTGCTTTTGAGCGTTTTTGGAGGTTTTTTTTTCATGCTTGCCACGTTTTTGAGCCGCGTTTTTGCCGCGATTTTGCCGCGATTTGCGTTTTGCGTTTTTTTTTTTTTTTTTTTTTTTTTTACATTTTTTTTTTACAGTCTTCAAAAAAATTAAAAAAAAAAAAAAAAATGAAAAAAAAAAAAAAAATAAAAAAATAAAAAACGGCAAAAACGCATCAAAAACGCACCAAAAACGCATCAAAAACGCTGCAAAAACGGTGCACTTGCGTTTTTGATGCTTGTCCATTGAAAACCATTACATGCAAAACGCTACATTTTGCATGAAAAAAAGTCCCCGACCCTTTCCAAAAACGCAAAGAAACAAAAAAGCATTGATGTGAACATGTTCCATAGGAACCCATGTTAAAAAATTCCCGTGCATTTCTGCAAAATGCAAAATGCATCAAAAAACGCGCTAGTGTGAATGGGGCCTTAGGGAGGATTCTCCATCCTTGAACCAGATCTCTGTGCAGGGGAGACTGGGGATCAGCCATTTGCTTGTATGGTGAGATTAAAGGGGTTGTAAACCCTCATGGTTTTTCACCTTAATGCATTCTAAGGTGAAAAACCTTTTTTTAGTGCTGCAGCCCCCCAGCCCCCCCCCCTTTTTTTATTTACCTGGATACTGTCATCCTCCGTCCGGGAACGAGCACACCATCTGTAGCTGGTGTCTCGTGTCCCGATTGGCTAGATTGATAGCAGCGGAGCCATTGGCTCCCGCTGCTGTCAATCAAATCCAATGACCTGGCGCCGGGGGGTGGGGCCAAGTCCTGCATTCTGTGTAAATTGACACAGATGCGGGACTCGGGAGCGCGCACGGGTGTCCACCAAAGAGAGTGCTTCTCCAACATGGACATTCGATGTGGGGAGGAGACACCAGCGCCGCCATGGGACCCCACAGCGTAACACAGACTTTTTTTGAGTCTGTGTTACTAAGGACTCTGATTTATTGTTTGTAACAGTTAAGTGCCTAGGCAGCAGTAGGTTGCTCCAGGAATGGTAGTTAGGTTCCAGAACCTTTAGTTAGCTGCCCAACGTGGCAAAGATTTATTTTCTGTTCTTGTTTTATTTTGATATTTTGATGCCTGTACTGTATGGACACAGACTTTGTAAATAAACTACACGTGTGTTTTACCAAGTTTCTGCTGTCTGCTGTGCCTTTTCACCGTGCTGATACTCATCCAGGGAGACACGTACAACCTGTTGTTGAGCCTTACAATATATATTACATATTTAATTGTAGCTGTGGTGAGAAATAGTCATAATATAACAAAAGTGTTATAAGCATTATGGACATATAAACTTTAAAATTCAAAATACGTGATAGGATTAATCGTGTTAATTAGTAGTATGTTAAACAAAAACAACAAAAAAGAAGAAAACAATCCCACTAGTTGTCATACATAAAGATATCAAATATTCTAAAATAAAGAATTTTACATTTGTAAAATGTAAAAATCTAGATTGGATCGATGAAAGAGTAACACGAGTATATGTAATGTGAAGA
The DNA here is from genome assembly GCA_037952925.1 of Lithobates clamitans. Taxonomy (NCBI): domain Eukaryota; kingdom Metazoa; phylum Chordata; class Amphibia; order Anura; family Ranidae; genus Lithobates; species Lithobates clamitans. The sequence goes on from JBBGZY010000188.1 coordinate 233,553, forward strand.
ACAGATTTGTAAATAAACATTTTATGTTTTAACTAAGATATTCACACTTACCTGATGAAACTGGGAATGTCAGATTGAGCCATTTACTAGGCTTATGTCATATGCTAACATTTTAGCCACGGAAAACTTAGCAGCATCCATTAATTTAATGAGCTGAAGGCTTCTAGCTTAAGGTGAAATGGCATTTAGGACGCCTATTCAAGCATTGCTGAGCTAATGGTAAAATAAACAGCATGCCACTAATACAAATGATCTTTATAGCCCTGTTAGTTGTGTTAAGCTTATCTCACCAGACTTCACACAGTTTACTTCATAGGCATCCATTCAAAATACAGCACTTTCATTATACTGCCTGCTCGGAACACATGCGAACATTAGTAATAACACAAAGTAGGGTTTTTTTTAAAATTGAATGACTAAATGTTGTGGTAATTTTGCTAATGTATAAAGAATGGGCTTAGGCTGATATGCAGTCCTGCTAATCCAGTGCTGCATACTGAATCTACTATCGACCAGTCTTGTTGCCACCTTTTGTCAGAACATCATGACCCCACTGCAGCGATGTGGTCATCCAAATACCCTACAACTTTTCAGTCCAGAAAATAATAGACTCAGGACTTTGCACATCATAAATTAGCCACAAATTAGGGTATTTGGGTCTTTTAATGCAAAATGTAGCTAGCAACTAGCTAGTTGGGGGCATGGCCTGACATTTAACCACTTTACCCCCTTCCTGACCAGAGCACTTTCTGCGATACGGCACAGCATCTCTTTAACTGACAATTGCGTGGTCGTGCGACGTTGTACCCAAACAAAATCTACGTCCTTTTTTTCCCACAAATAGAACTATCTTTTGGTGGTCTATGATCACTTCTGCGGTTTTTATTTTTTGCTCTATAAACAAAAAAAGAGTGACAGTTTTGAAAAAAAACAATATTTTTTACTTTTTTTAACTTTTTGCTATAATAAATATCCCCCAAAAATATATAAAAACAAATTTCTTACTCAGTTTAGGCCAATATGTATTCGTCTAAATATTTTTGGTAAAAAAAATCGCAATAAGCGTATATTGATTGGTTTGCACAAAAGTGATAGCGTCTACAAAATATGGGATAGATTTATGGCATTTTTTTTTTTTTAAATTAGTTATGCGATTTTTATCGTGACTGCGACATTATGGTGGACACATCGGACACTTTTGACACTATTTTGGGACCATTGTCATTTGGGACCATTGTCATTGTCACAGCAATCAGTGCTATAAAAATGCACTGATTACTGTGTAAATGACACTGGCAGCGAAGGGGTTAAACACTAGGGGGCGATCAAGGGGTTAAGTGTGTCCTAGGGAGTGATTCTAACTGTGGAGGGGGGTGGTGGGCTCACTACAACATGACAGAGTTCACTGCTCCCGATGACAGGGAGCAGTAGATCCCTGTCATGTTGCTAGGCAGAACAGGGAAATGCCTTGCTTACATAGGCATCTCCCCAGTCTGCCGCTCCGTGTCACAATCATGGGCCCCCAGCAGACATCGAGTCCGTGGGACCCGCGGGCACACTCACAGAGTGCACGCGCACACAATGCCGCGTTTTAAAGGGGACGTACAGGTACGCCCATTTGCGCAGCCGTGGCATTGTGCCAACGTACATCGTCGTGAGCTGGTCAGCAAGCGGTTAAAGTTAACATGATTGTAAACAATCACCTTATAAATCAACCCATTCAGTTTAAAGAATAAATGAAAGGCAAAACATTTTTGTATAGATATAAAAAATACGTTATAAATACCTTTTTCCTTTTTTTTATAAGTAATAACATTTCCTCTGTTCTCAGCTTTATAAGAGCTGGGCGGAGGAGAAGCAGCAGCACACTGAGCTTCCCGGTGAATGGCTGTACAGCGAGGGGGCATGTCAGAACAAGTCTGGTCATTGTAGGAGAGAAGGCTGAGTTTCCAGATTAGATAGAGAACTGACCACGGTGTGCTATCCTGCTTAGTGTGGTCAGTTTTTAATAGGGAAGCAAGGAGACTGGCAGGAAAACCATGAGTTTTACATAAAGGAAGCAATACAAAGAGAACAGGATACTTTCTCATACAAGTACATGGTACAGCAGGCACATATCAGGAATACGAAGTGTTGGGGTAACAAATGCTTTAAGTTTATCATTTAACCACTTGACCACTGGGCACTTAAACCCCCTTAATAACCAGACCAATTTTCAGCTTTCGGTGCTCTTACATTTTGAATGACAATTACTCAGTCATGCAACACTGTACCTATATGAGATTTTTGTCCTTTTTTTCACACAAATAGAGCTTTCTTTTGGTGGTATTGAATCAGCGCTGGGTTCTTTATTTTTTGCGCTATAAAAGAAAAAAGACTGAAAATTCTGTAAAAAAATGCATTTTCTTCGTTTCTGTTATAAAATTTTGCAAATTAGTAATTTTTCTTCATATATTTTGGCCAAAATTTATACCGCTACATATCGTTGGTAAAAATAACCCAAATCGTGTATATTATTTGGTCTTTGTGAAAGTTATAGAGTCCAAAAGCTATGGTGCCAATATCTGAAAATTGATCACACCTGAAGTACTGACAGCCTATCTAACTTCTTGAGACCCTAACATGCCAGAAAAGTACAAATACCCCTTTTTGGAAACAAGACATTCCAAGGTATTTAGAAAGATGCATGATGAGATTTTTTTAAGTTGTCATTTTTTCCCACAATTCATTGCAAAAATCAAGATTTTTTTTTCACAAAATTGTCATATTAGCAGGTTATTTCTCACACACAGCATATGCATACCACAAATTACACCCCAAAACACATTCTGCTATTACTCCAGTGTACAGCGATACCATATGTGTGAGACTTTTACACAGCGTGGCCACATACAGAGGCCCAACATGCACGGAGCACCTTTAGGCGTTCTGGAGCACCCAGGCCAATTCTGACATTTCTCTCCTACATGTAAAAATCATCATTTATTTGCTAGAAAATTACATAGAACCCTAAAACATTATATATGTTTTTTAGCAAAGACCCTAGAAAATACAATGGTGGTCATTGCAACTTTTTATTTTGCACGGTATTTGCGCAGCAATTTTTCCAACGCGTTTTTTTTGGTTACATGTTTTGAGTTACAGAGGAGGTCTAGGGCCAAAATTATTGCTCTCGCTCTACCAATCGCAGCGATACCTCACATGTGTGGTTTGAACACCATTTTCATATGTAGGCGGGACTTACGTATGCGTTCCCTTCTGCATGCGAGCACACGAGGAAAAAAAAAACATTTTTTTTTATTGTTCATTTTACTTTATTTATTTTAGTTTGACGCTTTTGTCCAAAAAATAAATTTTTGGATCACTTTTATAACTATTACAAGGAATGTAAACATCCTTGTAATAGGAATATGGCATGACAGGTCCTCTTTACAGTGAGATATGGGGTCAATAAGACCCCACATCTCACCTCTAGGCTGGGAAGCCTGAAATAAAAAAAAAAACAATCCTGGCTTCAATTGTAGCGGTGAGTCGGTAGAAGCACCATGAGGGCGGCGGGAGGGACGTCCCCTCTCGCCTCCCATAAGAACGATCAAGCAGTGGAACAGCCGCTATGAACATTCTTATGGTGTAGGGAATCGCTGGCTGAAAGAGCTGATATCCGAATGATGCCTGTAACTGCACCCATCATTCAGATATCCCAGCACAAAGGACATCATATGACGGCGGCGGGCAGTGGTTAACCAGTTGCCGACCGCCGCGCGACAATGTACATCAGCACAATGGCACAGGCAGGCATAAGGACTTACCTGTACGTCCCTGCCTGCCCACAGGCGGGGGGTCCGATCGGACACCCCCCCGGTGCCTGCGGCGGTTGGATTCAGGTCAGGGGCGATCAGAGGTGAGGGGGAGGCCACTTAATTATGGCCACCCCCTCGCGATCGCTCCTGGCGATTGACAAGCTTCCTCGGCTTCTGTAATGTAAACAAAAGCGGAGGAAGTGATGTCATCTCTCCTCGAGCCGGTCTTTTCGTTCCGGCGCCGAGGAGAGAAGACATCAATGTGAGTTTGCACAACACTACACTTACAGTAGAACACGCAGGCACACTTTTCACCCCCCAGTCACCCCCGGATCACCCCCTGTACCCCCTGTCACAGTGACACAAATAGCAGTTTTTTTTTTTCATTGGTGTCAGTTTGTGACAGTTATAAGTGTTAGGGCAGTTAGGGTTAGCCCCCTTTAGGTCTAGGGTACCCCCCTTTATGTATTGGGTACCCCCCTAACCCCCCCTAATAAAGGTTAATCCCTTGATCACCCCCCGTCGCCAGTGTCACTAAGCGATCGTTTTTCTGATCGCTGTATTAGTGACACAGGTGACGCTAGTTAGGGAGGTAAGTATATAGGTTCGCCGTCAGTGTTTTATAGTGACAGGGACCCCATATACTACCTAATAAAGGTTTTAACCCCCTGATTGCCCCCTAGTTAACCCTTTCACCAGTGATCACCGTATAAGTGTTACGGGTGATGCTGGTTAGTTAGTTTGTTTATTATAGTTTTAGGGCACCCGCCGTTTATTACCTAAAAAAAGGTTTAACCCCCTAATTGCCCAGCGGTGATATAAGTAAAGTTTTTAGGGTCAGATAAGGTCTGCGTCGCCCCAGGTTAGCGCCAGTACCGCTAACACCCATGTACGCAGAATACACCTCCCTTAGTGGTATAGTATCTGAACTGATCAATATCTGAATTGATCAGATCTATACTAGCGTCCCCAGCAGTTTAGGGTCCCCAAAAATGCAGTGTTAGCAGGATCAGCCCAGATACCTGCTAGCACCTGCATTTTGCCCCTCGGCCCAGCCCTGCCCAGCCCACCCAAGTGCAGTATCGATCGATCACTGTCACTTACAAAACACTAAACACATAACTGCAGCGTTTGCAGAGTCAGGCCTGATCCCTGCGATCGCTAACAGTTTTTTGGTAGCTTTTGAATCAGTCGCTAACAGTCGGGAGCTTTTTTGCCTGTGAGTCTCACTAGTGTACCACTAAATTTAGAGCCCAAAATGGCAAATCGAAGGTACACTAGTGAAGAGGCCTACACGTTTCTGAGCATGACAGATAGTGAAGAGGAAGTCACTCATCTGTCAGATTCAGGCTCAGAATAGGAACCTGTAGACAGCAGCGGCTCAGTGACAGATAGCTCTGACGACGGAGTTGTGGTCCCTGCCAAGGTCAGGCGTACCAGACCCCAAACTTCTTCTTCTGTCCTTGATGTGCAAGAACCGCAGGTCCCCTGTATGGAGCAGAGAAGTACTAGCGCCACTATTCCTTCTGGTGAACTGGCAAGCACCAGCGGCCTAGTACACCCTGGTCGTACATCCAGCACTGCAGTTACATAGTTACATAGTTTGTAAGGTTGAATAAAGACACCAGTCCATCCAGTTCAACCTGAGTGAGTGTGGGTGCGTGTCTACATTGTGTCTCATTAAGATGCTCATCTATTATTATTATTTATTTAATGTACCCATATAGCGCTGTCAATTTACACAGCTCTCCACACATACATTGCACACTCACATCGGTCCCTACCTTCAAGGAGCCCACAATCCAAAGTCCCCAACTCACACCCATATAGCAGGGCCAATTTTGGACAGAAGCCAATTAACCTATCAGCATATCTTTGGAGTGTGGGAGGAAACCGGAGTACCCAGAGGAAACCCACGCAGGCACAGGGAGAACATGCAAACTCCAGGCAGGTAGGGTCGTGGTTGGGATTCAAACCAGCGACCCTTTTTACTGCTAGGTGAGAGTGCTACCCACTATACCACTGTGCAGTAACACTTGGTGACGTGGCGAGTCCCATAAGTGCAGTTCAAGCTGGTGAGGTAGCAAGCACAAGTAGTGTCCCACTGCCACCAAGAAGACGAACACAGGCCCGTTGTGCCCATAGTGCTCTTCCTGCTGCATTCGCCAATCCAAATTGGGAACCCACCACTTCTGCAGCACCCATACTTCCCCCATTCACTGGCCAACCCGGCATTCATGTGGAAACATTTGATTTTACGCCACTTGATTTTTATTCGCTGTTTTTCACCGAAGATCTCTATAGATCTATTGTGGACCAAAGCAATTTGTACGCTGGTCAACACATCGCCACTATTCCCCAGTCCTCCCTTGCCAGAGATTGGAAACCAATTATGGTTTCCGAATTTAAGATCTTTCTGGGCCTTTCCCTCAACATGGGCATAAATTAAAAGAATGAGTTGCGGTCATATTGGTCCACTGACCCAATTCACCATATGCCCTTGTTCTCTGCCTCCATGACCAGGGCACGATACGAGCAGATTTTGCACTTGCACTTTAACAACAATGAACTCTGTCGTCCTCGTGGAGACCCTGAATACGGTCGGCTCTACAAAATTCGGCCCGTCGTAAACCACTTCAACCAATGTTTTGCAGACTTCTTTACTCCCCATCAAGTTGTCTGCGTCGATGAGTCCCTGATTACATTTTCTGGCCGCTTGTCATTCAAACAGTACCTTCCCAGCAAGCGTGCCAGATAAGGGGACAAGATGTATAAGCTCTGTGACAGGGCCACAGGCTATACATGTAGTTTTATGGTTTACGAGGGCACAGATAGTCACGTAGAGCCGACAAACTGCCCTGACTACATAGGAAGCGCTGGCAAGATTGTGTGGGACTTGTGTCACCGTTATTCGGAAAGGGGTACCACTTATATGTGGACAATTATTACACGAGTGTGCCACTTTTTAGTCACCTTTTTGATCAGCAGATTGGAGCATGTGGCACCGTGCAACCTAATCGCCGGGGCTTTCCCCAGCGGCTTGTAGATTCCCGTCTTAGGCTGGGGGAGAGAGCCTGCTTGCAGTGTAATAATTTGCTCGCTATGAAGTGGAGGGATTATAAGAATGTGTTTGTTCTTACCTCCCTTCATGCAGGCACGATGGTCCAAATTACATACGTCGACTGGTGTTGTGGAGAAACCCCTCTGTGTCCATGAATATAACCTCAATATGGGAGGGGTGGACCTCAACGACCAGTTGTTGGCGCCGTACCTAATTGCCCGTAAGGCCAGACGCTGGTATAAAAAAGTATCTGTATACTTATTTCAATTGGCTTTGCTGAACGCTCATGTGCTATACAGAGCTTCAGGACGGACTGGATCCTTCCTTAAATTCCAGGAAGAGATCGCCAGAGCCCTTCTGTTTCCAGACGGTGCTCCACCTCACCTCACCAGGCGTTTTCCTTATGTCCTCCCGGGTACCCCTACCTAACGAGCCCCCCAAAGAAAATGTTGTGTCTGCAGAAAGCGCGAATATAGGCGTGACACCCGGTATTATTGTCCCTCCTGTCCTAAAAGTCCTGGTCTTTGCATTGGTGAATGTTTTGAACGCTACCATACACTAGTTGAGTTTTAGTGTATGGTACAGCACTGCCCAGACTAGGACACACTTTCACAGGGTCTTCCAAGATGCCATCGCATTTTGAGAGACCCGAACCTGGAAACGGTTACAGTTATAAAAGTTACAAAAAAAAGTGTAAAAAAAAACACAAAAATAGTTGTCGTTTTATTGTTCTCTCTCTATTCTCTCTATTGTTCTGCTCTTTTTTTACTGTATTCTATTCTGCAATATGTTATTGTTATTATGTTTTTATCATGTTTGCTTTATAGGTATGCAATTTTTTTATACTTTACGGTTTACTATGTTTTATTGTTAACCATTTTTTTGTTTTCAGGTACGCCATTCAGCTGCAGAGCGGATTTATTTATCTTGATAGCAACAGCGTTTGCTCCCATGATACATAAAGCCGTGACTCCAGCGCTGTCGGAGGTGATTTCACCATCACAGTTACATACTTCAGCATATATGCCAAAGCGTGGGGGCAGCAGTGGGCAGAGGAGCGATTCACTCCTACCTTTTGCGGGAGGATGCCCCCATGCTTCGGCATACATAAACGGTGCATGTATGCCCATCATTAGAAGTGGGTGGATGAAGGGAGGTATTCTAATGGTGGGCATACCCACCGATCAATCTCTTTTTTTCGTTCAGCCCACAGGCTGCATGAAAAAAAGTTTACAATATATGCCCAACAAGACCAGCAACGTACTGGTATGTTGCTGGACTTTGAGTGGTTATACCAGAATGATGCCTGCAGGTTTAGGTATCATCTTGGTATCATTTTTTTCAGCCAGCGGTCGGCTTTCATGTAAAAGCAATCCTAGCGGCTAATTAGCCTCTAGACTGCTTTTACAAGCAGTGGGAAGGAATCCCCCCCCCCACCGTCTTCCATGTTTTTCTCTGGCTCTACTGTCCCAACAGGGAACCTGAGAATGCAGCCGTGATTCAGCCAGCTGACCATAGAGCTGATTAGAGACCAGAATGGCTCCAAAATCTCTATGGCCTAAGAAACCGGTAGCTACGAGCATTTCATGACTTAGATTTCGCCGGATGTAAACAGCACATTGGGAAACTGGGAAAGCATTTTATCACACCGATCTTGGTGTGGTCAGATGCTTTAAGGGCAGAGGAGAGATCTAGGGTCTAATAGACCCCAATTTTTTCAAAAAAGAGTACCTGTCACTACCTATTGCTATCATAGGGGATGTTTACATTCCTGAGGAAACAATAAAAATGATTAAAAAAAATGAAAGGAACAGTTTAAAAATAAGATAAAAAAGAAAAAAAATAATAAAGAAAAAAAAAAAGCACCCCTGTCCCCCCCTGCTCTCGCGCAAAGGCGAACACAAGCGTCGGTCTGGCGTCAAATGTAAACAGCAATTGCACCATGCATGTGAGGTATCACCGCGAAGGTCAGTTCGAGGGCAGTAATTTTAGCAGTAGACCTCCTCTGTAAATCTAAAGTGGTAACCTGTAAAGGCTTTTAAAGGCTTTTAAAAATGTATTTAGTTTGTCGCCACTGCACGTTTGTGCGCAATTTTAAAGCATGTCATGTGTGGTATCCATGTACTCGGCCTAAGATCATCTTTTTTATTTCATCAAACATTTGGGCAATATAGTGTTTTTTAGTGCATTCAAATTTTAAAAAGTCTGTTTTTTCCCAAAAAAATGCATTTGAAAAATCGCTGCGCAAATACTGTGTGAAAAAAAATGAAACACCCATCATTTTTAATCTGTAGGGCATTTGCTTTAAAAAAATGTATAATGTTTGGGGGTTCAAAGTAATTTTCTTGCAAAAAAAATTATTTTTTCATGTAAACAAAAAGTGTCAGAAAGGGCTTTGTCTTCAAGTGGTTAGAAGAGTGGGTGATGTGTGACATAAGCTTCTAAATGTTGTGCATAACATGCCAGGACAGTTCAAACCCCCCCCCCCCCCAAATGACCCCATTTTGGAAAGTAGACACCCCAAGCTATATTATTTTATATTGTGACACAAGTTGCGGGAAAGAGACAAATTTTATTTTTTTTTGAACAAAGTTGTCACTAAATGATATACTGCTCAAACATGCCATGGGAATATGTGAAATTACACCCCAAAATACATTCTGCTGCTTCTCCTGAGTACGGGGATACCACATGTGTGAGACTTTTTGGGAGCCTAGCCACGTTCGGGACCCCGAAAACCAAGCACCATCTTCAGGCTTTCTAAGGGCGTAAATTTATGATTTTACTCCTCACTGCCTATCACAGTTTCGGAGGCCATGGAATGCCCAGGTAGCACAACCCCCCCCCAAATGACCCTATTTTGGAAAGTAGACACCCCAAGCTATTTGCTGAGAGGTATAGTGAGTATTTTGCAGACCTCACTTTTTGTCACAAAGTTTTGAAAATTGAAAAAAGAAAAAAAAATGTTTTTTCTTGTCTTTCTTCATTTTCAAAAACAAATGAGAGCTGCAAAATACTCACCATGCCTCTCAGCAAATAGCTTGGGGTGTCTACTTTCCAAAATGGGGTCATTTGGGGGGGATGTGCTATCTTGGCATTTTATGGCCTTCGAAACTGTGATAGATAGTGAGGAGTGAATCAAAAATTTACGCCCTTTGAAATCCTGAAGGTGGTGATTGGTTTCGGGGCCCCGTATGCAGCTAGGCTCCCAAAAAGTCCCACACATGTGGTATCCCCGTACTCAGGAAAAGCAGCAGAATGTATTTTGGGGTGTAATTCCACATATGCCCATGGCATGTTTGAGCAAGATATCATTTAGTGACAACTTTGTGCAAAAAAAAAAAAATTGTCACTTTCCCGCAACTTGTGTCAAAATATAAAATATTCCATGGACTCAACATGCCTCTCAGCAAATAGCTTGGGGTGTCTACTTTCCAAAATGGGGTCATTTGGGGGGGGGGGGTTGTGCCATCTGGGCATTTTATGGCCTTCAAAACTGTGATAGGTAGTGAGGAGTGAAATCAAAACTTTACGCCCTTAGAAATCCTGAAGGCGGTGCTTGGATTTTGGGGCCCCGTACGCGGCTAGGCTCCCAAAAAGTCCCACACATGTGGTATCCCCATACTCAGGAGAATCAGCAGAATGTATTTTGGGGTGCAATTCCACATATGCCCATGGCCTGTGTAAGCAATATATCATTTAGTGACAACTTTGTGCAAAAAAAAGTTTGTCATTTTCCTGCAACTTGTGGCAAAATATAAAATATTCCATGGACTCAGCATGCCTCTCAGCAAATAGCTTAGGGCGTCTACTTTCCAAAATGGGGTCATTTGGGGGGGTTTGTGCCATCTTGGCATTTTATGGCCTTCAAAACTGTGATAGGTAGTGAGTAGTGAAATCAAAAATTTACGCCCTTAGAAATCCTGAAGGCGGTGCTTAGTTTCGGGGCCCCGTACGCGGCTAGGCTCCCAAAAAGTCCCACACATGTGGTATCCCCGTACTCAGGAGAAGCAGCAGAATGTATTTTGGGTTGTAATTCTACATATGCCCATGGCATGTTTGAGCAATATATCATTTAGTGACAACTTTGTGCAAAAAAAAAAGTTTGTAATTTTCCCGCAACTTGTGTCAAAATATAAAATATTCCATGGACTCAACATGCCTCTCAGCAAATAGCTTGGGGTGTCTTCTTTCCAAAATGGGGTCATTTGGGGGGGAGGTTGTGCCATCTTGGCATTTTATGGCCTTCAAAACTGTGATAGGTAGTGAGGAGTAAAATCAAAAATTTACGCCCTTAGGAATCCTGAAGGCAGTGCTTGGTTTTCGGGGCCCCGTACGCGGCTAGGCACCCAAAAAGTCCCACACATGTGGTATCCCCATACTCAGGAGAAGCAGCTAAATGTATTTTGGGGTGCAATTCCACATATGCCCATGGCCTGTGTGAGCAATATATCATTTAGTGCCAACTTTTTGTAATTTTTTTTTTTGTCATTATTCAATCACTTGGGACAAAAAAATTAATATTCAATGGGCTCAACATGCCTCTCAGCAATTTCCTTGGGGTGTCTACTTTCCAAAATGGGGTCATTTGGGGGGGGGGGGGGGGTTGTACTGCCCTGCCATTTTAGCACCTCAAGAAATGAGATAGGCAGTCATAAACTAAAAAATACATAAAGTTGCGCTAGAAAAATAATGGTGAAATATACAAATACATATATAGTTAAATATACTGAATAAGTAAGATGTGACAAATAATAACAAAGTGCAGTTAATGAAGCATATAATAATGTCCACAATGTATAGCATGAAGGGACAAGTACACTCTTAATGTGTAATAAGCTCCAAGGTGGGAAGTGATACAATGAAATATTAAGGAACTCCCAGGGGCTTGTATAATGGACGAATAGATCCCAAAAAGAAACAGAGCGGCAATCTGTATGTGCAGACCCTTACCAGAAAAGGTGGACCCCCTCCAGTGCAGGGTCATGTAGGCAGACAGATTACCCTCTGTAAGGAGCTGTGGATGTGTGGATGTTTGCTGTCTTCAACGTCCGGTTCACTCAGATGGGAGGAGATGTCACACGGGGGGCGGAAAAGTACCCGATATGCAGCTTCTCTGGCTCTGAAAAAAGACCCACTCGGGCTCCGGGCCCCGAGTGGATAAGCAAGAGAATGGTGGATGCCAATCGTGTAATAGAAAAGGTGTTTATTGGATAAAACGTGCGGATTCCCGCAAATAACAGTACAAGACAAACAGTAAAAAGCCGGCTAGACAAATTAAAATCAAAACACCCGCGTGCCGGGGTCACATGTGGCGTAATGGTGTCAGCACAACGCACCGCTTTTTTTTTTTTTCGTGTAGTAGAAAAGGTGTTTATTGGTTAAAATGTGCGGATGCCCGCAAGTAACAGTACAAGACAAACAGTAAAAAGCCGGCTAGACAAATTAAAATCAAAACACCCGCGTGCCGGGGTCACATGTGGCGTGATGGCGTCAGCAAAACACACTGCCCTACATGTTTCGCAATACCTTGCGTCTTCCTGGGGCATGGGCGGTGTGCTGAGCCATCACTTAAATAACATACAAACGTAACCGCTCCTCGTTCTGAGTCAGGCGCCATATTGGACATAAAGAGTGAGTGGAACGCAAAAAGGAGCCAGACCTCGTTCTGAGTCAGGCACCATATTGGACATAGAGAGTGAATAGAACGCAGAGAGGAGCCTGACCTCGACCAAGCCTCATTTTAACTTAAGCGCCATATTGGTCACAAACAATAAATACATGGAACGCGGAAGAGAACCGGTCCTAGATCTAATGTTGGCAGTATTCACATAGAGTGCGTCCATATAACCATGGATACTAGCCCAGAAGAAATTATTTCAAATAACATAATCAAAAAAGCTTACAATAGGAAAATGTAAATGTATTAAACTCCATGAATTATATAGAGTATTTTACGTTATTGTAACATTAAAAAATACAAAATATAAAAACTCAAAAAATGAAGGATTGTCATGGAGAAATATAAAGTAAAAAGGGGGGACCAAATAGATTCCAAAAATAAAATTATTCAAAACCAGGATAAAATCGAGGTAGGGATCCCCTATCTGCGTAAATATAAACAGCATAAATTTCAAAATAAAAATAAAACATTAAAAAATTAAAAAATATAACATCACGTATAAAACCGAAGTCTAGGCAGGATCAAGAATTATCAATAAAAGCGTTAATTTTGTATATCGACATTTAATTCCAGGGGTCTAAGACATTTAATTTTGTAAATCCAATTCATTTCTAATTTAGAAATGGCCCTTCTTTTGGAACCCCCTCTCCAAGATAATTTTAAGCTATCTATGCCAACCATAGATGTGCCCTGAAGATTTTGTTGATGGACGTCTAGGTAGTGTTTAGAGGGTGGGTGACCCTTAAACCCTCTCCTGATATTACCCAGATGCTCATTCAATCTGACCTGCAGAGGACGTACCATACGGCCCACATTATGAAGGCCGCATGGGCAGGTCAGGAGATATACTACACACGAGGTAGAGCATGTTATGAAAGACTTAATTGGGAACGTATGATTTGTTATTCTGGAGGTAAATTCAGTAGTCTTTCTGGTTTTAATTGCATTGATAGAGCAAACTGCACAGTTGTTACACCTGAAAAACCCAACCAGATTCTGAAAGAACATGGGCTTATGTGTGGGTGGGTTATAAACATTGGGGGCCACTAATAGTTTAATAGGAGGGGCTCCCCTGAATACATGGTTTATCTGGGAGCACATCACCAAGCACAGGATCATTTTTTATTATTTGCCAATGTTTTTGTATGAGTTTCCTCACAGAAAAGTGCTGTTGAGAGTATCGTGTGATAAAGGGACAGACCTGATTGTCTAAATCTCGTCCAGCCAATACGGGTTTGTCATTCAAAAGAGATTCTCGATCCAACTTGCGAACCTCCTCAATTTTGTCATTCAGGATGGTAGGATCGTAACCTTTATTGCTCAATCTACCTTTTAATATCTTGGCTTGTGCATCAAAATCATCCGTTCGAGTACAAATCCTTCTCATGCGGATGAATTGACTCTTAGGGACCGAATCTAACCATGGACGTTGATGGCAGCTGTCTCTAGGTATAAAGGAATTACCGTCCATGGCTTTGAAATAGGTGGAGGTGACCAGAGTGTCACCCTCACTACTGATATTCAAACTGATATTCAAATCAAGAAAATTAATAGTATGCTGGCTGGCCTCATATTTAAATTCTATGCCATCGATCTTTATCATTTAAAGAAAGCATAAAGGACTGAAGAGAGTCATAGGTACCATCCCATAGGAGGAGGACTTCATCTATGTACCTGGCCCACAGGACCAACTTTGGTCTCTTATTGGCATAGATGACGTCCTCCTCCCACTTGCCCATAAAAAGGTTTGCCAGGTTGGGGGCAAACTTGGCCCCCATAGCCACACGGTGCATTGTGCTGATGCCATCATGCCACATGTGACCCAGGTACGCGGGTGTTTTGATTTTAATTTGTCTAGCCGGCTTTTTACTGTTTGTCTTGTACTGTTATTTGCGGGCATCCGCACGTTTTATCCAATAAACACCTTTTCTACTACACGATTGGCGTCCCCCATTCTCTTGCTTATCCACTCGGGGCCCGGAGCCCGAGTGGGTCTTTTTTCAGAGCCAGAGAAGCTGCATATCAGGTACTTTTCCACCCCCCGTGTGACATCTCCTCCCATCTGAGTGAACCGGATGTTGGAGACAGCAAACATCCACACATCCACAGCTCCTTACAGAGGGTAATCTGTCTGCCTACATGACCCCAGTGGCGTTGTTAGGTGGGTGCGGGGGGTGCGGGCCGCACCGGGTGACACCCGCCAGAGGGGTGACACCCGTAGGTAGCGGCACACACCGCTACACTGCCCGCTGCGGCTTGTGCTGTGTCCCGCAGCACAGCGGGCTGAAGCCGCCTCCCCCTCCTCTCTGTTTACTTCACACAGGAGGAGGAGGAGCCCGAGGGACACACACGGCTGTGTGTATCTTCCGGTCCGCGCTGTTCTGAGGTCTGTAAACTTTATGCTTACAGTATGTGGGTGGATATGTGCAGGGGGATTCTATACTAATGGGGGGTGCTGCACTGGGGGGATTCTATACTAATGGGGGGTGCTGCACTGGGGGGATTCTATACTAATGGGGGGTGCTGCACTGGGGGGATTCTATACTAATGGGGGGTGCTGCACTGGGGGGATTCTATACTAATGGGGGGTGCTGCACTGGGGGGATTCTATACTAATGGGGGTGCTGCACTGAGGGGGATTCTATACTAATGGGGGCTCTGCACTGAGGGGGATTCTATACTAATGGGGGCTCTGCACTGGGGGGATTCTATACTAATGGGGGCTCTGCACTGAGGGTTATTCTATACTAATGGGGGGCGCTGCACTGGGGGGATTCCATACTAATGGGGGGCGCTGCACTGGGGGGATTCTATACTAATGGGGGGTGCTGCACTGGGGGGATTCTATACTAATGGGGGGTGCTGCACTGGGGGGATTCTATACTAATGGGGGGTGCTGCACTGGGGGGATTCTATACTAATGGGGGGTGCTGCACTTAGGGGAATCTATACTAATGGGGGGTGCTGCACTGGGGGGATTCTATACTAATGGGGGGCTCTGCACTGGGGGGATTCTATACTAATGGGGGGTGCTGCACTGGGGGGATGCTATACTAATGGGGGGTGCTGCACTGGGGGGATTCTATACTAATGGGGGTGCTGCACTGAGGGGGATTCTATACTAATGGGGGCTCTGCACTGAGGGGGATTCTATACTAATGGGGGCTCTGCACTGGGGGGATTCTATACTAATGGGGGCTCTGCACTGAGGGGGATTCTATACTAATGGGGGCTCTGCACTGGGGGGATTCTATACTAATGGGGGCTCTGCACTGAGGGGGGATTCTATACTAATAGGGGGTGCTGCACTGAGGGGGATTCTATACTAATGGGGGTGCTGCACTGAGGGGGATTCTATACTAATGGGGGCTCTGCACTGAGGGGGATTCTATACTAATGGGGGCTCTGCACTGAGGGGGATTCTATACTAATGGGGGCTCTGCACTGGGGGGATTCTATACTAATGGGGGCTCTGCACTGAGGGGGATTCTATACTAATGGGGGCTCTGCACTGGGGGGATTCTATACTAATGGGGGCTCTGCACTGAGGGGGATTCTATACTAATGGGGGGTGCTGCACTGGGGGGATTCTATACTAATGGGGGCTCTGCACTGAGGGGGATTCTATACTAATGGGGGCTCTGCACTGGGGGGATTTTATACTAATGGGGGCTCTGCACTGAGGGGGATTCTATACTAATAGGGGGCTCTGCACTGAGGGGGATTCTATACTAATAGGGGGCTCTGCACTGAGGGGGATTCTATACTAATGGGGGCTCTGTACTGAGGGGGATTTTATACTAATAGGGGGCTCTGCACTGAGGGGGATTCTATACTAATAGGGGGCTCTGCACCGACGGGGGATTCTATACTGATGGGGGTCAGCACTGGGGGGGGGTGTATGTACTGATGGGGTGGTCTGCACTGAGGTGGGAGGTTGATACTGATGGAGGGGGGTCTGCAGACTCTGTACTGATGGGAGGGCTGTACTGAGGGAGGGGGTCAGTACTTAGTGGGGGGTCTATACTGAGGAAAGGGGGTCTGCACTGAGCGGGGGTCTGTACTGAGGGAGGGGAGTCTGTACTTAGTGGGGGGGTCTATATTGATGGAAGGGGGTCTGTACTGAGGGAGGGGGGCTATATTGATGGAGTGGGGTCTGTAGTTAGTGGAGGGGGGTCTGTACTGAGGTAGTTGGTGGAGGGGGGTGACACCAATTTTTTTGGCACCGGGTGACACCAACCCTAGTGACGCCACTGCATGACCCTGCGCTGGAGGGGGTCCACCTTTTCTGGTAAGGGTCTGCACATACAGATTGCCTCTCTGTTTCTTTTTGGGATCTATTCGTCCATTATACAAGCCCCTGGGATTTCCTTAATATTTCATTGTATCACTTCCCACCTTGGAGCTTATTACACATTAGGAGTGTACTTGTCCCTTCATGCTATACATTGTGGACATTATTATATGCTTCCTTAACTGCACTTTGTTATTATTTGTCACATCTTACTTATTCAGTATATTTAACTATATATGTATTTGTATATTTCACCATTATTTTTCTAGCGCAACTTTATGTATTTGTTTGAATTTATACCTTAGGGATATTATTTGGTTTCTAGTTGCTGCTTTATACACAATATCTAGCGCGGTATTTTCTCTTTATTTGAGTCATAAACTAAAAGCTGTGTAAATTCCAGAAAATGTACCCTAGTTTGTAGACGCTATAACTTTTGCGCAAACCAATAAATATACGCTTTTTGACATTTTTTTTACCAAAGACATGTGGCCGAATACATTTTGGCCTAAATGTATGACTAAAACTGAGTTTATTGGATTTTTTTTAAAAACAAAAAGTAGAAAATATCATTTTTTTCAAAATTTTCGGTCTTTTTCCGTTTATAGCGCAAAAAATAAAAACCGCAGAGGTGATCAAATACCATCAAAAGAAAGCTCTATTTGTGGGAAGAAAAGGACGCAAATTTCGTTTGGGTACAGCATTGCATGACCGCGCAATTAGCAGTTAAAGCGATGCAGTGCCAAATTGTAAAAAGTGCTCTGGTCAGGAAGGGGGTAAATCCTTCCGGGGCTGAAGTGGTTAAAACACTTTTTTTTTAACTCATGTCCATTTATACAATATTTCTAACAAATAGCATGTACATACCAAAAATGACACCCCAAAATAGATTCTCCTACTCCTCCTGAGTACGTGATACCACATGTGTGAGACTTCCACAGCCTGGCCACATACAGAGGCCGAGTAGAGCCAAGTATGGCTGAGCATGGCCAAGTATGGCCGAGTATGGCTGGGTATGGCAAAGTATGGCTGGGTATCACCGAGTATTGCAGAGTATGGCTGGGTATGGCAGAGTATGGCTGGGTATTGCAGAGTATGGCAGGGTATGGCAGATTATTGCAGGGTATTGCGGGGTATTGCAGAGTATTGCAGGGTATTGCAGAGTATTGCAGGGTATTGCGGGGTATTGCGGGGTATTGCAGGGTATTGCGGGGTATTGCAGAGTATTGCGGGGCATTGCAGGACATTGCAGAGTATTGCAGGGTATTGCAGGGTATTACAGAGTATTGCGGGGTATTGCAGAGTATTGCAGAGTATTGCGGGGTATTGCAGAGTATTGCGGGGTATTGCAGAGTATTGCAGAGTATTGTAGGGTATTGCAGAGTATTGCAGAGCATTGCGGGTTATTGCAGAGTATTGCGGGGTATTGCAGAGTATTGCAGGGTATTGCAGAGTATTGCAGAGTATTGCAGGGCATTGCAGAGTATTGCTGGGTATTGCAGAGCATTGCAGAGTATTGCAGGGTGTTGCAGAGTATTGCAGAATATTGTGGGGTATTGTATTGCAGGGCATTGCAGAGTATTGCAGGGTATTGCTGAGCATGGATGGATGGATGGCTGGATGTGACTGCACATGTCACAGAGCAGCGCTGTGGGCACTACAGATCCAGCCCACAGCGCTGCTGCCATCTGATCCCTCCCCCTCTGTACCGATCGGTACAGAGAGGGGAGAAAGGAACCGGCGTCATGACATGACATCGCTCCGGATCACATGGTAAACGGCCACAATCAGCGGCCATTTACCGTGATGCGCCGGGTCAGGTCACGGATGTTCCCGTGTGCGTGCCCCAGGGGGCGCGTGGGAGCTGTTTTCCGGGATCACGTCATAGTATGTGCTCCCAGAGTTATCCAACTGACATGCAGCCATCATTTGGCTATGGGCCGGTTGGTAACTGGTTAAATAATATTTAAGTGTTAGATTTAGGGCAGGGCTGTATTTAGTGGTGGGAAACAAAATATGAAAAAAAATCACAATTTGTACACACTGACGCTGGGCATCATTAAGTCTGGAAAAAAACTGGTGTCAGACTGCAGAGAGGTGAGAATTATGCCCCATACACACGAGCGGAATTTCTGTTGGAAAAATCTTGGAAGGTTTTTTCCGACGGACTTCCGCTCAAGCTTGTCTTGCATACACACGGTCACACAAATGTTTTCTGAACTTTCGACCATCAAGAACGCAGTGACATACAACACTACAACGAGCCGAGAAAATGTTCAATGCTTCCGAGCATACGTCGAATTGTTTCCGAGCATGCATGTTTTTTTGCACGTCGGAATTGCATACAGGCGAACGGAATTTCCGCCAAGAACTTTTTCCATCAGAAAAATACTTCACCTTTACCAAAAAACTGCCTATGCAGATAGGGGACATCCGTAGAGAAAAACAAACTGTGCAGCTTTGACTAAAGTTAAATAATGTCCTTGCTATAGGTGTAGGCCATTAACATAACTCATGAAGCCTGACTGGAAGACTCCCAGATTGTTGCAAGGACGTTTCTAAAAGGAGAGAAAGAGTATGTGAGGGGATTTGAATCAGAGAAAAAGCTCACTCATGTGATGGTTGGGGTGAGCAGTAATTACTAGGCCTAACTTAGCAACGTCCTGGGAGTATTCCAATCAGGATCACTCTTAAAACCTTCCTCCCAGGTGGGTCCAAGCAAGAGGACTGGTCCCATGGAGATGCACCTCTTTGCTGGCCCGTGGCTGCTCCTTCGACAATCATGTACTATACAGGACTAGCGCTCCTGCATTTTATGTGTGGATGTCAAGGGCCTGCCTATATTCCAGGGTTGGAGAAGATCAGAGCAGTGCTCCAGTTATCATAGAATGAGAAATATGTATTCCTCTGCTTAACACCTCCTCAGACTAAATAAGTAGACCACTCTTACTATATGGGGAGGAGAGAATACATTTTTAAGGGTGACTGGAGGTCAACCTAAAAAAAAATTTGTTCTAGCTTCTAGTTGGTATAAAGTCTAGGGCTGTTGGAGAGATAACTGCACAAACCTGCAGGAGCTTTAATTGCTTCCTTAACACCAAAATGCTAAGCTTTTCCAGGAAAACTTGAAACTTACTGATTTACAGTGAAAAAAAATGTGAAAAACATTCATAATTTTCCTTCTACTTCACAATTATGTGCCACTTTGTGTTGGTCTAGCACATAAAATCCCAATAATATACATTTACGTTTTTGGTTGTAACATAACAAAATGTGGAAAATTTCAAGGGGTGTGAATACTTTTTCAAGGCACTGTAAATACCATTTCTCAAATGCTTATTAGCCCATTAATTTGGACTTTATTGGCCAGTGGAAATGGATGGATTGGAATGGGCAAGCTCCATCACAGCAAGCTGGTGCCAGAGCTTTCCTGCTTCAGCTAGACCTAGCAATTGTCCTTGCAGGAGACTATTAAAGCTGATGCAGGTGTGTGAAGGTGTCTCCAGAGTCCTATACTTTATACCTGCTAGTAGCTTTATTTTTCATTTTTTAAGTGACAAAGTCACAGCTATACCTTGTGGTTGGTTGCAGGCACATACAAATGTATTGGATTGATAGGTGCAATATTGTGTAGCATTCCTTATTATTGTCAGATGAAAATTTCATTGCTACAAAGTTATTGACTCTTTCAGTCTGCACACATCTTCCTGTTATTCAGCTTTTCCATCACTGAGACATAATTGCTTCTTGATTAGATCTTAATTGCTTCTTGATTGTTAGCTTTTGCCTTAGGTACTTGCATGCATCCATAGCTTTGCCTTTGCATGGTACCCACTTCTCTTGAGTCTTTAATACTGGGAGTGAATGAAAAACATATAGATTATCCAGTAGTAAATTTTTATATGCCACTAAATATCGGAATACTTAAAAAAAGGTGCACACTATAGGTAAGGGCAAGTCTCAGGGAAAAAAAATGGTTGTTATAAGAAAGAACAGTACCACTAGCTAGTGTTTTTTCAATGGGCTTGACAAATGCTTTCTGACTGAAACATCTCTTGTGCCTTGTAGAAAATAGCCACTTCAAAGGGACCTGCTGGTGGCACTTCTGTATTAATATGACTGTGTATAAATACATTTCTCCTACACATTCCGATACTTGAGAAGAATCTCCCACTGAACACATGAAAAATCAGTAAGCATCAGAGGAAAGTGCAAATTCCAGATGGAGAATAATAAATCTAAAATTTAAAGAACATGAAGATGAATTTTTATAAAACATAACAATTTGCTGGCAGTGTTTCTGCCTTCGTTTTCATGAGAGGTCATATCAAGCAAATCCATTTTCCTCTATAAAGAAGACTGCCTATACTGGCACAATTATGGCAGCATACCATTGTGGGTAAGCTCTGCCTCCTCTTACCTATAGGACCAACTACCCTATAATTCTGAGCCCTTAGCCAAGCACCAGCATTCTTTTTCCACTTTCCACTGTGCCACTAGTAAAGAAGTCTTTATGTAGGGAATCCCTATTCTGAGAGTCCTTGGGAACACTTAGCCTGTGATGTATAGCAGAGTACTTTTATTCTCCCAAGGTTGCCCAAGCTACGTTGTACTTTCAGCTCTTTTACTTTGCACTTCTAGGTGCTTACTAAGGTTCTTATTCCTGTCTATTTTAGTTGACTGCCTTGCTAATGAATTAACATCATGCACACCACCAAAGAACCATTAGGCAAGAGCACAGTCGGGAAAGCCCTTATTTTTCTGCTGACTTAACAGAGGTGTTTTCTGACTAATCTTGCAATTTTGTCCTTTCAGCCTATCTCACCATCAGCGTTCTTCTCAACATCATAAGCTGTCTCATCATTCCTCAAGCAGAAGGTCATTCTCAAAATCAAGGGAATGTTGTAGTAAATAAATATCATTCTTTGTTTAAATATTTTTATTAAAATTTCAAGACATTAGAACAATACTGTGGATATATTCAAGCGCAAAGGCAAAATCAAGTGAGTACCCGCAAATGCAAACGAGAAGAACATTTGAGTAGCATATGTAAGAGACATTGATGACAAGTGTTTTCATATAGAAGCATATCCAAACATAGGTCAAAAATACCATGAGCGTAGTTTAAAGAGTATAAGTTGTGAATGGTCTCTACCATGTGGGAACAACCCCCATAGAGCAAATGCAAAGTACCCGCAAAGTGCAAAACACAGAACATAGTTACATAGGTAATCTGGTTGAAAAATAATCTGGTTGCAAATACAGTTCTGGCGGTCTACACAGTATATAATAAAGTGTGTACAGTTTCTTATACACTTCTGGTGGTGTACACAGGGTGCCCTTGGCCAATCATGGCTCAGGTCTAAGTCCACGCCCCACACTATATAAGGCTACTTACAGAACGGCCTTGTGTAGTGTTGTTGGCATGAAGAGAGAGATAGTTTGAGTTAGATTAAGCAGGCAGGTTATTCAGTTAGTGGTAGTGTATTTGATACAGTATCTCACAAAAGTGAGTACACCCCTCACATTTTTGTAAATATTTTATTATATCTTTTCATGTGACAACACTGAAGAAATGACACTTTGCTACAATGTAACGTAGTGAGTATACAGCTTGTATAAGGCCTCATGCACACGAGACGCCGGTGCAAACTCTACTGAACACATGTTTTTAAAAGCTGAAACCGGCGTTCAGAAACGCCCGTCTTGCCGTGTTTGCATACCGCATTTAGCCGCGTTTTACCGGAAGCCCAAATTTGGATATGTTATAGTGTTGGTCCAACTGTGTTAGCACACCAAATTTGGGGTTCCTAGCACCAAGTGCCCCCCAAAATATGGGGCCCCAAAGTCGGGTTCTAAAATGTTCCTTTAAAAACACTTATAAACGCAAACGCGGCTAAACACGGTACCGGCGTTTAGCCGCGTTTAGCCGCATTTGGCGTCTGAAACGTGGAAAACTTTTGCGTCTGAACCCAATTTTTTGCTTCTGGAAAAACGAAGTTAAATGCAACTGCCTAAAAACGCCAAAAAACGAGACTGTGTACATGGACACATAGGATAACATTGAATGGGAAGGAGAGAATACATTTTTAAGGGTGACTGGAGGTCAACCTAAAAAAAAAATTTGTTCTAGCTTCTAGTTGGTATAACCTCTAGGGCTGTTGTAGAGATAACTGTACAAACCTGCAGGACCACGTAACTCTATAAAAAAAAAGAGTTACTCCTCCCTTCCGGTATTCTTGTAACTAGTCTTTTGAACCTTAAGGATTATTGAAGGGCGGGGTGTATGCTGCCATGGGTAGGCACCAGGAAAGGAAAATTACAGAAAGGCGAGTATTCAATTTTCCGTTTTCCTGGTGCCTCCATGGCAGCATACCAATGGTAAATAACTCGCTTACAGGGTGGGTACTGCAATAAATAATTTTTTAATGAGTTTACAGAACTGAATGTTCTAAGGCTCTTCACCCAAACTCTCGGGAGGTAAGAACCGCCGGATCCAGGCTATAGTGCGACATGAAGGTGTTGAAGGATGACCAACTAGCCGCTCTGCAAATTATCTCAGGGGAGACCCGAGCCAAAGCTGCCCAAGAAGAAGCCATTCCCCGCGTCGAGTGAGCATTCACCACATTTGGAACTGAGAGTCCGCTAGCCCGATACGCCTTCTGGATTACTTTCACGTTCCAGCTGGCCAAAATCGTTTTGGAGGCTGCCATTCCTTTCCTTGCACCCTTGGGAATAACAAATAGTCGATGATCTTTGTGAAATTGTTGTGTCAGCTCCAAGCAACGCCTCAGGGACCTTGACACATCTAATTCATGTAGTTTTGAACAGGTTGAGTCCTCTCCGAAGGCTGGGAGAAGCCATTATTGATTGAGATGGTAGACTGAGGGAACCTTCGGGACAAACTGATGAATAGGCTGTGTGGGAAGAACGTGACATAGGGTTCTTGTGCTCCTAGAGCTTGAATTTCTGACACTCTGCGCCCTGATATGATGGTGATCAGAAAGGTTGTTTTCCAGGTAATGTCTTCCAATGCACATTCCTCCGTAGGTACAAAGGGTGAGCTGGTTAAGGCATTGAGGACAACTGTCAAATCCCATTTGGGGTAAAGAGTCTTCCTGGGAGGATGTAACCTAAGGACTGCTTTTAGGAAACGATCTACGAGGGGATGCAGTGCCCAGCGTGTGTCTGTTAAAGCTGATAAGGCCGAAACCTGAACCTTCAGAGTGCTAAGCCCCAAGCCTAAGTCTAGGCCTGACTGTAGAAACAGTAGAATATTGTGGATCCCAGCATCCATTGGATCGAAATGGCTGGAATCAGCTAGCTGGACAAATTTCTTCCATACCCTGTAGTAGGTTACATTGGTAGATGACTTCCTCGCTTGTAGCAATGTTTGGACGACCTCCTGTGAGCACCCTAAGTCGCCCAGTCTCTTCCGCTCAATTTCCAAGCCTTCAAATCCAGGATCTCTGGATGTGGATGAAAGAAGCTGCCTTAAGATAGGAGTTTGTCCATGTGGGGAAGAGGAAGTGGGCCGCACAGAGCCATCTTGACTAAGAGCGGAAACCACGGTCTCCTTGGCCAGTATGGAATGACCGCCAGGATAGTGACTTTCTCCGATGTTAGTTGCTGGGGGAACCTCAGTATCAGAGAAACCGGAGGGAAGGCATACCCCTTCTGAAAGTTCCAGGGCTGGATTAGGGCATCCACCCCTGCTGACCTCGGAGATGGGAATCTCGAGAAAAATAGCAGAGTTTTTGCATTTTGCGGGGAAGCAAAAAGATCTATTTGGGGAGTACCCCACTCTTGGCATATCCAATGGAAGACTTGAGGGTCCAGTGACCATTCGATGTTGTTGCTGAAAGACCTTGAAAGGTGATCGGCTAGTTGATTCTCGGGGGCTGGGATGTAAGCGGCCCAAAGATCGACCAAATTGTTCTCCGCCCAAGATACAATGGGGGCTACTTCGCTGATCAGGGACCTGCTGCGTGTCCCCCCTTGGTGTTGAACATAGGCCACTGCTGCTCAGTTGTCCATTTGGAGCAGAATGGACTTGCCCCTGAGAAGAGGAGCCAGATGTAGAATTGCCATCCATGCTGCCCTTAGCTCTAGGATGTTGGAAACTATTCCTTCCGCCTTGAATCGCCACCTCCCTTGCACTAGCTGGTGCAGATAGTGTGCTCCCCATCCTAACTGACTTGCATCCGATGTCAGGACGGACCATGAGACGGGTCCCAGGGAACGATGGACTAGAAGGTTGGGTGGTCTTGTCCACCACCAGAGGCTGGATTTCATGGCCAAGGTGATGATTATTAACTGCCCCAAATGCTTCTTTCTCCATTGTGCCAGAAACCCCGACTGGAAATCGAATAAATGCCATCTTGCCCATTTCACCATTGGTATGCGGGATGAAAGGGACCCCAGGAGACTCAGACAGTCTGATGCTGGCTTGGAGTGGCTCCCTAACGCCTGCTTCACCTTCCATATTAATATCGGAATCTTTTCTGGTGGGAGTGACACAGCCTTCTCCAGGGTGTTGAACAAAGCTCCCAGGTATGTCATTTTTTGTGTAGGTGTCAATTGACTCTTTGAGTAATTGATAAGCCACCCGAATTGGGACAAGGTGTTCAGGACTAACTGTACTCCAGAGTTCCTCTGTGTTGTGACAGGATTAGTATGTCGTCTAAGTAGTGCAGGACCCTGACCCCCTTTTCTCGGAGGGAAGCCAGGATTGCCAATAAAACTTTGGTAAAAGTTCTGGGGGCTGATGAAATCCCAAATGGCAGGCACTGGAACTGAAGGTGGGGATCGCCCACCTTGAATCTGAGGAAAGATTGGAAAAGATGGTGGATGGGGATGTGAAGGTACACATCTTGAAGATCTATAGAGATCATCCAATCCCCTGGTTGTACTGACAGGATGACTGTGTTCAGGGATTCCATCTTGAAATGTTCTACCCAAATGTACTTGTTTAGCCTCTTCAGATCCAGTACGGGCCTCCAGCCTCCGAATTTCTAGGGGACTAAAAAGATTGTAGAATAGAACCCCGAGTGTCTTTCCGAGTCTAGTATTGGTAGAACCGCCCGCTGCTGAAGTAGTATTTGGATATACTAAAATAGAACCTGCTTCTTCTCCTTGGAAGTCATAATCTTGGTGGGCTGGAAAGAAAAGGGTGGAGGACAGCTTTTGAACTTCCAAAAATGCCCCTGAAGAACCATGGAGACTGCCCATGGATCTGTGCAATTTTCCACCCAAACCTGGGCAAAAGACCCGAGTCTTGCTCCTACTGGACCGGCTTGGGTTGGTAAGGAGTCAATAAGACTTTTGGCCCTCAATCGCTGATGTTGAGGCCTTCGGCTTCCCCAATTTAAGAAAAGGGGCTTGTGAACCCTTCCAGCCTCTTCTGTACTCCTTACCGGGCCGGTACGTTCTGGCATCTCTAGATCTTTGTTGGGTAGCTGGTCGTGAGTTGAATTTCCTTCTCTTATTCCTATCCTGAGGAATTAGTCCACTCTTGCCCCCTGTGACTCTGGTTATGGCCGTATCCATTTTCTCGCCGTACAGGGCCTTTCCATTGTATGGAATACGACACCAGGACTGTTTTGACGATGGGTCCGCTGACCATGGTTTTAGCCATAACGCTCTTCTGGCTGTAATGGAGTACAGCATGGCCCTCGAGGAACACCTCAGGATATCGATGGCTGCCTCTACCATGTGCATTTCGTTTCGTTCCAAATCGTAATTCGGACGAATTTTTCATTATTCGGAAATTCAGATGCATCCGAATTTCGGAATTACAAAAGTAAAGAATTTAAACGAATCCGAAAAAAAACGAACGAATTCGAAAACATATTTGAATCGAATTCGAAAACATATTCGAATCGAATGCGAAGACATATTCGAATCGAATTCGAAGACAAATTCGAATCGAATTCGAAAACATATTTGAATCGAATTCGAAGACAAATTCGAATCGAATTCAAAAACATATTCGAATCGAATTCGAAGACAAATTCGAATTAGAAAACAAATTTGAATCGAATTCGAAAAAAAGTTTAAAACGTTTTTTCTAAAAAAAACAATAGGATAGAATATAAAATAATAAAGCAATAGAATATATATATATATATATATATATATATATATATATATATATATATATATATATATATATCTCATTTTTTTTATTATTCTCTTTTATTATTTTTTTATGCTTTTCTTTTCTATTATTTTATATTCTATAATAGTCTTTTCAATTCAAATTCAAATTCATTCTATACGAAATTCGAATTTCGGAAGATGGCTTCTGAAGTTTGAATTTCGTATAGAATGAATTTGAATTTGAATAGAAAAGATTAGAACAGAAAATAATAGAAAAGTATAGACTAGAAACACAATAGAACAGAATAGAAGAAAATATAGTATATATATTATATTTTCTTCTATTCTGTGCTATTGTTTTTCTAGTCTATCCTTTTCTATTATTTTCTATTCTATTCTAATCTTTTATATTCAAATTTGATTTTGGTCTATATGAAATTCGAATTTTGGAAGATGTTTATATATATATATATATATATATATATATATATATATATATATATATATATATATATATATATATATATATATATAATTTTTTCTATTCTGTTTCATTGTTTTTCTGTGCTATTCTTTTCTATTCTATTCTAAACTTTTCTATTCGAATTTGAATTCATTCTATATGAAATTCGAATTTCGGAAGATGGCTTCTGAAAGTGGAATTTCGTATAGAATGAATTCGAATTTGAATAGAAAAGATTAGAATAGAAAATAATAGACTAGACAAACAATAGAACAGAACAGAATAAAATATAATATATATATTTTATTCTATTCTGTTCTATTGTTTTTCTAGTCTTTTCTCTTCTACTCTAATCTTTTCTATTCAAATTCATTTTATAAGAAATTCAAATTTCGGAAGATGGTTATATATATATACGGTATATATATATATATATAGTTTTTTGTTTTTTCTATGCTGGTCTATTGTTTTTCTATTCTTTTCTATTATTTTCTATTTTATTCTAATCTTTTCTATTTGAATGCGAATTCATTCTATACGAAATTTGAATTTCTGAAAATGGTTATACAGAAACAGAATGAAATCGAATTCTAATAGAAAAGACTAGAACAGAAAAACAATAGAACAGAATAGAAAAAAATTATATATATATTTATATATATATATCCATCTTCCAAAATTGGAATTTGGTACAGAATGAATTCAAATAGAAAAGATTAGAATAGAACAGAAAATAATATAAAAGAATAGCATAGAAAAACAATAGAACAGAAAAAATATAAAATATTCTATTCTAATCTTTTCTATTCAAATTCATTCTGTACCAAATTCCAATTTCAGAAGATGGATTTATATATATATAAAGAAATATATATAATATTT
The DNA here is from genome assembly GCA_037952925.1 of Lithobates clamitans. Classification (NCBI taxonomy): domain Eukaryota; kingdom Metazoa; phylum Chordata; class Amphibia; order Anura; family Ranidae; genus Lithobates; species Lithobates clamitans. The sequence goes on from JBBGZY010000188.1 coordinate 261,837, forward strand.
CTTTCTATTCTGTTCTACTGTTCTTTTGTTTTTCTATTCTATTCTTTTCTATTAGAATTTGATTTTATTTATTTATTTATTCTATTTCTATACAACCATTTTACGAAATTCGAATTTTGTATAAAATGAATTCAAATAGAAAAGATTAGAAAATTATATATATATATATATATATGTATATATATATATATATAACCATCTTCCGAAATTCGAATTTCGTATAAAATGAATTTGAATAGAAAAGATTAGAATAGAGTAGAAAGAATAGACTAGAAAAACAATAGAACAGAATAGAATAAGATATAATATATATATATATATATATATATATATATATATATATATATATATATATATATATATATATATATATATATATTATATTTCTTTCTGTTCTGTTCTATTGTTTTTCTAGTCTATTCTTTTCTATTATATTCTATTTAAATTCAAATTCATTCTATACGAAATTCGAATTTCAGAAGCTATCTTCCGAAATTCGAATTTCGTATAGAATGAATTCAAATTCGAATAGAAAAGTTTAGAATAGAATAAAAAAGACTAGCATAGAAAAACAATGAAACAGAATAGAAAAAAATATAATATATATATTATATTTTATTCTCTTCTGTTCTATTGTTTTTCTAGTCTTATCTATTTTTATTATTTTCTATTCTAATCTTTTCTATTCAAATTCGAATTCATTCTATACGAAATTCTAATTTTAGAAGCCATCTTCCGAAATTCGAATTTTGCATAGAATTAATTCAAATTCGAATAGAAAAGTTTAGAATAGAATAGAAAAGAATAGCATAGAAAAACAATGGAACAGAATAGAAAAAAAATATAATATATATATAACCATATTCCGAAATTGGAATTTGGTACAGAATGAATTTGAATTCGAATAGAAAAGATTAGAATACAATATATTATATTTTTTTTCTATTCTGTTCTATTGTTTTTCTATGCTATTCGTTTATATTTTCTATTCTATCCTAATCGTTTCTATTGGAATTCGATTTCATTCAATACGAATTTCAAATTTTGCAAAATGGTTATATATATAGTTTACTTTTTCAAATTCAGTTAATGTTTTTTTTGAATGCGGTAGAATTTTTTCGAATTTCATAGTTTTTTTCGAATGTGGTAGAATTTTTTCGAATTTCATAGTTTTTTTCGAATGTGGTAGAATTTTTTCGAATTTGACAGTTTTTTTCGAATGTGGTAGAATTTTTTCGAATTTGATAGTTTTTTTCGAATGCGGTCGAATTTTTTCGAATGCGGTCGAATTTTTTCGAATTTGAATACGAAACGAAACGAATTCCGAAAACAAATGTAACGAATGTAATGAATTTAACTAAACGAATTTAGTTAAATAACGGATCTAAACGAAACTAGACTAAACAAATTTTTTCATCCTGCACATGTCTACCAGTGGGTAACGTTTTTGGAACCTATTGTAGGCGACAGGTCTCTTGTCCACTTTCCGCCACTCCTCCGTGACCATTTCCTTTATTTCATCCATCAAAGGGAAGTTTGAAACCTTTTTTGTCAAGTGAGGAAAATACTTTTTGGTTTTGGATGGAGGCTCCGGGTCTTCCTCCCACTGAATCGCATCTTTCACTGCGACAACGAATGGATCCACCAAGGCGAAATCAAAAGATGTTGAATTATCCTCGACTGCAACCGATTCATCCTCTGAATTAGCCTCCGAACTGGGTCGGAGAAGAGGCGTCTCCACCGGTCTTTCTTCCACCAGCGGAACTGACTGATCCTGAGATAGAGCTAGCTCCCGGATGGAATCTTTGATCAAATCTTTAATTGAATCTATGGACCCTTGCTTGTCTATGTCTATCGTGGCTTCCAGGAGGTACTGACTACATGCCAATTTTCCCGGTAGGGCTTGTTTCCCGCAGACCCAGCATGCTTTTTCCCCTGGACGTGTTGACCCGCTCTGGGAGTCACGTCTGCTTGAGGTGTGATGAGGTGACCTCTGACTGCTACGGGAAGCATGAGCAGAGGATGAGTGCGAGTGACCAGAGCTTCTGTGACCTTTCGACCTATCATCAAAGCGTCTGCGGGAAGATCTGCGAGATGAATCACGGTGTGGGCTGTGGAAATAAAGAATAAAGGGATATTTCCATTTGCCCCAAGAAAGCTCTTTTAAAGAAGAAACTTACCTGATTGATGCAGCCCTTACCTAGTGGTATAACAGAGTATAACAAGTTATTCTGCGCTACCCAAATGACAAGCAGCTAACACGGCCAGTAGGATATGAGCAAAACCCAATTAACAGAAAAAAGTGTAGCGCTAATATGAAACAACCATATGTTATGTAATATGAAGACCATTAGGTTCCTCAAATCAGCACATCCAAAATAAGAAAAAAGGGGGGACATAAAAAAGTGTATCCAGGGATAATGAAAGTCCTGAAAGTCCTCAAAGGATGTGTCATGCAAAATATTAGGATAATAGTCCTCAATGTGTGTATGACTTCATATTTAAATGTGTCAATATGCAGAAAACATCTGGACTGAAGACACACCACCACCAACAATAGGGAGGCTTACCGGAACGTTTGAACCTAATAAAACCTACGTTCAATTGGGTCAAACAAGCTTGAATCATAAACAGCTGATGAAGTTCCGTGAAGGATGGAAGAAGATCCAGGAATGATCTGTGGAACGGTGTGAGCCTCAGGGGTGATGTCCGCGGTGAATGGTGGTTACATTGGACAAGGAGAAACAAAAAAAGGCCACATAGTGTAATCCCGTATAGAAAATGTGTACCAAATTTATTAAAAAAAGGAAATACACTCACATGAGAATGGATAAAAAACAGCGCTGTGCAAGTAAAATGGCGGCAGTGGGGTCCTACCTGACGCGTCTCGTCCTTGGACATGGATATATTTACACACCCATAACCATATATAAACTTCTACCTTGGCAAGGTAGGAAAAAAGGAGAAGACACCAGCAGCTGTCTTCCCTCTGACAGCCTGTTAAAATGACACTCTAGGCTTGTTTAAATAGTAATTAGCCTAGGGTGTACCAAGATGGCTGCCGCTTGGCCTCAGAAGGCTACTGCGCATGCGCCGTGCGTTCCACCGAAGCTCTGCCCCCAAGGAGACGAAAATGAGCTGAGAGACACACTGGAAGCGTCCAACACGCACATAGGAGGGGAGGGGGCGGCCATCGGAGCAGGAGGAGGCTGCACTGGGCTGACAGTGAATCCAGGAAGCATGCTGTGAAAGAAGGGGGCGGTATGCGGGCCCAACTTGCAAACACACAGGTATTTTACCACTGAAAGTTCCAGACCGTTAGGTATAGCCAGTGTTAGAGACAGAGGAGAAGGAAATGCTCCTGGATCTCACATGCCCCAAAAAAGATCCACAGAAAAAAATGGGCTCCCATACTTATATGGTGCATTTAGCAACCCAAATAATGGGACTCCATACTGCAGGAGAGCATAAACCTTCAATGGTCACACCATATGTCGGTGAGGTAGGGCTGAACTGTGATCTTGCAGGGATGAGGACAGGAAAAAGAATACCGGAAGGGAGGAGTAACTCTTTTTATTATAGAGTTACATGGTCCTGTGGGTTGGTCGAGGGTGGAGCCACCAACCATTGGTATGCTGCCATGGAAGCACCAGGAAAAAGAATTGTTGCTCTACATAAAGATGGCCTAGGCTATGAGAAGATTGCCAAGACCCTGAAACTGAGCTGCAGCATGGTGGCCAAGACCATACAGCGGTTTAACAGGACAGGTTCCACTCAGAACAGGCCTCGCCATGGTCGACCATGAAGTGCACGTGCTCAGAGTCATATCCAGAGGTTGTCTTTGGCAAATAGACATATAAGTGCTGCCGGCATTGCTGCAGAGGTTGAAGGGGTGAGGGGTCAGCCTGTCAGTGTTCAGACCATACGCCGAATACTGCATGATGATCCTCATGGCTGTCGTCCCAGAAGGAAGTCTCTTCTTAAGATGATGCACAAGAAAGCCCACAAACAGTTTCCTGAAAACAAGCAGACTAAGGACATGGATTACTAGAACCATGTCCTGTGGTCTGATGAGACCAAGATAAACTTATTTGGTTCAGATGGTGTCAAGCGTGTGTGGCAGCAACCAGGTGAGGAGTACAAAGACAAGTGTGTCTTGCCTACAGTCAAGCATGGTGGTGGGAATGTCATGGTCTGGGGCTGCATGAGTGCTGCCGGCACTGGGTTGCTACAGTTCATTGAGGGAACCATGAATGCCAACATGTACTGTGACATACTGAAGCAGAGCATGATCCCCTCCCTTCGTAGACTAGGACGCAGGGCAGTATTCCAACATAACAACCCCAAACGCACCTCCAAGACGACCACTGCCTTGCTAAAGAAGCTGAGGGTAAAGGTAATGGACTGGCCAAGCATGTCTCCAGACCTAAACCCTATTGAGCATCTGTGGGGCATCCTCAAATGGAAGGTGGAGGAGCACAAGGTCTCTAACATCCACCAGCTCCGTGATGTCGTCATGGAGGAGTGGAAGAGGACTCCAGTGGCAACCTGTGAAACTCTGGTGAACTCCATGCCCAAGAGGGTTAAGGCAGTGCTGGAGAAAAATGGTGGCAAAACAAAATATTTACACTTTGGGCCCAATTTGGACATTTTCACTTAGGGGTGTACTCATTTTTGTTGCCAGCAGTTTAGACAATAATGGCTGTGTGTTGAGTTATTTTGAGGGGACAGCAAATTTACACTGTCATACTTGCTGTACACTCACTACTTTACATTGTAGCAAAGTGTTATTTCTTCAGTGTTGTCACATGAAAATATATAATAAAATATTTACAAAAATGTGAGATGTGTACTCACTTTTGTGAGATTGTAAACGTTAATTGAATTGAAGCTGAGAATAATTAACCATATTGATTCCATGTGTGACAATGCTTGTGAATATGTTAAGCAAATGATTGTGGTGAAAACCTTTAGATGTGTTCTGACTGATCTAAGGAAAGGCGTGAACAAGCCAGCCCAAAAAGTAATGTTTGTCTCGACTCTGAGCGGGCGCCTTCTTCCTCACGCCACTGGATAGCAGCGACAGGGTCCATCCTGGTGCTTGTAGGGGAGTTGATTGTAGAGCAACGGAAATCCCGAATGAGCCCCCACGTGTAGCAAACCCCCAAAGGAGCTGCTTTTGATTATTGGTTCAATCCGTTACCCTGCCTTTCAACCCCAATGAACTGTCCCGGCCCCTCTGGCACACCTAGCAATGTGATTAACAGAATAACTCAACAAGAATACACAACACAGTTCTGTTCTTCTCCTTTACTTGAAGAAAAGTAAAGTTCAGGTTAACATTAGTCAGCCAAGACCTGTATAAGTATCCAGGACTTGGTTGAAACAGTTTAACAACTTCCCGCACGCCCACCGTCATATGATGTCCTGGGCTTTGAGCGGGTATATCTGAATGATGCCTGTAGTTACAGACATCATTCAGATATTGCTGGTTTCAGATGGCTAATCTCTACACCATAGGAACGATCATAGCGGCCGTTCCGCCGCTTGATCGCTCCTATGGGAGGCGAGAGGGGACGTCCCCCCTACCGTCGCCCTCCGGTGCTTGTTCCGACTCACCGTTACGATCGGTGAGGCGGAGAGCGGATCCGCCGGTGCCGGATGTAGATCATAGAGATTTCCGGTGGACCAGATGGTCGCCGGAGTCTCTATGATCATCGGAGGCGCGATGTTATGACGTCACGCCCGGCCTCTCCATTCAAAAAAACGGCTGGGAAGCGGTGATCGTTTTATTTTTTTTTATTTCAGGCTTCCCAGCCTAGTGCTGAGATATGGGGTCTTATTGACCCCATATCTCACTATTAAGAGCAGCTGTCATGTTATATACCTAATTCAAGGGATGTTTACATTCCTTGTAATAGGAATAAATGTGATCACATTTTTTTTTTTCAAAAAAGTGTCAAAATAAAAAAATAAAATATAATTAACAATAACAAATTTTTTTTTTAAAGCGCCGCTGTCCCCGTGTGCTCGCACGCAGAAGCGAACGCATACGTAAGTCCCGCTCACATATGAAAACGGTGTTCAAACCATACATGTGAGGTATCGCTGCGAATGTTGGGGCGAAAGCAATCATTTTGTCCCTAGACCTCCTCTGTAACTCAAAACATGTAACCAGTAAAAAAATTTCAAGCGTCGACTATGGGGATTTTTAAGTACCGAACATTGGCGCCATTCCACGAGCGTGTGCAATTTTGAAGCGTGACATGTTAGGTATCTATTTACTCGGCGTAACTTCATCTTTCACAAAATGCAAAAACATTGGGCTAACTTTACTGTTTTGTTTTTTTTTTAAACACAAAACTATTTTTTTCCCAAAAAAAACGCGTTCGAAAAATTCCTGCGCAAATACTATGTGAGATAAAAAGTTGCAACAACCGCCATTGTATTCTCTAGGGTCTTTGCTAAAAAAACATATATAATTTTTGGGGGTTCTATGTAAAAAAATGATGATTTTTACATGTAGGAGAGAAATGTCAGAATTGGCCTGGTAGGGAAGTGGTTAACCACTTGAGCCCCGGACCATTATGCTGCCTAAGGACCAGAGGTCTTTTTCCAATTTGGCACTGCGTCGCTTTAACTGCTAATTGCGCGGTCATGCAATGCTGTACCCAAACGAAATTTGCGTCCTTTTCTTCCCACAAATAGAGGTTTCTTTTGATGGTATTTGATCACCTCTGCGGTTTTTATTTTTTGCGCTATAAACGGAAAAAGACCGAAAATTTTTTTGTTATAAAAAAAATCCAATAAACTAAATTTTAGTCATACATTTAGGCCAAAATGTATTCGGCCACATGTCTTTGGTAAAAAAAATGTCAATAAGCATATATTTATTGGTTTGCGCAAAAGTTATAGCGTCTACAAACTAGGGTACATTTTCTGGAATTTACACAGCTTTTAGTTTATGACTTCCTATGTCATTTCTTGAGGTGCTAAAATGGCAGGGCAGTACAAAACCCCCCCAAATGACCCCATTTTGGAAAGTAGACACCCCAAGGAAATTGCTGAGAGGCATGTTGAACCCATTGAATATTTATTTTTTTTGTCCCAAGTGATTGAAAAATGACAAAAAAAAAAAAAAATTTACAAAAAGTTGTCACTAAATGATATATTGCTCACACAGGCCATGGGCCTATGTGGAATTGCACCCCAAAATACATTCAGCTGCTTCTCCTGAGTATGGGGATACCACATGTGTGGGACTTTTTGGGAGCCTAGCCGCGTACGGGGCCCCGAAAACCAATCACCGCCTTCAGGATTTCTAAGGGTGTAAATTTTTGCTTTCACTCTTCACTGCCTATCACAGTTTCGGAGGCCATGGAATGCCCAGGTGGCACAAAACCCCCCAAAATGACCCCATTTTGGAAAGTAGACACCCCAAGCTATTTGCTGAGAGGCATATTGAGTCCATGGAATATTTTATATTTTGACACAAGTTGCGGGAAAGTGACACTTTTTTTTTTTTTTTTTTTTTCATAAAGTTGTCACTAAATGATATATTGCTCACACAGGCCATGGGCATATGTGGAATTGCACCCCAAAATACATTTAGCTGCTTCTCCTGAGTATGGGGATACCACATGTGTGGGACTTTTTGGGAGCCTAGCCGCGTACGGGACCCCGAAAACCAATCACTGCCTTCAGGATTTCTAAGGGTGAAAATTTTTGATTTCACTCTTTACTGCCTATCACAGTTTCGGAGGCCATGGAATGCCCAGGTGGCACAAAACCCCCCCAAATGACCCCATTTTGGAAAGCAGACACCCCAAGCTATTTGCTGAGAGGCATGGTGAGTATTTTGCAGCTCTCATTTGTTTTTGAAAATGAAGAAAGACAAGAAAAAACATTTTTTTTTTCTTTTTTCAATTTTCAAAACTTTGTGACAAAAAGTGAGGTCTGCAAAATACTCACTATACCTCTCAGCAAATAGCTTGGGGTGTCTACTTTCCAAAATGGGGTCATTTGGGGGGGTTTTGTGCCACCTGGGCATTCCATGGCCTCCGAAACTGTGATAGGCAGTGAAGAGTGAAATCAAAAATTCACGCCCTTAGAAAGCCTGAAGGCGGTGCTTGGTTTTCGGGGTCCCGTACGCGGCTAGGCTCCCAAAAAGTCTCACACATGTGGTATCCCCGTACTCAGGAGAAGCAGCAGAATGTATTTTGGGGTGTAATTTCACATATTCCCATGGCATGTTTGAGCAATATATCATTAAGGCCCCTTTCACACTTATACGACTTGTCCCACGATTTTGTACTGCAAAATCGTATGACAAGTCATTCTCCATGATTTTCAATGACTACCATTCATATTGGCACGACTTTAAGTCGTGCCGACTTCAAAGTAGTCCCTGCACTACTTTGGTCCAACTTCCATACGATTTCTACTCCATAGACCTCAATGCTAATCCCTCAAGTAGCATGCAAATCGTACCTGAATAATATAGACACGATTTCAGCACTACTTTGGTCCAACTTCCATACGATTTGTACTCCATAGACCTCAATGTTAAACCCTTAAGTAGCATGCAAATTGTACCTGAATAATTCAGCACTACTTTGAAAGCACAAGCTGAGAATGGTTAATGCCAAAGTTGTGGCAAAGTCGTACAAAGTAGTACTGCTCCCAAATCGTGGCAAAATCGTGGTAAAATCACGGCAAAATAGCGGCCCCTAAATCGCGGTAAAATCGCGCCACTTTGAAGTTGTATAAGTGTGAAAGGGGCCTTAGTGACAACTTTGTGCAAAAAAAAAAAAAAAAAAAAAAATTTGTCTCTTTCCCGCAACTTGTGTCGCAATATAAAATATTCCATGGACTCGACATGCCTCTCAGCAAATAGCTTGGGGTGTCTACTTTCCAAAATGGGGTCATTTTGGGGGGTTTTGAACTGTCCTGGCATTTTATGCACAACATTTAGAAGCTTATGTCACATATCACCCACTCTTCTAACCACTTGAAGACAAAGCCCTTTCTGACACTTATTGTTTACATGAAAAAGTTTTTTTTTTTTGCAAAAAAATTACTTTGAACCCCCAAACATTATATATTTTTTTAAAGCAAATGCCCTACAGATTAAAATGGTGGGTGTTTCATATTTTTTTTTCACACAGTAATTGCGCAGCGATTTTTCAAACGCATTTTTTGGGGAAAAAACACACTTTTTTAAATTTTAATGCACTAAAACACACTATATTGCCCAAATGTTTGATGAAATAAAAAAGATGATCTTAGGCCGAGTACATGGATACCAAACATGACATGCTTTAAAATTGCGCACAAACGTGCAGTGGCAACAAAATAAATACATGTTTAAAAGCCTTCAAAAGCCTTTACAGGTTACCACTTTAGATTTACAGAGGAGGTCTACTGGAAAAATTACTGCACTCGATCTGGCCTTCGTGGTGATACCTCACATGCATGGTGCAATTGCTGTTTACGTTTGACGACAGACCGCCGCTTGCGTTCGCCTTAGCGCGAGAGCAGGGGGCGACAGGGGTGCTTTTTTTTTTTTTTTTTTTTTCTTTATTATTTTTTTGCTTTTTTAATCTTACTTTTAAACTGTTCCTTTCATATTTTTTTTTTTAATCATTTTTATTGTTATCTCGGGGAATGTAAATATCCCCTATGATAGCAATAGGTAGTGACAGGTACTCTTTTTTGAAAAAATTGTGGTCTATTAGACCCTAGATCTCTCCTCTGCCCTCAAAGCATCTGACCACACCAAGATCGGTGTGATAAAATGCTTCCCCAATTTCCCAATGGCGCTATTTACATCCGGCGAAATCTAAGTCATGAAATACTCGTAGCTTCCGGTTTCTTAGGCCATAGAGATGTTTGGAGCCACTCTGGTCTCTGATCAGCTCTATGGTCAGCTGGCTGAATCACCGGCTGCATTCTCAGGTTCCCTGTTGAGACAGGAGAGCCAGAGAAAAACACGGAAGACGGTGGGGGGGGGGCATTCCCTCCCACGGCTTGTAAAAGCAGTCTAGAGGCTAATTAGCCGCTAGGATTGCTTTTACATGAAAGCCGACCGCTGGCTGAAAAGAATGATACCAAGATGATACCTAAACCTGCAGGCATCATTCTGGTATAACCACTCAAAGTCGTGAATGGCGTACCTGAAGACAAAAAAATGGTTAACAATGGTTAACAATAAAGCACAGTAAACAGTAAAGTATAAATAATTACACACCTGAAAAACAAACATGATAAAACATAATAACAATAACAATAACAATAAAACATTGCAGAATAGAATACAGTAAAAAAGAGCAGAACAATAGAGAGAGAGAATAGAGAGAGAGAGAGAGAACAATAAAACGACAACTATTTTTTTTATTTCATATATTTTTTTTTTTTTTACACTTTTTTTGTAACTAACTTTTATAACTGTAACCGGTTCCAGGTTCGGGTCTCTCAAAATGCGATGGCATCTTGGGAGACCCTGTGAAAGTGTGCCTAGTATGTGCAATGCTGTACCCTACGCTAATACTCAACTAGTGAATGGTAGCGTTCAAAACATTCACCAATGCAAAGACCAGGATTGTCAGGACAGGAGGGACAATAATAGCGGGTGTCACGCCTATATCCACGCTTGCTGCAGACACAACATCTTTTTTGGGGGGGTTCATTGGGTAGGGGTACTCGGGAGGACATAAAAATGCCTCTCATGCAGCCGACTGCATTTGGTTGGGGATGTGAAAGGGGGAAGTACGGGCGCTGCAGAAGCGGTGGGTTCCCAATTAGGATTGGCGGATGCAGCAGGAAGGGCATTATGGGCACGACGGGCCTGTGTTTGTCTTTTTGGTGGCAGCGGGACACTACTTGTGCTTGCCACCTCACCAGCTTGAACTGCACTTATGGGACTCGCCACGTCACCACGTGTTACTGCAGTGCTGGTTTGACTACGACCGGGGTGTACTAGGCCGCTGGCGCTTGCCAGTTCCCCAGAACGCTACCAAAAAACTGTTAGCGATCGCAGGGATCAGGCCTGACTCTGCGAACGCTGCAGTTATGCGTTTAGTGTTTTGTAAGTGACAGTGATCGATCGATACTGCACTTGGGTGGGCTGGGCCGGGCGGAGGGGCAAAACGCAGGTGCTAGCAGGTATCTGGGCTGATCCCGCTAACACTGCGTTTTTGGGAACCCTAAACTGCTGGTGACGCTAGTATAGATCTGATCGGATCAGATTAAAATTAAAATTGATAATATTGCGCCAATCCCAGAAAAATGTGAAAAGCTGCCGACACAACAATCAGACAAATTGTAAAACGCAAATAGAAAACAAAGTGTGGCGCTAAAATGTACTTGTTCCTCATTTGGGTCAGCCCCACTGAAATGACAATCAGAGGGTCAAAACTCCCCTATGAGGTATTTAATTAAATAAAATCTTTTCAGATCTTATTAAAAAAAGAAAAAGAGATAATAAGTGCTTAAAGTAGACCCCTCTATAGTCTGACCCATATATTGTACTGTAACAAATCCAGTGTACCTAACTAGAAATCAGTATCAATATCTTAGGAGGGGATATCTAAGTGGGGATTAATATATGTGCTATCTAAAGTAAAAAGGAAGATCCCCAACACGGGGAAGAGAAAAATGTATGATATTTAAATCTCGTGGGTAAAACACAAAATATACTAAACCGTGGTGTCACCAGACGTGTAAACAAACATCATGAGAATACATATAAAGTATTAATGGGTGAAAAATAAAATTGATGAAAAAATTAAACCAATATGATGACAATAATGAAAATAATGTTCATAAGTAGATAGAAATCTGATATCAGTCCCAATGATGGACCTATGGAGGTACACCTGGATGCTTGGCTGCTTGAACTCCCTCTGAACTGCCCAGATGGCTCACATACCGAAGTAGGTATAGGAACTGAGGATACAGATATGTATAAAATACTCTTACCAAGAGTGGTGGACTCACCGGCCAGCGGCCTCGGAGTCAAGATAAGCTTGTACTAACACGAACGGCAGTAGATGGAGTGCTGCTTCATCTGTTTAGTAGAGATGCTGGGAAGTGAGAGTCCCCACCAAACGATCCCCTACACTCCGGTATTCCAGTTACCATATAGCTCCTCCGATGGAGAAATCAAAAAGAGAAACTCCACATAGCGTAAATCCGCTTCAAAAACTTTAATAAAAGCTTTGCAATAAAAGGAGCCTCCGGCTCATGAGCTACATCAGAGACCAGGTCTGGCAAAAGTCTAATGGCCCATAGACAATGACAGAAGCCAGAAGGTAAAAAACATTAAAATCAATAAAAAGCGCTTAAGTTTGGTTGTGGCATAGTAGGCATATATAACCCGACGCGTTTCGTCCGCTAGGACTTCAACTGGGGTGTATGCCTACATGCCACATCAATGCCTATATATATACTAAAATATAATCTGAAATTGACAGCACCTGCTTACACTGTGCGAGATGCCACTTCCGGGTCGCACAAGATGGCGTCAGCACGGTGTTTAACCTATCCCGATGAGCAAGCGTAAGATCATACAACCTAGTATACAAATGAGTGAACTGGATGCTCATTGGGCGGAAAGGATGCCGTCGCTGTCGTGACCATTCGCCAGGCAGATGGTTACTCTGGGCCAATAAGGGTCATCATGGGCGGTCGTAATGTCGGCGCCGGAACCTAACAATCAGGACCGCCTACAGTGACTCATTGCAAGTCACGTGGCAGTCACAGACGAAGATTCACGAATCGGGAGGTGTCACGTGGAGACGGCGACCAATCAGGGTTTCCGTAAACAACACACGGCGTCTATTGAAAAAAAAACGGAAGTTGATGTCAGTGTGTCTATGAGGTGAGACGCATATGCGATGCACACCTCGATCCAGAAAATATCTCCGTATGTGAAGGATAGATGGAACGCAAATGCGTCCCAACAATCAGTTTCCCGATAGAGGGGGAAGGTTTTGGGCAAAGTCGATAGGACTTCACAGACTTCATAGCCGATATCCACCGTTGGGCTCTAAAATCTACCAACAAAAAATATTCTTTCATACTAAAAATAAATAGATATACTAAATTGAATATTTGTGATTAGAAAAATGAAAAATACACAAAAATTAGAAAAATTAAAGAAATATGAGGCGTCTCACAGAGCGCAAACAGTGCTCCTATTCTATATTGAGAACATACAGTACATGTCAGTAACATAGAATAATAAACTGTAAAACTGTCAACATACGTAGACAAATACAATACTCGAATAATATTTAACCCATACGTAGCAAATACCTCGAACATCGAAAGAGACTAAATAACTTAAGAGACAACTATCAGGCCAAATAGAAAACCAGATGGTTAAGAACGATTGATAAATGCATTAATGTCCCAGTCGATGTTGAGGCCAAGTGGTGAATAACTCTTTAATTGATGGATCCAGAAAGTTTCCAGTCTGGACACACCTCTTTTGAGGGACTCGCCCCTCCAGTGTGGAATAAATTTGTCTATTACTTGGAAACGAGTCCCAATAGGGTTCTGATTGTGGCACCTTAAAAAGTGTTTAGGGACACTATGATTTGTCAAGCCCTTTTTAATGTTAGCAATATGTTCATTTCCACGTACTGAAAAGGTGCGTATGGTCCTACCAACATATTGTTTGTTGCACGGACATGTGATCAAATAGACCACATAACGTGTCTCACATGTCAAAAAGTGTTTGATTTGATATTCCCTTCCAGTGGGAGCCCCAACAATTAGGAATCAGATTGCTCCCAATACTGTTGACCCTCCAGCTGTACGTCCTCCTTTCTTCCAAAACATGAAAGGGTTTTTTCCCTGCCGACGCTGTAATGTTTGTCTACACAGCGTTTGTGGGAGAAAGAAAAGTGATACATTCATTTCAACTTCCACTGGAAGGGAATATCAAATCAAACACTTTTTGACATGTGAGACACGTTATGTGGTCTATTTGATCACATGTCCGTGCAACAAACAATATGTTGGTAGGACCATACGCACCTTTTCAGTACGTGGAAATGAACATATTGCTAACATTAAAAAGGGCTTGACAAATCATAGTGTCCCTAAACACTTTTTAAGGTGCCACAATCAGAACCCTATTGGGACTCGTTTCCAAGTAATAGACAAATTTATTCCACACTGGAGGGGCGAGTCCCTCAAAAGAGGTGTGTCCAGACTGGAAACTTTCTGGATCCATCAATTAAAGAGTTATTCACCACTTGGCCTCAATATCGACTGGGACATTAATGCATTTATCAATCGTTCTTAACCATCTGGTTTTCTATTTGGCCTGATAGTTGTCTCTTAAGTTATTTAGTCTCTTTCGATGTTCGAGGTATTTGCTACGTATGGGTTAAATATTATTCGAGTATTGTATTTGTCTACGTATGTTGACAGTTTTACAGTTTATTATTCTATGTTACTGACATGTACTGTATGTTCTCAATATAGAATAGGAGCACTGTTTGCGCTCTGTGAGACGCCTCATATTTCTTTAATTTTTCTAATTTTTGTGTATTTTTCATTTTTCTAATCACAAATATTCAATTTAGTATATCTATTTATTTTTAGTATGAAAGAATATTTTTTGTTGGTAGATTTTAGAGCCCAACGGTGGATATCGGCTATGAAGTCTGTGAAGTCCTATCGACTTTGCCCAAAACCTTCCCCCTCTATCGGGAAACTGATTGTTGGGACGCATTTGCGTTCCATCTATCCTTCACATACGGAGATATTTTCTGGATTGAGGTGTGCATCGCATATGCGTCTCACCTCATAGACACACTGACATCAACTTCCGTTTTTTTTTCAATAGACGTCGTGTGTTGTTTACGGAAACCCTGATTGGTCGCCGTCTCCACGTGACACCTCCCGATTCGTGAATCTTCGTCTGTGACTGCCACGTGACTTGCAATGAGTCACTGTAGGCGGTCCTGATTGTTAGGTTCCGGCGCCGACATTACGACCGCCCATGATGACCCTTATTGGCCCAGAGTAACCATCTGCCTGGCGAATGGTCACGACAGCGACGGCATCCTTTCTGCCCAATGAGCATCCAGTTCACTCATTTGTATACTAGGTTGTATGATCTTACTCTTGCTCATCGGGATAGGTTAAACACCGTGCTGACGCCATCTTGTGCGACCCGGAAGTGGCGTCTCGCACAGTGTAAGCAGGTGCTGTCAATTTCAGATTATATTTTAGTATATATATAGGCATTGATGTGGCATGTAGGCATACACCCCAGTTGAAGTCCTAGCGGACGAAACGCGTTGGGTTATATATGCCTACTATGCCACAACCAAACTTAAGCGCTTTTTATTGATTTTAATGTTTTTTACCTTCTGGCTTCTGTCATTGTCTATGGGCCATTAGACTTTTGCCAGACCTGGTCTCTGATGTAGCTCATGAGCCGGAGGCTCCTTTTATTGCAAAGCTTTTATTAAAGTTTTTGAAGCGGATTTACGCTATGTGGAGTTTCTCTTTTTGATTTCTCCATCGGAGGAGCTATATGGTAACTGGAATACCGGAGTGTAGGGGATCGTTTGGTGGGGACTCTCACTTCCCAGCATCTCTACTAAACAGATGAAGCAGCACTCCATCTACTGCCGTTCGTGTTAGTACAAGCTTATCTTGACTCCGAGGCCGCTGGCCGGTGAGTCCACCACTCTTGGTAAGAGTATTTTATACATATCTGTATCCTCAGTTCCTATACCTACTTCGGTATGTGAGCCATCTGGGCAGTTCAGAGGGAGTTCAAGCAGCCAAGCATCCAGGTGTACCTCCATAGGTCCATCATTGGGACTGATATCAGATTTCTATCTACTTATGAACATTATTTTCATTATTGTCATCATATTGGTTTAATTTTTTCATCAATTTTATTTTTCACCCATTAATACTTTATATGTATTCTCATGATGTTTGTTTACACGTCTGGTGACACCACGGTTTAGTATATTTTGTGTTTTACCCACGAGATTTAAATATCATACATTTTTCTCTTCCCCGTGTTGGGGATCTTCCTTTTTACTTTAGATAGCACATATATTAATCCCCACTTAGATATCCCCTCCTAAGATATTGATACTGATTTCTAGTTAGGTACACTGGATTTGTTACAGTACAATATATGGGTCAGACTATAGAGGGGTCTACTTTAAGCACTTATTATCTCTTTTTCTTTTTTTAATAAGATCTGAAAAGATTTTATTTAATTAAATACCTCATAGGGGAGTTTTGACCCTCTGATTGTCATTTCAGTGGGGCTGACCCAAATGAGGAACAAGTACATTTTAGCGCCACACTTTGTTTTCTATGATCGGATCAGATATTGATGCGATCAGATACTATACCACTAAGGGAGGTGTACGGTGCGTGCGTGGGTGTTAGCGGTACTGGCGCTAACCTGACGCTGCCTGGGGCTGGTGCTTGCCAGTTCACCAAAACGCTACAAAAAAAACTGTTAGCGATCGCAGGGATCAGGCCTGACTCTGCGAACGCTGCAGTTATGCGTTTAGTGTTCTGTAAGTGACAGTGATCGATCGATACTGCACTTGGGTGGGCTGGGCTGGGCCGGGCGGAGGGGCAAAACGCAGGTGCTAGCAGGTATCTGGGCTGATCCCGCTAACACTGCGTTTTTGGGAACCCTAAACTGCTGGGGACGCTAGTATAGATCTGATCGGATCAGATATTGATCCGTTCAGATACTATACCACTAAGGGAGGTGTACGGTGCGTGCGTGGGTGTTAGCGGTACTGGCGCTAACCTGACGCCTGGGGCTGGTGCTTGCCAGTTCACCAAAATGCTACCAAAAAAACTGTTAGCAATCGCAGGGATCAGGCCTGACTATGCGAACGCTGCAGTTATGCGTTTAGTGCCTTGTAAGTGACAGTGATCGATCAATACTGCACTTGGGTGGGCTGGGCGGAGGGGCAAAACGCAGGTGCTAGCAGGTATCTGGGCTGATCCCGCTAACACTGCGTTTTTGGGATCCCTAAACTGCTGGGGACGCTAGTATAGATCTGATCGGATCAGATATTGATCCGTACAGATACTATACCACTAAGGGAGGCGCATGCTGTGTGCGTGGGTGTTAGCGGTACTGGCGCTAATCTGACGCTGCCTGGGGCGACGCATATCACCGCCGGGCGATCGGGGGGCTAAACCTTTATTCGGTAATAAACGGCGGGTGCCCTGACACTATAAAAAATAAACGAACTAACCAGCGTCAACCGTAACGGTTATACGGTGATCAGTGGTGAAAGGGTTAACTAGGGGGCAATCAAGGGGTTAAAACATTTATTAGGTAGTATATGGGGGTCCCTGACGCTATAAAACGCTGACGGTGAACCTAAATATTTACCTCACTAACTAGCGTCACCAGCGACACTAATACAGCAATCAGAAAAATGATCGCTTAGCGACACTGGTGACAGGGGGTGATCAAGGGGTTAAAACTTTATTAGGGGGGGTTAGGGGGGTACCCTAGACCTACAGGGGGGTAACAGTAACTGTGCTAACACAGTAACTGTCACAAACTGACACAGCAGTAATCAGAAAAAAAAAAAAAAAAAAAACTGCTGGTGTCAGTTTGTGACAGGGGGGGGGGGTGATTGGGGGGGATCGGGGGGCGATCGGGGGGGGGATCGGGGTGTAATGTGTGCCTGGCATGTTCTACTGTGTGTGTGTGTGTTGGTGCACTCACTCACATGTCGTCTCTCCTTGGGCCGGAACGGAAACTACCGACCCGAGGGGAGATGACATCACTTCCTTTGCTGCTGTTTAGCATACAGCAGCAAAGGAGTGTTCCCATTGGCCGGCGGCGATCGCGAGGGGGGGGCCACAAACGGATGGCCTCCCCCTCGTCTCTGATCGCCGGGGGACAGAACGGGACCGCCTCGGGCGGCGGGGGGGTCCGATCGGACCCCCCACCCGCGGGAGGCAAATCACGTACATGTACGTGATTTTGCCTGCCCGTGCCGCCTTGCCGACGTAAATCGGCGTGAGGCGGTCCTTAAGTGGTTAAATAACCCAGTCAGTAACACTATGCAACAAATACAGAGTAAATAACAACATATACAGATTAAATGGACTCCCCAAACAAGCTTTTGATGCATGTGGAATGCTATGGCTAAAGGGGAACCCCAGGCCGGCCTATGATACCTCTAATACACACAGTGAAGTAATTTCAATCCCCGTGGTGTGTCCTCTTTCAGAGCAACAGCGGGAATGTGCAATGTAGGAGCTCTGTGAACAAGTGTCCCTCAATATAACGGGGTGATGAGAAGGAATATGCAATAGCTGGTAATGTAATGTGGCATTCCTCTGTGTGATTCCAGATAACAGGTGTCTGTGCACATTATTTAGATCTGGTATCTTATGGAAGGCAATAAAGGTTCCTGGGCAAGCCCCCCTCACCAATCCTGTACGCAATCCTCCACAGAGCGATCAATCGATTCTCCTGGATGCAGGTGTGTCACAGTGGCATTCAGTCTCTGAGCTGTTGTAACGGCCTCTTCTGTGACATACTGCTCTGTAGCATAGCCTCCTTCTCAAGCATGGATGATCTGTTCCTCTGGGCTGGAGTTGCAGACTGTGTGCCCCTTGGTAGGCTGTGATCCCCCTCACACAGCAACAGAGGGGCCGTTCCCTTCATTGGATCCAGGAACAAAGAGAGCTTCCTGGCCTAGTTCCTCTGTGCTTTATAGCCTCTCCCCTAGACTTCCTGCTCTCTGCAATTCAGCCTGGGATTTGCAGTCCTGCTACACACTCCAGTCAGTCAGGCTGCATTGTGTTGGACTTTCTATTCCATAGTGCTTTGCTGCTGCCTGATGATTGGCTCGGTCTCTTCTAATAGGGAGTTTACAAAGCAAGCAGCTCTGGGTGTCTCTGTGTGAACAGGAAAGGGGTGGAAAAAGTCCACGCTGCTGCTAGCAGACAGCTCTCCCCCTACTGATTAGATCAGCCTGGAGAGGTGCCTGCTACACACTCCCCCCACCAAATAACTTTTGGTCCCCAAAGGAAGTAAAAAAAAAGTCCGTAACCTGTTACATGCTGTTTATATACAAGCGGAGAAAACAAGTTAATGTGCACAAAGAATCAGACAGTTTGCATAAAAACCTGGCAGAGGAACCTCCCACCAATGAGCATGGGAAGGAAGGTTGTCTTGCCTACAGGCCACCTTAATTGGAATGGCCCAGCTAGATGTGCCAGGGGGTGAGTTGGGGTTGTCCTCCACTAAATGTGTGGTGGAAGGACCAGGCATCTCAAGAGTCCTTTTTTGAGGTGAAAACAGCTTCTTCAGAGCTTTTACCCAACATATCATAAATCAGTCTCTCAGGTGGGTGAATAGCTCTTCTCTCTCTCTGTTCTTTTGGCTCTGGCGTTACAGGCACACTGGACTTGGCTTCGTCCACAGCTTCTTCTTCATCCTGCATATCAGCCTCAATTCCCCCTTCTGTGAATGATTGGACATCATCGGGGTCTGCTATCAGCAGGGAAGTTTGAGTGTCTTCCAACTCTTCCAAAGGCAGACTTTGAGGCACAAACTCAGAAGCCTTTGGTCTGAGAGTCTCAGCTTCTATCCCTTGAGGGAGAGACAAAGAGGGGATGGCAAACCCTGGCATTTGTGGTGGCCACAACCAGTCTATCCCCATTTCTTCATCTTCACTGTCCTCATTGTCTACAGCGAGGGGTACAGACTGAGACCTAGTGACCGGTCGGGATCTCTGAGAGGCCTGGGTGTGGACTGTGAATCTGGCGGTGGTGACAAACTAACTGCTTCTGATAGGGGCAGTAGATGGTTGCAATGCCAACCCTTCAGTGGGCCTGTGCTCCCCTCTGGTCGGATTTGGTACACTGGGAGTCCTGGCAGCTGCTTGCAAATGACATAAGGCTGTGACTTCCAACTTGTGCTTTCCAGGGACACCCAGATTCCTTAGTAGAACCCTGTCACCTGGTTGCAAATCCTGCACTCGGACTCTAAGATCAAAGCTCCTTTTATTTCTTAGTCCTCGGGCATCTGAGGTCATGTCAGGGACTAACCCGCAGGAGAACTGACATCTATGGCCAGCAGAATCTTGTATCAACAAACACAAATTCTCCAGCGCTAATGCGCACGCGCGCACGCGTGCGGGCGAGAGCTGTCAGGACAGTGTATTCTTCAGTGTGCACGCGCGCGCCAAAGCGTGCGCCAATGCACACGTATGTGCGCCAAAGCACACGCACTACGTGAGAGACTCCAGGCGCCAGTATACTATTTAAAGCATGTTGCAGCAGTCACCAACTGCTGCATGATCTTCAGCTTTTTGTACATTTCTGAGTTCCTGTTCCTATTGTCTTGGATTACCTGTTAACAACCCGGCTTGTCTTGACCTATCTGATCTACATTGACCCCGGCTTGACCCTTGGCTTGTTCCTGTTACTCCGCTCTGATCTGCTGCACTGTATATGACCCCCTGGCTTGTTTCATTGACTTTGCTACTGCTTGCTGTCCTGTGTATGAACCCCGGCCTGCCTCCTGACACTGCTCCTGGTACACCCTGCTGCACGATCTCATCTGTACTTCCGATGAACCCCTGCCTATCAGTCTACCCTGCTTGTCAGCTGCCCACCAGTGGACTTCTCTGCTTCATCTCAGCTTGCCGCAGCCAGCAACCCCTGCCGCTTTGAGTATAGCTCCCCCTGTGCCACCTTCAGGGGGCGCTCTGCACTTAGCCGCAAGGGAAGCCCTCCCAGCATTTCAGCCTTCGATCAGGTACGTGACAGTATTATGCAGCCAGTAACATCAGAGGCTGACGGAGGTGCTTGCCCGCTCAAGACTCTGTGCCAGCAAGTCGCTGCGCTTACCCAAGCAGTGACGGGCCTACAAGGACATTATTCCCAGTTGGAGATTCACCTTCAGAACAAAGCAATGCCTCCTATGATGGTTCCACCTCCTGAACCAAGGGTACCTACTCCTGAACACTTCTCCGGTGACCGAAGGAAGTTCCGAGCATTCAAGGATACCTGTTTACTTTACCTGGCCCTTCAACCAAGAACTTTTTCCCTAGAAACTGTTAAAGTGGGATTTGTTATTTCCCTGCTGTCCAATGAACCCCAGTCTTGGGCCCATCGCTTATTGGTACAAAAGGATCCCGCTATTAATTCAGTGGACTTGTTCTTTGAAGCCATGTCCAGATTATATGATGATCCACAACGTATGGCTACTGCTGAGGCCGCCCTTCATGCCTTGCGGCAAGGGCAGCGCCCTGTAGAGGATTATATTGTGGACTTTTGCAGTTGGGCTGCCGACACAGGGTTGAATGAGGGCGCTCTCAGATTCAAATTCCAGCTTGGCTTATGTGAACTTGTCAAAGACAAACTTGCACGAGTAGAGTCCCAACCACATTAGAAGGACGCATCCAGCTAGTTGTCCAACTTGATAGGCGCTTGCGGGAGCGACAGTCTGAACTTACACGATCCCTCCGGCCTACTTGGATGATGCCTACAGTTCCGGCCGTTCCTGCACCCATCACTCCGGTCACGTCCAACATAGGGCCTATGCAAATTGTCGCAGTTCGCTCTGCTCTGACCCCTAATGAGAAACTTCATCACCGGCAAGCTAACCTATGTTTCTATTGCGGAGAACCCGGACATATTCGTCTCAACTGTCCAATAAGGCCCAGTAGATTTCCTTTCCGCAACTCTACTAGCCTCCAAGTCCCAAAACCTTCTCCAATTCATCTTGTTCTCCATATCGCATTACAGTTGGCAAGAGGAGAGGTCAGATTTCCAGCAACAATCGACTCCGGGGCTTGCAGTTGCTTTTTGGACATTTCCCTGGCTAAAGATTTTCAGATTCCACTTCGGAAGAAGGAACATAAACTTAAAATTCATTTGGCCGATGGATCGACACCACAGTTTGGGCCTGTTACTCAAGAGACTTTGCCTACTCTCACCATGATTGACCTAGGCCATCAAGAATTTCTTTGTTTTGATGTTCTTTGTTCTCCAATGTTTCCTGTAATTTTGGGACTCCCTTGGCTACGGGCACACAGCCCTCAGATAGACTGGCACACAGGGAATATCTCTTTCAAGTCAACCTATTGCCACCAGCATTGTATCATATCTGAACCTGTAGCACCTTCCAGTTGCCTTACCGTCCAGCCAGTTTACCATGACTTCTTAGATGTCTTTGATAAGAAAAAAGCCAACACTTTTCCACCCCATCTTTCTTACGATTGTCCAATCGAGTTGTTGCCTAGTGCGGAGATCCCCTTTGGTTGAATATTTCCACTTTCAGAGACTGAGCTTGAGACTCTACGTCAATATATTGATGAGAACTTGGAGAAAGGGTTCATCCGCCCGTCATCATCCCCAACTGGTGCCGGAATATTCTTCGTGGAGAAGAAAGACCATACCCTCAGGCCTTGTGTGGACTACAGGGAACTTAACAAAATCACGGTCAAAAATCGTTATCCTCTCCCCCTGGTTCCCGAGCTTTTTCAGAGATTCCGTTCTGCCCAAGTCTTTACTAAGCTGGACTTACGAGGCGCCTACAACCTTGTGCGCATCAGGAAGGGGGATGAGTGGAAGAGCGCTTTCAGAACTCGTTTCGGGCATTTTGAATACCGTGTTATGCCTTTCAGACTATGTAATGCCCCAGCGACCTTTCAACATTTTGTAAACAATATCTTTAGAGAGTTCCTGGATCATTTCCTGATCATATATTTGGATGACATCCTCATCTTCTCTGACACGTTGGAGTTACATAGAACCCACGTCCGGAAGGTACTATCTACATTGAGAGAACACAGGCTCTATGCAAAAACAGAAAAGTGTCAATTCGAACAGACGTCCATACAATTCCTGGGCTTAATTATTTCCACATCTGGGATAGCTATGGACCCTCAGAAAGTATCCGCTTTTCTGGAGTGGTCAGCCCCTACCGACAAGAAAGGTATCCAAAGATTTGTGAGGTTCAACAACTTTTTTCTGAGATTTGTTAAAGACTTATCTGGTATTATTTCCCCCATTACTCAGCTCACTCGCCAGCATACCCGTTTCCAGTGGTCCCAGGAAGCCCAAGAAGCTTTTGATAAACTAAAGGCTCTATTCACCTCGGCCCCCATTCTGCAACATCCAGATCCAGCCCTGCCCTACGTTTTGGAGGTCGATGCATCGGAAGTCGCCATAGGGGCTATTCTGTCACAACGCCAAGGCCCTAAAGCTTTACTACACCCTGTAGCCTTTTTCTCCCGAAAACTAAGCCAACCGGAAGGAAATTATGATGTGGGGGATCAGGAATTACTGGCAATAAAAGCTGCTCTCGAAGAATGGCGATACCTACTTGAAGGCGCGGCTCACCCCATCATGATATTCACCAACCATAAGAACCTCGAATAGCTCAGATCCGCCAAATGACTAATGCCCCGTACACACGGTCAGATTTTCCGATGGACAATGTCCGATCGGAGCGTGTTGTCGGAAATTCCGACCGTGGGTGGGCGCCATCGGACATTTTCCATCGGATTTTCTGACACACAAAGTTGGAGAGCAGGAGATAAAATTTTCCGACAACAAAATCCGATCGCGTCAATTCCGACCGTGTGTGGCCTGTTCGGACGCACAAAGTGCCATGCATGCTCAGAAGAAATGGGACAGCTCGTTCTGGTAAACTTAGCGTTCGCAATGGATACAGCACTTTCGTCACGCTGCAATGTTCAAAATGGTTTAATACAGCGCACTCTCTTCTTCTTTATAATGTGACAAGAATTAAGTAGTTTTGCTGCTCATATTCACACACACTTCTCACAAACTTTTATTTGTGTTTTTTTAGTGGGATTCCCTGAATATATTGTTATTAGTTGTCACATCTGACATTTTTTTTTTTTTTTTTTTTTTTTTCAGCCTTTTTTTTTCTTTAATGTTTGGATTTTTTCCAAGGCTGATCTTTGTTCAATGTTATTTTTATTTTTACTCCAGAATATTTTTGTGTGTGTTTTTTGTGTCAAGTTACCCCACCACCATTGATATATTTTATTATTTAATCTCAAGGAGATTGTTTGGTGTTGGTGTCCCTTGTTCATTTCACATTGTATATTTGAAATGTACCTGAATCCTCACAAACCAACTGTCATTTTTGAAGTAAAACACATAGGAGAGTATAATTCCGAACAAAAATTCCTTTATTAAGGGATCAGAATCAAACAAAGAGGAAGGCAACACTGGATCAACAGGAGAAATTAGCAAAGCCTGGGACCCCCACGGCAGACATCAATTCTTCAACATCAAAATTGGTGGCCTGAGGAGTCCATATGTAAGGGAGGACAGTCTGGTCCAGAATTCGCAGAGATCCGGATAGCAGCAGATGACATGTGTGTCCCCAGGCTGTGGTACCACAAGAGGCTGCATTTTTTGGCCGACCAGACTGAACCTAGGGCAATCACTGTCTGGTCTTCAATCCACGCTTCCTTCCCGGCTGTGGCTGTGCAGTTGGAGATGTGGCAGGAGGAGGAGAAGGACCTGGAGGAGGAGGAGGACTGGGGGGACCTGGAGGAGGACTGGAGGGACCTGGAGGAGAGGGAGGAGGAGGAGGAGGACCTACAGGAGGAGGAGGAGGACCATCCCAAAGGTGTGTCTGAGGTGTAATTTGGCCCCTCATACCTTTCTCCAGAGCCTCCGATATGAGCGCCTCACACATTACTTTTTGGCCCTTCTCCATCCTCTGCATTTTATATGCAATGAAGGCAGCAATGTTCTCCTCCATGGTGTGGGGTGCTCCCAGGACCTCTGTAGCCCTCCAAAAGAATCCTATAGCAGCCTCCTCTAGGACACTCCTCCTACTGCCACTTTCTGTTTTCAGGGGGGGTGGAGGGACCTGCAGATCAGCCAGCCGGCTCGGCCCGGCCACCTCCTGGCTGAGACTTCCCTGTGTATGAAAAAGGGACATGGTTGTAATGTTTTGCATCATCAATCACAATCATAAATTAGTACTCCCAACTAACATCTAGTTAACATCATTGATTGGACAAGCAGAAATATTTAGAGGAATGCTATACCTGGCTCAATCTGGGCTCCTCCACATGTGGCCTGGAAGGCCCAGGTTGGCTGTCAGAAGCCTCAGCCGGGGGGGAAGGAAGCGTGGAAGGAAGACTTGAGAGGGATGGCCTGGGTTCAGTCTGGCCTGCCAGAAAGTGCAGCCTGTCGTAGTACAACATCCTGGGGACATAGATGTCATCTGCTGCTCCGGATCTCTGTGAATCCAGGACCTTCTTGCGCTCCCTTAGATATGTGCTCCTCAGGCAACCAATTAATATCTTTAAATAGGTGATGTCTGCCGTGGGGATCACCTGCTTCACAATTTCACACAATTGCTCCAGTGCTGACTTCTTCTTTGCTTAGTTCTTGAAATGAGGGTGGGTAATCTCCCACAGACATGGCAGCTCCCTTAGCATCTCTATGAATACTGACATGAAGTCATTATCTTTGAGTACCATATCCATGTTCACTGCAAGACACAACACAAGAAAAAGCCTAATGTCAGACAAAACTCTCCTAATCTTGTTACAATATAGGCCTCAATCTAGAAACAGTATAGGCACAAGTTTGTCTCTTACCTTCGTTCTTACGATCGGCGCGTCCAATGCTCCTTCCTCCGCTCACAGATCGTACGTAATACGCACGCGTGTTACGCTTTATACACACTGCGCATGCGTGTAACTCCGCCCGCCCCTGACGTTCTTTCTAGTCTATTCCCCGCCCCTTTTCGTTCGGCGCAGTGGGTGAAGAGCATGATGGCGGATTTAGAGCAGGTGTGTGCTAATTCTAGCAACGAGGAGGAGGAGGAGGAAAGCCCGGATCCAGGCACGTCCCGATCCAGAAGGAGACGTTTTAAGGCCACAAATATGTCCTTTGGGGAGATGTTGGAAATGGTCGACATCATGAGGAAGTCCGACTATGACGGAAAATATGGGCCTTACCCTCACCCCAACATCCGAAAGGCCAAAATCATTGCTAAAGTGATCAAAAGCCTTCACAGGAATTTCGGGGTACGAAGATCTAAAGATCAGCCCAGGAAGCGGTGGTCAGACCTGAAGTTGAGAGAGCCAGAGCAGTACCGAAAGATCCAGAGAGTGCTGCAAAAAAGTAAGTAGCTGTGCTGTGTTCCTATTCTTTCTGTCTTTATTCCGTTCGTTCTGCTCCATATGCTTTTATTAATTGTAACGTTTAAAAGGGCAACTTTAATGTTCATGGGCCCATTATTCGTTCGTATCAAACATTTTTCTTTCGGCCTCTAGAACACCATTGTTTAGGCCATATGCATTTTCACACATTTTTTTGGGCCTACTTGGATGCCAAATATTTGTTTGTGTAGATGGGTTTGTTACTAGAATGAAATGCCAACTAGATTGTGTGTAAGGAGAGGACATTGAGCAGCTGTTTTCACATCTGGACACTAGAGCACTAGTGTGGGACCCCAGAACACCATTTTTATTAGGGGGCCACTTAGGTGCTCCAGTGTATACTATAGGGGGGGTCTCCATCTGTGAAGCTTGTACCAAACAGGTAAAGTATTGCAGCTTGACAAAGGGCAATAAAAAAAATACATCTTGGAACTCGGCTAAAATAGACAATTGTACCTCACTTCCAAGGAATGTTTCCTATTTATAGTTCTGCCATCAAATATCTGTGTGCTAATTATACCATTTTTGTTTTACATACATACATTTTTACATAGGAGAGAAAAGACTCGGAGGACACCCCTCATCCCAGGAGAACACAGACCCCCCGTACCTATGGAAGAAGGTGAAATACCCCCAACCCAAGAAGAAGAGCAGGAGGAAGAAGAAGATGTGGTGGAGATTGGCACCACAACAGGTGAGTGTCTGCGACCACAGACTCAGGTAAAAGAGATGGATGGTGGCAGATTTTTGAGACCTTTTTTCTTTATCTCTTTTTAGGTGATCGTGATGTGAGGGAGAGAGAACGCTTTACTTCTAAAAGTGCCCAGATCCTGATCGGGGAGATCATGGGGTGTAATGCCGAACTGCAAAATATCCAGCAAAAAATCAATGATGTGATTAAAAAAAATAATAACATCATTGATGTTTTGGGGCGAATTTAAACCCCACAAAATCACTTGTTTTATTGTGGTCCAATCTTTTAAAATTTTTTGCAATGTTTTGAAAAGCCAAATTTGGAGGATGCACACAGTGTGCCAACATGTGCTATCTGCCATCACGGGAGATCAATGGACGCGTTTTGGGGGTGCAACCCCTTCCTCAATTATAAAGTAGCGGTGAGGATGGGCTTGCTCCCCCAAAACACATCCCTTGATCCCCCCTGATGGCAGATAGCACATGTTGACATTCTTAAATTGGTGTGCATCTTCCAAATTTGGCTTTTCCAGGGGTGATTTCCCCCCATCTGAACGCTATATCAAACCCAGTTCCTAAATACTGATGTCTGATATAGCCTTCAGCTTTTACCTAATGTGAACTTTGTAAGTTCAATTTTTTTAGCTTTCTTGTTGGTTTTACACAGGCCTGTTTTATCTGAAATGGATATTTCGATTTTTGATAATGCTACTCCAAAAATTGTTATACAACAAACATGTTGGTTTGTTTTAAAAACCTTTGGTAAATGCACATGATTGTGCAGGTATAAAAAAGTGGCTTACTCAAGAATGTGTGGATTATTGTCTCAGCACTACAACACTTTTGGGGTGATGTAATAGCTGTTTTATGCAAAAATGGGGGTTATTTCCTAAGGGCAAATCCACTTTGCACTACAAGTGCAGGTTCAGTGCAGTTGCAAGTGCACTTGAAGTGAAATGTGTTTTTGCATTTAGGAAATACCAGCCAACAGTGCTTTGTATAATAAGGTTACACAATCACGACATTTTCTGGACTCCACACATTTCTGTCAGGGTCAGCTAAAACAAACACAAGCAGTAAATGTCCACAAAGAATTTCTTTTTTTTTTTTTTATTTGAAAAAGGCTTCACATATTGTCTGGCATATTGATAGCCCCCTACCCGCAAAGAACTCCAGGTATCGTAACCGGACATCACGGGCACTCAGGGAGGGCAAGCCAGGACGGCCACTTTCAAGCGCCGTCAGTGCTGTTGGATGTAGGATTCCGGCCTCAGGCCCAACTGAGCCAGCATAGTTGGCAGAATGTTTTCTTAAAAAATTATGGAGAACACAGCACGCCAGTATTATATAGTTCAGTTTATACTCCGCCATATGGATGGGTGTCAGAAATAGTCGGAACCGGCTGGCCAGGATTCCAAATGTGTTCTCCACCACTCTTTGGGCTCTGGCCAGCCGGTAATTAAAAACCCTCTGTTCCGGGGTGAGGGTCCTCATCGGGAATGGCCGCATCAGGTGGTCCCCAAGGCGCAAACGCTTCATCAGCAACGAACACAAATGGGAGACCTTCCACATTGTCCTCTGAGGTTGGCAAGTCCAAGCTGCCATTCTGGAGACGCCTGTAGAACTCCGGCTGGGCGATCACTCCACCATCGGACATCCGGCCATTCTTCCCCACGTCCACATACAAGAAGCTGTAATTAGCCGACACCACCGCCAACATCACTATACTATTAAACCCCTTGTAATTATAATAGTACGACCCCGAGTTGGGTGGTGGGACGATGTGGACGTGTTTCCCATCAATTGCTCCTCCGCAGTTAGGAAAGTCCCACCGCTGGGCAAAGTGGGAGGCCACAGTCTACCATTCCTGTGGCGTGGAAGGAAACTGTTGAGGAAAAAACAATAAACGTTACTATTTTTTCACAGAAACATGGCAAGCAGATTATACACAAACATTATGGGGCAACCTCCAGATAGCATTTATTAAGGGGAATTTAACAACGCCAAAGTATAAGGTACACCTATCATATTCCCCCTCCCCCCCTCTCATGGGCCATTTCTAACATTATAGGGGGGGAAACTCTTGGACAGGTAACCCTCTTCACTTCATTGGGAGATGAATGCCTAAATAATGGGTATTACTTGGAACAGCCCCTCCTTACTTACACTATTGGCAGACCACTGGACAGGTAAGAAGTGTCATAATACAAAGATATAAATACACACTGTACACATTTGAGGACATTTGGACATTCTGCTATTACAAAAACTTTAAACAGTACCATTGTAAAGTATACAGGCAGGCCCTTGCACTACATGCTTTGGGGAATTCATTCATAAATCTGAGCACTAAAGAGGTAGGTATAGTGTGTATGGGTTTGGCAAAGTCAGCAGATAGATGATTGAGGATAGAGAATTGGGATCAGCTGACTTAGCAGTTGGGGGAGGGAGGGTTACTAAAAATTATTTGGGGACACCACAAAAAAAAGCTTCTGCCACTCTGCCTGAATTTAAATCAAAAATAACATTACCAAACATTTTAGGGGGTGTTTGGGGTAAAGCACTACTATGGAGCTGATAAAATACATTGTTAAGTGACTACATGAGGTGAATATAGGGCTAGGAGACACCATGCTGGGGAGGTTAGTGAAGGGCAAATATGTATGAAGGACAGAAAATAATAATTACATAAAAATCCGGCATGCATGAGGACAAAGGGGACATTCACAGCATATTACAATCATGGTAATTAGGGAATGAGGAAAGAAATACAATATATTAGCACACATTAAATACAAAAAAAAGGGGTTATAAAAGGATAAAAATCTTACCTTCATATACTCCTTCTGCAGGACCTGTATGATGGCAGAACAGGTCTCTGGGATAATGATCCCCAGAGCCTGGGGGGAGATGCCTGTCGAGAACTTTAAGTCCTGCAGACTTCTCCCTGTGGCCAAATACTGCAAGGTAGTGACCAACCTCTGCTCCGGAGTGATGGCTTGCCTCATACAGGTATCCTGCCTGCTGATATAGGGGGTCAGCGAAGCCAACAGACGGTGAAACACGGGGTCCGTCATCCTGGGAAAGTTCCTGAAATCATCAGGATTATTCTCACCGATCTCACGGAGCAAAGGCATATGAGAGAACTGGTCACGCTGAAGCAACCAATTCTTGGTCCATGAACTCCTCCCCACCCTGTTCATGGACTGGACTTGTGTCAAGGTCAGGACCCCAACACCAAGCCCCCGCACAGCACGAACTCTACGAGGAGTACGCATACGAAACATGGCTAGAAAACGGTCGGCTGCTCAGAACGAAGTAACAGAACGCACTGAAGAACACAAAGGCCTGTGAAGAGCGACCTGAAAAACAGCAACGAGCAGGCAAGATCACACAGAAAACTCTGATACGAACTGACTGCACGCACTGAAGAGCAGATACAAACCCACAAGCACAAACTGAACGGCAGAAAACGATCTGAAAGCCACGAGTCTGAAAAAGCGCGAATCATCTCTCACCAAACTTTTACTAACACGAGATTAGCAAAAGGAGCCCAAAGGGTGCCGCGCTTGGTTCTGAACCGGCCTTTTCTAGTCTCGTCGTACGTAGTGTACGTGACCGCGTGGTTGCCGATCGGAAATTCCGACAACTTTGTGCGACCGTGTGTAGGCAAAACAAGTTTGAGCCAACATCCGTCGGAAAAAATCCTAGGATTTTGTTGTCGGAATTTTCGAAACAAAGTCCGACCGTGTGTACGCCCTATTAGACCAGGGCAAGCCAGATGGGCCTTGTTCTTTTCGAGGTTTAACTTTCACCTTACTTACCATCCGGGGTCCAAGAATGGGAAAGCGGATGCCCTCTCACGCTTGTTTCCAGAAACTCCAGAGACTGTGGCCCCTAGTACCATCTTGTCCCCTCAGAATTTCCTTTTAGTTCAACCTGATCTAAGATCAACCCTTGAACAAACCTCTGCTCAATGCTCTGAATCCGAAGGATCTGCATTCAGAAGGCAGGAAGGACTCCTGTGGCACGGGGACAAGATCTTCGTTCCCGTGGGAGCCAGGCTTCAGGTCCTCAAGACCTTTCACGAACACCAGCTTGCCGGCCATTTTGGGATCCATAAGACTACTGAGCTGATTCAGCGATCCTACTGGTGGCCTAATCTGAGGCAAGATTGTAAGGATTTTGTAGGCTCCTGCACAACCTGTGCCAGAAGTAAGGGAAGCTGCACCCAAGCCTGGGGTCTGCTAAGACCACTACCTATCCCAGACCGCTCCTGGAAAATGCTGTCTATGTATTTTATTGTGGAGCTACCCCCATCCGAAGGCTTTACCACTATCCTGGTGGTGGTCGATCGTTTATCAAAGATGGCCCACTTTCTGCCTCTACTAGGTACACCTTCTGCCATAGATACAGCACATGTCTTTATTAAAGAGATCGTAAGATTGCACGGCTTGCCAGACAGTATTGTATCCGACAAAGGAGTATAATTTACTTCAAGGTTCTGCAGGGCTCTCTGTAAAGCTTTGATCATTGAAATCTGTTTATCCTCTGCCTATCACCCGCAGAGTAATGGCCAGACGGAGAATACAAATCAGATGCTAGAGCAGTACCTCCGCTGTTTTTCTACCTTCTCTCAAGATAACTGGGTAACCATGCCGCCATGTGCCGAATTCGCCTATAATAATTCGGTACATGCCTCCACCAATCAGTCTCCATTCTGAGCAAACTATGGATTCTACCCATCCTTCTTGCCTCATGTCACTCCAGAAGCAGCGGTACCTGCTGTACAGGACAGATTAACTTTCATTCAAGAAAATTTACAGGTTCTTCAAGAAAACATGAAAAAATCACAGGCAGACTACAAAAAGCATTACGACAGGAAGAACAAAGGTAATTCCGTTCTGAAAGTAGGGGACAAACTTTGGCTCTCCACATTGAATCTCAAATTGTCTTGCCCTCCTGGAAGCTGGGCCCAAGGTTCATCGGTCCCTTTGCAATTAAGAGAGAGAATAATCCCGGGGCCTTTTAATTGTCTCTGCCGAGCTCTTACAAGATTCCACGTCTCGCTGCTCAAGCCAATCAGTGCTGGCCCCTTTTCTGGAAGAGAAGATCCTCCTCCACCTCCAATCGCAGTGGGTGAAGAAACGGAAGCCATCCTGGATTGTCGAAAGAGAGGTAGGTAAATTCAAAATCTAGTGAAGTGGAAGGACTACTCACCAGAGGAGAGCTCTTGGGAACCCGCAAATAATGTTCATGCCCCTAAACTGCTATGTGAATTCTTCAGAAGATATCCGGAGAAGCAAGCACGCCTGGGCATCCAGAGGCTGCCCCTGGCGGGGGGGGGCACTGTCAGGGACTAACCCGCAGGAGAACTGACATCTATGGCCAGCAGAATCTTGTATCAACAAACACAAATTCTCTAGCGCTAATGCGCATGCGCACACGCGCACGCGCAAGAGCTGTCAGGACGGTATATTCTTCAGTGTGCACGCACGCACCAAAGCACGCGCCAATGCGCACACATGTGCGCCAAAGCACACGCACTACGTGAGAGACTCCAGGCGCCAGTATACTATTTAAAGCATGTTGCAGCAGTCACCAACTGCTGCATGATCTTCAGCTTCTTGTACATTCCTGAGTTCCTGTTCCTATTGTCTTGGATTACCTGTTAACGACCCTGGCTTGACCCTTGGCTTGTTCCTGTTACTCCGCTCTGATCTGCTGCACTGTGGCTTGTTTCATTGACTTTGCTACTGCTTGCTTATACAGGGGATGGTCACACTTGATAGGATGTACAAACTCCAAATAGTGTCAAACATGTCGGGTTGCTGAGCCTTTGTGTTTTCTGACACCACGCGATACTGTTTTTTATTCTTTACTTTTTATGTGATCACTCCCTGTACCCACCCGACTAGGTGGATTGTACTGTTAAACTTTTGCTGTTTTAATAAAATTTTATTTTTGGATTTACGATTTTGATTTTGGATTTTGTGGAGGCCCTTCTCTTCTTTCCTTTTTTATGGTTTGATGTGACACCATTTGGAGTTCGTACATCCTATCAAGTGTGACCATCGGATGGGAGTCCAAGTTTGTTAGCCGGGCTGTCCTAGCTACACCATTTGCTTACCACGGATTTTGACAGAAGTATTAAGGCATATCTCCACACCAGCTCCTTCCATCAAATATCTGCCGGATTGTTGAATCCAAACACCTGATTGACCCACCGCTGTATGGTGAGTGTGTCCACTTCTCATGGTAAGCGTACCCATTCCTTCAATATTTCCATCTTGATGCGGAAAATATCTTATGAAGAGGTTATTCCTGTCACATATAGTGGATGATTTACTATCATCTACAGGCATCATCTACACATGGGACTTTATTTCATTTTACTGAAGAATCTCCTATTTTTTTGGTTTATCACAGACAGTTTTAGTTGCAGTTTTTTTTTTTTGCTGTCTTACATGGACATTTTCACCTATCTGTGACAAACTTTCCTGATTTGTTTGTCCTTTTGTTGTTGTATATTGTTCACGTTGATATCTGACCTACAAGTTACTATCAGCTTTATGTTTGAACGTGAGGTGATACTTCACTTTTTTTGTTACACACTAGCGCTGCATTTTTTATCTTTTCACTTGTTTGTGTAATTTACTATACTGTTTATGCTAGCTGCTTTACTATTTTTTACCTACTTTTAAGTTTTATCACTAGTAGCGCAACATTGTTTCATACTTATTACTGTTCCTGAATGGACTCTCTGGGTTTGCTGGGCCCTCCAGCTGGTCTGACAGGCCTTTTCGGGTCATCATCTTCCTCCTCACTTTTCAGTAGTTCATTGAGTGGGCGGGCTCGATCTTAGCGAATCCCTCAACAAATCTTCTGTAATAGGAGCAGAATCCCAGAAATGACCTGAGTTCAGTCACATTAGTGGGCTTCGGCCAGGAAGTGACGGCTTCCAGCTTCTGGGGGTCTGCGGCCACCCCGTCAGCAGACACGATGTGACCCAGGTAGTTGAACGAGGGTTGATAAAACTGGCTCTTCTCCAGAGACAGCTTCAACCCCTCATTATAGAGCCTTTGTAGGACCTTCTCCAGATGCTCTTCATGCTCTTCCAGGGTCTGCCCGAAGATGATGATGTCATCTAAGTACACCAACACCTCTATCAGGTTCATGTCACCCATGGTCTTCTCCATTAGCCTTTGGAAAGTGGCTGGGGCACCGGACAAACCCTGAGGCATGCAGTCAAACTCAAGGAACCCCACCGGGGTGATAAAGGCAGTTTTCTCCCTATCCTCAGGATGCATGGGGATTTGATAGTACCCGCTCTTCAGGTCCAGTATGCTGAACCACTTGGCTCCTGACAAGCTCTGCAAAGCGTCTTCTATCGGTGGGGTGGTGTACTAATCTGGAATGGTCCTTCTGTTCAGCGTCCTATGGTCAATACGAAGCCTCAATGACCCATTCTTCTTCTGTACCACCACTATCGGAGAGGCGTATGGACTCCGGGACTCTCGGATGATACCTGCTTTCTTTAATTCTACCAATTGTTCACACAGATCTTCCAAGTCCCCTAAAGGAATCCGTCGGACTCTCTCTCTGAAAGGCTTGTCTTCTTACAGACGGATCCGGTGTTGAGTGCTCTTTGCACACCCCACATTGAATTCACTCTTTGAAAATGCGGCCTGCCATCTCAAGAGCTGAGTCTTGGCTCTTTCTTTCCATTCCGGAGAGAGAGGAGTGTTCTTCGGATAGAACTCCTCTACTGGTATCCCATCCTTTTCTCCCCCAACCAAATCAGACGGTGAGACTGGGGTGGCCATGTTAACTTGGCCCAACAACATCCAAGCCGGCATCTTCACAGGTGAGTAGGGATGAGCTTTGTGTTCGGCTGTTCGATTGTTTGCCGAATTGCGAACAATATGGGCCGTTCGTGCCAAATTCGTGTGGCGCGTCACGGCCCATAATTCACTGCGGCATCGCAGTGCATTGCTGGCTGATGATTGGCCAAGCATGCACTATGACCCGCATGCTTGGCCAATCACAGCTCCGTCTGTAGAGAGAGCTGTAATTGGCCAAAGCCAGGGTGGCTTTTGCCAATTATGGCTCAGGGGGTTTAGAACACGCCCCACACTATATAAGACCACCTGCACAGCGGCCCTGTGTAGTTTGTTCCGGCTTGAGAGAGAGATAGACAGAGAGAGAGAGACAGTGTCATTTGATTTAAGATAGATAGATTAGGCAGGACAGTCAGTCAGTTAGCTGCACTTACAGTGTAATGTGTATATATATATATGCATCCCAGGTGTTGTATATATATATATATACACTGTATTCAGTTTAGCTAGATTCGTTCCTGTTATCTTCCTACTGACAGGCAGGCTTGTGTTGTTACAGTATTTCCAGCTACCTGAAGAAAATTGCTGTTGTTTTTTTGATCCTATTAGTACCACAGTCAGGCAGCTAGACTATTTACAGTTAGTGTAGTGCGTCTTCCTCACAGTGTTCAGCTAAAGCTACAAGTTAGTTTAGTGTGACCTCTGCACAGTGTTCAGCTGAAGCTACAAGTTAGTATAGTGTGTCCTCTGAACAGTGTTCAGCTAAAGCTACAAGTTAGTGTAGTGCACAGTGTTCAGCTAAAGTTACAAGTTAGTGTAGTGCGTCCTTCTCACAGTGTTCAGCTAAAGCCACAAGTTAGTGTAGTGCGTCCTCCTCACAGTGTTCAGCTAAAACTACAAGTTAGTGTAGTGCGTCCACTGAACAGTGTTCAGCTAAAGCTACAAGTTAGTGTAGTGCGACCTCTGCACGGTGTTCAGCTAAAGCTACAAGCTAGTGTAGTGCGTCCGCTGAATAGTGTTCAGCTAAAGCTACAAGTTAGTGTAGTGCGTCCTCCTCATAGTGTTCAGCTAAAGCTACAAGTTAGTGTAGTGCGTCCTCTGAACAGTGTTCAGCTAAAGCTACAAGTTAGTTTAGTATGACCTCTGCACAGTGTTCAGCTAAAGCTACAAGTTAGTGTAGTGCGTCCTCTTCACAGTGTTCAGCTAAAGCTACAAGTTAGTGTAGTGCGTCCACCTCACAGTGTTCAGCTAAAGCTACAAGTTAGTTTAGTGTGACCTATGCACAGTGTTCAGCTAAAGCTACAAGTTAGTGTATTGCGTCCTCTGAACAGTGTTCAGCTAAAGCTACAAGTTAGTGTAGTGCACAGTGTTCAGCTAAAGCTACAAGTTAGTGTAGTGCGTCCACTGAACAGTGTTCAGCTAAAGCTACAAGTTAGTGTAGTGGGACCTCTGCACAGTGTTCAGCTAAAGCTACAAGTTAGTGTAGTGCGTCCTCTGAACAGTGTTCAGCTAAAGCTACAAGTTAGTTTAGTGTGACCTCCTCACAGTGTTCAGCTAAAGCTACAAGTTAGTGTAGTGCGTCCACTGAACAGTGTTCAGCTAAAGCTACAAGTTAGTGTAGTGTGACCTCTGCACAGTGTTCAGCTAAAGCTACAAGTTAGTGTAGTGCGTCCTCTGAACAGTGTTCAGCTAAAGCTACAAGTTAGTTTAGTGTGACCTCCTCACAGTGTTCAGCTAAAGCTACAAGTTAGTGTAGTGCGTCCTCTGAACAGTGTTCAGCTAAAGCTACAAGTTAGTGTAGTGCGTCCTCCTCACAGTGTTCAGCTAAAGCTACAAGTTAGTGTAGTGAAATCCTCCTTACAGTGTTCAGCTATAGCTACAAGTTAGTGTAGTGCGTCCTCCTCACAGTGTTCAGCTAAAGCTACAAGTTAGTTTAGTTTGACCTCTGAACAGTGTTCAGCTAAAGCTACAAGTTAGTGTAGTGCGTCATCTGAACAGTGTTCAGCTAAGGCTACAAGTTAGTGTAGTGCACAGTGTTCAGCTAAAGCTACAAGTTAGTGTAGTGCGTCCTCCTCACAGTGTTCAGCTAAAGCTACATGTTAGTGTAGTGCGTCCTCCTCACAGTGTTCAGCTAAAACTACAAGTTATTGTAGTGCGTCCTCCTCACAGTGTTCAGCTAAAGCTACACATTAGTGTAGTGCGTCCTCTGAACAGTGTTCAGCTAAAGCTACAAGTTAGTTTAGTGTGACCTCTGCACAGTGTTCAGCTAAAGCTACAAGTTAGTGTATTGCGTCCTCTGAACAGTGTTCAGCTAAAGCTACAAGTTAGTGTAGTGCACAGAGTTTAGCTAAAGCTACAAGTTAGTGTAGTGCGTCCTCCTCACAATGTTCAGCTAAAGCTACAAGTTAGTGTAGTGCGTCCTCCTCACAGTGTTCAGCTAAAACTACAAATTAGTGTAGTGCGTCCTCTGAACAGTGTTCAGCTAAAGCTAAAAGTTAGTGTAGTGCGTCCTCTAAACAGTGTTCAGCTAAAGCTACAAGTGAGTGTAGTGCGTCCTCCTCACAGTGTTCAGCTAAAGCTACACATTAGTGTAGTGCATCCTCTGAACAGTGTTCAGCTAAAGCTACAAGTTAGTTTAGTGTGACCTCTGCACAGTGTTCAGCTAAAGCTACAAGTTAGTGTAGTGTGTCATCTGAACAGTGTTCAGCTAAGGCTACAAGTTAGTGTAGTGCATAGTGTTCAGCTAAAGCTACAAGTTAGTGTAGTGCGTCCTCCTCACAGTGTTCAGCTAAAGCTATAAGTTAGTGTAGTGCGTCCTCCTCACAGTGTTCAGCTAAAACTACAAGTTATTGTAGTGTGTCCTCCTCACAGTGTTCAGCTAAAGCTACACATTAGTGTAGTGCGTCCTCTGAACAGTGTTCAGCTAAAGCTACAAGTTAGTTTAGTGTGACCTCTGCACAGTGTTCAGCTAAAGCTACAAGTTAGTGTAGTGTGTCCTCTGAACAGTGTTCAGCTAAAGCTACAAGTTAGTGTAGTGCATCCTCTGAACAGTGTTCAGCTAAAGCTACAAGTTAGTGTAGTGCGTCCTCTGAACAGTGTTCAGCTAAAGTTACAAGTTAGTTTAGTGTGACCTCTGCACAGTGTTCAGCTAAAGCTACAAGTTAGTGTAGTGCGTCCTCCTCACAGTGTTCAGCTAAAGCTACAAGTTAGTGTAGTGCGTCCTCCTCACAATGTTCAGCTAAAGCTACAAGTTAGTTTAGTGTGACCTCTGCACAGTGTTCAGCTAAAGCTACAATTTAGTGTAGTGTGTCATCTGAACAGTGTTCAGCTAAGGCTACAAGTTAGTGTAGTGCATAGTGTTCAGCTAAAGCTACAAGTTAGTGTAGTGCGTCCTCCTCATAGTGTTCAGCTAAAGCTACAAGTTAGTGTAGTGCGTCCTCCTCACAGTGTTCAGCTAAAGCTACACATTAGTGTAGTGCGTCCTCTGAACAGTGTTCAGCTAAAGCTACAAGTTAGTTTAGTGTGACCTCTGCACAGTGTTCAGCTAAAGCTACAAGTTAGTGTAGTGCGTCCTCTGAACAGTGTTCAGCTAAAGCTACAAGTTAGTGTAGTGCGTCCTCCTCATAGTGTTCAGCTAAAGCTACAAGTTAGTTTAGTGTGCCCTCTGCATAGTGTTCAGCTAAATCTACAAGTTAGTGTAGTGCATCCTCCTCACAGTGTTCAGCTAAAGCTACAAGTTGGTGTAGTGCATGCTCCTCACTGTGTTCAGCTAAAGCTACAAGTTAGTTTAGTGTGACCTCTGCACAGTGTTCAGCTAAAGCTACAAGTTAGTGTAGTGCGTCATCTGAACAGTGTTCAGCTAAGGCTACAAGTTAGTGTATTGCACAGTGTTCAGCTAAAGCTACAAGTTAGTGTAGTGCGTCCTCCTTACAGTGTTCAGCTAAAGCTACAAGTTAGTGTAGTGCGTCCTCCTCACATTGTTCAGCTAAAACTACAAGTTAGTGTAGTGCGTCCTCTGAACAGTGTTCAGCTAAAGCTACAAGTTAGTGTAGTGCGACCTCTGCACAGTGTTCAGCTAAAGCTACAAGTTAGTGTAGTGCATCCTCTGAACAGTGTTCAGCTAAAGCTACAAGTTAGTTTAGTGTGACCTCTGCACAGTGTTCAGCTAAAGCTACCTGTAGAAGGTTGGTGTTGTTTTCCTGATCCTATCACTACCGCAGGCAGCTAAATTATTTACACGTTAGTGTAGTGCGACCTCTACACAGTGTTCAGCTAAAGCTACCTGTAGAAGGTTGGTGGTGTTCTCATACTACAGGCAGGCAGTTGATTTTGCTAGCTGCAGTATCAGTATATATATATATATATATATATATATATATATGTATATATCCCAGTTTAGTGCAGCTACAGGTCATTAGTATGTCTGAAAGGCCAACAAGGAGAGGCAGACAGTCACAAGCCAATAAAAG
Organism: Lithobates clamitans; assembly: GCA_037952925.1. NCBI lineage: Eukaryota > Metazoa > Chordata > Amphibia > Anura > Ranidae > Lithobates > Lithobates clamitans. Next base: position 301,053 of record JBBGZY010000188.1, read on the forward strand.
AGGGTAAGCAGGCTCTGTGTCTAGAGGCAACAGTGCTGGTCGTGGAGACGGTGCATCCTCATCAGCACGTGGCCGTGGGACATGCTTGGCCTTTTTTTTCGGCAGCTGGCCGTGTTGAGCCGCAACATGCGGAAGACTTGGTCGAGTGGATGACCAAGCCATCCTCATTCTCCTCATCCTCTCTCACCCATGCTCAGGGTACTTTGTCTGGCAAAGCAGCTGCCAACGCGGCCTCTTCCCTTGGCTCAATGGCATCAGTGACTCCTTCCCTAGCCCCACCATGTCCTCCTGAGGAGTCCCTCGAACTGTTTGACCACAGTGTTGGGTACATGCTCCAGGAGGATGCCCAGCGTATAGAAGGCTCTGATGATGATACTGAGCTAGATGAAGGCAGTAACATGAGCACAGACAGAGGGGGTGCCTAAGAAGGACAGCAATCTGGTAGTCATGCTCCCCCTGCTACAGCATACTTCCAGGTTTGCTCTAGTGATGAGGAGGGAGGGGATGATGAGGTCACTGACTCAACGTGGGTGCCTGATAAGAGAGGGGAGAAGGAGGAGGAGGAGGCACATCACCAACGAGGCAGGATGCCTTCCAGGCCTAAGGGCAGCACCCTGACTGCATCACACCGCAAAGCTCCGCATGTGCAGGGCGCTGCTGTCTCTGTGCGTTATTCTAGGCTCTCTCTTTGCTCCTCATCAGCTGAGACCTCCAACCCCACTATACCTTCAGTCCTCTATACCTTCAGACCTGCACTGAGAGGAATGAAGGTGTAGAATTAGATGTGTCACAGCCAATCTGCTTTCGGTACACCAATGTCAGATTGTACCAGGCAAATTTCCGTGCCCCAGATGCTGCACCGCCGAAAGAAGTTCACTCCCAGCCATCCACATGCCCAGCGGTTGAATGCTAGCTTGGCAAATTTGCTAGCACTTCAACTGCTACCTTTTTCAGTTGGTAGACTCTGCCCCCTTCCATGAGTTTGTGGAATGTGCTGTTCCTCAGTGGCAGGTACCTAAACGCCACTTTTTGTGAAGGAAGGCGATTCCGGCTCTCTACCGGCATGTGGAAGGCAATGTCTTGGCCTCTCTGGACAGGGCGGTCAGCGGTAAGGTGCATATTACCGCTGACTCATGGTCCAGCACGCATGGACAGGGACGTTACCTAAGTTTCATGATGCATTGGGTCACCCTGCTGGCAGCTGGGAAGGATGTAGGACAAGGTGCAGTAGTGTTGGAGGTTGTTCCGCCACCATGCCTCTACAATGCCACTACTAATGATTGTGACACACCTCTCTCCTCCACCCCCTCCTCTTTTTCTTCTTCCTCCATGGCCTCTTCCTGTGCTTTGTCCTCGGAACCAGCGTTCAAGGGGGTACGCAAGTACGCAGGCCAAAAGATGCCATGCGGTGCTTGAGCTGGTGTGCTTGGGGGACAGGAGCCACACTGGGGCAGAGGTTCTGTCAGCTCTGCAGGGGCAGGTTCAGAGGTGGTTGACGCCATGCCAACTTAAGGCAGGAATGGTGGTTTGTGACAATGGCACCAACCTCCTCTCCGCCCTCCGATAGGGACAACTGACCCATGTGCCCTGTTTGGCTCACGTCCTTAACTTGGTGGTGCAGCAATTCTTGGGCAGGTACCCGGGCTTACAGGATGTCCTGAGGCAGGCCAGGAAAGTCTGTGTGCATTTGCGCCGATCATATAATGCTAGTGCTCGGCTGGCAGACCTCCAAAAGGAATTTAACCTACCCAAGAACCGCCTAATCTGTGACATGCCCACCAGGTGGAACTCAACATTGGCCATGCTACAGCGGCTGCACACGCAGCAGAGGGCCATCAATGAGTACCTGTGCGACTATGGCACCAGGACAGGGTCAGGGGAGCTTGGTTTTTTCCCCACGCCAGTGGGCCATGATCAGGGATGCATGCACTGTCCTGTCACCATTTGAGGAGGCCACGAGGATGGTGAGCAGTGACAGTGCATGCATCAATGACACTGTCCCCCTTGTCCACCTGTTGGAGCACACGCTGCATGGAATAATGGACAGGGCACTTGAGGCAGAACAGAGGCAGGAAGAGGAGGACTTCCTTAGTTCTCAAGGTCCCCTTTATCCAGACAGTGTTCCTGCGTGCCCAGCGATCACACAGGAAGAGGACGAGGAGGAGGATTGTGTCAGTATGGATGTGGAGCCTGGCACTCAGCATCAGCAGCAGTCTTTAAGGGATCAATCCCAAGAAACACATGGACTTGTATGTGGCTGGGAGGAGGTGGCTGCGGACCATGTTGTCCTTAATGACCCAGAGGACTCCGGACCGAATGCCTCAGCAAACCTACGCTGCATGGCCTCCCTGATCCTGCAAAGCCTGCGTAAGGATCCTTGTATTCGTGGTATCAAGGAGAATGACCAATACTGGCTGGCAACCCTCCTTGATCCACGTTACATGGGTAAGGTTGCGGACCTTATCTTGCCGTCACAGAGGGAGCAGAGGATGAAACATCTTCGGGAGGCCTTGCATAAAGGTCTGTGCAACGCGTTCCCAGAGACTGGGAGGTTACAAATGCCTGTTTCTGGACAACGTGTTGCTGAGGCTTCGGTCAGTCAAAGAAGGAGCGGTGGAGAAGGTGGCCGTCTGACCGATGCGTTCAGACAATTTTTTAGTCTGCAGCCCCAAGGTATAAACGTTTCCAGCAACCATCGCCAGCGTCTGTTTTACATGGTGCAGGAATACCTAGGGGCAATATCTGACTTGGACACCTTTCCCACCGAAAATCCTCTGGGTTACTGGGTCTTGAGGATGGATCACTGGCCAGAGCTTGCACAGTATGCAATTGAGCTACTGGCCTGTCCTGCATCCAGCGTTCTTTTGAAACGCACATTCAGTGCTGCTGGAGGCTTTGTAATTGATCACAGGGTGTGTCTGTCCACCGACTCGGTCGATCGACTGACCTTCATAAAAATGAATCAGTCTTGGATCACCACCAGCTACCAAGCACCTGATGCTGATGTAACCGAATAATTTTTTTTGAAATCTCAGATCCCTTCAAAGACTGCCTATGCTAAAGCTGAGTGACTATCCTGTTATGCTGAGTAATTATCCTCTTCCTCCTCAATGATCATGCTGATAGCTTGTAAGAACATTTTTGGTTCTGGGCGCCGCCACCAGTGCCTAAGTCCCAATTTTTAAGCCCCTGTTTAACAGGGGCATGTAATTACAATTTTTGATGCAATACTTTGCAGCAGGGCTCGTTCCTGCGTTCCAACTAGAGTGTCTGCGAGGGGTTGCAGTGTTGTGGCACCAGCACCAGTGCCTAAGGCCCAATTTTTCAGCCCCTGTTTAACAGGGGCGTGTAATTACAATTATTGATGCAATACTTTGCAGCAGGGCTCGTTCCTGCATTCCAACTAGAGTATCTGTGAGGGGTTGCAGTGTTGTGGCACCAGCACCAGTGCCTAAGGCCCAATTTTTCAGCCCCTGTTTAACAGAGGCATGTAATTACAATTTTTGATGCAATACTTTGCAGCAGGGCTCGTTCCTACGTTCAAACTAGAGTATCTGTGAGGGGTTGCAGTGTTGTACCACCAGCACCACCACCAAAGACCCAATTTTTCAGCCCCTGTTCAACAGGGGCATGTAATTACAATTCTTAATATAATATTTCACAGCAGGCTCCGTTTCAGCGCCCACCAAGAGTAACTCTGAAGACTTACAGTGTTGTGCCACCAGCACCACCACCACCACCACCAAACGCCCAATTTTTCTGGCCCTGTTCAACAGGGGCATGTAATTATAATTCTTGATCGAATATTTCACAGCAGGGCCCGTTTCTGTGCCCACCAAGATTAACTGTGGGGATTTACAGTGTTGTGGTACCAGCACCACCACCACCACCAAAGGCCCAATTTTTCAGCCCCTGCATGTAATTACAATTCTTGATATAATATTTCCTTGTCAAAAGAAGTTTATTGAGTATACAATATTATAAAGATACATAAAGTAAGTTTACAAGGATCTATAAAGTAAGCTCATTGTTTTACAGTAGGGTTTATATAGGTAAATATCATGAAATTTCAAATATTAAACATTGGGTTCACGTAAACCTAAATTAAAGATATATATCATTTCCTTAGTTACTTTTGTAGGTATTTAAATGATTTATACCTACTATACATATTGTTTACAGGTAGAGTGTATATAGGTCAAATAAATTCTGATAATGAGCTTTAATCGTAAGGTGGAGAAAAGGAAAGAGAAAGAAGAAAAAGGGTAGAAAGGCAGAGGTATGGTCCACAAGGTTGTCCTGCTCGTCAGTTTATTATTCTTTTTAGTTCTCTTTGAAGCCTTAGAATGGGTATCTCTGTAAGTCATTTAATCTGTTACCATGGCAACAGGACAGAGTCATTGAAATTTGACAGGAACTGTTGTTTTATCCAAGGATGCCAAAGTTTTTCAAATTTTGGAATTTGATTTTGATCGATGGCTACCATCTTAGCATGGGACATTGTATTATTAATTCTGTGAATTGTTTCTGCTAGTACCAATGTAGGAGATTTCCATGCCTTGGCCACTGTTTGTTTTGCAGCCGTTATTAGTTGGATCATAAGTTTGAATTGAGAGAGTGTTAACCATTCCGGTTTTAGATTAAGTAAAGTTATATATGGATCTGGTTGTATTATTTTTTTAAATATTTTAGATGCAATCACGAAGACTTCCTTACAGAAGGTTTGGATTACTGGGCACGTCCACCATATGTGTAAATGTGTGCCTATTTCTGGGCATCCTCGAAAACAAAGAGCTGAGGTATTAGGTGAATATTTTGCCAGCGAGTTAGGACTTTATAATTTGTCTCCAGTGCTAAGATGTTGGGTGAAGATGACTTAGATGTGAGCCATATGTTAGACCAGTCCGTGTCTTCTAAAGTTCGTCCCAGGTCCTCCTCCCACCTCTGAACGTAAGAGGGTCTATTAAGATTTACTACTCCATAAAATTGATTATAAAGTGATGAAATTGTACCTTTAGCAAATGGATCTTTTGTACAGATTGATTCAAAAATGGATAATTGGGATAATGGTGTATTCTCCTTTAGGAATGGTGTATAGAAATTTTTAATTTGGAGATATCTAAATATCTCAGAGTTTGGTAGATCATATTTTTCTCTAAGCGATGGGAATGAAAGGAATGATTTAGATGCTATGAAGTCATTTAGTGTCTGAATGCCTGATGCTGTCCAAGCTTTAAAAGAATTTGGATAGATCCATGCCGGATAAAAGGCCGGATTTCTGATAAAAGAAAGGAGAGGATTGTGTGGAGATTGTAACTGATATTTGGTTTTTAGTTTATCCCAGAGAGATAAGAAGTGTTTAGTTATGGGATTATGAATTTTAAAGCGGTCTTTAGGATCAAGCCATAACAAGTTTGATATTAATAGAGGGTCATTTTCTGAAGCCTCTATAAATACCCATAATGGGATTTCCTGTTTTGCATGGCATTTGGACAGACTGGCCAAATGTGCTGCTCTGTAGTAGTTAGTAAAATTAGGGTATCCCAGGCCTCCTTTATTTTTGGGAAGATGTAGTGTGTGTATAGATATACGTGGTTTAGAAGAGCCCCATATAAACGAAGTTGCTCTTTTTTGTACTATTCTCAAAAAATAGGAAGGAATTGGAATAGGGGGGACTCTGAATAGATAAAGCAATTTGGGTAGAATAGTCATTTTGATTGCATTAATCTTCCCTATACAGGATAAAGGAAGTTGCGACCATTGTTTTATTAGATTTGTGATCTGTCTTAATACAGGAGGATAATTGGTTGAGAATAGGTCAGAATGAGATGCTGTTAAATGAATTCCAAGATATGGGATTGATTTTTCTGCCCATGTGAATGGGAGTGCAGCCCTAGCCGGAATCAATTCCATGTTTGTGAGCGAAATATTAAGCACTAGGCATTTCTTAGGATTAATCATAAGGCCGGATAGGGCTGCAAATCCATCAAGAGCTGGTATTAAGTTAGGACCAGAGACCTGTGGTGATGATAGAAAAAGTAATATATCGTCTGCAAATATACATAATTTGTGTGTAATACCTCCTACTTCAATGCCAGTTATAGTTTGGTTTGTTCTGATGTATTGGGCCATGGGTTCGAGTATAAGGGCAAATAATAAGGGAGATAATGGGCAACCCTGTCGGGTACCTCTTTCGATATTAAAGGCATCAGATTTGTATCCAGCATATTTTATATAGGCTTTGGGTTTATTATATAATGCTTTGATCCATGTTAAAAAGTGGGGTCCAAAACCCCATTTTTGTAATGAATATTGCATATATTGCCAGGATACTGTATCAAATGCCCTCTTAATATCGAGAGATAGAAAACATAAAGGGATTTTCCGTTTTTTAGCAATATGTGCCAAAAACACTGCCCTGCGTATATCATCGCCTGCCTGTCTATTTGGCATGAAGCCTACTTGATCTCTATGTATTAATATTCCTATAATGCTATTGAGGCGTTTTGCTATTATTTTTGCTATTAATTTAATATCAAGGTTTAACAGAGAGATAGGCCGATAATTCACACAGGAAGTATCATCAGAAAGGGGTTTTGGGATCATACAAACAAATGTTTCTTGCCGAAAAGAATGTCCTTCTAGAAGTTTGTTAAAAGTTTCAGTGAGAATGGGAGAGAGTATTTCTGAGAATGTTTTATAGTATAAAGCCGAGTAGCTGTCTGGGCCTGGTCTTTTGTTAAGTTTTAGGTCTTTTATGGTGTTAGCAACTTCATCTATAGTTATAGGCTCATCCAAACTGCTTTTTTGATTCTGAGACAACTCAGGTAAGGTTATTTTTGAGAAGAAGGATTCAGCCTCTGTAGGATTAAATTAATTGTTTGTCTTGTATAAAGTTGCGAGGTGTGAGTGAAATTTATGGACTATTTTAACTGGATTACACGTATAAACATTTTTTGATAATTTCAAACGTATTGGTTTGAAAGATTTGTTAGTTGAATTTAATGCCCGTGCCAAATATGTGCCTGGTTTGTTTGTATTCATGTAGAAATTGTGTTTGGAGCGTTTGAGGGATTTATCAACTGACTCAGTGAGAAATAGATCGTATTCCAATCTAGATTTTTCCAGATGAGATTTTGTACTCTGAGATGGATTATCTTGGAATGATATGTAGGCTGCATTAAAATTGAGTTCTAGTTTTTTTGCTAGATTTTTGCATTCCTGTTTAAATAGTGCCATTTGTCTTTGTATTGTACCACGCAAGACAGGCTTATGAGCTTCCCACAGTGTTATTGGGGAAATGTCTGTTGTATTATTAATTGTTATGTATTCCTTTAAAGCTTGTTCAATGGCCATCTGATGTAGTGGGTGTTTGAGCATTATGTCCGGTAAGTACCACGTTGGGTCATGCGCTTTTGGTATGGCTGAGGCTATAGTAGTGTATACTGCATTATGGTCAGACCACGGAATCGGAATTATATCTGATGCAATAATTTCTGGTATCATTCCTATTGTTAGAAAAATATGATTTATTCTGGTGAAGGTTTGATGAGGGTGCGAGAAATAAGTGAATTTCTTTTTCATTGGGTTACTTTCTCTCCACGAATCTACCAGATTGTATTTGGAAAGAAGTTGAGGAAAAGGTAATCTAGAGGTTATTTTAGATGGTGTAAAAGGTGATTTATCTAGAAATGGGAGGAGGACCTGGTTCGAATCCCCGCACATTATCACTGTTCCTATTTTGTGTGTATTAATCACTTGTAATATATGTGAGAGGAATGGTGTAGGTTGTTTGTTAGGAGCCTAATAGGAAATCACTGTGATTGCTGTATCCATTATATAACCCATGAGTATCAGGTATCTACCTTCTGGGTCTTTAATTTCTGATGATAAGGTGAATGGTGTGGATCGGTGAAATGCAATTAGAGTACCCCTTTGTTTGGTACAGGCAGAAGCTGTGTAAATTTGTTGATAAAAAGGAGAAATATATTTTGGAGTAGAATCTTTGGTGAAGTGTGTTTCTTGGAGGCATACTATGTGAGCCTTCTTGTTATGGAAAGTACAGAAGGCTTTGGTCCTTTTTTGAGGGACATTTATTCCCTGAACATTCAGGGAAAGTATATTCAGTGGTGCCATGGTAACAGATCAAATAGTTTTGACTTACTTTTTGTTATGCAGAGCTGACTGCGCAGATCAACCTGTGTGGACTGAAGAAATGAAAAGATAGGAAAGAAACCAGTGAATTCTGGAGTAAACAAAAAACATATGAGATTAGATGATACATTGTATAAATTATTTTTTGCAAGTAATCACAATTTACCCGTGAAAGAGAATAAATATCTCTTTCAGGGGAATAAGTGCCTTCGTCACACTCCCACATAATATGGTTGGGAGAATGAGGAGGGCTAATGGGGGTACACGGATCTTCCGCTTACAGGAGAGAAGTGCTATGTCAAAAGACATCAAAATGATGATTCATTAATTGGAGTGCAGAATATAGTTTTTGTTGAAATTATTTATTCCAGGGTGGTTGTATATGGTTAGTTTTGCCCTAGGCTAAATAATTCATTTAGAAAGGTACTTTTAATAACTTTGGTATTGATGAAGATGGTTTGAATTATTTAGGGATTTTAACCCTTTTAGATTAAACAATTACATATTTTATTCATATGTAACTGTTTAGATATGTTAACTAATAAAATTGAGGTTGTATTGCTTCAGATTAGAATAAACAAAAACATAGTTCTAGGAACTAGATAGGTAATAATATATTTGTTTTAAGAAAAGAAAGAAAAAGCTTCCATTACTTCTGGATTATTGAACATATTTGTCCTAAAAAGTAATAAATCTATTGTTATTACTTGAAAATATATAACTGAACAAGAATTTCCTTGTTTCACTTATATATTCTAAGGCTATATGAATCAGAAGTAATAAGAAATATAACTGGAATGTAAGATGATCCCACACAGTGTGTGACTATCAGAATGCAGTTACATTCAGTTATAAATACAGGTTTTTTATAGAGAACCATCTCTTAGTATAATAAATGAAGAGATATCAGGAAATAGGATGTCAGTCCATTGAATCTTCTTGGTCCATGGATGATGTGGCATAACAGCCTCTTTTGTGAGAATGATGATTCCCATTTTGTTCTGATATTTTCTGGGTGCTGCCTGAAGGTGAAGATGATGCCATTCTTCTGCGTGTGGGAGAGTTGCTGCTTGTGGGTTCTGTCAGATTTAATTTTAAAAGGGTTTGTTGTAGTTCATCTGCTGATCTGCTTCTGTAAATTGTACCTTGGTAGTTAAATCTGACTGAAAAGGGGAAATCCCATCGATACATAATGTTGTGGCGTTGCAGTTCCATTAGTTGGGGTTTCATGGATCGTCTTTTAGTAATAGTAAGTTGGGATAGGTCAGCAAAAAATTTGATAATTGTGTCCTTGAAAATTAAGTTCCTTTTTTTCTCTTGCAGCAATTAGTATTTGTTCTTTCGTTCTGTAATAATGAAATTTTGTGATTATATCACGTGGGGGTACATCTTTCTTTTTGGCTGTGAGGGCTCTGTGTACTCTGTCCAGTTCTAAACGTTCAATAGGGATACCTGGCTTTAGTTCTTGTAATAGAGCAGTAATAGTAGATTGCAGGTCTGTCACAGTTTCAGGTATTCCCCTTATGTGCAAGTTTGAACGTCTGGCTCTATTTTCGTAATCTTCGAGCTTAGTTTGAAGTATTAAATTCTCTTCTTTTAATTGTTCCAATTCTGTTATATTTTCTTGGGTTGTAATTTCAATTTCATCCATTTTTATTTCTAAGGCTGCGGTGCGGTTTCCCAGCTCTCTTATTTCTTTGGTTAGGCTGTTTGTTATTTGGTCTGAGGTTTGTTCTAAAGCCTTATGAAGCATCTTTTCAAATTGTAATAATATTACTGGGGATGCTGAGGAGGCTTGTGGAGAAGTTTGTGAGAGGATTTGTTCTGTATCTGACTCAAATGGAGAGTCTTGCTGTGACATTTTCTGTCTGTGAGAGCGCCCTGATGCTGTATATTGTGAGGTGACTGGAGCTGCTTTAGTTGCAGTGAGTGCCTGTGAGCTCTTTGTGAGGTGATTTTTATTTCTGCCACGGCTTCCTCCCAGTACCATTTTTCCTGCCCAAACTTTCACAGTTTGTTCCCTGGGGCAAAAAGGTTCAAATGGATACCTTTTGAGCCTGCAGGCTCCGCTTTGTCCTTCTCTTCTCTCCTCAGCGGTGTGGAGCTCTAACAATGCATGTCTGCCCTGCTAGACTCCGCGCATGCACCTCCCTTGATATAATATTTCAAGCAGGGCCCGTTCCAGCGCCCACCAAGAGTAACTGTGGGGACTTACAGTGTTGTGGCACCCGCACCACCACCACCATCCCCAAAGGCTCAATTTTTCTGGCCCTGTTCAACAGGGGCATGTAATTACAATTCTTGATCTAATATTTCACAGCAGGGCCCTGTGAGGGCTTACAGTGTTGAGGCCACAACAACACCTAAGGCCCAAATTTCTGCTGAGTATATAGGGCAGGCCCCTACTTTCAAACATCCAACTTATAAACGACTCCTACTTGCAAACGGAAGGAGACAATAGGAAGTGAGATGAAATCTACCCCATAGGAAGGGAAATCCTCTCCTGTAAGAGTTAATATGGGAAAAACTTTTCTCCTTTCCACTGATGCTTTATCACCAATCCTTGTTTCACTAAAACCCCCAAATTTTCAAAAAACATTAGTCATTGAGACAAAAAGTGAGGTGAAATCTTCTGAAGAGGAGCACAGACAGCAAAACAGCTCAGTCTATGAACCCGACCTGCTTGGAGCCCCCAGGAAACGATACTCAAGAATTCTGCAATGAGTTATCAGATTTCTTCATCGACAAAATCGACAACATTCGGAAATCAATCCATCAGAAAACAACTATCACCCTCACTGAACCAAAGCAAAAAGAGGATATCGACACAAACATCACTCAACCACCGAAATTCTTTTTGTCCCCAATCACCATAGACACAACTAAAAACATCATCAGAAGCCTTCGAGACAGCACATCACCGAACGACATCATCCCCACTAAACTGCTTAAAGAATGTTCCGACATCTTGGCCCCCATCCTAACACAGCTGATAAATCAATCATTCAAAGAAGGGACTGTCCCAACCCCCCTCAAGCAAGGCATCATCAAACCTCTGCTAAAGAAAGCCAATCTCGACCCTAAGGACCCTAACTGCCGTAGACCAATAACTAGCCTCAACGCCATCTCCAAGATCATGGAAAAAGCAGTAGTACAGCAGCTACAACACCACCTGGACACACACCTCCTCCTGGACCCTCTGCAATCAGGCTTCCGCCCAGGCCATGGCACAGAAACGGCACTTCTCAAAATATGGGACGACGCCCTTGAAGCAGCAGACGACGGAGAACAGAGTCTCCTGGTACTGTTAGACCTCAGCGCAGCATTCGATACAGTGGACCACAATACTTTACTTGTCCGCCTCGCTGAAGTAGCAGGAGCTACAGATTCTGCTCTAAAATGGTTCACATCCTTCTTAGAGAATCGCTCCCAGACAGTGAAACTAGGAACATTCACCTCGGAAACCCGGGCAATCTCCTGCGGAGTCCCTCAAGGATCACCCTTGTCACCAGTACTATTCAACATATACATGCGCCCACTTCTCAATATCATCAGGAAAACCGACCTCTGCTTCCATTCATACGCTGACGACACCCAACTCTACCTTCGCATCAACGGACAAAAAGACCTTCATCAGCAATTACAGAAATGTCTCACCTTAATAGATGACTGGATGACCACCAGCTCCCTCAAACTTAACGGATCAAAAACAGAGCTTCTTCTCCTACATGCCAACAAAAATTCCAAAATAAAGACTCCGTGGACACCTCCCACCATCCTTGGACAGACCATCTCCCCAAACACCAAAGCCAAGAGTCTCGGAGTCATTTTTGACTCAGGAATGACAATGGACGCACAAATAGGATCAGTGGTGAGCGGATCCCACCATCTCCTCCGTCAACTACGCAGACTCATCCCCTTCATCCCAGAAGAGGACAAAGCGGCAGTTGTGGGAACAATCATCAATTCCCGACTCGACTACGCAAATTCGCTCTACGTAGGACTACCCCAATATCAGCTTGCGCGCTTACAACTCATCCAAAACACGGCGGCAAGACTGTTAACAGGAAAAAAACCCTGGGAATCCATCTCACCCTCCCTAAAGAGCCTTCACTGGCTAACCGTGAAGAATCGGATCACATTCAAGACCCTCTGCCTCACCCACAAATGCGTACGAGGAAACGCCCCACCATATCTCCGCGAGAAAATAAAACACTACACACCGAATCGCAGTCTTCGATCGGCTAACCAAAACCTCCTTACCATTCCCAAATACCGCTACAAAGCAAAGGGAGAACGAAGATTCGCAGTCCAAGGACCTCGACTATGGAATGCTCTTCCAACTAACATCCACCTGGAAGAAAACCACCAGGCATTCAGGAAAAAACTAAAGACCTTCCTCTTCTGAGAAAGCTGACATCAGAGAATACATCCAGCGCCTTGAGGCGATTCAGTTCGCATTTGCAGCACTTTACAAATCATTCATTCATTCATTCATTCATTCAAAACAAATGTCACAGGGGTGATAACCCTTCCCTTTTCCAAAAAGCTTAAAAACAGATTTTTTTGGCTGGAGCTTCACTTTAAAAATGTACCAGTTCAAAATTACAAACCGATTCTACTTAACAACAAACCTACAGTCCCTGTCTTGTTTGCACAGCCTGTATACTGCTGTTCAGATTATATAGGGCCTGGGGGCCCCACGCCTTTCCTTTTTTTAATTTGGGTGCAGGATTCCCCTTAATATCCATACAGGACCCAAAGGGCCTGGTAATGGACTGGAGGGTACCCATGCCGTTTGTCTCACTGATTTTCATCCATATTGCCAGGACCCGACATTACATTAAAGCCGCAAGCAGTTTTAAATGACTTTTTTTCCTTTAAAAATGTCATTTTGTGCAGGGACTGTTCTAAGCACGGGAAACACACGCCAGTTTACAGGCATACTATACATACCCCCCAGGTACGATGTTTAAAGGTTATATATCACTTTTTTTTTTTTACTTTAAGCATCATTAAAATCACTGCTCCCGAAAAAACTGACATTTTTAAAAGTTTTTTTTGCATTGATACATGTCCCCTGGGGCAGAACTCAGGTCCCCAAACCCCTTTTAGGACAATATCATTAAAATTAGCCTTTAAGATGAGCACTTTTGATTTTGAACGTTCGAGTCCCATAGACGTCAATGGGTTCTAACGTTCGTGCAAATTTTCGGTCCGTTCGCAGATTCTGGTGCGATCCGAACAAGGGAAGTGTTCGGCTCATCCCTACAGGTGAGGTGGTTGTGTTGCGAACACTAACTGAGACCTTCCCGTGACTTCTCTGCAATGCCTTAGTTGGAACCACTTCAGGAATTATCTCCACACGCAAGTCTTCTGGCTGTAAGCCTTAAGGATGATGAAAGGGCCTGGTTGCTTCCAATTAAGCTTGACTCATGCTCTCAAGCAAGCTACCTCCCCTGGCTGCAACACTTTCTCACTCCAGTCCAAGCGCCAGATCTTTTCCACTCTTTCAGCTGGGGCCTTCTGTTCTTGCATCAGGCACTAATAGGCTTGTCTCTACATGGGGTGCACACTTGTGGTTGAAGTGTCCTGCTCTTGGACAAGAGGTGTTACCAGTCTTCTGACAAGGTCAGTATTAGTCCCGATGATGAGGGAACATTTACTAGCCCCTGGTGGGCGAGGGCAGACCACTGCCAAAGTGTCAAAGGTCTCAGCCCTCCCAGCTACAGCGGGGTCGAAGGTCAGTCTGACAGGTAGATAGCCATCACAGGGGAAATTCTGAGTCCCAATGCCCCATATCTCTAGCTCTTCTAACTTCTGTAATGGCAGGTGTTTGAGGTGCCTGTCGTAGAAGTCTCTGTAGAGGAGAGTCACTGGAGCTCCAGTATCCAGGAGGACCTTGGTATAGATTCCTTCCACTTGGATGGAGACAACCGGAGAGTGCTCCACTAGCTTGGCAGGGAATTTGTGGAAAGTGGCAGGCTTAGCCTGTTCGGTAGCTTGTATCTGCACTCCTTTCTTGCGGAAGTTCTGATATGGCTTGAGTCTGTTGGGTCTGGTGTGCACTGACTCTCCAACGCCGGGTAGCATGGGTCAAAGGAAGTGGGACACTGGGTCGCTCGGAGGCAACAATGGGAGCCCTCTGCAGGGGTTTGGACTCCTGCGGTCTCTTTGCGTCGTTGGTTTTTCTGGAGCTAGCTAATGTAGGTGGGCACCCAGTTGACTCCTTCACTGGGGCCCTCTGGAGTTTCCCGCCAACTTGGTGCTGTGCTTCGGGCTTCACTGGGCTTGGGCATACTCGTCGATGATGTCCAACTCCTCTGCAGTTAAAGCAGACTTCATTATTCATCGATCCATCATCTTCATTATCTGTGCCATTTGAGACTTCAGGGTGGCTATTTTAGAGTTTTGCTCCACTGTCCCCACGGACCCGACTTCAGCTAGAGATGTAGAGGCTGGACGAACAGCTACTCGCTTATCATCAAACATGGCCTCTTCTTCTCTCGCTACTTTTAGGGACATAACACCCCCGCAGAAGCCAGACTGGATCATAGCATAGGGCCCCCTTTAGGATTTGCTGTATTCTGGCCTGGTCTATGGCTGAAGGTATCATTCTTTTTTTTAGCACAATCTGGTATAGCTTCTTGTTCAGCCGTCTGATGTATTCAGACAGGCGTTCACCTTGGCATTGGAGGGCATGTCAAATTGATAGATCAGGTCAGCTGCTTTCTCTGTCTGCCCAAACTCCTCCTGTAGCATAGCCAGGTAGTCATAAGCCGTACAGGTTGGGTTACTAAATCTCAGGTTCCTGATAGCCTCAGCAGCGGCTCCCTGCAAACTCCCACTAATGCGTTGCTTCTTTTGGGCCTCTGGCAGGTCCCACTCTTCTAAGGCCCGCATAGCCTGTTTCATCCAGACTTCATATTCTTCCTCTCCAATGGGCACAGGCTGTTTTCCAGAGAAAATCCGTAGCTTCCTGTATCCAGCCCCAGAACACACTGGATTGCTCTGCTGATACTTTGATACAAATTCTCCCATGGCTGTGAAAAATTCCGGCCCGATTATGGCCAGTGGTGACTGGGAGAGAACTTCTTCTGTATTTGATTCGGCTTGACTGGAGCTGGTAGGACCCTCGTCTGGAACCTTCAGGTGGATTATACAAAGCTCTGTCTTATTGGCCAATTTCACACTGGCACCTTTGAAGCTTTCAGGGACCCCTTGTTTCCACTCTAATAGTGCATAGGTGCGGGAGGTCTCACGTTCTCTTTTGACAGCAATCACCAACGCCTTCCTGTCCAGGGATAGCGTCTTCACAGCTTGGCTGATTTGTTCCTCAGCCCAGGCCTCCCCTGGAAGTTTGATCACCATGCTCGACTCTGAGCGGGCGCCTTCTTCCTCACGCCACTGGATAGCAGCGGCAGGGTCCATCCTGGAGCTTGTAGGGGAGTTGATTGCAGAGCAATGGAAATCCGGGACAAGCCCCCACATGTAGCAAACCCCCGAAGGAGCTGCTTTTGATTATTGGTTCAATACATTACCCTGCCTTTCAACCCCAATGAACTGTCCCGGCCCCTCTGGCACACCTAGCAATGTGATTAACGGAATAACTCAACAAGAATACACAACACAGTTCTGTTCTCCTTTACCTGGAGAAAAGTAAAGTTCAGGTTAACATTAGTCAGCCAAGACCTGTATAAATATCCAGGACTTGGTTGAAACAGTTTAAAGAACCCAGTCAATAACACTATGCAACAAATACAGAGTAAATAACAACATATACAAATTAAATGGACTCCCCAAACAAGCTTTTGATGTATGTGGAATTCTATGGCTAAAGGGGAACCCCAGGCCGGCCTATGATACCTCTAATACACACAGTGAAGTAATTTCAATACCCGTGGTGTGTCCTCTTTAAGAGCAACAGTGGGAATGTGCAAAGCTTTGCATTTGTTATCTTCACCGGCAATGTAGGAGCTCTGTGAACAAGGGTCCCTCAATATAACAGGGTGATGAGAAGGAATATGCAATAGCTGGTAATGTAATGTGGCATTCCTCTGTGTGATTCCAGATAACAGGTGTCTGTGCACATTATTTAGATGTGGTATCTTATGGAAGGCAATAAAGGTTCCTGGGCAAAGCCCCCCTCACCAATCCTGTACACAATCAGCTGTCCTCCACAGAGCGATCAATTGATTCTCCTGGATGCAGGTGTGTTGCAGTGGCATTCAGTCTCTGAGCTGTTGTAACGGCCTCTTCTGTGACATACCATGCTCCTGCAGAGCCTGCTTGGACGAAATGTTCCTCTGGGCTGGAGTTGCAGACTGTGCGCCCCTTGGTAGGCTGTGATCCCCCTCACACAGCAATAGAGGGGCTGTTCCCCTCATTGGATCCAGAAACAAAGAGAGCTTTCTGGCCTAGTTCCTCTGTGCTTTATAGCCTCTCCCCCAGACTTCCTGCTCTCTGCAGTGCAGCCTGGGATTTGCAGTCCTGCTACCCACTCCAGTCAGTCAGGCTGCATTGTGTTGGACTTTCTATTCCACAGTGCTTTGCTGCTGCCTGATGATTGTCTCAATCTCTTCTAATAGGGAGTTTACAAAGCAAGCAGCTCTGAGTGTCTCTGTATGAAAAGTGAGGAGGAAGGGGGGTGGAAAAAGCCAGCAGACAGTTCCCCCCTACTGATAATATCAGATTATATATATATATATATATATATATATATATATATATATATATATAGATAGATATAGATATAGATCTAGATCTAGATCTAGATCTAGATCTAGATCTATATCTATATATATATATATATATATATATATATATATATATATATATATATCCATATATATACTCTGCATCCAGTGTAGCCTGTATCTACAGTGCATTTGGTGGTGTATTGTTTCTAATACACTTCAGGTAGTGTATTTATATATATATATGAATCTAATACAGTTTGTACAGTTTCTTATACACTTCTGGTGGTGTACACAGTATATAATACAGGGCAGCCGTTGCTAATACAGTGCAGGCGGTGTACCAAGTATCTAATACAGTGTGCACAGTTTCTAATAGACATCAGGCAGTGTATTAATATATATATATATACTGTCTAGTATATATATATATATATATATATATATATATATATATATATATATATATATATATATATATATATATAGCCATGGTGTCAGCACTCCTGACAAACAATCCGCCAAATCGCCCTGCTGCCAGACCCCCATATATCATTTGAGACAATGAGCAGTCATTTGCATAGTTTTGTTGCGTTTATTGCAGGATACAACTTGGGTGGGGTAAAGGAAGATATGGGATGCCCATAGCACTTAGTGTATTGTCATCACATTGATAAGACATTTATTAGCGGCCTTGGCCTTGAAATGATGCACCTCTAACATTCACAGTCTATTTACCCTGCATATCTCCTCTGCAGACTATTGCTCCTCCTCTTCTGCACTGACTCCTGCAGAATATCACTCCTCTGAGTTCCTCTCTCCTTGTACAAATCTTCCACTGCAAAACTGTTAGATTACTGTTGATTCACCTCCATTGGAACAAGAAGGGATCACTCTGAATAACCCCAGCTTGCAGACCATAAAGGTGTTGCTTCAGCAAATCAATAAGCCAGAGACATACACAGCCTCTCCCAGATGGCTCAATGCATTTGGTAGCCACACAGTCTTTTGGAATGTATTACCAGTGTGCTTCACCAGGCCAGAGATACTTGGTACCTCCTCCGACGGCCTGACACATGATAATAGGCGGACTACTGTTCCCAGCCAGTCCATTACTGTAAATGCTGCGTTCCCCAGCCACAGCTTTCTGCACTACTCTCAACAACTTCTCCTCTTGCTTCTCTCGCACTGACCTTCTCCAAAATGACAAGTTCTGTGTTCCCCGGTCACAGAACGTTGATCTACTCTCCTCCGCTTTATTGTCACTTCTCCTTCACCGATCTTCTCCTGTGTACAAGTCCTGTGTTCCCCGGTCACAGTAGCTTGATACCAACTCCATGATGAAGATCTTTATCTGGGATTTCTTCCTAGCAGCTCCTCCGTCCAACCTCCGCGCTCAGCCACCCTGCGGTATACTCCTATAACACCATTCTTTCTTCCTGCACCATTAGACTCCTCCCTGGCAGCATGTGACCTCAGCTTATATGGGAGGCCTGCCCCCTGCAAATACCAAAAGGTAATAGGTCAGAACTCCTCACATGAGCTGCCTGCCACTCAAACCTCAGGTCCAACCTCTCTTCTAGAACAATCTGCCTTAAAGCAGGGGAGGCGCCTCTGAGTCAGAGCACAGGTGGTCACACCCACCACTACATTAAAAACACTCCCATTCTCAAATCAAGACACACACAAGCCCGACTTACAGCACAGGCCTGTCTAAATTTGCCTATACTGATCTCTCAACCCAGAAAAATCCTATTCTAGCACCTACCTTCTAGTAGAGGGTCCTATGTATATATATTGTAGAGGATCAGAGGGGTGAACAGCTGGCTCAGAGACAGTCCAGTAAAAATAAAAATGGCTTTATTCAGCAAACTGGCAAAAACAAACAGAAAACACGACAGGCTGCCTTGTCACACAGTTGTGCACACAGGTAAAGCTCACAGTTCTGCAGAATACAGGCTTACAGGCAATAGTTCATGGCTCTAATCAGAGCTACAGTCTTTTATGCGGTTAAGCTCACCCAGCAAGTACTTAATCCAGCAATGGAACTTTTCCACACAGTGTGCTGCTGTGTCTCTCTCTCCTACTCAAACAGCTCTCCTCTGACACTTTCAGCCCAGCTGACAATAAGCAGGTCTGAAAGGGAAGTACTTGCCCTCTTCGATTAACCCCTTCTTAACCCTGCCCCAGGCTGACCCTCTACATATCCTCCCCCCCCGTTCCAGGCCAGGGGTTTGGACACCACGAATCAAGTGGCAATAGACCCGGGAAAGAGCATCCTCATTCTGATGTACCTTTCCTGGTCTATGTACCACTACAAACTTGAAGTCCTGTAGAGCAAGGAACCATCGGGTGTTTCTGGAGTTTTTGTCTTTATTTTGGGCCATCCACGTAAGAGGCGCATGATCTGAAACTACCTTGAAGGGTCGGCCCAAGAAGTAGTAGCGGAGTGTCTCCAAAGCCCATTTTATTGTGAAAGACTCCCTTTCCACAATGGAATAATTCCTCGCAGCTGGCGTGAGCTCAACTACACAATGGGGTGCTCACCCCCCCCAACCATCTGGGACAGTACTGCACCCAGACCCAACTTTGAGGCATCTGTTTGTATCAGGAACTCTTTGTGGAAGTCGGAAGCTACCAACACTGGTTCCTGGCAAAAAAGCTTGCTTCAGCCGGCAGAACGCTGCTTCTGCACTCCACTGAACATGTCGAAGTCCATGGTCCTCTGGAAAGTGGCTGGGGCCCCATGTAACCCAAACGGCATTTGGGCAAATTGCCATAACCCCTCTGGTGTGACAAATGCAGTGTATTCTTTAGCCTCTGGGGAAAGCGGGATCTGCCAGTATCCCTTGGTCAAGCCAAGAGTGGTGATGTATCAGGCCGGTCCTAATCTCTTGATTAACTCATCCACCCAGGGCATGGGATACGCGTCTGGCTTGGAGACTTCATTTAACTTGCGAAAGTCATTTCAGAACCACCAGGTTCCATTGGGCTTGGGTACAAGGACTATAGGGCTGGACCAGCTACTCCAAGACTCCTCAATGATCCCAAGATCCAACATACTCTTAAGCTCGGCTGAGACAATATTCCAGCGAGCTTCGGGTATGCAGTAGGGTTTGAGGTTTACTCGAACGCCAGGGTCTGTGATGACATTATGTTCAATTGCCGAGGTTAGGCCTGGTAGGTTTGAAAAAATGTCTTGATTCCTCTGCAAAAACTCCCAGGACTCCTGTTTTTGAGAAGGGGAGAAAGCCTTTGCAATCTCTACCTTCTTAATCTGAGGGTCAGGACCTTCAGACTGACTGTCAAAACCTGTCTATCTTTCCATGGTTTGATCAAGTTGACGTAGTAAATCTGGTAGGGTTTACATTTGGTGGGCTGATGGACTTTATAGTTGACCTTGCCCACCCTCTCAACTATCTCAAAGGGTCCTTGCCCCTTGGTGAGAAACTTACTCTCCACGGTAGGCACTAACACCAGCACCCGATCCCCAGGTTTAAACTCTCTAACCTTGGCAGATCGGTTGTATACACAACTCTGTGCGTTTTGCGCAGCCTGTAAATGTTCCCGTACTATGGGCATAACTTTTGTTATTCGGTCCTGCATTTGAGAGACGTGTTCTACCACACTCCGATACGAGGAAGCTTCTTGTTCCCACGTCTCTTTCATTATGTCCAATAGTCCACGGGGGTGTCTCCCATAAACCAACTCAAAGGGGGAGAATCCCGTGGAGGCTTGGGGTACCTCTCTTATGGCAAACAACAAGGGAGGCAGCAAGCAATCCCAATCCCTACCATACTTCTCAACTGCTTTCTTTAGCATTCCCTTTAAGGTTTTGTTGAACCGCTCCACTAACCCATCGGTTTGTGGGTAATAGACTGAAGTCGACAAGTGTTTAATCTTAAACAGTTTACAGAGTTCCTTCATCACTTTTGACATGAATGGGGTACCTTGGTCTGTCAAGACGTCGGATGGGAACCCTGTTCTCATGAACATCTGAAACAACTCCCGTGCGATGACCTTGGATGAGCAATCTCTTAAGGGGACCGCTTCCGGATACCTGGTGGCATAGTCAAGGACAACCAAAATGTATTGGTGTACCCTAGATGACTTAGGTAAGGGGCCCACCAAGTCCATGGCTATGTGATCAAAGGGAACCTCAATAATTGGAAGCGGTACCAGAAGACTGCAAAAATGGGATGTTGGAGCGCTTCTTTGACAGGTAGGGCAGGACTCACAGTAGTCCTTAATTTCCGGGCCCAAAAAAATGCTGTAAAACCCGTTCCTGAGTTTTAGCTGCTCCAAGGTGATCCCCAAGTACATGAATATGAGCCAAATGTAACACCCTAGACCTAAAAGCCCCTATGACCCGCATGCTTGGCCAATAACAGCGCCGTCAGTAGAGAGAGCTGTAATTGGCCAAAACCAGGGTGGCTTTGGCCAATTATGGCTCAGGGGGTTTAGAACACGCCCCACACTATATAAGGCCGCCTGCATGGTGGCCCTGTGTAGTGTGTTCCGGCATGCTTAGAGAGAGAGAGAGTTAGCTAGATTAGGCAGGACAGTCAGTGAGTTAGCTGCACTTACAGTGTATTGTGTATATATATGCATCCCAGGTGTTGTATCTATATATATACACTGTATTCAGTTTAGCTAGATCCATTCCTGCTATCTTTCTACTGACAGGCAGGCTTGTCTTGTTACAGTATTTACAGCTACCTGCAGAAAATTGCTGGTATTCTTTTGATCCTATTAGTACCACAGTCAGGCAGCTAGACTATTTACAGTTAGTGTAGTGCGTCCTCCTCACAGTGTTCAGTTAAAGCTACAAGTTAGTTTAGTGTGACCTCTGCACAGTGTTCAGCTAAAACTACAAGTTAGTGTAGTGCGTCCTCCTCACAATGTTCAGCTAAAGCTACAAGTTAGTTTAGTGTGACCTCTGCACAGTGTTCAGCTAAAGCTACAAGTTAGGGTAGTGCGTCCTCCTCACAGTGTTCAGCTAAAGCTACAAGTTAGTTTAGTGTGACCTCTGCACAGTGTTCAGCTAAAGCTACAAGTTAGTGTAGTGTGTCCTCCTCACAATGTTCAGCTAAAACTACAAGTTAGTGTAGTGCAACCTCTGCACAGTGTTCAGCTAAAGCTACAAGTTATTGTAGTGCTTCCACTGAACAGTGTTCAGCTAAAACTACAAGTTAGTGTAGTGTGTCCTCCTCACAATGTTCAGCTAAAACTACAAGTTAGTGTAGTGCAACCTCTGCACAGTGTTCAGCTAAAGCTACAAGTTATTGTAGTGCTTCCACTGAACAGTGTTCAGCTAAAACTACAAGTTAGTGTAGTGCGACCTCTGCACAGTGTTCAGCTAAAGCTTCAAGTTAGTGTAGTGCATCCTCTGAACAGTGTTCAGCCAAAGCTACAAGTTAGTGTAGTGCGTCCTCTGCACAGTGTTCAGCTAAAACTACAAGTTAGTGTAGTGCAACCTCTGCACAGTGTTCAGCTAAAGCTACAAGTTAGTGTAGTGCGTCCTCCTCACAGTGTTCAGCTAAAACTACAAGTTAGTGTAGTGCGACCTCTGAACAGTGTTCAGCTAAAGCTACAATTTAGGGAAGTGCGTCCTTCTCACAGTGTTCAGTTAAAGCTACAAGTTAGTGTAGTGCGTCCTCTGAACAGTGTTCAGCTAAAACTACAAGTTAGTGTAGTGCGTCCTCCTCACAATGTTCAGCTAAAGCTACAAGTTAGTTTAGTGTGACCTCTGCACAGTGTTCAACTAAAGCTACAAGTTAGGGAAGTGCGTCCTCCTCACAGTGTTCAGCTAAAGCTACAAGTTAGTGTAGTGCGTCCTCTGAACAGTGTTCAGCTAAAACTACAAGTTAGTGTAGTGCGACCTCTGCACAGTGTTCAGCTAAAGCTACAAGTTAGTGTAGTGCGTCCTCTGAACAGTGTTCAGCTAAAACTACAAGCTAGTGTAGTGCGACCTCTGCACAGTGTTCAGCTAAAGCTACAAGTTAATGTAGTGCATCCTCTGAACAGTTTTCAGCTAAAACTACAAGTTAGTGTAGTGCGACCTCTGCACAGTGTTCAGCTAAAGCTACAAGTTAGTGTAGTGCGTCCTCCTCACAGTGTTCAGCTAAAACTACAAGTTAGTGTAATGCGTCCTCCTCACAGTGTTCAGCTAAAACTACAAGTTAGTTTAGTACGACCTCTGCACAGTGTTCAGCTAAAGCTACAAGTTAGTGTAGTGCGAGCTCTGCACAGGGTTCAGCTAAAGCTACCTGTAGAAAGTTGGTGGTGTTTTCCTGATCCTATCACTACCGCAGGCAGCTAAATAAGCTACAAGTTAGTTTTTTGCTTCCTTTGAACAGTGTTTAGCTAAAACTACAAGTTAGTGTAGTGCGACCTCTGCACAGTGTTCAGCTAAAGCTGCAAGTTAGTGTAGTGCGTCCTCTGAACAGTGTTCAGCTAAAACTACAAGTTAGTGTAGTGCGACCTCTGCACAGTGTTCAGCTAAAGCTACAAGTTATTGTAGTGCATCCTCTGAACAGTGTTCAGCTAAAACTACAAGTTAGTGTAGTGCGACCCCTGCATAGTGTTCAGCTAAAGCTACAAGTTAATGTAGTGCATCCTCTGAACAGTTTTCAGCTAAAACTACAATTTAGTGTAGTGCGACCTCTGCACAGTGTTCAGCTAAAGCTACAAGTTAGTGTAGTGCGTCCTCCTCACAGTGTTCAGCTAAAACTACAAGTTAGTGTAGTGCGTCCTCCTCACAGTGTTCAGCTAAAACTACAAGTTAGTGTAGTATGACCTCTGCACAGTGTTCAGCTAAAGCTACAAGTTAGTGTAGTGCGAGCTCTGCACAGTGTTCAGCTAAAGCTACCTGTAGAAGGTTGGTGGTGTTTTCCTGATCCTATCACTACCGCAAGCAGCTAAATAAGCTACAAGTTAGTTTTTTGCGAGCTCTGCACAGTGTTCAGCTAAAACTACAAGTTAGTGTAGTGCGAGCTCTGCACAGTGTTCAGCTAAAGCTACCTGTAGCAGAATCCGGCGGTCACTCTAGAGGCAGCTATTCTGGGCTCCTTTGCTGCCCTGAGCAATCTCCCGTTTCGCGGTCTCAGGGCCAATTCATCCATGACGACTCTGATGCGAACCACTGTGAGGGTCTGGCAAGAAGCCAGGAAAATATACCGGAGGCCCAATCACATTTCACCTTACATGCCCCTATGGGGTAACCCTATGCTCCCCCACTTTTATAGTATACCGGACCCCTCTCTCTGGGCAAAGAAGGGAATCCTCACATTAAAACATGTGGTTAAGGATGGTAGGCTCATGACTTTCCAAGCCCTGAGGCAATCCTTCGGTATTCCACTCTCCTTCCAATTCAGATACTGACAGTTGAAACATGCCTTTGAAGCTCAGTTCTCAGCCCCCCTCGTCCTGGAGCCGGATTCTGTTGAACGGCTCCTGACTTCCAGTGTGATGGAGAAGCCCCTCTCAACTCTATATCTATATCTCACAGTTGAGTATGACGCCAAATTAACTAAAATCTGAGGAGAGTGGAAGGCTGATATTCCCTCTTTGGACGAGGAAGAATGGAAGGAGTGTTTAATTTCCTACATTCCCTCTATGATCGCTGCAAAAGACAGGTTCATACAATTTAAGTTCCTACACAGAGCATATTTCACCCCGCACAGACTGGCACGCATTTACCATGACAGAGATCCCAACTGTCAGAGATGCAGGCAGGAGGTGGGCACATTCTGGCACATGGTCTGGTCTTGTCCCAAAATCCGACCCTTTTGGTCGGCAGTTGCCTCCACACTGAGTGAAGTTACAGGCTCAAATCTACCGGTGGATCCCCAAATAATGTTGCTTAGTCATCTGGAGGATGTTGAGGGTGATAGGTATAGTAAACTGTGTCTAACCTTTACATTGTACTACTCTAGGCGAGAAATTCTGTTGAGATGGAAATTGGAAGAGCCTCCTACCTTTGCCTCGTGGAGAGGGTCGGTGGATAGAGTACTCCCACTATATAGACTGACGTATAAAAGTAGACAATGCCCGGGGAAGTTCGATAAAATTTGGTCCTCCTGGGTGGACGCCTCTGGAAATCCAGAACCCCCTACCCCATAACTAAGATGTGAAATACAGTAGAGGACATCCTACATTCCAGGTCTATTCTTCTTATGTCCATCTCCCCCCCCCCCTCCCCTCTCCCTCCCCTCTCCCCCCCCTCGCCACCCCCATTAGGCTTGATTAAATATTGGCTACCTACTTCAAATTGTTTAAGGGTTTATAAGAATGTTATGCTGTAGGAATACTGTTAAGTGAAATTCCTGAAATGTACATATCTGGAACATTTGATAAATAGTGGCTATCGTCTGAAGATAGATCTTAATATCATTGTTATCACCACAATGGTTATACTAAATTTCTTTTGTTTTGTAATGCTGATTTGTTTAATAAAATCTTCTGTTAAAAAAAAAAAAAGCTACCTGTAGAAGGTTGGTGGTGTTTTCCTGATCCTATCGCTACCGCAGGCAGCTAAATAAGCTACAAGTTAGTTTTTTGCGAGCTCTGCACAGTGTTCAGCTAAAGCTACCTGTAGAAGGTTGGTGGTGTTTTCCTGATCCTATCACTACCGCAGGCAGCTAAATATGCTACAAGTTAGTTTTTTGCAAGCGCTGCACAGTGTTCAGCTAAAACTACAAGTTAGTGTAGTGCGAGCTCTGCACAGTGTTCAGCTAAAGCTACCTGTAGAAGGTTGGTGGTGTTTTCCTGATCCTATTACTACCACAGGCAGCTAAATAAGCTACAAGTTATTTTTTTGAGAGCTCTGCACAGTGTTCAGCTAAAGCTACCTGTAGAAGGTTGGTGGTGTTTTCCTGATCCTATCACTACCGCAGGCAGCTAAATAAGCTACAAGTTAGTTTTTTGCAAGCTCTGCACAGCGTTCAGCTAAAGCTACCTGTAGAAGGTTGGTGGTGTTCTCATACTACAGGCAGGCAGTTGATTTTTCTAGCTGCAGTATCAGCATATATATATATATATATATATATATATATATATATATATATCCCAGCTTAGTGCAGCTACAGGCATTAGTATGTCTGGAAGGCCAACAAGAAGAGGCAGACAGTTACAAGCCAATAAAAGAGGGCAAGCAGGCTCTGTGTCTAGAGGCAACAGTGCTAGTCGTGGAGACGGTGCATCCTCATCAGCACGTGGCCGTGGGACACGATTGGCCTTTTTTTCGGCAGCTGGCCCTGTTGAGTCGCAACATGCGGAAGACTTGGTCGAGTGGATGACCAAGCCGTCCTCATCCTCCTCATCCTCTCTCACCCATGCTCAGGGTACTTTGTCTGGCAAAGCAGCTGCCAACGCGGCCTCTTCCCTCGGCTCAATGGCATCAGTGACTCCTTCCCTAGCCCCACCATGTCCTCCTGAGGAGTCCCTCGAACTGTTCGACCACAGTGTTGGGTACATGCTCCAGGAGGATGCCCAGCGTTTAGAAGGCTCTGATGATGGTACTGAGCTAGATGAAGGCAGTAACGTGAGCACGGACAGAGGGGGTGCCCAAGAAGGACAGCAATCTGTCAGTCATGCTCCCGCTGCTGCAGCATACTTCCAGGTTTGCTCCAGTGATGAGGAGGAAGGGGATGATGAGGTCACTGACTCAACGTGGGTGCCTGATATGAGAGAGGAGGAGGAGGCACATCACCAACGAGGCAGGATGCCTTCCAGGGGCCAGCCTAAGGGTAAAACACTGACTGCATCACACCCTAGAGCTCCGCATGTGCAGGGCGCTGCTGTCTCTGCACGTTAATCCAAAAGTTCTTTGGTATGGGCCTTTTTTGAGACGAGTGCATCAGATCGTACCGCTGCTATTTGCAACATATGTCTCAAGCTTATCTCGCGTGGCCAAAACATCTCCCACTTGGGCACCACATGCTTGACCAGACATATGTTGACCTGCCATGCAGTTCATTGGCAAGCATATCTAAAAGACCCACACCAAAGAACAAAGAGGACCTCTCCTTGCTCCTCATCAGCTGAGATCTCCAACCCCACTATACCTTCAGTCCTCTCTGAGACCTGCACTGAGAGGAATGAAGGTGTAGAATTAGGTGTGTCACAGCCAAGTGCTTGTGGGCAATCTGCTTTCGGTACACGGACGTCAGATTGTACCAGGCAAATTTCCCTGCCCCAGCTGCTGCACCGCCGAAAGAAGTTCGCTCCCAGCCATCCACATGCCCAGCGGTTGAATGCTAGCTTGGCAAAAATTGCTAGCACTTCAACTGCTGCCTTTTCAGTTGGTAGACGCTGCCCCCTGAGTTTGTAGAATGTGCGGTTCCTCAGTGGTAGGTACCCAAATGCCACTTTTTCTCACAGAAGGCGATTCGGGCTCTCTACCGGCATGTGGAAGATAATGTCCATGCCTCGCTGGACAGGGCGGTAAATGGTAAGGTGCATATTATCGCTGACTCATGGTCCAGCAGGCATGGACAGGGACGTTACCTAAGTTTCACCGCGCATTGGGTGACTCTGCTGGCAGCTGGGAAGGATGCAGGACAAGGTGCAGTAGTGTTGGAGGTTGTTCCGCCACCACGCCTCCAAAATGCCACTATTAATGATTGTGACACACCTCTCTCCTCCATCTCCTCCTCTTCTTCTTCCTCCATGGCCTCTTCCTGTGCTTTGTCCTCGGAACCAGCGGTGCTCCGTAGCCTTTAAGGGGCTACGCAAGTATGCAAGCCAAAAGATGCCATGCAGTGCTTGAGCTGGTGTGCTTGGGGGACAGGAGCCACACTGGGGCAGAGGTTCTGTCAGCTCTGAAGGGGCAGGTTCAGAGGTGGTTGATGCCACGCCAACTTAAGGCAGGAATGGTGGTTTGCGACAATGGCACCAACCTCCTCTCTGCCCTCCGACAGAGACAAATGACCCATGTGCCCTGTTTGGCTCACGTCCTTATCTTGGTGGTGCAGCGGTTCTTGGGCAGGTACTCGGGCTTACAGGATGTCCTGAGGCAGGCCAGGAAAGTCTGTGTGCATTTCCGCCGGTCATATAATGCCAGTGCTCGGCTGGCAGACCTCCAAAAGGAGTTTAACCTGCCCAAGAACCGCCTAATCTGTGACATGCCCACCAGGTGGAACTCAACGTTGGCCAAGCTGCAGCAGCTGCACATGCAGCAGAGGGCCATCAATGAGTACCTGTGCGACTATGGCACCAGAACAGGGTCAGGGGAGCTTGTTTTTTTTTCCCCACGCCAGTGGGTCATTATCAGGGATGCATGCACTGTCCTGTCACCATTTGAGGAGGCCATGAGGATGGTGAGCAGTGACAGTGCATGCATCAGTGACACTGTCCCCCTTGTCCACCTGTTGGAGCACACGCTGTGTGGAATAATGGACAGGGCACTTGAGGCAGAACAGAGGCAGGAAGAGGAGGACTTTCTTAGCTCTCAAGGTCCCCTTTATCCAGACAGTGTTCTTGCGTGCCCACCGATCACACAGGAAGAGGAGGAGGAGGAGGATTGTGTCAGTATGGAGGTTGAGCCTGGCACTCAGCATCAGCAGCAGTCTTTAAAGGATCAGTCCCAAGAAACACATGGACTTGTACGTGGCTGGGAGGAGGTGGTGCGGACCATGTTGTCCTTAGTGACCCAGAGGACTCTGGACCGAATGCTTCAGCAAACCTACACTGCATGGCCTCCCTGATCCAGCAAAGCCTGCGTAAGGATCCTCGTATTCGTGGTATCAAGGAGAAGGACCAATACTGGCTGGCAACCCTCCTTGATCCATGTTACAAGGGTAAGGTTGCGGACCTTATCTTGCCGTCGCAGAGGGAGCAGAGGATGTAACATCTTCAGGAGGCCCTGCAGAAAGGTCTGTGCAACACGTTCCCAGAGACTGGGAGGTTACAAACTCCTGTTTCTGGACAACCTGTTGCTGAGGCTTCGGTCAGTCAAAGAAGGAGAAGGTGGCCATCTGACCGATGTGTTCAGACAATTTTTTAGTCCGCAGCCCCAAGGTATGATCGTTTCCAGCAACCATCGCCAGCGTCTGTTTTACATGGTGCAGGAATACCTAGGGGCAAGATCTGACTTGGACACCTTTCCCACCGAAAATCCTCTGGGTTACTGGGTCTTGAGGATGGATCACTGGCCAGAGCTTGCACAGTATGCAATTGAGCTACTGGCCTGTCCTGCATCCAGCGTTCTTTTGAAACGCACATTCAGTGCTGCTGGAGGCTTTGTAATTGATCACAGGGTGTGTCTGTCCACCGACTCGGTCGATCGACTGACCTTCATAAAAATGAATCAGTCTTGGATCACCACCAGCTACCAAGCACCTGATGCTGATGTAACCGAATAATTTTTTTTGAAATCTCAGATCCCTTCAAAGACTGCCTATGCTAAAGCTGAGTGACTATCCTGAGTAATTATCCTCTTCCTCCTCAATGAGCACGCTGATAGCTTGTAAGAACATTTTTGGTTCTGGGCGCCGCCACCAGTGCCTAAGGCCCAATTTTTCAGCCCCTGTTGTAATTACAATTTTGGATGCAGTACTTTGCAGCGGGGCTCGTTCCTGCATTCCAACTAGAGTATCTGTGAGGGGTTGCAGTGTTGTGGCACCAGCACCAGTGCCTAAGGCCTAATTTTTCAGCCCCTGTTTAACAGGGGCGTGTAATTACAATTTTTGTTGCAATACTTTGCAGAAGGGCTCGTTCCTGCGTTCCAACTAGCGTATCTGTGAGGGGTTGTAGTGTTGTGGCACCAGCACCAGTGCCTAAGGCCTAATTTTTCAGCCCCTGTTTAACAGGGGCGTGTAATTACAATTTTTGATGCAATACTTTGCAGCAGGGCTCGTTCCTGCATTCCAGCTAGAGTATCTGTGAGGGGTTGCAGTGTTGTGGCACCAGCACCAGTGCCTAAGGCCTTATTTTTCAGCCCCTGTTTAACAGGGGCGTGTAATTACAATTTTTGATGCAATTCTTTGCAGCAGGGCTCGTTTCTGCATTCCAACTAGAGTATCTGTGAGGGGTTGCAGTGTTGTGGCACCAGCACCAGTGCCTAAGGCCCAATTTTTCAGCCCGTTTAACAGAGGCGTGTAATTACAATTTTTGATGCAATACTTTGCAGCAGGGCTCGTTCCTGCATTCCAACTAGAGTATCTGTGAGGGGTTGCAGTGTTGTGGCACCAGCACCAGTGCCTAAGGCCTTATTTTTCAGCCCCTGTTTAACAGGAGCGTGTAATTACAATTTTTGATGCAATTCTTTGCAGCAGGGCTCGTTCCTGCTTTCCAACTAGAGTATCTGTGAGGGGTTGCAGTGTTGTGGCACCAGCACCAGTGCCTAAGGCCTAATTTTTCAGCCCCTGTTTAACAGGGGCATGTAATTACAATTTTTGATGCAATACTTTGCAGCAGGGCTCGTTTCTGCATTCCAACTAGAGTATCTGTGAGGGGTTGCAGTGTTGTGGCACCAGCACCAGTGCCTAAGGCCCAATTTTTCAGCCCGTTTAACAGAGGCGTGTAATTACAATTTTTGATGCAATACTGTGCAGCAGGGCTCGTTCCTGTGTTCCAACTAGAGTATCTGTGAGGGGTTGCAGTGTTGTGGCACCAGCAAAGGCCCAATTTTTCAGCCCCTGTTCAACAGGGGCATGTAATTACAATTCTTGATCTAATATTTCACAGCAGGGCCCGTTTCTGCACCCACCAAGAGCGAGTGAAGACTTACAGTGTTGTGGCACCAGTACCACCACCACCACCAAAGGCCCAATTTTTCTGCCCCTGTTCAACAGGGGCATGTAATTACAATTATTGATCTAATATTTCACAGCAGGGCCCTGTGAGGGCTTACAGTGTTGTGGCCACAACAACACCTAAAGCCCAAATTTCTGCTGAGTAAATAGGGCAGGCCCCTACTTTCAAACATCCAACTTACAAACGACTCCTACTTGCAAACGGAAAGAGACAACAGGAAGTGAGATGAAATCTACCCCTAGGAAGGGAAATTCTCTCCTGTAAGAGGTAATATGGGAAAAACATTTCTCCTTTCCACTGATGCTTTATCACCAATCCTTGTTTCACAAAAAAAACCCACATTTTCAAAAAACATTTGTCATTGGGACAAAAAGTGAGGTGAAATCTTCTGAAGAGGAGCACAGACAGCAAAACAAGTCACAGGGGTGATAACCCTTCCCTATGTTTTCCAAAAAGCTTAAAATAGATTTTTTGGCTGTAGCTAAACACGTTAAAAATGTAAAAGTTCAAAATTACAAACAGATTCTACTTAACAACAAACCTACAGTCACTGTCTTGTTTGCACTGCCTGTATACTGCTGTTCAGAGTACAGAGCCTGTATACTGCTGTTTTCTTTTTTAATTTGGGTGCGGGGTTCCCCTTAATATCCATACAAGACCCAAAGGGTCTGGTAAAGGACTGGGGGGTACCCATGCCGTTTGTCTCACTGATTTTCATCCATATTGCCAGGACCCAACATCACATTAAAGCCGCAAGCAGTTTTAAATGACTTTTTTTCCTTTAACCACTTCAGCCCCGGAAGGATTTACCCCCTTCCTGACCAGAGCACTTTTTACAATTTGGCACTGCGTCGCTTTAACTGCTAATTGCGCGGTCATGCAATGCAGTACCCAAATGAAATTTGCGTCCTTTTCTTCCCACGAATAGAGCTTTCTTTTGATGGTATTTGATCACCTCTGCCGTTTTTATTTTTTGCACTGTACACGGAAAAAGACCGAAAATTTTGAAAAAAAATGATATTTTCTACTTTTTGTTCTAAAAAAAATCCAATAAACTCAATTTTAGTCATACATTTAGGCCAAAATGTATTCGGCCACATGTCTTTGGTAAAAAAATGTCAATAAGTGTATATTTATTGGTTTGCGCAAAAGTTATAGCGCCTACAAACTAGGGTACATTTTCTGGAATTTA
The DNA here is from genome assembly GCA_037952925.1 of Lithobates clamitans. Taxonomy (NCBI): domain Eukaryota; kingdom Metazoa; phylum Chordata; class Amphibia; order Anura; family Ranidae; genus Lithobates; species Lithobates clamitans. The sequence continues at coordinate 332,853 of JBBGZY010000188.1, forward strand.
CACAGCCTTTAATTTATGACTGCCTATGTCGTTTCTTGAGGTGCTAAAATGGCAGGGCAGTACAAAACCCCCACAAGTGACCCCATTTTGGAAAGTAGACACCCCAAGGAATTGGCTGAGAGGCATGTTGAGCCCATTGAATATTCATTTTTTTTGTCCCAAGTGATTGAATAATGACAAAAAAAAAAAATTACAAAAAGTTGTCACTAAATGATATATTGCTCACACAGGCCATGGGCCTATGTGGAATTGCACCCCAAAATACATTTAGCTGCTTCTCCTGAGTATGGGGATACCACATGTGTGGGACTTTTTGGGAGCCTAGCCGCGTACGGGGCCCCGAAAACCAATCACTGCCTTCAGGATTTCTAAGGGCGTAAATTTTTGATTTCACTCCTCACTACCTATCACAGTTTTGAAGGCCATAAAATGCCCAGATGGCATAAAACCCCCCCAAATGACCCCATTTTGGAAAGTAGACACCCCAAGCTATTTGCCTTGAGGCATGTTGAGTCCATGGAATATTTAATATTTTGACACAAGTTGCGGGAAAGTGACACATTTTTTTTTTTTTTTGCACAAAGTTGTCACTAAATGATATATTGCTCACACAGGCCATGGGCATATGTGGAATTGCACCCCAAAATACGTTTAGCTGCTTCTCCTGAGTATGGGGATACCACATGTGTGGGACTTTTTAGGAGCCTAGCCGCGTATGGGGCCCCGAAAACCAATCACCGCCTTCAGGATTTCTAAGGGTGTAAATTTTTGATTTCACTCTTCACTGCCTATCACAGTTTCGGAGGCCATGGAATGCCCAGGTGGCACAAACCCCCCCCAAATGACCCCATTTTGGAAAGTAGACACCCCAAGCTATTTGCTAAGAGGCATGGTGAGTATTTTGCAGCTCTCATTTGTTTTTGAAAATGAAGAAAGACAAGAAAAAAAATTATTTTTTTTCCTTTTTTCAATTTTCAAAACTTTGTGACAAAAAGTGAGGTCTGCAAAATACTCACTATACCTCTCAGCAAATAGCTTGGGGTGTCTATTTTCCAAAATGGGGTCATTTGGGGTTTTTTTTTGCCACCTGGGCATTCCATGGCCTCCGAAACTGTGATAGGCAGTGAAGAGTGAAATCAAAAATTTACCCCCTTAGAAAGCCTGAAGGCGGTGCTTGGTTTTCGGGGTCCCGTGCGCGGCTAGGCTCCCAAAATGTCTCACACATGTGGTATCCCCGTACTCAGGAGAAGCAACAGAATGTATTTTGGGGTGTAATTTCACATATTCCCATGGCATGTTTGAGCAATATATCATTTAGTGACAACTTTGTGCAAAAAAAAGAAAGAAATTGTCTCTTTCCCGCAACTTGTGTCACAATATAAAATATTCCATGGACTCGACATGCCTCTCAGCAAATAGCTTGGGGTGTCTACTTTCCAAAATGGGGTCATTTGGGGGGTTTTGAACTGTCCTGGCATTTTATGCACAACATTTAGAAGCTTATGTCACACATCACTCACTCTTCTAACCACTTGAAGACAAAGCCCTTTCTGACACTTTTTGATTACATGAAAAAATTATTTTTTTTTGCAAGAAAATTACTTTGAACCCCCAAACATTATATATTTTTTTAAAGCAAATGCCCTACAGATTTAAATGGTGGGTGTTTCATTTTTTTTTTCAAACAGTATTTGCGCAGCGATTTTTCAAACGCATTTTTTGGGGAAAAAACACACTTTTTTAAATTTTAATGCACTAAAACACACTATATTGCCCAAATGTTTGATTAAATAAAAAAGATGATCTTAGGCTGAGTACATGGATACCAAACATGACATGCTTTAAAATTGCGCACAAACGTGCAGTAGCGACAAACTAAATACATTTTTAAAAGCCTTTAAAAGCCTTTCCAGGTTACCACTTTAGATTTACAGAGGAGGTCTACTGCTAAAATTACTGCCCTCGATCTGACTTTCGCGGTGATACCTCACATGCATGGTGCAATTGCTGTTTACATTTGACGCCAGACCGACGCTTGCGTTCGCCTTAGCGCGAGAGCAGGGGGGACAGGGGTGCTTTTTTTTTTTTTTTTTTTTTTTTTATTATTTTTTTGCTTTTTTATCTTATTTTTAAACTGTTCCTTTCATTTTTTTTTAATCATTTTTATTGTTATCTCAGGGAATGTAAATATCCCCTATGATAGCAATAGGTAGTGACAGGTACTCTTTTTTGAAAAAATTGGGGTCTATTAGACCCTAGATTTCTCCTCTGCCCTCAAAGCATCTGACCATACCAAGATCGGTGTGATAAAATGCTTTCCCAATTTCCCAATGGCACTGTTTACATCTGGCAAAATCTAAGTCATAAAATGCTCGTAGCTTCCGGTTTCTTAGGCCATAGAGATGTTTGGAGCCACTCTGGTCTCTGATCAGCTCTATGGTCAGCTGGCTGAATCACCGGCTGCATTCTCAGGTTCCCTGTTGAGACAGGAGAGCCAGAGAAAAACACGGAAGACGGTTGGGGGGGATTCCCTCCCACTGCTTGTAAAAGCAGTCTAGAGGCTAATTAGCCGCTAGGATTGCTTTTACATGAAAGCCGACCGCTGGCTGAAAAGAATGATACCAAGATGATGCCTAAACCTGCAGGCATCATTCTGGTATAACCACTCAAAGTCGTGAATGGTGTACCTGAAGACCAAAAAATGGTTAACAATAAAGCACAGTAAACGGTAAAGTATAAAAAATTGCATACCTGAAAAGCAAACATGATAAAACATAATAACAATAAAACATTGCAGAATAGAATACAGTAAAAAAGAGCAGAACAATAGAGAGAATAGAGAGAGAGAGAACAATAAAACGACAACTATTTTTTTTTTTTTTATATTATTGTTTGTGTTTTTTTTTTTTTTTTTTTTTTTTACACTTTTTTTTGTAACTGTAACCGGTTCCAGGTTCGGGTCTCTCAAAATGCGATGGCATCTTGGGAGACCCTGTGAAAGTGTGCATAGTCTGTGCAATGCTGTACCCTACGCTAATACTCAACTAGTGAATGGTAGCGTTCAAAACATTCACCAATGCAAAGACCAGGATTGTCAGGACAGGAGGGAAAATAATAGCGGGTGTCACGCCTATATCCGCGCTTGCTGCAGACACAACATCTTTTTTGGGGGGTTTGTTGGGTAAGGGTACTCGGGAGGACATAATGAAAATGCCTCTCATGCAGCTGACTGCATTTGGTTGGGGATGTGAATGGGGGAAGTACGGGCGCTGCAGAAGCGGTGGGTTCCCAATTAGGATTGGCGAATGCAGCAGGAAGGGCATTATGGGCACGACGGGCCTGTGTTTGTCTTTTTGGTGGCAGCGGGACACTACTTGTGCTTGCCACATCACCAGCTTGAACTGCACTTATGGGACTCGCCACGTCACCAAGTGTTACTGCAGTGCTGGTTTGACCACGACCAGGGTGTACTAGGCCGCTGGCGCTTGCCAGTTCACCAAAACGCTACCAAAAAATCTGTTAGCGATCGCAGGGATCAGGCCTGACTCTGCGAATGCTGCAGTTATGTGTTTAGTGTTTTGTAAGTGACAGTGATCGATCGATACTGCACTTGGGTGGGCTGGGCCGGGCCAGGCGGAGGGGCAAAACGCAGGTGCTAGCAGATATCTGGGCTGATCCCGCTAACACTGCGTTTTTGGGAACCCTAAACTGCTGGGGACGCCATTATAGATCTGATCGGATCAGATATTGATGCGATCAGATACTATACCACTAAGGGAGGCGTATGCTGCGTGCGTGGGTGTTAGCAGTGCTGGCGTTAACCTGACGTTGCCTGGGGCTGGTGCTTCCCAGTTCACCAAAACGCTACCAAAAAAACTGTTAGTGATCGCAGGGATCAGGCCTGACTCTGCGAACGCTGCAGTTATGCGTTTAGTGTTTTGTAAGTGACAGTGATCGATCGATACTGCACTTGGGTGGGCTGGACTGGGCCGGGCGGAGGGGCAAAATGCAGGTGCTAGTAGGTATCTGGGCTGATCCCGCTAACACTGCGTTTTTGGGAACCCTAAACTGCTGGGGACGCCAGTATAGATCTGATCGGATCAGATATTGATCCGTTCAGATACTATACCACTAAGGGAGGTGTACGGTGCGTGCGTGGGTGTTAGCGGTACTGGCGCTAATCTGACGCTGCCTGGGGCTGGTGCTTGCCAGTTCATCAAAACACTACCAAAAAAACTGTTAGCGATCGCAGGGATCAGGCCTGACTCTGCGAACGCTGCAGTTATGCGTTTAGTGTTTTGTAAGTGTCAGTGATCGATCGATACTGCACTTGGGTGGGCAGGGCTGGGCCGGGCGGAGGGGCAAAACGCAGGTGCTAGCAGGTATCTGGGCTGATCCCGCTAACACTGCGTTTTTGGGAACCCTAAACTGCTGGGGACACTAGTATAGATCTGATCGGATCAGATATTGATCCGTTCAGATACTATACCACTAAGGGAGGCGTATGCTGCGTGCGTGGGTGTTAGCAGTACTGGCGCTAATCTGACGCTGCTTGGGGCGACGCATATCACCGCCGGGCGATCAGGGGGCTAAACCTTTATTCGGTAATAAACGGCGGGTGCCCTGACACTATAAAAAATAAACAAACTAACCAGCGTCACCCGTAACAGTTATACGGTGATCAGTGGTGAAAGGGTTAACTAGGGGGCAATCAAGGGGTTAAAACCTTTATTAGATAGTATATGGGGGTCCCTGTCGCTATAAAACGCTGACGGCGAACCTAAATATTTACGTCCCTAACTAGCGTCACCAGCGACACTAATACAGCGATCAGAAAAATGATCACTTAGCGACACTGGTGACGGGGGGTGATCAAGGGGTTAAAACTTTATTAGGGGGGTTAGGGGGGTACCCTAGACCTACAGGGGGCTAACACTCACTGTCCTAACACTTCTAACTGTCACAAACTGACACCATGCAGTAATCAGAAAAAAATAAAAATAAAAAAAACAAAACACTGCTTGGTGTCAGTTTGACAGGGGGGAGGGGTGATTGGGGGGGATCGGGGGGGCGATCGGGGGGGGGGATCGGGGGTGTAAAGTATGCCTGGCATGTTCTACTGTGTGTGTGTGTGTATGTTTTGTGCACTCACTTGTCTTCTCTCCTTGGCGCCGGAACGGAAACTGCCGAGCCGAGGAGAGATGACATCACATCGTCTGCATCTGTGTACTATACAGAGGCAGAGGATGTTTCTCATTGGTTGGGAGCGATCGTGAGGGGGGGCCACGATCGGATGGCCTCCCCCTCATCTCTGATCGCTGCCAGACAAAAGCCGACCGCCGCTGGCACCGGGGGGTCCGATCGGACCCCCCACCCGCGGGAAGGCAGGTACGTGATTTTGCCTGCCCGTGCCGCTCTGTTCACGTATATATGCGTGAGGCGGTCGGCAAGTGGTTAAAAATGACATTTTGTGCAGGGACTGTTCTAAGCACGGGAAACACGCGCCACTTTACAGGCATACTATAGACACCCCCCAGGTACTATATTTAAAGGAATATTTCACTTTTTTTACTTTAAGCATCATTAAAATCACTGCTCCCGAAAAAATTGCCATTTTTAAAAGTTTTTTTTGCATTGATACATGTCCCCTGGGGCGGGACCCGGGTCCCCAAACCCTTTTTAGGACAATACCTTGCAAATTAGCCTTTAAAATAAGCACTTTTGATTTTGAACGTTCGAGTCCCATAGACGTCAATGGGGTTCTAACGTTCGTGCGAATTTTCGGTCCGTTCGCAGGTTCTGGTGCGAACCGAACCGGGGGGTGTTCGGCTCATCCCTACTCTCAACCCAGAAAAATCCTATTCTAGCACCTACCTTCTAGTAGAGGGTGCTACAAATATATATTGTAGAGGATCAGAGGGGTGAACAGCTGGCTCAGAGACAGTCCACTAAAATTAAAAATTTATTCAGCAAACTGGCAAAAAGAAACAGAAAACACGACAGGATGTCTTGTCACACAGTTGTGCACACAGGTAAAGCTCACAGCTCCGCAGCATACAGGCTTACAGGCAATAGTTCATGGCTCTAATCAGAGCTACAGTCTTTTATGTGGTTAAGCTCACCCAGCAAGTACACAATCACCCAGCAAGTACAAAATCCAGCAATGGAACTTTTCCACACAGTGTGCTGCTGTGTCTCTTTCTCCTACTCAAACAGCTCTCCTCTGACACTTTCAGCCCAGCTGACAATAAGCAGGTCTGAAGGGGAAGTATCTGCCCTCTTCGATTAACCCCTTCTTAACCCTGCCCTAGGCTGACCCTCTACAATATATACTCTGCATTCAGTGTAGCCTATATCTACAGTTCATTCTGTGGTGTACTGTTTCTAATACAATTCAGGCAGTGTACACAGTATCTAATACAGTGTGTACCGTTTCTACTACACTTCTGGTGGTGTACACAATATACAATACAATGCAGCTATTGTACACTTTCTAATACACTTCAGGCGATGTACACAGTATCTAATTCAGTGTAGTGTGGTGTTGAAAAACAAAAAATACATTATGTCCGGAAGGCCACCAAGGAGAGGCAGACTTTCACAGGCCACTAAAAGAAGGCAAGCAGCCTCTGTGTCTACAGTCAACAGTGGTGGTCGTGGACATGGTACATCCTCTGCAGGTGGCGGTGGGGCACGTTTGTGCTTTTTTGCTGCTGCTGACCATGTTGGTGGAGTGGATAATGAAGCAGTCCTCATCCTCCTCATCCTCTGTTACCCAGGCTCAGAGTAGTTTGCCTTCCAACGCAGCTGCCAAAGTGGCCTTTTTCACCTTGTCCACAGTCACTCCTTCCGTAGCCCCACCATCATGCATGGAGGAGTCCCCAGAATTATTCGACCACTGTGTCATTTATATGCTGCTGGAGGATATGCAGCGATTTGAAGGCTCCAATGTTGGTTCCCACTTTGAGGAAGGGAGTAACGTGAGCCTAGAGAGAGGGGGTGCCACAGAAGGACAAGAAACAACTGGCAGTCATGTTTCACAGCAGGGCCCATTCCTGCGCCCAACAAGAGTATATGTGAGGGGTTACAGTGTTGTGGCACCACCACCACCACCACCACCACCCAAGGCTCGATTTTTCTGCTCCTGTTTAACAGGGGCATGTAATTACAACTTTTGATATAATATTTCACAGCAGGGCCTGTTCCAGCGCCCAACACAAATATCTGTGAGGGGTTACAGTGTTGTGGCACCAGCACCACCACCACCACTCAAGGCTCAATTTTTCTGCCCCTGTTTAACAGGGGCATGTAATTACAACTTTTGTGACAATATTTCACAGCAGGGCCCGTTCCAGCACCCAACACAAGTATCTGAGAGGGGTTACAGTGTTCTGGTACCACCAACACCTAAGGCCCAATATTCTGCAGAGTATATAGGGCAGGCTGTATAGTATATATGCTGCTGTTCAGAGTATATAGTGCTGGGGGACCCCCAGTTCATTTTTTTAAAAATTTAGACCTGAAGGGCCTGGTATGGATTTTTTTTGGGGGGGCCATACATGCCATTTTTTGGGGGGTATTTTTGCTATTTTTATCTATATTGCCGGGATCCGTCAATACATTACAGCCGTGAGAAGTTTTAAATTATATTTTTTCCTTTAGAAATGTAATTTTGCTGCGGCACTGTTATAAACATAGGAAAGATGCGCTATTTTACAGGCATACTAAGGACAACCCCCCAGGAACGATATTGAAAGGAATATTTCATTTTTATTGTTTCACTTTAAGCATTATTAAAATCACTGCTCCTGAAAAACCCGCAGCTTTAAAAACTTTTTTTGCATTGATACATGTCCCCTGGGGCAGGACGGGGGTCCCCAAACACTTTTTAATGGCAATAACTTGCATATAAGCCTTTAAAATTAGCACTTTTGATTTTTCACATTCGTGTCCCACAGACTTTAACAGTGTTCACGTGTTCAAACAAATTTTTTGCCTGTTCGCAGCAGAACTTCTGCTGCGAACCGAACCGGGGGGTGTTCGGCTCATCCCAACACAACACACAGGAACAGGGCTGAGGCTCTCAACCAGCTGGAGTTCCCTCCCCTGTCACCTTTTTTCTCACCGTGTCAGGAAAACTTGTCAGGATTGATTCATACTGATAGCCGAGGACCAAAGCAGCAGATGGAAATGACACTTAATGCTCTTAATTGAGACAAGTACACTCTGCAGAAGGATATACTTTGTTCCTATTTCATGTCTGAGGTTTACAACCACTTTAAGTGTAACCCACCAATCCGGCCATCTCTGTTGTCGCTGGATACTTGCATTCAATATCCCTAATGCAGCGTACACACGGTCGGACTTTTCAACCGGACTGGTCCGACAGACCGAGTCTGGCGGACAATCCGATCGTGTGTGGGCTTCACCGGACCTTAAGTGGACTTTTCCAATCGAAAATCTGACGGACTTTAGATTTGGAACATGCTTCAAATCTGTACGTCGTCGCTCGTCTGTATGCTAGTTCGATGGACGAAATCCGACGCTAGGGTAGCTATTGGCTACTGGCTATCAACTTCCTTATTTTAGTCCGGTGTACGTCATCACGTACGAATCAGTCGGACGTTGGTGTGATCATGTGTAGGCAAGTCAGTTCGTTAAAAAGTCCATCAGAAGTCCGTCAAAAGTCCATTGAAAGTCTGTCAGAAAGTCCGTCGGACCAGTCCGGTCAAAAGATCCGCCCGTGTGTACGCGGCTTTACACTTTTATGCAATTGATCATCCACTGCTCCTCAAAAATCTTCCCTCCCTTGGCCTCCAAGACTCTGCTTTTTCTGGTTCTCCTCCTACCGATCTAAGCACTCCTTCAGTGTTACCTACAACTCCATCTCCACCTCTACTCTTTCTTTCTATAGGAGTCTGCCAGGGCTATATCCTCTGACCTATTCTATTGTCTAACTACACCTCCTTCCTTGGTCAGTTGATTGCCTCCCATGAAATATCAGTATGGACGTCACACGTTTCTCTAAATCTCAAAGCGTTCCAAAGCTGAGCTCATAATAATTTCTCCACTCCGTGCCCCCTCCTTTGACTTATTCAATCAAGTTTACTAGCATAACTACCAGTACTTCTCCTCATTCCAGGGTGACCTCCCCTTCCAGCTCTACAGCTAATCACTGTCAAAATCTTGCTGCCTTCAGTTCAATAACACTTTTAAAATATTACTTTTCTTAACCAATGACACCACCAAGATACTTATTCACTCCATTTTTATGTCTCACCTGTCTCATCTTGAGTATTGCTAGTCCCTCCTGCAGCGCTGATCAATTTATTCTGATGAGGGAGGGCGTCCCGCTGTCAAAATACAATGACACAGCAAGGAGGATTCCCGCTTCCACATCAAATGTGTGGATGGAGGAAATCGGGTCAATTTTTTTCATTTAACCTGCTGGCTGAATGAAAAAAACTTACCCATGTATGGCTAGCTTTAGCCTATGGGTGACATCACCGCTTAGGCATTCCAGCCATTGCCATTGTTGGAACACTCTCTGTTATCCCCTGTAGCTGGCACTGGCTGACACAGGGGTGATTACGTGACTGGAACAGAGTGGCCTGAGAATAAGTAGGTATACGTATCTTTTTTCTACAGGATAGTTAGTTTAGGTGTTAGAATGGGGTGGGAGCAGTTCTACAAGTAGATTTTCCTAAGGGAGATTTTACCTTGGAATTCCACTTTAAACCCCTGCCAGGTTTGTTTTTTTATTGTTGTCTGTATCCACAAAGAGATTTACTCAATCTCTCTGATCTGATGACCATTGTTAAGTTCTCCTCAGAACAGGAACAGAAGAGAAAACTTCCAATAGGGAAATTTGTTCTGGTGACAACTGTCTAAATTGGCATTTCCTTCCATTTAAAGAGAACTTTTCTCACTTCCTGTTAAAGCTACAGGGCAAAACATTATGTTAAATCTCCCTTAGGGTGCACAGAAGACAAGAAAAAGTTACATGGGTTTTAACTTTAGCTATACTTGTCTATGTAAACCCTAAGGAGCAAAGAAAATAACTGGTATAGTGGAGCATGTGACTCACTATATATCATTGGTGGGCAGTCACGTGGGGCATGTAAACTGTCTTTAGCTCTTTGTAAGCCCTAACCAGAATGATTCAGAGCTTACACAGGTCTTCCTTTCCTCTTTCCTAGTGGCTTAACAAAGCAGTGAGGGGGTGAATAAAGGTGGATATGTGCTCCTGGAGAGGGATCAGCATTAAATCATAACGGTGGAGAACCATTGCATTTTTTTGGAACACATTAACACCAATTTGCTTTACTAGTTGCCTTTGTTAGTTGCCTGGATTTAAAATAATTATAAAGTGATCAGTATATTGCATTGCATGTTCCATTAACTTTTTTATTTAACAAATACTTGACATAAATGTAGAGGAGTCTTTTGAAATCTATATATGGAATTAGCAAGGATGGAGAGGGTCTTTTGATAAACATATCTTTACATAATATACAACATAATATTGTTCATGAGAATGCCCACCACGTCAAGGAACATACAGAAGAGTTCAGTGGCTCTCCTGGCAGCTTGAACTGTCTGGCTGTCAGACCACAATGCTTTAACTTGGAAAGATGTACTCCGGAAGTGAGCCAGTGAAGCATGCACACTTGGGGTTGACCTATGTCCCAACCATCTAAAGTCTCACACTGTGCTTTTCTTCTGGGGATCCTTTTCTACCCTTCAAAGAGTAATTTTCTATAATGTTGGAAAAGGTAACAAAGTTGTCATTAAGTGACACATTGCTGGCCACTTTCCAGCCTTACGGGTGCATCCAACTTTACAGATAATACCTCTTCTGAATTTAAATGTGCATACTGTAAGGAAGTAATAGAGACCTATGTTTTTTTATCTGGTGACCTCTTCAGTGTATTTTTCATTTCTTTCTCAAGAAGACAAGAATGAAATGTTAATGATCTGTTGGTATAGGAATATATATAACCGCTCCTAATATCCTCTACCCCACTGCGCCAATAAAAATAAAGATTCAGAATGTGTATAATAAAGAGCTGCCACTTTTGTAAAAAATGTGAGATAATAAAAATCAAACCTATAACAATAAATGAACATAGGAAGAAATAAGTGGCGCTGATAAATGCGGTGAATAACCGTGAATCAAAAATACTGAAACAATGATTCTATAGTTATAAATAATGAATATCACCCAATGACAAGTAAAAAAAAAATCTATATAATGATATAGTCCATAAATATATAAGATGAAAAACAGATGAAAAAGAGACTTCAGTCTTCTTAAGCTCTTAATCTTCCACCACACCAACGTGCTTGTGACACCTCTCCCTCTGAAAAACGCACTCACCAGCTTGTATTGCCTCCCACTCTCGTGTTTGGCTAAAATAGTGATTGAACCACACCTGGGTTACAAACGACCATCCATAGTAATCCGTGACTCAAGTCAAAATAGCTCCATATGTGAAAAATAAAATGAACAAAGTGCCCCACATAGCGTGATAATGTTTCAACCAGTTTAATTAAAATCACACCAAAAACACTTCAAAGTTTACACTCACATTTCAAATGAAAAAAATAAGCCTCAAATGAATATCCACAGCAAACAAACAAACGATGGCTCAGTGGTGCACTGTGGTCACGGCGGACCTGAAGTGTGTGCTTGTGATGTGTCTCTCACCCCACTCCAAAGGCCCTGCTTTCGGTGTCAGTGTATAGTTTTTTTCACTTGTCACTGGGTGATATTCATTATTTATAACTATAGAATCATTGTTTCAGTATTTTTGATTCACGGTTATTTACCGCATTTATCAGCACCACTTATTTCTTCCTATTTTCATCTATTGTTATAGGTTTGATTTTTAAGAATGAAATGTTATAAAGCCCTTGCTGGCTAAACAAAGTTGACACACAAACAGTTGTGCATTATGCAAAACAAACTGTGTGTACGCTCTAGAAATATGCAGGACTTGTATAAGCTTTAGATAGAAATTACAAAGTAAACAGCATTATCATAGGATTATAATTTAAAATTTAAATCTTATTTCTACTCTTTTATTGTTAACTTCATCACAAGAAACATATTGTTTGGGGCGGGCGACTTATAGAAAGTGTCTGAGACCAACTTTGTCTTAAATGGAGCACAGCTAATACATTTTTATTTTCTAATCTATGTGGAAGAAATGAAAGGTAGACTCTGATTGATTGCTATGGGCAATGCCACTACTAGTTGTGCTACTAATTCTACCCGTAAATATAGCAGCTGTACTAAATCAGAAAAATCACTATGTTTACCTTAAAATATGTTCTGTGTAATTCCCTGAAACCATCTCTCTGTTTAGATCTTCATAAGATCAGTAGTAATAGTGTACTTCCTGAAGCCTGTTTTATGTAACATTTGCTTTCTCTGTTTATGCAGGGCCAGGACAAAGGGGAGCAGAAGGGGGATGTGCCCAGTCATAGCGTCTCTTTGTAGAGGGGGAACACGATAGGAGCTTCAGCCACTCCCTTCTCCTTGTGCATCACTGACAGGCGTGGCTCTTCATGAATTTAGTTTTCTAGAAGTCCATGGTACTCAGTATCCCACCCTCCAGCATCGGCCCTATGCTCACCACTGTCACTTCTATTCACAGAAACTAGCTGTCCGAGACAAGATCTGGGAAAGTGACTCTGAATGTACAAAAGATTCTCCAACCACTGTTTCATCAAGACCTTGGGGTCAATTTCAATGGACTTCTTGGTCGATCTTCCTCCCTCGAAAGAGATGAGCACTGTCTTGGTAGTTGTCTCACTAAGATGGCTCACTTTATATCTGTGAAGGGGGCACCCACTGCTGAACAAACTGTAGTTGATGGTTTGAGAAGTCTTTAAACTACATGGAATTTCTCATGATGTGATTTCTGACAGAGGAGTAAAGTTCATGACAGGAAAAAGCAGCAGGGATTGCCAGATCTGCGTGGCTACACTCAGGAAACTGGCACCAGATTGTATGCTTAGTTTATGCTTAGTTTATTCAGAGTGAAACAAAATTCTTACAAAACTTAGTGACAGAATACCTGACTATTAACTAACAAACAAAAGCCTAACTATCAATTAACTATATAAAAAATGGAGAACACAGAAAAGCAGGGAAAACTGGAGATGCAGGAAGCAGATGGGATGGGAGAACAAAAACTGGTATTAGGAACAAGGCAGAGTAGGTACAAGGCAACAGGGTACAGGGCTGGTGGACACTAGAATTACAACTCTCCGCCCAGGGAACCACAGTGCCAGGTGATCCAGGTCCTGATAGTTCACTTGACATTTTGGAAAAGCTGTTTATTAGCTTTAGGTGTAACAATGAATCTGTCCTCTGTTTTCATCCTCAGTCTAATGGTCAAACCAAGAGGACCAATCAAAATTTGGAGCAGTATCTTCAATGTTGTGTCAGCTATCTTCAGGATGACTAGGTGAACTATCTTTCTACAGCAAAGTTCACCTATAACAAATCTAAACATAGCACCACTTCTCAAAGTCCTTTTTCTTAAATACTGGGTATCATCCAGTTTTTATTTCTGATCTCCCTATCTCAACTCAAATTCCTGCTGTTACCAACAGATTAACTACATTTCAGGAGATTCAGGAGAAATTGATTGAAACGTTGAAGGAGGCTCAGGAATATTACAAGAAGGGTGCTGACAGACATCGCAGCTCACTCCCTACTTTTTATGTGGGTGACAAAGTTTGGTTATCTACCAAAAATGTGAAGATTCATATTCCATCTGCCATGTTGGGTCAAAAGCTTGTGGGACCTTTCCAGATCTCTGGCTCAAATCAACCTGGTCACCTTTCGCTTAAAAATTCTTGAAGATTTGCCCTGTTTTTCTCGTATTCTCGTATTCCTACTCAAACCACTTCATAAAAATCCTTTTTCTAGAAGAATACGCCCATCTCCTCCATCTGTTGAGATGCAGAGTGAAGAAGAATTTATGGTTGAAAGAATTTTTGATTCCAGGATCTTTAGGAACAAATTGCAGTATCTTGTTCAATTGGAAGGATATGGACCAGAGGAAAATTATTGGGAACCCGAGGAGAACGTTATTGCTCCAAGATTAACAAAAGAGTTCCACCAGAGGTTTCCTCACAAACCTGGTCCTAAGATGTCCAGGGGTTGTCTTGGAAGGAGGGGAGCACTATCAGGATATGGATCTGAACTTGTGACCTCTGTGGTGCCTGGCTGTGGCTCCTCTCACTGTGCCACCTGAGATGCTGGACAGTGCCTTGTCTGATCTCTTAGGACAATCTTGCTTTGTCTCATGTTTGTGGTGAACCTTGAACTCCTTATTTAAGCCATGTCTCTGCACTTCCTGTTTTCCAGATTAGTGTGCTCTCCCCTGCTCTCTCCAGCTGATATCTTGCTCCTTTGCGTACCTGCAACTGACCTTATTTCCACTACTATTCATTATCGACCTTTGGCTTGTTCCTCGACTACGCTTCTGCTTGATCCCAACCTATATCTGCTGCTGGACCCCAGCCTGCTGACTCCTGGTGCTGTGATCCTGAGGATCGTGACCTGATACTAACAAGCAGCAAAACCCATCTCCACCATCAGGAACTATGGTGAATACCAGTACTTAGCCCCCCTCCCCGCCTTGGGTGAGCCTACATCATCCACCAGGGTGACCTGCTTGTGTACTTATCCTGCTGGTCAGTGGGAGCCTCTCTACTGCTATAGCTACTGGTCTCTGAGCCTGATCCCTGGCTGTGTGTAGAAATCTTTACTTTGTCTACTTTGAAGTACTGACGCTAAGTGCATTTAAAGAACATGTAAACCCAACATTTCATATTTCTGATATGTGCCTACTGTACCGTGTACTTTTCTTTGTATTGCTTCCTTTGTGTGAAATCCCTTGTGTTCCTGCCAGTCCTCCCTGCTTTCTGTTTAAACACTGACCACACTAGCTCTGCTGAGATCCTGCTCTGCTCCAATGATCAGTCTTGTCTTGACACCCCCTACCCCCCTGCACAGGCTTTCACTGGGAAGCTTAGTGCACTACTGTTTCTACTCCCCTTGCTCTTCTACAGCTGAGAACAGAGGCAATGTGCTTATAAAAAAGGTATTTATAATTTTTGTTTGTTGTATTTTTTTATATCTATAGGCAGTCCCAGAGTTACAAACAAGATAGAGACTATAGGTTTGTTCTTAAGTTGAATCTGTTTGTAAGTAGGAACAGGTACATTTTTTAAGTGTAGCTCCAGCCAAAAAAATCTATTTTTAAGCTTTTTGGATAGCACAGGGAAGGGTTATCACCCCTGTAACATTTGTTTTGCAGTCTGTGCCCCTGTTCAGAAGATTTCACCTCACTTGTTGTCCCAATGACAATTTGATTTTGAAAATTTTGGGCTGTTAGGGAAACATCGACTGGTGATAAAGATTCAGTGGAGACAACTCTTTCCCATATTAACTCTTATGCCCCGTACACACGGTCGGACATTGATCGGACATTCCGACAACAAAATCTTAGGATTTTTTCCAACAGATGTTGGCTCAAACTTGTCTTGCATACACACGGTCACACAAAGTTGTCGGAAAATCCGATCATTCTGAACGCGGTGACGTAAAACACGTACGTCGGGACTATAAACGGGCCAGTAGCCAATAGCTTTCATCTCTTTATTTATTCTGAGCATGCGTGGCACTTTGTGTGTCGAATTTGTGTACACACGATCGGAAATTCCGACAACGTATTTTGTTGTCGGAAAATTTTACAGCTGCTCTCAAACTTTGTGTGCCGGAAAATCCGATGGAAAATGTGTGATGGAGCCTACACACGGTTGGAATTTCCGACAACAGAGTCCTATCACACATTTTCCATCGGAAAATCTGACCGTGTGTACGGGGCATTACAGGAGTAAATTTCCCTTCCTAGGGGTAGATTTCCTCCCACCTCCTATTGTCTCCCTCCGTTTGTAAGTAAGAGTCGTTTGTAAGTCGGATGTTTGTAAGTAGTGGACTGCCTGTATACACAAATGTTTTGCCTTCCATTTATATTTTAATCTGAATGGATTGATTTACAAGGTGAGGGTTTACAATCACTTAAACTCATTGTCATGGCTCCACATTGGCTTTGAGGAGTGTGATATTCTCTGTTCGTCTGCTAGTTGGCGTTTTGTGGCCTTGGCCTTTTTTCTTGGTTATTGGCATTGGTGGCCTGGCTGTTTGGACCCAGGTTCTGAAAGACAGGGGACTTTTGAATTCTGTAATTCTGAGTATGTTAAAAGCTTGTATATCTTTGTATCACTAGGTTTAGCTTTGGATTTCTGCTGGTCTTTCCCATGTGTCTTTTGGTGGGTAATGGTCTTTCCTTCCTCAAGTTGGGGGTACAACAACATTGACCCTTAGCACCATTAAATGTTTGGTCTCTGCATTCTGTTCTTTTCCAATTTTCTCTCGCTAATCAATTTATCACGTACCTGGTGGAGACTAGAATGTGATGGAGGCCTCCTTTGCTCCTCCCGCCTACACTCCTGAAGGTGGGAACAGAAAGTGAAAAGGCAAGGAGTGGCATGAGTGCCGAGTAGCTGGCTGGTAATGTCCCCTCCGAAGGTGGGTAGAGCTGGCAGTCACGATCCTTGAAGCAGGAAGCGGAAGCAGCTGGGCACCAGAGCGTGGACAGGAGCAGAACCAGGAGAAGAGCAGCAGTCAGCAACAACCGAACAGCAGGACACCGAATCAGCATGCAAAAGGAAGTCCAGAAGGCAGGCCAAGGTCGGGTAACAGCCAGGCAAAGCGGTACCAATTCAGCAGGCAGATCAAGTCCAATAAACAGGCTGAAGTCAGGATACCAGGAAACAAGTAAAGGAGCAAGCAGAGGGGAAGTCCAAAGATGAGCCGGGTCATACACGAATAAACAGGAACACAGGATCAGGACTTGGTAGTTCAGGAAGGAGCTGAAGATCATCCAGCACTTTTTTGCAGTAACAGAGCAGTTTAAATAGGCCACTGGGCGCCAAGTGCTAATTGGTGTGTGCACGCACGTGCACCCGCACACTCATTCGCGCACCAATGTGCGCACGCGAACATACCCGTGCATGATGAACTGGCATTGCGGGCATTCTGTTGGTCCTTTGCTCATGAATATTAGCACAGGTGCAATGTGTGCGAGCATGAGTAGGTATCTACACTGGCCTTTTGGTGGTGGAGGTCTGGTTTACCTTACATTGCCCCCCCAATGGGCAGCCTCCGGATGCCCATCTGAGACATCTTTGCAGGATGGGTTTGAAAAAACTTCCTTACTAGCCTTGGAGCATGGACATTGTCTTCTGGTTCCCACAAACTCTCCTCAGGACTGTACCCTTTCCATTTGATCAAATACTGAATATGGCTACCCCTCTTCCTACGATCAATAATGGCCTCAATTTCATACTCTTCTTCATCAGCAATAGTAACAGGTGCTGGAGGGCCAGGATTACAGCCAGGGAAGGGATCTGGTACAGTAGGCTTTAGTAAAGATACATGAAAGACTGGATGAATCTTATACTTTTCTGGAAGCAAAAGTTCATAAGCTGTTGGATTTATTTTTCTCTTTACAGCAAATGGGCCAATGTACTTGGGAGAAAGTTTTTTGGAAGGACAAGCCATTTTCAGATTAGTGGTTGATAACCAAACTCTGTCACCGGGTTAAAGATCCAGATCACCCCTTCTCTTTCTATCAAAAAATTTCTTGTTATCCTGTTGGGCCTTGGCAATAGCTTCTTGTAGAATTTATTGTTGGTTTGTAGAAACAACAGTCGCTCCTGGACTGCTGGAACATAAGAATCAAAGACTGCATCAGGCAAAAAAAGGGGTTGAATCCGAAGTTTGCGAAGAATGGCGCTTGACCTGTAGCTGAGTGGACAGAATCGTAAGCTAATTCAGCTAGCGGAAGAAGCGAAGCCTAGTCATCCTGTGTAAACGAAGAAAAACACCAAAGATACTGTTCTAAGGTCTGATTTGTACGTTCTGTCTGACCATTCATCTGGGGGTGATATGCTGAAGATAACCATGACTCAATTTTAAGTGCTTTACAAAGTTCTTTCCAGAATTTGGACGTAAACTGCACTCCTCGGTCAGAAGTTATACTCCGTGGAACCCCATGCAACCGTACTATGATAAATGCTTGTACAGTCTCTGAAGCAGTTGGTGTTCCAATCATTGGTATAAAATGGGCCATTTTAGATAGCCTATCAACTATCACAAAAATAGTGGAAACATTTTCAAAGGTGGGAGTTCGACAATGAAGTCCATGTTAATCATCTTCCAGGGATTGCTAGGAATGGGCAAAGGCCTTAACAAACCCCAAGCTTTGGTTTTGTCCCCTTTGCTCCGGATACAGATCTCACAACTCCTCACATACTTCTTCTGACAATCAAGTCTCAGTCTCAGAAGGATCGTTGTAACAGTTCCAAAGTCTTATGGATCCCAAAATGCCCTGCCAAGGGGTGGTCATGGCATAGACTGGCGCAAACTTGAAGGTACAAAAACTCTTTGCTCTTGGAGGAACAATCCATCCTGTTCCTGCAACTGGAAGTCCTGCGGTGGCCCTCCTCCCTAGAAGCTTGTTTAAGCTGTGACACCAGATCTCCTTGTAGTAACAGAAAATTTTGTGGAGAAAGAATCGTATCAGGTTGGGTAATTTCTTTCTCTTCCGGAAACATACGTGACAGGGCGTCAGGTTTCCCATTTTTAGAGCCTGGTCTGTAGGTTATATGGAATTTAAATTGTGAGAAAAACAAGGTCCACCTGGCCTGACGAGGTTTTAGGCGTCTGGCTGTATGGAGGTATTCCAGATTTTTATGATCAGTAAAAATAAGGATTGGGTGACATGCTCCCTCAAGCAAATAGCGCCATTCCTCCAGAGCAGCCTTGATGGCAAGTAACTGACGATCTCCCACATCGTAATTTTTCTCTGAAACGCTGAGTTTCCTAGAGAAGAAGGCCAAGGGGTGCAGGAGAGATTTAGCGCCTTGTCGTTGGGATAAGATGGCACCCACTGCGTTCTCAGAAGCATCCACCTCAAGAACATAGGGTAATGCAGGATCAGGATGTTGTAAAATTGGTGCTGATGTGAAGAGAAGTTTCAATTTATCAAAGGCGAGTTGTGCTGCTGAATTCCACTGAAATTGGGTGTTCTCATTAGTAAGCTGAGTGATGGGGCTGATGATGGCTGAAAAGTTTTTGATAAATTTACGGTAAAAGTTAGCGAATCCAATAAATCTCTGGGTTCCCCTTCGGTCAGTTGGCTCTGGTCACTCAAGGATGGCACTAACTTTTTGTGGGCCCATTGCCTGATGTTGCCTGATGTTGAGATAATAAGCCCCTAGAACTGGATTGTTTCTTCCTCTTTCTTGCGTATAACTGGTGTTCTTAACTCGCAGTCTGTGTTCCTCTATGGAAGGGGAGAATGTGAGTATATCGTCGAGATACACGATCATTAAGAGGTCGAGAAAGTTTCTAAAAACATCATTGACAAGATGCTGAAAAGTAGCTGGGACATTACATAGTCCAAATGGCATAACTAAGTATTCAAAGCCCAAAACGGGTACGGAAGGCCATTTTCCATTCATCCCCTTTCCGAATTCTCGCCAGGTTTTATGCACCCCGTAGATTAAGTTTTGTGAATACTTTTGCTGCTCTGAAGCGCTGGAAAAGTTCTGGAACAAGTGGAAGGGGGTATCTGTTTTTAATGGTTATTTTGTATATTTCTCTATAGTCCACACAAGGTCTCAAGGTGTGATCTTTTTTTCAACAAAAAATATGCCAGCCCCAGCAGGCGATGTGGATTGACAAATAAATCCCCTTTCTAGGTTCTCGTCAATGTATAGGCGCAACGCCTCCAGCTCAGGTTCTGATAAAGGAAAGATCAAATGGAAAATGGGATCTCGGACCCGGGTAGCAGTTCAAACGGACAATCGTATGGCCAATGGGGTGGCAAAGTCTCGGCCTTCTTCTTATCAAACACATCTAAAAAATCACAGTAAACAGGTGGTACAAGATGTGAAACTGAAGTCTCTGGTTTCAGCTCCATTAGGGGCGCTGTGGTGGAGACCGCTTGGGGAAAGCAGTGCTGCTGGCAGTAAGTAGTAGGGAATGACACTGTTCCAGATTCCCAGTTTATTTGAGGGCTGTGTGCCTGCAAACATGGAATCTCCAAAATGATGGGGAACAAGGGAGATGGGATGATGTCCAGGTTTAAATATTCAGAATGACCCAAAGAGGTTACTACCAGTAGGGGAAAAGTTTCTTGCGTGACAGGTTCTGACTTGAGGTTTGAGCCATCCGCTAGATTAATCTTTAAATGTTCGTCTTAGTTTGCAGTGGAACGTGATGTTGTTTAGCAAAGGTGTAGTCCATAAAACAACTGCAGGCCCCGGAATCAATAATAGCTTGGGTTTAGATGCTCCTCCCTGGTAACTGCAGAAAGAATATCAGCAGAAGATGAGAGGAAATGTTCTTTACAGGACAGCTGGAAGCGTCAGGCGCGTGAGCAGTTTTTTGTGGCCTTACAGGGCAGTTGCAAAGGTAATGACCAACGCCCCCACAGTAAAGGCATAAGTCATTTTGCTGGCGTCTAAGTCTTTCTTTGGGCGACAGTGGTGAACGGGTAAGTCCCAAGTGTAGAGGTCCCCTTGTGAAGAAGGATGGGGGCGAGGTGTGAGTGCAGGTGTCGCTGAGGTCCAGGTAGATTGGGTATTGCCAAATTTTTCTGTCATTCTCTCTCGGAATCTGCGATCAAACCGAATGGAAAGCTGGATTAAATCCGAGAGCGTCTCTGGTGGATCTAGTCTGGCAAGCTCATCTTTTAGAGTTTCAGAAAGTCCCAGGCGGAACTGATATTGCAATGTTGCATCATTCCAGGCAGTGTCGAAACTTAACCACATAGTTCTCCACGGGCTGAGATCCCTGCCAAAGCGTGTGCAAGTTAGCCTCTGCTGTGGAGGTTCTTTGAGGATCATCATAGATCTCAGCCATGGCTGTGAAGAAAGAGGTAGTTGATCCAAGGACCGGACTAGTCTGCGGTTGTAACTCGAAATACAGCTGGCAGGTATTGCGAAAAGTTCGAAACTTGTAGCGATTTCCTGAAAAGCACTCCGGGATAGGTACTCGAGGCTCCAGGAAAGGAACTACTACAGTGGGTGCAGGAGCAGGTTTCCCAGGTAGAGGATCTTGAGATGCAGAAGATAAACGTCTTTCAAGCTGGACATAGGCCTCCTGAAGTCCGGCCACCGCTTGGGTTAAAATTGTGATTTGCTGGCATAGTGCTTCGGGCAAGGAGGTACCTCCTCCAGTCTCAGTCATGGCTGGATGATACTATCACGTACCTGGTGGAGACTGGAATGTGATGGAGGCCTCCCTTGCTCCTCCCGCCTACACTCCTGAAGGTGGGAACAAAAAGTGTAAAGGCAAGGAGTGGCACAAGTGCCGAGTAGCTGGCTGGTAATGTCCCCCCGAAGGTGGGTAGAGCTGGCAGTCACGATCCTTGGAGCAGGAAGCGGAAGCAGCTGGGCACCAGTGCAGGGACAGGAGCAGAACCAGGAGAAGAGCAGCAGTCAGCAACAACCGGGCAGCAGGGCACCGAATCAACATGCAAAAGGAAGTCCAGAGGGCAGGCCAAGGTCGGGTAACAGCCAGGCAAAGCGGTACCAAGTCAGCAGGCAGATCAAGTCCAATAAACAGGCCGAAGTCAGGATACCAGGTAACAAGTAAAGGAGCAACAGAGGGCAAGTCCAAAGACGAGCCGGGTCATACACGAATAAACAGGAACACAGAATCAGCACTTGGTAGTTCAGGAAGGAGCTGAAGATCATCCAACACTTGTTTGCAGTAACAGAGCAGTTTAAATAGGCCACTGGGCGCCAAGTGCTAATTGGTGTGTGCACGCGCGCGCACCCGCACACTCATTCACGCACCAATGTGCGCATGCGCACATACCCGTGCGCGACGAACTGGCATTGCGAGCATTCTGTTGGTCCTTTGCTCATGAATATTAGCACGGGTGCAATGTGTGCGCATGAGCAGGTATTTGCACTGGCCTTTTGGTGGTGGAGGTCTGGTTTACCTTACACAATTGCTCCTCCTGTTAGCCCTCTTCTTCAATAGTGGGATTTAAATCTAGTATTGTCAGAGTTTCAAAGATCTCCTTTTGAAACTTTTTATGACATCTCCTTGACATTGCTATCCCATAAGGTAGTCTTTCTATTGGCTATCACTTTGGACAGCATGGTTTCTGAATGATCAAGGAGCCCTATGTAATTTTAAACAAGGAGCCGATTGTTTTGAGACCAGGTCTTCCTTTTCCCCAAGGTTGTCTCTGACTTTCACCATAATGAGGATATTGTATTACCCTTGTTGTGCCTTGTACCAGTTCATCCCAAGAAAATCTCTGTCCATTGCCTGGTTTCTCCTTAACAAGGATATTGTGTTACCCTCATTATGTCTGACACCAGTTCATCCCAAAAAGATCACTCCCCGTTGTCTGGATCTAGTGAGGTTGTAGTGAGGGCTGTAAGGTTTTTTCTTCTCTGCCACTACATCAGAGGCAGGCAGAATCCCTATTTGTTATTCTAATCTAGAAGGTCCTAAAAGAGGTGAGTGTGTAGCCCTATTAATTGTGAATGCCTTTTTTCTCATTACAACCTGCATTACTAGAACAGTGAGTACCTCTTAGGCTGTTTTGTCCTTAGACCTCTATGACTCAGATCTGTAAGGCTGCAACCTGGTCTTCTTGTTTTGGGATTTTCTGTTGTTGGGCTCATTCACCTGTGCGTTTAGGGGTGTCTGCCTCTCAGTTTAAGCTGCTTTTGGATCTCCCTTTGTTGCCTAATAAAGCTGTGCCTCCAATGGACGATAAAGAAAATAGGATTTTTTACTCACCATAAAATTACTCTCTGAGTTCATTGAGGGACACAGCTACCTCTCTTCATATGATTTCCGCTTTAACTGAAAAGTCTAAGGTAGAAGGGCTTATAGCTGTTATGGGATGGGCCTTCAATTTATATATGCCTGGTGTCCATTTCTTTTGTAGCCAGCAGTATAACCCTTAGTTGCTTGATAAAGCTGTATCCCTCAAGGAACTCAGAGAAACTGATTTTACAATGAAAAAAAATGTTTCATTTACAAAGGTTTTATTAATGAATAACAAAAAAAATAGTACAATGTTACTATTTGCATTTAAAGAGAGACATGAAAATGTGCAGGTAGCATTTAGACAATAGAGTGGAACAAAGCGCACATTGGTTGGACAAAATTTCAAATATAGAGTGAAAATTATAAACAATGGGCACATACATAAAACAGGGAATGCAGAAACTGTTAACAAGGAGGAGCACTGAAGTACATAAAGTAATTATCAGAGGTTGAGGTGCCCTATTCCCCCAATCCATTACAGGAAAATAAAAAAAGGCCATGGGAGGCCATCCACAAAGAACCATTATGTGTAATAAACAGTCCAGAGAAGGTAGCAAAAAAAGGGAGAAAGTAAAAGAAGAAAAGAAGAAAAAAAAATGGGGAAGAAGAGAACAGGAAAATAGAACAAAAGAAAGTGTCTATGGGCTTAAAAAAGAAGAGCCTAAAAAAGGGCTTCTCTTAAAGTTGGAGTGTAATATGCACGAAGCAAGGTGTAGACCCAAATCCATATTCTGTTCACTTTCCGGAAGCAAGTTGAGGGATAATTGGAGACAATTTGAGCTAGTCAATCCGATGTGTAGTACCAGTGATATAACACTGTATGCATTCTCAAGGATGAGAACATTTTTCAAGCATTTGGATACAGCCAAAGTCATAATCCACTGTCCTGAGGATCCAACTCCATCCCCAGTTCGCTTTCCGACTGTTGCTTATACTGTCGCACAGGAGGTTATTTAGTAGAGATTATCGAGGAATAAATGAAGAAAATTAGACCTGGCAAATGGGGGTGTGAGCAAACAAAATGCTTTCAATGGTATACTTACCAGGTTAAAAGCGAGCAAATGAAAGAAATTGTAAGGTTTTTACATACAGTTAACTTGTTTTGTAATTTTTGTACTTTTGATAAGTAAGTAGATAATTCACTGTCAGGCATTTTATTAGTGGCCCTTTCACCTTACATTTTCCTAAATTCTTGAAGACAGACTTTCATTGTATGGGAGTTTGTCCATTCCTTATTGTGCAACATCTACCCATGTGCAGTCTAACGCTAATAAGATATGGTTAGCAAATTCTCTTTGTGGGGTTGTAGGCTGGTCACACTTTGTCCAGTGACCACACACTTAAGCCGTGTACACACGACCTGACTTTTCTACCGGACTGGTCCGACGGAATGAATCCGTCGGACAATCCGACTGTGTGTGGGCTTCATCGGACCTTCAGCTGACTTTTTCTGTCGAAAATCAGACGGACTTTAGATTTGGAACATGTTTCAAATCTTTCCGACGGACTCTAGTCTGGTCGAAAAATCCGTTTGTCTGTATGCTAGTCCGACGTACAAAAAAGGACGCAAAGGCAGCTATTGGCTACTGGCTATGAACTTCCTTATTCTAGTCCCTTCGTACATCATCACGTTCAAACCAACAGACTTTCGAACAGACTTTAGTCCGTTCGTGTGTGGGCAAGTCCGGTCGTTTGTAAGTCCGTCGAAAGTCCGTCGGAAAGACCGTCGGAGTTTGATGCTGAAAAGCCCGCTCGTGTGTATGCGGCATTAGTCACAAAAAATTGATTTATACAACTGGTCACAACATATCAAAGATTATGTGATTGGGAATCAACACTGGATATTTTGGTGTAAAATGGTGGGTACTAAAGACTGAGTGAGTGTATCATTTTTACAAGAAAATTTGCTGGTTGTGAAACCATCAGTATGCTCTTTCTCTAAGGGTCCCCATCAACCATAGAGACCCCTTTGTTTAATTTGACACAGCTACAAGTAGCAAATGAAGCAATGTGTCAAAACACAAATTTCCCTTGTGTTAATACATGTCCCCCACTGGGCTTTGTTAATCTCTTTTTTACTTTGAGACATTGTCATCTTGTGAAATCCTTTACCAGTTGCTGTTGCAAAGATCTGCTCCATAGCTTTCTAAACTAGGAAATTATAGTGCACCAGTGTCTTTTGTGCAGTCATGTACTACATGGTGTTAAAGGCATAACTTTGACACTGTCAGTCACTTCTAACATATACATCTTTGTTCTGTTGTTCAAAGTGACTGTTTGCAATTTCTTCAGTCATTATCTCCTTTCATTCTTATTGCCGTAGAACAGTAAAACACCTTCTTCTGGGTTCACTCATAACCCTTACAATGTGTTAAAAGAGATTACACGATTTAAACACCTCACAGAGCTGACATAAATCAGAGCTTAATACAGCCGAAGCAACAAAAATACTTTTCATTAAGAACAGATTGTTCAGTTCAATTGCTTTTAAAATTAGAAAATGCGATTGTATGGGATTTGTTCACAGGGCTGATGAAGAAAGGGTTAAGTGAGTCATTACAGTGCCCCAGGGGGACCTGTCAGGGTGCAGGGGGGGGGGGGGGGACACGACAAACTGCACTCTTTGCCCAATGAAGTGATTCTGCTGTCACTCTGCGGCAGCATGCAAGTATGAGAGGAACCATATAAATGCAAATTATTATGACATTGTTATTCTAATTAAGAGGACATCTATCCATTCACTCAGGGCTGATTAAATTATCATCTCACTCCTAACGCCTGGGAGAATATGCAAGCAAAGAGCGGTGAGGCACAGGAGTACTATGGAAATAGTTCCTCTCCACTTAAAGCTATGGTTCATGTTAACAAGAAAAGCTTACTAGAATTTTTTCATATTATTTTTGTGGTATTTTTTCCACTGGGTATGTAGTTTTAAGCATCAGTTCAAATGAAGAATGCAGTAGAATTAGGAAAGGTTCAGAAAAGGGCAACTACTTTTTTAAGAGGACTTCAGCTAAACTATATTACCAAAAGTATTGGGACGTCTGCCTTTACACGCACTTTAATGGCATCCCAGTCATAGTCCGTAGGGTTCCATATTGATTAGCCCACCCTTTGCAGCTATAACAGCTTCAACTCTTCTGGGAAGGCTGTCCACAAGGTTTAGGAGTGTGTCTATGGGAATGTTTGACCATTCTTCCAGAAGCGCATTTGTGAGGTTAGGCACTGATGTGGACGAGAAGGCCTGGCTCGCAGTATCTGCTCTAATTCATCCCGAAGGTGTTCTATTGGGTTAAGGTCAGGACTCTGCGCAAGCAGTCAAGTTCCACCACCCCAAACTCACTAATGCATGTCTCTATGGACCTTGCTTTGTGCACTTGTGCACAGTCATGTTGGAACAGGAAGGGGCCATCCCCAAACTGTTCCCAGAAAGTTGGGAGCATGAAATTGTCCAAAATGTTTTTGTATGCTGATGCCTTAAGAGTTTCCTTCACTAGAACTAAGGGGCCAAGCCCAACCCCTGAAAAACAACCCCACACCATAATCCCCCCTCCACCAAATGATTTGGACCAGTGCACAAAACAAGGTCCATAAAGACATGGATGAGCTAGTTTGGGGTGGAGGAACTTGACTGGTCTGCACAGAGTCCTGATCTCAACCCAATAGAATGCCTTTGGGAGGAATTAGAGAGGAGACTGCGAGTCAGGCCTTCTCGTCCCCATCAGTGCCTGACCACACAAATGCGCTTCTGGAAGAATGGTCAAACATTCCCATAGACATGCACCTAAACCTTGTGGACAATCTTCCCTGAGGAATTGAAGCTGTTATAGCTGCAAAGGGTCGGCCAACTCAATATTGAACCCTACAGACTAAGACCCCATACACACTATACAACTTTTGTTGTCCAATTTAGTAGTAGTGCAAGGGCCTGCCTGATTGCATACAAATTGAAACTCTTAAGGTTTGACCTCATATTATATGGTTTTGGTAAATCTGAACGAAAAATTCTACAGAAAATTGTATAGTGTGTATCCAGCTTTAGACTAAGATGCCAAGTTCATGAACGTGTAAAGGCAGGTGTCCCAATACTTTTGTTAATATAGTGTATGTGAAAATTTTGATTTTGACTGAATTTGATCAGCCTTGAGAAGAGGTGACTTAGGAGGGACACAATCACTTTGTATAAATACATAAATGGTCTATATAGTAAACCTGGTGAAAATTTGATTTCCCTATGACAACACCATTGGGCAGATATTTAACCTCTTATGCTACAGAAAGGATTATTTACAGTATGATCTGTGAAGTAGTTTCCAAAAAAGATGGATCTAGCCAATTTAGTAGATTTTTTTTTAAAAAAAAGGGCTGACTGTGTTTCTCGATGTACAAAATATTTATTACTAATAATAACACTGTTACATGTTGATGTGAGGAGTATTCAATAACCTTTGTGATCAGGTAGGATTTGTTTCCCAGTTAGAACAATTTTTTTATGCGGAATAACTGATCTTATTACGTTGTACTTTACAAAAGCACAGGGGAAATATCTAGTGCATTTCTCTTAAACTGCTGGTAATTAAAGGGGAGCTCAACCCAAAAGGCGGTTGAATGTGGCAGTGGCCCCCTCCACTGCCACATCTGGCACTTTTTGGGAGGGAGGAGGGAGGGGGGAGCGGCTACCTGGTATTGACAGGTACCCACTCCCACTCCTGGGTAAGATCGCCGAATATTTCTGCCCCCCCCACTGCCTTCTGGGACACACAGGCCCCAAAAGACAGCGGGACCATTTAGAAAGTGCAGCGCAACTAGTACATGCACAGTAAGAAATTGGCTGTAAAGCCTGCAGGCTTCACTGCCGTTTTCCCTTACTAAAGATGCCGGCACCTGCACCCGAAGATGATTGACGAATCAGCTTGGGGTGCTGACATTGCTGGATCCCTGGACAGGTAAGTGTCCTTTTATTTAAAGTCTGCAGGTACAGTATTTGTAGCTGCTGAGTTTGTTTGTTTTTTTGTCCAGACTTGAGCTCCTTTTTATTATCACAATTCTCTTATCTGCAATGGTTTAAAGCTTGTATGATCTTTATTACCTACTTACATTGGTCCAGCTTGGACCTGATGGGCCATTGGGGAAGCTGAGAATCACTGTATTACTTGGCATATCTGGTTGAGATAATTGATGTGTCTCGGCACCACATTCCAATCATAATTTACCTACATTAAACATGAAAAGGTTTCTCACATTATAGATCACTTGGGGTGATTTATATCCTTTTAGTCCCTCATAACACTACGTTTCGTCACATATATAAATACTGATTTCACAAGTCAACATTTCATATTAAATAGTCTTACAATGTTGAAGTGGTGAATGGAGGACACAGTATTGCATAATATAATAGATAAGTAATTTCTATGGTATTTATACTGTGTACTGTGTGTGTGTGTGTTTGTGTGTGTATACTGTATACTGTATATATAAATTACTCTACATGTGAGCTTTTTATTATTTAGGTAAAATAGGTAGATATATACAGGTGCATCTCATAAAATTAGAATATCATCAAAAAGTTAATTTATTTCAGTAATTCAATTCAAAAAGTGAAACTCATATATTTTATATAGATGCGTTACACACAGAGCGATACATTTCAAGCATTTTTTTTCTTATAATTTTGATGATTATAGCTTACAGCTAGTGAAAATCCAAAATGCAGCATCTCGGAAAAGTAAAATATTACATAGGACCAATAAAAAAAAGAATTTTTAACACAGAAATGTTGGCTTACTGAAAAATGTGTCCATGTACAGTATAGTATGCACTCAATACTTGGCCAGTGCTCCTTTTCCATGAATTACTGCATCAATGCGTCGTGGCATGGAGGCGATCAGCCTGTGGCACTGCTGAGGTGTTATGGAAGCCCAGGTTGCTTTGATAGCAGCCTTCAGCTCATCTACATTGTTGGGTCTGGTGTCTCACATCTATTGACAATAAACCACAGATTCTCTATGGGGTTTAGGTCAGGCGAGTTTGCTGGCCAATCAAACACAGTGATACCATGATCATTAAACCAGGTGATGGTACTTTTGGCAGTGTGGGCAGGTGCCAAGTCCTGCTGGAAAATTAAATCAGCATCTCCATAAAGCTGGTCAGCAGAGGGAAGCATGACTTTGGACTTGATAAAACACAGTGGACCAACACCAAATGACATGGCTGCCCAAATCATCACGCCCCAAATCATCACAGACTTTTCATTTGGAAATCAAGATCCCAGAGTCTGGAGGAAGAGTGGAGAGGTACAGAATTCAAGTTGCATGAGGTCTAGTGTGAAGTTTTTAATTTTCAGAGATACTGAAATTTGAACACTAACTGTAAGGCATAATCATCAAAATTAAAATAAAGAAATGCTTGAAATATTTCACTCTGTGTGTAACACATCTATATAAAATATATGAGTTTCACTTTTTGCATTGCATTACTGAAATACATTAGCTTTTTAAAACCCCCTTTCATACTGGAGGTGTTTTTCAGGCGCTACAGCACTAAAAATAGCGCCTGCATAGCGCCTGAAAAAAGACTTTCACACCTGAAAAAAGTGCTTTCACACTTGGGCGCTGCGCTGGCAGGACATCACAAAAAGTCCTGCCAGCAGCTTCTTTGCAGCATTGTAGGAGCGGTGAATACTAGACATGTGCATTCGTTTTCGTCCGAATGCATTTTCGTCCAAATTTTGGGTATTTTCATTATCGTTTTAACAAACGATAACAAATGCGCAGAGTCCGAAAACCGAAAGATCCAACATAAACAAATGCTTTATTTTTGTTTTCATTGCGACAACAGTTCGATATAGATAGGAGATTCGACATGACGCTGACAATAGCGATCTGTGTCCATCGAACCTGTGGTCGAATCTGCCTAACCTTAGCTCTATTAGTCCAAGATTATTCTACATAGAGAGAAAAGATTCGACATAGAGAGAAAAGATTCGACATTATAGAGACAATAGCAAAAAAGGTCAAATGTGCCTAACCTAACTCTGTTAGTCCAAGATTATTCGACATAGAGAGAAAAGATTTGACATGAAAATTGACAAGATTCAACGAAGCAGTCGCTGAGAGCAGACATTTATGGTCAAATGCTCCGCCCATAGGCTATAGAAGAACTCTAATATTGGTTGACTAGTAATAATAATTACTAAATATAATTATTACTAGTGTCATACAACATTAGAATTCTGCTATAGCTTGTAGGCGGAACATTCGACCGGAAATGTACGATTGCGGCGTCGTACAGTTTAGCTGCTCCGTCGAATCTTCTTAGAATATTCGACAGACACCATAAGCCTTCAATGACAGATTCGACCTTAATTATTTCGGATTTTCGGACGAATGCATTTTTAAACGAAACAAAATAAATAAAAACTAATTTCAGGAGTAACTAAATAAATTTATTTTTCGGACGAAAACAAAATTCCGAAATGAAATATTTCAGTGTGCACATGTCTAGTGAATACACCGCTCCTACACCGCTCCTCCACTGCTCCTGCCCATTGAAAACAATGGGCAGCGCCGTGATACCGCCGGAAAAGCTCAGCTCCAGCTGTGTTTTGCGGGTGGATTCAACCCCTTAAAACCGCCCAGCTAGCAGCCGAATAGCGCAGCTAAAACGCGGGTAAAGCGGCGCTAAAAATAGTGCCTCTTTACCGCTGACGCCTGGGGCGGCTCAATGTGAAAGGGAAATGGTATTCTCATTTTATGAGATGCACCTGTGCATTTTTCTTTTACGGGTTAATAAGCATAGGTGTTGAGAGGGAGAAGTGACTAGCATTAGAAGATACAGAGATGAAACAAATCCTTCTACATAAGTTGTACCTGCGTATCTGCAGTTGTTTCTTCCGTAGATCATACTGAATACAGAAAGATGAAAGGATTTCTTCTCAGCATTAGCAGCAGAGGGCGAGGATCTACAGGATTCACAAAGCCAATCTCAGTGATGACAGCTGTGAGCCCTGATTGGAGGGAAGGGACACACCCCCTTCACATAGTACGCAGAACAAGGATAGCTATGGCTGTCAATCACAGGCTGTGAGCTGGAGCTCCCCTGTCACCTTTTTAACACTTGGTGTTGGTAAAAGCTGCCAGAAGAGACACATGCTGATAACAGAGGAAGCAGGCAGCAGAGAGAAATCACACTCTGCTTTAGAGAGAGGTGAGTACACAGAAGGATAGAAGGGTTCTACTTTGTTGGAAGAATTGTACGCACTATGTGTAAAGAATTCGGGGAACACCTGCACTTTGTCAAGCAGGGGTGCGACAAGCACAGTGTCCCCTGTAATTCTTCTCAGGTTCATGGTGGGAGTACACAGGGGCTAGAGCTCTTTGGCATTAAAGCTATACCGATGTCTTTACCTGAAGGGGAGAGATTTTCCAGATGATTTTCTAAGACTGACATTCTGTATATTTATTTACATTAAATACGATGTCCCCTGATGGACTAAATGAAGAATTAGGACTCAACACACCAATTTAACATGTACACGTGGTATCTCTGTCAGGATGTTTTGAGCTGTATTCGTCTCATCTATTGATTTATTATGATATATTTTATTCATCTTGTGTTGCTAATAGCACACCAGTTTCTTTCCATTCAGCCCATGAGTGGGGATAGCTGTGGACTTATTATGGCGGTCATTTTATATCCTGTAAGCCTGGGTTCACACATGTGCGGTGGGAATTGAAGCTCAGGTTTCACTGGGAGGTTAAAAATCAGTTGTCCCAAGGTTTCTCTGCGTTGTAGCTGCGGATCAGTGAGCAGGGAGGGGGGGGGGGAGGTGTAGTGAGGAGAAGGAGAAAATCCATATTCAGAACGCAATGCATCTGCGAATCAGATGCGTTCTCATAGGAGATAATGGGCTTGTAATTCGCACCGCAATGCCCAAAAAACACACACGTTTTTTGTGCAATGCGCAGTGCGAATGCAACGCACATATGTGAACCAGATACGTTCAAATGAATGTATTTTAAAATGTCCTGCAAATTGGATGCGGTGTAAGCCACATCTAATTTACATAGGTGTGAACAGGGGCTGACACTTTGGAACTGAAGGGGTTAACAGAACTTGTGTAAACAGAGGTTTTTACGTTTGATTTTCATCTTTATTTTTTGATTGTCATTTATAAATAATGATAAATAATTTTACGTGTCATGTGAAGTAAGCCTTTTATATTATGTTTTGCATACTGACCTAACAAGGTTTTGAAATGTAATATGGTTGCCAATTTACCCCATCATTGTTTATTATGCATGGGAAGTCCTGTGCTAGCCTCTCCTGGGTTGGTCCATTTAAGGCCTCGGGCGGGGGTTGCACTTTGAATCCTATTTAACAGACCATGTAGTTAGAGTGGGCATGATTGAAGAATGAGGCCATGACTCCGAAACGCATCATCTTAGCAACCAGTCTGCATGTCCCCAGTTATCCTGAAGGATAAGCCTCTAGTTGCAGTTACCCTTTCTTGGTCTGAGTTGTCCATCGATACACAGGCTCTAATCGACTCTGGAGCTACAGGCCTCTTCATAGATAGTGCCTTTGTGTCTAAGCACTTGATTCTGCTGCAGCTTCGTGCCACTCCACTTGGCATTGAGGCTATTGATGGGAGACCTCTACAGCCTGCCCATGTGACTCATGAGACTGCTCCATTGATCATGGCCGTAGGGGCTGTTTACCATAAGATAATGGTTATTGGTTATCCTTGGTTACAGAGGTACAACCCCTCTTTTGATTAGCTTTGTGC
The DNA here is from genome assembly GCA_037952925.1 of Lithobates clamitans. Taxonomy (NCBI): domain Eukaryota; kingdom Metazoa; phylum Chordata; class Amphibia; order Anura; family Ranidae; genus Lithobates; species Lithobates clamitans. The sequence continues at coordinate 365,597 of JBBGZY010000188.1, forward strand.
TGAGGTTCTCACCTGGTTGCAACAATACATTAAAAACTGTTTTCAGAAAGTGGCTAAGGTCTTGTGCGCCACTCTCCTCCTTGCCAGAGGAGTACCACGAATTTAGCAAAGTCTTTGACAAAGGTCAAACCGATAGTTTGACTCCACACCGGTCGTATAATAGTGCAATTGACCTTCAACCTGGTGCCATGCCCCCTCATGGCCGAGTTTACCCTTTGTCTGTCTCGAAGGATAAAGCCATTGAGACTATGTTGCCGACACACTTTCTCGAGGGTTCATCCGCAATCCTCTTCTAATGCTGGTGCTGGCTTCTTCTTTGTGAAAAAGAAGAGTAGTGAATTGAGACCTTGTATTGATTATAGGGGTCTCAGTCACACCACAATTAAGAACACGTATCCGATTCTGTTGATTACGGAATTATTTGACTACCTCAAGGGAGCAACGGTTTTCACAAAGCGCGATCTGAGAGGGGCATACAATCTCGTGAGAATAAGGAAGGGCAACGAATGGAAAACTGCATTTAATACCAGGACAGGACATTACGAATGCCTCGTAATGCCGTTGGGTCTTTGCAACCCTTTTGCAATTTTTCAGGAATTCATCAACGATGTAATCCGAGATATTTTGCAGCAATGTGTGGTGGTTCTCAATGATGTTCTCATATATTCTAAATGCCTAGAGAGCCACCACGCAGGTGTCTACCATGTGCTACAGAGGCTGTAAGATAATAACCTGTATTGTGAGTTGGAAAATTGCGAGTTCCATCGTAAACAGGTTACATTTCTGGGTTATTTCATTTCTACTGCCGGTTTTTCAATAGACCCAGAGAAACTATCTGCAGTTCTACAGTGGCCTTGACCCATAGGTCTACGTCCGCTACAACGTTTTCTTGGCTTTGCCAATTATTATCGGAAATTCATCCATAACTTCTCTTCTCTGGTCAAGAGACATAGACTCTTTCTTACCCAGTACTAAGAATGGAAGGGCTGACGCGTTGTCGTGACTGCTTTTCTCTGCTTCCAAGATGGAGTCGGTTCCTGCTCCTGTGATACCTCCCGAACGTATTCTGGCCACTGTTCGTACTAGTCTCACTTCACCTTCACCTGGTCCCTGAGAATCTCCGCACTGCTTTGCTCCAGACTTACCATTCTCCCAAGCAGCTGGCCACCCAAGGAGGAATCAACTCATTTGGGCTATTTCTCAACAATTCTGGTGGCCTAGTCTCTGCACTAATGTAGCCGCCTTCATTGCCGTTTATCCATGTAGGCTCAGAGTAAGACACCACAACACCTTTCAGTGGGCCTCCTACAACCCATACCCAATAAAAATAGGCCTTGGACCCACCTGTCTATGGATTTTATTGTGGAGTTACCCACCTCCCAGGGCAACACAGTTATTCTTATGGTGGTTGGCCCGTTCTCAAAAATGTCACATTGTATTTGCCCACATCCAAAAAACTGCTCAGGAGATCTTTAGGTTACATGGGCTACCCAAGGTTATTATCTTTTGTGCACAGTTGGGAATTCAGCTTTCCTTCTCCTCTGCGCATCACCCACAGTCCAATGGGGTCGCAGAACGAGCGAACCAAGCCTTGGAGCAGTTTCTACATTGCTATATTTCTGACCACCATAACAACTGGTCAGACCTCTTACCTTGGGCGGCATTTACTCACAATAGTGCCGTCAATAACGCTTCCTGATTGCCTCTGTTTATGGCAAATTATGGTTTCCAACCATCCATGTTGCCTGACTCATTTGTTCCTCAAAGAATTTCTGCATTAGAGGAGCATCTCCATGATCATTCCACTTGGGTACAGGTCCAAGAGTCCTTGTGACATGCAAGTGATAGGTACAGACTCCATGCTGACTGCAGACGCCTACCTGTGCCTTCCTACTAGGTTGGAGAGAGGGTCTGGCTGTCATCTCTCAACCTCTGACTCAGTGTTGCCTCACTGAAACTAACACCACGGTTTATTGGGCCTTTCCCTATTCTACGTAAGATCAATCCAGTGGCTTATGCATTAGACCTTCCTTCTAATATGAATATTGAATATATGAATATATTCCATGTCTCCTTATTAAAACCTTTGGTGTGCAGCCACTTCACCACCTCGGTACCACCTCTTTGTCCGGTTCAGGTTGAGAACCATGAAGAGTATGAGATATAATTGATCATTGACTCCCGTAGGTTCCGTGGGCGCATACAGTACCTGGTTAATTAGAGAGGGTACAGTTCGGAGTTACGCTCCTGGGTCTCATCCTCGGATGTACATGCTCCTGTCCTTCTCCGTGCTTTCCATAGACATTCCCGTCAAACCTTATGGCCCCCTGAGGGAGAGGGGTCATTGAGAAGGGGGCACTGTCAGGGCTGGGCTCTCAGCACTCCCTTCTTAGTGATCAGGTTGCTCAGCTGTCAGTTAATTTCCAGCACTCATTGTTCCACAGTGACTCACCTGGTGATCATTTCCTGCTCGTCAGTCAGCCGCTTCTGGCTATTTAAACTGCCTGGTTAATTCCTTATGTGCCTTTGCCTTGGTCAAACATATCTGGAGATTCTCTGCTGTGTTCCTGTTGAAAACTTGCCTAGCTGACATCGCTTCTGGTACCTGATCCTGTCTGCTGCCTTCAGCTTCCTGATTTACTGGCTTGTTCTGACTACCCACTTTGGCTACTGTAACCTGGCTATGCTTTGATTATGTTTATTGAGTTGTACCATTTTTACCATTATATTAAAAGGTGTGTTTTTTACTGCATTTTCTGTCTCTGTCTGATTCCTGGTTCCTTACAATTACTTTGTGAAGATCCCTGCACATTTACTTTGACACATATTCACTATGTCTTGTGAGTAGGCACTGCCGTGTCGCACATTTCACAGCGCCTGCCTTCTAAACTACAGAAGTGTTGAAAGGAGGAGTTTCCGGAGGTGGACTCTGCACAGTAATCACAGTTTGCAGACAGCAAGGTACCATGGGATATGTATTCCTTAGAAATGAAAGGTATGCAGCAGAGGAGAAGCTGCAAAGCATGCAGAAAATACAGGAAGTTGTGTAAAGAGAAGCACAGCAGACAGGCAGCACTCACAACATGAAAGGATATATTTCAAGTAGCTTATATTGGATTATCAAAATTAAAGCGGAGCTCTATCCAAAAAAGGGAAACTCCACTTTTTTGCACCCACCCCCTGCCCACTGACAAATTTGGCACTTTCTGGGGGGTAGCGGCTCAGATTGCTGTGGTAATCTACAAGGAAGTTTGGCCCCTCATCCTTTCCCCCTCATCCTTCTAATACACACAAAGGTCCCAGAAGACTGCAGGACCGTTCATAAAGCACAGAGTGACTTGTGCACCGGCTCTGAAGGCAGAAGGCCCCACTGCCAGTTTCCCTTACCTAAGTTGCTCGGAGCCTGCACCCGAAGCAGATTGAAGGATCAATTTGGTAGCCCACATCGCTGGATCCCTGGACAGGTGTGTGTCCTTATATTAAAAGTCAGCAGCTACAGTATTTGTAGCTGCTGACTTTTAATTTTTTTGGGGGGAGACTGGAGCTCCTCTTTAACTATTGTTTATATTGCTGTCGCAATGCTGATGTAATAAAAGGAACTTCTGCTGTGACCATAGATTTCCTTTAGGATAACACTGCAAAAATAACCCTATCTGTTCAATGAGAAGACACTATACTTTTCCATTAATTATGTAACCCCTTTGGCTGGTTGTGAATTCCATAGCCTACATCCTCTACACACAGTACAATCATCATATCCAAGCAGTCACCATGTAGGACAGCAATATTCAATGTAACGAGGAGATGGTGGGGCAAAACGTTATGGCTTTAATACAGAAAATTACTACTATTGCTTCTATGATACTCAGAGTCTCACATTCAAAGTGTATCTAAACCAAATAACACACATGTAATATATTTCAGCTTCAGTTCTTAGATGTGGTGGTTGCATTAGTTCTCTTCTTTAGGCTTTTCCCTTTATTTTCACTTGGTGGTCCTGCCGAAACACACCTGTACTATGGAAAAAAACAATCATTCAGTGTAGTCTATGAAGGAGCAGCATTGTTATCCTAGACTGCTCACTTCTAATTTGGACTACAGAACACCTCCCATTTACCGTATCTCCTTAAGGAAGTGTTCTTTTGGCCAGTAGCATAGATCTCACACAGGGCTGAAACCAGTGCTTGAGATTTCATTGCAGCAGAGGCAACACTGTCAACTCAGTACAGGAGGTTAGGAGCTCACTGGATTTCTAGCACATCAAGAGGTGTTTTCTATATGTGCAGTATTTTTAAAGAGATAAAACACAGGGAAATATGTCTGTTTTGGTAAGATGTACTTCATTTTTTTTTTTGCCCAGACATAAACTTGAAATCTTTAGGTACACCTTTAAGTGTTAAACCAACAGAATGGACAGAAGGGATCCCTAAAATGATGCAAATGGAACGTTTTTCATCTCTCAAATGATTTTATGCCCGATGTATAGTTTGCAAAATACCGGAGAATCAAATAGGAGGGAAACTGCACAGGTGCACTAGCGCTGCATCACTCTGCTTCTCACACCTTCCCTGCAGAAAGGCATTCCAGATTGACGTTTCAGCTACTGTTGCTATGTTGCGAAGCGACAGTAGCTGCACTGTTGCTCTGCAATGCTTATCTATAGGACAGCCAGGCGGGAGGAGCGGAGTAATTCAGCGTTTGTGCACCTGTGTGGTCTCCCTCCTATTTGTCAACTATGCCGCGGGTGCTGCCTGTCCATTACACTTGAACCAGCAGCAGTGACACCCTAGAGCAGAGGCACCTGGTGCGAGCGGAACCCCTGACAGAGTGCTGTGAGGTCTCCCTCCTAGTCCTGCCCAGTGCCCAAACAGCCTATGTCTTTTCTGCGTGAGGCATCCTAGAGAAGCGGAGGCTTCAAAGGAGGCCCCAGACTGGGTGGGGGGGGGGTGCAAAGGAGGCCCTGGACTGGGAGGGGGCATAGGAGGTGTTGGAGTGGGGAGGGGTGCAGTGGAGGCCCTGGACTAGGAGGGGAGTACACAGGAGGCCCTGGACTGGGGGGTGCAAAGGAGGCCCTGGACTGGGGGGTGCAGAGGAGACCCTGAACTGGGGGATGCAGAGGAGGCCCTGGACTAGGAGGGGAGTACACCGGAGGTCCTGGACTGGGGGGTGTAGAGGAGGCCCTAGACTTAAAAAGTAGAGTTAATGAGGTAAAGGACCCGGATTTGGAGAGCAGGGTGCAGAGGAGGCTCTGAACTTGGAGTGGGGTGTAGAGGAGGCCTTAACTAGAAGAGGAGTGCAGAGAAGGCCCTGGACTAAAAGGGTGGCTGCAGAAGAGGCCATTGACTAGGAATTGGTGGTTGGTGTGGCAAAGGCCCCTGGATAGGGGGTTACAAGGGAGATACTGAAAATGGTGCTGGCCCCAAAAATTTTGTATAAGTTTCAGATGTTCCCAATCTCACTTCCCCAAACATATTTTAGAGCCTTGAGAGGACTAATATCGAGATTTATATGGAACAATAGGAAACCACGTATTGCTTACACGGTTTTGAGCAAGGGGAAAGCACGGGGTGGTCTTGCTATTTCAGATTTCAAAAAATACTATAACGCAATAGTTTTGACACAGGTATTAGATTGGGCGAGAGAAGAGGTCGATAAAAGATGGGTAAAAAATATAGAAAAGGCCTTGAGTAATTCACGTCATTTGGAACCCCCCACATTTTAGGAATCTAGGTCCCAACACATGATATAACATGACTTACACTTAAAATTTGGGACCAGTCTCTCACACACAATAATTGGGATTATAACTCACCCTTTAGTTATTTAAAAGATAATGAGTTTTTTATGCCAGGGATCTGGTCAGTGGGAGGTAACTGGATAAAAAAAAGGGAATGCACAATTGAAAGACATTATTAAGAATGGTAAAATTATCACTTTTCAGGAATTAAGTTTAAACACGGGGTTAATGAAAGTTGATGGGTGGCGGTACAGCCAAATCTCTCATTTTGTTGATAGTCATCCAGGGCCCATTAGAGATGGAGAAGATCTTAGGCCATTGGAGAAGCTTTTCCTGAGGGAAAAATCAAAAAATAATATATCATTGTTATATAAAATTTTAATGGATAGAGATGGGATGGTGGTGCCGTCTCACATCAAGAAGTGGGAAAATGAACTGGGGTCGCAATGTAATAAAAGCACTTTAGAGACAATTTTGAAGTTGACACACAGTTCTGCAGTTGACATTAAAATGATCGAGACTAATTATAAATGTTTGGCAAGGTGGTATGCGACACCAGATAAAATCAGCAAATTTCAAATGGATAAATCCTCTGAGTGCTGGAGAGCATGTAGGGTATCGGGAACAATGGCCCACTTATGGTGGGATTGTCCTATTAATAAAAAATTTTGGAAGGAAGCTTTACAGCTCATTAAAGAAATTACGGGGAAAAATATTCCAGAAGACGTATGTGTTTGTTGTATCCTTCTTGTAAATTTAAATAAAGATTTGAAAAAAAGGAAAAAAAAAAACAAAAAAAAAAAACAAGGGAGATACTGGACTAGGTGAGTGGGTGCCTGGGGGTTCCAGATTAGAAGAGGGGGTGTCCTGGAGGCCCTGGACTAGGGCAGCAGGTGTCTGGAGGCCCTGGACTATGAGAAAGGGATCGTGGAGGCCCTCTGGACTAGGAAAGAGGGTTCCTGAAGGACCTTCTAGCTTCAGGGAGAAAGAGCCTGGATTTAAAGCCTGGGATGAGGAAGAACCTGCCTGGGCCCTAGAGGGTGAGTTCAAAACATAAATGGGGATATTTATCAGTTGTCGCACGTAATGCCAAACAGGAGCAGAGAGACAGGTTGCGTGATAGATTTATTAAAGGAGACATACAGCCAAAGCCGGCAGAGCAGAGCCAGAGACCAACAGCCACCAGCTCTCTGCTCAGGGAGCTCTGAGAACTGAGTGATCAGCTGTTTAATTTCACGGTTCCCAGCCTTAGAGCCGGCGGGGAACAGATGCAGCATTTACCTAGGTAAGTATGATTCATAAATAAAATTCCCATACTTCTCTTTTAATTACCCGACATCTCCTCTTTCCTGCTATCTGACCCACATTACAATTAGGCCTCACATTCACATGGAGCATATGCGTCCATGCCCAGTGTGATAGCCGTGTACCACATGGGGATACTTGGTGTTCTGAGCATCTCTGTTCAGGCAGTCCAGTCAAAGTCAATTTGGACGCAGCAGCTGAATGGATATTGTTGACTGTCAAAATTTGACATGCAGACAAGAAGGAATGCATGTATCCAAACGCACAGTGTCTGCATTCGGATCTGTACACCCACTTCAATAGGTGAAGCTCTCCAGTGAATGCAGATGCAGCAAAAAGTGGCACAGCATACAGGACCTCAGCGCCTGTCTGAATGAGCCCTTAGGGGAATTTATCAAAACTGGAGCAGATAGAATATTGAGCAGCTGTGCATGGCAACCAATCAGCTCATAGCTTTAATTTTTAAAGCTGAACAAACTAAAGATAGAAGCTGATTGGTTGCCATGCGCAGCTGTCCCAGATTCTGACTGCACCAGTTATGATAAATTCCCCTCACTGTCTTTTACATTTCTTACTCCTGACTACTACATTCTAAGTACAGCACATTCTTTGTTAAAGTGGTTGTAAAGGCACAAGATATTTACTCTTCATGCATCTATGTATGAAGGTAAAAAACCTTCTGTGTGCAGCAGAACCCCTAGCCCCACCTAATACTTACCTGAGCCCCTTCCCAATCCAGCGATGTCAACAAGAGTCTTGGCTGTCTGGGGACTCAAACTCCTGATTGGCTTTTGGCAGTAGCGGGAGCCATTGCATATAAATGACCAGCCCCGGGTGCTACTGCTTGGTTGTACAGTAGTCGATTTACTGATTAACTCCTGTACAACCAATCTCCTTGCTCAATCTCCCCACCATCACAACATAACAACTCAGCAGGGGGTGGGGTTGTATGGGAGTGGGGGATAGGGGGTGTGAATAGGGTATGGGCTGCCTAAGCAAGTAGGGACTGGTGACTAAGCAAAGTGAATGGTAACTGAGCTAAGTGAATAAGGTGAATCTGTATTCACTGCAATCATGCAATCATATGCAAGCAAAATCCTCTTTTTAATGACTTTTGCACATGATTGGCAAATGCTGGCCATCAGTGTTAATTTTATCGACTAAAATATTTTTATCGACTAAATTAATACTATTTTAGTCGACTAAAATACGACTAAAACTAAAACAATTCGGATGACTAAAATATGACTAAAACTAAAATTACATTTTAGTCAAAAGACTAAAATACGATTAAAACTAAAATGGCATTTTATTCAAAAGACTATGACTAAAACTAAATTGAATTTATTTCACAATAGCTAAATCTGTGTATGTAGTGCATGTTCAAACCTTAAAGTGGTTGTAAACCCTAGGACAAAAAAAAAACAAAAAACCTGCAAGACAAAAGCATAATGAGCTAGTATGCATAGCATACTAGCTCATTATGAATTACTTACCTTAGATTTAAGCCCCTACAGCCATCCTCGTACACCGCTCCGGCGGGCAACACCGCTCCCGAGTTATTTTCGGATATCGTGGGCTCCGGCGCTGTGATTGGCCGCAGCCGCGATGCCGTCACTACCGCGCATGCGCGTGGGTGCTGCCAGTAACGGCACACCCACTGAAGCAATGGCACGTTGCTTCAGTTTGCTTCAGTGTGGATGTGCCGATGACGTCGGCACATGCAAACAGGACCGGTGCTACCACTAGGCAAACTAGGCAGCCGCCTCTTTTCTGTCTGCAGCAAACAACTAAGTCTCAGCATCAGCAGGCACACATAGTGCAGAGGCGCAGCGGCAGTGGAGGACTGTGGCTGTGTCTCGACTCCCGAGTGAATGGAAGCAAGCAAACATTCATTGATGGGCACTGGTAGGCTGCATTGATGGACGCTGGTGAGGCATTTGATGGGTGCTGGTGAGGCTGCATTTGATGGGTGCTGGTGAGGCTGCATTTGTTGGACACTTCATTAAAAAGGTGGGGTATACATGGGCAGGGCAAAGGGGGTGGAGTCAGGGGTGGAGCCAGGGCACGACAAAATTAGGTTTCAACTAGGATGTCAAAACTCCTTGCACCAGCCCTGCATGCAAATACAGGAGATATCTCCTAAACCGTTCAGATTTTTGCTCCAGCAGTATATAATGTTTGGCAGTTCTAAAGAAATAATGCATTAAAATTTAACTAAACCTGTTAGATTTTAGTCGACTAAAACTAAAACAACTCAAAAGACTATAACTAAAACTAAATCGAAATTTGATGTAAAAATTAACACTGCTGGCCATACATGGTTAGTTTAACAGTGGGATTCTAAGCCCATTGACTTCAGCTGCTGGTTGAGAAAAGCTTTCCAGCATGTCCAACAAAATTCGATCTAACAATCAACTCATGTCAGATATTGGACAACCATATACAGATTAAAATTTGGCAGGTCCCTGCTGAACTGGCAAAATTTTGATGTGTCTATGGCCATCGTTAGCGAACACAACTTCACTTATTTATTAACACTTTTTCTCCTGTTTACTAATATGGGAAAACATAAAAAACTAGAAAAGCTACAATTTCTGGGGAAATTGTGAAAAGTGTTCTTGCCTCTACAATTGGAGTGGGCGGAGTAACTGGATGGAGTGGCTTGAGTAACTGTGAAAAGTGTTAAAAAGCTTAATATTTTAAAAAGTATAAATAGTAGTAAAAAAGTTGAAGTCCCATCATTAGCTGAAAGAGCTGAACATTTTTTTCAAAAATTTTTTTTTTCAAAAATGAATTATTTTTTTTCAAAAATGATTTTTTTTTTTTAAATGAAATTTTTTTTTTCAAAAATAATTTTTTTTTCAAAAATGATTTTTTTTTTCAAAAATGAATTTTTTTTTTCAAAAATTTATTTTTTTTTCAAAAATGATTTTTTTTTTCAAAAATTTATTTTTTTTTCAAAAATGATTTTTTTTTTTTTCCAAAATTAATTTTTTTTCAAAAATGATTTTTTTTTTTTCAAAAATAATTTTTTTTTTCATGGGGCGGTCATAATGTTTTGGCTGATCATGGGGTTGTCAGCTTTTGTCACCTCCCACTCTAGTTTTTAACATTTCACCATTCATTCCTATGGGACCAATTTCGCCGCAAAAACGACAATATTTCGTGAACCATTCGGCGAAACGTTCCACAAAAAAAATTTTTTTTTCATGGGGCGGTCATAATGTTTTGGCTGATTATGGGGTGGTCATAATGTTTTGACTGATCATGAGGTTGTCAGCTTTTGTCACCTCCCACTCTAGTTTTGAACATTTCGCCATTCATTCCTATGGGACCAATTTCACCGCAAAAACGACGATATTTCGTGAACCATTCGGCGAAACGTTCCACAAAGTAATAGCACACCAATTAAATGACATTGAACATTTCGCCATTCATTCCTATGGGACCAATTTTGCCGCAAAAACGACGATATTTCGTGGACCATTCGGCGAAACGTTCCACAAAGTAATAGCACACCAATCGGGAACAATCCGCACGTTTCAGTATATTACTTGTCTCTGTAGTGTAAAAACTGTGGGAGGAGTCTACAAGCATTATCAAGTCTAGCAGATGAAGGTATGACCACATGCATTTGGGGGGTCTCAGCATCTTGTGTTTACAACCACTGTTTCCTAGCAACGCTCATGCCCTGTTTATGCTTCACAAATACTGCTCAATACACAATACACAGGACCATGATAGCTGTAGTAACTGTGCAGTAATTCAAATGGCCGTATTTTAAAAACTATGAATCCTACAGTGAAGATCTTTATATTGTGAGAATCACAAGACCCAGACCTAGATTTTGATACATAGTATGTCTCCGAAATATTAAAATTGAAGGCACGGTCGCAGTTTAGAAATTGCCCTTCAAATTTGAAGGGGCTAGAGTGTAGTTATAATGTATGTCAATGGATGGTGTGAGTTGCAAACAAATGGTCATATTGTGAAAACTATCAGGACTATGGCTTAGCCGTGGACATGTTTAGTGGCAGCAGGGATAGCTGAACGTTTTGATATAAGATTTGTGTAGGTGGGCTTGAAAATGAGGGAGTGGCGGCAGTTTAGAAATCATGTTCTGATTTTTCAGCTTTTGTCACCTCCCACTCTAGTTTCCCCATTCATTCCTATGGGACCAATTTCGCCGCAAAAACGACGATATTTCGTGAACCATTCGGTGAAACGTTCCACAAAGTAACAGCACACCATTCGGGAACAATCCGCACGTTTCGGTATATTACTTGTCTATGTAGTGTAAAAATTGTGGGAGGAGTTAGGGTGGAAAGTTTGGCTATAATAATAATAACATATATGTGAAATAACAGTAAGTGGTCTTGCTATGCAAGAACACTTAAATATATACACTATCTCACAAAAGTGAGTACACCCCTCACATTTTTGTAAATATTTTATTATATCTTTTCATGTGACAACACTGAAGAAATTACACTTTGCTACAATGTAAAGTAGTGCGTGTACAGCTTGTATAACAGTGTACATTTGCTGTCCCTTCAAAATAACTCAACACACAGCCATTAATGTCTAAACCGCTGGCAACAGAAGTGAGTACACAAGTAAGTGAAATTGTGCAAATTGGGCCCAAATTGTCAATATTTTGTGTGGCCACCATTATTTTCCAGCACTGCCTAACCCTCTTGGGCATGGAGTTCACAAGAGCTTCACAGGTTGCCACTGGAGTCCTCTTCCACTCCTCCATGACGACATCACGGAGCTGGAAGATGTTAGAAACCTTGTACTCCTCCACCTTTCGTTTGAGGATGTCCCACAGATGCTCAATAGGGTTTAGGTCTGGAGACATGCTTGGCCAGTCCATCACCTTTACCCTCAGCTTCTTTAGCAAGGCAGTGGTCGGCTTGGAGGTGTGTTTGGGGTCGTTATGTTGGAATACTGCCCTGCGGCCCAGCCTCCGAAGGGAGGGGATCATGCTCTGCTTCAGTATGTCACAGTACATGTTGGCATTCATGGTTCCCTCAATGAACTGTAGCTCCCCAGTGCCGGCAGCACTCATGCAGCCCCAGATCATGACACTCACACCACCATGCTTGACTGTAGGTAAGACACACTTGTCTTTGTACTCCTCACTTGGTTGCCGCCACACACGCTTGACACCATCTGAACCAGATAAGTTTATCTTGGTCTCATCAGACCACAGGACATGGTTGCAGTAATCCATGTGCTTAGTCTGCTTGTCTTCAGCAAATGGTTTGTAGGCTTTCTTGTGCATCATCTTTAGAAGAGGCTTTCTTCTGGGGCAACAGCCATGCAGACCAATTTTATGCAGTGTGCGGCGTATGGTCTGAGCACTGACAGGCTGACCCCCCACCCCTTCAACTTCTGCAGCAATGCTGGCAGCACTCATATGTCTATATCCCTCAGCTTCTTTAGCAAGGCAGTGGTCGTCTTGGAGATGCTGAGCACGTGCACTCAACTTTTTCGGTTGATCATGGGCGAGGCCTGTTCTGAGTGGAACCTGTTCTGTTAAACCGCTGTATGGAGTTGGCCACCGTGCTGCAGCTCAGTTTCAGGGTCTTGGCAATCTTCTTATAGCCTAGGCCATCTTTATGTAGAGCAACAATTCTTTTTTTCAGATCCTCAGAGAGTTCTTTGCCATGAGGTGCCATTTTGAACTTCCAGTGACCAGTATGAGAGAGTGAGAGCGATAACATCAAATTTAACACACCTGCTCCTCATTCACACCTGTGACCTTGTAACACTAACGAGTCATATGACATTGGGGAGGGAAAATGGCTAATTGGGCCCAATTTGGAAATTTTCACTTAGGGGTGTACTCACTTTTGTTGTCAGTGGTTTAGACATTAATGGCTGTGTGTTGAGTTATTTTGAGGGGACAGCAAATTTACACTGTTATACAAGCTGTACACTCACTACTTTACATTGTAGCAAAGTGTAATTTCTTCAGTGTTGTCACATGAAAAGATATAATAAAATATTTACAAAAATGTGAGGGGTGTACTCACTTTTGTGAGATACTGTGTATATTTTTTTATGTTTTCCCATATTAGTAAACAGGAGAAAAAGTGTTAATAAATAAGTGAAGTTGTGTTCGCTAACGATGGCCATAGACACATCAAAATTTTGCCAGTTCAGCAGGGACCTGCTAAATTTTAATCTGTATATGGTTGTCCAATAGCTGATATGAGTCGATTGTTAGATCGAATTTTGTTGGACATGCTGGAAAGCTTTTCTCAACCAGCAGCTGAAGTCAATGGGCTTAGAAGAATCCCACTGTTAAACTAACCATGTATGGCCAGTAGTGTTAATTTTGACATCAAATTTCGATTTCTTCAGTGTTGTCACATGAAAAGATATAAAAAAATATTTACAAAACTGTGAGGGGTGTATTCACTTTTGTCAGATACTATATATACATATATATATATATATATATATATATATATATATATATATATATATATATATATATATACTGTATTTATTGACGTATAGCACACACTTTTTCACCCTGAAAATCGGGTGCAAATAATGTGTGCAAAATATATGCCGATACTGCAATTTGGTTTGCCAAGGAGGGAACGGAGAGGGGGGTGGGACGAGCGCCGTCAGATTCCATACAGCAAGAATCTCCCGTTTAATCAGCGGCCTCTGTAATAGGAAGTCGCGTCTCCTGGGCTGGCATTGGACCAGTGTTCTGTCTATCATAGAAGCCGGTCCAGGAGGCGGGACTTTGTATTAAAGAGGACGCCGAGTAAACAGGAGATTCTCGCTGTATGTAATCTGACGGCAGTCGTCCCACCCCCCTCCCTGTCACCTCCAAGGCAGCAGTAATCTGAGGTGAGGCTGCAGATGGGCACTGATCAGGCTGCATTCATGACAATGGTGAGGCTGCATATGGGCATTGATCAGGCTGCAGATGGGCATTGATGAAGCTGCATTGATGGGCAATTGTGAGGCTGTAGATGGGCATTGATCAAGCTGCATTGATGGGCAATTGTGAGGCTGCAGATGGCATTGATCAGGCTGCAGATGGGCAATGGTGAGGCTGCATTTATGGGCACTGACCCTTATTTTGCTTCAAAGTTCTTTATTTAAAGTTTAAGTTTTTTCCTGTAACTTCCCTCCTAAAATGAAGGTGCGTGTTATACGCCTGTGCATGTTATATGCCGATAAATACGGTATATATATATATATATAGGCCTCCTGCACATGGGGCATCTGAAAAAGCCCCTCTAAACGGAAGAACTGCTGGCAGAAAATCAGGTGCACGTTTATGCGTGTATATTGTTTAAGTGTAAATTAATTCTACTGGCCAGAATCTTAATTTAGTCTGGCCATTCGAATGCAATTAAGCACATACGTGTGTGTTTTTGCATGTTTAGGCAGGTTGAAGCACGTACGTGCATTTTTTTTCTGCTTTGAAGTTCCTCTTAGAACATGCCTGGTGTTTTTTTTTCTGTCTGTCTCCTCTCCAGATACTCCTGTGCATCGCCACATAGATTAACATAGAGGTGCTCAGACAGAAAAATAAATCGCTGAATGCCTGTATAAGTGGTGTTTTTTAAGTGCTGTGTTCTTGAGGCCTTATATATATATATTTATATATATATATATATATATATATATATATATATATATATATATACACACACACGCATTTTCTGACATTTAAGAGAATTTGTTTAGACAATATATTTTCCCTTCCCCTTCCTTTCACAAGCAATAACATTTGAAGGTTGAAAATCAAAAACAAACGCTTTACTGAAGAATTGTTAATAGAAACATTTAAATAGCACTTCAGAATGCATCAATTGTTTTATATTGGATCAATAAGCAGATGTAAAACTATTATAAAATCTAAACAGACCTCACTTAAAGTGATTGTAAAGGAAACATTTTTATATAAAAAAACAAAACAAACATGTTATACTTACCTGCTCCATGCAGTGTTTTTGCACAGAGCAGCCCTGATCCTACTCTTCTCAGGTCCATCACCGGAACTCTGGGCCCCTCCCCCCTGCCAATTCTCCCTTAGCAAGCTGCTTGCTGTGGGGGCACTCGTGCATGCTTGCTCCTAAACCGGCTTTCTGCGTCCATAAGACACATTGAGCATGTCTTAGCCCCGCCCCCGCTCCCGTCTCACTGGCTGTGATTGACAGCAGTGGCAGCCAGTGGCTCCTGCTGCTGCATCTCAGCCAATCAGGAGGGAGAGACCTGGGAGAGTGTCAGGGAAATAACTGAAGAAGGACTGGCAATCCCGCCCAAGACAATCATGGCTGCCATGGCACATCCTGTGACTGATGTGGTCAGTACTTCTGGGTCTATTAGGCCTGCTTTTGGAGCCGCCCCTTGCTGGATTATCCTCAGCTTCCCAGTGTTTTCATGATTCCGATTCCCTGTTACCGACCCGGCTTGGTCTGAGTTCTTCTTCGAATCCTCACCTGATGAACCCCTGGCTTTCCCCACCGACTACACTCTTGTCTGCTCCCTCATCTGTACTTTGCATCTTACACTTGTGGACTAATCTCACGTTTACGACTCCTGGCTTGTCTTCACCTTCCGTTCCTGGTTTGCCCTACTGGAGATTCATACCTGAACCGAGCGCTCAGTGGCCCTATGGATCATCCCAGTAACTCTCAGTTCTCTCCAAGTGGCTGGCTCATAACTAGCAACATCTGGCAAACAGTGCACCTTTGGGCCCTGCTCTCCCTGTATCACTCCCAGAGAAGCACTGCACTTAGTCAAAAGAGGTGCCCTTCCTTGCCTCTTCCTTGACTCCTGACAGAGAGCCCCGGGTCCCGCGCACATCGAGATCAGGCTTAGGTAAGTATTGGGGGCTGAGGGGGAGGAGCGGCACACTAAAAAACCTTCAGGCTGTGTTCACACTAGTGCTGCATGTGGTTCACAGCAGGGGTCCTGTGCGTCCCTGTTCACTGTTTCAGGTCCGATTTCAGCCCAAATTTTTGGAATGATTTAGAACCTGAAACAAACCAAAAGATGTACAGGACCCCCGTGCAAATTTGCACCGGAGATATGTGAACTGGCTCCATAGAGAGCTGGTCACAATCTCCTACCATGCGAATTGGATGCGGAAAAACCTACATCCAATTCATATTTGTGTGACCCCAGCCTCAGTCTTTACAACCACTTTAAGCTGGACTTATGTGGCTTGAAACTCGGTTTGTTTAGCTGGTACCGGATGAATTTTGATCCATGTATGGGTAGGGAGGTTGTACAGAGGTCAACCTACATATTGACTTCTGTACAAGTAGCTTGACAGTATTTTTTCACTAGATCAGCGCTGCAGGCTATAGCCAGCCGCACTGATCAGTGTATTCTGATAGGGGCGAAGTCTCCCCACTGTCAGAATACAATAGCTCAGTGGGGAGGATTCCCCTACCCACATCAAATGTGTGGATGGGGGAATCAAGTGCGTTTTTTTTATTTAACTCATTGGTTGTAACAAAAAAATGGACTAAGCTATGGGCTGCTTTATCTCATAATTCTATATCTAGAAGTACCACCTGAAGATAATAATAGGGTTGATGTATTAAAACTAGATGAAACGAAAATAATGTGTTGCCTAAAAGAACCATGGATGTTAAACTTTAATCTTTGAATGGTGTCTATGGACAGCGTGGATTCGCTGTAAACCAGTTTATATTCTTTAGCTCCATTAATTTTTGCTTTTGAGCAACTGATTACTGCAGACAAATTATTGTTCTTATTTGGGTGTGTTTTAACTTTATTCTCTGTCTATTAATGTCAAATCCTCAAATATAATTTAGAACTCTGTAAACCACTTCAGCTCCGGAAGGATCTGCTCCCTTGATGAACAGGCCATTTTTTGCGATACGGCACTGCGTCATTTTAACTGACAATTGCATGGTTATGCGACGCTGTACCCAAATAAAATTGATCTCCTTTATTCCCAAAAATAGAGCTTTCTTTTGGTGGTATTTGATCACCTCTGCGGTTTTTGTTTTTTGCGCTATAAACAAAAAAAGAGCGACAAATTTGAAAAAAAAAACAACAATATTTTGTACTTTTTGCCTTAATAAATACCCCCAAAATTCCAAAATTAAAAAAAAATTTCTTCCTCATTTTAGGCCAATATGTATTCTTCAACACATTTTTGGTAAAAAAAATCACAATAAGCGTATATTGATTGGTTTGAACAAAAGTTATAGCGTCTACAAAATAGGGGATAGATTTATGCCATTTTTATAATTTTTTTTCTACTAATAATGGTGGCGATTTGCGATTCTTAGCAGGACTGCGACATTGTGCCGGACAGATTAGACACTTTTGACACTTTTTTGGGACCAATGACATTTATACAGCGATCAGTGCTATAAAAATGCACTGATTACTGTGTAAATGTCACTGGTAGGGAAGGGGTTAACACTAGGGGGCGATCAAGGGGTTAAGAGTTGTGTGTTTCTAAGTGTGGGGGCAGTGTACTGACTGGAGGAGGAGACATATCGCTGTTCCTAATTACTAGGAATAGCCGATCTGTCTCTCCTGTCAGAATGGAGATTTGTGTATTAACATACACAAATCCCTATTCTGGCTCTTGTGCCCACGATCACAGGTGTTGGGCGGACAACGCACCCGCCGGCCACGCACATCGGGTCCCACGCCGTGCAGAAGGCGCACGCGTGCCTGCTATGGCTCTTAAAGGAGCCGACGTACAGGTATGGCAATTCATGCAGGGGAACCAACCCGCTGCCGTAAATGTACGTAAGCCAGTAGGGAAGTGGTTACAATATACTTTTTATTAAAATTTAAAAAAAGAAATGTTTTCTGTGCTGAAAGGCTGTCCTGCTTCTTAGTGAACACAGGAGGTCTCTAGCTCAGCATGGGCACCATTCAGAAAACGCTTTGCATTCTCTTACAAGTGAATCACATTCTTCTATTGGACGAGGTGGGGAGGCAGGATAGTAATGTCACAAATTTTGTCTGGTTCATCAGGAACATAATTCAAATTTTCAACCAAACAGTGGCTTTTTTTTCAATCAGAAGGAGCCACTGTTCAGGTTTTCTGACACATGTGGATATTAGCTGTCATAATTCACTTTGTTTTGCATGGATGGGAGAATTAATACATTTCTATCGTTCAGCCCCGTGTTTTAAACAAGAGGAATCGTATAGCTTTTAGCCAGTTTTAAAGTCAGAAAACTCCTCTCATTTTACTAACTTGAAAGGCTTTTGAGTGGGACTGCAGATCTATCCCTTGATTATTGTTGTTCAGCTTCCCTGTCATGCAGAAATGTGTAAAGGTAAGCCTGCAGTGGAGTTACAGTGTGGACAGTACTGGATCCCTGAAACACTCTGGTATTTAAAGGCTCAAATTCCTAACCACTAGACATAAGTATCTGGGAAACTACAGGGGTGTAGCAAGGGGGTTAACCAGCTGTAGAAGATGAATAGGAGGATGGGAATAAGAGCCATTTGGTGGGTAGGCTGTGTCCCTGGAGTCAGAATAAATGCAACCATTTTAGGTTTGATGAGGTGTACTTTTAGTGTTTTTTTTTTAAGTGTCTCTGCTGAATACATTAGAAAGGGTTAATTATGTTGCATGGCAGAGGGCCAGTGTACTCTCTGCCTACTGACATCACTAAGCTTTTAGATGTGCTGCCAAAGAACTTCTAGGTAGAGAACAAATGTGCTCGGTGAAGTGGGTCTCTATTGTCCATTGTATGACAAACTCCAAATATTATCAAGGGGAACATCTGACATGGAAACAGTTATTTGAATGAACTGTATCTGCTGTACCTCTTTGCAGCTTGCTCTTTTCCCACTGCCACGGACTGTTCTGTGTTTGCCCCAAATGAATTCATTTGAGAACAATTAGACAGTAGATTGGTAATTGCCTATGAACCTTGGGCACAGTTCATGTGACTCTTTGGCTCCCTCATCCTCCCCCTTTTCCTGACCTCCCCTTGTGCTTTTAAACATAGCTGAAATCTCTTTCACTCCCCTCCCATTCCCCTTGTGGTCTCATCATGGCTTTGCTAGTGCTGCACCTGTCACCTGTGTGTTAGTATTCTTCGAAAAGATCGATTTACATAACCTCATTTAATGGTTCATAAATCATGCCCATTAAGCACCGCCAGCAGGAACTGAGGGTTCTAATTTATGCTGCTTTTCATAGCAGAAAATTGGGAGGCTCTTGCCCTTGGGATAAAGGGGCCAGGTCCTGCCTCTGATTGGTGATTGTCATGGAGAATGTCTAGTTGATGAGGACAGATTTTCACGTTATTGATTCTCTGCCAAAGCTCAGCGTGCGGCATTGTGAGGCGGGGGATCTGCTGCCAGCCGCGCTGATAGCAGAGCAAGTTTAGCATCACCTCCCCCCATCCAACACATACACACTTGTATCAAGACAACATCAGGATAAGGGGGGGGGGGGCAGGGGATTTAACAATGCTACATTTTCCAGTTCCACCAAAATTACGCAGGAGCACGTTAGAAACCCTTTCACTACCTTGTTGCACGGTGCTTTACAACTATATTTTTTTGGTTACAAGGGTCAACAGACTGAGGGGTCTAGGAGATTATAATGAAGGTAATTAACCATACAAAACATTTAGTAAAACTTTTGATCTTGCCAGACTTGCAAAAGTGTGTTATGCAGTGTGAGGATCACAAAGGATTAGCATAGGTATCAATTGAGTAAAGTTGGTCCTTAAATTGGATTGTTGTCACAATGTTCTTGCAGCAAGTTGTAATGAAAAGGTTAATAAGCCAAAGATCACATGGGTCTTAAAATAAAGGCAGGAAAAATGAATTGGGGATATGATATGTATAACAATTAGTAATGGCTCCACGTACAGACTGATGCCAGAAGAGGGGATTGTAACACTGTTATACTTTATCTGTTAGAGATTAATTTCATCCAATTGAGCATCAGCTTCTATTACAGTTAATTGCACTAAAAAGATTACAGTAATGGGTCTGCTATAATCCAAGTAAAAGGTTCTGTGAACAGAGCACAGCCTTTATAACAACACACAAAAAAATATATAATAAAGGGTTCCTGTAGGCCACAACAATACTATCAAATAGGTATGACATTGGGTCTTCGATTTTTAACTACTAAGGATGGAAGACATATATACGGAAAAATCTACTTGAATTCAGATTTTATTTTCAAAAGGTTTATTTTTACACATAAATGATATTTGTTTTAATGCATTTTCTATCATTAATACATGTGCCATCTCTGTTATTTGTCATGTAATAGAAAATGATCAGGTTTATTTCATAAGGTAGTTATGAGATACAAATAGTGTAAGCTTATAGCAACCAATTAGATTTCACTTTAGTCATAGTTTGGCAGTCATAACATATAAAGATGATTTCTGGTGAGTTGTTGTGCGTTAGAACTTTGCTCTTTATTGTGGTTTCCATACAAGATTGTATGTATAGGATTGAGACCCCTGCTGACAGATGCTTCATTTGAAATCAGTGAAATGTAAATGATGTATCTGTCAAAGGGTTAAATTGCATAAACAACATGATCAACTCAACCTACCACCCAATGTTTGGGGTTGGGGGAGTAGGCTGTCTTAAACTACCTATTGATCACTTGGCTAACAAAAGCCAGTCTGTCTGCCCAACTTTTAGGGAACTTTTCCCAGTTTTTTGCCCATGTGCAGTAATAAAATCAATATAAATACTAAATGGGCTCAAATGTTCTGCTCAAACAGTGAGAAGTATTTTGTTATATATGTTGCTATTTATGTGTCTACCATTCATACTACATAGCCTTGGCAGATTTCATTTTCATGCTTTCTAGGTAAGTAAGGCTTTGGAAAAAAAATATTTTTAGACACTTTCAACCTGTGTGGCTGTTGTCAGAAATCGGATTTCTTCTCTATTATACCTCACTATTGTGCACTTGGGTGGCTTTTGGGTAGAAGTAGAGACTCTATAGAAATATGTGCTTAAAATTATCGCCGTATTTGTCTCTTTCATTTATATATAATACAAGCTTAGAATTTTAGGTTTATGTTTTTACAAAATTAAAAAAAAATAAAAAACATGCATTACATCTCTCCAATACATGATCATTTCCCCATGATTTGTTTATTTAAAGATGTTGCAAGTACAGAAAAATTCCCAATGATCCTGCCAGAAATCCCAGAGCCAGTGAGCTCCTAATGTCCAGCAGTTAACTAATATTTTTGCTTTTGCTTTACAAAAATCCCAGGCAGTAACGTTAGCTCTGCCTGAGTTCTCACCTGCAGGAATACAGAATATAATTACCTCTACTCATCTCCATAACATAAGGGGCATATGTTCAGCAGTCCAGCAGGAGAGAACTCAGGCAGGACTAACAACACTACTTGAGATTTCAGTGCAGCAGAGTCAGCGTTGTCAGATCACCACAGGGATTTAGGAGCTCAATGGATTTCTAGCTGGATCAGCTAGTCATTTTATGTATGTCTGTAGTGTTTTTAAAGAGATAAAATATAGGGAAATACATTGGAGTGTTGTGATCAATTCATTTTTTTTATATTCACCGATACAGTGAACATTAGACATAGATATATGTTTATAGCTTGAATTTTTACAGAGAAGGTTCCAAGGCTCTTACAAAGTTTTATATTTACATCTTTAAATGTGTCAAGTGAAGGCAGGTGCACTCAGTGCTGGACAAGGTCTCCAATAGCACCCAAGATGAGGAGATCCAATTGTACTTCCCTGAAATCCTGGATGTGACGCTATACAAACTATCGTAAAAAATTATTAACTACAATTTTAGCTACAAAATTTAAGGGTTATAATAATTATTTGGGTTAACTACAAATTTTATTCTGTAATTTGTCCCTTTATAAAGGCACTAGAATCATGTTTCTGGTACAAATTATATATATATTTGTTGCTACAAACTCAAATGAATGCAAATTTATAGGGGAGCCACAATCTCCCAGTGTAATCTGCAGGACTAAACGCTGTCAGGACATGGCTGTGTGATGCAGGAGAAAGAATGGCTCCCACTTTAGCTGCACCTCCACAGCATGGCACTAACAGAAAGTGCCTCTCCTGCCTATGCCCACCCTACAGTAGATGCACCCTCTTTTTTCATTAGTAAATCAGATCCATATATTTTATTAGTGTAAAAAGTGCATTGACTGGGAAAGTGAGCTGATGATTTATACTTTCCCAATAAATGGGAATTCATTAGGGTTTAATTTATTTCAATAGGGTTTGCTTCTATATACTGGTCCCTAAAATGTGATAGCTAGGTGATAATCTCTTCTTGACATGCATTTTATGAGTAAAATGTTATGGACAAGTGCATACCCTTTCCATATGCATGGCTTTACTCAATCAGCACAGAAATACCATGCTAAACAATGGTCGTTCAAAGCATATACTATCCTTTTTGTTAAGGAATGCCTACTCTGACTCTGAAGAGTGAGCTATTATATAGTCTCCTGTTATGTTAATCTAGAATTTTTTCTTAACCATTACTCAACAGAGCAGAATAAGGAAGACAGAAATTGTCTCTAGAAATCTCTTCTGTTATAGTTGATCAACAGAATTAAATTGAATCTGTAGAAAGAACATTGACCTGTTGACCTTCCCCAAACGGAAATGCACTAAAATGACTTTACAATTACATGTGACCTTGGCTATGGAACATATAGGGCCCAGTAAGTATTCTCATTACCAACCGTTTAGAAATAAATCTGCTAAGGTTTATGATTCACATTCACTTGTTTGTGTCATTTTCTACTGATTATTTTATGCGTTTGCTTCCTCGGTAATTGGCTTGTATAGCTATTCTACATTACGTAGTTGTCTGGCGGGTTTACATACATTCACATTGTAAAATCATATCTCTGCATTTTAATAAGCACTTGCCCAATCAAATTATAGATAAAAAGTACTACATTTAAACTTGCCATCACAAGGGATGGATGCTACAGCAAAGGCAGTGGTTTCCTACTCTAAATAAAACAAAAAAGCAAAATAAAAATAAAAACATAATGTGCATGGAAACATGATTTAGTCAGTAAGGATCGTCTGCATTGCAATATTGTTGTTAATCTATTTTAGCTATCAGTAACATTTGATTTCTTACTATAACATTTTGTAACATTTTTAATGTAAACATGCTAGCGTTAAGATGGGTTTAAAATAGCATCAAACAAAAAAAATAATAATATAGAATAAAACAAGTAGCATTTTTTGTACCACAACTTATGTAAGTAATTTTTTTCTGTAGTTCTCTAACCCAAAGGGTGCATACAGTATACACATCTATGACAACAAGACGCCTACGTGAAACAGATTTCCTACCCTGAATATCATTTAAATGATACTAGCAGGCACAATGTTTTCTATCTATCTATCTATCTATCTATCTATCTATCTATCTATCTATCTATCTATCTATCTATCTATCTATCTATCTATCTATCTATCTATCTATCTATCTATCTATTTATTTATCTATCTTTTTTATATATTTACCTATCGTTCCATACTACTTCTTAAAATAGATACATACATACATACATACATACATACATACATACATGCATACAAACACAGACAGATAGCTATAGATAGTTGAACTCATATGTACATTTTAAATCAAATGTTTTATAGATGTGTGTGTGTGTGTATGTATATATATATATATATATATATATATATATATATATATATATTGATGTGTGTGCTTTAAAAAGCAATTTAGTTCCTTCGATCATGTTTGTATTTACTCCTACCTCATAGAGCGCAGAGTAGGACAATGCACCCATTTGCCATGTGATGAGCGCCAAGAAAAGAACAAACAACAAATAAACACAAAGAAAAGGCATAAAACAAGCAAATTATTATTTTCATCTTTTTTCCGCCTCTTCAGTAATTGACCGTTAATTATAATATGAAAAGACGTTAGCTGATGGTTTGGCAAAGAAGAAAAAAAACCCTCACTGTATGTGATTTAGATTCCCTAATGTTGGGCTATTGTCCTAGTGATGAATTATTGTCAGTGCATACGATGAGTCAAGGACATTGAAATGCCACTCAGTAAGAATCAAATTTGGCATGATAGCCCTCGTCAGAGGGAGAATCAATTCAGGACTGCCACTTGCCAGCTTTAAACTTCTCACTTGTAGGTGCTAGAGACCTTGTTGTGTGGCTTTTTAACGAGTCAACAAGTTCTACCTCTCGTGGAATGCGTGGTGCCTGTCACACATGTCTAAAAAAAAAAAAAGTGTACTTGAAGGAAGCAGACAAGATTATTTCGGCCTGTCGAGCCAAACATGAAAGAGAATAAGCAAAGGCAGCAAAGGTTGGTGAGCCGCTTCAGTATCAGCTACTAAGATCTCGAGAGTATTTTAGATCATAATGTCCTCTATGAAGAGTGTACGTATTATAGCAACATAACACACTAAGTACGTGCTTTGTCTCTATGGGGGGCAGGAAAGACACCCAGGAACACAGAGGTAGCTCTCAGCAAAGATTACAGCATCATGCGTTTGCTCAGGGATTCCACTAAGGAGGCTGAGAAGCTTTTTTAGGTTTTTTTTATTCTTTCCCTCACTTAAAGATAATTTATGAGGACAAGGAGAAGTTGCTCCTTGAAAATGCTATAGCAACTGTCACCCAGCAATCTGGCTTTGGATTCTCCTTAGAGGGCCGGCGTAGCTGTCTGCAGAGAAGTGGGGGCTGGCATCTAGATTTGCTTGAGAATTTCGCTGCTAACACAATAACGATGTTCTATTTTCTCTGCCCCTTTAAAGTGTGAGTGCTTCTGAAAATGCACCCTGCTGAAAGACACCGTCTGACAGAATACCGTGCTATAATTTTAATATTTGTTAAAGAAGAAAAAGCATAGCAATAGTAATTAATTTTGCCTCAAATCCCCAAGAAATGAGCTTTAAATTCACATTTTTTACTTTTTCTTTTGCATAATATATAGCAACACAAATATGAACATGTCTTGACAATTAAATGCAATTTCAAAAATCTGTGTGGTAATTATTATGTAAATTAGGATACATAGATACGGTGGATGAACAGATAGATAGATAGACAGACAGACAGATATGATTGCTTGACTGATAGATTGATTTAAATGATTTTGCTCCAAAACTTTAGTAATATTAGTTATTCTCTAAATGTATTTCAAAATAATTTATATTTATACCCTTGAAGGGACATATTCATTTTGTCCAACATGTAACCTTTTCTAACAATTTAGCAACTGTACTAAGGTTATGGAAAGATAAGCTTTGTTCACTGTCTAGTTGACCCCAGTCTCTTTTGGATTCATGTAAGAAAAGTGTCTGAAACAATACTCTTTGTTTTGCTTGGATTCTTTCTATTATTTTGTATTGGGAAATCATTAGCTGGATTTGGTTCTGGTTTCAGGGCCCATCAGAAATGTTGGCTTGTAGTGTAGAGATGGGCCAATGCACACGCTTGTAGGGGTATTGACCCAGATGCAATGCATGAAAAAAGTACGTAGAATATGCAGCAGGCAATAGGTGCACTTAACGGGACTTACAGCTGGTGGAATTTTCCAATGTAGTTTAAACAATTTCAATGTTTCGGCAGGAACAGCCAAAGGCAAATACAGTAGTTACACACACAGGTATACGTTCACACAACCCCTCCCACCACCACCCCTCAGTAATAACTTTACCAAAAATAAATGCATGAAAAAGAATTAAAGAACAATACAATTAGAATGAATCGCTGATATATTCTACCATAAATGATAGCAGGGCAGATTAAATACTATGGAAACAAACAAAGTAGCAAAAGGAGGAAAAGGTAAACTCAATGGAGTTACTCAAATCATGGAAATCAACACACATGGTGCAAGAACCAAACAAAAGCTCATTATAGAAATACCCCAATAGACAAATCTGTGAAAGAAGGAGAGAGAAATGGGCAACCTGAGGCAAGATAGCCTCAGAAGAAGCAATTATAAATGCTTGCAAAATAAGCTGTTACCTGAAAAGAAAGCTACAGCATAGAGCAGGACAGAGACCCCTAGTGTCTCAGAGAGGGAGGCACCATACAGGAAGACATGCAATCGGTCAAGGATATCAGGCAAGAGGGCCATACACAGTAAAATCCAAAATAAACAGAAGCATGGAAATAAAAGGTACAACTGGGACAGCCAGAAAGAGAGAAGACAAATGAAGGGGAAAGCGGGGTGGAAAGGAGTTCTGAAAGCACACAGAAACCTACCCTGATGGGAAAAGGTGAAAAAATAGCAAATATGAATAAAGCAAATCATGAGTAAGCAAACACAATGTTAAAAAAAATGAACAGCAAAAAAATAAACAATAAGGGGCCAGGGTAAGTGGGAAACTGCTCATTCATGACCCTTGGTGCTAGGGTATCAAGACTAAAGATCCACTGACATTCCCTCTGTAATGTAAAGTAATGTAATGTAATGTAATGTAAAGTCTTGTCCGTCATCTCCTCTTGGTGGAACCGGAACATGATTAATGATTATGCATCTTAAGGTAGATATGGAATTTTGGTGTTCAATAAAAAGTTGGGCAATTGTCTGGTTGCCGGCTCCTGAAGCCATAGCTTGTCTAATGGCTGATTTGTGATACTGAAAACGTTCCTTAACTACTTCAGATCCGAGCTATAGCTGAATGATGGCCACAGTGCGGATCTACAGTGCCGGGACTACATCTATTGACGTCCTCAACTTTCCTCGCTCTCCGATCACTGTAAATGGCCAATTACAGCGGCCGTTTACAGCGTGATCGGAGTGGCCGATGAGAGATGATCTCATATGTAAACATATGAGATCATCTCTCATTGCCGGCTTTCCCTCCTCACACAGAAACTGAGTGTGAGGAGGGAGAGCTTCTGTGAAGAATCGTGAGTGATTTTACAGTAAAAAAAACACACAGTGTGCCCAAACAGTGCCCAATCAGTACCACAGTGACAATTAGCATCTAAAGCTAGTGCCATCTGTGCCCACATGTGCGCATCAGTGCCCACCTGTGCCATCAGTGCCCATCTGTGCCATCAGTGCCCATCTGTGCCTGTCTGTGCCCATCTGTGCCCGTCTGTGCCGCCTCAGTGCGCATCTGTGCAATCAGTGCGCATCTGTGCAATCAGTGCACATCTGTGCCACCTCATCAGTGCCCATCTGTGCCACCTCATCAGTGCCCATCTGTGCCAATTAGTGCCCATCTGTGCCGCCTCATCAGTGCACATCTGTACAATCAATCAGTGCACATCTGTGCCGCTTCATCAGTGCCCATTAGTGCCGCCTCATCAGTGCCCATCTGTGCCACCTCATCAATGCTCATCTATGCCACCTCATCAGTGCAAATCAGTGCCCATCTGTGCCGCCTCATCAGTGCCCATCTGTGCCACCTCAACAGTGCCCATTTGTGCCACCTCAACAGTGCACATCTGTGCAATCAATCAGTGCACATCTGTGCCAACTTATCAGTGCACATCTGTGCCACCTCATCAGTGCCTATCTGTACCACCTCAGTGCCACTTCATCGGTGCATATCTGTGCCCATTTGTGCCACCTCATTAGTGTACATCTGTGCAATCCAGCAGTGCACATCTGTGCTGCTTCATCAGTGCCCATCTGTGCCGCCTTATCAGTGCCCATCTGTGCCACCTCATCAGTGCATATCTGTGCCACCTCATCAGTGCCCATCTGTGCCACCTCATGAGTAAACATCTGTGCAATCAATCAGTGCACATCTGTGCAGCCTCATTAGTGCACATCTGTGCGGCCTCATCAGTGCACATCTGTGCGATCAGTGCCCATCTGTGCTGCCTCATCAGTGCACATCTGTGCCATCAATCAGTGCACATCTGTGCTCATCAGTGCCGCCTCATCAGTGCCCATCAGTGCAGGCTTAGCACACACCTGTGCAGTCTCATCACCACCAGCAACCATGTCCAAAAGATGCTTTTCCGCCCAGGAGGCATAACAAATATTTTCCACGGCCGACGAGAGCAACAAGGATCTCTCTTTTTTGGATTCCCTTTCAAATTCGGATTCTGAGCCTGACGTAAATTATGAGCCGGTCCTCAGTAGTGGAACACTGACATACTCAGAGGAGGAAGCTATTCTGCCCGCCAAATGAAGGCAATCTGGTGAGGAGAAAAAAAAGTAAAAACAGTGCAGCGCTAATAAAATGATTTGTAAACTAAAACAATAAATGCATGACATAAGTCCATATAGTCTTCTGTTAGAAAAAAAATGAACGTAGATTTGATAGAGAGGCAAATCATCTGCGTTGATAAGGGTGCTTCATGCAAATACTGAAGTGCTCCTTATTCCGTGCTCCCACCACCTGCTAGCCAAACCACTCACCTTGTAAAATGGACCCCTGAGCTAACAGATGGGTCACACAGGCATTCACCATGAGAAGTGGCTGGATGGAATCTTGGATGGAAAATCAGGCATATCTTTAAGGCAATCTGCACTCAGTAGCTTTAAATTGTTTTCATCTATAGTGACTGAAATATAAAGGATATTATAGTGCACACTGTATGGCTAAAACATTTCCTTTATTTTAAAAGACAGGTACTCACATATGAAGCACTACAACCTAGTGCTAGGAAAATAGGCATATAAAGCATCGGTGATAACATGGATCGATAAGGCAGCTGCAGTGACGTCTGGGGATGCTCACGCACGCGTATCGTCCAATGGGACTTCCTCAGCGGATCTGGTGAGGAGGCAGTGGCATCTACCAGCACCGCAGTGACATCCGCTAGAACCGCAGTGACATCCACCAGCACCGCAGTACCTCGGCAAGAAAGGCCAAGAACCAGTGGGGTAATTTAGGAGAAGCTAACATTCCCCTTTCACTGCCCAGCCAGGAGTCCAGGTGGACACAGAGAATTTTTCCCCAATCAATTTTTTAAATTTATTTTTACGAAGGACATGTTAGCGTCAATTGTGGCCCAGTGCAACCTGTATGCACAGCAATTTATTTGGAAAAATCCAACATCCTATTATGCCCGTCCCTACGAGTGGAGAGACCTAACAGTGGAGGAGTTCAAGGGCCTCACATTTAATATGAGACTCACCAAAAAAAATAAATTGCGTTCCTATTGGTCAACCCACCCCATCCATCACATGCAGATCTTCTCCACGGTAATGCCCAGAACCAGATATCTGATGATCATGATGTTCCTACATTTCAGTGATAATGCCCAGTGCCCTCCCTGAAATGACCCAAATAATGACAGGCTTTACAAAATTTGGCCAATACTAAATTATTTTTCAGAAATATTCCCCCAGTTGTTTACCCTAGACCAACATATATGTGTGGATGAGTCCCTTGTTAAATTTAGCGGCAGGCTTAAAATTAAGCAATTTATCCCCAGCAAAAAGGCCCGCTGTGGGGTGAAGGTGTACAAATTATGTGACCGAGCCACAGAGTACACCTATGCCTTCATAGTGTACGAAGGGAAGGACACCCAGCTGCAGCCCCCTAATTGCCCAGACTACTTGGGATCCAGCGGGAAAGTTGTTTGGGACCTCATATACCCCCTACTCAACAAAGAATACCACTTGTACGTAGACAACTGCTACACAAGTCTGCCCCTGTTCCACAACCTTCACTGGAAGAAGACGCCAGCATGTGACACCATAAGAAAGAACTGGAAGGGCTTTCCTCAAAGACTTGTCAATATGAAGTTGAGAAGAGGAGAGACGGCAAGTCTGCGAAACAAGGAGATTCTGGCAGTGAAGTGGAGGGACAGAAGGGATGTCTACATGTTGTCTTCGATCCACAATAACACCTACGTGGAAATCCCCAGAAGGAATGGCCCCATCCAAAAACCAACATGCATCCATGAATACAATTTGTTTATGGGGGAAGTCGACTTCAACGACCAAATGCGCGAACCGTACCTTGCCACAAGACGGACATACCATTGGTATAAAAAAATTAGCAATTTATTTTTTTCAATTGGCCATATACAATTTCTATATCATTTACCACAACTTTTTTGGCTACCAGGAGGAAATTTACACTGCCCTTATATTCCCGAACGGCCCACCAGAAAACATCCGATCAGATGTTCTTAGTCAACTCTCCGAACGCCATTTTCCCGATAAAATCCCTCCCAAGCCAACAGGTCAAAGACGTCAAAAATGATGTAGGGTGTGTACCAGTAGGGGAGTCAGAAGAGACACATCTTATTATTGTCCCCATTGCCCTTCCCAACCAGGTCTCTGCATAGGTGACTGTTTTCGCCGCTACCATACATCAGTAAATTATTAGTGAAGTATGGTAAACGTAAGCCTCAGTTCCTGCCATTTACCCTCACACCCCTTATGCCACTGCCTGCTCTGTAACTGACCCCGGCTTCTTATTTGACCACGCTTCTGCCTGCCGATTCTGTACATACCTCTGCCTGGACTATTATTCAACCATGTTTCTGCCTACCGATTCTGTACATACCTCTCCATTGTCCTGGTGCTCCAGGGCCTTCAAAAGTGTAATAGGTAGTTGAGAAATGAAATGTGTAATTTATGGTCCTAGAACGCCTGAAGGTGCTACTTCAATGTTAGGCCTCTGTATGCAACCAGACTGTGTAAAAGTCTCACACATGTGGTATCTCCATACTCAGAAAGGGTGGCAGAATGTATTTTAGGGTGTTATTTTTTATGTAAATGTTATGTGTTGGAAATATCGTATAAACGGACAACTTTATGTAAAAAAAAAATGCGTTTTCATTTTTTTTCCACATTTTCCAAAAACTTCTGGAAAAAAATTAACCGTTCAAAAGACTCAATATGCCTCATAGATTATACGTTGGGGTGTTAGTTTTCCAAAATGGGGTCATTTTGTGGGCGTTTCCATTGTCCTGGTGCTCTAGGGCCTTCAAAAGTGTAATAGGTAGTCAACAAGTAAGATGTGTAATTTATGCTCCTTGAACACCTGATGGTGCTCCCTGCATGTTGGGCCTCTGTATGTGGCCAGGTAGTGAAAAATTCCCAAACATGTGGTATTGTAATACTCCGGAGGAGTAGAAAAATGTATTTTGGGGTGTCATTTGTGGTATGCACATTCCTTGTGAGATAAATAAGCTATTACAATGACAATTTTTATGAAAAAAATTAAATAAAATCTTAATTTTGCAAAGAATTGTGGGAAAAAATTACAACTTCAAATAACTCATCATGCCTCTTACTAAATACCCTAGAATTTCTACTTTCCAAAAAGGGATCATTTGGGGGGCATTTGTACTTTCCTGGCTTGTTAGGGTCTCAAGAAATGAGATAGGCCACCAGTACATCAGATGTGATCATTTTTTTATGATTTGCACCAAAGCTTGTAGACTCTATAACTTTCACACAGACCACATAATATCCACTAATTTGGGTTATTTTTACCAAAAATATGTAGCAGTATAAATTGTGGCCAACATTTATGAAGAAAAATTGCTAGTTTGCAAAATTTTATCACAGACACAATTTTCGGTCTTTTTTCATTTATAGCGCAAAAAAAAAAAAAAGAGGTGATCAAATACCACCAAAATAAAGCTCTATTTGTATGAAAAAAAGGACAAAAAATCATTTGGGTACAGTGTTGCATGACTGAGTAATTGTCATTCAAAGTGTGAGAGCACTGAAAGCTGAAAATTGGTCTGGGCAGGAGGGGGGTTTAAGTGCCCAGTAAGCAAGTGGTTAAAAGTAATGATGGTTTTTTCCCCACATAGTAGAGGCCACAAGGGCAAATGAGTATATAAGTTAGATAACAAAACTTACGTTTCCCAGATTGGAGGTGCATGAAGTAAGGACCTACTGTCATATGTCTACAAGTGGCACAATCAGGACAAACAATAACATTCTCCAGGCCTGCTGGTGGTAAGCCTGGTCGACCAAGGGTTTGGAGGAATGAAGCCAGTCCTCATTATCAATCCTTAAGAAAGCAGTCCCTAAGGAATCTCATGATAGGTGGTGGAGAGTTAGCTGCAGTCAGGCTCTGGTTGCAGGAAATCAAAGGCCAGCATGGTAGCTTGAAAACAGATGTTCCAACATAGTGGTGCAGAAATGCAAGGCCAGCCTTTCAGTGAATGAGCACGGCCCAGCTGCAGGGCGCACGTCACACTGTGGGAGGAGCAAGTGCTGACAGCTGCACTGCTGTGCTGTGTATGTGAGCTGCCTGGGCTGGACTGACTTCACTGCATCACACGAGGAATCCGAACCCCTGCAGAGCAAACTCATCACTGTAATCTGTACATCAAGGTTTATTATTTTACATTTTTCTCTTTATGGTTGACCTGGGTTGAGGTAAGGGGGGGACCGGGGGGTACTTTGGAGGTGTGGCCGGATGCTTTGGAGGCCTTATGTGACCACTGGCTAAAGTACTGACCACTGGCTAAAGTACTGACCACTGGCTAACGTATTGACCACTGGCTAATGTACTGACCACTGGCTAACGAACTGTCCACTGGCTAATATACATTTTATTTGCCAAGCTTCTGTATGGGATTCTGTATAGGTCGTGTATTTGAGTGCTGCTGTGTACGTGAGCTGTACATACTGTATACAAACTGCCAATCACTCCCTGGAGGACTACAACACCCAGCAGCCCTCTCCACCCTAAACAGTAACCCACCATTTTTTTCAGAATATTTCTTTTTCTTGTTTTCCACTTCTAAAACTTAGGTGCGTCTTATGGAGCGAGAAATACGGTAATTAGGACAAACTCTCTTTTGATTTACAGAGAAAGAAACAGATTTTGTGAAACTTCAAGTCTTAATTTTATACATAGCCTATTTGATTTCCTCCCTCCTAACCCAACTAAATCAAATACTGTTTTGGGCTCTTTTTGGAGAATGTTTGTACTAATTATTTATAGGAAACCAGTGGTGTATTTAGGTTTTGTGCTGCCCTAGGCCTGACTAAACTCATGCACCCCCCCTAATTTAAATACGACCCACCCCTTGCTGCCAAGGCCACACCCCTTCCTGTTTAAGACCCACCCTATAATCTGTAAACCACACCCCTTCCTCTTTAGGCTCATTTGGCACCTTTCAGGGGGGAGGGGGGAACGGGTACCTGTTTTTGACAGGTACCCTTCCCCACTCCCTGGAGACTGCGCTGCCCCCTCTGAAGTTTGGCCCCCCTCCTCCTTCCTCCACTGGGGCATTCAGAAAGTGCAACGCGCTTCACACACGTGCAGTAGTGAACTGTCTGGTTTCCCTTACCATGAATGATGGTGGCAAAACCCGAGAGCCAATCCGAAAATCGGTTGAGGTGTCAACATCGCGGGATCCCTGGACAGGTAAGTGTCCTAATATTAAAAGTCAGCAGCTACAATATTTGTAGCTGCCGAGTTTTAATGTTTTCACGGGGTGGGGGCGGGACTCCTCTTTAATGAGTTTGCATTGATTTCAGCATTGATGGAGCACTTTATTGCAATATCATGATCTGCATATTAATGCACTTTCACTAAATGTGGACTGTTTAAAGGGTTTGCATTGATTTTAGCATGCATGGAGCACTTTACACATGCCAGTGGCGGCTGGTGCTCCAATTTTTTTGGGGGGGGTGCAAACAAACTAAAAAATTCAGAAAAAAAAGACAATCAATTGCAGCCTCACTGTGCCCCACTAAACACAGCCACTGTTCCATCAAATGCAGCCACTGTGCCCATCAATTGTAGCCACTGGGCCATCAAACGTAGCCACTGTGCCCACCAAATGCAGCCACTGTGCCCATCAAACGCAGCCACTGTGCCCACCAAACACAGCCACTGTGCCCAATAAACACAGCCACTGTGCCCACCAAACGCAGCCACTGTGCCCATCAATTGCAGCCACTGTGCCCATTAATTGCAGCCACTGTGCCATCAAATGCAGCCACTGGGCCATCAAACACAGCCACTGTGCTCACCAAACGCAGCCACTGTGCCCACCAAATGCAGCCACTGTGCCCATGAATTGCAGCCACTGTGCCCATCAATTGCAGCCACTGTGCCCCATCAAACGCAGCCACTGTGCCCACCAATTGCAGCCACTGTTCCATCAAATGCAGCCACTGTGCCCCATTAAATGCAGCCACTGTGCCCATCAAACACAGCCACTGTGCCCACCAAATGCAGCCACTGTGCCCACCAAATGCAGCCACTGTGCCCATCAATTGCAGCCACTGTGCCCATCAATTTGCAGCCACTGTGCCATCAAACGCAGCCACTGGGCCATCAAATGCAGCCACTGTGCCCACCAAACGCAGCCACTGTGCCCATCAATTGCAGCCACTGTGCCCATCAATTTCAGCCACTGTGCCATCAAACGCAGCCACTGTGCCCCATCAAACGCAGCGACTGTGCCCACCAAATGCAGCCACTGTGCCCACCAACTGCAGCCACTGTTCCATCAAAGGCAGCCACTGTGGCCCATCAAATGCAGCCACTGTGCCCACCAAACGCAGCCACTGTGCCCACCAAACACAGCCACTGTGCCCATCAATTGCAGCCACTGTGCCCATCAATTGCAGCCACTGTGCCATCAAACGCAGCCACTGGGCCATCAAACGCAGCCATTGTGCCCACCAAACACAGCCATTGTGCCCACCAAACGCAGCCACTGTGCCCATCAATTGCAGCCACTGTGCCATCAAACGCAGCCACTGTGCCCCATCAAATGCAGCCACTGTGCCCACCAAACACAGCCACTGTGCCCACCAATTGCAGCCACTGTTCCAACAAACGCAGCCACTGTGCCCCATCAAACGCAGCCACTGTGCCCACCAAACACAGCCACTGTGCCCACCAAACGCAGCCACTGTCCCCATCAATTGCAGCCACTGTGCCCATCAATTGCAGCCACTGTGCCATCAAACGCAGCCACTGTGCTCCATTAAAAGCAACCACTGTGCCCACCAAACGCAGCCACTGTGCCCACCAATTGCAGCCACTGTGCCCACCAAATGCAGCCACTGTTCCATCAAACGCAGCCACTGTGTCCCATCAAACGCAGCCACTGTGCCCACCAAATGCAGCCACTGTGCCCACCAAATGCAGCTACTGTGCCCACCAAACGCAGCCACTGTGCCCATCAATTGCAGCCACTGTGCCCTCAAACGCAGCCACTGAGCCCTCAAACGCTGTCACTGTGCCCATCAATTGTAGCCACTGTGCCATCAAATGCCAACACAGTTCCCATAACACTGATATAATTTATTAAATGACTTTACCTGCTGTCCTGGGGGGTTCCCTTGTGCTTCTCTCTCTCCTCCTGACGTTACTGCCAGACCCTGCCCCAGTGCCGAGTAGAGGAGTTAAGGAAAGCAGTGCGGAGGAGGGTAGGCGGAACATAAGGCTCCACCTCTGCCAGTCACCGGCCGCTTATGGAGGCGTGAGTCACAAGCTGCCCCCCGCATAAGAGAAAGTCCCCCCACCCGATTCCCGGCTCCCGTGCCTGCCCCCCACACACATACAGCCCACGGCGGCCGCCTTGCTGTAGCGGGCAGCGCTGCTGTGTATGGGCCTGCTTGACAGAGGGTGGAGGAGCGTGAGCTCTGCTAAGCACCCCCATACACACGCCCCTCCACCCTCTGCCGAGCACGCCCATACACAGCAGCGCCGCTACAGCAAGGTGGCTGCCGTGGGCTGCATGTGTGTGGGGGGCGGCCATGGGAGCCGGGAATCGGGTGGGGGGACTTTCTCTCATGCGGGGGGTGGCTTTTTTTGCCGCCCCCCGCAAAGTGCCACCCTAGGCCTTGTCGGCCTAGGCCAAAACAGAGCCCTGTAGGGAACAAATATACTTTAAAATGATAAATATAGGCCTACCAATTCAATTATTATGATTAGCCCAAGATGTCCTCAAGAATGAGTGCACTCTTTAGCTACTTTAATAAATTACATATACCCTTTTCCTGTTTCATCGACTCTTATGCCCCGATTTTCTGACAACAAATGTTGGATGTGAGCTTGTTGGCGGAAAGTCTTACCGTGTGTATGCTCCATCGAACATTTGTTGTTGGACTGTCCACCAACAAATGTTGGCTAGCGGGTTCTCAAATTTTCCGCTAACAAGTGGTTGTTGTCGGACTTTCCGATCGTGTGTACACAAGTTCGTCGGACAAAAGTCCATGCATGCTCGGAATCCAGGACGAGCCGGAGATATAACTAGCATTCGTAATTGTTGGCCAACATTTGTGTGACCATGTGTATGCAAGACAAGTTGGAGCCAAAATCCTTTGAACAAAAATCCATGGTTTTGTTGTCGGAAAGTCCGATCGTGTGTACGGGGCATTACTGTCCTTTAAAAATTATACCGGAAATCATCAAGGTTCCTGCAAATCAGATTTTTTTCTCTTTTCCAATAAAGTCATCAGCATGTACAGGGCAATGTGGTGTTATATCAAACAAAGCTTCCTTAGTGTCCCTTTAGATGTGCATACTGCTTATGCTAGAACTCATTTTGCTTGCCCAGATGAACTTGGAGTATGCACATCAAAAGGATTATCATGAATCCATTTTTTTATCAACAGAAAACATTTGCTTCATGTCTACCCTCCCTACTTTCTCAGCCATTCCCTTTTGTGCATACTTTCAGACACTTCATTGAAGAGTGTATAGTAAAGATGATTAGGGCAACTGACACAGAGTAAATCAAGTATAAAGAATTACGTAACAAACAGTTCATTTTATTTTTATTAGCTGCATTTATCCTTTAAAGTGTCCCTGACCCCTATAGGCTTATTCATTCCCGTGTGATCTATTTCAGTGGCTCAGAACACAAATAACAAACATTCTACCATGATTGTGATGTGAAGCAATTGAAAAAAATATTCCAAGAAATTGCAATATAATTGCATATAGACAGACCCAAGTGTACTACAGTCAACATTGTAACCTGTTCACTTGACCATGAATACAAACCATGGTCTCTATTAGTTTACATTTTGTTGCATACAATAAACTTAAAATATTAGCTTTTAGTTTCTGATCATTACTGTTAAGGATAAAGTAACCAAAGCAGTAAACCATCTGGTATCTATGGAGATAAGCAATTACAAGAGGAAAGAAGACTCTCGGTAGATGAAAAAGATTTGAAGCTACCCTTTGCAGTGCACCATTGTTAAAAAAAAAAACCTTTTTATTTTATTTTTTTTTACTAAAAAAAGACATGAGTGCCAGTTCTCTCCTTTGCCAAAACACTATAGAAACTGACAATGCAATTTAATACAATCAAACTTAATGTAATTATCTTGCTTGGATGTGAGCATAATAAGAATTTCTTTATTATTATCTTTGTTACCTATTGATTCTGACTTTACAATAGTTCCATTAACACCATTATATCACTGAGTAAATCAATTACTTTAATCCTCCGCTGTTCCAATCTTCTCCTTGCTATTTAACTGAGATTTATTTCCTGTTCATGAAAATGGGGATTAACATTGAATGTCTTTCTTGTAGCTATGATTGCCTCATACATAGATGGACAAACAGACAAAAGATAGATGATAGATAGGCAAATACTTATTTATTGTTTGACTGTCCTACAATATGAATAATGATACGATACTTGCACTGTCTACAGAATCCAATGTGGCACATCAAATACAGTGCCTTGCAAAAGTTTTCACCCCTCTTGGCATTTTTCATGTTTTGTTGCCTCACAACCTGGATTTAACATGGATTGTTTGAGGTTTTGCATCATTTAACCACTTCAGCCCTGGAGGATTTGGCTGCTCAATGACCGGAGCACTTTTTACAATTTGGCACTGCGCTGCTTTAACTGGTAATTGCGCGGACATGCAATGCTGTACCCAAACAAAATTTGCGTCTTTTTTCCCACAAATAGAGCTTTCTTTTGGTGGTATTTGATTGCCTCTGTGATTTTTATTTTTTTGCAATATAAACGGAAAAAGACCGAAAATTTTGAAAAAAATTATATTTTCTAAATTTTGTTATAAAAAAAATGAATAAACTCAATTTTAGTCATACATTTAGGCCAAAATGTATTCAGCCACATGTCTTTGGTAAAAAAAAAATGTCAATAAGCATATATTTATTGGTTTGCGCAAAAGTTATAGCGTCTACAAACTAGGGTACATTTTCTGGAATTTACGCAGCTTTTAGTTTATGACTACCTATCTCATTCCTTGAGGGGCTAAAATGGCAGGGTAGTACAACACCCCCCCCCCATGACCCCATTTTGGAAAGTAGACACCCCAAGGAAATTGCTGAGAGGCATGTTGAGCCAATTGAATATTTAATTTTTTTGTCACAAGTGATTGAAAAAACTGGCCTTCAAAACTGTGATAGGTAGTGAGGAATGAAATCAAAAATTTATACCCTTAGAAATCCTGAAGGCGGTGATTGGTTTTCGGGGTCCTGTACGTGGCTAGGCTCCCAAAAAGTCTCACACATGAGGTATCCCCATACTCAGCAGAAGCAGCAGAATGTATTTTGGGGTGTAATTCCACATATAACCATGGCATGTTTAAACAATATATCATTTAGTGACAACTTTGTGCAAAAAAAAAAAAAAAAAAGTGTAATTTTCCCAAAACTTGTGGCAAAATATAAAATACTCCATGGACTCAGCATGCCTCTCAGCAAATAGCCTGGGGTGTCTACTTTTCAAAATGGGGTCATTTGTGGGGGGGGGGGTGAACTATCCTGGCATTTTATGCACAACATTTAGAAGCTTATGTCACACATCACCCACTCTTCTAACCACTTGAAGACAAAGCCCTTTCTGACACTTTTTGTTTACATGAAAAAATATTATTTTTTTGCAAGAAAATTACTTTGAACCCCCAAACATTATATATTTTTTTAAAGCAGGTGGGTGTTGTAATTTTTTTTTTCACACGGTATTTGCTCAGCGATTTTTCAAACGCAGATTTTTTTGAAAAAACACACTTTTTTAATTTTAATGCACTGAAACACACTTTATTGCCCAAATGTTTGGCGACAAACTACATACATTTTTAAAAGCCTTTAAAAACCTTTACAGGTTACCATTTTAGATTTACAGAGGAGGTATACTGCTAAAATTACTGCCCTCGATCTGACCTTCACGGTGATACCTCACATGCATAGTGCAATTGCTGATGCTTCCGTTCGCCTTTGCGCATGAGCATGGGGGGACAGGGCTGCTTTTTTTGCTTTTTTTTTTTAAATGATTTATTTTGCTTTTTTTATTATTATTTTTAAACTGTTCCTTTCATTTTTTTATCATTTTTATTGCTACCTCAGGGAATGTAAATATCCCCTATGATATCAATAGGTGTGACAGGTACTCTTTTTTGAAAAAATTGGGGTCTATTAGACCCTAGATCTCTCCTTTGCCCTCAAAGCATCTGACCACACCAAGATCGGTGTGATAAAATGCTTTGCCAATTTCCCAATGGCGCTGTTTATATCCGGCGAAACCTAAGTCATAAAATGCTCATAGTTTCTTAGGCCATAGAGATGATTGGAGCCATTCTGGTCTCTGATCAGCTCTATGGTCAGATGGCGAAACCACCAGCTGCATTCTCGGGTTCCCTGTTGGGACAGGAGAGCCTGAGAAAACCATGGAAGTCAGAGGTGGGGGATACGTTCCCTCCCACTGCTTATAAAAGCAGTCTAGAGGCTAATTAGCCACTAGGATTGCTTTTACATGAAAACCAACCGCTGGTTGAAAATAATGATACCAAGATGATAACTAAACCTGCAGGCATCATTCTGGTATAACCACTCACAGTCCAGCAACATACCAGTTTGTTGCTGGTCCTTGTTGGGCATACATTGTATTGTTCTTATTTTTTAATGCAGCCTGTGGGCTGAACAAAAAAAAAAGAGATTGATCGGTGGGTATGCCCACCATTAGAATACCTCCCTTCATCCACTCACTTCTAATGATGGGCATACATGCACCATTTTTTTTTAACGGTGGTGGTGAAATCAACTCCTACAGCGATGGAGTCACTGATTTACATATTGTGAGAGCAAATGCTGTTGCTATCAAGATAAATAAATCAGTGCTGCAGCTGAATGGCGTACCTGCTAAGCAAATACTGGTTAACAATAAAACAGAGTAACATTACAGTATAACAGTAAGACTTATCATACCTGCAAAGCAAATACAATAAAACATAGTAAAAATAAAACATTTTTTAACGCAATCTGTGCCTAAAAAATATATGCTAAAGCATGGGGGCAATCCGCCCCTAATGTTAGGAGCAAATTGCTCCTCCACCCCTGCCCCATGCTTCAGCATATATGCTCTTTTTTAACCATGGTGGTGAAATCAACTCCTACAGCGTTGGAGTCACTGATTTACGAATTGTGGGAGCAAACGCTGTTTCTATCAAGATAAATAAATCAGTGCTGCAGCTGAATGGCGTACCTGCTAAGCAAATACTGGTTAACAATAAAACAAAGTAACATTACAGTATAACAGTAATGCCCCGTACACACGGTCGGACATTGATCAGACATTCCGACAACAAAATCCTAGTATTTTTTCCGACGGATGTTGGCTCAAACTTGTTTTGCGTACACACGGTCGCACAAAGTTGTCGGAATTTCCGATCGCCAAGAACACGGTCAAGCACACCACGTACGATTTGCGCTTTTTCAGACTTGTGGTTTTCAGATCATTTTCTGCTGTTCAGTTTGTGCTTGTGGGTTTGTATCCGCTCTTCAGTGCGTGCAGTGAGTTCGTATTTGATTATTCATTGCGTTCTTGTCCGCTCGTTGCTGTTTTTCAGGTCGCTCTTCACAGGCCTTGCTGTTCTGCAGTGCGTTCTGTTACTTCGTTCTGAGCAGCCGGCCGTTTTCTAGCCATGTTGCCTATACGTACTCCTCGTAGAGTTTGTGCTGTGCGGGGGCTTGGTGTTGGGGTCCTGACCTTGACACAAGTCCTGTCCATGAACAGGGTGGGGAGGAGTTCATGGACCAAGAATTGGTTGCTCCAGCGTGACCAGTTCTGTCACATGCCTTTGCTCCGTGAGATCCGTGAGAATAATCCTGATAATTTCAGGAACTTTCTCCGGATGACGGACCCCGTTTTTCACGGTTTGTTGGCTTTGCTGACCCCCTATATCAGCAGGCAGGATACCTGCATGAGGCAAGCCATCACTCCGAAGCAGAGGCTCGTCACCACCCTGCGGTACTTGGCGACGGGGAGAAGCCTGCAGGACTTGAAGTTCTCGACAGGCATCTCCCCCCAGGCTCTGGGGATCATTATCCCGGAGACCTGTTCTGCCATCATCCAGGTCCTGCAGAAGGAGTATATTAAGGTAAGATTTTTATCCTTTAATATCACATTTTATTGTATTTAATGTTTGCTAATGTATTGTATTTCTTTCCTCATTCCCTAATTACCATGATTGTAATATGCTGTGAATGTCCCCTTTGTTCTCATGCATGCTGGATTTTTATGTAATTATTTTTGTTGTCCTTCATACATATTTGCCTTCACTTACCTCCCCAGCATGCTCTCCTGCCCCTATATTCACCTCATGTAGTCACTTAACAATGTATTTTATCAGCTCCATAGTAGTGCTATACCCCAAACACCCCCTAAAATGTTTAGAAATGTGATTTGTGCTTTAAATTCAGGCAGAGTGCCAGAGGCTTTTTTTGGGTGTCCCCAAATCATTTGGAACCCTCCCTCCCCCCAACTGCTAAGTCAGATGACAACAATTCTCTATCTATCCTCAATCATCTATCTGCTGACTTTGCCAAACCCATACACACTATACCCATCTCTTAAGTGGTCAGATTTATGGATGAATTCCCCAAAGCATGTAGTGCAAGGGCCTGCCTGTATACTTTCAAATGGTACTGTTTCAAGTTTTTGTATACTATTATTATCTTGATAGGTAATAGCAGAATGTCCAAATGTGCTCAAATGTGTACAGTGTGTATTTATATCTTTGTATTATGACACTTTTTACCTGTCCAGTGGGCTGCCAATAGTGTAACTAAGGAGGGGCTGTTCAAAGTAATACCCATTATTTAGGCATATATTTAGGCATTCATATCTCAATGAAGTGGAGAGGGTTACCTGTCCCAGAGTCCCCCCCCCCCCCCTATAATGTTAGAAATGGCCCAGGAGAGGGGAGGGGGGAATCTGATAGGTGTACCTTATACTTTGGTCTTAAAAAATTCCCCCATAAAAATGTTAGCTTGATGTTGGGCAAGAATGTTTGTGTTTAATCTGCTTTCCATGTTTATGTGCAAAATGACTAATTTTTGATTTTGTTTTGACTCCACAGTTTCCTTCCACGCCACAGGAATGGCAGACTGTGGCCTCCCACTTTGCCCAGCAGTGGGACTTTCCTAACTGCGGAGGGGCAATTGATGGGAAACACGTCCACATTGTCCCACCACCCAACTCGGGGTCGTACTATTACAACTACAAGGGGTTCAATAGTATTGTGATGTTGGCGGTGGTGTCCGCTAATTATGAGTTCCTGTATGTGGACGTGGGGAAGAATGGCTGGATGTCTGATGG
Source organism: Lithobates clamitans (assembly GCA_037952925.1). Classification (NCBI taxonomy): domain Eukaryota; kingdom Metazoa; phylum Chordata; class Amphibia; order Anura; family Ranidae; genus Lithobates; species Lithobates clamitans. The sequence continues at coordinate 408,150 of JBBGZY010000188.1, forward strand.
TGGAGTCATCACCCAGACAGAGTTTTACAGGCTTCTCCAGAATGGCAGCTTGGACTTGCCACCTCCAGAAGACAATGTGGAAGGACTCCCATTCGTCTTCGTTGCGGATGAAGCATTTGCGCTGGGGGACCATCTTATGCGGCCATTCCCAATGAGGACCCTCACCCCGGACCAGAGGGTTTTTAATTACCTGCTGGCCAGAGCCAGAAGAATGGTGGAGAACACGTTTGGAATCATGGCCAGCCGGTTCCGCCTATTTCTTACACCCATACATATGGCGGAGTACAAACTGAAACACATTATCCTGGCGTGCCGTGTTCTACAGAACTTTTTACGGAAACATTCTACCAACTATGCTGGCTCAGTTGGGCCTGAGGCCGGAGTTCCTAATGAACCAACCCTGACGGCGCTTGAAAGTGGCCGTCCTGGCTTGCCCCCCTGAGTGCCCGTGATGTCCGGCTAAGATACCTTGAATTCTTTGCGGGTAGGGGGGCCATCAATATGCCAGAAAATGTCTAAAACATTTTTTAAATAAAAAATAAATAAAACCAAGGTTTGGTGACATTTCCTGCTTGTGTTTGTTTTAGCTGACCCTGAGAGTAATGTGGTGAGTCCTGAAATTGGCGTGATTGTGTAACCTTACAAAGCACTGTTGGGTGTTATTTCCTAAAGGCAAAGACACTTTGCACTACAAGTGCACTTGAAACTGCACTGAAACTGAACTTGTAGTGCAAAGTGGATTTGCCCTTAGGAAATAACACCCATTGTCACAGAAAACACCCATTACAGCACAACAAAAGTTTTGTAGCATTGAGACAATAATCCACACAATTTTGATTAACAATCTTTTTAATACCAGCACAATCACATGTGCATTTAGAAAAAGTTTTTAAAACAAACCAACATGTTTGTTGTATAACAATTTTTGGGGTCACATTAGAAAAATTAGAAATGTCCATTTAAGATAAAACAGGCATGTTTAAAACCAACAAGAAAGACACAAATCTTGAACTTACAAAGTTCACATTTGGTAGAACTTGAAGGCAATATCAGACATGAGTATTTACAAACTGAGTTTGATATTGCGTTCAGATGGGGTGAAGTCACCCCAGGAAAAGCCAAATTTTAAAGATGCACACAAATTTAAGAATGTCAACATGTGCTAGCTGCCATCATGGGGGATCAAGGGACATGTTTTGGGGGTGCAACCCCTTCCTCACAGCTACTTTATTATTGAGGAAGGGGTTGCACCCCCAAAACGCATCCATTGATCTCCCATGATGGCAGATAGCACTTGTTGACACACTGTGAGCATCTTCAAAATTTGGCTTTTCTAATATTTTTTCAAAAATTTGCAAAAATTGTAGCACACCAAAAAAAAAAGGGATTTGGAGGGCTTTTAAACTCGCCCTAAAACATCAATGATGTTCTTATTTTTTTGAAGAACATCATTGATGTTTTTCTTGATGTTTTCCAATGCAAAATTACACCCCATGATCTCCCCAATCAGGATCTGGGCACTTTCATAGGTGAAAGGTTCAGGATCCACAACATCACGATCACCTAAAAAGAGAGAAACCAAAAAAAAAAAACAGGTATTATAAATATGCCGGCATCCATCTCTTACCTGAGCCTGTGGTTGCAGACACTCACCTGTTGTGGTGACAATTTCCACCACGTCTTCCTCCTCCTGCTCTTCTTGTCTTTGGTGCATTTCCCCTTCTTCCAGAGGTGGGGAGTCAGTGGTATCCTCGGATGAGGGGTGTCCTCCGAGTCTTTTATCCCCTATGTAAAAAAAAAATAGGTATACTTAGCACACAGATATTTAATGTCAGAACTATAAATATGAAGCATTGCTTGGAAGTGGGGTACAATTGTCTATTTTGGCAGAGTTCCAAGATGTAGCATTTTTATTGTCTTTTGTCAAGCTTCAATACTTTACCTGTCTTGTACAAGCTTCACAGATGGAGACCCCCCTATAGTATACACTGGAGTACCTGTGTGGGCCCCCTATAAAAAAGGGCTCCAGCGTCCAGATGTGAAAACTGCTGCTGAGTGTCCTCTCCTTACACAAAATCTAGTTGGCATTTTATTCTAGTAACAAACACATCTACACCACCCATTTCTTTTCACACAAGTAGGCCCCAAAAAATGATGGCAATTGCATATGGCCAAACGAACTATGTTTGATACGAACGAATAATGTGCCCATGAACATGAAAGTTGCCATTTTAAACTGGATAACAGTTATTAAGAAAAGCATATGGAGCAGCACGAACGTAATAAACAGAAAGAATAGGAACACAGCACAACTACTTACTTTTTTGCAGCACTCTCCGGATCTTTCTGTACTGCTCGTGTTCTCGTAGTTTGAGGTCCGACCACCGCTTCCTGAGCTGATCTTTCGATCATCGTACCCCGAAATTCCGGTGCAGACTCTTGACTACTTTCGCCATTATCTTGGCCTTTCTGACATTGGGGTTGGGGTAAGGTCCTTACCTCCCATCATAGTCAGCCTTGTTCAGGATGTCGACCATCTCCAACATCTCCCCAAATGACATATTTGATGCCTTATATCGTCTCCTTCTGGATCGGGACGTTTCAAGCTCCAGACTTTCCTCCTCCTCCTCCTCCTCATTGCTGTAATTATCAGAAACCTTCTGTGTTTCCGCCATGTGCTTTTCCCCCACTGCGCCGAACGAGAAGGGGCGGGGAATAGACTAGAAGGAACGTCAGGGGTGGGCGGAGTTTCACGCATGCGTAGTGTCTATAAAGCGTACACGCGTGCGTAGTACGTACGATCTGTGAGCGGAGGAAGGAGTAACGGAGGCGCCGATCGTGATTGCGAAGGTAAGATTTAACATTGGGCCTATACTGCTTCTAGATTGAGGCCTGTATTTGCACAAGTTTAGTAGACTTTAGGCTGACATTAGGGTTTGTCTTGTGTTGTGTCTTGCAGTGAAAATGGATATCTTTAGAGAGGATGAATTTAAGGCCATATTCATTGATATGTACAGGGAGCTGCCTTGTCTTCGGCAGATAAACCACCCACATTATAAGAACCAAACAAAGAGGAAGGCAGCGCTGGATAGTTTGTTGGAATTTGTGAAGACGGTGATCCCCACAGCAGACATCATCTATTTGAAGGTTCTAATTGGTGGCCTGAGGAGCACATATCTAAGGGAGCACAAGAAGGTCCAGCATTCCCAGAGATCCGGAGCAGCAGATGACATCTATGTCCCCAGGTTGTGTACTATGACAGGCTGCATTTTCTGGCAGGTCAAACTGAACCCAGGCCAGCACTCTCCAGTCTTCCTTCCACGCTTCCTTCCACCCCAGCTGAGGCTTGTGATGCCCAACCTGGGCCCTCCAGGCAGCAACATGTGGAGGAGCCCAGATTGAGCCAGGTATAGCATTCCTCTAAATATTTCTGCTTGTCTAATCAATAATGTTAACTAGATGTTAGTTTGGAGTACTACTAATTTATGATTGCGATTGATGAAGCAAAAACTAAAACCATGTCCCTTTTTCATACACAGGGAAGTGTCAGCCAGGAGGTGGCCAGGCCAAGCAGGCTGCCTGATATGCAGGTCCCTCCCCTACACCTGCAAAAAGTGGCAGGAAGAGGAGTAACCTGGAGGAGGCTGCCATAGGCTTCTTTTGGAAGGCTACAGAGGCCCTGAGAACCCCCCACAGTGTGGAGGAGGACTTTGCTGGCATAACTGCCTGCAAAATTATGCGGATGGAGGAGGTCCAATGACTCCTGTGTGAGTTCCTAATTTTGGAAGCTCTCAATAAGGGGTTGAGGGGCGAAATAACATGTGCTACCCACATTTGTGACCTCACACATGGTCCTCCTCCTCCTCCAGGTCCTACTCCTCCTCCTACTCCTCAAGGTCCTCCTCCTGGCACATCTCCCACACCAGAGCCACAGCATGGAAGGAAGTGTCTAAGGAAGACCAGAGAGTGATGGCCTGGGTTCAGTCTGGTCTGGCAAAAGATGCAGGCTCTTGTATGACCACAGCCTGGGGACACAGATGTCATCTGCTGCTTTCATGATCTCTGGGACTTCTGGACCAGGCTGCACTCCCTTAAATATGGACTCCTCAGGCCACCAATTTTGCTGGTAAATAATTGATGTGTGCCCTGGGGGTCAAAGGCTTCGCCAATTTCAACTGTTTCTCCAGCGCTGCCTCCCTCTTTGTTTAGTTGTGAGCCCTTAATAAAGGAATTTTTGTTTCAATTATACTCGCCTATGTATGTTTTCCTTCAAAAAGGACAGTTTGTGAGGATTCAGGTACATTTCAAAAATACAATGTGAAATTAACAAGGGACACCAACACCAAACAATCTCCTTGAGATTAAATAATACAAGATAATAATGGTGTTGTGGTAACTTCACACACAAAACACACACAAAAATATTATGGAGTAAAACACAAAAAAAACCCAATAAAAACACAGCCTTGAAAAAAAGACAAACACTAAAAAAATAAAAAAAACAGCCTTGAAAAAAACATAAAATATTTAAAAACAACCCCAAAAAAATTTGGTCAGATGTGACAAATGTAAATATATTGAGGGAATCCCAATAAATAATAAAGAAATAAGTTTGTGACAAATCTGTGTGAATATGAGCAGCAAAACTACCGTATTTATCGGCGTATAATACGCACTTTTTTCCCCTTAAAATCAGGGGAAAGTCGCAGGTGCGTGTTATACGCCGATCCCCTGCGATCCCGACCTGTCAAAATAACAAAATCGCCGACCGCGATTTGAAAATGGCGCCGCCGGCGCCGAAATACACAGAGCCGGTCCTCGGCTCTTTCCGGCGGCTCTCGTTTACTTTCGGTTTCACTCGTAGCCCCGAGCGGAGCTATCCGAGTAGGTTCGGATAGCTCCGCTCGGGGCTACGAGTGAAACCGAAAGTAAACGAGAGCCGCCGGAAAGAGCCGAGGACCGGCTCTGTGTATTTCGGCGCCGGCGGCGCCATTTTCAAATCGCGGTCCGCGATTTTGAAGCCCAGCAAGCAGGGACAGGGGATCGAAGGCTGCACTGGGACAAGGCTGCACTGGGGAAGGCTGCACTGGGGCAAGGCTGCACTGGGGCAAGGCTGCACTGACATGGCTGCACTGAGAAGGCTGCAATGATGGGCATTTAAATGTAAGTTTTTTTCCCTTCAACTTCCCTCCTAAAAGTTTTTTTTTCCTTAAAATTCCCTCCTAAATTGGGGTGCGTGTTATACGCCGGTGCGTGTTATACGCCGATAAATACGGTACTTCATTCTTCTCACATTATAAAGAAGAAGAGAGTGCGCTGCATTAAACAATTTTTGACATTGCAGCATGACGAAAGTATCCATTCCGAACGCTAATTTTACCAGACCGAGCTGTTCCGTCTCGGAATTTCTTCTGAGCATGCGTGGCACTTTGTGCGTCGGAAATGGCCACACATGGTCAGAATTGACGCGATCGGATTTTGTTGTCGGAAAATTTTATAGCCTGCTCTCAAACTTTGTGTGTCGGAAAATCCAATGGAAAATTCCAATGGAGCCCACACACGGTCTGAATGTCCGACAACACGCTCCGATCGGACATTTTCCATCGGAAAATCCGACTGTGTGTACGGGGCATAAGACTTACCATACCTGCAAAGCAAATACAATAAAACATAGTAAAAATAAAACATTTTTTAACGCAATCTGTGCCTAAAAAATATATGCTGAAGCATGGGGGCAATCTGCCCCTAATGTTAGGAGCAAATTGCTCCTCTACCCCTGCCCCCATGCTTCGGCATATATGCTCTTTTTTAAACTGTGGTGGTGAAATCACCTCCGACAGCGCTGGAGTCACGGCTTTACATATCGTGGGAGCAAACGCGGTTGTTGTCAAGATAAATAAACCCGTGCTGCAGCTGAATGGCGTACCTGAAAACAAAAAAATGGTTAACAATAAAACATAGTAAACAGTAAAGTATAAAAGAATTACATACCTGAAAAGCAAACATGGTAAAACATAGTAACTATAAAACATTGCATTGTAGAATACAGTAAAAAAGAGCAGAAAAATTGAAAGAGAATAGAGGGAGAGAGAACAATAAAACGACAACTATTTTTGTTTTTAATTTTATATATATATATATATGTAGGAAGGCCAGTATGGTGGCCTGAATTTATGGGAGGAGCCCGGGGGGTATTTAAGCAGCCCGCTCACCTGTGGTGCTTGTCGGTTTCCTGTGCGCGATATACGTCACTAAGCCGACTATTCGATATACCAGCGTCCGCAAGTTCTTGCCTCGCAGTTCCCGTATTCGATACTCCGTACTCAAAACTTTCGAAGTCCGCGTTTTCGTTTATAGTTTGTACCACGCGTCTGGCTTGGCTGTCGCAGGTAAGGTCCCGTCGGACTTTTCGTTTTCATATCATGTCACTAAACCGTGAGTTCAAATTTCGTTTCACCCGCATCGCATAAACTGCAATGTATATCGCTCGTACTTTCGATATGTTACAATTCGATAGCACAGCGACGATCATTTCTAGCATGTCGGTATTAGTAGACAGCCATAGCCAGTCGCAGCTTGTAAATTATCAAATCAAGTTAGTTCGGTACCAATCATTTCTCATTTCTAAGACATTTCAAAAAACTCATTTCGGACATTTCAAATCATTTCTCATTTCTGAAAAAACATTTCTAAAAAATCATTTCGGACATTTCAAATCATTTCTTATTTCTGAAAACTCATTTCTGACATTTCAAATCATTTCTCATTTCAGTCACCTACCGCGCTCCGATTCGAATCCAATCGCACCAAAGATGCGCCGATTCGTCCCGGTGTGCCCCAGTTATTACGGCCTCATTTCTATACATGCTCCAGAGTTACGTTATTGTCAGTCAATTGTACCTCTGCCATGGTTATCATTTCATTTCCATGTATCACGTTCCGACATGAATTCAGTCGCATGAAAAATGCACCGATTCGTCTCGGCGTGCCCCAGGATTGGCCTCATTTCTATACATGCTCCAGAGTTACGTTTTATCAGTCATTTTGTACCTCTGTCATGGTTATCATTTCATTCCCATGTATCACGTCCCGACACGAATTCAGTCGCATGAAAAATGCACCGATTCGTCTCGGCGTGCCCCAGGATTGGCCTCATTTCTATACATGCTCCAGAGTTACGTTTATCAGTCAATTGTACCTCTGTCATGGTTATCATTTCATTTCCATGTATCACGTTCCGACATGAATTTAGTCGCATAAAAATGCACCGATTCATCTCGGCGTGCCCCAGGATTGGCCTCATTTCTATACATGCTCCAGAGTTACCTTATCAGTCATTTGTACCTCTGTCATGGTTATCATTTCATTCCCACGTGTCACGTTCCGACAGGAATTCAGTCGCATGAAAATGCACCGATTCGTCTCGGCGTGCCCAGGATTGGCCACATTTCTGATACATGCTCCAGAAGTCCGGATCATAGCTGAATCGCAGACACCGGGGATTGACCCATATCTCTGTCACGCAATTTCTACCATTGTACTCTCACAACGCATCACCGTTTCGAAACCAGTCGCATCCGAGGCGCACCGATTCGTCACGGCATGCATCACAGGTTCCGATCACATTTCATACCTACACCAGAGCTCGGTTGGTTGCCAGTCGCTAACACGGCACAACCAATACGAGCCTCGGTCAAAACAATCATTTCTCTCATTCATTCAATACCGCACTCCTATTCGAATCCAGATGCATCAAACAAGCACCGATTCGTCCCAGGAGCACCAGTATTTTTAGTTGCCTCATTTCAATACATGCTCCAGAGCCCGGTCCACGGTCGAACAAATCGTGACACGACCAGGCCGCACCTCTGTCATGCAGTTCATTCATTTCACAATCAAGGCAAACATTTCGAACCATTTCATTGTCACAAATTGCAAGCACCATACAAATCATTGCTTCAAGTTACTTAGCAATCCCTTCACGAATTGTCACCTTTCATCTTCCTCAGGTCAGTCAAAGTTCAGTAGGTCCACCCTGCACCAGGTTGGACGATATCCCCCCAGGTAAAAAAAAAAAAAAAAAAAAAGAGGGAGAACAAGTCGGGTAAGTATGACGCAGCGGATCAAAGAAAAACTTGAAATCCATCTCACCCCCAATAGGTTACAGTCAACCAGGAAATAAAGCTCGAGAGATCCTCACCAGAGCAACCATGTCCCAGGCCGGCAGTGAAGACTTCACGGCCCCTCTATCACCTACTCAGGTCTCAGAAAGCGGCAGCGTGCAATCCCTCAGGGGATGGACTATCCCCAGACTGACGGCAGAGCTCAGACGCAGAGGTGTCCCCTTCCCCGCCACAGCGAGGAAAGGCGAGCTCTTCAAACTCCTCTTCCCCCCACCAGCAGCAGGACCCAGTACCCAACAGGCATCCCTCCAGTCCATATCATCGGCCATCTCACAGTTACACACAATGGTATCATCTCTATCCACCTCAGTTGCAGACGTCCAAGCCAGGGTGGCACTTCTGGAGGCCCGACCGGCCACGGCTGTCCCCGACCCAACGGCAACTCAGACCTTGACACCTCTTCCTACAGGTACCTCAGGCTCAAGCGTCATTGTCTACCCCTCCCATCTGGTCCCAACCAGTATCAGGAAGGACATTTTGGACGGCAAGGACGTCAACCTGGCCTCTCTCCTTATCTCCGTGCATGATTTAGCAGAAAATAAAGCCTACTCCTGGGGCGACATATCGGTGGTCATTAAAGCCAAAGACCCCAGGCTGAACCGCAAGCTATCAGTCCCCGAATTTACCCTGGCCTTTGGCATGCTCAGAGATGTCCTGTGCTCAGCCACCCCTAGCAGGCGGGAAGAGCTGGACTTATACCTCCATACTGTGGTAGACTTGGGCCACAAGTATGGAGGTTTCGCCTTCTACGATTATCATCGTTCCTTCTCAGCCAAGGCCGCCGCCAGATTCGCACAATTCCAGATCGCGACAGATTGGAGTCTCATGGACACAGAGCTCTTCTGCCGCCACTTTGCCGGCTTACGCTCACCTCTGTGTGCAATTTGCCAGTCTTCCACCCACACTGCCACCTGGTGCGCCAATACGGCGATCAGACGGCCCTTCGAGTTCCCCTCTACCTCAGGTACAGTACAGGGCCAGTCGATCCCTGAACCAACGCCTCAGGTGGACAAACTCGGACGCCCAGTCCGAACCGTGGGAGGGGCAGCCATCTGTAACAACTTTAACTATGGGTCCTGCAACTTCAGCCAATGCCGTCTACTTCACATCTGCACTTTATGCCAAAGAGCACACCCTAGGAATTTGTGTGAATTCAAGCAACACAAGAGGGCATGACTAAGCCGAATCAACATCTTATGGCTAGGACTGTATCTCACTTCACACCCCACCCCTTCCCTGGCCACCTACCTTATCCAAGGCTTCACAGTAGGCTTTCACACCGGCCTCATTGCACTGCCCCACAGTACTCACGAATGCGCCAATCTTCGTTCGGCAGCCATCGACGAACAGGCCATAGATCAGCTCTTACAGGCAGAGGTAGATCGAGACTATGTAATAGGCCCTTTCACTTGCCCCCCTTTCAGCACATGGAGAGTCAGCCCTATTGGGCTTGTCAAGGGCAAATTCTCTAATAAATTGCGTTTGGTGTACGACTTGTCTGCGCCTCATTCTTCGCACATACCCAGTCTCAATTCCCTGATCCCCTCCGAAGAGTTTTCCCTAAAATACTCCTCCGTTGACATGGCAATACAAGCAATCATCAAAGCAGGCACAGGTGCCTGGCTCTCCAAAGCCGACATCTCGGATGCTTTCAAGCTCCTGCCCATCCACCCATCCCTTTGGTGCTGGCATGGCATCAAATGGAAGGAAGCGTATTATTTTGCTACGAAACTCACCTTCGGTTCGAAGAGTAGCCCGTGGCTCTTCGACACGTTCTCACAGTCCCTCGTTTGGATACTATTACACAAGGGCCAATGCCATGAAGTCATCCATTACCTGGATGACTTCCTACTGATAGAACCGCCCAACAAGCCCCCAGGAGATCTCGACAAACTGAGAGTAATTTTTGGAAACCTCAACGTTCCTATCGCCGAGCACAAAGTCGATGGTCCAGCAAACATCATCACCTTTCTCGGGGTCAGCTTGGATACCTGCGCAATGCAGGCCAGTCTCCCCCCCGACAAATTAACACGCATTAGGGCAGTCCTTCACGAGTTTACACACACCAAGGGCTGTACCAAAAAACAGTTGCAGTCTCTCCTGGGTATGCTCAACTTCGCTATGCGAATTATCCCACAAGGCCGCACATTCGTATCACGCCTACTTAGATTTCTGTCAGAAACTCAAGACCCTGATCAGATTTTGAAATTAGACTCCGCAGCTATAGCGGACCTATCAATGTGGGAGGAATTCTTGTCCGCCTGGAATGGCATATCTCTATTCATACCTATGGTTTCGATCCATTCACCCCAGGTAGTGACTGACGCTGCAGCCTCCACAGGTTTCGCGGCAATTTTTGGCCATCATTGGTTTTCAGGACCCTGGCCTCAACAGATACTGTTGATACCCGGCTTTTCCCAAACATCTGCCCTGTTTGAGCTTTATCCCATAGTGGCAGCCGCACAACTCTGGGGCCACCACTGGACAGGTCAAACCGTAGTCTTCACCACCGACAACCAGGCCACGGCAGACATCATCAACAGAGGCAGGTCCAAGTCCCTAGCAGTCATGTCCTTCCTGCGCAGGTTGGTTCAACTGTCTTTACAACATCAGTTCAACATACACTGTGAATTTATACCCGGCAGATACAACTCAGCAGCTGACGCACTATCACGTTTCAATTATCCCTCCTTTTTCAAACAGGTTCCCGATGCCGACCCAATGTCGGCCCCTATCCCCGTCTGGTCACAACTGACCCTGGATTAGTGCAACATCTACACGGAGCTACGCAACTCATAAATAATTCCCTCTCCCGCAACACACTCAAAGCCTACCAGACAGCTTGGAAGGCTTTCAACAAATTCCTCACGCCCTGCCGCAAAGAACCAACAGATATCAAACAGGTGCTGGCCTTCACGGCACACTGCCACACGCAGCTGGCCTTATCCTACAACACCATCCGGTTATACCTAGCCGGCATTCAACATTTCATGGCGCTTGAAGACCCGACGAAGTCGTCACTGTTCTCATCTCACGCCATACGAGCCATCCTAAGGGGAATACAGAAACAACAACCAGTCATCAGCACTAAGCGCTTGCCCATTACGGGGCCCATCTTTAGGGACATGTCAAACATACTGGCTACTTCGCCATTCGGTCTGCTCCCCAGCACGGTCTTACAAGCAGCCATATATTTAGCTTACTATGGGTTCTTGCGGCCTGGCGAATTCACCTCTAACAAACCCACAGACCTAGTACTATGCAGACGACACTTGCTTCGACACCAAGACCACTTTATCCTGCACCTCGAGGTCTCTAAAACCCAGCAAACGGGCTCGGGAGTGAACATCCACCTCTACAGAACCAACAACAGCTGGTGTCCAGTCGCTGTACTCAACCGACTCCTATCTCTCCTGCCTGAGCAACCAGACAGCAGTCCCCTTCTACCATTCCCAGTCAAACCCTTAAACGCCTCTCAGTTTGTGAGCCACATAAGGATACTTCTCCGCAATCTCCACCTTAACCCTAGTCAGTATTCCGGACACTCTTTCCGCATCGGAGCAGCCTCCGCGGCATCCCGCCACGGGGTGCCAGATCACATCATCAAAAGACTAGGCAGGTGGAAATCAGCCTGCTTCGCCCGGTACATCCCCAATCCACAAACAGAGATGGCACAGGCATTCTCCAAATTGGCTCAATAAATAACTGAAAACCAATAAAATTATAACCCTACCTGAATGTTTTTGCCCCCTTATTTTGGCATACCGGCCATTAGACCAAGGCACACTTTCAGGTCTATTTCATATGGTAAGTCCACACTTTCAGGTCTATTTCCGATGGTAAGTCTTATCTTTACTATAAGTGTTATCTATGTCCATATCGGACATAGGGCTCAGACCATAAGTAGGAAGGCCAGTATGGTGGCCTGAATTTATGGGAGGAGCCCGGGGGGTATTTAAGCAGCCCGCTCACCTGTGGTGCTTGTCGGTTTCCTGTGCGCGATACCCACCCTCCCATCCCCATTTCACAGCATTTCTCAACTATTCATTTCATTCATTTCTCTTACAGAATAATCATTTCTTAAACCAGGGTATGCCCCCTTATTTTGGCATACCGGCCATTAGACCAAGGCACACTTTCAGGTCTATTTCATATGGTAAGTCCACACTTTCAGGTCTATTTCCGATGGTAAGTCTTATCTTTACTATAAGTGTTATCTATGTCCATATCGGACATAGGGCTCCGACCATAAATATATATATATATATATATATATATATATATATATATGTTTTTTTTAACTTTTTTATTTTTTTTTCACTTTTCTTGTAACTGTAACGATTGTAACGGTTCAGTTCCAGGTTCGGGTCTCCCAAAATGCGATGGCATCTTTGGAGACCCTGGGAATGTGTGTCCTAGTCTGTGCAGTGCTGTACCCTACGCTAATACTCCACTAGTCTATGGTAGCGTTCAAAACATTCACCATTGCAAAGACCAGGATGGTCAGGACAGGAGGGAAAATAATAGCGGGTGTCACGCCTATATCCGCACTTTATACAGACACTGCATTTTCTTTGGGGGGCTCCTTGGGTAGGGGTACCAGGAAGGACATAAGGAAAATGCCTCTCATGCAGCCGGCTTACTGCATTTGGATTGGGAAATTGGGCCACAGCACCATCTGGAAACAGAAGGTCTGTGATGATCTCTTCCTGGAATTTAAGGAAAGATTCAGTTCATCCTGAAGCTTTGTATAGCACATAAGCATTCAGCAGAGCCAATTGAAATAAGTATACAGACACTTTTTGTACCAGCATCTGGCCTTACGGGGAATTAGGTACGGCGCCAACAACTGGTCGCTGAGGTCCACCCCTCCCATATTAAGGCTATATTCGTGGACACAGTGGGGTTTCTTCACAACACCAGTCGCCGTTGGCTGTCGTGTCTAAATGAAGGGAGGACAGAACGAAAACATTGCGATTATCCCTCCACTTCACAGTGAGCAAATTATTACACTTCAAGCAGGCTCTCTCCCCCAGCTTAAGACGGGAATCTACAAGCCACTGGGGTAAGCCCCAGCGATTAGATCGCACGGTGCCACGGCTCTACGTGACTATCTCTTCCCTCGTAAACCATAAAACTATATGTATAGCCTGTGGCCCTGTCACTGAGCTTATACATCTTGACCCCATATCTGGCACGTCTGCTGGGAAGATACTATTTGAAAGACAAGCAGCCAGAAAACTTAATCAGGGACTCATCAATGCAGACAACTTGATGTGGTTTACGAGGGGCCGAATTTTGTAGAGCCGATCGTATCCAGGGTCACCCCGAGGACAACAGAGTTGTCGTTGAAGTGCATGAACCGCAAGATCTGTTCGTATCATGCCCTGGCCATGGAGGCAGAGAACATGGGCATATGGTGAATTGGGTCAGTGGACCAATATGACCGCAACTCAATCTTTTTGGTTATGCCCATGAGGAGGGATAGGCCTAGAAAGGTCTTAAATTTGGAAACCGTAATTGGTTTCCAATCTCTGGCAAGGGTCAGCTGGGGATTAGCGGCAAAAAAATTGACCAGCATACAAATTGCTTTGGTCCACAATAGATCTATAGAGATCTTCCCTGAAAAACAGCGAATAAAAATCAAGTGACATAAAATCAACTGTTTCCACCTGAATTCTGGGTTGGCCAGTGAATGGGGGAAGTACTGGTGCTACAGAAGTGGTGGGTTCCCAATTAGGATTGGCGAATGCAGCAGGGGGGGCACTATGGGCTAGATGGGCCTGTGTTTGTCTTCTTCTTGGTAGCTGCAGGACACTAGTTGTGCTAGCCACCGCACCAGCTTGAACTGCACTTATGGGACTCGCCACGTCACCACGTGTTACTGCAGTGCTGGTTTGACTATGATCATTAGTGTATTAGGCCGCTGGTGCTTGCCAGTTCACCAGAAGGATAAGCAGCGCTACTACTGGCTCTCTGCTCCATATGAGAGCCCTGCGGTTCTTGCACCTCAACGACAGCAGAAGAACGGGGTCTGGTACGCCTGACCTTGGCAGGGACCACAACTCCGTCATCAGACCTATCTGTCAGGGTGCCGCTGCTGTTTACAGGGGATAGAGAAGTGAGCTGCGGATAGAGGGGTACAGAGGTGAGCTGTGGATGGAGGGGGGTACAGAGGTGAACTGTGGATGGAGGGGGGGTACAGAGGTGAGCTGTGGATGGAGGGGGGTACAGAGGTGAACTGTGGATGGAGGAGGGTACAGAGGTGAGCTGTAGATGGAGGGGGTACATAGGTGAGCTGTGGATGAAGGGGGTACAGAGGTGAACTATGGATGGAGGGGGGGGTATAGAGGTGAGCTGTGGATGGAGGGGGTACAGAGGTGAGCTGTGGATGGAAGGGGGTACAGATGTGAGCTGTGGATGGAGGGGGGTACAGAGGTGAGCTGTGGATGGAGGGGGTACAGAGGTGAGCTGTGGATGGATGTGGGTACAGAGGTGAGCTGTGGATGGAGGGGGGTACAGAGGTGAACTGTGGATGAGGGTGCAGAGGTAAGCAAAGTGGTGTGCAGAGGTGACCAATAGATGGTTACTTTGGGGGAGAAGGGGAGAATATGCAAGTACTGCCCCTTGTGCTGATTTTTTTTCTGTGCCCTGTATGATACAAACACCTCACAGTACACAGTCCGAATCCCTGTCTGTCATCCTGGACTCCTCTATCTCCCCCTTCCTCCCTTCATCCTGGACTCCCCTATCCCCCCCGCATCATCTTGAACTCCCCAATCTCTCCCCCCAATCCTCCTGGACTCCACTATCTCCCCATCATCCTGGACTTCCCTATCTCTCCCCCCATCATCCTGCACTCCGCTATCCCCCCTACCCATCATCTTGGACTCCTTTACCCCCCATCATCATTATTATTATACAGGATTTATATAGCGCCAACATTTTATGCAGCGCTTTACAACATGAGGCCAGACAGTACGGTTACAATACAATTCAATACATAAGTACAAAAAATGTTTGCCCAGGGTCTAATCAATATTAAAGACGGCCCTGGACATAGCGATTTCTTTGATGGCGAAAAAATTGTAATCTCATCAGACCAGAGCACCTTCCTCCATACATTTTGGGAGTCTCCCACGTGCCTTTCGCAAACTCAAAACGTGCCATTTTGTTTTTTGCTGAAAGTAATGGCTTTCTTCTGGCCACTCTGCCATAAAGCCCAACTCTATGGAGCGTACGGCTTATTGTTGTCCTATGTACAGATTCTCCAGTCTATGCTGTGGAACTCTGCAGCTCCTCCAGGGTTACCTTAGGTCTCTGTGCTGCCTCTCTGATTAATGCCCTCCTTGTCCGGTCCGTGAGTTTTGGTGTGCGGCCAGGCCCGGATTTACTCCCTTTGCCGCCCCAAGGCAGGGTCCTTCAATACCGCCCCCCCCCCCCCCACACACACACACACACACACCACGTCCTTTATCGATGACTTCTACAATAGATCAATTAAAAACATATCTCCACACACAAGAACACTGAAAATAACTGGCTTTAATTGTACAGACTAAAAATACTTCAGGGTAAGCGCGCGAGGGGTAAGGATTTTTCGCAGGCAAATTTTCAAGGCAATGGCTGGTGTTAGTGCTTCAATCATCCCCAGCACCATGGTTGTTATGGTGTCAGGATGATTGAAACACATTATTTCTATTATTACATTGTAATATAACCTGAAATAGTTCAACTCACCATAATGCAGAATCATTGGGAGCCCTGAGCGTGTCACTTGCCACCATCTCTTGTCACTTGCCACGCTGCCTGCCACCAGATGGGGATGTCACTTGCCACCATGCCTGCCACCAGATGGGGATGTCACTTGCCACGCTGCCTGCCACCAGATGGGGATGTCACTTGCCACGCTGCCTGCCACCACATGGGGATGTCACTTGCCACGCTGCCTGCCACCAGATGGGGATGTCACTTGCCACCATGCCTGCCACCAGATGTTGATGTCACTTGCCACTATGCCTGCCACCAGATGTTGATGTCACTTGCCACGCTGCCTGCCACCAGATGGAGATGTCACTTGCCACGCTGCCTGCCACCAGATGTTGATGTCACTTGCCACGCTGCCTGCCACCAGATGGAGATGTCACTTGCCACGCTGCCTGCCACCAGATGAGGATGTCACTTGCCACGCTGCCTGCCACCAGATGGGGATGTCACTTGCCACGCTGCCTGCCACCAGATGGGGATGTCACTTGCCACCAGATGGGGATGTCACTTGCCACCAGATGGGGATGTCACTTGCCACCAGATGGGGATGTCCCTTGCCACCAGATGGGGATGTCCCTTGCCACCAGATTGGGATGTCCCTTGCCACGCTGCCTGCCACCAGATGGGGATGTCACTTGCCACGCTGCCTGCCACCAGATGGGGATGTCACTTGCCACGCTGCCTGCCACCACATGGGGATGTCCCTTGCCACCACATGGGGATGTCACTTGCCACCAGATGGGGATGTCACTTGCCACCAGATGGGGATGTCCCTTGCCACCAGATGGGTATGTCCCTTGCCACCAGATTGGGATGTCCCTTGCCACCAGATGGGGATGTCCCTTGCCACCAGATTGGGATGTCCCTTGTCATGCTGCCTGCCATCAGAAGGAGGAGGGCAGGACAGCGGTGCGGGCAATGAGAGATGTCATCTTTCTCCCACGCCGCCGCACCGCTGACACTACAAGCTACTCTCAAATTTTTTAAAAATGGCGCCGAGCGGCGCAATCACGCTACTGCGCATGCACCGCCCGGCCGAGCGCTTACGAGTTTTCCCGAGCCCGGCCGGCTTCGGAACGGCGCATGCGCAGTTGCGTGGTCGGCTCGCGGCCATCTTTTAGATGGGCACTGGTGCCCATAATAGACATTAATGGCCAGCACGAAAGGGGGGGCGGCCGCGAAGTCGCTGCAGGAGCGGCGCTGCCCCTACACCACTGCCGCCCCGAGGCCTGGCCTTGGTGGCCTTGTGGTAAATCTGGCCCTGTGTGCGGCTGTCTCTTGGCAGGTTTGCTGTTGTGTCATGTTCTTTCCATTTGGTTATGATAGATTTGATGGTGCTCCTAGAGATCATCACAGATTTGGATATTTTTTTATAACCTAACCCTGACTTGTACTTCTCAACAACATTGTCCCTTACTTGTTTAGAGAGTTCCTTGGTCTTCATGGCAGTGTTTGGTTAGTGGTGCCGCTTGCTTAGGTGTTGCAGCCTCTGGGGCCTTTCAAAAAGGTGTGTATATGTAATGACAGATCATGTGACACTTAGATTGCACACAGGTGGACATCATTTCACTAATTATGTGACTTCTGAAGGTAATTGGTTGCACCGGAGCTTTTTATGGGTTTCATAACACAGGGGGTGAATACATAAGCACATGCCAATTATCAGTTTTTTATTTCTGAAAAATAGTTTTATGTATATATTTTCTAATTTTACTTCACCAACTTTGACTATTGTGTTCTGATCCATCACATACAATTCAGATTAAAAAAACATTGAACTAAAGGTTGTAATGTAACAAAATAGGTAAAAAGCCAAGGGGGGTGAATACTTTTGCAAGGCACTGTAATGCCGCGTACGCACGGTTGGATTTTCCGACAGGAAATGTTGGCTGTGAGCTTGTTGGCTGAAAGTCCGACTGTGTGTATGCTCCATTGAACATTTGTTGTCGGACTTTCCGCCAACAAATGTTAGCTCGCAGGTTCTCAAATTTTCCTTTCGATCGTGTGTACACAAGTCTGTCGTAAAAGTACAAAAATCAAGTACGAGCCGGAAGTGCTCGGTCTTGTAAAACTAGCATTTGTAATGGAGATTTTTTGGTTGTTATTTTTTCTCGTGATCTCCAGAATAATCTTTTTTATTTTCTTTTTTTTCTAGTGATCTCCATATTTTTTTTTTCTCGTGATCTCCATAATAATTTTTTAAAATTTTTTTATAGTGATCTCCATAATAATTTTTATTTTCGTTTTGTGTGTCAAGTTACTACAACACCATTATTATCTTTTATTATTATTTTTTAACCTCAAAGATACAACTATATTGGTGTCCCTTGTTTATTTGAGATTGTATTTTTGAAATGTACCTGCCTACTCACAAACAAACTGTCTTTTTTTAGGTAAAATACATAGCCAAGTATTTGGCAAAACCAAAAATTGAAATTTAATAGGGAGTACAAGGTCATAACAAAATAAAGAGGAAGGCAACGCTGGACAAACAGGTGGAATTGGTGAAGCCTTTGTACCCCAGGGCAGACATCAATTATTTGACTGTCAAAATTGGTAACCTGATTAGTCCATTAAATAGGGAGCACAATACAGTCCAGGACTCAGAGAGATCGGAGGCAGCATATACATATATGTTCCGATGACATATATGTCCCGAGGCTGTGGTCTAACAACAGCCTGCGTTTTTTGCCAGACCATACCAAACCCAGGCCATCACTCTCAACACTTCCTTCCATGCTTCCTTCCATGCTGCTGTGGTGGGTGGAGTGGCTGTGGTGTTTGTGGTGTTGCTGGAGGTGGTGGAGGAGCATGGTCAAACTCACACAGGTGTGTTTGAGGTGTGAGTTCGGCCCTCATCCCCTTGTTTAGGGCCTTCAGAATAATTTCTTCACATATCGTGCGTTGGCCCTCCTCCACTTTTTCTAGTTTGATGTCAGCGACACATCCAAATGCCTCGTGTACACCAGGAGTCGTGGTAATTGCCACAGTAGCCTGTTTTAGGAAAGCAGACTCCTCCAGGTTCCTTGCCTTCCTGGTCCTTTTGGTTGCAGGGCGGAGGGGAGAAACCTGGGATTCCGTCAGGCTGCTTGCCATGGACTCTTCCTGGCTGAGACTTTCCTGTGTATGCAAATGGTACATAGCTTTAGGTTTTTGGTCATCAATCACACACAATTTTTGAGCTCATGACTGTTGCAAATTGAATGTTAACAAATAGAAAAGACTACCATTCTGACCCCAGTATTTTTCATTCTTGTCCCAATCATTTTTGGCTACTACTGTCTATTGATATGTAAACCACCTTGTTAAATCAGAAATTAGTGATCAATAACATCTAGTTAACATCATTACATTTTTCGACAAGAAATATCTTCAATAATGCTATACCTGGGTCAAGCTGGGCTCCTCCACATCTTCTTTTTGGGTGGAAGGCCCAGGTTGGACCCCAGGAGCCTCAGCTGATGTGGAAGGAAGTGTTGATAGCTATGGCCTGGGTTCCGTCTGGTTGGACAATATACATCATCTGCTGCTACTCCGGATCTCAGGGATCTCAGGGAATCCTGGACCTTCTTGCTCTCCCTATTATATGTGCTCCTCAGGCTATCAATTTTGGCCTTCAAATAGGTGATGTCTGCTGGGGATACACAGGCTTCACCAATTCCAACAGTTTATCCAGCGCTGCCTTCCTCTTTTGCTTGTTCGAATAGTCCCTGCATTGGACTTGCCAGAGACATGGCAGCTCCCTGTACTTGTCTATGAAGTTGGGCAGGAAGTCAGGTGCTGTGAATTTATCCACCATTTTATCTGCAAGACACAACACAAGACAAACCCTAATGTCAGGCTAAACTCTTCTAATCTTGTCCCAGTATAGGCCTCAAACTATAAGCAGTATAGGCCACTAACTACTGAAGCCCCAAGTTACAATTGTACCTTCGTTTGAACGATCGGCGCTAACGATCCTCCATCCTCCACTCACAGATCGTACATACGTTTATATACACTGCACATGCGTCAAACTCCGCCCCTGTCCTTCTTTCTCTTATTCATTCTCATATGGTAATGTGATTTAAAAAGTCTTTTTTAATATTTTAAGTTTGGCAATTTTCATTCAATAACACCTGATGATCCTTCCATGAAGGTCCTTGTGTAGGCATTCCTAAATAAGTATCTTTATTAAAGTGGAACTAAGCCCACCTATGCTTTACAGCTTTGGAAGCTGCCATCTTAACCTCTGATTTGCAATTGCTGTGGTGCTGCACATCTGATTAGTTATGACATCAGCCATTTGATGGCTTGAAAATTAAGTTGAGGGCAAAAGCAAATATGACAGTTATCATTCACAGCATGCCTTGAATTTACCTGTTTTGGGAAACCATAAACTTGGTGGGTTTAGTTCAGCTTGAACCGCTTGCCGACTGTAAAACATAGATATACCATGGCAAGGCCCTGCTGTGCCAGATCATGTACCTAGTATGTGACCCGGCACTTCCGAGTAGGGGGCGCGCACACGTGCTGCCGGCGACCCGGCTCTGCTGTAATTTTACACAGCAAATGCTGATCAGCAGGTACTGGACAATAGATTACTGGAATACACACAGGACAGGGATCTGCCTATGTAAACAAGGCAGAGCTCTGTCCTGTCAGTGGGGAAGTAATGGATTTACTTTCCCTGCAAAACAAGGAATGAAATTGATTACCCCCCCTAGTAAAAGCACCACACTGTGCACATATAAACACTGGCTAGGCACACATTTAACCCTATGATCGCCTAGATGTTTAACCCCCCTCCCAGCCAGCGTCATTAATACAGTGACTGTGCATATTATTAGCACTGGTTCCCAAAAAGTGTCAGTTAGTGTCTGATTGTCTGCTGCAATATAGCAGTCCCACTGTAAGTCGCTGATCGCTGCTAGTAAAAAATATAAATAAAAATAATTAAATAAAAATTCCAGTATATATGCACAAACCAATCAATGCTTATGGGAATTTGTTTTGTTTTTTTTACCAAAAATATGTAGCAGAATACATATTGGCCTAAATTTATGAAGAAATCGTTTTTTATTATGTTTTTTTATTGGATGTGTTTATTACAGAAGGTAAAAAATGTTGTTTTTTTTCTCAAAATTGTCACCATTTTTTTTTTTAGCACAAAGAAAAAAGCCCAGAGGTAATCAAATACCACCAAAATAAAGCTCTATTTGTGGTGGAAGAAAGGACATACTTTTTTTTTTTGGGTACAGTGCCGCAAGACTGCACAATTGTCTGTTAAAGTAACGCAGTGCCGTATCGCAAAAAATGGTCTGGTCATGAAGGGGGGTAAATCTTCCGGAGGTCAAGTGGTTAAAAAAGGTAGTTTTTTATAATATGCAATGGTTTACATCTACTTTGAATATTATTATTATATTATTATATATTATATAATATAATTATTTAGTATATGACATTGTTGCATTCCCTGTGGCCAATGGCATCACTAGGGGGGGCAGGGGGGGCAGAGGGGGCCCTGACCCCCCCAACATTATGCTGTGCCCCACCATGTGCCCCCCAATTAAAATTTTTTTTTTTTACAAAAATGTCTAAGAGGGAGAGCGTCCCCAATCAGCTCCTGCGGGTGATTCCTCCCCCCTCCCTCTGCTCGATGACACTGCATAATGCGAGCGCTCACACAACCACGGCCGCCCGATCTGCTCCTTTCCCTGCCTCCTCATTGGCAGGGAGAAGAGCGTGTTGCAGGAAGGACTCCACCAGGACTCTCAGTTACTGAAAAAACAGACTGATTTCTCCCTTCCTTAGGACAGGAGAACCAGCCTGTAAATTCCAAGAGATGTCAGACCAGCGCTGTCAATAGCAGGGGCGGGACAGCAACAGGAGGCTGGGGAACCCCACAGTGGCAGAACACCAGGGTCCAGTGGCAAGACAACCTTTGCAACCCTGATAGTTCTCCCACTGCTTTGGACCCTTATATTTTCTTGGTATGCTGGTGACATATATCTCTTGTTTTCTGCCACCCTGGGGGGCCTCAATACAGTAGGAAGGGAGCTCACTGCAGAACATGTCAAAGGGCCGTTGTGGGATCGTAGTAAAGGGCCCCAGGATATATATATATATATATATATATATATATATATATATATATATATATATATATATATATATATATATATATATACCCTGTTTCCCTGAAAATAAGACCTAGCGTGATTGTCGGTGATGGCTGCAATATAAGCCCTACCCTCCAAATAAGCCCTAGTTAAAGTCCTTGTAGGTCTTCTTTCAGGGTAGGGCTTATTTTCCGGGAAACAGGGTAGGACTTATTTGGAGGGTAGGGCTTATATTGCAGCCATCACTTACAATCACGCTAGGTCTTTTTTTCGGGGAAACAGGGTATCTATATATCTATATCTATATATAGATATATAGATATAGATATATAGATATATATATATATAGATATATATATCTATTTATCTATATATATATATATATATAGATATATATCTATATCTATATATATAGATATAGATATATATCTATATATAGATATATATATATATATCTATATATAAAAAATTGCAAATTGCATTTTATAGTTGCCCTCTACTTTTGTCCCTGTCCCCCCATGTGCCCCCCCCTAAATATGAAAGCTGGTGATGCCACTGCCTGTGGCTATATTGGGTTGGACCTCTGTTCTAGTTATCTGTATGAAAAAGAGCAGCATTATTGCTCTGTATCTATTTGTTATGACCACATGATGAACAACCCAGAGGTTCCTATATATCCCTAGTGGCAGCATGTGACAGTATACATAAATATAGATTGTACATAAAAGCACCTCAACTGATTCCATACAGGTTCTGAGTCTAGTATACACATATGGGCAGTCACTGTAACACATGAACAGATGGTGACTAGGGTTGAGCCGAACACCCCACGGTTCGGTTCGCACCAGAACCTGCGAACGGACCAAAAATTCGCACGAACGTTAGAACCCCATTGAAGTCTATGGGACTTGAACATTCAAAATCAAAAGTGCTAATTTTAAAGGCTAATTTGCATGGTATTGTCCTAAAAAGGGTTTGGGGACCTGGGTCCTGCCCCAGGCGACATGTATCAATGCAAAAATTTTTTTTAAAAACGTCCGTTTTTTTGGGAGCAGTGATTTTAATGATGCTTAAAGTGAAAAAAAAGTGAAATATTCCTTTAAATATCGTATCTAGAGGGTGTCTATAGTATGACTGTAAAGTGGCGCATGTTTCCCGTGCTTAGAACAGTCCCTGCACAAAATGACATTTTTAAAGTAATAAAAGTAATTTAAAACTGCTTACGGCTTTAATGTAATGTCCAGTCCAGGTAATATAGATGAAAATCAGTGAGACTAACGGCATGGGTACCCCACCAGTCTATTACCAGGCCCTTTGGGTCTTTAAGGGATATTAAGGGTAACCCCGCACCCAAATTAAAAAAAGGAAAGGCGTGGGGCCCCAGGCCCTCTAAACAGCAGTATACAGGCGGTGCAAACAAGACAGGGACTGTAGGTTTGTAGTTTAGTAGAATCTGTTTGTAGTTTTGAACTGGTACTTTTTTAACGTGTTTAGCTCCAGCCAAAAAATCTATTTTGAGCTTTTTGGAAAACATAGGGAAGTGTTATCAC
The DNA here is from genome assembly GCA_037952925.1 of Lithobates clamitans. Classification (NCBI taxonomy): domain Eukaryota; kingdom Metazoa; phylum Chordata; class Amphibia; order Anura; family Ranidae; genus Lithobates; species Lithobates clamitans. Next base: position 431,751 of record JBBGZY010000188.1, read on the forward strand.
CCCTGTGACATTTGTTTTGCTGTCTGTGCTCCTCTTCAGAAGATTTCACCTCACTTTCTGTCCCAATGACAAATGTTTTTAGAAAATTTGAGGTTTTTAGTGAAACAGGGATTGGTGATAAAGCATCAGGGGAAAGGAGAAATGTTTTTCCCATATTAACTCTTACAGGAGAGAATTTCCCATCCTAGGGGTAGATTTCATCTCACTTCCTGTTGTCTCCTTCCGTTTGCAAGTAGGAGTCGTTTGTAAGTTGGATGTTTGAAAGTAGGGGCCTGTCCTATATACTCTGCAGAAATTGTGGCCTTAGGTGTTGGTGATGCCACAACATGGTAAGCCCTCACAGGGCCCTGCTGTGAAATATTAGATCAAGAATTGTAATTACATGCCCCTGTTCAACAGGGGCAGAAAAACTGGGCCTTTGGTGATGGTGGTGGTGCTGGTGCCACAACACTGTAAGTCCTCACAGTTACTCTTGGTGGGCGCAGGAAAAGGGACTTGCTGTGAAATATTAGATCAAGAATTGTAATTACATGCACCTGTTGAACAGGGGCAGAAAAATTGGGCCTTTGGTGGTGGTGGTGGTGGTGCTGGTGCCACAACACTGTAAGTCCTCACAGTTACTCTTGGTGGGCGCTGGAACGGGCCCTGCTGTGAAATATCAGATCAAGAATTGTAATTACATGTCCCTGTTGAACAGGGACAGAAAAATTGGGCCTTAGGCACTGGTGCTGGTGCCACAACACTGCAACCCCTCACAGATACTGTAGTTCGAGCGCAGGAACGAGCCCTGCTGCAAAGAATTGCATCAAAAATTGTAATTACACGCTCCTGTTAAACAGGGGCTGAAAAATTGGGCCTTAGGCACTGGTGCTGGTGCCACAACACTGCAACCCCTCACAGATACTCTATTTGGAGTGCAGAAACGAGCCCTGCTGCAAAGTATTGCATCAAAAATTGTAATTATACGCCCCTGTTAAACAGGGGCTGAAAAATTGGGCCTTAGCCACTGGTGGTGGCGCCCAGAAACAAAAATATTCTTACAAGCTCTCAGCATGATCATTGAGGAGGAAGAGGATAGTTACTCAGCATAACAGGATAGTCACTCAGCATAAGCATAGGCAGTCTTGAAGGGATCTGCCATTTCAAAAAAATGTATTCGGTTACATAAGCATCAGGTGCTTGGTATCAGGACAGGCCAGTAGTTCAATTGCATACTGTGCACGCTCTGACCAGTGATCCATCCTCAAGACCCAGTAACCCAGAGGATTTTCGGTGGGAAAGGTGTCCAAGTCAGATCTTGCCCCTAGGTATTCCTGCACCGTGTAAAACACCATGTAAAACAGACGCTGGCGATGGTTGCTAGAACCGATCATACCTTAGGGCTGCGGACTACAAAACTGTCTGAACGAATCGGTCAGGCGGCCACCTTCTCCACCGCTCCTTCTTTGACTGACCGAAGCCTCAGCAACACGTTGTCCAGGAACAGGAGTGTGTAACCTCCCAGTGTCTGGGAACGCGTTGCACAGACCTTTCTGCAAGGCCTCCCAAAGATGTTTCATCCTCTGCTCCCTCTGCGATGGCAAGATAAGGTCTGCAACCTTACCCTTGTAACGTGGATAAAAGTGGGTTGCCAGGCAGTAACGATCCCCCTCCTTGATACCACGACTATGAGGATCCTTCCGCAGGCTTTGCAGGATCAGGGAGGCCATGCAGTGTAGGTTTACTGAGGCATTCGGTCCGGAGTCCTCTGGGTCACTAAGGACGACATGATCCACAGCCACCTCCTCCCAGCCATTTACAAGTCCATGGGTTTCTTGGGACTGTAAATGATCCCTTAAAGACTGCTGCTGATGCTGAGTGCTAAGCTCCACCTCCATGCTGACACAATCCTCCTCCTCCTCTTCCTGTGTGATCGGCGGGCACGCAGGAACACTATCTGGATAAAAGGGGCCTTGAGAGCTAAGGAAGTCCTCCTATTCCTGCCTCTGTTCTGCCTCAAGGGCCCTGTCCATTATTCCACGCAGCGTGTGCTCCAGGTGGACAAGGGGGACAGAGTCACTGATGCATGCACTGTCACTGCTCACCATCCTCGTGGCCTCCTCAAATGGTGGCAGGACAGTGCATGCATCCCTGATCATGGCCCACTGGCGTGGGGAAAAAAAAACAAGCTCCCCTGACCCTGTCCTGGTGCCATAGTACAGGTACTCATTGATGGCCCTCTGCTGCGTGTGCAGCTGCTGCAGCATGGCCAACGTTGAGTTCGACCTGGTGGTTGTGTCACAGATTAGGCGGTTCTTGGGCAGGTTAAATTCCTTTTGGAGGTCTGCCAGCCGAGCACTGGCATTATATGACCTGCGGAAATGCACACAGACATTCCTAGCCTGTCTAAGGACATTCTGTTACCCCAGGTACCTGCCCAAAAACCACTGCACCACTAAGTTAAGGATGTGAACCAAACAGGGCACATGGATCGGTTGTCCCTGTCGGAGGGTGGAGAGGAGGTTGGTGCCATTGTCACAAACCACCATTCCTGCCTTACGTTGGCGTCAACCACCTCTGAACCTGCCCCTGCAGAGCTAACAGAATCTCTGCACCAGCTCCTGTCCCCCAAGCACATCAGCTCAAGCACCGCATAGCATCTTTTGGCCTGAGTACTTGCATAGCCCCTTGAACGCCTACGGAGCACCACTGGTTCTGAGGACAAAGCACAGGAAGAGGCCAAGGAGGAAAAAGAAGAGGAGGGGGTGGAGGAGAGAAGTGTGTCAGAATCACCAGTAGTGGCATTTTGGAGGCGTGGTGGTGGAACAACCTCCAACACTACTGCACCTTGTCCTGCATCCTTCCCAGCTGCCAGCAGAGTCACCCAATGTGCCGTGAAACTTAGGTAACGTCCCTGTCCATGCCTGCTGGACCATGAGTCAGCGGTAATATGCACCTTACCGCTGACCGCCCTGTCCAGCGAGGCCAAGACATTGCCTTCCACATGCCAGTAGAGAGCCGGAATCGCCTTCCGTGAGAAAAAGTGGTGTTTGGGAACCTGCCACTGAGAAACCGCACATTCCACCAACTCACGGAAGGGGACAGAGTCTACCAACTGAAAAGGTAGCAGTTGAAGTACTAGCAATTTTGCCAAGCTAGCATTCAACCGCTGGGCATGTGGATGGCTGGGAGCGAACTTCTTCTGCGGTGCAGAAGCTAGGGCAGGGAAATTTGCCTGGTACAATCTGACGTCGGTGTACCGATAGCAGATTGCCCGCAAGTACTTGGCTGTGACACACCTAATTCTACACCTTCATTCCTCTCAGTGCAGGTCTCAGAGAGGACTGAAGGTATAGTGGGGTTGGAGATCCCAGCTGATGAGGAGCAAGGAGAGGTCCTCTTTGTTCTTTGGTGTGGGTCTTTTAGGTACGCTTGCTAACGAACTGCATGGCAGGTCAACATATGTCTGGTCAAGCATGTGGTGCCCAAGCGGGAGATGTTTTGGCCACGCAAGATACGCTTGAGACATATGTTGCAAATAGCAGCAGTGCGATCTGATGCACTCATCTCAAAAAAGGCCCACACCAAAGAACTTTTGGAATAACAGGCAGAGACAGCAGAGCCCTGCACATGCGGAGCTCTGCGGTGTGATGCAGTCAGTGTGCTGCCCTTAGGCTGGCCCCCTGGAGGGCATCCTGCCTCGTTGGTGATGTGCCTCCTCCTCCTCTCTCCTATCAGGCACCCACATGGAGTCAGTGACCTCATCATCCCCTCCCTCCTCATCACTGGAGCATACCTGGCAGTATGCTGCAGCAGGGGGAACATGACTGCCAGATTGCTGTCCTTCTTGGGCACCCCCTCTGTCTGGACTCACGTTACTGCTGCCATGAGTCACTGATGCCATTGAGCCGAGGGAAGAGGCCGCGTTGGCAGCTGCTTTGCCAGACAAAGTACCCTGAGCCTGGGTGAGAGAGGATGAGGAGGATGAGGACGGCTTGGTCATCCACTCGACCAAGTCTTCCGCATGTTACGGCTCAACACGGCCAGCTGCCGAAAAAAAGGCCAAGCATGTCCCGCGGCCACGTGCTGATGAGGATGCACCGTGTCCAGGACCAGCACTGTTGCCTCTAGACACAGAGCCTGCTTGCCCTCTTTTATTGGCTTGTGACTGTCTGCCTCTCCTTGTTGGCCTTCAAGACATACTATTGGCCTGCAGTGAAATGTAGCTGCACAAAACTGGGATGTATATATATATATATATATACCGATTACACTGCAGCTAGCAGAATCAACTGCCTGCCTGTAGTATTATTAGTATGAGAACACCTGCACTTGTCTGCAGGTAGCTATACTGTAGGTACAACGGTGCAGGGTACACAGTACAGTAACTGGAAATACGTCAAGAGCCTACACAAGCACCTGGCTTCAGGTAGCTATACTGTAGGTGAAACTGTGCAGGGTACACAGTACAGTTACTGGAAATACGTCAAGAGCCTACACAAGCACCTGGCTTCAGGTAGCTATAATGTAGGTGCAACTGTGCAGGGTACACAGTACAGTAACTGGAAACACTTCAAGAGCCTACACAAGCATCTGGCTTCAGGTAGCTATACTGTAGGTGCAACTGTGCAGGGTACACAGTACAGTAACTGGAAAATACGTCAAGAGCCTACACAAGCACCTGGCTTCAGGTAGCTATACTGTAGGTGCAACTGTGCAGGGTACACAGTACAGTAACTGGAAATACTTCAAGAGCGTACACAAGCACCTGGCTTCAGGTAGCTAACTGTAGGTGCAACTGTGCAGGGTACCCAGTACAGTAACTGGAAATATGTCAAGAGCCTACACAAGCACCTGGCTTCAGGTAGCTATACTGTAGGAGCAACTTTGCAGGGTACACAGTACAGTAACTGGAAATACGTCAAGAGCCTACACAAGCACTTGGCTTCAGGTAGCTATACTGTAGGTTCAACTGTGCAGGGTACACAGTACAGTAACTGGAAATACGTCAAGAGCCTACACAAGCACCTGGCTTCAGGTAGCTATACTGTAGGTGCAACTGTGCAGGGTACACAGTACAGTAACTGGAAATACATCAAGAGCCTACACAAGCACCTGGCTTCAGGTAGCTATACTGTAGGTGCAACTGTGCAGGGTGCACCGTACAGTAACTGGAAATATGTCAAGAGCCTACACAAGCACCTGGCTTCAGGTAGCTATTGTAAGGAAACCAGCAGAAATCACCTGGCGCGATGTTGCGCATGCGCGCGCAAACAAGAGACCAAAGATGCCAGTGCGCGCTTATGCGCGTGCGCGATGCGTGGCATGCGTGCGCAGGAGCACGCCCTAGCACCAGTTGGCACCAGTGGGCCTATTTAAAGACTGATCGGTGCTGACTGGTCTTCAGCTGTGTCCCTGTTACTTTGAACCTGTGTTATTCTGCCTGATTCCCGTTGCTGACCTTGGCTCCTGTTTACCCGGCTCTGGACTCTGTTATACCTGATCTCTGGTTCCTGATCCCGGAATCCTATCTGACCCATCTCTGCCTGATGTTCCGGTACCCTGCTGCCTGCCTGTTGACAAACCTGGCTTCCCATCTGACCCGTCTCTGCCTGATGTTCCGGTACCCTGCTGCTCACCTGTTGACGAACCCAGCTATCCCTGTGACCTGGCCCTGGTGCCCAGCTTGGCCCAGCACAACTACCCGAGTGTCTGCAACTACAGTCCTGCGACCAGCTGCGACTTCCTGCTCTGCAACTACAGTCCTGCAACCAGCTGTGACTTCCTGCTCTGCAACTACAGTCCTGCGACCAGCTGCGACTTCCTGCAACAGGGTTCCTGGTTTCCACCTGCAGGCACTCGTGTGCCTCCTGTTCCTTGGCTCCTTCTGTTTCACTCTCAGCGGGACCTGGACTGGAGATATAAGAGAGGCCGACCTCATCAATTCAGTCTCCCTTCAGGTATGTGACAGCTATACTGTAGGTGCAACTGTGCAGGGTACACAGTACAGTAACTGGAAATACTTCAAGAGCCTACACAAGCACCTGACTTCAGGTAGCTATACTGGTGGTGCAACTGTGCGGGGTACACAGTACAGTAACTGGAAATACGTCAAGAGCCTACACAAGCACCTGGCTTCAGGTAGCTATACTGTAGGTGCAACTGTGCAGGGTACACAGTACAGTAACTGGAAATATGTCAAGAGCCTACACAAGCACCTTGCTTGCTTCAGGTAGCAATACTGTAGGTGCAACTGTGCAGGGTACACAGTACAGTAACTGGAAATACGTCAAGAGCCTACACAAGCACCTGGCTTCAGGTAGCTATACTGTAGGTGCAACTGTGCAGGTTACACGGTACAGTAACTGGAAATACATGAACAGCCTACACAAGCACCTGGCTTCAGGTAGCTATACTGTAGGTGCAACTGTGCAGGGTACACAGTACAGTAACTGGAAATACTGTAAAAACACCCGCACTGCCTGTCAGTATATTAGGAAGAGAAGAACAGGATCTAGCTAAACTGATATATATATATATATATATATATATACACACACAACACCTGGGATGCATATATATATACACAATACACTGTAAGTGCAGCTAACTGACTTGACCTACCTACTCTATCTAACTTAAATCAAATGACACTGTCTCTCTGTCTATCTATCCCTCTCTCAATGCCGGAACACACTACACAGGGCCGACGTGCAGGCAGCCTTATATAGTGTGGGGCATGTACTAAACCCCCTGAGCCATAATTGGCCAAAGCCACCCTGGCTTTGGCCAATTATGGCTCTCTGTACAGACAGCGCTGTGATTGGCCAAGCATGCGGGTCATAGTGCATGCTTGGCCAATCATCAGCCAGAAATGCACTGCGATGCCGCAGTGAATTATGGGTCGTGACGCGCCACTCAAATTTGGCGCGAACAGCCCATAACGTTCACCATTCGGCGAACAACCGAACACATGATGTTCGGGTCGAACATGGGTTTGACTCGAACACGAATCTCATCCCTAGTAATGACCAACCAAGTACGTAGCACATTAGTGTCTAAAGGCAGTTGCTGCAGATTTGTCGGCTGCACATTCATGATGCAAATCTCCCGTTCCACCACATCCCGAAGGTGCTCTATTGGATTGAGATCTGGTGACTGTGGAGGCCATTGGAGTACAGTGAACTAATTGTCATGTACAAGAAACCAGTAGTGAGATGAATTGAGCTTTGTGACATGGTGCATTATCCTGCTGGAAGTAGCCATCAGAAGAGGGGTGCACTGTAGTCATAAAGGGATGGACATGGTCAGCAACAATACTCAGGTAGACCGTAGTATTTAAACGATGCTCAGTTGGTACTAAGGGGCCCAAAGTGTGCCAAGAAAATATCCCCCACACCATTATACCACCGCCACCAGCCTGAACTGTTGATACAAGGCAGGATGGATCCATGCTTTCATGTTGTTTACGCAAAAAATTCTGACCCTACGATTTGAAAGTCGCAGTCTGTCGCGGACTCATCAGACCAGGCAATGTTTTTCCAATCTCCTATTGTCCAATTTTGGTGCGCCTGTGTGAATAGTTTTCTATTCTTAGCTGACAGATGTGGCACCCGGTGTGGTCTTCTGCTGCTGTAGCCCATCTGCTTCAAGGTTCGATATGTTGTGCATTCAGAGATGGTATTCTGCATACCTTAGTTATAACACGCGATTATTTGAGTTACTATTGCATTTCTATCTTCTCAAGCCAGTCTGCCCATTTTACTCTGACACCAACAAGGCATTTTCATCCATACCACTTCCGTTCACTGGATATTTTCTTTTTTTTTGGACCATTCTCTGTAAACCCTAGAGATGGTTGTGCATGAAAATCTCAGGGGATCAGCAGTTTTTCAAATACTCAGACCAGCCCATCTGGCACCAACAACCATGCCACGTTCAAAGTCACTTAAATCCCCATTCTTCCCCATTCTGATGCTTGGTTTGAACTTCAGCAAGTTGTCTTCACCACGTCTAGATGCCTAAATGCATTGAGTTGCTGCCATGTGATTGGCTGATTAGTAATTTGTGTTAAAAAGCAATTGAACAGGTATACCTAATAAAGTGGCCGGTGAGTGTAAATTGAGTTGCAGCTGATTATCACTACACAGCTGCCTGTACATATAGAATAATACATTTATATTATGGCCTATTTTTCCTAATATACTTATGGTTTTTTTTTTAATGCAATGTGCCACCATATCCCATAGCAATGTACCAACACACTGTAAATTAGTGTTTATTGTGCTGCCAATTTATTTACATTATATAGTGAGAAAATAACAGTGTATGATAGTGATTCCTCTGCATGCCTTTGTTCCTCTCTGTACATGTGTACTTGTGTGTGCGCTCATGCTGACATCGGGACTGAGATCTCAGCCAGATTCACAGACAGACAGAAATGAGCTGTCATTCCTACATGTGATTGCCAGACCCAGCCAGTTGTTGCCAGAGCTGTCATGCTGTTAAATTAGCTCTAATGAACGAGTAATTGCCTTAGATATAGTTGAGCTTTTCAAAGAAAACAAGGATTCTAATTGATTTGCAATTTGTTTGGCATGTGGCATTGTCCAGGGGCTAAGCATTGGTCTTCTGGGTTTCACACTGCATGTATTATCCTTTTATTAGTGGAATAACAGCGCTGATTACCTGCCTTCTGGGCTTAATGTACCGATTATTGTAAACTTTGTTCTTGTGGCATGTCCATGACAAGGAAGGAATAATGGGCAAGTGGGTGGCCCTATAGTTGACCAAGCTTCCTGCTGCTAAGGTCTCAGTGCCTAAAGACATGCTCATAAAGCAGATCAAGTGAATAGGTTACAATAGCAGGACTAAAGTCTTAAGTCTTGATTGAGGCAAGTTGGAGGTTCAAGAACCCTCCCACCCGGCCTCCATTGCTGCATCTTCTCTCCTGCCTGAGTTAATTCGGTGGACTGGTGGATCTTTTTCCTGTCTTTCCTGGTGGTGGTGCGTTTTTCATCTTTGCCGTATGGTTTTGCAGTTATTTTCTTGCTTAATTTCTGACACACTGAAGGGAGGAATTTAGCTTCTGGACTTTTACTTCACAGGTGGTTTTAACAATACAGTTTAATGGTTAGAAGCTTGATTTTTTTTAACTGTTCAAGTAAACCTGAGAAATACTGTACATGGGTGCATGCTTAGCTTTAGGCCCATGACAAACTGAGGATTCTGTCCAGCCAGCAGCAGATTTACTAAGGTGCAGCTGTCACTTTACGAAATAGATGTTAATCCCTCACTTGTTGAAATGCTGCACAATCTTTGTCTCTAGCAAAGTAGCAGTGACAGCGTGACATATCGCTGGACAGGCTAGCAAGAGATTGACACCATATGAGTAATAATGTGCAATCCTGTCACTGGCAACTTGGCGCTAATGTGACATGGCTCTTAATGACGTTTTCCTTCCTCCACAATTTTTTTTTTCCTGTGGCCAATGTTCATGTCTATAAATACTGAAGAGCCGAACATACCCGGATTCGGTGTAGGAGCAGGTTCGGCAAACAGGACAAAAGTCCAAATTTAAACCTACAGGCCAAATCAAAACCTCACTGAAGTCAAGGGGAGCCGAATGTTAAAAAACAGTAATGGCCATTTTTTAGGCTAATATGCTAGGGACTGTCAAACAAATAGCGGTTGGGGGAGGGGTTTGGGGCTAGACACTGCCATTGGGAATATTTACCAAGACAAAAAATAATGTACAAATTCTGTTTGGCAGGAAGCAGTGATTTTAGTAATACTTTAAAGCTGAGCTCCATTCAAAAGGGAAAGTTCCGCTTTAATGCTTTAAGCACCCCCATGCCACATTTAGCATGTGATTTTGTTTTGGGGAGGGAGTGCCTAATTTTGACAGGTACCCACTCCCACTTCTATTCAGACCGCCTAGATGATCCAAACCAAAGTTCTCTCCCCCTCCCTCCCTGCAGTCTTCTGCGACACGTAACAGGTCCCAGAAAATTGGCAGTCTATTACAGTTGTAATGCTAGCACCGAGGAGAGGGAGAAAATTGATTGTTCGGGCGGCCACATCGCTGGATCCTGGGACAGGTGAGTGTGTGTTTATTAAAAGTCAGCAGCTACAGTTTTTGTAGCTGCTGACTTTTAATAAACACAAAAATGACTGGAACTCCGTTTTAAGTGAAACTTTCAAAAATGCAAAGTACCATTAAATAACATGCCTGGGAGTTGTCCTGACTCTGTCTGTGAAGTGGCACATCTGTGTGATGTATATAAATAACCTCCTGTATTGAATTGTATTGTAACTGTACTGTCTGCCCTCATGTTGTAAAGTGCTGAGCAAACTGTTGGTGCTATATAAATCCTGTATAATAATAATAATACAACCAACTACAGTAACACTCACATTTACAAAGAAAAAGTGTTTTTAAATTTCCAGCAAACCGTGATCTCCCAGCCACTTTGTAAAAATTATATGAGGTAAATCCGCGCAATGGCTAAAATGCTCCTGGAATGTAGAGCTGCTGCCTCTATGAATACAATTCCACCTAGGTGGAGTGTATTAGAAAGTGTGTGGAAAGCAAGAGTAGATATGGCGCTGCTCTTATGGGATAAAATTTTCCGTGGTGGACAATTACCCTATTTGGTGCTTGATGTGATTACTTTATTTCTGTGGATCTTAAATAATGTGTGTAAATGATAAAAGCTGACAAAAAACATAAATAAAATACCTGTGTATACCAAAAATAAATAATGGTTTCTTATCGGAATGTGTTCCAAAATTAAATACGTGAATGATTTAGGTCAAAATCTGTGATTATTTGTTAATACAAGGTTGTTAGTTCTATTCTCACTCTAATACATATTTCTACATTATTATAATATGGGTGAAATTTCAAAATAAAGTGCCACAGTCTTATATTTCGTTATCTATATGAAAAATAATAACGTGCAAATAGTGCATGAATAGTGCTGGTATTGCAACAAAGTGACTTGTGCTGGGTTATACAAAAAAGTGACTTGTGTGTTTTTGGATAAGAAAAGTTCCATTGATTACAAAAAGTCTTTAGAGTGGTTCTGAGGGAAACCCCTCTTTAGGAAACAAATTGATATGGGAAACTTCTTGTCCAGGTGCTGGCTAGATAATAGTGCTTCAACAGCATGCTCTTATTCTACTTGCACTCACCGGATTCACTTCCCCCTGCAGGGGTACAGGCAGTCACAGTATTTGCCACTGTGTAGCACTCCTGGATGTCCCCGATCGGAGGTTTGTATGAATCCAGTGATGTGCTAAGCTGCAGGTCTTGGCGGGAGGTCAGAAGCAAACGAGTCAGGCGGCAAAGCCGGGTCAAAGCACAGAATTAACAGAAAGCAGGGCTGGTCATAAGTTACTGGCAAATGAGCCTCTTTAGCAAAGAGGAGGTGCTGCTCATTTGCCGGTATCATCCTCGAAGGGTCTGCACTGATAATCGTGGCGCTGATTATTATCAGCGCAGACCCCCCCCCCCCGTCAGGAGAGCAGCTGATCGGCTTTCCTCTACTAGCGCCTCTCAGCGCGAATAGAGGAAAAGCCGATAAACGGCACTTCCATGGTTATCATTTGATGAGCTGTGATTGGATACAGCTGATCACATGGTAAAGAGGCTACGGCATAGGCTCTTTATCAGGATCGGAGATGCAGTGTTTCAGACTGACACACCACACCAATGATCGCAGCACAGCGTGCCCCTGCTTATCCTGCGTGATGGGATATGACACCCAGTCAGGATAATACAACCACTTTCCAGACGTCTTTCTGCTATATGGTGGGCAGGAAGTGGCTAATGAAGCACGTTGATGAAGACAAGGGCCTCTTCCCTACAACCTTGGCCAGGTAGTTGTGGGGGTCTGCAGGCAGAAGGCTTATCAAAATCTGAAAGCCCCATTTAATGATAAGAGGGGCTCCCAATACCAACCCCCCATGTGAATATGTAAGCTAATTTTTTGCCTTGTATAGTATTCAAACTATTACCTACTTTGGTGTTGGGAATGTGTACCGTATTTATTGGCGTATAACACGCGCCGGCGTATAACATGCACCCCAAGCTTAGGGAGAATTTTAAGGAAAAAAACTTTTAGGAGGGAAGTTTAAGGAAAAAAAACTTACATTAAAATGCCCATCAATGCAGCCTTATCGTGTCCATCTGCAGCCTTGTTAGTGTCATTGCAGCCTTTTCAGTGTCAGTGCAGCCTTGCCCCAGTGTCCATTGCAGCCTTGTCAGTGCAGCTTTGCCCCAGTGCAGTCTTGTCAGTGCAGCTTTGCCCCAGTGCAGTCTTGTCAGTGCAGCTTTGCCCCAGTGCAGCTTTGTCAGTGCAGCCTTGTCAGTGCAGCTTTGCCCCAGTGCAGCCTTGTCAGTGCAGCTTTTCCCCAGTGGTCAGTGCAGCTTTGCCCCAGTGGTCAGTGCAGCTTTGCCCCAGTGGTCAGTGCAGCTTTGCCCCAGTGGTCAGCGCAGCCTTGCCCCAGTGGTCAGTGCAGCCTTGCCCCCAGTGTCCATGTTTGGACAGATCGCCGCCGACATACACATAGCATGTACAGTGGTTTTAAATATGGCGCCGCGGAGTTCGGAGGGAGCTGAACGAACGCCGCCGGGATACACATAGTCGAGTGTACTCGGCTCTTTCAAGCGCCGCTCACAGTCCCGCCCAGCCCCGCCCTATGATGGACATAACACAGGTCCAATGGTGGACTGGGCGTGACTGTGAGCGGCGCCGGAAAGAGCTGAGAACACTCGACTATGTGTATCTCGGCTCCGCCCAGTCACTGTGATTTCGGCGGCGCTCGTTCTGCTCCGCCGAGTCCCTCCGAACTCCGCGGCGCCATATTTAAAACTACACGCTATGTGAATGTCGGCCGCCGATAGATCACAATTAGCGGGGATCGGCGTATAACACGCACCCACGATTTTCCCGATTTTAAGGGGATAAGAGTGCGTGTTATACGCCGATAAATACGGTAATTTAAAGTCATTCTTTACTGGATTTTTTTCAACTACAGGTTTAGCATTTTCATGATTCATATTTTTCTTTTTGTTTGTATTATTTTTCTTTTTTTTTCTTTTATTGAAAAAAAAAACAAAAACTGCATACTCCCCCACCCACAGAGCTAACCTGCCCTGAATGCCAGGTAAGCAGGCAAGTATCCCCACGTTATGCTGATATCAGCTCATTTGGTTGGGGGGGCCTTTGAGAGAGGTTCTCCAACAAGAGATCTTTATCATAGCAACAATGTATTGATGCTGAATGGGACCAGGCTCTTCCTCTTCCTCACCCTCGATGCCTTGGAAGGGTTGCTGGCATATCTGTGTATGGGAAATAGGGGCTTATGCACCTTCCCGCAAGAACTAGTTTTATGGTCCCTGGGTGACTAATATTTTCTGATTTAATAATATTTACCTCCCCAGATCCCAGTGATGCCCTGCAGTATCAAATCCAGCAATGGCAGATCAAGGAGAAACATAAAAGACTCCTTCCTCTCTTCTCAAACTCTGCTTAAACACTCTCAGATTTTCAGTATGGTTTTATGTGCCCAGGGAACTCTGGCATGGAGCTCCCTGTGTCCTCATTGCCCATATTTTGACAAACTCCTCTCAAAGCACCCCTCCGTTGCTGAAGGGCACATGGGCTGGTATAGCATTTTTTACTGTAGAGACAGTTTCAGCACCATGGATAACAGTAAAGCAATAAAATCATAACTAAATTCAAATCTTTTTCTTTCGTTTTGGATAGAGTGCAGAGGGATTAGAACACCTGTCAGTTTTTATTGCAGTCTGCGCCCCCATTAGGGAGTTTCACCCTCTCTATTTGCTCTGTTTACCATTATCATTGAAAGTGAAAGTAAAAGAAAATCACAAAATTTGGGTCGTCCCCAGAAAATTAATAGAGGGAAAATATTCTAATGTGGACACTAATTCTGATGGCTTGGGGGTCCCCAAGGGATTCCTCTAATTAACAGAGATTTTCTTTTCACTTCTTGTTTTGGCTATGGAGCAGGAAATAAAGGTAAATATCTCCAATGGGGCATAATGGTAAAAAATAAACCAACAGGGGTTATAACCTCCCTTACTCTATCCAAAATGAAAAGAAAAAGTTTTGCCTATAATTCTACTTTAAGATCTCAGCTGTATCTCACAAACCATGAATTGCAATCATCATCATTGAAAAGGAAAATTGTATAATATATCGCCAGCTTTAAAGTGATTGTAAACAATCACCTTGTAAAACAACCTATTCAGTTTAAAATAGAAATGAAAGGCAAAACATTTTTGTATAGATATAAAAAACATTATTAATACCTTTTTTCCCTTTTTTATAAGTAATTACATTCTCTCTGTTCTCAGCTACATAAGAGCTGAGGGAGGAGAAACAGCAGAACACTGAACTCATACAAGTACATGGTACAGCAGACACATATCAGGAATATGAAGACTTGGGTAACAACCGCTTTAAGCCCTCAGACAGTGATAGAATTTCATCTTCTCTGCTTCTCATGGCTAATTCACAAATCTCTACATTTATTACACTACTACATAGATAAACAATGTATAACTTGTGAAGGTCAAATAAAAGTTACTGTACTTAACCATTTGTCGACCAGCGCACGCCGATGTACATCGGCAGAATGGCGCTGGTAGGCAAAAAGGCGTACAGGTACGTCCCCTTTAAGAAGCAGTGTCGCTGGCGCACAGCCGGTGGCACGTGCGCACACCCGCTGCGGTCTCTGTGACCGCGGGCCCCGCAGACTTGATGTCAGCTGGGTGCCTGCGATCGTGTTGCGGAGAGAAAGAATGGGGACATGCTTTTGTAAATAAAGCATTTCCCCATTCTGCCTAGTGACAGGACAGAGATCACTGCTCTCTGTGTGTTCAAGCCCAGCCCCCTAACAGTTAGAATCACTCCCTAGGACACACTTAACCCCTTCACTGCCCCCTAGTGGTTAACACCTTCCCTGCCAGTGTCATTTACACAGTAATCAATGCATTTTTATAGCATTGATCGCTGCATAAATGACAATGGCCCCAAAATAGTGTCAAAAATGTCCGATGTGTCCTCCCTAATGTCGCAGTCCCGATAAAAATCGCAGATCACTGCCATTACTAATAAAAAAAAAAAAAAATTAAAAACAAAAAATGCCATAAAACTATCCCCTATTTTGTAGACGTTATAAATTTTGCGCAAACCAATCAATATACGCTTATTGCGTTTTTTTTTTTAACCAAAAATATGTAGAAGAATACATATCGGCTTAAACTGAGGAAAAAAATAGTTTTTTTATATATTTTTGGGGGATATTTATTATAGCAAAAAGTAAAAAATATTGCGTTTTTTTTGTTTATAGCGCAAAAAATAAAAACAGCAGAGGCGATATTTGTGGAAAAAAAGGACACCGATTTTGTTTGGATACAATGCCGTACGACCGCGCAATTGTCAGTTGAAGCGACGCAATGCTAAATCGCAAAAAGTGCTCTGGTCAGGAAGGGGGTAAAATCTCCTGGGGCTGAAGTGGTTAAAGCGGTTGTTAAGTCACTGTGACATCTTTATATAATCCTGTGTGTTTTGTTATTCTATGTGCCCCAGTCTCTGTGTTTTATAAAACAAAATGCCGTCTATACCCGATCACAGAGCACCGTTCGGCGCTCATGTGACAGGCCGCCTCTCTCCCTTCTCAATCTGACAGCTAGAGCGGGAGGAGCCAAGAATCCCCTGCTGACATCAGTCAGGACAAAAGGAGCAGATGGGCGGCCGGTCAGGTAAGCGACGAGCGGCGCTCTAAAATCGGGTATTGACGGCATTTTTGACACAGAGACTGGGGCACATAGCATAATGAAACACACAGGATTATGTAAAACATTAAATGTTATTTCAGCAGCGGGGGGGGGGTGAGCACTGTCACAAGTTGACAGGCAGGGAGGGAGGAGAGGAGGACAGGAGAGCTGTGTCATGGTTCCTACTGTGCCATGCAAACAGACAGGCGTGGCCACCCCCCAGGTGGCTCAGGAAGGTATTGAACCCATGACTTTCTGTGTGCTGCTCCTGCTGTATTGCCTCTGAGCCACACCTCAGCTCATTATTCCACCTGGTTTCCAGTTATGCCTTGTCCTGCATGCAGCACTGAGGGCTATACTCTGGATCTTGATTTGCAATTAGCACCTGTCACTCCTGGTTCAGCTGAGGCAGTTTATCTAATCAGCTGGGTATAAAACACTGCCTCACTCTGAGGGCTGGGTAAGTTCATTGTCTCTTGTATTGCCAAAGGGTCCTCTTTTCCTGTGCTCTTATTTTCAAGTTTCAGTGTTCCAAGACTTACCTCGGCTTCTGACCCTGGCTCTGTTCATCGTTAACTCTGACTTCTGGAATCCCTGACTATGGCTTCACCTCGACAATCCTTTGGCAAATTCCCTGTCAAGCCCCCATGCACAGATTCACAGCCCAGGTAGCCTTTCACCTTGTTACCGTGGGCTGTGTGTATTTGCAAGGGTGAGCATCCATCTCTGCACTATGGACTCCAACCTTACAAGCTGCGGATTTCGGAGGCACGTAACTGACCACGGTGTCAGGGCTCTGCAGCCATTACAAACAGTGGTCAGTTTACAGAGGGGAGGGCAGAACCAGGCAGGATCAGCCAGGTATTTCAGGTGATAGAAGGGGCCAAATTACACAGCACAAGCACTGTGCTGTATAACATGCTTTAAAGGAACAGGGTCCATTTTTTTTTTTTTTTTTAGGTTAACAAACACTTTAAAGAGCAAAAGAGCGGCAAAAGAGCAGAAGATAGCGGACGAGCCCGGCAGAAGAACCGCAGAGCGGGAGAAGAACCGGTCACCGGGAGAAGAGGCCGGAGAGCGGGAGAAGAACCGGACACCGGGAGAAGAGAGCGGAGAAGTCGGAAGAAGACCCCCGAAGTCGGAAGAAGACCCCGGAGCTGCCAAATAAATTACTTTTAAAAACCTGTCTAGTGTATTTATTTTTTTATTGACACTTTTTCCCCAGGTGAATGGGTAGGGGTACGATGTACCCCATACTCATTCACATTCACATAGGGTGGGGGGACGGGGATCTGGGGGCTCCCAGATTCCGAAAAGCCCTCCGCCCACAGACCCCGACAACCAACGGCCAGGGTTGTCAGGAAGAGGCCCTTGTCCTCATGAACATTGGGGCAAGGTGCTTTGGGTTGGGGGGGCCAGCAGGGCGCCCCCCTGCCCCAAAGCGCCCACCCCCATGTTAAGGGCATGCAGCCTGGTACGGTTCGGGAGGGGGGGCGGCTCGCTCGTCCCCACCCCCTTTTCTGACCGGCCGGGCTGCGTACTCGGATAAGGGTCTGGTATGGATGTGGGGGGGACCCCCACACCGTTTTTTCGGCATAGGGGGTTCCCCTTAAAATCAATACCAGACCTAAGGGATGGGTATGCTCCCGGAGGGGAATTCCCTCTCGCGCTCGCTGCAATTGGAAAATGTGTTTTTCCTATTGCTGCCAGCGCGAGATGTACAGTACCCTGTCGCCGAGAACCAGCACGATGGGATCGCGCTGGAAAAATTTTCGCGGGCAGGTACTGTAGTTTGTACAAAAGTCTGATGGCTTTGTGTACACACGATTGGACTTTGCTCCATTGGACTTTTGTTGCCGAAAAGTTTGTCCGTTCGCACAGCCAACAAAAGTCCAATGAAAACCAAAAAAGTTTGTCCGATGGAGCGTATACACGGTCGGATGTTACCCAAAAACAGCTAATTTGCATATTTGCTGTCAAAAAGTCCAATCGTGTGTACGGCCTTAAGGCAAACTATTAGCCTACTCTGTAGGTGTACAGACCCAAAACGGAGGATCTGTAAGCATACAGCACAATATTACACCAATAAATATGCACAAACTGCAGGAAAAGCAATAATAAGGATCTTGCCAGATGGCAGGTTGGAAGTCTGGAACCTTTTATTACAGAAACATGTGTGGCTGACAGTGTGCCACCCCTAGGCACAGTCTATGTCCGCTATGCATAAATACAATCCTGATAGTATAGTACCAATAGACTGAATTTCTGCAAGTTATTTAGAGGTCCATGCACACTGGGATTAAAAAACGCTGCTTTCACAGGAGTTTTGCCTGTAGAAGCAGCTCAGTGTTATCCTATGTGTTATCCTATGTGTCCATGCACATTAGGATGTTTAGGGACATATTATAGGCTCAGCATTTAGAAGCGGAAAAAAAACCTTTTGGTTTTTGTTTTTGAGTGGTCTGGCAGAAAAAAATTTTGAAAATGTGTACAAAAACGCTCTTTTTTTATGCCAAGGGAACTGGCGTTTTTTTAAGCCCAGTGTGCATGGACCCTAACAGTGGCCTGTCTGTAGCATATTTGTTTAATATTTAATATTTAATATTTAAATTTTGAACAAAAAATACATAATAGTGTGCTATGCACTGAACTATTTCACATTAACAACCATTACAAAGTAACAGCCCAGCTGAAACACTTTGATCTAAAAAAACAAAACAAAAAAAACTCTATTTTTATTATTTGTTTATTATGATGAAAGCAGCTCTTGCACTCAGGGCAGCCATCAGAGTTTCTTGGGCCCATTACACAGCTTTAGGCCTGGCCCCCTGCCCCCCCTCCCCCCCTGAGCCTGACCACCAACATTCCCCAGGGCTTGCCTATGGGCCATGAATCCGCACACCGGCCACTTCACCTGTACGCGCTCAGCCCCCCCCCACACCTGTATATATGTCAGCCCCCCCACACACCTGTATATTTGTCAGCCCCCCAAACCAGTGTATTTGTCAGCCACCCTCACACCTACATATATGTATACCCCCCCACACACACACCTGTATATGTGACAGCCCCCTCAGACATTCCTGTATATATGTCATCCCCCCACACACCTGTATATTTGTCCACCCCCCCAAACCTGTATATATGCCAGCCCCCATACACACACACTTGTATATATGGCAGCCCCCCACAGACACACCTGTATATATGTCAACCCCCCATACACACTTGTATAAATCACAGCCCCCCCATACACATACCTGTATATTTGTCAGCCCCCCATACACACACCTGTATATATGGCAGCCCCCCTCACACACACCTGTATATATGGCAGCCCCCCCCACACACACCTGTATATATGTCAGCCCCCCAAACCTGTGTATATGTCAGCCCCCCTCACACACACACCTGTTTATATGGCAGCCCCCCCACACACCTGTATATATGTCAGCCACTCCCCCACACACACTTGTATATATGTCACCCCCCACACACCTGTATATATGTCAGCCACTCCCCCACACACACTTGTATATATGTCACCCCCCACACACCTGTATATATGTCAGTGCCCCCCACACACACCTTTTATATATGTCAGCCACCCCCCTCTCACACCTATATATATTGTAGCCCCACATACACAATTATGTACACACACAAGCCTCTGTCCCTGAAAGGGAGGGGGGCCCTGTACACAAACGGCCCCCCTCCCTTTCCTTCACAGCCCCTACTTGTAACTTCCTACCTGGTCCCAGCTCTTTTTTACAAAGCTGACATGTTGCTGAGAAGCTCAGTACAAATCACACGAGGGGTGCACACTCACGTAGTAGCCAGAGGTGGCAGTAAAGAGCTCAATGTCTAAAATCAATGACACCAGAACAGCAGAAACTGTGAGATTGTTTCTATACTGCACAGCACGGATCCCCTTCACCCATCCTGCCTTCTTCTGGTCCGGGCGGCCCCTCGGGCCCCTTACAGTTGTAACGGCTGTACCCCCTGATGGCAGCCCTGCTTGCACTCTAGCGAAGTAACAGTGCCTAGGCACACTCTCTATGTCTGTCTGTGAGAAGGAATCCAGAAGACTGATGGCTCCTGCTGCAGGATGGGGAAAGCATTTCCATATTATTCCTTCTCCTAATGGCTACTTACACTGTACTTTTTGTAACTTTGTGGCAGCTCTGTAGTCTTTAAAAAGTTACTTGACAAATGCGTTATTTATAACCAGGCATGGTCACTAAGTGCTGACAATGAATTTTTTTTACTAGCTGAAGTCGTAAGGTTAATGCATTTCTCTACTATATAGAGAAAATCTGCTAACCGCAATAGAGTTGGTTAAGACCAAATTTTTATTGAAATATTGCTCATTTCAAAGACTTTTTCACTTTAAAGTATATGTGAACCTTGTAAAACAACCCATTCAGTTCAAAGGCTAATGCTGGCCATACACTATACGAAAAATTGGCCGAACCTGTTTTAGAAAAATGAACATTCGGCCGTGAGAGCAAACGATAGTGCCCTCATGTAATGACCGATAAATCGTTCAGTGGACATAAATGAATCCATTTTTTGTTTGTTTTTTTTACATATACCTAGTGCAGACAGTTTGGGCAGGAAGCACATTAACCTTTCATATCGTTTATGGTTTCAAAACTTGTGCCCATCAACTGGCCAACAAACGAACAAACTGGCCAAATGACCGAATTTCGGCCGATTTTTCGTAAAGTGTATGGCCAGCATAAGTTTACCTTTTGAAAAAAAATAAATGCACATTTTTTTTGCATGTAATAAATGCACAATTATTTATTTTTTTTCAAAGGAGCATGCAGAGCATAGCACGTGCGATCATCAGGTCACGGGTGCAATCTCAGGCTCCTGCAGACTCTCAGAATAGCTGCCGGCAATTACCTGAGACCAGAAAGAACTAAAGTGGATGTAAACCCTCTCCTATACCCAGCGAAGTGAACAGCCTCAGGTGATACACAGGGATAAAATAAATCCTCCTACATACGTTTTACATATATATCTGCTGTCTTCAACTTTATATAATCTTTTGAAAGTTCACATCGTGTTAAAGATTTTTTCTTCCTGTTGAGCACTGGGAGTGGATTCTTGGCATACAGCCAAGACAGTTGATTGGAGGTGTTACGTACCTTGGAGAGGAGCCTGACGTGCAGAGGGAGACCTCTTGTACAGCCCTGGCTCAGGGACCAGTGGAGTTGCGACAGTGGCCATGAGAACATGGTGAGGTAAGAGTGTCTGCGGAACTTCTTGCTGGAAAAGATAGCAGCTGATGAGTAGCAGAAGCAGCAGATGCAGGTGTGCTGCGGATGCAGGACAGCAGATGCAGGTGTGCTGCAGATGCAGGATGGCAGAAGGCTGGCGCGGAGTCAGACAAGCCAGGTCATACACAGAGGGTCAATCAGCATAAGCAGCAGGCAGAGAGTGGTCAGAGTTCAGACCGGGTTTGGCAATGGAGAGTCAGGCAAACAGTCAGGAATAATCAGGGTCAAGCAAGTCAAAGGTCAAGACTGGAGATAGCAGCGTGGTCAGGAAGCCAGGTCAACACTGGATCAGATACAGGCACAGGATCAGAACACAGGATACAGCTGCAGATCAGACAGCACTGCACTAGTGCAGCTGCTGTCCTTTATATAGGCAATTTGGCGCCAGCATTAATGGCTAACGTGCGTGCGTGTTTTCGCGCATGCGCATATGCGTTCACCTGTTAGCGCTAATGTTCCCACACATAGGTGTTAGCCTATGCCCAGCAAGACAGGCACCTGCAAATACATGTCTGCGCATGCCATGTCCCTGACAGGAGGAAAGGAACCCCCCCTCCACATAGGCAGGGACTTGCAGAGCTGTGCTGTAACAAGTCAAGCTATCTGCTAATCTATTTATAGCAACCTCCCACAACACAAATTTCAGGCTGGTTTGGTTGATCTTGGTTGATGGAGAACATGTCAAAAGTTATCATGGCTGATAACAGAGCAATGAAACAGCAGAAAGACAGAGGACTCAGGGCTTTGGAGAGAGATAAGAAAACACTATAGATCCCGTGCCTTGAAAAAGTATTCATACCCATTGATATTTTTCACATTTTGTCATGTTACAACCAAAAACTTTAATGTATTGTACTGGAATTGTATGTGTTAGACCAACACAAAGTGGCACATAATTGTGAAGTGGAAGGAAAATGATTTTAAATTTTTTTTTTTTACAAATTATTATGTGAAAAGTGTGGCGTGCATTAGTAAATAGAGTCCACCTGTGTGTAATTTAATCTCAGTATAAATGCAGCTGTTCTGTGAAGCCCTCAGAGGTTTGTTAGAGAACCTTAGTGAACAAACAGTATTATGAGGGCCAAGGAACATACCAGACAGGTCAGGTAAAAAGCTGTGAAGAAGTTTAAAGCAGGGTTAGGTTATTTAAAAAATTTCCCAATCTTTAAAAATCATTTGAAAATGGAAAGAGTATGGCACAACTGCAAACCTACCAAGACATGACTGTCCACCTAAACTGACAGGCCGGGCAAGGAGAGCATTAATTAGAGAAGCAGCCAAGAGGCCCATGGTAACTCTGGAAGAGCTGCAGAGATCCACAGCTCAGGTGGGAGAATCTGTCCACAGGACAACTATTAGTTGTATACTCCACAAATCTGGCCTTTATGGAAGAGTGGCAAGAAGAAAGCCATTGTTGAAAGAAAGCCATAAGAAGTCCCATTTGCAGTTTGCGAGAAGCCATGTGGTCAGATGAGATCAAAATTTTTTGGCCTAAAAGCAAAATGCTATGTGTTGCGGAAAACTAACACTGCACATCACCCTGAACACACCATCCCCACCGTGAAACATGGTGGTGGCAGCATCATGTTGTGGGGATGCTTTTCATCAGCAGGGACAGAAAAGCTGGTCAGAGTTGATGGGAATATGGATGGAGCCAAATACAAGGCAATCTTAGAAGAAAACCTGTTAAAGTCTGCAAAAGACTTGAGACTGGGGCAGAGGTTCACCTTCCAGTGGGACAATGACCCCAAACATACAGCCAGAGCTACAATGGAATGGTTTAGATCAAAGCATATTCATGTGTTAGAATGGCCCAGTCAAAGCCCAGACCTGCTATAAATTCAATTGAGAATCTGTGGCAAGACTTGAAAATTGCTGTTCACAGACACTCTCCATCCAATCGGACAGAGCTTGAGCTATTTTGCAAAGAAGAATGGGCAAAAATTTCACTCTCTAAATGTGCAAAACTGGTAGAGACATACCCAAAATACTTGCAGCTGTAATTGCAGTGAAAGGTGGTTCTACAAAGGTGAAAGACCTTGGGGCTTTACAACCACTTCAATGAACTACCAGAGCGATCAACAGCCCCCTTGTGGTTTATTGAGAACTACAAGCTGTCATCCACAATGGCTGACGGTACTTGTAGTCTATCCATTCACAGGAAACTGTGAATGAACTATGCCTGGCTGTGCTGTTTTCAAATTGTAACAGCGGGTGCAGGTAGAGGATCCCTTACCCACTGTTATAGGGAGGGGGGAATGGCAGATGCCGGAACATATAACATGTTCCAAAGATGAACTTATCCTTTAAAATAGAAATGAAAGGCAAAACATGTGTGTATACATATAAAAAGAATTATAAATACCCTTTTTTTCCCCCTTCTTTACAAGGGATCACATACCCTTTGTTCTCATCTGTTTAAGGAGCTGAGAGAGCTAGGGAAAGGAGAACCAACAGCACACTGGTCTTTCCAGTGAATGGTTTTGCAGGGGCAGGCATGTCAGTCCAAATCTAATCATTGGAGAAAAGCAGGCTGAGTTCCCAGCACAGCCAGAAAACTGACCATGCTGAGTTCTTATGCCTAGTGTGGTCGGTTTTTAATAGGGACTGGCAAGAACACCAGATATTTCACTCAAAGAAAGCAATACAAAGAGAACAGGATAACTTTTTGGTACATGGTACAGCAGGCATATATCAAGAATATAAAATTTTGGGGTAACATGTGGAAATAAACCCACCAATTTAAGTGTTTTCCAAAAGAAAGCTTAATACTTGCAAATATATAAGAAACAATGGATGGGACTTGGCTGACTCCAGAAAAACATTACAACTATATATAATAGAAAAAGTTTATTGTACATCAATGTAAAAACTGTTACACAAATCAAAAACAACTATGGGTCCTCATGCAAGTAGATCACATAGGACTGGGTCATAAACCTGGATATACATACACTCCCGAAGTCAACCACAAAATGGAAGTCTTGAAATGCAAACTTACACGTTTCAACGTTCAGTCTTCTTCAGGGGGTATTGCACAAAAGAGGGTGGGTTCTACAAAAGACAATATGTTACCAAACTAATATACAGTATATTAGTGTATATCGAATATATACTATTACAGTATAATAGCGTATTAGTGTATATCTGGAGTGTATGTATATCCATGCATATGACCCACTCCTATGTGATCTACTTGCATGAGGACCCATAATTATTTTACATTTTTGTAACAGTTTTTATCTTGATTTACAATAAATCTTTTCTATTATATATGGTTGCAATATGTTTCTGGTGGTGGAAAAGTCCCATCCATTGTTTTGTAAATTTACAATACATACAAAGGGATGTGGAACCATGATTAGGATAGAAGCATACAGTATCTGACACAATTGTGTTCTAAAGCTCAATACTTAACAAAATATACCAAAATGTGTACCATGAATACTACATTAAAGTCATATCTCTGGTGATATCGGTCACAGTTGCCAGTGTGCTTATGTTAACTCCCAAGCAAGTTTCATGCCCTCAAAGGATGGTGACATAACTGATCATATGTGCATCACCATAGCAACTATAGATCTAAATAGAGGCCAAGATGGTGCTACCTTTGGCTGCAAATTTATAGCAGGGTTTAGTTCCGCTTTAAGACAAATGTACAAACCTGGAGTTGTTGTTAATGTATTCACTCTGTTGCCAAGAACAAGTCATCACTTGGAGCTGCAATGTCATATACTGTTGGTGACATTTACTATGTGACAGTTATTATGCTTTTTATTTTTGCACGTTTCTAATGGAAAAACTCAAACTTTATTTTTTTTTTATTTTTTTTTTTTTTTATTTATCGACATGTAGGCTGATTTTAGCACAAAGTAAACTCCTTTGTTATACTTTGCTCCAACTATGCATTTATTTAATGGATATGACATGCTCCCTTAAAACCTGTCCATAAATGAATGTTCCATTGAAATCACACAATGGAGGAAGTAATTAGAAATTTTGAAAGTGCGGGTTAAAAAAAAATAAATCAGTGTGTCTTTTTAGCATGCAGAGAAAAGTGAAGTGCCTACCCTTTTTAACATCTGATGTAGAAAACGTAATCTTAGTTTTGTTAATTAAAGTTCTATGTGGCAGCTTTTTAGAAAGTAGTTGTTTCCCAAATCTTTGGAGAAGAAAGTGTAGAAAGGTGTATGCTGCTGTTAATGTTTTTTTTTTCTCTTATGAAAAGACTCGGCTTTGCAGTTATAGTGCAGACACATCAGAGCCAACATGAATGGAAATGAGCAAAACAATCAAAATTCACTCTGCGACCAATTCACATGAATTGCACCCAAAACCTGATTTTCCAGTAAATGTTACAATGGACAAATCAAATTAAAAGAAAAAAACTTTTTTGGTGTGTTAAGCGTTAATCGATGGTGGTGGTTTCTAAGCCTGTAGGATTATAGGATTTACAGGGAAACACTGGGCATTTTAAACAGGGCCAATGTAATCCATAAAGTCATCAGTTATCCATGTAGAAGGATAGGAAGAATAGTCATGACCATCCTCTCCAGACAGTATTCACAAAGAGGATCATATCAGATAAGAGAAGCAAGACAGGACTTCAGAACACTACAAAAATATCTGGCACCTTTCAGTCTGTATTTTTCATAAATTCAGGACTCCAGTTCACAAACAGAAGAACTGACACCTTTCAGCAGTTTACAAAATGTATTATTCCAAGAAAATCCAGCAACCAGCAAACACTGCATAGTGAAAAGAACTGACAATATTCCAGAGTAGTTGACAAAGACAGTAATTCGGAAAGAGCAGCAAATCTGAAATCTGGAGCTTAAGAAAGCAGATTAACAACTTTCCAGAAAGTTGACACAGTGAGGTTGATTTACTAAAGGCAAAAAGACTGCACACTTTGCAAAGTGCAGTTGCTCCAGAGCTTAGTAAATGAGGTAAAACGTCACTTGCAAAGAATACCCAATCGCATGCAAGTGGAAAAAAAAAAAAAACAGCATTTTGCTTGCACAGAATTGGATGATGGAAGTCAGCAGAGCTTCTGCTCATTTACTACGCTCTGGAGCAACTGCACTTGCAGAGTGCTTTTTTGGCCATACTTCTTCTTTTGCTCTTCTGTGACCCAGAATCAGCTAACAGCAGGCTAAATCCCTCTACTGAAAAAAATAGATATAAAAACAAGGTTGGTAAGCCCAACCAGGATAATTTCAGGTAATTAAACTTATAACAAACTGGTCATTGATTTACCATGAGGTGGGTACCTCAACAACTAGCCATGCAATACTGTAGACAACAGGAAGTCGCAGATCTACCACCTACCAAGTAGTTGTAAACCGCGGTATAATCGTTTAAATTAGCTTTATTGGTATATAAAAATTTGCAAAAAATTAACCAAAAGGCCATGAATCCTAGAAACACCAGAATTAAAAAAGGATAGCCATGTTGTCATCAGTGGTGGCCCGTCCATAGGGGGCGCACGGGCGCCCCCCCCAGGCAGTCAGAAAAAAAAATCACCAGACAAGACGCTTGATTTGCGTACTTTTGACCTGCCTTGTGGCGCAATGCAATGCGCCTGAATACTTCCTGCTGTAGTGTTACTATGGTAGCCTTGTTTTTTATTGGCACCACTGGGCGGTGCTTTCCCTCGAAGTTACGGTGTCACTTCCGGCTTCTCTGTGCCAGTGGTAAACCGGAAGTGGCGTCCGTTCAGCTCTGTGGAACGCGCTGCCCGAGCGGTGTTTTTTTTTTTTCTTCAGTATCCCGAAGTGAACTTGCAGCTGCTCTGTCTCTGGTGCTGTGACTGCATGCAGGTAAGCAACAGACCTATTTCTGGCAAAACTCCAAGTTTCTCTACTACTCTGTTATGGGACCAGGTAGCTTTGTTACTGCTCTGCCGTACTTACTGTGTACTCTGAGGAGTTGACAGGTCAGTAGATTAGTCCCAGGCGGGATCTCTGGAATGTGAGGAGAGATAGCCCGATTTACTGTAGCCCTTTGTTATGCAGGGCTCTCAGTGTGCAGCCCAGGCCAGCAAGACAGCATCAGCTTTAACCCCTGTCAGGCTGAGCAGTAATTAGTGGACATCTGTACAAATGTACAGGAAAGGGGGGGGTGTAACATGTACAGGAGGGGGGGGGAGACTATACAGGGAAGGGAAGTAATATGTACAGGAGGGGGGTAATATGTACAGGGAGGGGGGTAATATGTGCAACAGGGGGATAATATGTACGGGAGGGGGTGATATGAACAGAAGGGGGTAATATGAACAGAAGGGGGTAAAATGTATAGGGAGGAGGTTATTATGTACAGGGAGGGGGGTAATATGTACAGGGAAGGGGGTAATATGTCTATAAGGGGGGAATATGTACAGGAGGGGGGTAATAATGTGTGCAGGAAGGGGGGTAACATGTACAGGAGACCCATGAAGTCAGCACAGGGATAGTGGGAACCCCTCATAATGGGCACAGCAGGTGTACAGACCCAGACACAGCACAGAGATGGTGGGAACTCCTCATAATGGGCACTGCGGGTGTACAGACCCGGACTCAGCACAGGGATAGTGGGAACCCCTCATAATGGGCACAGCAGGTGTACAGACCCGGGAACTCAGCACAGGGATAGTGGGAACCCCTCATAATGGGCACAGTAGGTGTACAGACCCCGGAACTCAGCACAGGGATGGTGGGAACCCCTCATAATGGCCACAGCAGATGTACAGACCAGGCCTGCATTACCAACAGTTACATTTTTCAGTTTGTTTGCACCTCCAAAAAATTTGAGCACCAGCCGCCACTGTTGTCACCCTAAAAAAACACACAAGGGCCCAGGCAACATACACATGCATACCACCGTCAAACATACACAGCATAACCTATGCAGGTTGCAAAGCAAAGCTGCAGGCACTTATACAGGTGGAACACTGCCAGCCTGCCCTGTACAGGACTAGGGAAGCACATCCGGCACTGAAATGAGTGTTGAGGTGTCCGATGGATCCACTTGCAGTGGAGTGCACAGCAAGGGGTAAGCAGAGCTGCCTCACTGTGGACGGATTGACTAGTCAATAGCTATCAGTCATTGTACCCCCTCCATAGGGGCAGAAGGAGTGGCACAATTCACTCTAAAGTGGTGGTGGACAGAGGCTGAGCCTTCGCTTTGCAACCTGCATATGTTATGCTGTGTGTATTTGATGGAGGTATGCATGTGTATGTACTTTTACAATCCTACACTTCTCTTTAAAACTGACTAAATTGCCCTTAACTTAGATATAATAGTGCAGCCTCTACCTCCAACATCAATAAGTTTTGGATGACTTTTCCAAATTAACATGTGATTTTAAGTTTAATCGTGAATTTGTAAAACAGTTTCGTGATAATAAGGATGTAGGAGGCACAGCTTATACACATGCACATAGCTGGGGTATATATAGAAGAGGTCTTCTTTTGTAGGTGCATACTCTCTGATGAGATCAGAAAGGTGAAAGAAGAAATGCGGATCTTTTTGTAACATGGCTACTAGCTCTGCATTTGATGAAGGGTATGTAAGGCTGCTGTAAATTTTCAGATAAATTATGACTATGGGGGAGACTTGCTAAAACTGGTGCATGCAGAATCCTGTGCAGCTGTACATTGTAACCAATCAGCTTCTAGGTTTTATTGTTAAGAATAAATTGAACAAGCTGACGTTGGAAGCAGATTGGTTACTATACACAGCTGCACCAAATTCTGTGTGCATCAGTTTCAGTAACTCTCCCTCTGTTTCTAGTATCCAGGAGATCATCCAAGGGGGATTGTACTGAATGCTGCTTGCCAGTTGCCACAAGAGGGCTTAGCTCATAATGAGATCTTAACAGGTGAGTTAATACCTATGGATGGTCACAGCTTTCATGCAATCCTGGGGATTATATATACAAATTATAAGGTGGAGATTGGTTCTGATTTTATTGCATTTTGTTCTTTGTTGTTCTATTATCTTGGATATAGCTTTATGTTTAATTATAAAAGGGGATTATTGGCTGTGGAAACTAATACAGGAGTGCTAAAGTGGACAGTTATTCACTGTGCTCACTATTGCCTCTATACATTTTTTCTAGTATATGGTAATGTTCTATACACAACTTTAATTATATGCCAATTATGTGTGTTTTTGCTGTTTACGTTATTTATGACCAGGCATGATCATTAAGTACCGACAATTAATGTGTCATTAGCTGCAGTAGTAAGGTAAGCATTTCCCTACCATATAGAGCAGTAGTTCTCAACCTCAGTCCTCAAGTACCCCCCCCCCCCCCCCCCCCCAATTGACTCTGATTTAAAGCACCTGTGCAAGATAAAGGAAAACCTGCTGTGACAGACCTAGCCGGGAGAGAGACTTTTGGAGGGGACTGTATGCTAGCCTCTTGCCGATCGATCGTGGGCCCTGGCATTTGGGGGAACGGTGCTCTTTGTGAGCTGTATGCCTGGGGACCCTTGAGGCGGTATTACTGTGGATTCGGGTCCTGGTCCCCCAGGACACACAGACTCTGGGGGCCCTGGATTTGCCATATTGGAATAGTGACTGATTCATACCGTTGGGACTCCTACTGTTAAATGCTAATGTCATCAATTCCAGCTACCTGTCTGTTGTCTGCTAAAATGTGTATTGTAAATAAGTCTCTAGTATGGGATCTAAGAGTCATTAGATCCCCATTGTTTGTGTTAATTAACTCTGCTATTGTGATAATGTTGATTGGATTTTCTGAACTACAAGACGGCCAGTCTGGCCTAAAGGTCATGTCTGAGTCATCTAGGCTGTCTAAAGGGATTAGTTAATTAGCCCATGTTAATTAGGTGTCTGGTCACAGGTGTATGTTCAGAGTAATATGAGCCGGAGGTATGCACCTCCACTTTTAGTGTATAAAAGGGCCTGTATTTTCCAATAAAAGTTTTCCTGGTTGAACTTACATACAGCCTGCCTGGTGTTTGTTCTGAGCTATCACAACTGGGTTAGAACGGCACATAGCTGTAGTTCTAATCCCGTAGCATTGGATGACCGAGCAATCAGATGTCGCCATCTGCAATCTGATTCTATAGCTGCAGAGGAGTGTCGGGAGAGTGGAACCGAGCGAGCAGGGGCTCGTTACACCTGCAAACATGGGGGGTTGTTTACTAAAGGAAAATCCACTTTGCACTGCAAGTGCACTTGGAAGTAAAGTTGCTGTAGATCTGAGGGGGACATGCAAGGAAAATAAAAAAGAGCATTTTTAGCTTGCACATGATTGGATGATAAAATCAGCAGAGCTTTCACTCATTTCAGATCTACCCCTTAGATTTAGAGCGACTGCATTTCCAAGTGCACTTGCAGTCCAAAGAGGATTTGCCTTTTATAAATAACCCCCATGGTCTGTTGAGGGTACTTGAAGACTGAGTTTGAGAACCACTGATATAGAGAAACCTGCCAACCACCGCAGGGTAAGGTGGTGACCCTATATAGACTGATATACGAACAGTTTCAAAGACTTTTTCACTTTAGGCAGAACTAAACCCACCAATTTAACTGTTTTCCAAAAGAAAGCTCACTATCATTATTATTATTATTATTATTATTATTATTATTATTATACAGGATTTATACACTCTCCGACTACTTTTATAGGAACACAGGGGCGGACTGACCATTCGGCACTCAGTCGCTGACCGAGGGCCCGACGTCAGGAGGGGCCCCATGAGCAGCTTAGTCTGTAGCGAAAAAAAGCCACCCCCTGCCTCGCACGAAAACCCCCGTCGTCCCAGATTAATACAGCAGCGCGGAGCTGGTGTTCGTATAGCCACTGCCCGAGCAGGGCTCGGCTGAGGGAGGCTCTGTCAGCAAGGAGGGGCGGGGCAGGGAGCTCCACTGACACTCTGACCCTGCCCTGCCCTGCCCCTCCCCATGTAGTCTGAGTCTGACTGTATGTGATTAGTGCGTCTCTCCTGCACTTCTGAACCTCTGAAAGCGGGAGGTGAGCCTGGTTGGCCAGGTAGGTCTTTCTGCCTATATACACGGCCTGTAGACTAATTTTTATGCTAAACCATCCCTGGCAATGTTGTTCACCCCCCTGCATAGCTGTGCATTGCTGAAAGTTTAAATTTTAAAACTGGCTACCTGACCATCTCCTGTAGTCGCATTCGCAATCTGTTTTATTTCCTGTAGTCACATCCGCAGTCTCTGCTCATCTTCTATAGTCGCATCCGCAGTCTAGTTATTTCCTGTAGTCACATTCGTAGTCTCTGTTCATCTCCTGTATTCGCATCCGCAGTCTCTGGTTATTTCCTATAGTCGCATTTGCAGTCTCTGGTTATTTCCTATAGTCGCATCCGCTTTTTCTGGTTATTTCCTATAGTTGCATCTGCAGTCTCTGGTCATCTCCTATAGTCGCGTCCGCAGTCTCTGGTCATCTCCTATAGTCGCATCCGCAGTCTCTTGTCATCTCCTGTAGTCGCATCCGCAGTCTAGTTATTTCCTATAGTCGCATTTGCAGTCCCTGGTTATTTCCTATAGTCGCATCCGCAGTCTCTGCTTATTTCCCGTAGTTGGATCCGCAGTCTGGTCATCTCCTCTAGTCGCATTCGCAGTCTGGTTATGTCCTGTAGTCGCATCTGCAGTCTACTTAAAAGTAGTTCCTGCTATTGCACTGCACAAATCACTTTATCTATGATATCTATGGCTATGCATATTAATTGAATCCATATTGAGCACTATATTTGGTTGGCTGTTTGCTTCTGCTTAGGCCTGGCACACATGCACATGATGATGACTTCATCATCATGTGCGATTGTGCGTGTGTGCCAAGCAGAAGCAGCCAATCAAATATAGTTCTCAATATGGATTCAATAAATAGATATGATAAATAAAGTGATTTGTGCAAAAAGCTCATTAAACAGTCTACATTCAGTTCAGAAAGTTCATGCAGTGCAATGTTTGCAGTACATGAACTTTCACTGAATGTAGACTGTTTGATGAGCAGGGGCGGACTGACCCATCGGGTTTTTGGGCACTTTATGTAGTGCCAATCCATAATTTGTTAGTTTAAAGATTAAAGGGCTTGACTTGTAGTTTTGTTAGCTGTGTGTTTTTTTTTTTTTTTTTGACAGGGGCGCAGTTTCAGTGCTTGCCATAGGTGCCATTTTCACTAGATAAGCCTCTGTTAGTCTGCCCCTGGATGTGCCCACAGCTTATCATGCAGGATTGGGGAAGTTTATGCACCGCAGAGGTAGTGAGCGATGTCACCCCCAGTTGGTGAGGCTATATGAGAGGACACGGATGCTAGGCCGGAATTACAGAGCGATCATGGACCATGGGTATTATAGCATTGACAGGCACTCCAGCCCCCTCTCATCCTGGGGAATTCAGCAGAGGGGCGGGGCCACAGTATACATCCATGCCGCGGCGGAAAGCCAGTGAGAGCTGGAGGCTGCTGAGTGAGGACAGAGTGGAGTCATCATGTCGGGGACAGTCACCTGACCTACCTTGTGTGCAGCAGCAGGTCAGTGTGTAATCACTGCATGTCTATGATCACCAGCCAGGCTGACTGAGTGTTCCTTTTTCCCCAGTGCCCATCTACCAGGTGCTATTCCCTGGTACACTGATATCTGTACACTGAGTGCCACGCAGTGTACAGATATCAGTGTTGTATATTAGAAATGGCTCTCAGTATACAGATATCAGTGTTAGGGAAAAGCATTCAGTGTATAGATGTCAGTTATAGATAGGGAATAGCACTTAGTGCTATTCCCTATGTGTTAAACTGACATCTATACACTGAGTGCTTTTCCCTAACACTGATATCTATATACTGAGAGCTATTCCTTATATACAACACTGACATCTATACACTGATATCTGTACACTTCAGGGGAATGAACCATCAGTGAGAATAATGTTCCTTACATTGTTGGTCACCAGGAAGAATGTTTCTTTCATTACTGGTCAGCAGAAAGAATGTTCCTTACATTGGTGATCAGTGAGAAGAATGTTACTTACATTGGTGATCAGTGAGAAGAATGTTCCTTACATTGGTTACCAGTGGGAAGAATGTTCCTTACATTGGTGATCAGTGGGAAGAATGCTCCTTACATTGGTGATCAGTGAGAAGAATGTCCCTTACATTGGTGGTCAGTGGCAAGAATGTTCCTTACATTTGTGGTCACCAGAAAGAATGCTCCCTACATTGGTGGTCAGTGGGAAGAATGCTCCTTACATTGGAGGTCAGTGGGAAGAATGTTCCTTACATTGGTGGTCAGCGGGAAGAATGCTCCTTACATTGGTGGTCAGTGGGAAGAATGCTCCTTACATTGGTGGTCAGTGGGAAGAATGCTCCTTACATTGGTGGTCAGTGGGAAGAATGTTCCTTATATTGGTATAAGCCTTTACAATCACTTTAATTTTCTTAATGTACCGTTGTTGCACTTTCTTTATTGTAAGTTTATTTTTCTTTATGTTCTATAATAAACATTTATTTTGAACTTAGTGCAGAGAAATTCTGTGACGAACGCATGTAGCATGGGCAGTACAAAATGTAGGTGGGTATTTGTGTGGGTGTGGTTTTAGTGTGGGTGGGAACACATGAGCTGGGACAGGGGGCCCCAGGATCTCCTATTGCCCGGGGGCCCCATGAGTTGTCAGTCCGCCCCTGTAGGAACATCTTGCTAGTACTGGGTTGGACCCCCCCTTTTGCGCAATTGACCTTCAACCTTCAACCATACCCCCTCATGGCCGGGTTTACCCTTTATCGGTCTTGGAGGATAGGGCCATGGAGGAGTATGTTGCAGACGCACTTTCTCAAGGTTTCATCCGCAGATCCTTGTCTCCTGCTGGTGCTAGTTTCTTTTTCGTGAAGAAGAAGAGTGGTGAACTGAGACCTTGTATTGATTATAGGAGTCTCAATTGTTTCACAATTAAGAATGCCTATCCGATTCCGTTTATTACGAGGTTATTTGACCGCAATGGCGGACCTTCCATAGGGGGCGCATGGGCGCACCCCCCCCCCCCCCTCCAGGCAGTCACAAAAAAAAATTTAAAACTGGCCCTTTAAAAAAAATACAAAAAAAGGTCCTTAAGTGCACTGTGTTCGGACGCCGGACACAGTACGACGCCCGACATAGTCCACTTATGGGAAGTGCCACGTCTATGCAATCATGATTGCAGACGTGACGCTTCATTTGCAGCGCTTTACTCTGCGCTTTCCGAAGCGCTGAGTAGCTTCGACCCAGCGCTCGTAGTATCTATTACTATGGCCGGGCAGGTTTGATTGACATCCGAGTTTGCTGTCACTTCCTGTTTTCTCTCTCCCATTGCGCCCGGGACAGAGAAAACTGCAAGTATGAGGAGCGGACTTCTAAGTACTGCTGTGTGTGCTTCCACGGAGAACAGGGAGGGGGAGTTTGATGTGACATAGGCTGGCTGCATTTGATGTGACACAGGCAAGGCTGCATTTGGTGGGACACAGGCAAGGCTGCCTTTGGTGGGACACAGGCAAGGCTGCATTTGGTGGGACACAGGCAAGGCTGCATTTGGTGGGACACAGGCAAGGCTGCATTTGGTGGGACACAGGCAAGGCTGCATTTTATGTGACACAGGCTGCATGTAAAGAGGGACTCCGCTGGGGGCACCTGATGTAAGAACGGACTCCACTGGGGACACCTGATGGCATCTGGTGGCAGGCGACATGGCTAGTGACACGCTCAGGGCTCCCACTGATTCTGCATTATGGTGAGATAAATGATTTAATTTTATATTACAATATAATAATAGAAATAATGCGCTTCAATCATCCGGACATGATAACAACCATGATGCCGGGATGATTGAAGTGCTAACTCCAGGTGTTTGGAATATCTTTATCAGCTGATTGTTAAACTTTCTAGAATACACATATTTCTATTGTTGTGTAGGATCTGGGCCTGCTGTCCCTCCATCCCTCCATCCCTCTCCCTCCATCCCTCGTTTGTCTCAGATGCTAACCTCACCACCTTAGAGCCACGCCCACTATTTTGATGAAACCACGCTCATTTTCACCAAGTGAGAGGGGTCAAAAAGGAAGGGCGGGGTCTGGTGCCCCCCATCCTAAACCTTCACCAGCCGCCACTGTTTGACCACCTCAAGAGAGCAATGGTTTTCACAAAGCTTGATTTGAGAGGGGCATACCATCTCATGAGGATTAAGGAGGGAGACCAGTGGAAAACTGCGTTTAATACCAGAACAAGCCATTATGAGTACCTCGTAATGCCTTTTGGCCTTTGTAACGCCCCGGCAGGAATTTATTAATGATGTCCTCCGAGATTTGTTGCAGTTATGTGTGGTGGTTTATCTCTACCATATCCTCACATTTTCCAAGTCCCTGGAGAGCCACCACACAGATGTCTGTCATGTGCTTCAGAAACTAAGAGAGAACAATCTCTATTGTAAATCGGAGAAGTGCGAATTCCATCATGAACAGTTTAAATTCCTGGGTTATGTCATTTCCACTGCTAGTTTTTTGATGGACCCAGAGAAACTTTCAGCAGTCCTTGACCCGTGGGTTTACATCCTTTGCAGCGTTTTCTTGGCTTTGCCAACTATTATCTGAAGTTTATTCGTAACTTCTCATCTCTGGTCAAGTCCTTGACTGCTATGACCAGAAAGGACGTTAACCCACAGAGTTGGTCTCCGTAGTCCATTAAGGCCTTTAAGAGTCTCAAGGCTGCCTCCTATGTTACCTTTTATCCTTGAGGTTGATGCTTCTGAGACTGGAGTTGGATGGATAGGTATAGGGAGAGCAATAGCCAATAGTCCAAAGTACTTCTGATAGTATATATCATGGTCATAAAGCAAATTAACCAAAAAATACTAAAAATAAAAAAGTTATAATCTATTTTTAGTCACCAAAAAAGGACACAATGTAATAGTCAGCAAGTCACTTCAAGTGGCCGACACATAAATAGTGCAGGTCACAGGAAGCACTTGAAACTGATATATTCATTTAGTCCTGGGTAATGGGTAGCATTTAAATTATGAATCAATTTGGTTTCTAGTTGCAAAAGAGTCCAATCATTACTGTCACCTCTGACATGTGAGGGCACATGCTCCAAAGCACTGAACTTGAATATATTGGAACCAAAATCGTGTTCGGACCCAACATGGCGACCGATAGCCGTTGTCATAAGTCTTTTGGAGATAGGAATAGTGTGAGCTCTGATTCTTTTATAAAAATGTTGTTTTATTTTACCTATGTGGAAACACCATACCACTCCAACAGTTTGACAGGAAATTCTATAACGTATCGTATCCGTATCTCCATTAGGGAGGAGCACCGTAGAAACGCCTAAGATATACTGACACACGTCACATTTGCAGGAGGGAAACATGCCAGTCTGAAGGGGAACAGAGGGGCCCCCAGGATCAAAGTGGATACGTGCCAGCCTTTTCCTAAGTGACAGTGCCCGTCAATACGTAATTTCAGGTCGATGTTTAATAAATTTATGTGCAGATGAGTCATTTAAAAGTAGGGGCCAGTATTGAGTTAGAATATCTCTAAATTTAGCATGATGCCTAGAGTATTGTGTTATAATTATGACTGGCTGCTCGGTAGATGGGGGTTTAATTGAAAATATCAAATCCTTCCTATCGCGTTTTAGAAGCTTTATTAAATGCTTTTTTAAGTAATCTATGGCTATACCCTCTGTTTCAGTCTAGTATAGAGGCCGCAAGCTGCTTTCTGATAGTCCTCATTGTGAGCACAATTCCTTCTTAGTCTAACATATTGGCTAAATGGAATGCTTTTCAAAAGCGATTTAGGGGTGTCCACTGGAGGCATTCAGTATTGTTTTCCCAGAGATGGGTTTCCAAAAAAGGGAAGAATAGAAAAAAACCATCATCATCAATAGAGATCTTTAAATCCAAAAAATTGATGCAACTCTGACTGCATTCCATTGTAAATTTAAGAATGTAAGAGTTATTAGATAAGACTTTCATAAATTGTGTCAACTGATCACTGGTACCTGACCAAAGGAACAGGACCTCGTGGATGTGCCTGTACCACGAAAGAACATAGTACAGGCACACGAACGTGCCATTATCCAAAAAAAAGCTCCTTTTCCCACCCCCCCAGGTACAGGTTGGCATACGATGGGGCACACCTGGTCCCCATCGCAACCCCCTGCACCTGGAGGAAGTGGGAATTGCCAAACAAGAACACATTATGAGTCAAAATAAAATTCAAGAGTTCCAAGATGAACATATTGTATTGATGAGCAGAACTACCTCTTTAAGATGGTTACCTATGATTTCAATGCCTTTAGCATGTGGAATGTGTCATGAAAGGTTCTCTCCACTGGTAATATCGATCATTTGGCGTGCAGTACTGAGGCCCACCAGCAGGTGTCTCCTGGCAGTTTGGAGCTGTCAGAAGAGCTTTTCCCTGCGGTATTTAGTCATCTTTCGACCGCAGTACTAGTGTCCATCAGCGGAGGGATCCTGGCAGTGTGTATAAATACCCGACAAGTGCACACACGCCCTGCACTGGTATTGTCCTTGTTTTCTGACCTGCAGCCTGTTTACCTGTTATCCTGATTCCTGTATCCCATATCCTGAACCTGTTATATCCATTCCTGTATCCCTGGATCTTTGCCCTGCAGCCTGATCCCTTCCATCTTGTTCCCTGTCTGTTTACTCCTGGCCCCCCATCTACTGATCTCCTGTTTATGACCCTGGCCTGGCTTGACTACGGTTCTGGTACTCCCTTTTGCTACATATGCTGGTTGGTTTGTTATCACTGTTTGGTTGTTTGGTTTGTTCACTCTGTTTGTATTAGTGGTATGTTCATATGTATGTGCATTTACCTTATTAAACCACTTTCACCTATTTATGTCTGGTTCACTCTGTCGCAGTCACACAGTTCTGGTCACATCTGGTTTATGACAGAATGGCATTGTATAAGCTCTCTGTGTCTATGGCTACAAGCCAGGTGTTTAAGGGAACATGCATGCCCTCAACTGTTTGTAAAAGATCAATAGTGTCCTTAATGTAAGAAAATAAGGCAGTTACATGAGGGTAAAGATACTTATCGATAAGTGCACTGGCATTTTCAGTAAGGCTTTGACAGCCTGATACAATTGGCGGACCTGGCGGGTCATTCAAGGATTTATGCACATAGTGCATATAGCGTAGGGATTTTATGTTCTTTAACGTTAAGATAGCTCCAAGTGTCCTTGCCGATAAGTCCCTTATGAATTGCATTAGTGATTAAAGAGTAGTACTCAAGGTTAAAGTTGTTAATTTTGGCCTGATCTGTCTATGTGGCGCCGCCGGCATCATTTGACGCTGATCGCTGTGACTTATGGATACTGTAGGCAGCCGGGTTCCCGGACACAGGCACATGCGCAGTGGGCTTCTTCGTCCGCGCTCAATGACGTTAGACAGGGAGCAGGGAGTACTTAATGCCGGGCAGTCCATTATTTACTCGGCTGGACATTAGGGGCAACCGTATCTCTCTGGTTCCGCTGTATAGGTAAAAATACTTTGTCTTAGATTATTTACTTGATACTGTTTTCACTGCTGTAAACCTTTTTTTAGATCTTTCAAAAGACGCATATGATGCTTTAGTATGCATGACTGCACCTTAGTTAAAGTTTTTATATAGTGTCTATATGTATAGACAAGCACTCTTTGAGCCATGTGCCACTCTTTTGAAAATATTTCATGCTGCAGTTAAATATAGTGGTCCTTTTGAAATTTCTCTATGGACTATCTATTATACTGACTTTGTGAAATAAATTTGCAAATAATACATGATGGTGGTCAATTTTGCATTCTAGCATTCTTTCTTTAAGTTGAACGTCAAAGAGATAGGACAACTTGTTGGCCTCTAACATATATTCACACCAGTACTAAGGCGCCCCTAAACCCATGCGTTTTTCATTTTTGAGAAAGTACGTTTTTACTAGAGTTTCACTCTATTGTACTTTTGTTTGTGGTTAGCTTACATGTATAGTTATTTAATTCTTTTTTTTTTTTTCTTCAGCTGGGTTTTTATTTACTCTCTGCATGGTCTCCCCCTTCTCTGCTAGCTGGGGCTTTTTTTGATCTTCAACCCTGTTTCCCTATTTTGGGGGAGGAATTTTAGCAACAGAGCACTTTCCATCCTCTGGTTCTGGACTCATAGAGGTATGCATTGTGCATTTTCTGGAGGTCATGATATTTTCTCTTGTTTACTTGTATTCTCATATTACTCTATTTCTTTTTATGTTAGAGCTGGATTACTATTGTGGTGGTCTCACATTATCCCCTGAGGAAGCCATTGTTGGCAAAACATGTCAGGAATCAATGCTCATCTGTGTCCACTTTTTTCCTCCTCCTTTGGTCCGCCAGCAACCCATTGTATTGTATATGCTCTACTATTGATTTTAACCATTTTTTTTTATATTTTGATTGTTGTTTGCTTTGTTTTTTTGTATTAATAAAAAGAAATTATATTTTTATTCAATATGTTGTGATTCAGTTGACAGCACGTACCTTTACTGTACTAAAACAAATTCCATTGTTTTTCTTTTCCCTATTTTTTGTTTTTTAACAATTCATCTCTTTCCATATTTTTAACTTGTTCTTTTGTTCTTACTAATATATATCTCTCCTGTACCCTTTTTTTCTTCAAATCTTTCAATCAGTATTCCTGTTTGCTTATTATAGTCCTGTTCTAGATTACAGATTTTTGTTATGCGCACCATCTGTCCCTTCAGGATAGCATTAAGCCACTTAGGATGATGCCCACTTTTGACCAGGATGTACCCATTCCAGTCGGTATCCTTAAAATGAGTGCATGTGTAGAGGTTCACCCCCTGCAAAAAATCTCCAGATCTAGAAAAGTTACCAATTGGCTATTATAGGAACCTGAAAATGTAATGTCATATTTATCAACATTCATACTATTTAGAAATTCCTTCAATGTTTCCTCTGTACCCTCCCACAAGATAAATATGTCATCAATATATCTTTTAAACATCTTTAGCTCTTTCTTGGGGTGCCTAAAAATATCTTCCTCCTCCCACTTGCTCATAAAAATATTAGCGACTGTGGGAGCATACTTAGCTCCCATGGCAACTCCCCTTTTCTGTGAGTAGAATTCATTATTATGCCAAAAGTATTTCCCTTGCATGGCTAGTTTTAGACTTTCCAAAATGAACTCCATCTGTTTAACCTCCAGATTGTTTTTCTTTTTTAATGCCCACTCTATGGCTTTTAGTGCAAGGGAGGAGTATGACATACAACCATTGCCTCCCAGAAAACATAAGAGAAGAGGTTGCAGAGGAGGCAAAATGTGAAAAACAAAAGGAGACTTGTTTTACTTCAGTAAGGCCTCATTTTCAGAGGAGGAAATGAAGGTACTGGAGCTGGGGTTGAAATATGCCCCACCTAAAAACATTAATTAATTTTGAGGCTTATTTGGACCAGCAGAAATTCATTAGGGCGTTAAACATAAAACAAATATTATGCAAAGAAGGATTATAGAATTGGATTCAGTGTATATGCATAGTGGACTGAGAAATAAATCTTTGTTTAACCCCAAATTTAGTAATAACCAATGTTTGGATGTTTTTAAAGTTATGATGGAATGGGAAATAGAAAATATTAACATTAATTCTTTGAGGGGGGTAAGAATAATAAACATGGCATAGAGGAATTAGAAAAAAATAAAAATAGTATAGTATAAAAATAGTAATTAGGCTAGCTGACGGGGGGTGGGGCAATAGCAAACCTTCAAAAAGATGATTACTATAATGAATTAAACAGATTAATATTAGATGAAACGTATGAGAAATTGAAATGTGAACCTACTAATAAATTAAAAGCACAGCTAACGAAAATAGTGAAGAAAGCTCATAGAGAGGGCATTCTAGATAAGAGAGAAACCAAGCACCCGATCCCAGAAGCCCCTAAGATACCGGTGATCTACCAGATCCATAAAATTCACAAAAATAAAGAACACCCGCCTGGTCGACCCATTATTAATGGGATAGACTCAATATTTTCTAGGACAGGAGAATATTTGGATCATTTTTTACAACCCATTGCAAGAGATTTCCCTTATTATATAAAGTAGGGAACTCATTAACCTAATAAAAGGAGAAATAGTATATGAGAAATGTATACTGGCCAGTGTCTATGTAAATTCTCTTTATACGAACATTAAACAATAAAATGTACTTAAAGTCATAGAGTGGGCATTAATAAAGAAAACAAATCTGGAGGTGAAACAAATGGAAACTCTAAAACTAGCCATGCAAGGGAATTACTTTTTGCATAATGAATTCTACGCACAGAAAAAGGGAGCTGCTATGGGAGCTAAGTATGCTCCCACAGTCGCTATCATTTTTATTCCAAACATCTCAAATGCACTATTATTATTGGCTAACGATTGTCATATTTATACATTTTTATTTTTATTTCTATTATTTCTTATTCAAATTTTTTTCCATTTTAATCAGTTTAAAAATTAAAAATCAAATTAATTGAGTGTGTATATAGTAAAATTATGTTTATTTTTTTTCTTTCCTGTAGATAGAAATATATGTGTTTGTTCTCAAAGTATTTTATATAAATACTGCTAATAATACTGAAACGTGATTTTATATACTTTAAGTCCAACTTATGTGTGTGATTGTATGTCAGTATTACATTGTATATTCCTGTATGTTTCGGTCGTTAAGGTGCTTATCTAATAGTTTTTTGAAACTATCAATGTCCCCCCCCACTGAAAACACCGCTTGTGGATGGGAATTCCACATCCTGGCTGCTCCTACAGTAAAGAACCCTCTACGCACCTCTTTTCTTCTAATTTTAATGAGTGGCCATGTGTCTTTTTAAACTCCCTTCCCCGAAAAAGTTTTATCCCTATTG
This sequence comes from Lithobates clamitans, assembly GCA_037952925.1. Taxonomy (NCBI): domain Eukaryota; kingdom Metazoa; phylum Chordata; class Amphibia; order Anura; family Ranidae; genus Lithobates; species Lithobates clamitans. The sequence continues at coordinate 473,727 of JBBGZY010000188.1, forward strand.
TGGGGTCACCAGTATGGTATTTGTAAATTGAAATCCTATCCCCTCTCAACCGTCTCTTCTCCAGAGAGAATAAGTTCAGTGCTCGCAACCTTTCTTCATAACTAATATCCTCCAGATCCTTTATTAGCTTTGTTGCACTTCTTTGTACACGCTCCATTTCCAGTACATCCTTCCTGAGGACTGGTGCCCAGAACTGGACAGCTTACTCCCAGGTGAGGCGGGACCAGAGTCTTGTAGAGTGGAGAAATTATCGCTTTATCCCTGGAGTTAATCCCCTTTTTAATGCATGCCAATATTCTGTTTGCTTTGTTAGCAGCAGCTTGCCATTGCTGAGCCTATCATCTACTAGGACCCCCAGGTCCTTTTCCATCCTTGATTCACCCGCTAATGAGTAAATTGCATTCATAATTTTGCCACCCAAATGCATTATTTTACATTTTTCTACTTTAAACCTCATTTGCCATGTAGTTGCCCACCCCATTCATTTGTTCAGATCTTCTTGCAAGGTTTCCACATCCTGCGGAGAAGTTATTGCCCTGCTTAGCTTAGTGTCGTCTGCAAATACAGAGATTGGACTGTTTACCCCATCCTCCAGATCGTTTATGAATAAATTCAACAGGATTGGTCCCAGCACAGAACCCTGCGGGACCCCACTTCCCACCCCTGGCCATTCCGAGTATTCCCCATTAATCCCCACCCTCTGAGCTCGCCCTTGTTTTCAATCCATGTACTCACCCTATCCTCCATGCCAACAGACCTTACTTTGTACAGTAAATGTTTATGGGGAACATTGTCAAATACTTTTGAAAAATCCAGATACACCATGTCTATGGGCCTTCCTTTATCTAGATGGCAGCTCACCACCTCATAGAAGGTTAATAGATTGGTTTGGCAAGAATGATTCTTCATGAATCCATGCTGATTACTGCTAATGATACCGTTTTCATTACTAAAATCTTGTATATAGTCCCTTATCATCCCCTCCAAGAGCTTGCATACTATTGATGTTAGGGTAACTGGTCTGTAATTCCCAGGGATGTATTTTGGCCCTTTTTTAATCATTGGTGCTATATTGGCTTTTCTCCAATCAGCTGATACTGTTGCAGTCATTAGGAACAATGGTCTGGCAAATACTTGACTGAGTTCCCTAAGTACCCTCGGGTGCAAGCCATGTGGTCTCAGTGATTTATTAATGTTAAGTTTCCCAAGTCTATTTCTAATTCTGTGCTCTGTTAGCCATGAGGGTGCTTCCTGTGATGTGTCATAAGGACAAACACTGCAGTTTTGGTTACTGAAGCCTCCTGATTCTCTTGTGAAGACTGAGGAGAAGAAAAAATGCAATACCTTCGCCATCTCCCCATCCTTTGTAACCAGATGTATTTCCTCATTCTTTATGGGGCCAATATGGTCTGTCCTCCCTTTTTTACTGTTTATATACTTAAAGAATTTCTTGGGATTTTTTTTTTTGCTCTCCTCCGCTATGGGTCTTTGGTGTTCTATCTTAGCCGCCCTAATTGCACCCTTACATATATTGTTGCATTCTTTGTAAAGTATGAATGCTGCTGATGATCCCTCAGCCTTGTATTTTTTGAGGGCCTTCTCCTTTGCTTTTATATGCATTTTTACATTGGAGTTAAGCCATACAGGATTTTTGTTCACTCTTTTAAATGTATTTCCCAATGGGATGCACTGGCTAATGCCCTTATTTAATATGCTCTTAGAGCAAATCCATCTCTCCTCTGTGTTCTTTGTTTGTAAGATTTTATCCCAATTTATATCTTCTAGCAAGGTTCGTAGTTTAGGGAAGTTGGCTCTTTTGGAATTCAGTGTCTTTGTGTTCCCCTTTTGTTCTCCTTGTGTTTCCTATTTGTGCGATTTATACTGAAGCCAATTGACCTGTGATCTCTGTTTCCTAAATTGCCCCGTGTTTCCACATCCGTGATCAGGTCTGTATTGTCAATGCAAGAATCTTCCTCCGTTTTGTAAGTGCAATAATTTTTTTTATTGTTTATAGGGCAGTTGTGCACCCTCCTTCTCTTTATGTGCTAACATTTTTATGAGCATATGGGAGGAGAAATATATTTTTAGGAACCCCAAAAAGAGCTAAAGATGTTTAAAAGATATATCGATGACATATTTGTCTTGTGGGAGGATACAGAGGAAACACTGAAGGAATTTCTTAATAATATGAATGTTAATAGATATGGCATTACATTTTCAGGTTCCTATAATAGCAAATTGGTAAATTTTCTAGATCTGGAGATTTTTGTGCAGCGGGTGAACCCTATACATACACACACATTTTAAGGATACCAACCGGAATGGGTACATTCCGAGCAAAATCCGGGCACCATCCTAAGTGACTTAATTTTATCCCGAAGGGACAAATGATGTGCATAAAAAAAAAACTGTAATCTAGAACAGGACTATAATAATCAAACAGGAATACTGATTGAAAGATTTGAAGAAAAAGGGTACAGGAGAGAGATATTAGTAAGAACAAAAGAACAGGTCAAAAATATGGAAAGAGATGAATTGTTAAAAACAAAAAATAGGGAAAAGAAAAACTGTGGAATTGATGTTAGTACAGTATTTAATAGGCAATATAGACACAATGTGGGCCTTTTGAACACCGTTACGTGTCACGTCAGCAAGTCATGTGTTTAGAGCGCCACTCCGAACACGTAACTTGCGTTCTCAGCCTCACTCTGAGGTGAACGCCTTCTGAACACCCTGAAGAGGATGTGATGTCAGGGGGTAGGAACTAAAGAGTTGGAGATTAACAGGAATCGGGTGTAGAGGGGAGGGGCTATACTATATTAATGGACATCTCACACCACCCCGTGATAGCCTTTGATAACGTCCTGTGGGAGGGACGAAACGTATTAGCTAACCACGGGTGGTGACGTCAGATCCGGCCGGTGGCACGCAAGTGGTGAAGGACTTCCGGTTTTATGCTTGCTTTTATCTTGTACAAAATAAAAATGGAATACTGTGTGGTTTTTTTGTTTTTTACTACCATTTTAATAAACGGAATTATGCTATATACTCCTCCCATTTTTCTGTCATTATACCAAACACGAGGAGTATCTTTATCTACAAAGAAGGAGCCTTGTTGGAGGACTACTGTTCCCAGCATTTCAGATTATTTGCAAAGCGCATATGACTTCTGTTATGGGAGTCCATAGCAGCTGGTGAGTGAGCGGGCACATAAGAGGGGAGTACGGATTGCACTGATTATGTTTACAGCACCTGACACTACAGTACGTTAATACTTGACCGAGAATATCACCATTAATGATGGACTTTTTTTGTTTTTGGAATTTCTGAATTATAACTTTTGGACATTTGTATATATGAGCTTAATGTGATTGCTTATTGGTACTAGTATTCACAGTGAGAGCGCCCTTTTCACACATACGCCTGATTTAAAGGCACCACACCTTTAAAGGAGCAGCAACCTCACACCAACATTTATTATATTAATATTTTTTCAAAGTTTGTTCATGCACTACACCTATTAGCGTGGGTATATGTGTGTATGTGTGTGTGTATATGTATGTGTATGTGTATATATATATATATATACACATTTGGCATATATACAGTTACCGGGCATGCACTGAGCCACTTTCCTCTGCCAATGGCCAGTGCTGTAACTATGCCTGTGCTCTCATTTGTCAGGTCCTATTGGACCAGTTTGAAACATTCAGACAACATGAGCAGCACCTGAACACAATGAGCAGACCCTATCAATGAATCCCTGCTCCCTGGTAGACAGAGAGCATCTAAATTTACCTGATAGTCTTCCTGGTAAGCAGAAAAACCTAAAAACTATACTCTCTTCTAGCACCTACCTAGGAGGGTGCTACATAAAATTTATTTTACAATGGCAACATTAAAAAAACACAAACCCTTTAAACAACATGCCCTGGGGATGCCTCAAAGCAGTGTGTGGTGTTACAGAACAGTGTCATTTAACAGCAGTCTCAGTGACAGCGTACACTGACTATTTGGTTGCAAAACTGATTTTTTTTTTTCTTGACCAGTGTAGATAAGATGTCCCACCTTCATAAGACTGCCACCATTATTATACTCCAAAACCCGTCTCACTTATCATTACCTACTTATTAACGAGACCACACTTGAACTCGAGTATAACTGGCCATAGCAGCCTTTTTATTCACAAATATTAAAAAATATATAAACATTTTAACCATAACAGAAAATTCCATAATCTCAGTTGCTCCCCCTGGTGGTCTTTGATGGCACTTCCCAACATAACTCCAATCCATTTCCACACTGTGGGCTTTTGCATAATAGGCTTATTAGGCCTCCAGCCATGTCACATCAGCTCAGAGACAAACCCATTCTCGCAGTGCCACCATTACCATCATCCAATTAACCCGTATTAACTGTATACACCGTGGGCCCATACCACCGATGGGTCCCCCACAATTCCATCTTATAGGTTGCTTGCCACTATCAAAGACCACCACCGCCATCTCCTTGCTGCCATGACATGTCCATTTGCACCTGAAATAAAGAAAAATTAAAACACAAAACACAGGGAGGGTGGGTGGGAAACTGTTCCTCTGACAAGATCCCCTGCAATGTTGCCTGTGTCACCCCCCCCCCCCCTTGCTCCTTAAATAAACTAAACTCCACCTATTCCCCTTTCTCTTCCAATCATTAAACCCCCACCTTTTTCTCTATTTTGTTAACCCATGCTGTTCCCTTATCACCTTGTCATGCCGGTCCTCTGCTAGTCCTTTTCATTCCCTCGCTCTAGGCCTCTCTTGACCAGAGTAGATAAGATGTCCCACCTTCATAAGACTGCCACAATTATACTCCAAAACCTGTCCCACTTATCATTACCTACTTATTAACAAGACCACACTTGAACTAGAGTATAACTGGCCATAGCAGGCTTTTATTGACAAATATTCAAAAATATATAAACATTTTAACCATAACAGGAAATTCCATAATCTCAGTTGCTCCCCCCTCAGTGGTCTTTGACAGCACTTCCCAACATAACTCCATTACACTTACACACTGCAGGCTTTTGAGTATTAGGCCTCCAGCCATGTCACACCGGCTCAGAGACAAACCCATTCCCGCAGTGCCACCATTACCATCATCCAGTTAACCCATGTTAACTGAATACACCGTGGGCCCTTACCACTAATGGGTCCCCCACATTTCCATCTCATAGGTTACTTGCCACTAGGGATGTGCTTCGTGTTCGAATCGAACGCATGCTAGACTCGAACATTGCTTGTTCGGTCGTTCGCCGAATTCCGAACGATATGGGCCGTTCGCGCCAAATTCCAGTGGCGTGTCACGGCCCATAATTCACTGCGGCATCGCAGTGCATTGCTGGCTGATGAATCACAGCGCCGTCTGTACAGAGAGCTGTAATTGGCCAAAGCCAGGGTGGCTTTGGCCAATTATGGATCAGGGGGTTTAGTACACGCCCCACACTATATAAGGCCGCCTGCACGACGGCCCTGTGTAGTGTGTTCCGGCGTTGAGAGAGAGATAGATAGACAGAGAGACAGTGTCATTTGATTTAAGTTATAGTAGGCAGGTGAGTCAGTTAACTACACTTACAGTGTACTGTGTGTATATATACATCCTAGGTGTTATACACTGTATTCAGTTTAGCTAGATCCGTTCCTGTTATTCTTTTCCTACTACTGACAGGCAGGCAGGTGTTTTTACAGTATTTACAGCTACCTGAAGAAAATTGCTGGTGTTCTTCTGATCCTATTAGTCCTATTAGCTACAGTATTTACAGTTAGTGTAGTGTGTCCTCTGCACAGTGTGCTCCTAAAGCTACCTGAAGAAAATTAGTGGTGTTCTTCTGATCCTATTAGTACCACAGGCAGGCAGCTACAGCATTTACAGTTAGTGTAGTGCATCCTCTGCACAGTGTGCACCTAAAGCTACCTGGAAACAATTGCTGCTGTTCTGCTCCTATTAATACCACCGGCAGGCAGCTACAGTATTTACAGTTAATGCACTGTGTCCTCTGCACAGTGTGCACTTAAAGCTACCTAAACAAAATGAGTGATGTTCTTCTGATCCTATTAGTACAGTACCGCAGGCAGCTGCAGTATTTACAAGTTAGTGTAGTACGTCCTCTGCACAGTGTGCACCTAAAGCTACCTGAAGAAATTTAGTGGTGTTCTTCTGATCCTATTAGTACAGTACCACAGGCAGCTGTAGTTTTTACAAGTTAGTGTAGTGCGTCCTCTGCACAGTGTGCACCTAAAGCTACCTGAAGAAAATTAGTGGTGTTCTTCTGCTCCTATTAATACCACAGGCAGGCAGCTACAGTATTTACAGTTAGTGTACTGTGTCCTCTCCACAGTGTGCACCTAAAGCTACCTGAATAAAATTGGTGGTGTTCTTCTGATCCTATTAATACCAGAGACAGGCAGCTACAGTATTTACAGTTAGTGTACTGTGTCCTCTGCACAGTGTGCACCTAAAGCTACCTGAATAAAATTGGTGGTGTTCTGCTCCTATTAATACCAGAGGCCGGCAGCTACAGTATTTACAGTTAGTGTACTGTGTCCTCTGCACAGTGTGCACCTAAGGCTACCTGAAGACAATTGCTGGTGTTCTCATACTAATAATACTACAGGCAGGCAGTTGATTCTGCTAGCTGCAGTATCAGTATATATATAAATCCCAGTTTTGTGCAGCTACATCTCACTGCAGGCCATTAGTATGTCTGGAAGGCCAACAAGGAGAGGCAGACAGTCACAAGCCAATAAAAGAGGGCAAGCAGGCTCTGTGTCTAGCGGCAACAGTGCTGGTCGTAGAGACAGTGCATCCTCATTAGCACGTGGCCATGGGACACGCTTGTCATTTTTTTTGGCATCTGGCTGTGTTGAGCCGCAACATGCGGAAGACTTGGTAGAGTGGATGACCAAGCCATCTTCATCCTCCTCATCCTCTCTCACCCAGGCTCAGGGTACTTTGTCTGGCAAAGCAGCTGCCAACGCGGCCTCTTCCCTCGGCTCAATGGCATTAGTCACTCCCTCCCTAGCCCCACCATGACCTCCTGAGGAGTCCCCCAAACTATTTGACCACAGTGTTGGGTACATGCTCCAGGAGGATGCCCAGTGTTTTGAAGGCTCCGATGATGGTACCCAGCTAGAGGAAGACAGTAACGTGAGCCCAGAGAGAGGGGGTGCCCAAGAAGGACAGCAATCTGGCAGTCATGTTCCCCCAGCTGCAGCATACTGCCAGCTTTGCTCCATTGATGAGGAGGGAAGGGATGATGAGGTCACTGACTCCACCTGGGTGCCTGATAGGAGAGAGGAGGAGGAGGAGGAGATGGCACATCACCAACGAGGAAGGATGGCCTCCAGGGGCCAGCTTAAAGGCAGCACACCGATTGCATCACACCGCAGAGCTCCGCATGTGCAGTGCGCTGCTGTCTCTGCGCGTTATTCCAAAAGTTCTTTGGTGTGGGCCTTTTTTTGAGACGAGTGCATCAGATCCCACCGCTGCTATTTGCCACATATGTCTCAAGCGTATCTCTCGTGGCCAAAACATCTCCCGCTTGGGCACCACATGCTTGACCAGACATATGTTGACCTGCCATGCAGTTCGTTGGCAAGCGTACCTAAAAGACCCACACCAAAGAACAAAGAGGACCTCTCCTTGCTCCTCATCAGCTGGGATCTCCAACCCCACTATACCTTCAGTCCTCTCTGAGACCTACACTGAGAGGAATGAAGGTGTAGAATTAGGTGTGTCACAGCCAAGTACTTGGGGCAATCTGCTATCAGTACACCGACATCAGATTATACCAGGCAAATTTCCCTGTCCCAGCTGCTGCACCGCCGAAAGAAGTTCGCTCCCAGCCATCCACATGCCCAGCGCTTGAATGCTAGCTTGGCTAAATTGCTAGCACTTCAACTGCTGCCTTTTCAGTTGGTAGACTCTTTCCCCTTCTGTGAGTTTCAGGAATGTGCGGTTCCTCAGTGGCAGGTTTCCAAACGGCACTTTTTCTCATGGAAGGCGATTCCGGCTCTCTTCCGGCATGTGGAAGGCAATGTCTTGGCCTCGCTGGACAGGGCGGTCAGTGGTAAGGTGCATATTACCGCTGACTCATGGTCCAGCAGTCATGGACAGGAACGTTACCTATCTTTCACCGCGCACTGGGTGACTCTTCTGGCAGATGGGAAGGATGGAGGAAGGGGACAGTAGTGTTGAAGGTTGTTCTGCCACCACACCTCCAAAATACTACTAGTGGTGATTCTGCCACACCTCTCTCCTCCACCCCCTTCTCTTCTTCTTCCTCCATGGCCTCTTCCTGTGCTGATTTGACTTCGGAACCAGCGGTGCTACACAGGCATTCAAGGGGCTACACAAGCACGCAGGCCAATAGATGCTTGAGCTGGTGTGCTTGGGGGACAGGAGCCACACTGGGGCAGGAATTCTGTCAGCTCTGCAGGGGCAGGTTCAGAGGTGGTTGATGCCATGCCAGCTTAAGGCAGGTATGGTGGTTTGCGACAATGACACCAACCTCCTCTCCACCCTCTGACAGGGACAACTGACCCATGTGCCCTGTTTGGCTCATGTCCTTAACTTGGTGGTGCAGCGGTTCTTGGGCAGGTACCTGGGCTTACAGGATGTCCTGAGGCAGGCTGGGAAAGTCTGTGTGCATTTCCGCAGGTCATATAATGCCAGTGCTCGGCTGGCTGACCTCCAAAAGGAATTTAACCTGCCCAAGAACAGCTTAATCTGTGACATGCCCACCAGGTGGAACTCAACGTTGGCCATGCTGCAGTGGCTGCACACGCAGCAGAGGGCCATCAATGAGTACCGGTGCAACTATGGCACCAGAACAGGGTCAGGGAAGCTTGTTTTTTTTTTCCCCACACCAGTGGGTCATGATCAAACACAACGCGTTTCTGAGTGTGCGCAAGGTCCATACGGCACATGCGCGCTCCTTTTTCAAGTGTCTTGAAAAACTTTTATTACTTTAAAAATGTCATTTTGTGTAGGGACTGTTCTAAGCACGGGAAACACTTTACAGGCATACTATAGACACCCCCCAGGTACGATATTTAAAGGAATATTTAACTTTTTTTTTTCACTTTAAGCATAATTAAAATCACTGCTCCCGAAAAAATGGCCGTTTTTAAAACTTTTTTTTGCATTGATACATGCCTTGGGGCAGGACCAGGGTCCCCAAACCCTTTTTAGGACAATACCATGCAAATTAGTCTTTAAAATTAGCACTTTTGATTTTAAACGTTCGAGTCCCATAGACTTCAATGGGGTTCTAACGTTCGTGCGAATTTTCGATCCGTTTGCAGGTTCTGGTGCGAACCGAACCGGGGGGGAAGTTCGGCTCATCCCTACTTGCCACCATCAAAGACCACCACCGCTAACAAGGGTGACCCCTTACCCTTGGGAGCCCCTCCACACTCTCAAAGCCCGCTGTATCCCATCCTGCAGTCCCAGGGACCAAAGATCAATGCCCACCGTTGACAGGTGAACCACTTCCCTTCTGAGATACAGCCCAACATCCCTCTCCAGTTCCTTATGGTGGATGGCCCACCATCTTTTTAACCTTAATGCAGGCTTTATGTAGTTTATCCACCGACCTAGTCACCAAGTCGTCCTGGCTACAATGTCCGACCAAACGATCAACATGTCAGGGAAGGTCGTCCGCATCTGAAGGAAATCAAATTTAATGTCCTTAATAAGCACACTAATGGCACGACCCCCCCAAATCACTTCCCCCAACGTGGAGAACCAAAACGTCCGGAGGCCTGTCCAGATGCGCAAAGCGATGCACCTCTGACAGAACCCTATTTCACAATATGCCCTAACAATCATATACACCCCTCCCCCCTGGGAATCCCCAGTTGCCTGCCATTAGGCCTAACGTCTGCCCGCCTGGCCCCCCAAAACATATAGGAGTGGCCCAATATCCAGAAGAGGCACATCTGGCTCCCATCTGCAAGAAAGGAAGAAAACCACAAGATAACCATGATACCACTACACACAATACTCACCCAACTCGAAAACTTGAATACATGCCCATTCGGCAACACAAACCACCCCCTTCATGTCATACCCCAGGCTTTGTCTTCCCTCCCTATTCAACCACCAAATGTGGTCGGATATAAGTCTGGAATCTTCCTGATTCCCAGCGACCGATCTGTTTTACAGCCACCTCGTCCAACCCACATTGCGCGGCCTCTGTCGCCGCGCCAATGCGGAAGGAGTGCGAAGCATACTGTGAGCTATCCAAAACCGCTGCTTTCAGGCATTTTTTAATAACGGCCACAAACTGAAATTTAGACAATGGGGTTCCATCCCTGTGCACAAAAATTCCCTCACCGTCACCACCGGGCATACAACAGAGTCCGGTAATGAATACAGCCGTTCTTTTACCCCTTTGCCACCATAGTCTGGTTTGGACTGGTATAACAATACCTCAATGCACGCCCCTTTTGACTCCACGTCCTGAACCCATAAACCCATCGGAACCTTCTTGGAAGAGCTAACCAGCTCGCTAATCCTGCAGGCTCCAAAAAAAGCTAGCGAAAAAGACGCTCTAAACAAATACGCTTGATATGCCGAAGAGCACACCCCACCCAATTGAACAAACAGTGACCGTAGGTCGTCAAAGGACACCGGCCTCCTGGAATCCCTCCATTTATGTTGGCGACGATAACCCTTCATGGCCTGTCGGACGCAGAAATCCTTTGTGAAATCTGCCCCGCCCTGCGATTTAAACAAGAATGCGAACCCCGCTAGCTTGCGGTCCATGGCCGACATGGACACCCCTCGTTCCAAATTCCTGGAGACAAAATAATAAACCAGCAACATTACCTCAACGGCATCCTGCTCCACTCCGGCCTGCCTGACTAGCACCCACTATTCCCGCCATACCTTCTCGTAAGCAGCTCACGTGGACATACTCACCGACCTCATTATCCAACCTGTGAGGACACCAAGGTGATCTCCCCAGCCATTGGGGACACAGCCCCCCTTGTCAGTCCGCCCCCGCAGCCAGCTCTCGGAACTTGTCCAACTGAAAGCGAGAAAAAGCATCAGCCAAAGTGTTATCCACCCCCGGGAGATGCACCGCATACAGAAAAATGTTCAACTGTAGGCACCGCAGCACCAGGTGGAGTAACAGCCATATTACCGGCTGTGGTGACGCTGAGACATGGTTAATGACTTGAAACACTCCCAGGTTTCACAGTTTAAACTCACCTTCAAATTCCTGAAAGACTCACCCCATTCTTCCTTGGCCAGAACCACTGGAAACTGCTCCAGGAGCACTAGATTTTTTGTAACCCTGCGTCCACCCACACCACCGGGCCAAGGACTGGCACTCCAATGACCCTGGTTGAAAACCCCATAACCTGTTGCCCCCGCAGCATCCGTAAAGAGCTCCAAGTCCCATTTACTCACCGAGCCTGACATCCAGACTGATCTGCCATTGTAGTCCATCAAGAAGGTATCCCACACCCTTAAATCTTTGAGATGCTTCCTGGTAATCCGAATGAAATGAGTGGGGGACCGGACCCCCGCAGTTGCTGCCAACAACCGTCGGCAAACACCCTGCCCATGGGAATAATGCAGCATGCAAAGTTCAACTTTCCTAATAAAGATTGCAGCTGCCTTAGCTGAATTTTCCGTAGCCCTAGAATCCCCTGAATCTCCAACCTCAGTGCACCCAACTTCCCCTCCAGTAATTGACACTCCATAGCTTTTGAGTCAATGACAATGCCCAAGAAGCTAAGAGCGGTGGTCGGGCCCTTTGTCTTGTCTTCCGCCAAGTATAACAACACTGCACACACGGTACACGACCGCGGACCTCCACAAAGAAAATCATCCAGGTAATGAATTAGGGAATTCAGTCTGGAAACTTCCCTAACCACCCATTCTACAAAGGAGCTGAATGTTTTGAACAATGCGCACGAAATGGAGCAACCTATTGGCAAGCACTGATCAAAGTAAAATTCCCCTTGCAAACAGCACCCCAACAGCCAAAGCTATCCGGATGAACCGGGAGCAATCGGAAAGCCGATTTGATATCAGCTTTTGCCATCAGTACCCCCTTTCCACAGCGGCGAACCCAGCCCACTGCCGCATCGAAGGACGTGTAAGAAACTGTGCATGAGTCAGGGTCGATTGCATCATTGACCGATCCCCCCTTTGGAAAAGACAGGGGGTGTATGAGCCTAAACTTGTTCGGCTCATTTTTGGGCACCACTCCCAAAGGGGAAATCACCAACTCCTCCATAGGCCAATCGCTGAAAGGCCCCGCCATGCGGCCTAGCGCCACTTCCTTACCCAATTTTTCCCCCTTTACCCCAGGATGGAGCAAAGCCAAACACAAATTCTTCGGAAATTCCCTCCCTCAACAGCCTAGCGACCTCCCGATCTGCATACCTATTTAGAATAATTTGCATCCTTTCCACCCTCACCGGTGTCGTCCCTTTTGTTGCTTGTCCCTTGCCTTTTTTGAAACAGCGTGAGACGGAATGGGATCTCCTGCAGCCGGAGCACTTGTGTTTAAAACGACATGCTCCCCTGAACTTGCAGGTTCCCTCATTATACTGCCAGCAGACACCCCATTTTTTGGAGAACGGGTGTCCTGGGGACATAAAACCCCCGGCCCCCCTGGAAAAAACTGATTTGTGGCCCTTGCCGATGATATCAGCTTCATCCAGAGGCTAATGTCCTTGTGATCCCATCTTAGTTACGGACGGACGGCCCTGCGCTGTCTGAACTGTTCGTCATACCTCAGCCAGGCCGAACCTCCGTAGACTATGTACGCTTCCCCCACCATGTAACAGAAAAGTGCCGAACAATGTTCGGGGTTCTTTTTGCCTATCACGCTTGCCATAATGGCAAATGCCTGCAGTCAATTTGTGAACATGCGCGGGATCAAACGGTATCTCCGTTTCTCCTCATCCTCCTTCTTGCTATCGTCTGGCTTCACCCAGTCCAAATTAAACTTTTTCAGGGGCAATAGCGAAAATATCTCCACATACACACCCTTCACTATCCTTTACTCTGACCTCCTGCTTCAGGTGAGAGCCTAGAGGGCCCTCAAAACAGACGTATACCTCACATTTTGCTGCATCCGCAATGCGAACCACATCTATCCTGCCCCCACTTTCCTGTGATTTACCAGCTTTTTTCCCCCTCCACAGCCATTGGCAGCCCAGGAGCTGAGGACCCAGTCAAATCCGGCACTATGAGGCTCCACAAGAACCGCTAAAGGGGAGGTGACCGACCCAGGGGCCCCTTGCATCACCGCAGCCGAGGGAGACCCACCAATCGGCGGCGGCACCCATGCCGCCGTCTGTTGTGCCTACCGGTCCCTACTGTAAACTGTTGTACCAAGCCCTGTCAGACCCTGCAGGAGCGGATACCAGATCTGTCGCCTGGGGGACCCCCACTGCGGCCACAGGGGCCTGTATCGCCCCTTTTGTGGCCCTTGAACCCCCTGAAACCGTTACTCCCGACAACCTCTGCATAGTGTTAGGCGTATAGGACAGACATGGTGACTTACCGGGCTGACCAGGGGAGGGCGTCCCCGCCGCTGTTGCTCCAGAATCAACTGCTGCCTGACACTCATGGGCATCCTCCACATCCGACATGGACCGCTCCCCTTCTGATTGTGCGCCCGATGGCTCCTGGACCTCCGGATCGCTCACCGCTGGGGACACCGGCCTGGACACTGTGCTGGCCCTGCCTCCTGGCGTTGGCTCCACTCCCCGGTTGTTCCTCTTGTGTGTCTTGTGCACAGGCCACTGCTGGTGTGTCCCCGCAGACGGCGCCATGTTGCCCTCGCTGCCTGGTGGTGAAGCATCGGTCTGAGGCCGGAGAGGGCCCGGTGGCCGTGGCAGTTCGTCTCCCTCTCTGGGACCTCCCCCTGGCTGTGACATCCAGCAAGGGGGGTGTCTGTCTGTCTATGCTGACCCCGCCCCACTGGCGGGGGTGAGGCACATGCGCAGAGGCCCCACCCACGGAGATCTGCCGGTAACCGGCTGCCGTTTTGCTGGGGGGGCCGGATGGGTCCCTGTTCGGGGGGCTCCTACTATGGCGCAAAGCTCTGGGGGAGGTGCCTGGAAAAAAACGTTCTGGAGGCTGTGACCTCCGAGTGCACGGCAGGTCCTCCCTCCTGCTGCCTACCCTGATGCCTGCTCAGAAAGGAGGGGGGGCAATTGCCTCTGCAGCCATTGAGGGCCCTTGGAGGAGGCAGCCGCCTGCAGCTGGGCCAAAAGCCATGTCCGCCATTGCTGTGCAGGGAGAGGAGCACAAACTGTTCCTCTGACAAGATCCCCTGCAGTGTTGCCTGTGTCACCCCCTTGCTCCTTAAATAAACTAAACCCCACCTATTCCCCTTTCTCCTCCAATCATTAAACCCCCACATTTTCTCTATTTTGTTAACCCATGCTGTTCCCTTATCACCTTGTAATGCCGGCCCTCTGCTAGTCCCTTTCATTCCCTCGATCTAGGCCTCTCTTTCTCAATCAGCTTGGTTTACATACAGCAGCAGCACCCAATCTGATTCAGTACAGTTGGAAAAAAAAGTTGTTTTTGGTAACTTTAACAGTGACACATGCCTTTTCATCAAATGGTAAGCCTGCTCTGATTGGCCGCTGGAAATTGGCCAGTAGTTTGCTGTGGCCAGGGTTTCATTAGGACACTTACCTCATGACAGTATGCATACCTCATGACAGTATGCATATTGTCCAGTGCAAATAGTGAGTGTGGATTACTGTGAGTCGGCATAACATTTTGTTGGAGTGAAGTCCAGGGTAACTCTGGCAATGCAATATTTGGGGAGGAGCTCCCCACAGTAGCTGGGTCTTCCAGAGAAGCTACATGCTATTAGGTTTCTGCCAAACTGTCCGAAAGCTAGTTCTGACAGTGGAGGCCCTCTCACCTGACTGAAGTTCACCATACCTCTCAACTTTTGAATTTTAGAATGAAGGACACTTTAGGCAAATGCTGACTTGCAGCACACATAGCAGCAAAGCTAAACTTTGATGTGGTTACATTACTCTAAAT
This sequence comes from Lithobates clamitans, assembly GCA_037952925.1. Taxonomy (NCBI): domain Eukaryota; kingdom Metazoa; phylum Chordata; class Amphibia; order Anura; family Ranidae; genus Lithobates; species Lithobates clamitans. The sequence goes on from JBBGZY010000188.1 coordinate 488,808, forward strand.
ATTAAGCATAGCTTAACTACCTACCGCCCGAGCTATAGCCAGGAGACCGCTACAGCGTGGGCTCACATTGCCGGGAGGGCGTCCATAGATGTCCTCCCGAGAACACATCTCCCCCTCGGCCCCGCATCAGGCATGAGTGGCATGCTCCAAACAAAAGGCAGTTTAAAGCGGAGTTCCACCCAAAAATGGAACTTCCACTTTTAGTGAAGGTGACTTCAGGACATGCCACATTTGCCATGTCATTTTTTTTTTGGGGGGGGGGATACCCTCTTTTTAGGGGCATCCAGCTCCCACTTCCTCCCGGGGCTCCAATGAGATGGAAGGAATTTCACCTCTCCCCCCTCTATCCGTGCAATCTTCTGGGACACGTCACAGGTCCCAGAAGATTGCCCGGCCAATCACAGCGCGCAGCGTGGGTTCGCGCTGTGAAGCTGGGCACACTTTTTGTAGCTGCTGACTTTTATATGGGTGGAACTCTGCTTTAAAGAACAGATGGTCAGTAATAAATGAATGTTTACCTTTAAGCACCTCTAACATAAAAACATTCCCTGATTGTGAATAACTGGCACACTGATGTGGCAGGTGTGTGCTGGGCATTTAGAAGAGACCTGACTATGGTCCTGGGCTTCACCTCAACAGACAGAGGACATATCTGTCAGGGTTAAGGAGGGCTCAGCCTAGGAGAGAGGTGGAAGCCGGACCAGCAAGGGGCTGCCAGGTATATGATCCAAACATGTATGAGGACTGTCTATCGAGACAGACAAGGGCCTAAAGAGTAAGCCCAGGGCAGCAGTGCTGCAGATATTAGCCAGGATAGATGTGTATGCAGAATGAAATGCTGCCCCCCCCAAAAAAAAAATGCCCACCAAAAGGCCCCCACATACATTATTTTATATTATGATAATTAAAACTAAATTCAATTTATCAGGAAGTCAGATTTACATGCAACAGCACCTTGTCTATATGCAAAATTATATGACATACCATTATGTTCAATTCCAAGAAGCGGGCTAGGGCAGTATAGGGGCAGGCTAGAGCAGTATAGGGGCAGGCTAGGGCAGTGTAGGGACAGGCTAGGGTAGCATAGGGGCAGGCTAGTTCAGTATAGGGGCAGGCTAGGGCAGTATAGGGACAGGCTATGGCAGTATAGGGGCAGGCTAGAGCAGTATAGGGGCATGCTAGGGCAGTATAGGGACAGGCTAGGGTAGCATAGGGGCAGGCTAGGTTAGTATATAGACAGGCTAGGGTAGTATGTCATGTCAGGCCAGGGGGCAGCTGTCATCATGACAAATGACCTCAAAATGACAGTTCCCCATCAGCTTTGCTTGTTTACAAAGTGGTAAGGGGATCCTGGGTAATATAACTGACAAAATATGGTCATGATCATATTTTTTTAGTGACATCACCCAGGATTTCCACCTGGTCTGTTTACATTATTGCAGCAGCCAGAGAATGGTCATTTAGAAACTGGAGTACGGTGGGGCAGCATCGCTGGGTCGATGGGCATCACTCATCAGGTTCAACAGTGAATTTACAACCCTAGAAATTGCTTTTACATTGGGGGACTTTTTTTTAATAGAACTTTTTGTACAGTTTCTAAATTTTTATTTGCTATTTAATTTTGAGGTTTCTTTTATGCTGAATTACTTTTTTTGTGAACGAGTAAAAAGGAATACCATGTACCCCTTACTTATTTATGTAGAGAGAAGGGGTGGATATCTTGGGCCACCCTCCCTTATTCTAAATGGGACTTCCAGATTAGGATAAGTCCTTGTCTCATGTAGAATCGCACATCAGCCAGGCCAGGGATGTGGGCAGTGGTGGCTGGTGGTAATTTTTTTTCGGGAGGGTGGCAACCACGGGTGGCTTCCCCGGCTCTCCTCTGCGGGCATCACAAGCGGGCATCTCCTTCCCCTGCTCAGCGGCTTCTGTCTCCTCCCTCCTCCTCAGCGCCAATCACAACTCCTTTTGGCTAATCGGGAAACACGCCTCACACCCGCGCTTCCTGGTTGGCGGAGAGGCGATTTAGTGTTAGAATAGCAAATATTCATTCACTATTTTAACACACCTGGGTGGGCTCCGAGCTAAATGCTCTGCGTCCGGAACCCACCCTATTTTGAAGCTTATTAGACCCTCAGGCTCTAATCAGGTGCTTAAAAAAAACCCTGGCACTGTAATTCATGCACCCGGCGTCCTGAAAGGGGGGGGGGGGTTAGGGTTACCACCTCATCACTTTAAACCCAAATACATATGAATTATTATTATTATTATACAAGATTTATATAGCGCCAACAGTTTACTCAGCGCTTTACAATGTATAAGGGGGACAACACAATTACAGTACAATACAAAAGGTACAGGAGGGCCCTGCTCGTAGAGCTTACATTCTAAAAGGGAGAGGGTGGTGGTACAAAAGGTAATGGCTGCAAAGAATGATTTGATGGGGGTGGCTCAGGGACAGTTATGTGGGTGTGGGATAGGCTTCCCTGAATAAATGAGTTTTACACATGAGAATTACACAGGTTCTGCGGCTAATTTAATACAGATAAGGCACCAAGTGCCTTTAATTAGCCCCTAATCAGCCACAGAACCTGTGTAATTAATATGTTTTCGGTTTTAAAGGGATGAGGTGGCAACCCTATGTGGGAATGATGCGGGGGAACGTGGGTATGAAGCCAGGGATGTGGGGATGTCAGCATCAACATGGGAACAAATGCTTTGGCAGGGAAGGAGCCTACAATACCATACACACCAATGATAGAAGATGTGTCAAGGGGGAACAGGTAAGGTGAATAAAAGGGGGTCGGTAGGGTCCTTTTGCAGAGACACTGTCACTTTACCCTGCATGGACAAGATGACGCTGTCTCTTTAATACAAAAGTGTAAATATTGACGTCTTACTATATGTGATACTTCCAGTTCATAGTTTGACATTAATAAATTAAGAGCCAAGGAATCCACATTAGATAGCATTAGTCTCCAGTTCAGTGTCTTTGATGTGAAATGTACTTAAACCCTGCCCATGGTTGGCTTACTGCCTCTTGGTCTGTTTAAACAATTCAGTCGTCTGGAGGAGCCAAGAAGTGTTCTGGCTGGAGACAGGATCGAGTCCTCGAGTGACTCAGTACAGGAATAATATTTATCTTTGAAGCTGTATAAAAATGAGGAAGAAGGACAAATGATAAAAAAAGACATTGTAAAAGTGAAAAGCTTCTCTTATTTGTACAGTGATTTCTCTAAAGGTTTTCAGCGTTGTTAACACACTGGAGATGACTTGGATCATAAAGAATTAAAATGAGTCTACCTTCAGCCGGGGTACATGAAGAGTTCCTTTACAGTGTACACAGTTGAATAGTTCAATGAGCACATCACTTAGAAGGAAAACTACTGACATGCAAAATATGTCTTTGGAACTGAGACTGCTTTCTACACAAGAGGGGAGTCGCAAAATGCAGCATTGTTAAGAACAAGTAATGTCTATACATTTCTGCAGTTAAAAACTACCATTGTTCAGGATAAGCTCTGTAAAATGGAAAAAGTTTTACATTTTTATAACATCTAAGCAGCAGTGATATACAGAGCACCATTGCAATAATATTACACTAATCAGATCACTGAAAAATACATTTTGAGGGTTTGCTATGAGTTTGTCCACTTTGAATTATTAAAGTATATGTATAGCCAAAATGTTTCTTTTTGTGTCCCTGATAGGGAAATACACCCTTATGCCCCATACACACGATAAGATTATCGGACAATGATCGTCCGTTTTTTATTGCATGCTAATCTCAGATCGAATCTGATGAGTTTACTAAAGTCACGAAAATTCCCGCACGACAGAAATAAAATTCGGAAGTGATGTCATGTGTTGTAATGCATTTGTATTGCATTTTCGAACGATAGCTGTATTGATTAAACGAAAATCGTACGATCTGGCATCGTACGAAAAAAATTTTTCGTGCATGTCCGATAGAATAATATCGGATGAGTTGTCCTGATTGGCTCTTGAAAGCTCTGTACGAACGATCCGATTATCGTACGATCAATTCAAAAGCGGTATTTTCCGTATGATTTTTTGCTTGTGTGTACGAGGCTTAAAACTAAAGAATTAAAAAATGGTACTACATACATTAACATTAGCTTGCCAAAGCAAGCATTTATTATTTTACAGCTTACCAACTTTCTTCTAGTTTTATCTGGTGATCCAGCCAGTAAATCAGTTTTTTTTTTTTTTTAACAGAAAAGCTGTCTTGCAGTTACAGGGATGAGGCAGACCATTTGGGTGCTTAAAATGATCAGCTTGTATTTATTTATGTAAAATCTTTTTCCCAAAAGGAAATAAGAATATTTGCTTGTAACTGATTATAAAATATTAGCTGGAGTTCAGCTTTAATTTGTTACTGTATTTAAATCTGATAGGGCTTCTAACACTCCCCTTCCCCCAGACTGACAATGCTGATGTCCAAATGTGCCCCCTGTTCTTCTTCATCCAGGGCGGTGTCCATATAATACAGAAAGTGTATTACTGGCTAGATCACCAGGTGTAAACAGCAGGGGGAAAAAAAAACCTAAATAAAATAATGCAGGCATCACATCTAATAATTGGTAAGCTGCAATATATTACGTTTTTGGATTTAAAACTGCTTTAAAAAATTGGTGTAGACTTGCTATGATTCTGTGTATGCTCATCTACAAACAACAAAAATCCATAAAAGGAGCATATAAGAAGTAGGAAATGAACACACCACTAACACCAGATCATAGAAAAATAATACATTTATTCTGTCCACAAAAAAAAAAAAAATATATTCAACATGAGCTGCTTCTTGTTCTCTGGACTCTACAGGAATTAGAGGGAATTGATACCAAGTCAAATTTGGGTACTGTGCATAACTGTAATTTCAGTTTTTTAAATCCCAATGAAAGGTTGTGTAGCAGGGGCGTGTCAGGACAAGTCTGATTATTGGAGGAGAGCACAGCATAGCTAGAGAATTGACCACGATGTGCTCTCCTGCTTAGTGTGGTCAGTTTTTAATAGGAAAGCAGAGGGACTAGCTGGAACACCAGGGATTTCACATAAAGGAAGCAATCCAAAGAGAACACATTCTCATACAAGTACATGGTACAGCAGGCACAGATCAGGAATATGAAGTGTTGAGGTAACAAACACTTTAAGGCCTCATGCACACTGGACATTAAAACACTACTTTTAAGGGTGTTGCACATTTTTGTTTTCTGCCTCTAAAGGCCCCTTCATGTTAGCCTATGTGTCCATGCACACATAGGTGTTTACAGGCGTTTAGAGGCAGAAAAAGAAAACATCACTTGCGTGTTCAGAAGAGGAGCGTTTCCGCAGAAAAAAAAAGCCTGATGAAAAAAAGCCTGATGAGTGTAAACATACCTAAAATGTGTCTAAATGCTAGGTGGCGGAATGGAATGAATGAATGAACGCCCAAACTCTTAATGTGCCTAAACGCATTTGCAAAACACTGCTTTAGGCACATTTTTTCACTGATTTCCTCCTGCCAGGAGAAAAGGCATGCAGAAAAGCTGGGCAAGTGCTCCGTGTGCATGAGGCCTTAAAATGAAAAGATTGAACTTTAAAATATCTTATGCTAACCCACATGCATCAATTCAGCATCGATTTTGCATAAACCCTCAAACTTTTCAATTACCTTTTATGTTTATTTTTTTTTAATTGTAGTGCATTTTTTTCAGTCCAAATTACGATTGAAATTTTGGTTTTGAATATTATTTTGATTGCTACAACCACATAAAAAATTAAAAAACTTCCAACCAGTCTGACTGTTTTCTCTGTTGTAAAATTAAACTAGATGAAAGTGGCCAAAAAACTGCCTGCATATGCTTCAGTATTTCATACATACATTTAAAATGTCAAAATGAATGGGTTATTGATCGATCCATTGATCATATTGAAAAGTATATGGCCATATTAAAATGCCACTGTCACTAAAAATTGATATAGCATAAATAATTGCTACACAAGCCATTTTTCTTTTTAATTTTATGTTAATAAACATTATCTTTTCATTTCATTTCATTCTATCAAAAAATAATAATGCTACTTCCATATGATATGGTAACTTGGTTCACAGAATGCCCCAAAAATCTTATCTCCTGCTTCTGTGATTGGCTCAGAGCTTTCCTTAGGAGTCTGCCCTTAGATACCAACGAAACTTAAAGTGATTGTAAACCTCAGACATGAAATATGAATAAAGCATATTCCTCTATAGTGTAGTGTATAGTCTCAATTAAGAGCACTAAGTGACATTTCTGTCTGCTGCTTCATTCCTCTGCTATCAGCATGAGTCACTTCTGACAAGTTTTCCTGACACCAAGAGAAAAAAGGTGACAGGGGAGGAGCTCCAGCTGATTGACAGCCTCAGCTCTGTTCCTGTGTGCTGTGTGAAGGGGGTGTGTCCCTTCCCTCCAATCAGCTCTCTGAGCTCTCCTTACTAAGCTCTGCAGTGTAATTTCAGCTCTCCACCCTGTTTTTTTCTGACAGCTCAATGCAATGCAATTATTTTAGTAAATATAAACTGCTAAATACCTTTTCTGATCAGCAGTATATAGCAGTCTTGTGACTTCTACCAGTATCTGGCTGAGCATCGGTTCAAGCTTTTAGGAGGAGTTTTCATACTATTCTGATTGTCCTATGATTCTGCATGAACCCTGACCCTCCATCTGGACAGTGCTGATTGGCCTTGTGCTGATCACATGCACCCTCCCAAGAAAAAAAAAAAACCTCCCTAACAATACACACCAAACTGAGCATGCGCAGAGTGCCCCCCAAGGCTCTGTACTATCAGGAGATAGATTGGGGACAGTGGAAGAGGGGGAGAATCAGAGAAGACAGGATCAAACAGCCTTTTTACACAATGCAAAGGATTAACCCTTAGGTTCCACAGTGAGTATAACAAGCAAGCTTTATTGAATATACAGACTGATTTTAAGGTTGTGGGTTTAGTAACACTTTAAAGATACTTACATGCCCGACAAAAGAAGACTACATATACTTACCTTTCTTGTGGCCCGTTCTTTAAAAGAATACTGCTTTACTGCTGTCTTGGCTGCCGCAAGTATTCATAAACTTTCAGGTGTGTGAATATATGCTCTCAACGCTACATGCTTTGTTTTCCCACGCCAGCTCATGATGCTCTGTATATTCAGATGGTGAGGGAATCTCCCCACTGTGAGAATACAATGACACAGCGGGAAGATACCCCCATCCACCTTGAATGTGTGGATGGGAGAATTGTGTCAGTTTTTATTTTTTTTTGTTTTACCTGCTAGTTGAACAAAGAAAATGACTCATGTATGGCCTAAAGTGATTTTAAAGCTTTAATTTCTTCTTATTGAAATAATAAACATGCCATACTTTCCTGCTCTGTGCAATGATTTTGCACAGAACAGCCCCGATCCTCGTCTTCTGGAGTCACTCTGCTGGAGCTCATGGCTCCTCCTCTTCGGCGAGTGCCACCATAGAAAGACGCTGTCTCATGCAGGCTTGATTCCAAGCTGCTCTGTCTGTATGGCTCGGCCACACTCCCCGCTCCCTCATTACAAAATTTGATTGACAGCAGTGGGAGCCAATGGGAGTGCCCCCATAGTGTAGGTCTTGGAGTCAGAAGCACTGGCAGGGGACCTGAGAAAAAGAGGATTGGGGCTGCTCTGTTCAAAACCATTGCAAACAGGAGGTAAGTATGACATGTTTGTTATTTTAAACCACCTTCTGCCCGTGCTATAGCCTGCGGTGTGCATCGACACAGATCTGTGATCGCTATGTCCTTTGGACACAGTTGATCACAGATCAGGGTAAAGAGACAATCACAGCAGTTCTTTACCATGTCACCAGTTGTGTCCAATCACAGCTGATCACAGTGTAAACAGGATTTGATGGTTATCGGAATTCCTCTACTCATGCTAACAGCGCATTAGAGCAGATAAACGGCAAATCTACACTGATAATTGGGGCACTGATCATCAGTGTCCTGATGATCAGTGCAGCCACAACAGTGCCCACAAGTGCTGCCAATCTGTGCCCATCAGTGCTGCCAATCAGTGCTCATCAGTGCTGCCTGTCAGTGTCCATCAGTGATGCCTATCAGTGCCGCCTATCAGTGCCCATCAGTGCTGCCTATCAGTGCCACATATCAATGCAGCCTCATCAGCGCACATCAGTGACGGGGAAAAATGTCTTATTTAGAAAATGTTGTGACAGAGAAGAAGAAACTTTTTTCCCCAAAATTTTTGGTCTTTGGCAAAAAATAAAAAAACACAGAGGTGATTAAATATCACCAAAAGAAAGCTCTATCTGATAAAAATCTCATATGGGTATAGTGTTGCATGACCGCGCAATGGTCATTGAACTTGTGACAGCGCTGAAATCTGAGACAGAGACACAGAGAGGGAGCTGACAGGCAAGCAGGAGGGGGTGAAGGGGAGAGAGGACAGCTGCGTATGACAGAGGGACGCACTCTGACCACAGTGGTCAGGGCACAGCAGCACTAAATTTCGTGGTCAGTGCAGAGGGGATATAGAAATTGGTAGGTTCAAGGAGGTTTTTTTACAGTTTAGAGGGGGGGGGGGGGGGGGCAGATTACAGAGCACAAGCACTGTGCTGTTTAATCTGCTTTAAGGGACCAGGATCTGAATGTATTTATTTTTGGGTTAACAAACGCTTTTAAGGCTTTAGAACCACTTTAAGAACTCTCAACTGTCTGCATGGTGACAACAGCTGGAAGGGATAAGTAATACTTTCACATGGAAGTCACCTGTTCCCGAGTATCTAAAACATACAGTACATGTGGAGTTCCTCTTAAACATAGGATTAAGAAATTGTATAGAGAATTTAAAGGACTTTTTTGAAAAAAAAAAAAATTCTGTGTGTGCCAGGAGTTTTTTCAGTTGTTGAATTTTCCAACCTTCATCACAGTATCTAAAAAGAAGACTAAACAGACCCTTCTTTGTATAGTCCGTCTGGCCAAGTCACAGTTTATCAATGCTGTTTGTGTAGCCACAGAGATTAAAAGGAGTACACCAATAGGGGTTAAAAGATGAATTGTAAAAAAATACACATAATAATAACCGCCCAGGAGCAATTACCCTGATAAGAAGATACAAGGATTATGCATAGTAAACTGCAGCATGTGAGATGAGAATTGTATGTTAGGTAATTGTTAATTTTAGCAAACGCAGTGCCTAATTGCTGTGAAACACACTGACTATTAACAGGATGCCCCAGCACCTGCCTTTGGCAATAAGTACAGCATGCGAGTGGCCAGCACAGGAGCCACATGTGTAATTAGTGACCATCAGTTTAGACTTTTTTTTTCTCTACTGATTCCTTTGTGTTCTATGAATAAAGCGTAATGACATATTTTATTAGAGGGCAAATGGCTGTTTGGTAATGGGGGGTTGCTTAGAAAAATCCCAGTCCGGGAGGGTGGAAAGGAGGGGGAGAGATAGGGGGACTTTGCTTTCCCCTTCCAAATGAATTGAAACATAGTTTCCTTTTATCTGTGCTTTAAAGGAAGCATAGAAATCTAATCTAACAGGAGAATAATGATATGTACAAACATTGCATGCTGTAATTGTACAGACATTGAAGGAGGGTTACCGTGCGCTCTGTGACCATCAGATTACTGTAGATACTCTCTGCTGGGAAAGATGGAAAATAATAAGTATCATGGTCCAGAATTTTTTTTTTTTAGCAATGAGCTCTTATTTGCCTTTATTTCATCATAGTCACTTATTCAAACACCGCATATGGCGCAACGAATTTCGGGGAAAAAAAAAGAATTGCCACTTTTGCAGTCAAGTTTGTGAAAACTCTATTATATGTTTGTATGTTCACGTGACACATCCAGAAATATATTTTCTTTCTTCAGAAATATATTTCTTACCTTTCGAACTATTGTTTTGGAGCAGGCCTTAGGGCAGACCTCAACCCTTTGTTAGGATACACAATATACACATATCGGTCACTTTATTAGGTACACCTTGATAGTACCGGGTTGGACCCTCTTTTGCCTTCAGAACTGCCACTAATTCTGGCATAGATAAAACAAGATGTTGGAAACATTCCTCAGGGATTTTAGTCCATATTGACATGATAGCGTCACACAGTTGTTGCACATTTGGCATCATGGATGTGCAGCTGACAATCTCCCTTTCCACCACATCCCAAAGGTGCTCTATGAGATTGAGATCTGGTGACTGTGGAGGCCATGGGAGTACAGTGATCTCATTGTCATGTTCAAGAAACCAGTGGTGAGATGATTTGAGCTTTGTGACATGGTGCATTATCCTGCTGGAAGTAGCCATCAGAAGATGGGTGCACTGTAGTCATAAAGGGATGGACATGGTCAGCAACAATACTCAAGTAGGCCATGGCATTTAAACAATGCTAAATTGGTACTAAGGGGCCCAAAGTGTGTTAAGAAAATATCAGACCATTACACCACTAGCCTGAATTGTTGATACAAGGCAAATTTTGAACCTACCATCTGAATGTTGCAGCTGAAATCGAGACTCATTAGACCAGGAAACATTTTTCCAGTCTTCTATTGTCCAATTTTGCTGAGCCTGTGCGAATTGTAGCATTCAAAGTCACTTAAATTCCATTTCTTTCCCATTCTGATGCTTGGTTTGAACTTCAGCAAGTTGTCCTCACCCCGCCTAGATGCCTAAATGCATTGAGTTTCTGCCATGTGATTGGCAATTTGTGTTAAAAAGCAATTGAACAGGTGTACCTAATAAAGTGGCCGGGGGAGTGTATAACTGATAATGAGATCAGCCAGCACAGTGAAGACATGGTTAAAGCAGTATTAAACGCAAAACCAAAAATGCATTATTTTGCAGCTTACCAAATCTTAGATGTGGTGGATGCATTAGGTTACTTGTTCAAGGCTTTTTTCCCCTTTATATTCCACTGGTGTTCCAGTCAGTAAGTGTTATTTTTCAACTTCCTTTGAAGTGTAAGTTAACCTTTACAGAAAAATCTGTAAGGTGAACATTCACAGTACGCCCTCCTTATCCCTCCAGTCACACTGACCTGTTGCGTGGCAATCTCCCGTTCTGAGCCCCGGTATAGCAGCTTCAGGGAAATCCCCTCAGCATTCACGCATCTTCTTCCCCGCTGACAGGACGGGCTACATGGGTTCTGATTGGTCAGCGCTGCCCATGTGATGGTGTCGACCAATTAATATGCTCCGAGGGAGGGGGTGTTGTGGAGATTCAGCTGCGGGGATTTCCGACTCCGGCCAGTCACAAATCCGGAGTCCGCGGCCCCAGAAGGAAGATGGGCAAAGATGGATGTGGCATGCAGTGGGGACAATGCAGGCTTCATTTGCAGGCAAGTGTCACATAATGTGCTAGTATGCGATGTAGTCAATGAAGTCCATCTATAACTGTTAACACTACCCTCGCCCCCAGATTGACAATATGCTGTCCAAAAGGTATTCCGATTCGGCTGCAAAATTGTAAATACACTTTAAAGTGCACTTGAACTCAACTATAAAAATGTAATATATTGCAGAATCCTTAGATTTAGTGATCCTGCAAATAACAACCTTGCTGCCCCTGTGAGGCTACGCTCACTACTCCACTGTATCTATGGAAGGAGTCATGGTTGTCTCATAGGCTGGACCTCAGACATGTCTTCTGTTGTCCCTCTCCATTACATGTTGGGTGATCGGATTAGTAGTTTACAGAAAAATGGTAACATTGTTTGTTTTAGCTTTTGATCTACGCCACAGGAAGTGATAAATAAGCTGCATTTTTTGGCAAGATCAACAGGTATTTTCTGTACAAAGCAAAAGAGGTGGCCGCTCTCCAATGATGTCAGTAGTTGTAAAACTTTGTTGTTTTGGACATCACATACAGAAGGTTTGCCCAAGATCTTCTTCACTCACATTTCACCAGATAAGGGCTTAATGGGGTGAAACTCATTGGATTGAAGGGGGTGTTGAGTGGACATTTAGTATGTGATGCGTGGCACAATAAAGCTTTACAGTGGCTCACTGTATGTAATTGGACCGCAATCAGCTTTTTTGCTTGGCATCTGCTGGGAGCGGGCCTATTACCTGACACATATATCTCCATAGATGTGGTCAGACTGCGGACTTGGAACAGCACTTTTCTTATTTTTGGTATTTTTTTATACTTGCTGTAAATGTTCTTAGCCTGAAGAAAAGAAAAAAATGAATGCGGGCACCACAAAAAGGAACTGGTAAGCTGCAATATATTACATTTTTGTACATTCGGGTTTAGCCATGCTTAAATATCAGCTGACTGTAGACCATAGAGAATACAGGATCATATAAAAAGAATTAACCCAGATGCCATATTTTTCTAACCAGACCCACATACACCTTCAGGCTTATGTAGTCAGCCTTGGGCCCTAAGGCTCTGTGTGTGCAGTATGATAGCATCCCTGTCTTTAGATGCGTGGCTGCATTTATCAGGCTTTTTTCCTTTATTTTAGCCAGGTGGTCCTGCAAATAATACACTACTTATCCTAAGGTGACAGCCACCACACTTTAACCACTTAAGGATTGGGCCTATTTTTTAGACTCTGTGTTTATTGATAATTTCCTATGTTCTCTGCCCATGCTGCATTCTTATCAGTTACAATATTCCCAGCTATCTATGAGGACTACAGAACCCACCCCCCCCTCAATCTTTTTGAGAAGGGGTGTGTATGTAGTCTTACCCTAGGGTGGCCACACTGCTTCACGCAAATCGCCGTACCCGTACGTCGGTACTTTGACACTAAATACCATTGTTATGGCAGTAGCTAGCTGCCATAGCACCAGTATTTTCAGGAACAGCGTGTTTCTCTTTAAGATAAAAGCAAACTTCCAGTGTGAATCAGGCCTTATTATTAAACATTTCCCGACTGTGCTATAGCCAAAAGATGGCTACAGCGTGGTCTTTCAGTTCTGGGAGGGTGTCCATAGATTTCCTCCTAGAATTCCACCTTCTGCGCGTCTCCTGCAGCCTGCATTAGGCACGCTCTGTGACCATTATGTCCGTTGGCACAGCTGGTCATGGATCGGGGTAAAGGGCTGTGACGCAAGGGCCAATCACAGCGGCCCTTTACAATGTAATCAGCTGTGTCCAATCACAGCTCATCACACGTAAATAGACTTGCCGGTTATTGGCAGTTCTTTCCTTCCACGTTGTGTCTGTGGTAGGAAAGGAGAGCCGTTAACCAGCAAGCCTGTCAGAACATCATTTACACTGATAATCAGGGCACTGATCATCAGTGCCCAGGCAGATGCGAATCAGTGCCATTAAAAAATGCCTGCCAGTGCCAGTGATGCCTATCAGTGAAATCCAGTAACAGGGCCAGCCATCAGTGCCACCTATCAGTGCCACCTATCAGTGCCCATTGTCAGTGCCATAGGCGTGTGCAAGGGGTGTGCCAGGTGTGCCTGGGCACATCCTAATCCTGGAGTTGCCAACCCATCAATTGTGGGCAGGTGACAGGTAAGCCGCGATCCTTAGTTGCCGACCCCCAGAACCTGGACAGGATAGGCGGCTGGAGTGAAAATTAAGGGCCGATCTGTATTTTCTTCTGCAGCAGCTGAAAGTAGGCTTCTCCTCCTCTTCCTCTTGCCGATATTCAGCTGCCATGGGAGGAAAATACAGGGGATTGGTACCAATGTATGCCACCCCTCTTGTCCCAGTTCCTTTTCTTTCTGCTGCCCAGGTCCCCCTGTGTGCTGACCTGCTCCCCCCATTGTTTTAGGGTGACGAGTGGGGAAGAGGCCGGTTAATATGTCACAAAGGCATATGTGTTGGAGCTTTGAGGTGCACACCCTAATACGATAGACTGCGCACACCTATGGTCAGTGCCCATCAGTGCCACCTCATCGGTGCCATCTCATTGGTGCCGCCTTATCAGTGCAGCTTATCAGTGCCCATCATTGAAGGAGAAAACTTACTTATTTACAAAATTTTATAACAAAAATAAAGAAACTTTTTTTTCAAAATTTTTGGTCTTTTTTTATTCGATTAGCAAAAAATAAAAACCACAGAGGTGATCAAATACCACCAAAAGAAATCTCTATTTGTGGAAACAAAATAAAAAAAATTTAGTTTGGGTACAATATAGCATGACCGCACAATTGTCATTTAAAAAGTGACAGCACTGAAAGCTGAAAATTGACCTGGGCAGGAAGGTGCGAAAGTGCTATACTACTATACTGTATAAGTCCTATACTGAAGTGGTTAAAAAAGGAGCTTCAGTCTCCCTCCCAAAAAAATTTACAAATACTGTAGCTGCTGACTTTTAATATAAGGACACTTACCTGTCCAGGGGTCCAGCGCTGTCCTCACCTAAACCCATTATTCACTGGGCTTCGGGTTCCTAGCGTCAGCATCTTAACTAAGGGAGACAGGCTGTGAAGCATTGAGGCTTCCGACTGAGCATGTGCAAGTCACACTGCACTTTGTGAATGGTCCCGCAGTCTTCTGGGACCTGTGATGTTTTCTGGGCCCTGATGATCAGTGCAGCCCCATCACTGACAATCAGTGCTGTCCATCAGTGCCCATCAGTGGTGCCTATCAGTGCAGCCTTACCAGTGCTCATCAGTGCTGCCTCATCAGTGCCCATCAGTGCAGCCTAGTCAGCGCACATCAGTGAAGAAGAAAAATTACTTAGGGCCCTTTCACACTGGGGCGGTTTGCAGGCGCTATTGCGCTAATAATAGCGCCTGCAAACCGACCCGAAAGTGCCGCTGCTTTGTCTCCAGTGTGAAAGCTCTGGGGGCTTTCACACTGGAGCGGTGCGCTAGCAGGACAGGAAAAAAAGTCCTGCTAGCAGCATCTTCGGAGCGGTGAAGGAGCGGAATATATACCGCTCCTTCACCGCTCCTGCCCATTGAAATCAATGGGACAGCGCGGCTATACCGCCGGCAAAGCAACTCTGCAGGGGCACTTTGTGGTGGTTTTTAACCCTTTCTCGGCCACTAGCAGGGGGGTAGAACTGCCCCGCTAGTGGCCGAATACTGACGGTAAAGCGCCGCTTACAATAGCGGTGCTTTACCGCCGTCGCCGCCCCCGCCCCAGTGTGAAAGGGCCCTTATTTTAAAATTTTATAACAGAAACTAAGAAAACTTTTTTTAGCAAAAAATAAAAAACCCAGTGACGATTAAATATAACCAGAAGAAATCTCTCTGTCTCAAAAAAAAAGCAAAAAGATGTCATATGGGTACAGTGTTGCCTGACCTCCCAATTGTCATTTAAAGTGTGACAGCGCTGAAAGCTGAAAACTGACCTGGGCATGAAGGGGGTGAAAGTGCCCTATATTGAAGTGATTAAGATGCTCACATTGGTCTGAGGTTCTTGTATATTAGTTATCCATTTAATGTTACCTAACATTATTATTTATAAATCCAATATTATTGGCTGTTTGGTATTTTGGTTTTAACTATGACCCTGAGGTAGGGATATTGTATTAACATGAATATGTTCTTATGTTTTTTCCAGCCCTGATGAAGGGGGTGATTTTGGATGCCCAAAATGCATTGGCTACTCTTTGTATTGCTCCCTCGACTTTTATTGGAATAAAGTTGGATCTGGAGCTTTTAGCAATGGTGTGGCTCTTCAGTTTCCATTTTTGTTACGTAGAAATAAAAACTCAGCCGAGGATGTAACCAGTAGTGATTAATAGTATAACGACTCTATCCAAGACAAAAGGTTATGCCTAGAGTTACACTTTAATGTCTGATAGAGACCGATCACAACCTAAACTTTTTTAGCTTTTAGTAGAATTTTTTTTTTTTTTTTTTTTTTTACTTCCTCTTTGCGTCTCTGTCCCCTTTGGGTAGATTTTCCCTCATTTCCAATGTGATCACTGGGATAAGAAGTGATAAAGATGTCTACAACAGTGGCAAAGACAGCAAAAAAAAAAAAAATCACTATTTTAAAGTGGTTTTAGCTTTACCCTATGCATTTCTAAAATATGGAGATTACAACATACATCATCATATGACAGGAGTCTACAATTAAGCCCAGAATATTGTAAATAGAGATCTGTTAAATTTGGCTTCAAGGGATTTTATGGCACACTAATAAAGTTACATGAATTGAATTTTCTTACTTTCGCGTATTGTTGCAGTGTTTTCTAGAGTTAGAAATCAAAGACTGATTTGACAAGTTTCCTGGAGTTGCTCTCTAACAGGAAGAACAACAAGAAAGGTACATATAGAAAGCTATTTCCAAACATAGAGCACAATCTGTGACTGCTCATTTCTCTTCCTCCCCAGCAGTCCGGCATCTCATGCAGTGTGGCAGTACATAGACACATTAGGGTATTCACATTCCCTGCTTGCTTCATTAAAGTGGTATTGTAGCACATTTTGTGTGTTTCCCCCAGTCCGGCTGCACGTAGAATAAGGTTCATTTTCCACAAGTTTGAATAAATTTATTCAGTTGACTGAATCCCTTGTTCGGCTCAGCAAACTCACTAGGTAGCCATAGTCCTGTAATTAGCCCATTAAATCAAAAATCTGGACTTTCGATTTCCATGCTCTAGCTAATCAGCAGAATATGCTCCTAATTTACCAGAGCACGCAACAGAATTAATAGAAATGAAACCAAGCGGAATAAGGTAAAAATTATTACTTTGTATGCTGCTTCAATAGCCAGCAATGACCTGGATAGCAAAAATCAAATTACCATGGCTATAGATTTCAAGGCAAAAAACGCATTCACTTTGGTGGAAAATCTACTGTGTAAAAGAAGAGTTATTTATTACAAGGAGCCTTGCTCTTTTTCATGCCCGTGGAGGCCGTTTGTCCAATAACGACATCATCTATGCCTTTTAAAAAAGTCTTTGTGGAAATAGTAAATACTAAAGATCAACTAAGCATAAAATACGAGTTTAATAAAAAAGTGTAATGGAGTCTCAGCGAAGGAAGTCTCATTATGTCAGCGTGTGAATATGTAGTATATTGTCTGTAAAAAAAAAAGCATTTTACTGCATGAAAGATAGTTGTTAATGTCTGTATACAGTATTCAAATAGCAGTTTTTTGCTTGATTGGGAAACACTTATTAATATTATATGAATATTATATATGCACTGAATATTATTTTTTTTAGTTGAAAACTGTTTTTTTTTTTACATCCTCTCTGCTGTCTAGCAGATTTGTTGTGTGTTGGAGAATTTTTGTTTTGTTTGTTGTTTGGAACTGCAGACCCATCTACCAGTGGTGGCCCATCCATTAGGGGCACACGGGCGCCACCCCCGTCCAAGTGTCCGGCACCTTATTCTACATATCTGGCGCCGGATGCATAGATTCCATTCGGGAGGGTGGATTAAGCACCTGATTAGAGCCAGAGGCTCTAATAGGCTTCAAAGAAGGGTGGGCTTGGGCGCAGAGCACTGCGCTCCAAGCCCACCCAATTGTGTGACAATAGCGAATGAATATTTGCTAGTATCACACTGATCCTTTTCCCGGTCAACCAAGAAGCGGGTCCTGAGACCTGTCACCCGATTGGCTGAAAGGACAGGCAATCTTTTTGGACGCTTAGTCAGAGGAGGGAGGAGAAGCACGGCAGAAGCCGGCGTAATGCAGGGGAGGAGGAGATGCGCTAGAACCCGCCGCCCGTATGAGCGCTGCCTGCCCGCAACCTAGATGTGGTAAGTGCCTGGATGACCGACTGACCGCGAGACCCCTGGGGGGGTTCGGGTGACCCAACCGACCAGGGGGGTGGTTGTTTGCTGCCCCCCCCCCCTCAAAAAAAAACACCAGCCATCATTGCCATCTATGCAGATTTTTCCCAGTACAGTAGTGGTTTTCAAACTTTCCCAGTTTATTGGTCTGTTCTGCATTTTATCTACTATAACAGTGACGGTCTCCTCGAATGACTTCCCTTTTCCCTATTTCAAAAGTATGCATTCTATGATCCTACTGTGATACTGATCCCATGGCACCAATAAAGAAAAATGAAACGCAAGAACAAAAATGGAATATTGTGCAGCTTACAGTCCTTAAATCGGTGGCTGCATTTGTTTTCTGTTCTCTTTGTTTAAAGAGTAAGGCTTTATGTACACGGGACGTTTCTCAACCGCTCCTGAACGCTGGAACATCACAGCTAGTAATCCACATTTAAAAACGTGTGTCTAGCAGCATTTACAGGCCACGTTTATTGGCGTTTAGCCACGTTTGTGCTCAGAAGCATTTACTAAAGATAACCTCAAGAGATCCTCCAAAATGATTAGAGAGCACTAAAAACACATATTTATGAACTATTTCAGCCATTCTGTGAGAGAACAGTGTGAGTAGCTGAGAAAGCAGTGTGCTTGTAGCTAGCTGTTCTTTTTTGGTTGGTTTGTTAATATGGATCCCATGATGAGCATGTGTGAGGAAATGCTCCTGATGTTGCTTTTGCTGAGACTCCAAAGACATAGAAAATTGCAGGAGAGGACCACAGTTTGCCGCTACTGGACACATCCATTAATGGCTCAACGCATGTCCACAGGATACTTTCTAATATCTAAATTCAGCTGCGTAATTACCCAGAGAATTTTTTTTAATTTTACACGCATGTCAATTACCACCTTTGATGTTCTCTTGGAACCCCGTCTAGTTCGCATGGACACCAACATGAGGAAAAGCGTGCCACCAGAGGAATGCCGATAGCCGCGTTTAGTTGCATTTGGTGCTTGAAATGCCTATAAACACAGCTTCTGAACGCATTTTTTTGGGTTCCAAAAAAAAGTCTCTAAACTCAACTGCCCAGAAACGACTATAAACGACCCTGTGTACATGTACTGATAAGATATTAGAGGAGAGTTCAGGAGCAGTTGAAAAAAAGCCAAACTGCTCCTAAACTTCCGTTTACCAGCAGCAGTGTACATGAGGCCTAAGGTCTCATGTACACTGCTGCTGGTAAACGGACGTTCAGAGGCAGTTGGATGCTTTTTTCAGCTACTCCTGAACTCATCCAATGAACTCATCCAACTTCAAATGCTGAAGTTTTCGACGTTTCAGACACCAAACACATCTAAAAGCGGCTAAACGCGGTACCCGCGATTAGCCGCGTTTTCATTTAGGAGCGTTTTTAAAGCTGCCCTATATTTTTTACATTACAAAACTTAAAAATGATAGCAAATGATGAAAACCACTAAAAAAATATTTGAAAAACTTGTAATTGCTTGCAATGCTTCATAGACCATTTATATACCCCTAATGAGCCCATGATCCAATCCAATACACTACTAGCCCTGCTGTTAGCCAAAGTTGAATTGGAATTTGACCTATATGTTGTTAGATTTGAACCAGATGACCCCCACCATTGAGCTTGACCCCCGACTTGATCAAACATAGTTGCATGAAATTTAATATCTTGTTTTTATAGCTTAAATAGTTAAATAATACTGTTTTTTTGTGCTTTGGGAGGGTCTTATGATGTTATCTTAAATAAACGCACCTAGATGCAAACGCGGCTAAACGCGACTAAGCGCGACATGCAAACGCGGCTAAACGGGCATTTTTAAACGTAAAAAAAATCATTCAGAAGAGGTTGCCCCAGCGTCCCGTGTACATTAGGCCTAACTTCACTTTTGTTAAGAAAAAAACATTCCCCTCTGGGTGATCTATGTACATGACAAGGAATTTAACAAACTTTGTTGCAGATTCTTTTTTTACCTTTTTGTTATTCTGAAGAAATCCCTGTGTGTTTGTCTGTGTCCATGTGGTAAGTGAATCTAATGGGAGTGTTTTCTTAATTATCAATCAGCTGCTGCACCTGCAGGGCACTAATGAGGAGAATTGCAGGGTCTGCATCCCTGTAGACGGAATTTCCTATTGGTAAAATCTCACCAAAAATGACATTTTTGTTGTAGAGGGTGCCTGAAATCTGACTCGTATCTTAGTGTAGACTTCTGGGAAAATCAGTGAGCCAATCACACAAGCAGGAAATGATGTTTCTGAACGGCGTTCTGTACACATTCTATGTATAGAACACCTCCAGGTAGCCATATTGCATTGCACTTTACAGAAAATTACAGATCTGCAGATTAAAAAGGAAAGGTCATTTTTAATAACATTCAATTACAATATGACTTGAGTCGCAATTGTAAAACAAATTTGAAAACCATTTATCATTTTCCTTCCACTTCACAATTATGTGCCACTTTGTGTTGGTCTATCACATAAAATCCCAATAAAATACATTTACGTTTTTGATTGCAACATGACAAAATGTGAAAAAATTTCAAGGGATATGAATACTTTTTCAAAGGCACTGTATCTATGGAAAGAGCCATGGTTGTCATCTTAGGAAGGAAGATATTCTTCTTGAATGGATGGTTTAAGTTTGTCCTCACATTACATTTTTTTGGTAAATTTAAAAGGGATTATGCAAAGATTGTACAATCAATTTGTATAATGTTTGTCCAGCTTAAAATGGCGAAGTTCTGCTTTTTTGCCCCCCCCCCTCATCTTTAGATCCAAACGGAAGTTCACCCCCCCCCCCCTTTGCCAGCAACCTTCTGGGAAACATCACAGGTCCCAGAAGACTGCGGGACCATTCGCAATGCGCAGTGCGACTTGTGCATGCTCAGTGGGAAGCCTCAATGCTTCACAGCCTGTCTCCCCTAATTAAGATACCGGCGCTAGGAACCCGAAGCCCAGTGAATAACGGGCTTAGGTGAGAACAGCGCTGGACCCCTGGACAGGTAAGTGTCCTTATATTAAAAGTCAGCAGTATTTGTAGCTGCTGACTTAAAATTTTTTTGGTAGGGAGACTGAAGCTCTTTTTTTAACCACTTCAGTATAGGGCACTTTTGCACCTTCCTGCCCAGGCCAATTTTCAGCTTTCAGTGTTGTCACTTTTTAAATGACAATTGCGCGGTCATGCTATATTGTACCCAAACTAAATTTTTATCATTTTGTTTCCACAAATAGAGCTTGCTTTTGGTGGTGACTGATCACCTCTGTGGTTTTTATTTTTTGCTAATCGAATAAAAAAAGACCGAAAATTTTGAAAAAAAAAATAGTTTGTCTTTGTTTTTGTTATACAATTTTGTAAATAAGTAAGTTTTCTCCTTCACTGATGGGCACTGATAAGCTACACTGATGGGCACTGATAAGGCGGCACCAATCAGATGGCACTGATGAGGTGGCACTGATGGGCACTGATAGGTGGCACTGATATGCGGCACTGATGAGCATTGATGGGCACTGATGGCTGGCATTGTCACTGGATTTCACTGATAGGCATCACTGGCACTAGCAGGCATTTTTTAATGGCACTGATTTGCAGCTACCTGGGCACTGATTGGCATTTCCCTGGTGGTCTAGGGTGGCATACCTGGTGGTCTGTGGTGGCCATCCCTGGTGGTCCTGGCAGAATCCTGGTGGTCCTGGGCAGGCATCCAGGGGGGGGGGGGCTGCGCTGATAAACAATCAGCACAGACTCCCCCTGTCAGGAGAGCAGCCGATCGGCTCTCCTCTACTCGCGTTTGTCAAACGCGAGTGAAGAAAAGCCGATCAACGGCTCTTTCTGTTTACATTGTGATCAGCCATGATTGGACACGGCTGATCACATGGTAAAGAGTCGCTGTCAGAGACTCTTTACCTAGATCGGAGTTGCGGTGTGTCAGACTGACACACCGCAAAAACGATCACCACGATGCGTGAACCCGGGGGCGCGCAGTGGCTTGATATCCTGGTGACGTCATATGACATCCGGTCAGGATATCGCAACCACTTGGCCGACGTCATATTGCTATATGGCGGGCGGCCAGTGGTTAAAGTAGTTGTAAACCCTTGCATATACAGTGGGGAGAACAAGTATTTGATACACTGACGATTTTGCAGGTTTTTCTACTTACAAAGCATGTAGAGGTCTGTAGATTTTATCATAGGAATCTAAAACAAAAATCCAGAAAATCACATTGCATTATTTTTAAAAAATGAACTTGCATTATAATGGCATGACATAAGTATTTGATCACCTACCAACTAGTAAGAATTCAGGCTCTCACGGATCTGTTATTTTTTCTTTAACCACTTAAGGACCAGCCTCGTTTTGGATTTTAGGTGTTTACATGTTTAAAACAGGTTTTTTTGCTAGAAAATTACTTAGAACCCCCAAACATTATATATTGTTTTTTTTCTAACACCCTAGAGAATAAAATGGAGGTCATTGAAATACTTTTTTTTGCACCGTATTTGCGCAGCGGTCTTATAAGCGCACTTTTTTTGGAAAAAATTCATTTTTTTAATAAAACAATAAGACAACAGTAAAGTTAGCCCAATTTTTTTTATATTGTGAAATATAATGTTACGCCAAGTAAATACATACCCAACATGTCACGCTTCAAAATTGCACCCGCTCGTGGAATGGCGTCAAACTTTTACCCTTAAAAATCTCCATAGGCGAAGTTGAAAAAATTTTACAGGTTGCATGTTTTGCGCTACAGAGGAGGTCTAGGGCTAGAATTATTGCTCTTGCTCTACCGATCGCGGCGATACCTCACATGTGTGGTTTGACCACCGTTTTCATATGCGGGCGCTACTCGCGTATGCGTTCGCTTCTGCACGCGAGCTGGTCGGGACGGGGGGGGGGGTTTAAAATTTTTTTTTATTATTTATTTTACAATATTTTATTTATTTTTACACTGTTAAAAAAAAAATGGTGTCACTTTTATACCTATTACAAGGAATGTAAACATCCTTTGTAATAGAAAAAAGCATGACAGCTCCTCTTAAATATGAGATCCGGAGTCAAAAAGTCCTCAAAAAGTCCTAAAAAAAAAAGTTTTTTGAAAAAATGACATAAAAAAAATATGCCTTTAAGAAAAGTGGGCGGAGCTGACGTAATGACCTTGCTTCAGCCGTCCAATGGTATGGAGACTGGTGGCGGCCATCTTAGCCTCACTCATCTCCATACCCAGGCACAGAAAGGTCCCGATCGCCTCCGCCGCTACCGACGGCTCCGGTAAGCGGCGGAGGGCGCGGGAGAGCGGCGGGAACGGGGGTGGCACCTCTCCCGCCGCCGATAACGGTGATCTTGTGGCGAACCCGCCGCAGAGACCACCATTATCGTACACAGAACCGGCTCCTGTAAAGACGGATACCTCAGTTGTGGCAGCAGCTGCTGCCGTTACCGAGATATCCATCTTCAAAGTGCCGACGTATATGTACAGGAGCCGGTCGAAGCCCTCCTGTTCTCCACTCATCACCTGTATTAACTGCACCTGTTTGAACACATTACCTGTATAAAAGACACCTGTCCACACACTCAATCAAACAGACTCCAACCTCTCCACAATGGCCAAGACCAGAGAGCTGTGTAAAAACAGGGCTACAGGACAATAGGCAAGCAGCTTGGTGAGAAGGCAACAACTATTGGCGCAATTATTAGAAAATGGAAGAAGTTCAAGATGACGGTCAATCTACCTAGGTCTGGGGCTCCATGCAAGATCTCACTTCGTGGGGCATCAATGATCATGAGGAAGGTGAAGGATCAGCGCAGAACTACACAGCAGGACCTGGTCAATGACCTGAAGAGAGCTGGGACCACAGTCTCAAAGAAAACATTAGTAACGTTATGGATTAAAATCCTGCAGCACACGCAAGGTCCCCCTGCTCAAGCCAGTGCATGTCCAGGCCCGTCTGAAGTTTGCCAATGACCATCTGGATGATCCAGAGGAGGAATGGGAGAAGGTCATGTGGTCTGATGAGACAAAATAGAGCTTTTTGGTCTAAATTCCACTCGCCTTGTTTGGAGGAAGAAGGATGAGTACAACCCCAAGAACACCATCCCAACTGTGAAGCATGGAGGTGGAAACATCATTCTTTGGGGCTGCTTTTCTGCAAAGGGGACAGGACAACTGCACCGTCTTGAGGGGAGGATGGATGGGGCCATGTATCACAATATCATGACCAACAACCTCCTTCTGTCAGTAAGAGCATTGAAGATGGGTCGTGGCTGGGTCTTCCAGCATGATAACAAGCCGAAACACACAGCCAGGGCAACTAAGGAGTGGCTACGCAAGAAGCATCTCAAGGTCCTGGAGTGGCCTAGTCAGTCTCCCGACCTGAACCCAATAGAAAATCTTTGAAGGGAGCTGAAAGTCCGTATTGCCCAGCGACAGCCCCGAAACCTGAAGGATCTGGAGAAGGTCTGTATGGAGGATTGTGCCAAAATCCCTGCTGCAGTGTGTGCCAACCTAGGCAAGAACTACAGAAAATGTATGATCTCTGTAATTGCAAACAAAGGTTTCTGTACCAAATATTTAAGTTCTGCTTTTCTGATGTATCTAATACTTATGTCATGCAATACAATGCAAATTAATTTTTTAAAAATCATACAATGTGATTTTCTGGATTTTTGTTTTAGATTCCGCCTCTCACAGTTAAAGAGTACCTATGATAAAAATGACAGACCTCTACATGCTTTGTAAGTAGGAAAACCTGCAAAATTGGCAGTGTATCAAATACTTGTTCTCCCCACTGTACCCAGTGAAGTGACTGGCCTCAGGTGACACCCAGAGATAAAACAAATGCTCCTACATCAGTTGTATCTGTTTATCTGCAGTCTTCTCTTTTCTACTTCCGTACTGAACTATAAGCTTGTCTGAGAGAACAAGGGGCGGAGAGCTGAAGTTACACCCTGCAGAGTTCAGTGAAGAGGGCTCTAAGAGAGCTGATTGGAGAGAAGGAACACTCCTCTTCACACAGCACACAGGAACAAAGCTTAGGCTGTTAATCAGCTGGAGATCCCTCCCCTGTCCTCTTTTTTTCTCTTCCTGTCAGAAAACGTGTCAGTAGTGATCAGGGCTTTTTTTCAGCGGGAACGCGGGGGGAACGCAGTTCCGGCACCTCCAGCACTGAATGTATATAATAACATGGGGTGTGGGGTGTGCTAGAGGATCTATTGATGTTGGCTGCTGGGAGATCTATTGTCACTGGTGGGGATCTGATTTTGTGTGAGGGTCTATTGTTGCTGATGGGGAATCTATTGTTGCTGGGGGTTATTGTGTTGCTGGAAGGGATCTACTGTTGAGGTCTATTTTTACTGGCTGCTGGCTATTGATGCTGGCTGCTGGGAGATCTGTTGTTGCTGCTGGGGGGGAGCTAATGTTACTTGGGTGGATATTTTGTTACTGGGTGTTATATTTTGTTGTGGGTAGTTGTTGTTGGGATGGAGTCCATTGTTGCTGGGGGGGGGTCTATTGTTGTGTGTGGATCTATTGTTGGCATTCTATTGTTGCTGACTGCAGGGGATCTATTTTACTGCTTTTCTTTTTATCATCAACATGTTCCATACAAATGATTTAGCACCACAAAATGATACTTGATTCTGTATTCTCTAAAAGGGGCAGTACTGGTAGGTGGGTAGGGGGTGGAATCAAGGGACGGTGGTCAGAGGTGGGTAGGGAGCAGAGACAAGGGGTGACTCAGACGGGGGGAGTTCCTGCACCTATTCTCCGAGAAAAAAGGCCCTGGTAGTGATTAATGCTGATAGCAGAGGAACAAAGCACCAGACAGAAATGACACTTAGTGCCTTTAATTCACACAAGTACACACTAGAGGGATTTGCCTCGTTCATATTATATGTCAGTGGTTTACAACCACTTTAAGGCAAGAGTGAGGCTTGTACTGGAATCTGCTTACTTTGTTTTTGGACTAGAGGCTACTGATCTAATCTGGTTATTAATCAGAACTATATTTCTATCATTTTGAGCTAGCCCCAACTAATCTGCTATCCAGATTCATCTAGAGCAGAGGTCTCCAAACTTCAAACTTTGGGACAAATTCAGACAGCTG
The DNA here is from genome assembly GCA_037952925.1 of Lithobates clamitans. Classification (NCBI taxonomy): domain Eukaryota; kingdom Metazoa; phylum Chordata; class Amphibia; order Anura; family Ranidae; genus Lithobates; species Lithobates clamitans. The sequence goes on from JBBGZY010000188.1 coordinate 514,625, forward strand.
CAAAATTTTTTATAGCCCTCTGATGTAAGAGGGGACTCTGATGGGGATTCCAATGTATAGGGACTCTGATGTAAGGTTGGGGGGGCTTGAGTTTATTTGGGATTTCTTTGCTTTGTTTTAATGAAATTTTGTCCTGTCCAATGCTAAAAAAAAAACATGCATTAAAAACGTTTCATTCATTTAAATTTAATGTGCCTATTTCTAAAATGTATTTTCTCTTTCGTTCTTTAACGGACACAGCCTCATCATATTTTTGACCATAGGGTTATACTCCCCCCTACAGGAGTAAGGTTCTAGGCATTAAAAAGAAGCTGAGCACCGCCTATGGGCAATCCCAGCTGGTAGTAAATCCCCTCCCTGCTATAGGCAGCTCAGACAGCGCACACTGCTAGGGTGATTGGTATCTCTTGGGTTTTTTCCAACATCAGGCATCTGTGTCTCAAACTACCTGGTTGTCTGTGTATTTTTTTGCCATGTTTTACAATGTTGATGTTTGGCTATCCTCTGAGGCGTGTTTCAGCCGCAAGGTTTTGCTGACCACTGTTTGTATTTTTTGTTAATCTTCTAGGGGGTTCTTGGTGGTTGTTGCAGGTTCTTCCTTATTTCCCAGCTCTGTTTTGGGACGTCCCTATGGTCAAGAATATGAAGAGGCCATCAAGGAACAAAAGAGAAAGAAGGATTCCTTGCAAGTTTGGGGCTGCACTTCTGCAAATGGAGTTGGAGAGTTAGTCAGGATCAATGGGGTACTCAATCCTGAGAAATACAAGCAGATTCGTGTCCATCATGCCATACCATCAGGAAGGCGTGTGATTGGCCCCAAATTAATTCTGCAGCAGCACATGGACCCAAAACATGCAGCCAATGTCATTAAGAATTATCTTCAGTGTAAAAAAGAACAAGGAGTCCTGGAAGTGATGGTTTGGTCCTCACAGAGCCCTGATCTTAACTTCATTGAGTCTGTTTGGGATTACATGAAGAGACAGAAGGATATGAGGCAGCCTCAAACCACAGAAGATCTGTGGTTAATTCTCCAAGATGTTTGGAACAACCTACCTGCCGAGTTCCTTCAAAAACTGTGTGCAAGTGTAAGAATTGAAGATTTGATGCTGTTCTGAAGGCAAAGGTTGGTCACACCAAATATTGGTTTGTATTGGATTTCTTTTCTGTTCATTTAATATCCATTTTGTTAATTGATACAAATAAACTATTAAAGCTTCTATTTCTGATCCGCGTGGGAGGCAGCTTCTATGGTTCTTGAGGCAGAGCATTAAAAAGAAGCTGAGCACCGCCTATGGGCAATCCCAGCTGGTAGTAAATCCCCTCCCTGCTATAGGCAGCTCAGTTTTTTCTACTTGGTGTAGGAGTAGGGACCTAGCTCCCTATTGGGACCTCTGATTGCATAACCTTTTTCCCTGTTTTACCTTTTCCTGGGCTTTTTCTGCAGAGATCTTCAATTAGCAGCTAGTCTGGGTGACTCCACTGAGCATGTGCAGATCTTTAGTTCTGCGATGGGCTGGCTGCATCAAGGCCCATCCTGCACTGGGGGGGAGCCAGCGAGTTAAATGTCTCGCAGGGACACGTATCGCTGGGTGCCCAAGTCTGTGTCACAATGTTACCCTTGTCGACAGGCCCCCCACTTCGGTGGAGAGGAGGATCTGTCTGAGGAGCCTTACCTGCATGCTCAGGCAGGCAGACCAGCTAAGAGACTGGGAGTTGCCTGACCTTGTGCTTCCCATCATGTTGACGGCATGTAATTTTACCTCTCAGAAGCTTTCCTATCGAACTTGGAAGGTGTACATTTCGTGGTGTGAGGCTGCACATTTGTACCTGTGTGCTTTCTTGGTGTTTTGTCTTTCTCCTTCTGAACATGAATCAGAAATTGGCATTGAGTTCCAATAAAGACCAGGTCTCTGCTCTTGTGATTTTCCTTACAACCCTTGGGCCATGTACACTTTGGTTCGGGTCTTCATCAAAGGGGTTTGATTTGTGGCTCCTCCTATGCGATCTCTGTTGCCGCCGTGGGACCTGGCTCTTCTGGTTCATCAGAAGTCTCCCTTTGAGAACATCAGGTATTTCCTTTCGCTTTCTATCTTTCCTTTTTTAATTTGGGTTATCACTCCAACACGCCATGGGATGGAGCTGGTGGCTTTGTTCTGTGGGGCTCCTTATTTGGTTTTACTCAGGGATGAGGTGGTTCTTCTTCTATATCCCTCCATGCCTTCAAAGGTGGTGTCAGGTACCTGGTAGTTGAGCCTGACTGGTAGAAGGAGACCTCTCTTAAACGCTGGTTCAGGAGCCGCTGGAAGTGGGAACAGTGGTCTCCTGAGCGCAGTGGGTAGGAGGGCCTGATGCAGGTTCCAGCAGAAGCAGATACCGGAACTGGAAGTATGTCCCTCAGGGATGGCTGAGCTGTGGATGCAGGTAAGCTGGTGCAGGCCGGGAGGCAGGCAGACAGATGCGAAGACAGCAGCTGGATGCAAACAAGCAGGCTGAGAGCAGCGTCACAGGACACAGGCAAGCAAGGTCAGACAGTCCATTTTGGCAGGAGATCAGGCAGGTATAAACAGGAGGGATGATCCAAGGATAGTCAGGCAGGCAGGAGTTCGGCAACAGCTAACAGAATAAGCAAGGTCAGGCAAGCCGGGTCGGATAGGAGATTGGAGAATGGTCAGACGTAGCCGGGTCACTAGCAAAATAACAGACAGGCAGATACAGGAACTTCAGGTGCAGAGCTGCAGACGAACAGCACCTGACATGAGCACCTGTCATTCTTTTAAAGGGACCTTGGCGCCAAAACAGCGCTAGCACGAACGGGCGCGCACGCGTACCCGCGAACGCGCGAACGCACGTACGGGCACACGCGGGAGCGCTCCAGCGCCCCCTGGAGGGGAATTGAGCTGAATTGTCCTAGAAAGACTCCTCCTGCACCTGCGTGCACGCAGATTCGCCCGACGGCTACTGACATGCCCCTGACATTGCCCCCTCCCAACGGGCAGCCTCCGGATGCCCAGATAACACTTCTTTTCAGGATGGGCAGAGAAATAGGCATGAATCAAACGTTTGACATGAATATTACAGTCAGGTTCCCATGAGTTGTTTTCCGGACCATACCCCCTCCACTTAATTAAAAACTGTACTTGCCCAGACCTCTTTCTGCAGTCAAGGATGGCTTCCACTTCATACTCCTCATTACCGTCCACCAGAACTGGTTCAGGGACCCTGGTGCCCCTATCAGGAAAAGGATCATCTACGGCAGGCTTCAAGAGTGACACGTGAAACACAGGGTGTATCTTAAGTGAGTCAGGTAAGCATAATTCATAAGACACCTCGTTAATTTTCCTTTTCACAGGGAAAGGCCCAATAAATTTAGGGGCAAGCTTCTTGGAAGGACATGTCAATCTAATATTATTGGTAGACAGCCATACCTTGTCGCCAAGCTGAAGGTTTAGATCTCCTCTTCTTTTCTAAACAAAGAACCTCTTATTGTCCGCTTGCGCCTTGGATACCGCTTCCTGCAAGATCCGGTTATTATGACTGAGGAACTGCACTGTGTTCTGGACCGCTGGAACTGAGGATTCTGAAAGAAAATCTGGTAAAAAAGATACATGAAACCCATAATTGGCAAAGAAAGGGGATTGACCGGTGGCAGAGTGACTGGCATTATTGTAAGCGAATTCCACTAAGGGCAGCAAGGACACCCAATCATCTTGCACAAAAGATGTAAAATACCTAATGTATTGCTCCAGAGTCTGATTTGTCCTTTCAGTTTGCCCATTTGTTTGGGGATGGTATGCTGAGGACAGAGCTAGTTCAATTTTCAGATTTTCACAAAGAGCTCTCCAAAAGCGTGAAGTAAACTGTACCCCCCTATCGGACACTATATTTGCGGGGATTCCGTGTAACCTGACAATTTCCTTAATGAACACACGGGCCGTCTCCACGGCAGAAGGTGTTCCTTTTAGGGGCACAAAGTGGGCCATTTTGGATAGCTGGTCAACGACCACAAGGATCGCTGAACATCCCTCAGAACATGGCAATTCAACTATAAAGTCCATTGCTATCATCCTCCAGGGCCTATCTGGTATAGGCAATGGTCTTAGTAGTCCCCAAGCTCTGTTCCTGGGAGTTTTATTCTGGATGCAGACAGAACAGGAGTTGACATATTTTCTGCAAAATTCCTTCAGGTTAGGCCACCAAAAGGTGCGCTGCACCAGCTCAAGGGTCTTACGGACCCCAAAATGTCCTGCAAGTGGATGATCATGCAAAAGTGTCAGCACCTTGACTCGGGCGTTCTCTGGTACAAAAATTTGACTTCCCCTCCATAATAGTCCATCTCGAGATGTTAAAGAGGACCCCTGGAGACTTGAAGGTTCTGGGGATGCTTCTCTGATCGTGGACAGAAGATCTGTTTGAAGGAGAAGGAAACTATTTGCCGGTAGAATAGTGTCAGGTACAGAAAAGTCCTTAGGATTATCAAACATGCGCGACAGTGCGTCTGGCTTTACATTTTTGGATCCCGGCCGGTAGGTGATATGGAAACAAAACCATGTAAAGAATAGAGCCCAACGGGCCTGTCTGGGTTTTAGTCTTTTAGCAGATCTTAAATATTCCAGATTCTTGTGATCCGTATAAATCAGTACTGGGTGGACTGCGCCTTCAAACAAATACCTCCATTCCTCCAAAGCTGTCTTGATAGCAAGTAGCTCCCGGTCCCCCACATCGTAGTTCCGCTCAGCCGGTGAAAGTTTCCTAGAAAAGAACCCTACAGGATGCATCAGGTCCTTGTTGCCTTGCCGTTGGGAAATAATAGCACCTACAGCTACTTCGGAAGCATCAACCTCCAGGATAAAGGGCAAAGATGGGTCAGGATGGCTAAGAATCGGAGCTGACGTGAAACGTCTCTTTAACTCTTCAAAGGCCCCCTGGGCTTCCGGGTTCCAGTGGAAACGAAGATTCTGCTTAGTTAGCTGTGTGATGGGGGAGATGATGGCAGAGAACCCCCTGATAAACTTCCTATAAAAGTTTGCAAACCCAATGAAGCGTTGTACGCCCTTCTTGTCCATGGGTGCTGGCCATTCTAACACAGCAGACACCTTCTGAGGATCCATTTTGATGCCGGTTGGGGAGATCACTAACCCCAGGAACTGAATCTCCTCTTGTTCAAATTCGCACTTCTCCGCCTTAGCATACAATCTGTGCAGGCGGAGTCGGGCCAGGACTTTATGGACATGTTCCCTATGTTGCTCGAGTGAACTGGAGAAAATTAGAATATCGTCCAAGTAGACAATTAGAAAGATGTCCACGAAATCTTTAAACACATCATTGACCAGATGCTGAAACGTGGCAGGAGCATTGCAAAGGCCGAAGGGCATGACTAGGTATTCATAGTGTCCGAAACGGGTCCGGAAGGCCGTCTCCCATTCATTCCCGGCCCGAATGCAGACCAGATTGTAGGCCCCTCTCAGATCTAATTTGGTAAAGATGATGGCAGACCTTAATTTTTGGAACAGTTCAGGTATTAGGGGCAACGGATAACGGTTTTTGACCGTAACTTTGTTTAGCTCCCGATAGTCCATACAAGGGCAAAGCGTTTGATCTTTTTTGGAGACGAAAAATATTCCTGCACCAGCTGGTGAAGTGGACTGTCGGATGAAGCCTTTTTCAAGATTTTCGTTTATGTAAACCTTAAGTGCCTCTTGTTCTTTTTCAGATAGCGGAAAGATGCGCCCAAAAGGAATCTCAGCTCCAGGAAGCAACTCAATTGGACAGTCATAGGGACGATGGGGTGGCAGAGAGTCTGCTCCCTTCTTGCTGAACACATCTGCAAATTCCTGATAGACCTCTGGTACGTCTTGAAGCAGATCTGGGTCAATGTCCATACAAATAAGGTAGCAGCAGAATTAACGGGTTCAGGTAGACAATGTCTTTGGCAATAGGGTGACTGAAACTTGATCTCGCCCGTGGCCCAGTTAACAAGAGGATTGTGGGCTTGAAGCCAGTGCATACCCAAAATGATTGGGAAAAGTGGTGATGAAATAACGTCCAGGACTAGGATTTCTTGGTGCTGAGATGAGCAGGTAGCAGACAGAGGAAGGGTTTCTTGAGAGACCTGTCCAGATCTTATATGGGACCCATCGGCCAGAAAAATTGAAAGTCTGTGTGTTTTATTCTTTAAAGGAAGATCTTGTTGGGTAGCAAAAACAGAGTCAACAAAGCAGCTACATGCCCCGGAATCAACAATGGCGTTGACTTGAATTGTTCTTCCCTGGAGCTGTAATGAGAGAGGGAGAACAAGTTGAGTGGCATTGGCCGTTAAAGCGGATAAACTGGTTGGAGTTGAAGAAAAACACTTACAGATCTTTACTGGGCAGTTGTTCACATAGTGGCCCGTCCCGCCACAATAGAGACAAAGATTCAATTGGCACCTGCGTGCCCGTTCTTCAGGGGTCAGAGTAGTACGCATAAGTCCCAGTTGCATAGGTTCAGGAGCATCAGTTGTTTGGTTGACTGGACTTGGGCCGGCAGGAGGTAGATACCGGGAGGCAGGCAGCGGGGCTCTTGCAGTCATCCACATAGGCCGCGTTTGTTGAGAAGATCGTTCAGACCGGCGCTCACGAAGGCGTCGGTCAATTTGGATAGTAATAGCAATGAGCTCCTCCAAGGTGTCAGGCATTCCTACCCGGGCAAGTTCATCCTTAAGACCCTCAGATAGCCCCATGCGGAACTGGTGGCGTAGGGCTGCGTTGTTCCATTGAGTGTCCGCGCTCCAGCGTCGAAAGTCCATAACATAGTCCTCGGCCGGCCTACGGCCTTGCTGGAGCGCGAACAGAGCTGCCTCAGCGGTGGCAGCCCGCTGAGGGTCCTCATATAGCTGGGCCATGGCTTCAAAAAAGGCGGGTAAAGACTGAATCTCTATGGCGTTGGTTTCAAGCAGGCGGTGGGCCCAGGTCTGGGGTTCCCCCTGGAGGAGGGATATGACAAATCCCACTTTGGTGGCTTCCAAGGAAAAAGTCCGTGGCTGTAAGCCGAAGTAAAGTTGACAAGCGCTGCGGAAAGCCAAAAACTTGGTTCGGTCACCAGAAAACTTTTCAGGAACAGGGACTCTTGGTTCCGGTGGAAGCATGACCACAGAGGGTGGTGCAGCAGCCTGTACTGGAGCGGCTGCGGGAGCAGGAGCCACACCACCGGGACCACTGAGGTTTAACACTTGACCCTCCAGTCTGTTGTAACTGTCCTGTAAAGTCTTTACTGCTTGGGTGAGGGCTGCTAAGTGCGTACAGATGTCCTTGATGGAAGAGGTCTCTCCTGCAGGCTCAGTCATGGCTGTTCGTACTGTTAGGTACCTGGTAGTTGAGCCTGACTGGTAGAAGGAGACCTCTCTTAAACGCTGGTTCAGGAGCCGCTGGAAGTGGGAACAGTGGTCTCCTGAGCGCAGTGGGTAGGAGGGCCTGATGCAGGTTCCAGCAGAAGCAGATACCGGAACTGGAAGGATGTCCCTCAGGGATGGCTGAGCTGCGGATGCAGGTAAGTTGGTGCAGGCCAGGAGGCAGGCAGACAGATGCGAAGACAGCAGCTGGATGCAAACAAGCAGGCTGAGATCAGCGTCACAGGACACAGGCAAGCAAGATCAGACAGTCCGTTTTGGCAGGAGATCAGGCAGGTATAAACAGGAGGGATGATCCAAGGATAGTCAGGCAGGCAGGAGTTCGGCAACAGGTAACAAAATAAGCAAGGTCAGGCAAGCCGGGTCGGATAGGAGACTGGAGAATGGTCAGACGTAGCCGGGTCACTAGCAAAATAACAGACAGGCAGATACAGGAACTTCAGGGGCAGAGCTGCAGATGAACAGCACCTGACATGAGCACCTGTCATTCTTTTAAAGGGACCTTGGCGCCAAAACAGCGCTAGCGCGAACGGGCGCGCGCACGTACCCGCGAACGCGCGTACGGGCACACGCGGGAGCGCTCCGGCGCCCCCTGGAGGGGAATTGAGCTGAATTGTCCTAGAAAGACTTCTCGTGCACCTGCGTGCACGCAGATTCGCCCGACGGCTACTGACATGCCCCTGACAGGTGGTGTCCACTTTTCACCTGAATGCGGACATTGTTCTGCCTTCCATGTGTATGCACTGTTTCAGATCCTGAGGAGGTCGCACTGCACTACCAGAGGTCGGAGTCTCGTTTTGCGATTGCAGATGGCCCCTGATAGGGCCTGATTATCTCCTCTGCCTCATTTTCTCATTGGATCAGGCAGACAGTTGTTCAGTTTTCACCATTACCATTAAGGGTCGGGCCCTTCCCCGCCACAGCGCACACTGCTAGGGTGATTGGTATCTCTTGGGTTTTTTCCAACATCAGGCATCTGTGTCTCAAACTTGCAGGCGGCTACCTGGTTGCCTGTGTATTTTTTTGCCATGTTTTACAATGTTGATGTTTGACTATCCTCTGAGGCGTGTTTCGGCCGCAAGGTTTTGCTGACCACTGTTTGTATTTTTTGTTAATCTTCTTGGGTTCTTGGTGGTTGTTGCAGGTTCTTCCTTATTTCCCAGCTCTGTTTTGGGACGTCCCTTTGGTCAAGATTATGAAGAGGCCATCAAGGAACAAAAGAGAAAGAAGGATTCCTTGCAAGTTTGGGGCTGCACTTCTGCAAATGGAGTTGGAGAGTTAGTCAGGATCAATGGGGTACTCAATCCTGAGAAATACAAGCAGATTCCTGTCCATCATGCCATACCATCAGGAAGGCGTGTGATTGGCCCCAAATTAATTCTGCAGCAGCGCATGGACCCAAAACATGCAGAAAATGTCATTAAGAATTATCTTCAGTGTAAAAAAGAACAAGGAGTCCTGGAAGTGATGGTTTGGTCCCCACAGAGCCCTGATCTTAACTTCATTGAGTCTGTTTGGGATTACATGAAGAGACAGAAGGATTTGAGGCAGCCTCAAACCACAGAAGATCTGTGGTTAATTCTCCAAGATGTTTGGAACAACCTACCTGCCGAGTTCCTTCAAAAACTGTGTGCAAGTGTAAGAATTGAAGATTTGATGCTGTTCTGAAGGCAAAGGTTGGTCACACCAAATATTGGTTTGTATTGGATTTCTTTTCTGTTCATTTAATATCCATTTTGTTAATTGATACAAATAAACTATTAAAACTTCTATTTCTGATCCGCGTGGGAGGCAGCTTCTATGGTTCTTGAGGCAGAGCCCAGGGAGCCTGAGTGGAGCGAAGCACTGTCCTAGAGATCTCAGGAAGTTTATGCACTGAGAAGGAGATTTGACAGTGGGTTAGAGCTCTAATGTAAGAGGGGAGGGGTGCTGCGCTAACCAGAAAAATGCTGTAAATCTCCGTATGTGGTCAATTCATATATGCTGAATACCCATAACACATAAAATCACATAATAAACAAATCGCATAAATTTGTGTTGACACTAAAAAACTATTAAAAACTATTGAAATCGTGATAATCAACATCATGTGTTAGTGAAAAGAAATGTGTAAAGACATCTATATGTGAAAATCTTTAAAATACATTAAATACATATAAAAAATATGAGTAAAAATCTAAAACGTGTCCTAATCGATTGTGCAAAACATATAGAGTGCCAGTGCTTTAAGGTGATCTGGATATCTCCATTCAGACATCAATCCAAAACAATATATAAATAATAAATGGTATAAATCAATATAGTAAAATGTCCCGACAATGGTGATTTTAGAATACTGTGTTAGTCTGCAAAAAAATTATAACATGCCAGTAAGTGCAGTAAACTTAAAGTGCCAGTGTAAAAGTCATTTAAAGTGCATAAACAGGTTCTTGGTGTTTCAATCAAACAACAGTGGGGTGTCTGGGATGCAATTCACTCTGTGTCCTCTTCGTGCATACAACACTAATGTAAGCAGTGGCCCCTTACCTAGCGGTGCTAGGTCAACTGCAAAAATTGTAGCTAAACCGCCAGGTCCTGAGCCTCAATCGCGTCCCTATATCCACGCTTGCCGGTGTTGAATAATCCTAATGGCAACTGGTTACAAGTGGCTATGGTCCTAGCTGGGGTCCTGGACCAGCGTGGGTCCTAGCTCAGCCTCCACATCTCAGGTGTATATATACAGGAATCTTTTGCTATTCTGAAGTAATCCCTGTATGTTCCCTTGAGCATCAGTGATGAGTTAGAGCTCTAGCCCCAGGACAGAGTGCCTACATCATGGATGTGGAAGTTGAGTACGACCTGGACCAAATCAGGGTACTGTTGGAGTGGCAGGAAGAGATACCTGTGTGCTTTCAGGAAGAAGAGGTACACCTAGCTGAAGGGGTTACTGCCAGGGTGATCCCACTGAAAGTGGGGGGAGAGACTGTGGAGAGGCAGCCTTCACCAAGGGCCCAGGACAGGGGCTTAGGATTGGTTGGGACAGACACCCCTGGAGCCGGTGCCCCCCCTTGTTTCCTTCTATACTGATATGAGCTGGCTAGTTGATAGCTTATTGAAGAATGGATCTGGGAGTGCAAATCAGAGTTACCGAAAATGAGTTTGAGACCTGGATGAGTCAGGCCTTTCAAGCTATGGAGGAATGGAGTGTTCCTGAGGCTGTGAAACATCAGCGGCTCAGTGAGAGTCTTCGAGGCCCTGCTGCCAATGTAATCCGTAACTTGAGAATGGGAACGAGAACCTGTATTGCTATGGACTACATAGCAGCTTTGTATGCTGTATGCTGTGTTTGGAAGTGGAAACAACGGCAGGCCTGATGTACACATTCAATCACACTCATCAACAGACGGGAGGGTCCTCGAGTAGACAGAATGTTACACAGATTATCCTTTAAAAAGGGCATCGATATTGTCTTAAAGTTACTACTAAAGAGAATCAAGGTGGTACCCATGTATCCTGAATTGAAAAGAGAAGTACGGGAAGAAGAAGCTCTACTGGAGGAAAAGGAATTAGAGAATTGAGCTCTATTGCTACTAAACATTTTTTGCCCGAACTGTCCATTTTGAAGCCGGTTTCTCAGATGAGGACAGTGAAACCGAGTCATAGCAGGCTGGGCTGGCAGTCCCTGGTACTAACAAGCCGGTTGCTGAACTCAGACCAGCTGAGCTGATGACCCAGAAAGCCCAAGCCCAAACTCAGATGTATAATGCTCTAATGCGAGTAATGGAAACCCAAGAAAAGGTCCAAGAACAAGGATTTCATCAAGGGGGATCAAAGCTTTCCTGAGTGCGAGAGAAGAAATGTTATAGTTGTGGGGAAATTGGACACTTCCGGACTGAGTTCCCCCAGGCTAGAATCGGTCCATGATTACTCACTCAAGTTCTAAAAGCCTTACAGAAGCTGCTTTTCCAAAAGCTGGCGGAAAACTCCAAGGGACCTCAGTGAAGGAGCTAGTTGAGAGTCCCAAGGGAAAACTGTGCTCCAAAGCTAAGAAAAAAAACCAGAAGTTGTCTACTACCCTCCCCCCCTGCCTGTTAAAAGAAAAACTGGACCCCTAGGGAAGGAAAGACAGACGTGGGAAATCAATGCACACCTTTCTGATCGAGTTATTAACCCGACTCCACCACACTCAAAGAAGCTGATTAGGACCCAGACTATAGAGTCACCAGCTATAAATCTGCCAGAAAACTTGGTAGGACCTTCTCCGATAGTCCTGATACAAGTGGAAGGTATCTATACTCAAGCTTTGCTGGATACGGCGGGAGCTCAAGTGACTTTGCTGTATGGGGATGTCTACAATAATTACTTAAAGCACATCCCTTTGTGTAAACTCGAAGAGTTAGAGATTTGTGGGATAGGTACCCAAAAGTGCCCATATGACGGGTATATCCCTATCAAGATAACCTTTGATACTTCCTTGGCGGGGAAAGCGGAAATTTTTTACACTTTGGCCGTTGTTTGTCCTCGACCTCCTGGGGCAGGCCGCAATTCTCTGCTCATACGCACCAACACCAATCTGGTGAGGAGATTACTCACCCCATTGGCCTTGGAAGGTGCTCCAGTAGGGAAGATCCATCCTCAGTTGTGGCAAGCTTTTCAGCGTGTGCTGCAGGAAAAGAAGGTCCCTGCAGAAGGAGTAGGAAGACTATGGTGGTTGCATACACAAGAAAAGATGTTGCAGCCTGGTGAAAGAAACTGCATGAATAGAGTGATATTATCAGATACCCATGCATCCGGAGGAACGAGAGAAGACAGCCTTTATCAGTCCTCTAGGATTCTTTAAATTCGACCGCATGCCACAGGGGTTAACTGGGGCCTCCGCCACCTTCCAGAGACTGATGGAGAACACGGTGGGTGACATGAACTTGGTAGAAGTGCTAGTGTATCTGGATGACATCATCGTGTTTGGAAAAACATTGGAGGAGCATGAAGCTCGATTGGAGAAAGTCTTTCAATGGCTACACACAAAGAGGCTGAAGTTGTCGTTAAAGAAGTGTCAATTCTATCAGACCTCAGTCATGTAGTTTCATATGAGGGAGTAGCCACTGACCCTCTTAAGTTGGAGGCTGTTACCTCCAGGCCTTGCCCAACCACCATCACTGAATTAAGGTAGTTTTTAGGTTTCTTCTCCTACTATTGAACATTTTCAAATAATTTTTTGCAGATTGCCAAGCCTCTGAATGATTTGTTGCAGAAGCAGACAGAAGGGGACCTGCAGAAGGCTCACCCTGGAGATCCTAGGAAAGCCCAGGAGTCTATTCAAGAACAATGGACCGGGAGGTGTGAAAGGGCCTTTGAACGACTCAAGGGGAGCCTTATTGAAGCGCCTTTGTTGGCCTATGCTGATCCTTCCAAACCTTATGAATTACATGTGAATGCTAGCAGAGATGGCCTAGGGGGAGTGTTATATCAGGAGACGGAAGGGAAGCTTCATCCAGTGGCTTATGTGAGCCACAGCCTCACTCCCCCTGAGAAGAATTATCAGGTACACAAATTAGAGTTCCTGGCCCTCAAGTGGGCTGTAGTAGACAAGCTACATGATTACATATATGGGGCCACATTTGTGGTGAAAACAGATAACAACCCTCTGACTTACTTGCTGTCCACTGCCAAGCTGGATGCCACTGGACATCAGTGGGTAGTGGCTTTGTCTTAGTTCCGGTTCAGTTTGAAGTATCGGCCAGGGGTAGAAATCCGAGATGCTGATGCACTTTCCTGAAGATCTCACACTATGGATACTGGTCAGAAGAACTGGGTCCATTTGCCCTTTGAGGGCGTACTAGCTGTATGCCAAGGAGTAGAGCACAGACATAGAGGGGTGACAGGGGCCGAAGACGTGGGGGTCACCCCCACCGGAGTATCAAGATACTACTGTGATTTAACACAGGTGCGTAGTCAAGAAATGCCTCAGTTAACCAAAGAAGACATTAGGAGAGATCAACATGAATATTGGGTAGCCTCCACCACCAGGGAGCAGAGAAACAGGAAAAACTTTGAACACAAAGTAAGGGTTCAGGACCTGCAACCTAGAGATCGGATGCTATTGCGCAACCTAGGAGTGCCCGGAAAGCATAAGCTGGCTGATCAATGGTGCTCCCAGCCTTATATTATCTGTAGACACTTACCTGGACTTCCAGTGTATCAGATCCACCCTGAAGGAAGGACTGAACCCTTGAAAACTTGGCACCAAAATCATTTGCTGCCTATATCCGAGGCTGCCCGAGTGCTTACACCCTCGGCGGCTGGCGATAGGACGCCTGCTAAGCAGTCGGCGGATGCTGTTTCAGATGCCGGGGGTGGTCCCTAGGGACTTGTTGTTGTCTGGTTTACGGGACTTGGTCCAGTAGTTTGAGCCAGGCGATGGAGCCAGAGCATCCCCAGTGGTGGTGTGGGCGCCGCCGCAGGGAGGAGAGGTGAGTACAGCTGTTCTCCCCCCCCTTGCCTGCCTGCGGAACGCATGATTCACGCGGGTTTCCGTCGGCATCTGCTGCGGGGGAGGTTCAAGGGGGGTTACTGGCCCCGTGATCCCAGCTACTGCTTCTGCGGCAGACAAACAGGAGAAGGTGGGGGACAAAAAGGTGGATTCTGTTTGTTTGGCTGACTCCACAAAGTGCGAGGTCTACGTTTGTTTCGAGGGTCCCCTGGGTGCCCATCTCAAATCGGAGGTTAAGGAAGAAATTTAGAAGGGTGAGTATATGGAGATCTTCACGTTACTGCCACTGGAAAAATTCAATAAACCGCTTTACCACCTCGGTGCCTCGTCCTCACCCTGTACAGGTTGAGAACCAGGAGGAGTATGAAGTACAGGCCATTGTTGACTCCCGTAGGTTCTGTGGGCGCATACAGTACCTGGTGCATTGGAAAGGGTACAGTCCAGGGGAACGCTCTTAGGTCTCATCCTCGGACGTACACGCCCCTGTTCTCCTCTTTAATTTCCATAGATGTTTTCCCCTCAAGCCTGGTGGTCCTCTGATGGGGAGGGGTCATTGAGGAGGGGGTACTGTCAGGGCTGGGCTCAGCTCTTCCTTCTCAAAGCTGTCTGCTAATTGCCAGCTCCTATCTCTCCTCAGTGACTCACCTGTTGATGATATCCTGCTCATCAGTCCTGCCTACTTAAGCCGTCCAGTCCAGATGATCTCTGCCTTCCCCTTGGTCACATCTCTAGAAACGCTCTCCTGTGTTCCTGTTAAAGACTTGCTTGGCTGACATTCCTTCTTGCTCCAGATCCTGCTTGCTGTTCTACTACGTTCATCTCTAACTCCCTGATGTTTTGGCTTGTCTGACTATCCGTTCCGGTTTCTGAACTCTGGCTATGTTTTGACTACGTTTACTCTGTTTACCTTTTTTTATTATTATTAAACAAGTGTGATTTAACTGTACTTCTGTCTCAATCTGATTCATGGTTTCTGTCAAATGGTAGAATAATCCGGGTATACATTGCTCTCTGAACAATGCAGAATAAGGATTCACGCCAATGGTAAAAAACGGGAGTGTTTATGTGTGTTTGTTGGACAGCGTTCATGATTTCTTAGGCCAACACATGTAGCTTTCTTTGTCTAACTGAAGAGCACAGATTACAGGGACAGAGGGCGGAAAATCATGCACACTGCCCCTGCACAGACATGCCCATATACTCCCCTAGTCATTGTTCATTGGTAGACATTTGTATAACTCCTTCTGTTTGAAGGAATGTCTGGGCTTAATTGGCCGATTGTGAAGCCACCAGGCTCTATTGTCATCGCTATTATAAATAAACAAAGCAGGGGCTATTCAGACAAGTCTGTCTGTGGAGCCAAGCAGGGCCGGACTGGCGTACCGGGATACCGGGAAATATCCCGGTAGGCTGGCTGCCCAAAGTACCGCTGGGGCCGCTCACTGCCTGTGTCAGGCTGTCAGCAATCTAAAGAGCAGCAGCGGCGGCCGCCGCTGCCGCACTATGCAGTGGTTATGGCTGTCACTGGTCACTCACTGTCTGTGTCTCCGGGGCCGCTCACTGCCTGTGTCACTGTCAGCAATCTAAAGAGCAGCAGCGGCCCCGGCTGCTGCACTATGCAATGGCTGCCTCCTGTGTCACTGGGGTCACTCACTGACAGTCTGACACTCAGTCTGTGTCTCCTCCGTTCGGGCGCCGCCCACCACACTCGTCATGCCTCTGTCTGTGTGCCTGAGGGGGAGGAGCAGGAGAACGCCGTGCTGCTTCATTTTTGTTTTCATGACTTGTGCAGTGCGGCGCCAGCACCGCCCACTATCTGCACAAGGAGATATATGAATGGGGGCTGCGCTGCTGCACCCCCCTCTCTTCTCTCTCTCCTCCCCCTCCCCCCCCTCCTCTCTCTCTCTCTCTCTCCCCTCTCTCCCCCCCCCCTCTCTCTCTCTCTCTCTCTCTCTCTCTCTCTCTCTCTCTCTCTCTCTCTCCCCCCTCCTCTCCCCCCCTCTCCCCCCCTCCTCTCTATCTCTCTCTCTCCCCTCCCCCCTCTCTCTCTCTCCCCCCCCCTCTCCCCCCCCTCTCCCCCCTCTCTCTCTCCCACTCTCCCCCCTCCCCCTTCTCTCTCTCTCCCCCTCCCTCCCCCCCCTCTCTCTCTCTCTCTCCCTCCCCCCCTCTCTCCCCCCCCCCTCTCTCTCTCTCTCTCCCCCCTCTCCCCCCTCTCTCCCCCCCTCCCCCCCCTCTCTCTCTCTCTCTCTCTCTCTCTCTCCCCTCCCCCTCTCTCTCTCTCTCCCCTCCCCCCTCTCCCCTCCCCCCTCTCTCTCTCTCCCCTCCCCCCTCTCTCTCTCCCCCCCTCTCTCTCTCCCCCCTCTCTCCCCCCCTCTCTCACTCTCTCTCCCCCCTCTCTCTCCCCCCCTCTCTCACTCTCCCACCCCCCTCTCTCTCTCCCCCTCTCTCTCCCCCCCTCTCTCTCTCCCCCCTCCCCCCTCTCTCTCTCCCCCCTCTCTCTCTCCCCCTCTCTCTCTCTCCCCCCTCTCCCCCCCCTCTCTCTCTCTCTCTCTCTCTCCCCACTCTCTCTCTCTCCCCCTCTCTCCCCCCTCTCTCTCTCTCCCCTCTCTTCCCCCTCTCTCCCCCCTCTCTCCCCCCTCTCTCCCTCTCTCTCTCCCTCCCTCTCCCCCTCCCTCTCTCTCCCTCTCTCCCCCCCTCTCTCTCTCCCCCACTCTCTCTCTCTCCCCCTCTCTCCCCCCTCTCTCTCTCTCTCTCCCTCCCTCTCCCCCTCCCTCTCTCTCCCTCTCTCCCCCCCCCTCTCTCCCTCTCCCCCTCTCTCCCCCCTCTCTCCCTCTCTCTCCCTCTCCCCCCTCCCCCCCTCCCTCCCCCCCCTCTCTCTCCCCCCTCTCTCTCTCCCCCCCCTCTCTCTCTCCCTCTCTCCCCCCTCCCTCTCTCTCCCTCTCTCCCCCCTCTCTCTCTCTCCCCCCTCTCTCTCTCTCCCCCCCCCTCTCTCTCTCTCTCTCCCCCATGTTTTGTTCAAGTGCCAGATTACCTTTGAAAAGCTGTATACCATCAAACGCTGCCACTGTGCCCATAGATTGCCAACACTGTGCCCTGCCCATCAAACGCAGCCACTGTACCCATAAATTGCTGCCACTGTGCCCCATCAATTGCAGCCACTGTACCCATCAATTGCAGCCACTGTACCATCAAACGCAGCCACTGTACCATCAAACGCAGCCACTGTACCCATCAATTGCAGCCACTGTACCCATCAATTGCAGCCACTGTACCCATCAATTGCAGCCACTGTGCCCATCAAATGCAGCCACTGTGCCATCAAACGCAGCCACTGTACCCATAAATTGCCACCACTGTGCCCATTAAACGCTGCCACTGTAGCATCAAACGCAGCCACTGTACCATTAAACGCAGCCACTGTACCCATAAATTGCCACCACTGTGCCCATCAAACACAGCCACTGTGCCCATCAAACACAGCCACTGTACCATCAAACGCAGCCACTGTACCCATAAATTGCCACCACTGTGCCCATTAAACGCTGACACTGTGCCCATCAAACGCAGCCACTGTACCCATCAATTGCAGCCACTGTGCCCATCAATTGCAGCCACTGTGCCCATCAAACGCAGCCACTGTGCCATCAAACGCAGCCACTGTACCCATAAATTGCCAACACTGTGCCCATTAAACGCTGCCACTGTACCATCAAACGCAGCCACTGTACCATCAAACGCTGCCACTGTGCCCATCAAACGCAGCCATTGTACCATTAAACGCAGCCACTGTACCCATAAATTGCCACCACTGTGCCCATTAAACGCTGACACTGTGCCCATCAAATGCAGCCACTGTACCCATAAATTGCTGCCACTGTGCCCCATCAAACGCAGCCACTGTACCCATCAATTGCAGCCACTGTGCCCGTTAAACTCTGCCACTGTACCATCAAACGCAGCCACTGTACCATCAAACGCAGCCACTGTACCCATAAATTGCCACCACTGTGCCCATTAAACGCTGCCACTGTGCCCATCAAACGCAGCCACTGTACCATCAAAGGCAGCCACTGTACCCATAAATTGCCACCACTGTGCCCATTAAACGCTGCCACTGTACCATCAAACGCAGCCACTGTACCATCAAACGAAGCCACTGTACCCATAAATTGCCACCACTGTGCCCATTAAACGCTGCCACTGTACCATCAAACGCAGCCACTTTACCATCAAACGCAGCCACTGTACCCATAAATTGCCACCACTGTGCCCATTAAACGCTGCCACTGTACCATCAAACGCAGCCACTGTACCATCAAACGCAGCCACTGTACCCATCAATTGCAGCCACTGTGCCCATCAAACGCAGCCACTGTACCATCAATCGCAGCCACTGTACCCATAAATTGTCACCACTGTGCCCATTAAACACAGCCACTGTGCCCATCAAACACAGCCACTGTACCATCAAACACAGCCACTGTACCCATAAATTGCCACCACTGTGCCCATTAAACGCTGACACTGTGCCCATCAAATGCAGCCACTGTACCCATAAATTGCTGCCACTGTGCCCCATCAAACGCAGCCACGGTACCCCATCAATTGCAGCCACTGTGCCTGTTAAACGCTGCCACTGTACCATCAAACGCAGCCACTGTACCCATAAATTGCCACCACTGTGCCCATTAAACGCTGACACTGTGCCCATCAAATGCAGCCACTGTACCCATAAATTGCTGCCACTGTGCCCCATCAAATGCAGCCACTGTACCCCATCAATTGCAGCCACTGTGCCCGTTAAACGCTGCCACTGTACCATCAAACGCAGCCACTGTACCCATAAATTGCCACCACTGTGCCCATTAAACACTTTTACCACTTTTAACTGTAATTTGCTTATATATATATATATATATATAAAGCCCTATGTGCTTTTATATGTGTCTTATCTATATATAATGCACTCTTTAAATGTGCTTTAAAATGCATGGTTTTCCATTTTATGAACAAGAAAATAATGACGTTATGCTGTTCGGCTGGTATAATAATGCTATGGGGCTGGTATGACATTTTTTCCAGGGCTGGTTTTCATTCCCAGTCCGGCCCTGGAGCCAAGGATGTGAGGATGGTGGCTATGTCTGTGTTACTTGGGAAGCATGGGTGTACTAAGATGCATTATACCAAACAGCTGAGAAGTGTGCTTATTAACACAAGAGACATCGATTATCCATGTCAAAATAACTCAACACACAGCCATTAATGTCTAAACCGCTGGCAACAAAAGTGAGTACACCTCTAAGTGAAAATGTCCAAATTGGGCACAATTAGCCATTTTTCCTCCCCGGTGTCATGTGACTCATTTGTGTTACAAGGTCTCAGGTGTGAATGGGGAGCAGGTGTGTTAAATTTGGTGTTATTGCTCTCACTCTCTCATACTGGTCACTGGAAGTTTAACATGGCACCTCATGGCAAAGAACTCTCTGAGGATCTGAAAAAAAGAATTGTTGCTCTACATAAAGATGGCATAGGCTATAAGAAGATTGCCAAGACCCTGAAACTGAGCTAAAGCACGGTGGCCAAGACCATACAGCGGTTTAACAGGATAGATTCCACTCAGAACAGGCCTAGCCATGGTCAACCAAAGAAGTTGAGTGCACGTATTCAGCGTCGTATACAGAGGTTGTCTTTGGGAAATAGATGTGTGAGTGCTGCCAGCATTGCTGCAGAGGTTGCAGGGGGGGGGATCAGCCTGTCAGTGCTCAGACCATACGGCGCACACTGCATAAAAATGGTCTGCATGGCTGTCGTCCCAGAAGGAAGCCTCTTTTAAAGATAATGCACAAGAAAGTCCGCGAACAGTTAACTGAAGTCAAGCAGACTAAGGACATGGATTACTGGAACCATGTCCTGTGGTCTGATGAGACCAAGATTAACTTATTTGGTTCAGATGGTGTCAAGCGTATGTGGCAGCAACCAGGTGAGATGTACAAAGACAAGTGTGTCTTGCCTACAGTCAAGCATGGTGGTTGGAGTGTTATGGTCTGGGGCTGCATGAGTGCTGCCGGCACTGGGGTACAGCTACAGTTCATTGAGGGAACCATGAATACCAACATGTACTGTGGCATACTGAAGCAGAGCATGATCCCCTCCCTACAGAGACTGGGCCACAGGGTAGTATTCCAAAATGATAACAACGCCAAACACACCTCCAAGATGACCTCTGCCTTGCAAAAGAAGCTGAGGGTAAAAGTGATGGACCTAAACCCTATTGAGCATCTGTGGGACATCCTCAAACAGAAGGTGGAGGAGCAGAAGGTCTCTAACATCCACCAGCTCCTTGATGTCATCATGGAGGAGTGGAAGAGGACTCAAGTGGCAGCCTATGAAGCTCTGGTGAACTCCATGCCCAAGAGGGTTAAGGTAGTGCTGGAAAATAATGGTGGTCACAAAAAATATTGACACTTTGGGCTCAACTTGGACATTTTCACTTAGGGATGTACTCACTTTTATTGCCAGTGGTTTAGACAATAATGGCTGTGTGTTGAGTTATTTTGAGGTGACAGTAAATTTACACTGTTAAGCCCCATATACACGATAGGACTTTGTACAAACTTTCCCTTAGATTTTTGTACAAAGGGTGTTGACCAGAAGTTTGTCTTGCATACAGACGACAGGACTTTTCCAGCCAACTTTCACCAAATCACGTGGTTTTTCAGCTCTTTACCACCACCCTTTGGTCAACTTCTGTATTGTTGTCTGATATTGTGTCAATCTCGCCACTTTTACTGGCGAGATTGACACCTTGCGAGCCAGGTTCACACTGGTGCGTGGATCCAACTTGGATCCCCGCCAATGCCAGGCACTGTGTTTGGTATGAATCTTGAGGGGGAACTCCATGCTAAATTTTAAATAAAAAACCGGCATGGGTTCCCCTCCAGGGGCATGCCAGGCCTTTAGGTCTGGTATAGATTTTAAGGGGAACCCAAAGCACCTTGTCCCCATGTTGATGAGGACAAGGGCCTCTTCCTGACAACCCTGGCCGTTGGTTGTCGGGGTCTGCGGGTGGGGAGCTTATCGGAATCCGGGAGCCCCCTTTAATAAGGGGGCCCCCAGATCCTGGCCCCCCACCCTATGTGAATGAGTATGGGGTACAGCGTACCCCTACCCATTCACCTAGGGAAAAAAGTGTCAATAAATAAAACACTACACAGGTTTTAAAATTAATTTATTATGCAGCCCCGGGGTCTTCTTCTGACTTCGGGGGTCTTCTTCCGACTTCGGGGGTCTCTCCGGCATCTTCTACCTCTCTCCGGTGTAATCTCCGCGCTCTCTGGTTCTTCTCTGGTGCCTTCTTCCTTCTCCCGGGCTCCTCAGCTATCTTCTGCACTTTTGCCGCTCTTTTGCTAGCGGAGGAGCCCGGGCATCTGGATCGTCTTCTTCCCTCTTCTCTTCCAGAGATGTTGACGCGACGCTCTCTCCAGCTGTAATGCTGTCTGTGCACTCTGCTATGACTTATATAGGCGGTGACCCCTGTGATGTCATAAGGGGCGTGGTCATGTCATCTTATGAACACGCCCCCTTATGACCTCACAGTCCCAACATGCCCTGGGACTGTGATGTCATAGGGGAGCGGGGTCACCGCCTATATAAGTCATTGCAGAGCGCAAAGACAGCATTACAGCCGGAGAGAGCGTCGTGTCAACATCTCTGGAAGAGAAGAGGGAAGAAGACGATCCAGATATCCGGGCTCCTCTGCTAGCAAAAGAGCGACAAAAGAGCAGAAGATAGCGGAGGAGCCCAGCAGAAGGAAGAAGGCAACGGAGAAGAACCAGAGAGCGCGGAGACGACACCGGAGAGAGGGAGAAGACGCCGGAGAGACCCCCGAAGTCGGAAGAAGACCCCCGAAGTTGGAAGAAGACCCCCGAAGTCAGAAGAAGACCCTGGAGCTGCCTAATAAATTAATTTTAAAACCTGTGTAGTGTTTTATTTATTGACACTTTTTTCCCTAGGTGAATGGGTAGGGGTACACTGTACACCATACTCATTCACATAGGGTGGGGGGCCAGGATCTGGGGTCCCCCTTATTAAAGGGGGCTCCCGGATTCCAAAAAGCCCCCCGCCCGCAGACCCCGACAACCAACGGCCAGGGTTGTTGAGAAGAGGCCCTTGTCCTCATCAACATGGGGACAAGGTGCTTTGGGGTGGCGGGGCCACAGGGCACCCCCTCCCTGAAAGCACCCACCCCCCATGTTGAGGGCATGCAGCCTGGTACGGCTCAGGATGGGGGGGGGCGCTCGCTCGTCCCCACCCCCTTTCCTGACCAGCCGGGCTGCGTGCTCGGATAAGGGTCTGGTATGGATTTTGGGGGGGACCCCCACGCCGTTTTTTCGGCATGGGGGTTCCCCTTAAAATTCATACCAGACCTAAGGGCCTGGTATGCCCCCAGAGGGGAATTCCCACTCACGCTCGCCGCAGTAGGAAAATGTGTTTTTCCTATTGCAGCCAGCACGAGATGTACAGTACCCTGTTGCCGAGAACCAGCGTGATGGGTTCGGGCTGGAAACATTCTCCCGGCCACGTACTGTAGTTTGTACAAAAGACAAAAGTCCGATGCTTTTGTGTACACACAATCAGACTTTGCTCCATCTGACTTTTGTTGCCTGAAAGTTTCTCCGTTCGCACAGCCAACAAAAGTCCGATGGAAACAGAAAAAGTTTGTCCGATGGAGCGTACACACGGTCGGATGGTGCTCCAAAACAGCTAATTTGCATGTTTGTTGTCAAAAAGTCCGATCGTGTGTACGGGCCTTTATACAAGCTATACACTCACTAATTTACATTGTAACAAAGAGTGTAATTTCTTCAGTGTTGTCACATGAAAAGATATAATAAAATATTTACAAAAAT
This sequence comes from Lithobates clamitans, assembly GCA_037952925.1. NCBI lineage: Eukaryota > Metazoa > Chordata > Amphibia > Anura > Ranidae > Lithobates > Lithobates clamitans. The sequence continues at coordinate 537,387 of JBBGZY010000188.1, forward strand.
GTGAGGAGGGAAACTCACTTTTGTGAGATACTATGTATGTATATGTATGTGTGTGTGTGTATGTGTGTATGTGTGTATATCTATATTTATATATATATATCGATAGATAGATAGATAGATAGATAGATAGATAGATAGATAGATAGATAGATAGATAGATAGATAGATAGATAGATAGATAGATAGATAGATAGATAGATAGATAGATAGATAGATAGATATGTTTATATATATTGTGACAGAGAGAGGCTCTATCGCTGTAAGTTTATAGCAAAAGGTGATCCAGGAGTCTCATTAAGGGTTAATGCAAGGTTCAGAACTAGCATCTCTCCAGGTTCTGCAGTTCTGAAGCAGGACATTTAATCCTGGGTCCAGGTTTTGCTAGGGGCCTGCTACCTGGCTCACTACACAGATGTGCAGGGTCATTATATAGTCAGGTCTGAGAATTGTTCAAAGCTCTCATTTTTGGAGACAGCTTACAGTTTGGAGACCGCTCCCAGTGTGGGAGACGGAAGGTCTCACCCGGGGTCAGGGGGCCCCAGCCAGAAGCCACGAGACAGAGGTTTCATCGAGGGGTCAGAGAGCCCAGGCAGAAGCCACGGGACAGAGGTCTCATCAAGGGGTCAGAGGACCCAGCCACAAACCAGTAGGTCTCCAGAATTTAAGTTAGCTCCTATCAGGGGTGTCAGGAGAACCCCAATCCTTAGGCCAGAGGTGGGCCATGCAGCAGGGCACTGCGACTGAAGGCTAGAGAGTAGGGATGAGCCGAACACCCCCCTGTTCGGTTCGCACTAGAACATGCGAACAGGAAAAAAATTTGTTCGAACACGCAAACACTTTTAAAGTCTATGGGACACGAACATGAATAATCAAAAGTGCTAATTTTAAAGGCTTATATGCAAGTTATTGTCATAAAAATTGTTTGGGGACCTGGGTCCTGCCCCAGGGGACATGGATCAATGCAAAAAAAAAGTTTTAAAACAGCCGTTTTTTCGGGAGCAGTGATTTTAATAATGCTTAAAGCAGTGGTTCTCAACCTGGGGGTCGGGACTCCCTCTGGGGTCGAATGACGATTTGCCAGGGGTCACCAAATCTTGGGCTGTTCCTGAAGCCCATGCTGCTCTCGCAGCCTTTTTGCGGCTGCCCAACAGGGCTGTCCCTGGAGCCTGTGGCAGCCCAGCTGGGCTGTTCCTGGAGCCTGTGGCCACCCATTCAGCCTCTTCGCAGCTGCCCATTCAGTTCACAGCATGGCTGGGGGGCAGAGACTAGAGGCCAGCTGGCTGGTGAGGAATGTGAAGTGGGAGGGGTCGGAGGAGATTTCGGCATAGGTGTCACTGCAACAAGACACCACAAAGTTGGAGACACAGTGAATCCAGAGAGACAGTGAATAACACTACCTGTGAATTATAGTTGCCATTAAAAGTCCCCACTACAGTTCTCAGACTAGCAGATGACTTTGATCAAGAGCACCTAAGTTGGCTCATCAGAACTCCCCCCAGGACTGCCACTGATCCCACCTCCACCAGCACTGCCACTCATCCTATTCTCCCCACCCTCCCACCAAGGAGTAAGAGAAGGTATAAAAATAGAGAATACATGGAAGGGAGAGGAAAAGAGGGGGAAGAACAAGGAAAAGGTGTGAGGGTGAATATGAGAGAGAACAAGAAAGACGGCTAGAGATAGATGGGGGAAAAAAATTAGCATATTAGCATAGAGAGAGAAAGAAAGGAGAAAAAGAGAATGGTACATCCTAAAATGTACCATAAGGGGTTTTAATACTGTACGAGTGGAAGGGAGCGCTAAATGTCTTGCCTTGGGTGCTGACAACCAATGCTACAAAAATAATTTTACTATTAGGGGTCCCCACAACTTGGGAAATTTTATTAAGGGGTAACGGCACTAGAAAGGTTGAGAACCACTGGCTTAAAGTGAAACAATAAAAGTGTAATATTCCTTTAAATTTCGTACCTGGGGGGTGTCTATAATATGCCTGTAAAGGGGCGCATGTTTCCCGTGTTTAGTACAGTCTGACAGCAAAATGACATTTCAAAAGAAAAAAAGTCGCGGCTATTAACGCATTGCTGGTCCGACAATACACATAGAAATTCATTGCTAAAAACGGCATGGGAATTCCCCACAGGGGAACCCCGAACCAAAATTAAAAAAAAAAAATTACGTGGGGGGGGGGTCCCCCTAAATTCCATACCAGGCCCTTCAGGTCTAGTATGTATTTTATGAGAAACCCAGCGCCAAAATTAAAAAAAAAAAGTTGTGGTGTCCCCCCAAAAATCCATACCAGACCCTTATCCAAGCATGCAACCTGGCAGGCCACAGGAAAAGAGGGGGGACGAGAGAGCGGCCCCCCCTCCTGAAACCGTACCAGGCCACATGCCCTCAACATTGGGAGGGGAACAGGGGAACCCAGAATCAACATTTTTTTAAAAATGACGTGGGGGGGTCCCCCTAAATTTCATACCATGCCCTCCAGGTCTGGTATGGATATTAAGGGGAACCCCGGCCAAAATTTAAAAAAAAAGACGTGGGGGGTCCCCCTAAATTTCATACCAGACCCTTCAGGTCTGGTATGGATTTTAAGGGGAACCCGCGCCAAAATTTAAAAAAAAACAGCGCGGGGCCCCCCCAAAATCCATACCAGCCCCTTATCTGAGCACGCAACCTGACAGGCCGCAGGAAAAGAGGGGGGGACGAGAGAGCATCCCCCCCTCCTGAACCATACCAGGCCACATGCCCTCAACATTGGGAGGGTGCTTTGGGGTAGCCCCCCAAAACACCTTGTCCCCATGTTGATGAGGACAAGGGCCTCATCCCCACAACCCTGGCCGGTGGTTGTGGGGGTCTGCCGGCGGGGGGCTTATCGGAATCTGGAAGCCCCCTTTAACAAGGGGACCCCCAGATCCCGGCCCTCCCCCCTGTGTAAAATGGTAAGAGGGTACCCCTACCATTTCACTAAAAAACTGTCAAAAATGTTAAAAATTACAAGAGACAGTTTTTGACAATTCCTTTATTTAAATGCTTCTTCTTTCTTCTTTCTTCTATCTTCTATCTTTCTTCGGTTTCTTCCTCCATCTTCTTCTTTTGGTTCTTCTTGCTCTTCTGGTTCTTCCTCCGGTGTTCTCGTCCAGCATCTCCTCCGTGGCGTCTTCTTCCCTTCTTCTCCTCGGGCTGCTCCGCATCCATGTCATGGAGGGAGGCTCCTGCTCTTCTCTTCATCTTCTTCTCTTCTTAATCTTCTTCTCTTCTTCATCTTCTTCTTCATCTTCTTCTCTTCTTCATCTTCTTCTCAGGGCCGCTTCGCATCCATGGTGGCATGGAGGGAGGCTCCCGCTGTGTGACGCTTCTCCTCTTCTGACGGTTCTTAAATAACGGAGGGCTGACCAGCCCCCCTCTGACGCACGGTGACTTGACGGGACTTCCCTGTGGCGTCACGGGGAATGCCACAGGGAAGTCCCGTCATGTCCCCGTGCGTCATCGGGGGCGGGGTCACCGGGTGGCCCCCCCCATTATTTAAGAACCATGAGAAGACCTGAAGGGCCTGGTATGGAATTTAGGGAGACCCCCCACGTCATTTTTTTTAAAAATTTTGGCCGGGGTTCCCCTTAATATCCATACCAGACCTAAAGGGAGAACTGAGCGATCAAACACTGCTAATCGCTTGGTCCTCAGTGCTCCGTGAGCAGAAAGCTGGTGACTGTCAATCACCGCTGTCTGCTCTGCAACCCCCCACACAACGCGCCACTGAGCTGTGGAGGCACGGCTGGCTCAGGCTCTCAGCAGCTCGCAGAGAGGCTGAGCCAGGTACTGGTCCAAGGTTGTGGGTGAATCCCGACTATATTGTCACAATCTTGCCCAACCTGGACTGGCTTCTGCTGAAAACAGGTCACAGGTGTGCAGAACTAACTGCACTACTGTGATCCACAGGAAAAGTGCAGCTAAACAAGCTTTGGCCATACTTCTCCTTTAAATTCACCTTTTGTAAAAAAATGCACATCTTTTTGCCAGTAAAAAAATTTGCATTTATTATGTTTGTACAGTGCATCCTGTAGAGCAGGGGTCCCCAACCACCGGGTCGTGGCCCGGTACCCTCTCTCCAGCCAGGCTGTGTGTGTGGCGAGCGGGTGACATTGGATGGGCGGCATGACACAGACAGCGGATGGAGATGCAGAGAGATGACATCATCCCTCACTGCCCGCCCTGCATCACCGCCGTTCCGCCCACACACTGCGCAGGCACGGCCAGCAAAGAGATTACATCATCTCTCAATGCCCGCCCTCACTCGATCACTGGAAAGCTGGAGGAGAAGCCTCCTTCTGCGCTGTCACTGTTGCCTGCCACCGAATTGCCTTTATATTTAAAAAGTGACCAGCTGCATCTGATATTTTGTGGTGGCAGGCAACAGTGGGAAGCTTCAGCTGGTGGCAGGATAGTCACAATCCACATCTGGTGGAAGGCAAAGTGAAAAGTGACAATCCGCATTTGGTGGCAGGCGATATGGCAAGTGACAATTCGCATCTCGTGGCAGGCGACGTGGCAAGTGACAAGCTGCATCTGGTGGCAGGTGACGTGGCAAGTGGCAAGCTGCAACTTGTGGCAGATGATGTGACAAGTTGCATCTAAAGGCAGGTGATGTGGCAAGTGACAAGCTGCATCTGGTGGCAGGTGATGTGGCAAGTGACAATCTGCATCTGGTGGCAGGCGATGGTGGCAAGTGATTATTATTACAATGTAATAAAAGAAACAATGCGCTTCAATCAACCTGACAACTTATCAACTATGGTGCCATGATGATTGAAGCGTTAACACCAGCCATTGCCCTGACAAATTGTCCACATCAACCCCCCTTGCCTGGCTGACAGTACTTATAGACCAGCTGTTTTCAAGTTGTGACAGCAGGTGCGGGGAGGTGGGAGGTAGGTGGATAGAAGCATATTACCTGCTACACCCTAAACATGGGTGTAACATACTTCTAAAGGTGAACTTATCTTTTAACAACATTAGCTTCATAGACTTCACTGGAATTTACCTTTTAAGTTTGGGTTGGCTGAGTTTCAAACAAGATTTGCTAAATCCTTTCATGTATCAAACCCAGGCACATTCGCCCATCGCTATTTCTGTTTGTTTTTTTTTTATTATCCAAACCTCATTTTATATATTGAATAACTTGATTCTATGTGTTTGATAGCTTCATGGTTTTCATTATGTTGTTTAGAAATGTTGCTAACCAACTTCATAAACAGGTGTAGTTTTTAATTACACACAGATGGACTCTATTCAACTAATGATGTGACTTCTGAAAGCAGTTGGTTACACTAGAATGTATTTAAAGGTTTCACAGCAATAGGGATAAATACTTGCACACTCAAAACCTCTGATGATTTTATTTGTATGTAATTTAGAAAACCATGTAGATTTTGTTTCCTCAATGGCATTATGGACTTTTTTTTCTGATTAGTGACATAAAATGCAAATTAAATCCATTTTAACTACTTCAATACCAGACACTTGCATCCCTTTCCTGCCCAGGCCAGTTTTTAGCTTTCAGTGCAGTCATGCAACACTGTACCCAAATGAAATTTTAACCATTTTTTTTTTTTTTAGACAAATATAGCTTTTTTATGGTATATACCATAATTATCTGTTATAAAATGTAGCAAATAAATACTCTTTCTTTTAAAAATGTATGTCGAAATTCAATCTGCTACATTTCTTTAGTAAAAATAACCCAAATCAGTGTATAATGTTTAGTTTAATTTCTTAAGGGCCTTAAGGGATTAAGGGGTATCGTGAATTTCTTTAAATTGTAATTTTCCACAATTTTTTGGCAAATGAAAACATTTTTTTTTCTCACACATGGAATAGGCATACTTGCTATAACACCCCAAAACACATTTTACTACTCTTCCCGAGTAAGAGGATACTACATGTGTGAGATTTTTTTTACAGTCTAGCCACATAAAGGGGCTCAAAATCTAAAAAGCACCTTTGGATTTTCAAGAAGCATACATTTTGCATCTGATTTCCTGATTACCTATTCCATTTTTGAAGGCGCTAGGGCAGTGAAAACATTTTGGAAAGTAAACACCCATGTATTTTCTATAAGGCATAATGAGCATTTTGAACATGTCATTTTCTTGCCACACGTTATTGGAAAATGTGGAAAGAAAATGAAAACTTTAGTTTTTTACACAAAGTTGTCAATTTCTAAGATATTTCAAACACACAGCTTAGTCATGCTTACACCTCAAAACACCTCAAAACACATTCTGCTACTCCTCCTGAGTATTTTTATTTTTTTTTGAGTAATTTTTTGTGGTAGACGTGACACCCCACTACTAGCACCTAGCCTATCAACTAGGTGTACTGTGCTGCTGGTGCTAGCCACTTCACCAAGATGTACAGTACTGCTGGTGGCTGCCTGCTCCTCCTCAAATCACCTAAATCTCTTTGTTTGGGACCCTTTCCTCCTCTGAATCAGTTACTGACCCATTGCTATCAACGGGTTCCTATTCAGAATCTCCCCACTACTCTCATCTGTCATGCGTAGAATCTGGATTGTCTTCTCGCTGGAATAAAGAAAATGCATAGGGTTCTGGTTGTCCAAGTCAACTCCACATCCCGGAAAGGAGCAATTGTAAAAAATGGAAAACTAGTGGGACGTTAAAGGTGTTGAACCTCCTCTCAGTATAATTATCAGTACATGGTCGATCAAAAGAAATCTTTATTATACAATTCTTAAAAGCTATAAACATTAGAAACATATTGATAACATCTCATCAAAACCCAAAGCACCCCCAAAGATAGAGACCCCTGGTTATGTATGTAAACAGTGTAACTTCAATGGTAATTTGAGATAACTTCATATATATGTAAAACATATAACGCAAGGAGGGAATAACTCATCCCGACGTGTTTCACCTTTGTTGGCTTCTTCAAGGGCTAAGAGGGGTGCAGTAACAATGGGTTACTAAAAAAGAAAAAGAAAAATATACATAAATAATATACATTTACAAAACATATTTGTCATCATCAATTATCTCTCCCATTTATTGCAAATATTCATCATGTTGACTTACAGTTACAAAATATATTGTAACTCAGTAGGATCCAACAAAGAGTCTCATTTTGTGTGGCCAGACACCAAATGAATCAAGACACTGGAGGCTGGATGTGCCAGGATATTTCACCAGGGGCCACCAAACATCACCCCCAAAGTGGGGAAAGGGAAAAGAAGGAAGCACCACCCCTGCTCAGGATGTGTTTAAAGTATCAGCCTAGATAGTATGTGTATATAATCCCAATGGAAGGCAAAGGGTGGGCAGCTGAATCAGAGGTATATAGATCTGCAAAGTATCCCTAATGCAGACTCCTGCTCACTCAAAAAACAATCCTCAGAGATGGTGTCCTTGCATGGATGACCTGTGGCCATAGTATACACATACTATCTAGGCTGGTACTTTAAACACATCCTGAGCGGGGTGGCACTGCCTTCTTTTCTCTTTCCCCCCTTTGGTGCATATATAGGGAATACATTTTTATGCAACCCTTTTTATATATGAAAAAAAAAAAAAATATATATATATATATATATATATATAAATATATATATATATATATATATATATATATATATATATATAAATATTATGTGTGTGTGTATGTATGTATGTATGTATATGTGTGTGTGTGTGTGTGTATATATATATATCTTAGAAAAGTGAGTACACCCCCCACATTTATGTAAATATTTTATTATATCTTTTCATGTGACAACACTGAAGAAATTACACTTAGCTACAATGTAAAGCAGTGAATGTACAGCTTGTATAACAGTGTAAATTTGTTTGTCCCCTCAAAAATAACTCCACACACAGCCATTATTCGCTAAACCGCTGACAACAAAGTGAGTACACCCCTAAGTGAAAATCTCCAAGTTGGGCCCAATTAGCCATTTTCCCTCCCCGGTGTCATGTGACTCGTTCTTGTTACAAGGTCTCAGGTGAGAATGGGGAGCAGGTGTGTTAAATTTGGTGTTATCGCTCTCACTCTCTCATACTGGTCACTGGAAGTTCAACATGGCACCTCATGATAAAGAACTTTCTGAGGATCTAAAAAAATGAATTGTTGCTCCACATAAAGATGGCCTAGGCTATAAGAAGTTTGTTAAGACCCTGAAACTGAGCTGCAGCATGGTGGCCAAGACCATACAGCAGTTTAACAGGACAGGTTCCACTCAGAACAGGCCTCGCCATGGTCGACCAAAGAAGTTGAGTGCATGTGCTCACCATCATATTCAGAGTTTGTCTTTGGGAAATAGACATATGAGTGCTGCCAGCTTTGCTGCAGAGGTTGAAAGGGTGGGGGTTTCAGCCTGTCCATGTTAAACCATACGCCGCACACTGCATCAAATTGGTCTGCATGGCTGTCTTCCCAGAAGGAAGCCTCTTCTAAAGATGATGCACAAGAAATCCCGCAAACAGATTGCTGAAGACAAGCAGACTAAGGACATGGATTACTGGAACCGTTTCCTGTGGTCTGATGAGACCAACATAAACCTATTTGGTTCAGATGGTGTCAAGCGTGTGGTGGCAACCAAGTGAGGAGTACAAAGACAAGTGTGTCCTGCCTATAGTCAAGCATGGTGGTTGGAGTATCATGGTCTGTGGCTGCATGAGTGCTGCTGGCTCTGGGGAGCTACAGTTCATTGAGGGAACCATGAATGCCAACATGTACTGTGATTTACTGAAGCAGAACATGTTCCCCTCCCTTTGAAGACTGGGCGCGGGGCAGTATTCCAACATAACGACCCCAAACACTTCCAAGATGACCACTGTCTTGCTAAAGAAGCTGAGGGTAAAGGTGATAGACTGGCCAAGCACGTCTCCAGACCTAAACCCTGTTGAGCTTCTAAATATTGTCACTTTGGGCCCAATTTGGACATTTTCACTTAGGGGTTTACTCACTTTTGTTGCCAGCGGTTTAGACATTAATGTCTATGTGTCGAGTTATTTTGAGGGGACATCAAATTTACACTGTTATACAGTCAGGTCCATAAATATTGGGACATAGAAACAATTCTAATCTTTTTTGCTCTATACACCACCACAAACCACAACAATGGATTTGAAATGAAACGAATAACATGTGCTTTAACTGCAGACTTTCAGCTTTAACTTGAGGGTATTTACATCCAAATCAGGTGAACGGTGTAGGAATTACAACAGTTTGTATATGTGCTTCCCACTTTTTAAGGGACCAAAAATAATGGGACAGATTAACAATCATCCATCAAACTTTCACTTTTTAATACTTGGTTGCAAATCCTTTGCAGTCAATTACAGCCTGAAGTCTGGAACGCATAGACATCACCAGATGCTGGGTTTCATCCCTGGTGATGCTCTGTCAGACCTCTACTGCAACTGTCTTCAGTTCCTGCTTGTTCTTGGGGCATTTTCCCTTCAGTTTTGTCTTCAGCAAGTGAAATGCATGCTCAGTCGGATTCAGTTCAGGTGCTTGACTTGGCCATTGCATAACATTCCACTTCTTTCCCTTAAAAAACTCTTTGGTTGCTTTCGCAGTATGCTTCGGGTCATTGTCCATCTGCACTGTGAAGCTCCGTCCAATGAGTTCTGAAGCATTTTGCTGAATATGAGCAGATAATGCCCGAAACACTTCAGAATTCATCCTGCTGCTTTTGTCAGCAGTCACATCATCAATAAATACAAGAGAACCAGTTCCATTGGCAGCCATACATGCCCACGCCATGACACTACCAGCACCATGCTTCACTGATGAGGTGGTATGCTTTTTATCATGAGCAGTTCCTTTCCTTCTCCATGCTCTTCTCTTCCCATCACTCTGGTACAAGTTGATCTTGGTCTCATCTGTCCATAGGATGTTGTTCCAGAACTGTGAAGGTTTTTTTAGATGTTGTTTGGCAAACTCTAATCTGGCCTTCCTGTTTTTGAGGCTCACCAATGGTTTACATCTTGTGGTGAACCCTCTGTATTCACTCTGGTGAAGTCTTCTCTTGATTGTTGACTTTGACAAACATACACCTACCTCCTGGAGAGTGTTCTTGATCTGGCCAATCCTGTTGTGAAGGGTGTTTTCTTCACCAGGGAAAGAATTCTTCGGTCACCCACCACAGTTGTTTTCTGTAGTCTTCCAGGTCTTTTGGTGTTGCTGAGCTCATCGATGCGTTCTTTCTTTTTAAGGATGTTCCAAACAGTTCCAAACAGTTGATTTGGCCACACCTAATATTTTTCTATCTCTCTGATGGGTTTGTTTTGTTTTTTCAGCCTAATGATGGCTTGCTTCACTGATAGTGACAGCTCTTTGGATCTCATATTGACAGTTGACAGCAATAGATTCAAAATGCAAATAGCACACTTGAAATTAACTCTGGACCTTTTATCTGCTCCTTGTAAATGGGATAATGAGGGTATAACACATACCTGGCCATGGAACAGCTGAGCAAGCCAATTGTCCCATTACTTTTGGTCCCTTAAAAAGTGGGAGGCACATATACAAACTGTTGTAATTCTTACACCATTCACCTGATTTGGATGTAAATACCCTCAAATTAAAGCTGAAAATCTGCAGTTAAAGCACATCTTGTTTGTTTCATTTCAAATCCATTGTGATGGTGTATAGAGCCAAAAATATTAGAATTGTGTTGATGTCCCAATATTTATGGACCTGACTGTACAAGCTGTACACTCACTACTTTACCGTGTAACAAAGTGTAATTTTTTTCAGTGTTTGTCACATGAAAGGTTATAATAAAATATTTACAAAAATGTGAGGGGTCTACTCGCTTGTGAGATACTGTGTGTGTGTGTGTATGTGTGTATATATATATATATATATATATATATATATATATCTATATATATACACACAGTATATATATTGTAAGTAGATACATAAACTGAACTGTGCAGAAGTTTTAGGCAGGTGTGAAGAAATGCTGTAAAGTAAGAATACTTTCTAAAATACATATTTTAATTGTTTATTTTTATTAATTTAAAATCTCAAATCAAATCAATATTTGGTGTGACAGCCCTTTGGCTTCAAACCCGCATCGATTCTTACACTTGCACAAAGCCAGGGATTTTGTTGGATTAGAGTCAGGTGTATGATTAACCAGTTATACCAAGCAGGTGTTAATGATCATAAATTTCATATGAGGATGGGTTCACACTTTCTACGACAAATGCTCCGACATTGGGAGCTCATGTCACATGATGTGTGCAAATCAATGATTCCCTATGAGAGCAATCTTAACTGGTCCGACACAAGTTGGTCTGACTTTGAAAATGGTCCCTGCACTACTTTGGTCCGACTTTGGTCCAACGTTGGTCCTACTTCAGCCCATTGAATATCATTGAAGTCGAATCAAAGTAGGATCATTGTCCTAACCGCCCGACTTGTGACATCCGACATGGTGATTACAGCAGCAGTAAAAGGAATTTATGTCACTCTGGGATTGTTTTGATTGGTCAAAGGACAAGTCGTACTATCTCAAAGTTGGAACAAAATCTTATCTTGTTCATTCAAGTCGGACGGAAGTAGGACGGAAGTAGGACTGATGTAGGACAGTTGTAGCAGGGCAAAGTAGGATGATAGTCGTACAACAGTCATGTCGTATCAGTGTGAACCCGGCCTGAGGCCAGGTTCACACTGGTACGACACGACAGCTGTTCTACTTTGGATCCGACTTTGCCCTGTGACTTGAAGCAGACATACGTCCGACTTTTAATGAACAGGGATCCGACTTGGATCCCCGCTAATGCCAGGCACTGTGTTTGGTATGAATCTTGAGGGGTAACTCCATGCCAAATTTTAAATTAAAAACCGGCATGGGTTCCCCCTCCAAGAGCATACCAGGCCCTTCGGTCTGGTATGGATTTTAAGGGGCACCCCCTACGCCGAAAAAATGGCGTGGGGGTCCCCCCAAATCCATACCAGACCCTTATCCAAACACGCAGACCAGCCAGTCAGGAAAAGGGGTGGGGATGAGCGAGCGCCCCCCTCTCCTGAACCGTACCAGGCCGCATGCCCTCAACATGGGGGGGTGAGTGCTTTGGGGCAGGGGGGCGCCCTGCACTCCCCCACCCCAAAGCACCTTGTCCCCATGTTGATGAGGACAAGGGCCTCTTCCCGACAACCCTAGCTGTTGGTTGTCAGGGTCTGCGGGCTGGGGGCTTATCAGAATCTGGGAGCCCCCTTCAATAAGGGGACCCCCAGATCCCGGCCCCCCACCCTATGTGAATGAGTATGGGGTACATCGTACCCCTACCCATTCATCTAGGAAAAAAAGTGTGGCCGCTTGCCCTCAACATGGGGACAAGGTGCTTTGGGGTGGGGGGGGCGCAGGGCGCCTCCTTTCCCCAAAGCACCCACCCCCCCATGTTGAGGGCATGCGGCCTGGTACGGTTCAGGAGGGGGGGCGCTCGTCCCCACCCCTTTTCCTGACCCACCGGGCTGCTTGCTCGGATAAGGGTTTGGTATGGATTTGGGGGGAGTCCCCCACACCGTTTTTTCGGCGTAGGGGTTTCTCCTTAAAATCCATACCAGACCCAAGGGCCTGGTATGCTCTTACGATAAGGAAAAAAAGAGAGCGCACCAGCCTAGTGCATTATCCTAAAGGTAAGTTTATTAAAACCAAGATTAAAATCTACTCACAATGGTAGGAGGAAAAATCACACTATAAACAATCACAAGGCGATTGGTCCGCTGGTAGCAATTTCCAGGTTCTAGGAAGAGGACGTACGAACCGCTGCTGGCTAACGCGTTTCAAAGGTATCACTTCTTCATCAGAGCCTCATCTGTGCTGATCTCTTACAGCTATTTATACATGTGTCTATCTGGGAATGACATCTCTGATCAGTACTGGGGCCCCTCCCCTAATTAATGGGGGGTCTTACAGAGTGCAGACCTTAGCCACATAGTTGTATAGTGACAATTAATTGTGCTATTTCAATTTTGTTTCACTTGATTTATTTACTTAGTTCCACTTCACATGTGTGTGCACACTGGGAGCGCATGCAATCGGCAGTAGACTAACCTGGATATAGCACCAAGTGGCGTACATCAAGTATTCTGGGTATTCTAGATTGCAGATAAGGAATATATATATATATATATATATATTTTTTTTTTTTTTTAAATATTATTAGGTATCGTTAAGTAAGTAGTTTTAGCTTTCACCTTCCCCTAGAAGCCCCTCCGTGAGAGCCACAGCTGCTCCGGCATCCATAGCCAACAGTTCACATCTAATCTCGTGTTCTGATGTCCTATCTTGGCGGGTGGAACGCACGCCGCGCTGACACTTCCTGGTTGCGATTCACTGGGCAGAAGTGCGTTCCTGACGTCACTTCCCTTACGCCCATTGGCGCACGGGATTGACGTCTAATAGTAAACAATAGCCGCCATATTGTCAGAGAAGAAAGCAGGGGGCAAAGCCAGACAAAACACATCAGAACTGTGTATTTAGGGAATACTATAAGGAGCACAACAGTGTGTTTAGGAGATACTATAAAGAACACTTATCCCGTAGTGGAGCCACTAAGGGGAAGAAAACAATTACATAGCACTAAATACTAAACATACGCACTACTATAAAAAGGGGGAAGAAAAGCATGAACAAGCCAATATTCAAATATTAATTGTACACAGCAAATGCATGCATACATATGCATGCACAACTATATGTCATTGTGGGATGTGATTTATAGCAATCGGTTAAACCATGCAGTATCATCATATATCCTGTGATTATATGGCACAAGGCATAGATGCACACAAAGTGTGCACACACATGTCGGTGAGTAGAAACACATAACGAATCAATTGAATCCAGTCAAATTGAGTGTTTTTTAAAATAATTATAATCTATTATCGATTGTAACTAGCGATAGGAATATACCTATAGCTAGAAGGACTTGTATACCCATGTATAAAAGAATGAGCAAGAGGTGCACTATAATTAAATAATAAAACATAGTAGTAAAAAATACACATATATATTATATATATATGATAATAAAAACTTAATAGTGAAAATGTCCGTATATATGTGTGTGTGCAAAGGTGTGCACACTTATACAAACGGTCGGATTTTCCGACGGAAAATGTGTGATAGGACCATGTTGTCGGAAATTCCGACCGTGTGTAGGCTCCATCACACATTTTCCATCGGATTTTTTGACACACAAAGTTTGAAAGCAGGCTATAAAATTTTCCGACAACAAAATCCGTTGTCGGAATTTCCGATCGTGTGTACACAAATCCGACGCACAAAGTGCCACGCATTCTCAGAATAAATAAAGAGATGAAAGCTATTGGCTACTGCCCCGTTTATAGTCCCAACATTCGTGTTTTACGTCACCGCATTCAGAATGATCAGATTTTCCGACAACTTTCTGTGACCGTGTGTATGCAAGACAAGTTTGAGCCAACATCCATCGGAAAAACTCCTAGGATTTTGTTGTCGGATCGTCCGATCAATGTCCGACCGTGTGTACGGGGCATTAGACTCCTGTATAGTATCAGGGCAAGTCCTTGTGTGCACTACCGATACATCACATAAGGTTAATAAAAACCACATCTATTAATATGCACATTATTTCAGATGATGCTATAACTGGAGTACCTTTGGGTGTACACATAAAGGCTAGTACATACACACAGATACACATGTGTACTCCAGGGAAAGAGATATAGGATAGGATAAAAATACAGTAATGCCGCGTACACACGGTCGGACTTTTCATCTACAAAAGTCCGACAGCCGTCCGACAGACTTTCGGCGGACTTGCGGCGGACTTGCCGCGGACTTGTTGCAGACTTTCTAACGAACGGACTTGCCTACACACGACCACACAAAAGTCCGACGGATTCGTACGTGATGACGTACACCGGACTAAAATAAGGAAGTTGATAGCCAGTAGCCAATAGCTGCCCTAGCGTGGCTTTTTGTCCGTCGGACTAGCACACAGACGAGCGGATTTCGGGGTCCGTCGTAGTTACGACGTAAAGATTTGAAGCATGTTTCAAATCTAAAGTACGTCGGATTTGAGGCTAAAAAAGTACGTTGAAAGTCCGGAGAAGCCCACACACGATCGGATTACCAGCCAGCTTTAGTCCGTCAGCGTCCGTTGGACTTTTGTAGCTGAAAAGTCCGACCGTGTGTACGCGGCTTAAGAGTACAATAAAAATGCTGGTTCTAGTATACTTTCTTAGTGAGAAAGGTATATAAAATAAAATAAATTAAAATAAAATAAAATAAAGCCACTCAATACATACACATATGTGTAGACGTATATGCTTCGATCTAGTTATACAGTGAATGCATATTTTGCATATTCTTTTATATTTTTTATGGGCTGTCTTGTATAGAGGGCATTATACTAGTACAGTGTTTAGGAGCCTAAATCTCATAGTTTGTCTAAAATCTTATTTTGATAATATTTTGATGATTTAAATGCTACGTATATAAAAATTAAAATAAGGGAAAATACAGTAGTGATAACAATAATAAAAGAATAATAAACCACGGTCTAGTTAAAATGGTGAATGGACATGGAACTAACTTGCTAAATTGGCTCTGAAATATTGTTAAACTATTTTATGTATTTCAGGGTCTTCGTTTAGGCCTCCGGGGGTGAGACTGCCGAGGGTGAAGATCCGGAATGCCTCTCGCTTACATAGTCTCTGGTGTCTTCTTCCTGCATTAAGCTTGGCTCCAACAGACTCGATTCCAAAGACTTTCATGCCTGCAGGGTCCCCTTCATGGGCCTCTAGAAATGTTCCCCTATTCTGACTCGCATTGGACGTTGACTACGGCCAACATAGAGGCGCCCACAGGGGCAGACGATGCCATAGATTACATATTCTGTTCCATAATTTATAAATTGTTTAATTTTATGGACCTTTCTGTCTCTCCCTGCTACAGTTTTCTTTCTGTGCCACATGGGGTTTGTTGGTAGATGACTTTACCCTACTTGGGGCTACTAAGCTCCTAAGGTCCCGAGGTTTTCGAAAAACGATATTAGGGTGATCAGGAAGTGCCTTACCCAGTACAGGGTCATGCTTCAGAATATTCCAGTTCTTTTTGATAATATTCTGAATTTGGAACGCCTTATTAGTATATTGGTGTGCTCTTGGAGAGGGAATCCATGTCGGTTTTTTATTTAAAATTTGGCGCGGAGTTCCCCCTCAAGATCATCTGAGAACAAGTCACATGCCAAAGTCGGATCATGCAAGACGGCGCTCCGACTTTGATCTGACTTCAATGATAGTCGATGGGCTCAAGTAGGATCAAAGTCAGACCAAAGTAGTACAGGGAGCATTTTCAAAGTCGGACCGACTTGTGTCGGACCACTTAGGACTGCTCCCATAGGGAAACATTGATTTTCACACGTCATGTGACATGAGCTCCCAATGTCGGAGCGTTTGTCGCACTAGTGTGAACCCGGCCTCAAGGTGAACCACAGTCATTAACTGAAATAGATACAGCTGTGTAGGATGCATAAAACTGGGTGAGGAGCAGCCAAACTCTGCTACTAATGTGAGGTTATAGAAGACAGTTTCATGTCACAGGTCAAACACCATGGCAAGACTGAGCACAGTAAGAAGACACAAGGTAGTTATACTGCATCAGCCAGGTCTTTGCCAGGCAAAAATTCAAAGCAGACAGGGGTTTCTAGATGTGCTGTTCAAGCTCTTTTGAAGAAGCACAAAAAAACAGGCAGCGTTGAGGACCGTAGACACGATGGTCACCCAAGGAAACTTAATGCAGTAGATGAAAGACACATCATGCTTACTTCTCTTCAACATCGGAAGATGTCCAGCAGTGCCATCAGCACAGAACTGACAGAAGCCAGTGGGACCCAGGTACAGTACTGTCCAGAAAAGTCTGGCCAGAAGTGATCTTCGTAGAAAAATATTAGACGTGGAAACATAGATGAGCGACTCAACTATACACAACAACATAGGAACTGGGATGCAGAAAAATGGCAGTAGGTGCTCTGGACTGATGAGTCAAATCTTTTATATTTGGCTGTAGCAGGAGGCAGTTTGTTCACCGAAGGAATGGAGAACAGTACAATAATGAGTGTCTGCAGGTCACAGTAAAGCATGGTGGAAGTTCCTTGCAAGTTTGGTGCATTTTTGCGAATTGAGTTGGGGATTTAGTCAGAATCAATGGTATCCTTAATGCTGGGAAAAGTCAGGCAGGTATTTATCCATCATTCCATACTATACCATCAGGGAGGTGTGTGATTCACCACACATTTATTCTGCAGAAGGACAACCACTCCAAACATGCAGCCAATGTCATTAGGAATTATCTTCAGCGTAAAGGAGAACAAGGAGTCCTGGAAGTGATGGTTTGGCCCCCTGATCTCAATATCATTGAGTCTGTCTGGAATTACATGGAGAGAGAAGTGCTTGAGGCAGCCTACATCCACTGAAGATCTGTGGTTAGTTATTCAGGATGTTCGGAACAACCTATCTGCCGAGATCCTTCAAAAACTGTGTGCAACTGTAATGCCCCGTACACACGGTCGGATTTTCTGATAGACAATGTCCGATCGGAGCGTGTTGTCGGAAATTCCGACCGTGTGTGGGCGCCATCGGACATTTTCCATCGGATTTTCCGACACACAAAGTTGGAGAGCAGGAGATAAAATTTTCCGACAACAAAATCCGATCGCGTCAATTCCGACCGCGTGTGGCCTGTTCCGACGCACAAAGTGCCACGCATGCTCAGGAGAAATTCCGACACGGGACAGCTCGTTCTG
The DNA here is from genome assembly GCA_037952925.1 of Lithobates clamitans. NCBI lineage: Eukaryota > Metazoa > Chordata > Amphibia > Anura > Ranidae > Lithobates > Lithobates clamitans. Next base: position 555,212 of record JBBGZY010000188.1, read on the forward strand.
GTAAACTTAGCGTTCGCAATGGATACAGCAATTTCGTCACGCTGCAATGTTAAAAATGGTTTAATACAGCGCACTCTCTTCTTCTTTATAATGTGGCAAGAATTAAGTAGTTTTGCTGCTCATATTCGCACACACTTCTCACAAACTTTTATTTGTGTTTTTTTAGTGGGATTCCCTGAATATATTGTTATTAGTTGTCACATCTGACAGTTTTATATTTTTTAATTTTTTATTTTTTTTTGGATTTTAAGCCTTTTTTTTTCTTTAATGTTTGGATTTTTTTCCAAGGCTGATCTTTGTTCAATGTTATTTTTATTTTTACTCCAGAATATTTTTGTGTGTGTTTTGTGTGTCAAGTTACCCCAACACCATTGATATCTTGTATTATTTAATCTCAAGGAGATTGTTTGGTGTTGGTGACCCTTGTTCATTTCCCATTGTATATTTGAAATGTACCTGAATCCTCACAAACCAACTGTCATTTTTGAAGTAAAACACATAGGAGAGTATAATTCTAAACAAAAATCCTTTATTAAGGGATCAGAACCAAACAAAGAGGAAGGCAACACTGGATCAACAAGAGAAATTAGCGAAGCCTGGGACCCCCACGGCAGACATCAATTTTTCAACATCAAAATTGGTGGCCTGAGGAGTCCATATCTAAGGGAGGGCAGTCTGGTCCAGAAGTCCCAGAGATCCGGATAGCAGCAGATTACATCTGTGTCCCCAGGCTGTGGTACCACAAGAGGCTGCATCTTTTGGCCGACCAGACTGAACCCAGGGCAATCACTGTCTGGTCTTCCTTCCACGCTTCCTTCCGGGCTGTGGCTGTGCAGTTGGAGATGTGGCAGGAGGAGGAGTAGGACCTGGAGGAGGAGGAGGACTGGGGGGACCTGGAGGAGGACTGGGGGGACCTGGAGGAGAGCGAGGAGGAGGACCTGCAGGAGGAGTAGAAGGACCATCCCAAAGATGTGTGTGAGGTGTAATTTGGCCCCTCATACCTTTCTCCAGAGCCTCCGATATGAGGGCCTCACACATGGCTTTTTGGCCCTCCTCCATCCTCTGCATTTTATAGGCTATGAAGGCAGCAATGTTCTCCTGCATGGTGTGGGGTGCTCCCAGGACGTCTGTAGCCCTCCAAAAGAATGCTATAGCAGCCTCCTCTAGGGTACTCCTCCTACTGCCACTTTCTATTTTCAGGGGGGGTGGAGGGACCTTGATATCAGCCAGCCGGCTCGGCCCGGCCACCTCCTGGCTGAGACTTCCCTGTGTATGAAAAAGGGACATGGTTTTAGTTTTTGCATGATCAATCACAATCCTAAATTAGTACTCCCAACTAACATCTAGTTAACATCATTGATTGGACAAGCAGAAATATTTAGAGGAATGCTATACCTGGCTCAATCTGGGCTCCTCCACATGCGGCCTGGAAGGCCCAGGTTGGGCGTCAGAAGCCTCAGCCGGGGGGGAAGGAAGAGTGGAAGGAAGACTTGAGAGGGATGGCCTGGGTTAAGTCTGGCCTGCCAGAAAGTGCAGCCTGTCGTAGTACAACATCCTGGGGACATAGATGTCATCTGCTGCTCCAGATCTCTGTGAATCCAGGACTTTCTTGCGCTCCCTCAGATATGTGCTCCTCAGGCCACCAATGAAAATCTTTAAATAAGTGATGTCTGCCGTGGGGATCACCTGCTTCACAATTTCACACAATTGCTCCAGTGCTGCCTTCCTCTTTGCTTGGTTCTTGAAATGGGGGTGGGTAATCTCCCACAGACAGGGCAGCTCACTTAGCATATCTATGAATACTGACATGAAGTCATTGTCTTTCATTAAGATATCCATGTTCACTGCAAGACACAACACAAGACAAAGCCTAATGTCAGACAAAACTCTCCTAATCTTGTTACAATATAGGCCTCAATCTAGAAGCAGTATAGGCACAAGTTTGTCTCTTACCTTCGTTCTTACGATCGGCGCGTCCAATGCTCCTTCCTCCGCTCACAGATCGTACGTAATACGCACGCGTGTTACGCTTTATACACACTGCGCATGCGTGTAACTCCGCCCACCCCTGGCGTTCTTTCTAGTCTATTCCCCGCCCCTTTTCGTTCGGCGCAGTGGGTGAAGAGCATGATGGCGGAGTTACAGCAGGTGCATGCTAATTCTAGCAACGAGGAGGAGGAGGAGGAAAGCCCGGATCCAGGCACGTCCCGATCCAGAAGGAGACGTTTTAAGGCCACAAATATGTCGTTTGGGGAGATGTTGGAGATGGTCGACATCATGAGGAAGTCCGACTATGACGGAAAATATGGGCCTTACCCCAACCCCAACATCCGAAAGGCAAAAATCATGGTGAAAGTGGTCAGGAGTCTTGAGAGGAATTTCGGGGTACGAAGATCTAAAGATCAGCTCAGGAAGCGGTGGTCGGACCTGAAGTTGAGAGAGCCAGAGCAGTACCGAAAGATTCGGAGAGTGCTGTAAAAAAGTAAGTAGTTGTGCTGTGTTCCTATTCTTTCTGTCTTTATTACGTTCGTTCTGCTCCATATGCTTTTATTAATTGTAACGTTTAAAAAGGGCAACTTTAATGTTCATGGGCCCATTATTCGTTCGTATCAAACATTTTTCTTTCGGCCTCTAGAACACCATTGTTTAGGCCATATGCATTTTCACACATTTTTTGGGGCCTACTTGGATGCCAAATATTTGTTTGTGTAGATGAGTTTGTTACTAGAATGAAATGCAAACTAGATTGTGTGTAAGGAGAAGACACTGAGCAGCTGTTTTCACATCTGGACACCGGAGCACTAGTGTGGGACACAAGAACACCATTTTTATTAGGGGGGGCCACACAGGTGCTCCAGTGTATATTATAGGGGGGGCTACATCTGTGAAGCTTGTACCAAACAGGTAAAGTATTGCAGCTGGACAAAGGGCAATAAAAAATATACATCTTGGAACTCGGCTAAAATAGACAATTGTACCCCACTTCCAAGCAATGTTTCCTAGTTCTAGTTCTGCCATCAAATATCTGTGTGCTAAGTATACCATTTTTGTTTTACATAGGGGAGAAAAGACTCGGAGGATACCCCTCATCCCAGGAGACCAGAGACCCCCCACCTCTGGAAGAAGGGGAAATACCAACCCAAGAAGAAGAGCAGGAGGAAGAAGAAGATGTGGTGGAGATTGGCACCACAACAGGTGAGTGTCTGCGACCACAGGCTCAGGTAAAAGAGATGGATGGTGGCAGATTTTTGAGACCTTTTTTTTTGTTCTTTATCTCTTTTTAGGTGATCGTGATGTGAGGGAGAGAGAACGCTTTACATCTGAAAGTGCCCAGATATTGATCGGGGGGAGATCATGGGGTGTAATCTCCAATTGCAAAACATCGAGCAACAAATCAGTGATGTTATTAAAAAAAATAATAACATCATTGATGTTTTGGGGCAAATTTAAACCCCACAAAATCACCTGTTTTATCGTGGTCCAATCTTACAAAAATTTTTTCAATGTTTAGAAAAGCCAAATTTGGAGGATGCACACAGTGTGCCAACATGTGCTATCTGCCATCACGGGAGATCAATGGACGCGTTTTGGGGGTGCAACCCCTTTCTCAATTATAAAGTAGCATTGAGGAAGGGCTTGCTCCCCCAAAACACGTCCCTTGATCCCCCCTGATGGCAGATAGCACATGTTGACATTCGTAAATTGGTGTGCATCTTCCAAATTTGGCTTTTCCAGGGGTGATTTCTCCCCATCTGAACGCTATATCAAACCCAGTTCCTAAATACTGATGTCTGATATAGCCTTCACGTTTTACCATATGTGAACTTTGTAAGTTCAAGTTTTTTGGCTTTCTTGTTGGTTTTACACAGGCATGTTTTATCTGAAATGGATATTTCGATTTTTGATAATGCTACTGCAAACATTGTTATACAACAAACATGTTGGTTTGTTTTAAAAACCTTTGGTAAATGCACATGTGATTGTGCAGGTATAAAAAAGTGCCTTACTCAAGAATGTGTGGATTATTGTCTCAACACTACAACACTTTTGGGGTGATGTAATTGCTGTTTTATGCAAAAATGGGGGTTATTTCCTAAGGGCAAATACACTTTGCACTACAAGTGCAGGTTCAGTGCAGTTGCAAGTGCACTTGTAGTGAAATGTGTTTTTGCATTTAGGAAGTACCAGCCAACACTGCTTTTTATAAGGTTACCCAATCACGACATTTTCTGCACTCAACACATTTCTGTCAGGGTCAGCTAAAACAAACACAAGCAGTAAATGTCCACCAAGAATTTCTTTTGGTTTTTTTTTATTTGAAAAAAGTGTCACAGATTGTCTGGCATATTGATAGCCCCCCTATCCGCAAACAATTCCAGGTATCGTAACCGGACATCACGGGCATTCAGGGAGGGCAAGCCAGGACGGCCACTTTCAAGCGCCGTCAGTGTTGATGGATTTGGGATTCCGGCCTCAGGCCCAACTGAGCCAGCATAGTTGGCTGAATGTTTTCTTAAAAAATTATGGAGAACACAGCAGGCAAGTATTATATGGTTCAGTTTATACTCCGCCATATGGATGGGTGTCAGAAATAATCGGAACCGGCTGGCCAGGATTCCAAATGTGTTCTCCACCACTCTTCGGGCTCTGGCCAGCCGGTAATTAAAAACCCTCTGTTCCGGGGTGAGGGTCCTCATCGGGAATGGCCGCATCAGGTGGTCCCCCAGCGCAAATGCTTCATCAGCAACGAACACAAATGGGAGACCTTCAACATTGTCCTCTGGAGGTGGCAAGTCCAAGCTGCCATTCTGGAGACGCCTGTAGAACTCCGTCTGGGCGATCACTCCACCATCGGACATCCGGCCATTCTTCCCCACGTCCACATACAAGAACTCGTAATTAGCCGACACCACTGCCAACATCACTATACTATTAAACGCCTTGTAATTATAATAGTACGACCCCAAGTTGGATGTGGACGTGTTTCCCATCAATTGTCCCTCCGCAGTTAGGAAAGTCCCACCGCTGGGCAAAGTGGGAGGCCACAGTCTGCCATTCCTGTGGCGTGGACGGAAACTGTTGAGGAAAAAACAAAAAACATTACTATTTTTCACAGATACATGGCAAGCAGATTATACACAAACATTATGGGGCAACCTCCAGATAGCATTTACTAAGGGGAAGTTAACAACAACAAAGTATAAGGTACACCTATCATATTCCCCCTCCCCCCTCTCATGGGCCATTTCTAACATTATAGGGGGGGGGAACTCTTGGACAGGTAACCCTCTTCACTTCATTGAGAGATGAATGCCTAAATACAGGGTATTACTTGGAACAGCCCCTCCTTAGTTACACTATTGGCAGCCCACTGGACAGGTAAAAAGTGTCATAATACAAAGATATAAATACACACTGTACACATTTGAGCACATTTGAACATTCTGCTATTACCTATCAAGATAATAATAGGATACAAAAACTTTAAACAGTACCATTGGAAAGTATACAGGCAGGCCCTTGCACTACATGCTTTGGGGAATTCATCCATACATCTGAGCACTAAAGAGATGGGTATAGTGTGTATGGGTTTGGCAAAGTCAGCAGATAGATGATTGAGGATAGAGAATTGGGATCAGCTGACTTAGCAGTTGAGGGAGGGAGGGTTACAAAAAATTTGGGGACACCACAAAAAAAAGCCTCTGGCACTCTGCCTGAATTTAAATCAAAAATAACATTTCCAAACATTTTAGGGGGTGTTTGGGGTAAAGCACTACTATGGAGCTGATAAACATTGTTAAGTGACTACATGAGGTGAATATAGGCCAGGAGACACCATGCTGGAGGGGTTATTGAAGGGCAAATATGTATGAAGGACATAAAATAATAATTACATAAAAATCCAGCATGCATGAGGACAAAGGGGACATTCACAGCATATTACAAGCATGGTAATTAGGGAATGAGAAAAGAAATACAATATATTAGCAAACATTCAATACAATAAAATGTGATATAAAAGGATAAAAATCTTACCTTCATATACTCCTTCTGCAGGACCTGGATGATGGCAGAACAGGTCTCTGGGATAATGATCCCCAGAGCCTGGGGGGAGATGCCTGTGTAGAACTTTAAGTCCTGCAGACTTCTCCCTGTGGCCAAATACCGCAGGGTAGCGACCAACCTCTGCTCCGCAGTGATGGCTTGCCTCATGCAGGTATCCTGCCTGCTAATATAGGGGGTCAGCGAAGCCAACAAACGGTGAAACACGGGGTCCGTCATCCTGAGAAAGTTCCTGAAATCATCAGGATTATTCTCACGGATCTCACGGAGCAAAGGCATATGACAGAACTGGTCACGCTGAAGCAACCAATTCTTGGTCCATGAACTCCTCCCCACCCTGTTCATGGACTGGACTTGTGTCAAGGTCAGGACCCCAACACCAAGCCCCCGCACAGCACGAACTCTACGAGGAGTACACATACGAAACATGGCTAGAAAACGGTCGGCTGTTCAGAACGAAGTAACAGAACGCACTGAAGAACAGCAGGGCCTGTGAAGAGCGACCTGAAAACCAGTAACGAACGAACAAGAATACAATGACTACTTAAAGTCACGCGGAACTTGCTTGCGCGCACTGAAGAGCAGATACAAACCCACAAGCACAAACTGAACGGCAGAAAACGATCTGAAAGCCACGAGTCTGAGAAAGCGCGAATCGTCTCTCACCAAACTTTTACTAACACGAGATTAGCAAAAGGAGCCCAAAGGGTGCCGCGCTTGGTTCTGAACCGGCCTTTTCTAGTCTCGTCGTATGTGGTGTACGTGACCGCGTGGTTGTCGATCGGAAATTCCGACAACTTTATGCGACCGTGTGTATGCAAAACAAGTTTGAGCCAACATCCGTTGGAAAAAATCCTAGGATTTTGTTGTCGGAATGTCCAAACAAAGTCCGACCGTGTGTACGGGGCATTAGAAGAGTTGATACTGTTTTGAAGGCAAATAGTGGTCATTTGAAGACAACTAGTGGAAATATTTTATACACACTTTTTTGGCATCTTAATGGTAGTTATATTTATTTATGAGGGTGCAACTAGTATCTGGATATTTTCTGTGGGGCCTAAATCATGATTGGGATGTTAATGTCACACATACAGTATCTCACAAAACTGAGTACACCCCTCACATTTTTGTAAATATTTTATTATATCCTTTCATGTGACAAACACTGAAGAAATTACATTTGTTACACTGTAAAGTAGTGAGTGTACAGCTTGTATAACATTGTAAATGCTGTCCCCTCAAAATAACTCAACACACAGCCATTTATGTCTAAACTGCTGGCAACAAAAGTGAGTACACCCCTAAGGGAAAATGTCCTAATTGGGCCCAATTAGCCATTTTCTCTCCCCAGTGTCATGTGACTCATTAGTGTTACAAAGTTTCAGGTGTGAATGGGAAGCAGGTGTGTTAAATTTGGTGTTATCGCTCTCACTCTCTTATACTGGTCACTGGAAGTTCAACATGGCACCTCATGGCAAAGAACTCTCTGAGGATCTGAAAAAAAGAATTGTTGCTCTACATAAAGATGGCCTAGGCTATAAGATGATTGCCAAGGTCCTGAAACTGAGCTGCAGCACGGTGGCCAAGACCATACAGGGGTTTAACAGGACAGGTTCCACTCAGAACAGGCCTCGCCATGGTCAACCAAAGAAGTTGAGTACACGTGCTCAGCATCATATACAGAGGTTGTCTTTGGGAAATAGAGGTATGAGTGCTGTCAGCATTGCTGCAGAGGTTAAAGGGGTGGGGGATCAGCCTATCAGTGCTCAGACCATACGCCGCGCACTGCATAAAATTAGTCTGCATGACTGTCATCCCAGAAGGAAGCCTCTTCTAAATATGGTGCACAAGAAAGCCCGCAAACAGTTTGCTGAAAACAACCAGACTAAGGACATTACTGAAACCATGTCCTGTGGTCTGATGAGACCAAGATAAACCTATTTGGTTCAGATGGTGTCAAGCGTGTGTGGCGGCAACCAGGTGAGGAGTACAAAGACAAATGTGTCTTGCCTACAGTCAAGCATGGTGGTGAGAGTGTCATGATCTGGGGCTGCATGAGTGCTGCCGGCACTGGGGAATTATAGTTCATTGAGGAAACCAGGAATGCCAACATGTAATGCGACATACTAAAGCAGAGCGTGATCCACTCCCTTCGGAGACTGGGCCACAGGGCAGTATTCCAACATGATAACGACCCCAAACACACCTCCATGATGAGCACTGCCTTGCTAAAGAAGCTGAGAGTAAAGGTGATGGACTGGCCAAATATGTTTCCAGACCGTAACCCTATTGAGCATCTGTGGGGCATTCTCAAATGGAATGTGGAGAAGCGCAAGGTCTCTAACATCCAGAAGCGCCATGATGTCATCATGGAGTAGTGGAAGAGGACTCCAATGGCAACCTGTGAAGCTCTGGTGAATTCCATGCCCAAGAGGGTTAAGGCAGTGCTGGAAAATAATGGTGACCACACAAAATATTGACACTTTGGGCCCAATTTGGACACTTTCACTTAGGGGTGTACTCACTTTTGTTGCCAGTTGTTTAGACATTAGAGGATGTGTGTTGAGTTATTTTGAGGGGACAGCAAATTTACACTATTATACAAGCTGTACACTCACTACTTTACAATGTAGCAAAGTGTCATTTCTTCAGTGTTACATGAAAAGATATAATAAAATATTTACAAAAATGCGAGGGGTGTACTCACTTTTGTGAGATACTGTAGTCCACAATCTTTAATTGGAATATATAGTTGTTTATAGGTTATTAAAACGGAATCTAATATATTTTATTACTGTATGCTACTAAACACTGATGGTCATATTTGCCGCTTCTTTCTTCACTGGAGTCAGCTGTTCCTGAGGCCACCAATCCATGGAGCTTGCTCTTCTGCATGGTGTTGATTTTACTTAGTTGCACACATTGTCAATCTTTATAGCAGGTAGTATATCACACAATCTGTAAAAGCTGTATTTGTGAATGTCAGATATTCTGTAGATGAAAAGCTCCTTTTTATGTTTACAGATATTCATAAAGTTTTGGATTTCCTGAAGAAGCAGGCTTTGACCCCGCTCTGATAATGTAAGGGGTTATGTAACTTTATATATATCAAAATTAGGGATATCTGGTAAAATGGACACTGTGTAATGTCAACATGTTTATGTGAATATGCTATTTGAGAAACTTATGCAACCATTTATTGGGATTTTAACACTTTTATATGATTAATTAAAAGAGTTTGATATTTTATACATCAATTGATGTGGTACTTTTAAAGTCCTGTTTAGATTCTCTCCTTTTAGATTGTTTCTTCGTGGTCACACCAAATACTGATTTAATTTGGGTTTCTTTTCTGTTCATTTACTTTCCATTTTGTTAACTGATAAAAATAATCTATTAAGTCTTCTATTTCTGAAAACATTTCTAATTTACAGCATTTTTTCAAATCTGCCTATAAGTTTTGCATAGTAGTACATATGTTATAGATATATAGATATAGGCAGATGTGTGAAGAGGTGCTTTGGGAATGGAGTGGGCTTGTGCTAGAAGGTAGAGTGGGGGGGCAGATGTGTGCTGGGGGACACTTTGGGAGGGGACTTGGTCTAGAAGAGTGGCGGCTGGATTTGAAATCCCCCACCTTCTAGCACAAGTCCCCCCCCTCCCAAAGCACCTCCCAGCACACATCTCCCCCCCCCCACTCTATCTTCTAACACAAGCCCACTCTGTTTCCAAAATGCCCCCTCCCCCACCGGCACATATCTGCCCCTCTTCCACTGCCCCTTCTAGCACAAGTTCTCTTCCCTCCCAAATAGCCCCCTAGAATATATCTGACCCTTCCACCCCAACTTCTAGCACAAGCAGGGCCAAAACTTGGGGGGGGGGGGCAAGTGTACCTCAGGTGCTGCATTGAGAGGGGTGCTGCTGCTAGGGTTGTCACTTGTCTGGGTTTTGAAACATGTGCCCGGATTCCAGTCCACCTGAAACTCTGACACATTATGCAGACCATACTGCGGCTCCCCATGCTCAAGGGGGCCTGTGTGACCTCCCTGTCACAAGAGGGCAGCATTTATTAGAACTGATTGGCTGTACTTTTCTTCTGCAGCTGCTGAAAGACGCTTCTTCTTCTCTCTCTCCCACCGGCATTTAGCAGCTGCAGAAGGAAAATATAACCGATCGGTTCTAGTAAATGGTGCCCCCACCACCCCTCCTGTCCAGGTTCCATGTATTTCTGCTGCCTGCCTCTCTTTAACCCCACCACAGCACTGCCAACTTTCCTTCTCTCCTCTCCTCTCTCACTAGCTGCTGCGGTCAGGATGTGTCAGGATGGAGAGCAGGGTAGGGTGTCGGTAAACATGTCATTCCTTTTCTGAGTTTACATAGTTAGTGGTCAGTACCGATCGCTCACTGTGTTCAGAACCGAAGAATAGTAAACTGTGTTTATATTGTAAAACGTAAATAAAGCATAACAAAATTGTAAAAAATAAAAAATAAAAACTACCGACACCATCCACTGCTCTATTGACACAGTCCACTGCTCTACTAACACCATCCACTGTACTGACACTGTCCACTGCCCTACTGACACCGTTCACTGCTCGTCTGTCACTGCCCACTGCTCTACTGACACTGTCCACTGCCCTAAGGACACTGTCCACTGCCCTACTGACACCGTCCACTGCCCTACTGACACCGTCCACTGCTCTACTGACACCGTCCACTGCCCTACTTTATGCAGACCATACTGCGGCTCCCCATGCTCCAGGGGGCCTGTGTGACCTCCCTGTCACAAGAGGGCAGCATTTATTAGAACTGATTGGCTGTACTTTTCTTCTGCAGCTGCTGAAAGACGCTTCTTCTTCTCTCTCTCCCACCGGCATTTAGCAGCTGCAGAAGGAAAATATAACCGATCGGTTATCCTGTCCAGGTTAATCTGCCTATAAGTTTTGCATAGTAGTACATATGTTATAGATATATAGATATAGGCAGATGTGTGGAGAGGTGCTTTGGGAATGGAGTGGGCTTGTGCTAGAAGGTAGAGTGGGGGGGCAGATGTGTGCTGGGGGACACTTTGGGAGGGGAGGGGACTTGGTCTAGAAGAGTGGCAGCTGGATTTGAAATCCCCCACCTTCTAGCACAAGTCCCCCCCTCCCAAAGCACCTCCCAGCACACATCTCCCCCCCCCACTCTATCTTCTAACACAAGCCCACTCTGTTTCCAAAATGCCCCCTCCCCCACCAGCACATATCTGCCCCTCTTCCACTGCCCCTTCTAGCACAAGTTCTCTTCCCTCCCAAATAGCCCCCTAGAATATATCTGACCCTTCCACCCCAACTTCTAGCACAAGCAGGGCCAAAACTTGGGGGGGGGGGGGGGCAAGTGTACCTCAGGTGCTGCATTGAGAGGGGTGCTGCTGCTAGGGTTGTCACTTGTCTGGGTTTTGAAACATGTGCCCGGATTCCAGTCCACCTGAAACTCTGACACATTATGCAGACCATACTGCGGCTCCCCATGCTCCAGGGGGCCTGTGTGACCTCCCTGTCACAAGAGGGCAGCATTTATTAGAACTGATTGGCTGTACTTTTCTTCTTCAGCTGCTGAAAGACGCTTCTTCTTCTCTCTCTCCCACCGGCATTTAGCAGCTGCAGAAGGAAAATATAACCGATCGGTTCTAGTAAATGGTGCCCCCACCACCCCTCCTGTCCAGGTTCCATGTATTTCTGCTGCCTGCCTCTCTTTAACCCCACCACAGCACTGCCAACTTTCCTTCTCTCCTCTCCTCTCTCACTAGCTGCTGCGGTCAGGATGTGTCAGGATGGAGAGCAGGGTAGGGTGTCGGTAAACATGTCATTCCTTTTCTGAGTTTACATAGTTAGTGGTCAGTACCGATCGCTCACTGTGTTCAGAACCGAAGAATAGTAAACTGTGTTTATATTGTAAAACGTAAATAAAGCATAACAAAATTGTAAAAAATAAAAAATAAAAATTACCGACACCATCCACTGCTCTATTGACACAGTCCACTGCTCTACTAACACCATCCACTGTACTGACACTGTCCACTGCCCTACTGACACCGTTCACTGCTTGTCTGTCACTGCCCACTACTGACACTGTCCACTGCCCTAAGGACACTGTCCACTGCCCTACTGACACCGTCCACTGCCCTACTGACACCGTCCACTGCTCTACTGACACCGTCCACTGCCCTACTTTATGCAGACCATACTGTGGCTCCCCATGCTCCAGGGGGCCTGGGTGACCTCCCTGTCACAAGAGGGCAGCATTTATTAGAACTGATTGGCTGTACTTTTCTTCTGCAGCTGCTGAAAGACGCTTCTTCTTCTCTCTCTCCCACCGGCATTTAGCAGCTGCAGAAGGAAAATATAACCGATCGGTTCTAGTAAATGGTGCCCCCACCACCCCTCCTGTCCAGGTTCCATGTATTTCTGCTGCCTGCCTCTCTTTAACCCCACCACAGCACTGCCAACTTTCCTTCTCTCCTCTCCTCTCTCACTAGCTGCTGCGGTCAGGATGTGTCAGGATGGAGAGCAGGGTAGGGTGTCGGTAAACATGTCATTCCTTTTCTGAGTTTACATAGTTAGTGGTCAGTACCGATCGCTCACTGTGTTCAGAACCGAAGAATAGTAAACTGTGTTTATATTGTAAAACGTAAATAAAGCATAACAAAATTGTAAAAAATAAAAAATAAAAACTACCAACACCATCCACTGCTCTATTGACACAGTCCACTGCTCTACTAACACCATCCACTGTACTGACACTGTCCACTGCCCTACTGACACCGTTCACTGCTCGTCTGTCACTGCCCACTGCTCTACTGACACTGTCCACTGCCCTAAGGACACTGTCCACTGCCCTACTGACACCGTCCACTGCCCTACTGACACCGTCCACTGCTCTACTGACACCGTCCACTGCCCTACTGACCGTCCACTGCTCTACTGACACCATCCACTGCCCTACTGACATCGTCCTCTGCCCTACTGACAGCAGCATGTCACTAGTAACAAAACTTTAAAATGTCTTATATATTATTGTTACCATACTTTGGCTTATTTATGTATAACATTAGAACTTCTCTCTCTGGGAAGGGGGCTGGGGGTGTGTGGATGGAGAACTTCTCTCTTAGGTGGGGGGGCGCCAAGCTGAGTCGGACTTTGGTGTGATTGTGTGTAGACAAGTCCGATTCCACCGAAGTCCTTCGAAAAGTCTGTCGAAAGTCTGTTGAAAAGTCAGACGTGATTCAGTCCGTTGAAAGTCTGGTCGTGTGTACACAGCATAAGAAAACTGTAAATCAGTTTCCTCCTCTGCAACTAGACCACCCAGAACCCCTCACCATGGACTCCAAAAATGTGTTTTACTGGCCCCTTTAAAGAGACCACAACTCAAATACTGTATATAGTATATATGTTGCTTTTATTTTACCGTAAGCATTATAACTCTAAAGTAACCAGATTACTTTTCCTTCTCTAATCAAAACAGTACATATGGCAGACTATCTGATACCTGGAGGCCTTACAAAGCCTTTTGTAGTCCCCAGGTGTCGTAGAAGGGTCTACATGACTCCTCTCTACAGCATCAGTCAGTCACAAGCCATAATAAGCATGGGAACTATCATACCTCCTTTTCCTGTAGTTTTTACAATTAAAATCATGTTGAGATGAAACAGGCAATGGACAACTTTTACTTCCTAATTAGAATTGTCAGCACAACCCAAAGAACATTTAGGCTGCATTTTGTAGGGGAAAATGTTTACTTTCCTTTGCTGAACAGACCTCTGGGTCAGAGAAAAGAAGGTAGCTGAAACGCCATGATGCTGGAAATCTATAATGCTCTGGTGCAGTGAGGTGCTGGCACAGCCTTCAGAAGGAAAAATATATACATAGCAAGCCACATTGACATTACATTACATACATATATTACATTGACACATATTGTTGACATCAAACTAATCTCTTTAGCATGTTTATCTAAAAAATAATCAAAAGAACTGCACTTTCCCAGTTGGCCCAGTTATTTTGTTCCTATTATATGAAACGTGCCTAACATTCCACCGCCATCACCATTTTACCAATGGCCCTATATTTAATTTTTTTTTGGCTTGCTACCTATTAGGAGAGCATCAACCCCAATAGAGTCATATAACAGCTCTTCCCTGCCTGCTATACAGATAGCACATGTTACAAAGAATACTTTTAAGTTTTAATAACCAAAGAAAGCTTCCTTTTTATATCTAATGAAAAAGAAGCTAATGAGAATGTTGTCATAAATGAACAAATCATTTAAGTATTCCGATGGTTTCATGAGTTTTTCAATGCACCAAGAGCACACAAATGAAAATTGTTATTATGATTTGTGGCAGATGCAGCCCATTTGTCTGCATTATTATGGTTTATGGATTCCAAGTATTAAAAGGTGTTTTAGTGTGAGCAAAGGACACATGCATAGCAATGTCATTGTTCTGTAACACACAGCATAAGAGTTTAGTTCTGGCACATTACTAGGACCATTAACATGAGGCTTTGTTCTCCATCAGTGTTACCACCAGCATGTATGAATGAGATCCATTTGCTGTCTATATGCATAAATAGCAATGCCCATATGTTTAGCATCGACATGCACTTAGCATTGTTTTGTTTGAGCTTGGGGCTGCTAGTGCAGGTAAAATGCTAGTCTAATTGAATGTATCTTTGTCTGTTTCTGAAAGGACTAATGTATTCTGACACATGTACCTGTAAAAATGTGTTTTCTTTTTAGTCACCTCATGTGAAAGTGACTTTATTCTTCCTCTTTTGTTAAAAATACTTATTTGTGCCTTGCATTTGTGCATTATTATGCAGTTTATATCACGGTAGTGCCCCTTGTTATTGTATTAGGAGGGAAAACAACACACTTTCACTTTGCACGGCGTAGTATTTATTGTCTACACTTTGACTAAACAAATATGGACACAGAAAAATCATAACTACCATAATAGACTGTTCGGGTATCTGAAAAGTTTATTCAGCTACAGGTACAACATTTTTCTAATGTTCATAAATGTTCTACTACAACTGTTGCGATAGTAGTATTTTTTATTTGGGTATATAAAAAGAGTTGAATAGCTGATACACAAGTTCCACGCTCCTGAACTAAATGTGTCACCACTGCGCTCATGAACACAATACTAACCCCTAAAGCTGCCAACTTAAATATAAATGCATAAATCAATAAAGTGTTTTATAAGAAAAAACAGTGGCACTGTACAAATGAATCCATGACAGGAACTCAAAAAGCTAAATAAAACAATGCATACATTTAGTGTCTAATAAACAATAACAAAAAAGAAAAAAATCTCTACGTGTGAAAGTGTCCAGAGATAGATCAAGCACAAAGTCCATGCATAGTGATGAAGTCCATATGCAAAGTAAAAAATCTTCTTAAATTAGAACAATATAAACATATCTTCCACCACACCAAAAATATGCCTTGCATTCTCATGCTCGGCACACAAGCTGTTTAAAGACTACCAGGATTTAATTAGACTTCAGCTCTTCAGCAGCATTCAATAAGGGAGGAAAATCCCAACCGTGGACTTGAAATAATAAAAGCTTCCAATAGTGTAATATTGCAAACCATTTATTTTAAAGTAAAAATAAAATCGTCAACTATTGCACTCACATGTTTCAGGTTATAAAAGAGCTTGCCAAGAATTCAGATTAGTGGTCACAGAGCCGGAGCGATGTGTTGTAATCAAGCGGACCCGGAACGCAGTGTGTTAGATCCCCCTCCTCACTGTCTCGCTCACCACCTGCGCATGTGACACCGCCTCGTAAACCTCGGAAGCAACACAAAGTCAAAGTTTGACTCTGTGAGAAGCTCAAAGAGTACTGTGACATTAGAAGAGGCAGTTTTATGACTGGAGAGGAACTTGCACATCTGGGGAAGAAGAATGAAAGGCTTAAATTTACCTTTAACAACTATAATGTTCCTAGCAGTTAAAGGAAATCTGCACTTAGAGAAAAATGTAGACTACCACTACTGACTTCTTGTAAAAATGCTAATTTACTCTTTGCCATAGTGATCCACAAGCTTTGTTACTTTTCAAAATACTGATGCCGAACAAGTGTGCAAATCAGGACCCACATTCCTCTATGTTTGTTCAATGGCTAAGAAAGTATTAAGGCCAGAGACCGCCAGGCATTTATTATTTTGTAGGAGTTCAGTAAAGGCAGCCTACATCCTGTTTTTCATAATGAGGTAATCATTTTGATCTTGTCTTAATGATGATAACAATCCAGACCAGTTAACAACTATAACATTCAATTAAACTAATACACACAATAAGGTTAATACCCTTATTTAATTAATAACTATATTCTCTAATCAGATCTAATAAATCTATTTGAATGACTAATCAATGGAATTTTCTTGATTGCCTTTACTAGTTTGATTTGTAAATCCCTGTTTGAGACACATGTGAATTGTCAAATACATGTATACACATCCCTCACGTATCAGTCTTTATGATGAATCGACCATTCATTTTTCTTGACAATGAAGATAAATTATATTTGAAAAAATGATCAGTTAATATGTCTCATTCTTTAAATATAATATGATTAGCTCATATTACAATTACCACCTCCCTACTGCCATATTGTAAAAAAACAAGGGGAGGTAGACGTGTATTTCTGGAGTGCCATTTATAAACTTTAGAAAACACACTCAGGCAACCAGTGCATTCAAGAATAACTGTGATGTACTGTATATTAACTCCTTCATCTCCCTTATCCTGCACATTAATCCCTTCAACTCCATCCTCACCTGTATTTGACCTTTACATTAACCCCTTCACCCCCTCCTAACTCTTTGCATTACCTGTACATTAATGATGCGCTTTATTAGGCACACCATTACCAAGCTCTATGATTCAACCATCCCATTACCAACATTTTTCCTAAAAAGAAAAATTGCATAAAATGAGATCACCTTGTGGTGTCCATTTTTTAAAAAGGGGTGATTTTGGGAATGTTCATATTGTCATACTGGGAGTGTTCTTTCTTCCTCTGTTATGGTTGGTCATGGCCATGGCTTGTCCCAGGCTAATGCTAAGAAAGAAGGGCGCTGGGCTAGTAATCAAGCCCTGCAAAACCTTTTACCACTACATAAACCGTAAGTGCTAGGAATCTCACTTCAATGCTAAAATATCAACACAATCCTGATATTGATGTTGCAAAACTCGAAAAGGGTGTCCAACGTTCAATGTAGTCTAATTTTCCTAGTGCAAAATTTGCTACCAAAATCGGAAATTGGAATGTATGTACCCTGTATCAGGGTGAAAAACCTGCACAAGCCTTACACAAATTCAAGAATTATAAGCTTTTTTTTTTTTTTAAATCAAAAAGGTGTTTATTGAACAAATTTCCATACATAGCTTCCATTGTACATACATCGTGCAACAACATACCATTATTTACTATTACATTCCAATCATCCTGAAATATTTCAATGCTCTATTACTTTATGGTCACTAACCATCAATAAAACCTCATGGGCCCCCCCCGAGACATTGCAATAGTCTTGACATTACCAGTTCCCTAGGACTCAATCCAGGGGTGTCTAACCATGGTGCCCAGATCCTCTCTAATCTATTGGGGCTGCCTCTGTGTTGGTAAATGTGCTTTTCCATAATCAAAGTGTTGCCCATATGAGTAATCCATGATCTCACTGAAGGTGGAGAGGTCGATTTCCAGCCAAGCAGTATAAGCTTGCGTGCCTGGAACAGTGCCCTAGTGAGTGCTATTCTAGTCATCTCTTCCGGGACCGTATCCTCTAGGACTCCTAGGATGCAGTGAATTGGGTCAAGGGGAATGGTGGTCTGGAACACTCGGTTGAGTGTTTCCATGACCTCACTCCAATACCTATGGAGCTTCGGACATCTCCACAGTAGGTGGATGAGGTCCCCCTGGTGCCGCTCGCATCTGCCACATAAAGGATCAGTCCTCCTACCCATCTTGTATAGTTTAAGTGGGGTGTAATGCACTCTAAGTATTATATATAGTTGGGATACCTTCTGGGCCACGTTGAGAGAGCATATATTAATAGATTGTAAGATTTCTTCCCATTGCTCTCCCGTAATTGGGCCTACATCTTGCTCCCATAGGGATGGTGCCCTGGTCGGGTGTGCTTTCAAAAGTTGCATCAGTAGCATTTGATAGCAATATGAAATGAAACCTTTAGTTTCTGTGCTGGACTGTATCAGATGAAAGATAGGGGTGTTGGACAATGTCCAGGGAGTAGCACTACCTTGTGTGTCCACCGCATGTTTGAGTTGGATATATGAATAATACATGTTATTTGGGAGGTTGTATTTATTTTGTAGCTCTGAGAACGTCAGCAGCCTGCCATTGCTAAATATGTGTGATAAAAGGATAACACCAAATGAGCGCCATCTGGGGCCCTGTTGCAGCTTTGCTAGCTCTATGTATGAAAGATTCCCCCATATTGGGCTGTATTCTGTGAAGCCTGTTACCTCCTGCAGCTGTCTTCCCTTGTTCCAGACTTTCTGTATTAAAGTAAGAGTGGGCGTTAGTTTATTGGATTTGTGAAACAGTTGAGCCTCAAGGCCTGTTTCCGCTCCTGTCCCAATCAGCATTAACTGCGCCGATGAGCCAGGAGGGTCCCGGTTCATGGAGCCCACCAACTGCTGCAACTGGGCTGCTATGTAGTACAACCAAGGGTTGGGTACTGCCAGCCCTCTGCTGTCCTTAGGGTTTTGTAGCTGTTCCAGCTTAATTCTTGGTGTGCCTAAATTCCACAGCAATTTGCGGAAGAGAGTGTTAACCACCCTAAAAATCTTTAAGTGTATTACTATTGGGGAGTTGTGTAAAAAGTAAAGTAATTGCGGCATTAAAATCATTTTTATTAAGTTTGCTTTGCCCGCTAGTGACATTTTGAGCCTGTTCCATGTGTTGATTTTGTCTCTAAATCTGGATAGCAAGGGGTATATATTTAGGGGGCAGTATTCTGTTATTTTAGGTGAAATTTGTATGCCTAGGTATTTAAATGATGACGTTACCGGAACCGAGCAGGAGTCCGGTAGATTCACCTCACCCCCCTCGTCCAGCAACATCAAAGCCGACTTAGACCAGTTAATTGTCAGGCCAGAAAAATAGCCGAACCCAGTGATGATTCTTGTCACCTCCGCTAAGGACGTTGTGGTATCCCCCAGGAAAAGCATCATGTCGTCAGCGTACAGCATAATCTTTTCGTGGAGGTCCCCATATTTAAAGCCCCTAATCTGCTGACTTGCTCTTACCGCAGCCGCCAGCGGCTCGATAGCGATGGCAAAGAGCAGGGGGGACAGGGGGCATCCCTGCCTTGTGCCCCTGCCCAGAGCAAATGCATGTGACATCCTACCTGACATCCTAATAGTCGCCTTTGGGGAAGCATATAACAGTTTGACCCATGCTATAAACCGACTTCCAAACCCCAGCTTTGATAGTACCGCCCACAGGTATCTAAGAATTATAAGCTTAACATCTTGGGCAACAATGAAATGAAATGATCTGGGGTGGTAGGATCAGCAGTGATGGAAAGATGCTTTTATACCTGGGGAGTAAGGATGAGCCGAACACCCCCCAGTTTGGTTCACGCCAGAACTTGAGAACAGGCAAAAAATTCAGACGAACACCATTTAAAGTCTATGGGACACGAACATGAAAAATCAAAAGTGCTCATTTTAAATATAAAGGCTTTTATTGTCATAAAAAGTGTTTGGGGACCCGGGTCCTGCCCCAGGGGACATGTATCAATGCAAAAAAAAGTTTTAAAAATGACCGTTTTTTCAGGAGCAGTGATTTTAATAATGCTTGAAGTGAAACAATAAAAATTAAATATTCCTTTAAATATCATGCCTGGGGGGTCTCTATAGTATGCCTGTAAAGTGGAGCAGTTTTCCCGTGTTTAGAACAATACCACAGAAAAATGACATTTCTAAAGGAAAAAAGTCATTTAAAACTGATCACGGCCGTAATGAATTGTCAGGTCTCGGTAATAGGGGTCCTCCCAAAATCCATACCAGACCCTTCATTGTTTCACATTAAGCATTATTAAAATCACTGCTCCCGAAAAATTGGCCATTTTTAAAAAGTTTTTTTGCATTGATACATGTCCCCTGGGGCAAGACCCGGGTCCCCAAACACTTTTTATGACAATAACTTGCATATAAGCCTTTAAAATGGGCGCTTTTGGTTTTTCATGTCCGCGGCTTTTGAATTTGCCGTGAACACCGCATAGTGTTCGTTGTTCGCCGAACGTATGAACAACCAAGGTTCGGCTCGAACTTATGCTCGGGCTGAACCATTCGCCCATCCCTACTGGGGAGTAAGGTGTTAGATATCCTGGGAGGAACGCAGGATAGGGAAGCACTTTCCGGAGAAAGGATGGCTTGACTGGATCATCCCAAGTCCCATGTTATTCAATTTTAGACTAAAACACATTTTGAGAGTATGAGCCTTAACCATAGAGTGACTGGCTGAGATAGCCTCCTCTGGCCTAACTAATCAATAGTTGGCCTGAGTAAGTCATACGGGCCATAGGAGACTCACAAGTTCTGTACTTTTTTTGACAATGAGGTTAATTTCTCTTATATTCTTTTCCCATATCATGCTTGAACTGTACGGCATGAACTGTAACTGCTTGAACTATACGACATTAAACAATTGGATGTAACTTTTTCATAAGCAATGAACAACAGTTTTTGTAAGAGTCTTCTCTTGTATTGTACACTTACCTTGAAGTAAATTAAAAACATTGGAAATTATAAATCCAGAATGTCTCTCTAGCACAAAACATTTTGAATCTCTCACCCTCAGGAAGGTGTCGGGGGATGGATTCAATGGCAAGAAGATTAAAAATGCTTGTCATGATATCAGCTAAAGTATCTGGACTGGAAACACAAAATTTGGGGAAATCATTCTCTTTACTTCTTCTGTGTTCCCAATAGCATGACCTCAGAGTCCTGCCAGTCCTGCCCACATATTGTAAACCACAAGGGCAGTTGATACAATAATTGGCAAAAGTCGAGTAACATGTCAGAAACTCATTGATGGAAAATGTCTAACCTTAAACAATCACTAAGAACCTGTTGGCCATGTTTGATGTAAGATCAGGTCAAACAATCTTGCTTCTGACATAGGAATATTCCCTTCAAGGCCAAAAAGGTAGGTACATGACTGCGAGAAACAGGTTTGGATAAAGTAAGCGTACTGGTAGCTAGGATGTTTTTAATATTTCTGGCCTTCCTAAAGACCGCTCAGGGATGATTTGGGATCCTGATGACCAAAACTGGATCACATTGGAGAGTGCCTCAATGCTTGTATAGGGCCCTATGAATCGAGCGAAAGCTGGTATTGAACATGGAGGAAAAAGTTGGGCCTTTAAAAGTCACAATATCATCCCTAGTGTGGTTGGTGGATGCTCCTGGAGGGTCCAGATATTTAGAATGATACTTCTCAAAGGCCATGTCATGACTTTGGAGATAATAACCCTCAAGCATAGTGTAATTCTTAGAGAGTCGGCAGAATTGGTTAAACTGTATATTCTGTTTTCAGGGCAGATGGCGGCAACTACTCCTATGAACTTGGGAGTTACCGGGAGTGGGTTAAAAATGCATGCGTGAACAAATTTTGCCAGAACTGTCATGAAACAAATCAACATCCAAAAAGGTCAGTGCTTCTTTATTAATAACAGACGTGAATGTAATACCATGGGGATTGGACTTGCAATAAGTGATAAATTCATGAACCTTGGTTTCTGGGCCCTGCCAGATCATGATTACATGATTGATATATCACCTAAAAAAGATGATATGTTCCGCAAATGGATTTCTTGCCCATGAATAGAACCTCCCAATAACCCATGTAAATGTTGGCATAGCTGGAGGTGAAATTTGGTCCATAGCTGTGCCAACTTTCTGCAAATAGAAATCATCCAAAACACAGAAATAATTATGACTCGAGATGAATCTCACAGCTTCCACTATAAGGGATGCCTACAGGCAAGGAAATATTGAAGGGCCTGCAAGCCTACATGGTGTGGTATTGATGTGTATAGAGAAGAAAAATCCAGGGAGACCCAGATGTAATCTGTTTCCCAGGTCTAATGT
Source organism: Lithobates clamitans (assembly GCA_037952925.1). Taxonomy (NCBI): domain Eukaryota; kingdom Metazoa; phylum Chordata; class Amphibia; order Anura; family Ranidae; genus Lithobates; species Lithobates clamitans. Next base: position 577,446 of record JBBGZY010000188.1, read on the forward strand.
TTCAAGATCCTTAGAATATCACCTATATCTTTAATGTAAGCCAGCAGACTAGTGGGACTAGTGGCGATAGACTGCAAAAAACAGTCAACATAATCAGACAGCTCACTAGTGACACTGTCCATTGAAGCCACAATGGGATGGCCTGGCAGTGATACAAGGCTTTTATGCACTTTTTGAAGTGATAAAAGTATGGGGTACTATAGTACTCCCGACAAAGAAAAACCTGTTCCCCTTTGGTAAGTATCCCTTCCCTTGCTGCATAACTCACAAATTCAAACAATTCTTTTTTGAACCCAGGTAACGGGTCCCTAGGTAGCTTATCATAGGTATTTTTGTCCAAGAGTAGCCTCTGAGATTCATTCAAATAATCTTCATGATTTTGTTCCACCGTACTCCCACCTTTGTCAGTCTGCCTTGACTTTTTTGAAGGGATAAAAAAGGTTGTTGTTCATGTGGAAACAAGTTGTGATTGGTCTCCTCAGACATACTGTGCATAAAAAAAAAGTCTCAAGGTAGGGGCCCTTTGCCTGGTGGAGGTAGAAAATAGAAGGAAGTTTAAACAATTCTATTCTCAAAGCTCACAACATTCTCATATGGCTGATTTACACCAATATCATATGGACTCTGAATACAGCGACATCAAGCCATCCCTGTGGTCCTGGCAACTAGTAATGATCCAGCGGCTCTTGTCCCTATACTGTATCTTTCCATGCTCCTCGATGTTCACACATTGTGAGTAGAACCATTGATGCTTAATAAAGATTGCCTAATGGTGATGCTGCACTACGTCCTTTGCGCTGTGTCCTCCCCTTTCTCCTTTTATATATAGATGGAGTCCCTCCTCCATGACAGGGAGGAAAATTCCTATTAGAAGTAGGGATGGGCCGAACACCCCTCTGTTTGGTTCACACCAGAATATACGAACAGACAAAATATTTGAAAAATCAAAAGTGTTCATTTGAAGGCTTATATGAAAGTTATTGCCATAAAAAGTGTATGTATACTAGGGATGAGCTTCGAGTTCGAGTCGAACTCATGTTCTACTCGAACATTGGCTGTTCGCAAGTTCGCCGAACAGCGAACAATTTGGGGTGTTCGCGGCAAATTCGAATGCCGCGGAACACCCTTTAAAAGTCTATGGGAGAAATCAAAAGTGCTAATTTTAAAGGCTTATATGCAAGTTATTGTCATAAAAAGTGTTTGGGGACCCGGGTCCTGCCCCAGGGGACATGGATCAATGCAAAAAAAAGTTTTAAAAACGGACGTTTTTTCAGGAACAGTGATTTTATTAATGCTTAAAGTCAAACAATAAAAGTGTAATATCCCTTTAAATTTCGTACCTGGGGGGTGTCTATAGTATGCCTGTAAAGGGGCGCATGTTTCCTGTGTTTAGAACAGTCTGACAGCAAAATGACATTTGGAAGAAAAAAACTCATTTAAAACTACCCGCGGCTATTGCATTGCCGACAATACACATAGAAGTTCATTGATAAAAACGGCATGGGAATTCCCCACAGGGCAACCCCGAACCAAAAAAAAAAAAAAAAAAATGATGTGGGGGTCCCCCTAAATTCCATACAAGGCCCTTCAGGTCTGGTATGGATATTAAGGGGAACCCCAGCCAAAATTTAAAAAAAAAATTGACGTGGGGTTCCCCCTAAATTCCATACCAGACCCTTCAGGTCTGGTATGGATTTTAAGGGGAACCCCGCGCCAAAAAAAAAAAAAAAACGGCGTGGGGTCCCCCTAAAAATCCATACCAGACCCTTATCCGAGCACGCAACCTGGCAGGCCGCAGGAAAAGAGGGGGGGACGAGAGTGTGGCCCCCCCCCCTCCTGAACCGTACCAGGCCACATGCCCTCAACATTGGGAGGGTGCTTTGGGGTAGCCCCCCAAAACACCTTGTCCCCATGTTGATGAAGACAAGGGCCTCATCCCCACAACCCTGGCCGGTGGTTGTGGGGGTCTGCGGGCGGGGGGCTTATCGGAATCTGGAAGCCCCCTTTACCAAAGGGGACCCCCAGATCCCGGCCCCCCCCCTGTGTGAAATGGTAAGGGGGTACTTACCACTACCATTTCACTAAAAAACTGTCAAAAATGTTAAAAATGACAAGAGACAGTTTTTGACAATTCCTTTATTTAAATGCTTCTTCTTTCTTCCTTCATCTTCTTCTTCTTCTGGTTCTTCTGGCTCTTCTGGTTCTTCCTCCGGCGTTCTCGTCCAGCATCTTCTCCGCGGCGTCTTCTATCTTCTTCTCCTCGGGCCGCTCCGCACCCGCTCTTCTCTTCATCTTCTTCTCTTCTTCATCTTCTTCTTCATCTTCTTCTTCTTCTTCTCTTCTTCCTTCTTCTCTTCTTCATGTCTTCTCCGGGCCGCTCCGCAGCCATGCTGTGGCATGGAGGGAGGCTCCCGCTGTGTGACGGCGTCTCTTCGTCTGACGGTTCTTAAATAACGGGGGGCGGGGCCATCCGGTGACCCCGCCCCCCTCTGACGCACGGTGACTTGAGGGACTTCCCTGTGACGTCACGGGGAATGCCACAGGGAAGTCCCGTCATGTCACCGTGCGTCAGAGGGGGGCGGGGTCACCGGGTGGCCCCGCCCCCCATTATTTAAGAACCGTCAGACGAAGAGACGCCGTCACACAGCGGGAGCCTCCCTCCATGCCACAGCATGGCTGCGGAGCGGCCCGGAGAAGACATGAAGAAGAGAAGAAGGAAGAATAGAAGAAGAAGAAGAAGATGAAGAAGAAGATGAAGAAGAGAAGAAGATGAAGAGAAGAGCGGGAGCCTCCCCCCCCATGCCATGGGTGCGGAGCGGCCCGAGGAGAAGAAGATAGAAGACGCCGCGGAGAAGATGCTGGACGAGAACGCCGGAGGAAGAACCAGAAGAGCCAGAAGAACCAGAAGAAGAAGAAGAAGAAGGAAGAAAGAAGAAGCATTTAAATAAAGGAATTGTCAAAAACTGTCTCTTGTCATTTTTAACATTTTTGACAGTTTTTTAGTGAAATGGTAGGGGTAAGTACCCCCTTACCATTTCACACAGGGGGGGGGCCGGGATCTGGGGGTCCCCTTGTTAAAGGGGGCTTCCAGATTCCGATAAGCCCCCCGCCCGCAGACCCCCACAACCACCGGCCAGGGTTGTGGGGATGAGGCCCTTGTCTTCATCAACATGGGGACAAGGTGTTTTGGGGGGCTACCCCAAAGCACCCTCCCAATGTTGAGGGCATGTGGCCTGGTACGGTTCAGGAGGGGGGGGGGGCGCACTCTCATCCCCCCCTCTTTTCCTGCGGCCTGCCAGGTTGCGTGTTTGGATAAGGGTCTGGTATGGATTTTTAGGGGGACCCCACGCCGTTTTTTTTTTTTTTTTTGGCGCGGGGTTCCCCTTAAAATCCATACCAGACCTGAAGGGTCTGGTATGGAATTTAGGGGGAACCCCACGTCAATTTTTTTTTAAAATTTTGGCTGGGGTTCCCCTTAATATCCATACCAGACCTGAAGGGCCTTGTATGGAATTTAGGGGGACTCCCACATCATTTTTTTTTTTTAGTTTTGGTTCAGGGTTGCCCTGTGGGGAATTCCCATGCCGTTTTTATCAATGAACTTCTATGTGTATTGTCGGCAATGCAATAGCCGCGGTAGTTTTAAATGTGTTTTTTCCTTCAAAATGTCACTTTGCTGTCAGACTGTTCTAAACACGGGAAACATGCGCCCCTTTACAGGCATACTATAGACACCCCCCAGGTATGAAATTTAAAGGGATATTACACTTTTATTGTTTGACTTTAAGCATTATTAAAATCACTGCTCCTGAAAAAACGGCCGTTTTTAAAACTTTTTTTTGCATTGATTCATGTCCCCTGGGGGAGGACCCGGGTCCCCAAACACTTTTATTGACAATAACTTGCATATTAGCCTTTAAAATTAGCACTTTTGATTATTCATGTTCGTGTCCCATAGACTTTAACGGCGTTCGCGTGTTCGAACGAATTTTTTTCCTGTTCGCATGTTCTGGTGCGAACCGAACAGGGGGGTGTTCGGCTCATCCCTAATGTATACACAGTTTTTGACAATTCCTATTAAAAAAGAAAAAAAAAAGTCCCATGATGTCCATCCATCTTCAATCATGCTGTCTGACGGACCCAAAAAATAGAAGAAAAAAAAACTCCTCCATGGGGGCGTCCTGCTGACTGCTGTCATTTCGCCGTGACAGCTGTTATAAAGGCAAGGGCGGGGCCACCCGCCGACGTAACCGGATGACCCGCCCCCCCTCTGATGGCACATGATGTCAGAAGGGGCTGGGTCACTCAGTTACGTCACCGGGTGGACCCGCTCTCTATATAACAGCTGTCACAGCCAAGAGACAGCAGTCGGCGGGACGCCTCCCATTAAGGTAGAGTTTTTTTTCTTTTTTTGGGACTGTCGGGTGGCATTATTGAAGATGGATGGGCATTGTGGGACACTTTTTTTCTTTTTTAATAAAGGAATTGTCAAAAACTGTCTATTGTGGTTTTTACTTTTTGAGGGACCCCACGCTGTTTTTATTTTAAATGTTGTCATGGAGTTCCTCTTAAAATCTATACCAGACCTAAATGGCCTGGTATGGACTCGAACATCGGGACCAATCCTAATTAGCAGCAGTAAATTTTGTTTAGGTTATGGGATACCTGCTCTATAGTTCCATAGATTTGGTCTTTTGTAGCCACTTACTGTATGTCAGTGATTGTATTCACATCTAGCCACATACTATATTTATTGGGCGTTTTCCCAGGCTATTCAATATTGATGACAACACCAGTTGGAGTCCTGTGTGCTAATACCTTTTTTGGCATTAGGCATTTTGTACATTTGGCAAGGCAGCAAGCATGTTGCAGTGTTTATCACAAATCTGTTTTACATGTTCTCTCACTATGACCGTGAAGCTGCACCTATATGCTACTATTGTTATTCCCGCTGCCTGTAAGTCAGAGAAACTTGGACCATCACTAAAAAATCACTCAAAAACTGAACTAATTTCTCCAAAGATGCCTATGGCAAATGCTGAGCATTACATATAGAGACTGTATTAGAAATGAGGGAACGCAGTGGTATGCAGAAGCTACATCATATTGTCACCTATCCTAGACTATGTCTTGTATCCATCTGACCATCATTAACCGAAAAAAAAATGTGCTGGAGGTCATAGAAGAAAATGGAAACAAGGAAGACCTTCGACAACCTGGTGGTCTACCTTAAAAATAGACCTGAAAGCATTTCAAGTCCTATGTGATGATGCTGGATTGGCTGCACTTACTGCCCAATGCTCCAAATTACGTCAGAGGAACTATGTCTAAGTAAGTCATACTGTCTTGACATTTGACAAGTAGGAAAAATATGTAAATAAAAAAAACTAAGGAAAACTGCTTTTTTGTATTTATTTTCTGACCTTTCTTTCATCAAATACTAAAAAATAAAAGCCAGTGGTTATTAAATACCACTAATAGAAAGTTCTATCTGTCTCAAAAAAGAATATACAATTAGTTTGGGTACATTTTGCATGATCACATAATATTTGCTAAGGGGTATATATAGGGTAGCGAGAGGAGGGGGCTGAGAGACAGAGGGGGCTGAGAAAGAGAAGAGGGGGCTGAGAGACAGAGGGGGGCTGAGAGACAGAGGGGAGGCTGAGAGAAAGAGGGGGGCTGAGGGACAGAGGGGGCTGAGAGAAAGAGAGGAGGGGGCTGAGAGAGAGGAGGCAGGGCTGAGAGAAAGAGGGGGTGAGAGAGAGAGGAGATGGCTGAGAGAGAGAGAAGGGGGACTGAGAGACAGAGGGGGGCTGACAGAGAGAGCAGAGGCCTGAGAGAGGAGGGGGATGAGAGACAGAGGGGACCTGAGAGAGAGAGGAGGGGCTGAGAGAGAGAGAGCAGGGCCCTGAGAGAGAGAGGAGGGGGCTGAGAGAGAGGAGGGGGCTGAGAGAGAGAAGAGGTGGCTGAGAGGGGGGCTGAGAGTCAGAGGGGGGCTGAGAGACAGAGGGGGCTGAGAGAGAGGGGGGCTGAGAGAGAGAGAGGAGGGTGGGCTAAGAGAGAGGAGGGAGCCGAGAGAGGGGGCTGAGAGAGAGGGGGCTGAGACAGAGGAGGGGGCTGAGAGGGAGAGAGCGGGGGTGAGAAATAGAGGAGGGGGCTAAGAGAGGGAGGGGGTCTGAGAGACAGAGGGGGCTGAGAGAGAGAGGGGGCTGAGAGACAGGGGGGCTGAGAGACAGAGGGGGCTGAGAGACAGGAAGGCTAAGAGAGAGGGGAGGGTGGGCTGAGAGACAGAGGGGGGCTGAGAGAGAGAGGAGGGTGGACTGAGAGAGAGGGGGGCTGAGAGAAAGGGGAGGGGGCAGAGGGAGTAGGGGCTGAGAGAGGGGAGGGGGACTGAGAGAGGGGAGTGAGCTTAGAAACAGAGGGGGCTGAGAGAGGGGTGGGGTGATAGTTTCTCTAGTGAGTGAGTGAGAAAGGGGGGTGAGGGGGGCTGAGAAATGGGGGAGTGAGAGAGAGAGGAAAGGGCTGAGAGAGACCACATAGCCCTGTCCCTATCTGCAGTCCCTCCTCTGCCCCCTCACCATGCAGGCAGGTATGTGTAGGATGCCGGGGACCTGATGGCCAGCAGGGGGCAGCGCAGAGCCTCCTTCTTGATATGGAGGTGCTCTAACTGCTCTGCTCCTTCCAGTGGCTCCTTGGCAGCCTCCGCCTCCCACCTGTCCTCTTCCTCCAGGCCCCAGTCAGAGAGGAGGGGCTGAGAGAGAGAGAGGAGGGGGCTGAGAGACAGAGGGGGCTGAGAAAGAGAAAGGGGGGCTGAGAGTGAGGTGGGGGCTGAGAGACAGAGGGGAGCTGAGAGAGGGGGGTTGAGAGACAGAGGGGGGCTGAGAGACAGAGGAGAGCTGAGAGAGAGAGGAGGGGGCTGAGAGAGAGGAGGGTGGGCTGAGATAAAGAGGGGGGCTGAGAGACAGAGGGGGCTGAGAGAGAGAGGAGGAGGCTGAGAGACAGAGGGGGCCTGAGAGAGAGAGAGCAGGGGCCTGAGAGAGAGGAGGGGGCTGAGAGAAAGAGAGGAGGGGGCTGAGAGAGAGGAGGCGGCTGAGAGAGGGAGGGGGTCTGAGAGACAGAGGGGGCTGAGAGAGAGGGGGTCTGAGAGACAGAGAGGGCTGAGAGAGAGGGGGCTGAGAGTCAGATGGGGGCTGAGACACAGAGGGGGGCTAAGAGAGAGAGGATGGTGGGCTGAGAGAGAGAGGTGGGGGCCAATAGAGGGGGGCTGAGAGAGAGGGTAGGGGTCTGACAGACAGGGGGGCTGAGACAGAGAGAGGAGGGGACCGAGAGAGGAGGGGGCTGAGAGACAGAGGGGACTGAGAGAGAGAACAGGGGGCTGAGAAATAGATGAGGGGGGTTAGGACAGAGGAGGGGGCTGAGAGAGGAAGGGGGCTGAGAGACAGAGGGGGCTGAGAGGGAGAGGAGGGGGCTGAGAGAGAGTGGGGGGCTGAGAGACAGAGGTGGGGCTGAGAGACAGAGGGGGCTGAGAGACAGAGGTGGGGCTGAGAGACAGAGGGGGTTGAGAGACAGAGGGGGGCTGAGAGAAAGGGAAGGAGGAAGAGAGGGGAGTGGTCTGAGAGACAGGGGGGCTGAGAGAGAGGAGGGGACTAAGAGAGAGAGGAAGGGGACTGAGAGATAGAGGGGGCTGAGAGAGAGAGGAGGGGGCTGAGAGAGAGTGGGGGCTAAGAGAGAGAGAGGAGGGGGCTGAGAGAGGGAGTGGGCTTAGAGACAGAGGGGGGCTGAGAGACAGAGGGGGGCTGAGAGAGGGGTGGAGTGTGAGATAGAGGGAGTGAGTGAGAAAGAGGGGGGTGAGGGGGGCTCAGAAATGGGGGATTGAGAGAGAGATGGGGGAGTGAGAGAGAGAGGAAAGGGCTGAGAGAGACCACATAGCCCCGTCCCTATCTGCAGTCCCTTCTCTGCCCCCCCCGCCATGCAGGCAGGTATGTGTAGGATGCCGGGTACCTGATGGCCAGCAGGGGGCAGTGCCGAGTCTCCTTCTTGATATGGAGATGCTCTAACTGTTCTGCTCCTTCCAGTGGCTCCTTGGCAGCCTCCGCCTCCCACCTGTCCTCTTCCTCCAGGCCCCCAGTCAGTCTTTCCAGCCCAGGCCACACATTCGTTCTTGGAGCAGAGAGGAGGTATCCAGGTTCAGGCAGTACTGGGGAGGCTGCGCCTGCTTCTGTATGCTTTTTTGGTGGTCAGGGAGTGAGTGAAGCTCTTCTCCCTCCCGGGCTCTCACAGGTCAAGTGCCCATCCACTGCCCACCTTCCACGAATCCCCATGGCCTCTCCGCTGTTTGCTGCCATGCTCCCGCTGACATAGAACTCTGCATGAGAAAAAGTGGCTCAAGGGGCAGTGTGTTAGGCACTTTGTCGCCCCTCTCAAAATGCCGCCTGGGCCCTGATGTTACCCCATTATTCTTTTTCTACTCCTCTCTCCTAACGCACTGAAATATACTGCATTAAACGTGCACTGACACACAGAAATATACTGATTTAAACATGCACTAACATACAGCAATATACTGCATTAAACCAGCAATAACACACAGAAATATACTGCTTAAAACGTGCACTAGGTACTGAAATATTCTGCGTTAAATGGCACGTAACACACTGAAATATACGGCGTCAAGCATGCACTAATCCACTGAAATATACTGCATTAAATGGCATATAACCCACTGAAATAGCGCACAGAAATATACAGCGTTAAATGTGCACTAATGCACTGAAATATACTGCCTTAAACGTGGTCTAATGCACTGAAACATACTGTGTTAAATGTGCACTAACACACAGAAACATACTGCTTTAAACGTGCACTAACACACAGAAATATACTGCGTTAAACGTGCAATAACGCACTGAAATATACTGCATTAAACATGCACTAATGCACAGAAATATACTGTTTTAAATGTGCACTAACACACAGAAACATACTGCTTTAATTGTGCACTACACACTGAAATATACTGCATTAAAGGTGCAGAAACACACTGAAATATACTGAATAAAATGTACACTAACGCACAGAAATATACTGCGTTAAACATGCACTGAGGCACTGAAATATACTGCGTTAAATGGCACGTAACACACCGAAATATACTGCGTCAACTGTGCACTAATCCACTGAATTATACTGCATTAAATGGCATGTAACCCACTGAAATAGCGCACAGAAATATACAGCGTTAAATGTGCTCTAGTGCACTGAAATATACTGCCTTAAACATGCACTAATGCACTGAAACATACTGCGTTAAATGTGCACTAACACACAAAAATATACTGCTTTAAACGTGCACTAACGTACAGAAATATACTGCGTTAAATGTGCACTAACGCACACAAATATACTGTGTTAAACGTGCACTAACACACAGAAATATACTGCTTTAAACATGCACTAATGCACTAAAATATACTGTGTTAAACGTGCACTAACAAACTGAAATATACTGTGTTAAACGTGCAACTAATGCACAGAAATATACTGCTTTAAACATGCAATAACACACAGAAATATACTGCTTTAACTACTTGCCGCCCGCCATATAGCAAAATTATGGCGGCAAAGTGGTTTCAATATCCTGACGTCATATGGCGTCTTCGGGATATTAAGCCACTGCATGCCCCCGGGGGCACACATCGCAGCGATCATTGTTGCGGTGTGTCAGTCTGACACACCGCAACTCCAATCTAGGTAAAGATTCTCTGATAGAGACTCTTTACCACGTGATCAGTCGTGTCAAATCATGGCTGATCATGATGTAAACAGGAAGAGCCGGTGATCGGCTTTTCCTCACTCATGTCTGTCAGACGATTGGCTACTCCTCTGACAGGGGGGTCTGTGCTGATCGATTATCAGTGCAGCCCCCCCCGAGGATGCCTACACTGGAACACCAGGGATGCCACCAGACCACCAGGGATGCCCACCACCAGGTATGCTACCCTAGACCACCAGGGATGCCAATCAGTGCCCACAATGGATGCCAATCAGTGCCCGCAATGGATGCCAATCAGTTCCCACAATGGGTATCACTGATTGGCAGGCATTATTGTTTGGCAATGATTGGCATCCATCAGTACCATACATTACAGTACATCAATGCCACCTATCAGTGCCCATCCATGCCCATCCGTGCCACCTATCAGTTCCCATCCGTGCCACCAATCAGTGCCCATCCATGCCGCCTATCAGTGCCCATCCATGCAGCCTATCAGTGTCCATCCGTGCCGCCTATCTGTGCCCATCCGTGCTGCCCCATTAGTGTCCATCATTAGTGCCCATCAACGCCACCTCATTGGTGCCACCTCATTGGTGCCACCTCATCGGTGCCCATCAGTGCTGCCTTATCAGTGCTCATTAGTGAAGGAGAAAACTTACTTATTTACAAAGTTTTGTAACTGAAACAAAAAATATTTTTTTTTCAAAATTTTCAGTCTTTTTTTATTTGTTTCGCGAAAAATAAAAACTGCAGAGGTGATCAAATACCACCTAAAGAATATTGCTTTAAACGTGCACCAATGCACATAAATATACTGCCTTAAACGTGCACTAATGCACATAAATATACTGCTTTAAACAAGCACTAATGCCGCGTACACATGAGCAAACTTTTCAGCATCAAAGGTCCGACGGTCTTTCCGATGGACTTTCGACGGAGTTATGATGGACTTTTGGATGACCGGACTTGCCCACACACGAATGGACTAAAGTCCATTCGAAAGTCCGTTGGTTTGAACGTGATGACCCAAAAAGGGACTAGAATAAGGAAGTTCATAGCCAGTAGCCAAAACTGCTCTTGCGTCCTTTTTTGTCTGTCGGACTAGCATACAGGCAGTCCCCGGTTACGAACACATTAAGGACTGTAGGTTTGTTCGTAAGTGGAATTTGTTCATAAGTCTGAACACTGCTTGTAAATAAAAATGGTAGAAGGAGAGTAAGGGGATTATAACGGTGCCAAAAATTTTTACTGTACTGTATAATGACACGTTGATATTAAAAATATAATGTTTTATTGACAAACAGATTAAAAAGATATACAGTAAAAATATACACAACAAGGGTGTGAGCAAACAATGAGGAAAAGATACAGAACCAGCTTATGCAGCAATATTACAAGAACCAGCCAAGTAGCGTGGCGGCAGGTCTTGTTAACAGGTATAAAATCCTACATGTTTCACCAACATTGGCTTCCTCAGGGACAGTTGGTTATACCTGTGTTAATTTCCTGAATTCTAAATAAAGAAATAAATGGTCAGAGAAAATATAGCAGTATGTATTTCGGACAGAAACAAATAAAGTAAAATACATATTGAAGGGCTGCCAGACATGGCCAAAAGTCCCCCCACACAGAAGAAATTGCTGGGGCAGGCTATGGCTCCAATCAACCCCCCCCCCTGAGGAGAACACCTCCCTGCCCATCAGGTAACCCCAAAAGCCTCCGTCCCACAGGTGGTAAAATACCTATCGGTGGATCACAGTAGGTGAGCATAACCGTCCCCTGGAGTGCATTCAAGGCTCCATGTCGCAAGTAGGTGGCTGTAGGGGGCGAAAAAAGGGCCTGGCAAAATAGAGGAAAAAGTATATATGAATTGCATAATTCTGGTGGACATCCAGAATTAATCTGCGTGTCCCACCAAAATGAGATAGGGCTAACATAGCCTCAAAAATACTCACAGTCTATATCTTACTAAAAACAAGAGAAAAGTAAGGGGTCCGATAGGCTGACACTCGTATTGGATGGGATCACTGACGAATGGTGACTAGAAAGGAAAGAAGGGGGAAGAGATAAGGACATATAGAGGGATAATGTTTTTATTATTATCAGGAGGATGTATATTAAGGATAAGGGATAGGGCCAAGAATATTGTTCAATTAGGCATGATAGACCTAAATGATTCCATAAATAGAGAGGGAAGGGAAACTCACCCATAAGTCCGGTGTGACTCCTAAAAAATGCTTTCGACTATGGAGATACATCAAGTATGGATAGTATGTTGAGCACAATGAAGCTACACTATAGGAAAAACCGACGGGTAAGTGAACCTAACCTTACTTCAATGTTCCCTACTAGTACAGAACCAATTGCCCCAAAAATCGCCCCTATTTTTTTAGCTCAGACACTGGACTCTCTGCAGAGTGCCATGTCGAACCCCTTGGATGCCCTTCCCAACAAAGAACCCATGACCTAGATGTAATCAATCTTTCATCTTTTTCACTCACAAAAGAACAAATCAAGGTGCTTCAACTAGGCCTGACGTTTTGTCCCTCTGCGGACTGCAATAGATTTCAATTCATTAAAGATATTCATTTGTTTGCCAGGAAACTAATGTACAAAGTGATCTATGATAAGTCCTCCCAAACTACTACTGCAGATCCTTTACCATGTAATGTTGTTCCCACACTGGCCGAAATAAAGGCCATCAAGGAATTGATGTCAATGTTGGAGGAGGGTGGCACAGAGGACGATTACCCATCATCTGATAATGATGTAGGCATTGTCTCCTCTGGTGTCTGCTTCCCTCCCCCTATTTCATTTAAACCCAAATCCAAATCATTTCCTACACTCTCTACCAACCCTAACATTTGGGCTTTTGTCGAACAAATGACGAATGCCTAGATCCTTCCAATTCTCGCTCTTCCAATTTGTCCCTTGCCCATAGAACAGCTTTGAAATCACTACAAAACCATCCAGGACTAGTTATTAAACCGGCCGATAAAGGCGGAAATGTTGTTGTCATGGATGTTGCTGCATATGAGACCATGTGCCGCAACATCCTTGACAACAAAGAATGGTATCGACCCATCTCTAGACTACTCATCGACAATTTTGCCACGGAATATTACGAATTGATTTTCTCTGCCTATCAACATGGTACAATTGACTGCAATACTTGGAAATTTCTGAATGTCAAAGATCCCAAAATACCAACTTTTTATGCCTTACCAAAATTGCATAAAACTTTAAAATCTCCGCCCGGCCACCCTATTGTGTCCGGGTGTCAATGCCTCACCGAAAACACAAGCGCACTTGTTGACAAATACCTCAGCCCGCACGTCACATCACTACCTTCTTATGTCAAGGACACATAATACCTTCTCCGCATTCTTGAAGACTTGCATTTGCCCCACAATGTATGGCTGGTTTCCCTTGATGTAGAGAGCCTTTATAATGCCATTCCCCACAATAAAGGTATTGAGGTTGTTACTAAACAACTACAAGAAAGAGGTCCAAAATTTGAAGCTTACGGTCAATTTGTCACTGAACTTCTGCAGTTCATTCTTACACGAAATCATTTTATATTTGGCTCTTCCCACTTCCTCCAGGTGCAGGGGGTGGCTATGGGGACCAAGTGCGCCCCCTCATACGCCAACCTGTACCTGGGGGGGTGGGAGAGGGAACTTTTTGCCAACTCCGATTTAGCCCAGTTTCTGTGCCAGTTTCTGTGCCATGTGGTTTCCCGGTACTCGGGAGGAATTGTCCCAGTTTGTGGACTTACTGGACACTAACACTTATAATTTGAAATTCACTATGGAGTGCAGCCAAACAAAAATTACATTTCTAGATTTAGAAATCCATTTGGATTCTAATGGAACTCTTCATTCGGCACTATACTGGACGCCATCGTCCGGTAACACCATCCTTCACACAGGTAGTGCACATCCAAAACCATTACTAAACAGTATCCCTTTCAGTCAGTACCTTCGCATCAAATGAAATTGCTCACATGAAACGGACTTTATTAAAGCCTCTTATGATCTCTACCACGGGTTAAGGAATAGAGGATATAGCCATACACTTCTTAAGCAAGATTTTAATAAGGTGAAAAAGTTGGATAGGAAAAAACTTATCTTCTCCACCAAGAATCGTGAAACTTCCCAGCCTGTCCATCTCATCACACAATTTTCTAAACATCACGATCAAGTGAGAGACATTCTCAATAAGTTTTGGCCATTACTAACTGCTGATACAGTCATTAAAAAATACATTAAACCTTATCCGGATATAACCTACCGACGATCTCCTTCATTAAGAGATCGTTTGATAACTAGCCACCATTCCCCTATGCAGGCGCCCTCCCTAACTGCCCCAGGCACTTTTCCTTGCGGAAAATGTGACGTATGCGAATTCATCTATGACTCTCGAGAAATACCACTTCCTAATGGCTCCACCCACACCATTAAATACACAATCACTTGTCAAACTGTGGGAATAGTCTACCTAGCCACTTGCCGTTGCGGATGTTATTATGTCGGCAAGACCAAACGCATACATACATACGCATCAGAGATCACATAAAACCATTGTACAAACGTACCACAACCACTGCAATCAATAGACATATTGCCTTTTTTGATCCTCAGGTCATTGGGTTCACCGCCTTGGAGCATGTTCCCTCACATGCCAGGGGCGGTGGCATTGATCAAAAGCTACTTCAACTTGAGACTAGGTGGATACACACCCTGGAAGCCACTAAATTTCCAGGGTTGAATGAATACATCAGTTTAAAATCTTTCCTTTAATTATGGTCCTATCTTTCACGATAGTTTTCGTTTAGTACATTGTAATTCTCTCATCTCTTCCTCCCATTTTCCCCCCCAACTCTCAAGTCATACCATGGATCCACTGATTAATTTATCTTTATTTACTATAGAGTGTATTTGAATGTAATATTTTCTATATTTGTGAATATTCCACTATCAATTATTGTCTCTTCTCCTTCCTGACAATTATTAATCTACCAATCTATCTATTCATATCTAATTACATCACTATGTATTAATTCAGCTTATGTTATTAATTCCATGATGAAATATACATTCAACCATTGTTCGGTTGCCAGACATGGCCAGCTTGCGGGACCTCTGCGGGCACTTGACCCTGTGTTCCCCCATTGGTGTGTGGGTGACTCGTGGTCACCATTCTCCCCGATTATGCCCCGCTTCTTCTCCCCTAATTGCTGGGTGTTGGCGTATGGCCCCCGCTTTTCCCCCCTCCCTGGCTTTCCCCCTGCCGCCCTCGGGTTCTCCTTCCCCTTCACCCTCCTCCTTCCCTGCCGATGTTTATGTCACATGGTTGTGCTCGGCTAGCCCCCCGTGGATGGGTTGCAGCTCCTTATGCCACCTTGGCTGTATGGGCACCCAAGGGCGGCACTGCCCTCCATCAGTGTCCGCCCCCCCCTGCCATTGGCATTGAAATGATCTACATCGATCATCACTACATCTTCTGGTATACTGCAGCGCCACCGTCTCGATTGGCTCTCCAGTCTATTGAGCATTCCACGTCATCTACATCACATGATGCATCAGACGAGCCCGCACAGCCCCATGGGTCTTGTAGGCACACGGAGCTGCTGGCGGGCGCATGCGCAATGGCTCTGTGTGTCAGCTCACATGATCAGTGACGTCAGATGCTGATCGTGTGTGGGGGGCATAAAAGGCCGGCTTCTCCGGCCACTCCGCTGCCGGTGTTTAAGGGCGCCCATACCTGCTGTCCTGTCTAATGTGGTAAACCTGTGTTTTACCCTTTTACTCTGCACTGATGGCTTTCTTGTCGCCTAGATCCTGGACATTAAGCCTGATCATATGTCTTTTTTCCTATAGTGTAACTTCATTGTGCTCAACATACTATCCATACTGATTTTATCTCCATATTCCAAGACATTTTTTAAGAGTCAGACCGGACTTATGGGTGAGTTTCCCTTCCCTCTCTATTTATGGAATCATTTAGGTCTATCATGCCTAATTGAACAATATTCTTGGCCCTATCCCGTATCCTTAATATACATCCTTCTGATAATAATAAAAACATTATCCCTCTATATGTCCTTATCTCTTTCCCCTTCTTTCCTTTCTAGTCACCATTCGTCAGTGATACCATCCAATACGAGTGTCAGCCTATCGGGCCCCTTACTTTTCTCTTGTTTTTAGTAAGATATAGACTGTGAGTATTTTTGAGGCTATGTTAGCCCTATCTCATTTTGGTGGGACACGCAGATTAATTCTGGGTGTCCACCAGAATTATGCAATTCATATATACTTTTTCCTCTATTTTGCCAGGCCCTTTTTTCGCCCCCTACAGCCACCTACTTGCAACATGGAGCCTTGAATTCACTCCAGGGGACGGTTATGCTCACCTACTGTGATCCGCCGATAGGTATTTTACCACCTTTGGGACGGAGGCTTTTGGGGTTACCTGATGGGCGGGCAGGTGTTCTCCTGGGGGGGGGGGGTTGATTGGAGCCATCGCCTGCCCCAGCAATTTCTTCTGTGGGGGGGGCTTTTGGCCATGTCTGGCAGCCCCTCATTATGTATTTTACTTTATTTGTTTCTGTCCGAAATACATACTGCTATATTTTCTCTGACCATTTATTTCTTTATTTAGAATTCAGGAAATTAACACAGGTATAACCAACTGTCCCTGAGGAAGCCAATGTTGGCAAAACATGTAGGATTTTATACCTGTTAACAAGACCTGCCGCCACGCTACTTGGCTGGTTCTTGTAATATTGCTGCATAAGCTGGTTCTGTATCTTTCCCTCATTGTTTGCTCACACCCTTGTTGTGTATATTTTTACTGTATATCTTTTTTAATCTGTTTGTCAATAAAACATTATATTTTTAATATCAACGTGTCATTATACAGTACAGTAAAATTTTTTGGCACCGTTATAATCCCCTTACTCTCCTTCTACCATTTTTACCAAATTTATTGGGATGAGGTGCCGTATTATATCGAGGACTATCTAGTCAAAAACCTCCTTTTTTCCACTGCTTGTAAGTGTAACTTCTGCCTGTGCAGGCATGTGGGATGTTCTGGGAGCTTCTAGGGCTCTTCTAGCCATGCAGTACATGAAGTACTGCAGTGTGGAATGTGGCAAGATAGCTGCTTGGAGGTATGCAGGACCAGCATAGAGCCCAAGCAGCCGGCATTGAGGCCGTTCATAAGTAGGAGTCGTTCATAAGTTGGGTATTCGTAAGTCGGGGACTGCCTGTACAGATGAACGGATTTTTCAACCGGACTCGAGTCCGTTGGAAAGATTTGAAACATGTTCCAAATCTAAAGTCCGTCTGATTTTTGACAAAAAGTCAGCTGAAGGTCCGATGAAGCCCACACACGGTCGGTTTGTCCGGCGGATTTGTTCCGTCAGACCAGTGCGGTCAAAAAGTCCGCCCGTGTGTACGCGCCTAACACACAGAAATATACTGTGTTAAACGTGCACTAACACACAGAAATGTACTGCTTTAAATGTGAACTAATGTACAGAAATACATTTTGTTAAATGTGCACTAACACACAGAAATGTACTGCTTTAAACGTGCAATAACACACAGAAATTGCTGCATTAAACGTGCACTAATGCACTGGTATATGCTGCGTTAAACGTGCGATAATGCACAAAAATATACTGCTTTAAGACCCCTTTCACACTGAGGCGTTTTGCAGGCGTATTTCAGGCGCTTTAGCATTAAAAAAAGCGCCTGTAAAGTGCCTGAAAGAAGCCTCATCTGCAATCCCAATGTGAAAGGCCGAGCCCTTTCACACTGCCAGCGCCCGAAAAATGCTGGTAAAGCGCCGCTTAAGACCTTTTTCACACTGGGGCATTTTTCAGGCATTTTTCGGGCGGTGGCAGTGTGGAAGGGCTCGGGCCATCGGCGCACCAAGCCCTTTGGCAAAAACACAAAAGCGCTGCAAAGAAGCTGCTTGCAGGACCCCCTGCCAGCGCAGCACCTCAGTATGAAAGCACTTGGGCT
Source organism: Lithobates clamitans (assembly GCA_037952925.1). NCBI lineage: Eukaryota > Metazoa > Chordata > Amphibia > Anura > Ranidae > Lithobates > Lithobates clamitans. The sequence goes on from JBBGZY010000188.1 coordinate 595,254, forward strand.
TACACATTGGGATTGCAGATGAGGCTTCTTTCAGAAGCTTTACAGGCACTTTTTTTCATGCTAAAGCGCCTGAAAAACACCCCAGTGTGAAAGGGGTCTCAGTATGAAAGCACTATGGCTTTCACATTGGGATTGCAGATGAGGCTTCTTTAAGGTGCTTTACAGGCGCTTTTTTTAACTCTTAAGCACCTGAAAAATGCCTAAAAAACACCCCAGTGTGAAAGGGGTCTAAACGTGCACTTACACACAGAAATATACTGTGTTAAACGTGCACTAACACACATAAATGTACACGTTAAATGTGCACTAATGCACAGAATTATACTGCATTAAACGTGCACTAACACACAGAAATATACTGTGTTAAATGTGCACTAACACACAGAAATATACTGCTTTAAACGTGCACTAACACAAAGAAGTATACTGCGTTAAATGTGCACTAATACACAGAAATATACTGCTATAACCGTGCACTAATGCACAGATCTATACTGCGTTAAATGTGCACTAATACACAGAAATATACTGCTATAACTGTGCACTAACACACAGATATATACCACATTAAATGTGCACTATCGCTGCTTTAAACATGCACTAATGCACAGAAATATACTGCGTTAAACCTGCACTAACACACAGATATATACTGCTTTAAACGTGCACAAACGCACATAAATATGTTGCTTTAAACATGCACTAACGCACAGAAATATACTGCGTTAAACATGCAGTAACTCCATGCAGTAAATATATTGTGTTAAATGTGCACTAATGCACTGAAATATACTGTGATAAACGGCATGTAACACACTGAAAAATACTGCGTCAACCGTACACTAACATACTGAAATATACTGCATTAAAGAGCATTTAACCCACTGAAATAACGCACAGAAATATACTGCTTTAAACGTGCACTAACGCACAGAAATGACTGCATTAAAAGTGCACTAACGCACTGAAATATACTGCGGTAAACATGCACTAATGCACAGAAATATACTGCTTTAAACATGCACTTACACACAGAAATATACTGCTTTAAACATGCACTTACACTCAGAAATATACTGCGTTAAACATGCACTAACACACAGAAATATACTGCTTTAAATGCGCACTAACACACTGAAATATACTGCGTTAAATGTGCATTAACACACAGAAATGTACTGTGTTAAAGGGCATGTAACACATTGAATTATACTATGTTAAATGTGCAGTAACGCACTGAAATATACTGCGTTAAATGGCATGTAACACTTTCAAATATACTGCGTTAATTGTGCACTAACACACTGAAATATACTGCTTTAAACGTGCACAAACGCACTGAAATATACTGCATTAAATGTGAAGTAAGGCACAGAAATATACTGCTATATCCGTGCACTGACGCACAGATATATACTGTGTTAAATATGCACTATCGCACAGAAATATACTGCTTTAAACATGCACTAACCCACAGAAATATACTGCTTTAAACGTGCACAAACATGCAGAAATATACTGTTTTAAATGTGCACTAACACACAGAAATATACTGTGTTAAACGTGCACTGAGGCACAGAAATATATTGCGTTAAACATGCTCTAATGCATTGAAATATACTGTTTTAAATGTGCACTAGCACACAGAAATATACTGCTTTAAACGTGTACTAATGCACAGAAATATACTGCAATAAACGTGCATTAATACACAGAAATATACTGCTTTAACCACTTAAGGACCAGCCTCGTTTTGGATTTTAGGTGTTTAAAACAGGTTTTTTTTGCTAGAAAATGACTTAGAACCCCCAAACATTATATATGGTTTTTTTTCTAACACCCTAGAGAATAAAATGGCGGTTGTTGCAATACTTTTTTTTTGCACCGTATTTGCGCAGCGGTCTTATAAGCGCACTTTTTTTGGAAAAAATGCACTATTTTGAATAAAAAAATAAAACAACAGTAAAGTTAGCCCAATTTATTTTATATTGTGAAATATAATGTTACGCCAAGTAAATTGATACCCAACATGTCACGCTTCATGTTGCGCCCGCTCATGGAATGGCATCAAACTTTTACCCTCAAAAATCTCCATAGGTGACGTTTAAAAAATTCTACAGGTTGCATGTTTTGCGTTACAGAGGAGGTCTAGGGCTAGAATTATTGCTCTCGCTCTACCGGTCACAGTGATACCTCACATGTGTGGTTTGACCACCGTTTTCATATGCGGGCGCTATTCCTGTATGCGACGCAGGAAGTGCCGTTTGCGCTCCATCGAGGTCGGACCCGGAACAAGGAAGTTACCACCGCTCTGTCTATTGCGGAGACCGGTTCCAAACGGCCATGGTGCGGTGCATATTAATTTAATCTGCTCTGTTTTTATTACAATCTGGTACGTTGTTAGCATTGGGGAGGTGGTTATGGTGTTTATCATTAATAAAATGGAATTACGCTATATATGCCTTATCTCGTTTTTTGAATGGTTTGGAGCCCCTGCATCTCCCTATTGCCCAGAGAAGTGCTGTATTGAGGTGGGCCAGAATATCTCTTAAATTGGATGCTTTGATTTTTAAAGTTCTGGTGAGTTTGACCCCCGAAGGGGAGTGTGTTCACATATGGTGGAGTTGGAATGTTCGGTGGAAGGTGCACGCTGTGACATGCTCTAGGATCTACTCGAACACTCTCTGAATCACAACTGATACTGCACTAGTCTTATGGACTTTTTATGTGTGTAGTTGGCCACACTTCTGTTTATGTTCAACTTAGCGCTGTTTTAGTATATGACCATCTAATATCATATGTATGTCCTATATACTGTTTATTTATATTTATTTGCTTTTTTAAACAGCTGCTTTTCTTTTTCTCCTTACCCTTGGTTTTTATATCTTTATTTCAGAGGGTCAGGTAGATAGCTCTTTGTATGTCCTTTTATCTGCTGAAGGATCTGGATTAATGTGGTTAGAGGTTCTGTGGCGCTGAGTGGTGTACTATAGGCCGAATTTTACACTGTTCTGTTATATTGAAAAAAATATGCCTTTAAGAGGCATGGGCGGAAGTGATGTTTTGACATCGCTTCCGCCCAGCAGTGTCATGGAGACGAGTGGGCGCCATCTTAGCCTCACTCGTCTCCAGACACAGCACTGACAGGACGCGATCGCCCCTGCCGCTACCGACGGCTCCGGTAAGCGGCGGAGGGCACCGGATCGCGGCGGGAGGGGGTGCCCTCTCCCGTCACTGATAAAAGTGATCTCGCGGCGAATCCACTGCAGGGACCACTTTTATCAGAAAGCCAGCCGCCGCACAAAAATGGGGATACCGGGATTATTGTAGCTAGCTGCTGCCATAACAACGGTATCCGCCGCCAAAGTTTGGATGTACATCGTCGTGCGTCGGTCGGCAAGTGGTTAAACGCTCACTAACAAACAAAAATATACTGCGTTAAACGCACACTAACACACAGAAATATACGTTAAATGTGCACTAACGCACAGATATATACTGCTTTAAACGTGCACTAACATACAGAAATATACTGCTCTAAACTTGCACTAAATGCACCGAAATATACTGCTTTAAACGTGTACTAACTCACAGAAATATACTGAGTTAAACATGCATTAACGCACTGAAATATACCATGTTAAACATGCACTAATGCACAGAAATAAACTGCTTTAAATGTTCACTAACACACAGAAATATACTGGGTTAAACGTGCACTAACACACAGAAATATACTGCATTAAATGTGCATTAATGCACTGAAATATACTGCATTAAACATGCACTAATGCACAGAAATATACTGCTTTAAAACCTGCACTAACGCACAGATATACAGTATCTCACAAAAGTAAGTACAACCCCTCACATTTTTGTAAATATTTTAATATATCTTTTCATGTGACAAAACTGAAGAAATTACACTTTGGGGTACAAGCGGGCAAAAATACAAACAAAAAAAGCAGGAAATCAAATATGGAAATGGCATGTCACGTTCGTTTTACGTCTGACCGGTTTCGTCAGAACGTTCTGACGTCATCAGGGATCATACGGACGGGCACACCACCTCCTTAAATATACATAACCATTAAAGGCATCCAATCCGGTGACATCTCCTCTAATGGGAAATTAAACCAAAATTAATTGACTGCCATCTTAATTCCTCATTAGAAGAGATGTCACCGGATTGTATGCCTTTAATGGTGATGTATATTTAAGGAGGTAGTGTGCCCATCTGTACGATCCCTGATGACGTCAGAATGTTCTGATGAAACCGGTCGGACGTAAAACGAACGTGACACGCCATTTCCGCTCGTATTTGATTTCCTGCTTTTTTTGTTTGTATTTTTGCCCGCTTGTACCCTCATGTGGGGAATGCGGTTTTAAGCCGTTTTTAGCTTAAATAAATATTTTGGCTTACTTCACCATGGGAGTTTTTCATTCATCTCTCCCCAATTCTAAACATCTACGGTCTCTGTGACCTACCCTGGGAGGTCCTGTCGCATGCATCCAAGCAGCCTCAGCGCTGATCAAGACGCCTGAGTTCCAGCACCTGAGTTCCAGCATCTACACCTGGCCATGACCGGGAGAAGCCTTGTTGGTTGACCCCAACGCGTATTTGACTCCTGTCATGGGAGTCACCTCCATCTGTTGAGTAGGCTTTGTGGCTGCTGATGGCAATTGAATACTGCTATTTGATGCTTCGCTGTACCCAAGAGAGATTTGTCTAGAAGTTCTATCCACCCAGAAGCTCTGTTTTTCAATTTTTCAATTTCTGAACACTATTTTGACACATATTTGTCGTACACATTGGATAATAATGGTGGACTTTTTCTTTGAATTTTGCACATTTGATTATTTTGATTTTTTTGCTTGTTATTTTTCACTATGATGATTTAATATTCAGTTGGCAGATATTATTTCACAATTCTCACGATTTCTCTATTTATAATATGTTGTTTTACTTGTTTTACAGTGATTTTGCACAGGAGCGCGGTTTGTAATTAGATAGCTAATTATTTTTCCTATTTTTCCTTGTTTACCATTATAACGTGCTGCTCCCCAACTAATTGATTTTCCATATGCGCGAGTAGGTAATTTTACCAATTTTTCATGGTGGTGGGAGTGTCATCGTATGGGGCTGCATGAGTGCTGCTGGTACTGGGGAGCTACAGTTCATTGAGGGAACCATAAATGCCAACATGTACTGTGATATACTGTAGCAGAGCATGATCCCCTCTCTCCGGAGATTGGGCTACAGGGCAGTATTCCCACAATATAACGACCCCAAACACACCTCCAAGATGACCACTGCCTTGCTAAAGAAGCTGAGGGTAAAGGTGATGGCCTGGCCAAGCATGTCTCCAAACCTAAACCCTATTGAGCATCTGTGGGGCATCCTCAAATGGAAGGAGGAGGAGCTCAAGGTAACATCCACCAGCTCCATGATGTCGTCATGAAGGAGTGGAAGAGAACTCCAGTGGCAACCTGTGAAGCTCTGGTGAACTCCATGCCGAAGAGGGTTAAGGCAGCACTGGAAAAAAATGGTGGCCACACAAAATACACAAACACTTTGTGTCCAATTTGGAGATTTTTACTTAAGGGTGTACTCACTTTTGTTGCCAGTTTAATGGCTGTGTGTTAAGTTATTTTAAGGGGGCAGCAAATTTGCACTGTTATACAAGCTGTGCACTTACTACTTTACATTGTAGCAAAGTGTAATTTCTTCTGTGTTCTCACATGAAAAGATATAATAAAATATTTACAAAAAGGTGAGTGGTGTACTTACTTATGTGAGATACTGTATACTGTGTTAAACGTTCACTAACGCACAGAAATTTACTGCTTTAAACATGCACTAATGCACAGAGATATACTGTGTTAAACGTGCGCAAACGCAAAGAAATATACTGCACTAATGCCCCCTACACACGGTCGGATTTTCCGACGGAAAATGTTCGATGGGAGCTTTTTGTTGGAAATTCCGACCATGTGTAGGCTCCATCGGACATTTTCCATTGGAATTTGCATTGCACAAAATTTGAGATTTCTGGATCTCAAATTTTCCAACAACAAAATACGTTTGCATAAATTCCAATCGTGTGTACACAATTCCGACACACAAATTGCCACGCATGCTTAAAATAAATTACGAGACGTAAGCGTTCGGTCTGGTAAAACTAGCATTCATAATGGAGATAGCACATTCGTCACACTGCAATTTTTTAAATAGTTTAATGCAGCGCATTCTCTTCTTCTTTATAATGCTAGAATAATGGAGTTGTTTTACTGCTCATATTCACACAGAGTTCTGACAAACTGATTTCTTTATTATTTCCCGTCATCACCTGAATAATATTTTTTTTTTTTTTCATCAGATCTCCGTAATAATGTTTGTAATTTTTTAAAACAAAAATTACAATATATATATATATTTATCAAGATCTCCATTTTTTTTTCTTTTTACTAGTGATCTTCATAATATATTTTTTTTATTTTGTGTGTCAAGTTACCACAACATCATTATTATCTTGTATTTTTGAATCTCAAGGAGGTTGTTTGGTGTTGGTGTCCCTTGTTAACTAGACATTGTATTTTTGAAATGTACCTGCCTACTCACAAATAAACTGTCCTTTTTGAAGTAAAACACATAGGCAAGTATTTCAGAACAAAAAATATCCATTTATTCTGGGTCATAACAAAATAAAGAGGAAGGCAACGCTGGAGAAGTTGCTGAAATTTGCGAAGCCTTTGTACCCCAGGGCAGACATCAATAATTTTACAGTCAAAATTGGTGGCCTGAAGAGTCCTTATAATATTGAGAACAATCCAGTCCAGGACTCCAAGAGATCAGGAACAGCAGCAGATGACATATATGTCCCCAGGCTGTGGTCATACAACTGCCTGCATCTTTTGTCAGACCAGACTGAACCCAGGACACCACTTTCTGTTCTTCCCTACACACTTCCTTCCAGGCTTCCTTTCAGGCTGTGGCTCTGGTGTTGTAGTTGTGGCAGGAAATGGAGGAGGAGGAGGAGGACCATGGTTTAACTCACAAACGTGGCTTTGGTTTGTGAGTTCACCCCTCAACCCCTCATTTAGTGCTTGTAAGATCAGATACTAACATAAGAGGCGTTGGCCGTCCTCCATTTCCCTCATTTTGCAGGCTGCCATGTAGGCATATTCCTCTTGATTACTGGGGGGGGCTCTGAGGGCCGCAATAGCCTTCCGAAATAGGCCAATTGCAGCCTCCTCCAGGTCACTCCTCTTCCTGGGACTTTTTGTTGGAATGCGGAGGGGAGGGACCTGGGATTTGGGCAGGCTACTGGGCCCGGCCACCTCCTGGCTGCCACTTTCCACTGCCTGGCTGAGACTTTCCTGTGTATGAAAAGGGGACATAGTTTTATTTTTCATTCTTGTCACAATCATGTTTGTCTACTACTGTCTATTGATATGTAAAACACTTTGTGAAATCATAAATTAGTGATCAAAAATAACATCTATTTAACATCATTAATTTGACAACCAGAAATATTTTTAAGAATGCTATACCTGACTCATGCTGGGCTCCTCCACATGTTGCTGCCTGGAAGGCCCAGGTTGGTCGTCGGAAGCCTCAACTGTGGGGGAAGGAAGCCTTGAAGGAAGACTGGAGAGTGCTGGCCTGGGTTCACTCTGGTCTGACAGAAAATGCAGTCTGTCATAGTACCACAGCCTGGGGACATAAATATCATCTGCTGCAGCTCCTAATTTCAGGGAATCCTGGACCTTCTTGCGCTCCCTAAGATAAGTACTCCTCATACCACCAATTTTGGACTTTAAATACTTGATGTCTGCCATGGGGATCACCGGCTTCACAAATTCAAGCAGTTTCTCCAGCGCTGCCTTCCTCTTTGTTTGTTATAAAAAAAGGGGTGGTTCACCTGCCTACAGACAGGGCAGCTCCCTGAACATATCAATGAATATTGATAGAAATTCCATATCAATTGAGGGATCCATATTCTCTGCAAGACACAACACAAGACAAACCCCAATGTCAGGCAAAACTTTCATAATCTTGACCCAATATAGGCCTCAATCTATAAGCAGTTTAGGCCACTGATGCACCAAGTTGAAATTGTACCTTCGTTATAACAATCGGCGCTTCCAATACTCCCTCCTCTCACAGATCGTATGTATGACGCACGCGTGTTACGCTTCATATACACCGCGCATGCGTGACACTCTGCCCGTTCCTGAAGTTCTTTCTAGTCTATTCCCCACCCCTAGTCTTTCGACGCAGTGGGAGAGCACATGGTGGAGAAAGAGCAACTGCATGCAGAGGAGAGCAGTAACGACGAAAGCCTGGAGCCATGAATGTCCCGGTCCCGGAGGAGATTTAAGGCCTCAAATATGTCCTTTATAGAGATGGTGGAGATGATGGACATCTTAAAGAGGGCCGACTATGATGGGAAGTATGGACCTTATCCAAACCCAAATGTGAGAATAGCCAAGATCATGACTAAAGTTGTGAAGAGTCTGCGCCGGAATTTTGTTGTTTGACGATTCAAGGATCAATTAAGGAAACGATGGTCAGACCTAAAATTGAGGGAGCAGAATAAGTACAGAAGAATCAAGAGAGTTCTTCAAAGAAGTAAGTAGTTGTCGTGTGTTCCTTGTATTATTACTTGCATGCTGCTCCATGTGCTTTTCTTTACTGTTGTACAGTTTAAAATGGCAACTTTCATGTTCATGGGCACAGTAATCGGTCATAGGAAACATAGTTCGTTCACCAACTTATAAGATGTTTTAGCAGATACAGGTTAACTACATTTGTTCAGGCCGATTTGTATTAAAAGAAGTTTGTTGTCTAGATGGGTTTGTAACTAGAATGAAATGTAAACTTGATTCAGTGTAAGGAGAGGACACTCAGCAGCTGTTTACACATCTGGACACAGGAGCACTAGTGTGGGGCACCAGAACAACCTTTTTTAGGGTGTCCCACACAGGTGCTCCAGTGGATAATAGGGGTGTCTCCATGTGTGAAAATTGTACAAAAAATGTAAGTATTCCAGCTTTAGAAAGGAAAGAAAAATTTCTTTAGCTTGGAACTCTGCCAAAACAGACAATTGTACAAGCAATTCCAAGCTATGTTTCATATTCCTATTTCTGCCCTCAAATATCTAAGTATACCTTTTTTTAATTCACATAGTGGAGAAAAGACTCGGGACATCAGAGGTCACCAGGGACCCCCCACCTCTGAAAGAAGGGGGAAATCCCAAAACCACAAGCAGAGGATGAGGAGGGAGAGCATTATGAAGTTGCTAAAATAGTGACCACAACAGGTGAGTGCATATTTATAATACATGGTGTGTTTTTACATTTATTTTTAGGTGATGTGGATGTTGTGGAAGAAGAATCTTATTTCACAAGTGAAAGTGCCCAGAACCTCATCGGGCAGATAATGGGGTGCAATCGTGATTTAGAAAATATTAAGGAAAACATCAATAATGTTCAACTAAAACATCATTGATGTTTTAGGCAGAATATAAGACCCCAAAAAAAGTACCATTTTATTGTGTATTTTTTATTTTTTTTTTACATTGAACAACGTTTTTTATTAATCAACTGGTGTATACTTGTTATGTTTGCTTTTACAACTGATACATTGAGTGTTATACAGTCTGTAATTAAGATATCTGGTACATTATTTGCGTCATGTGAGTATATTCTACAAGTACAGCATACATTTAGTACATAGAGACTACATATTGAGGCATGTGCTCAATTATTAATTTCAAGCTAATTTGGTTTTATTATACACATGTATCAGATTCCTGGAGCCAGCGATCCCATATCTTATTGTATTTGTTGGGGCAGCCTCTGTTGATAAATGTGCATTTCTTATACGGCAGGGTATTATTCACTTCTATTTTCCATTCTAATATTTTGGGAGGCGTTTTTGTCTCATCCATTTTTTAGCTATGATTTTTCTTGCTGCGAACAGCGTCTTATGAAGAATCATTTTTGTATACTTATCAGTTGTATCTGGTATTATGCCAAGAAGGCATTGTTTTGGGTCTAATGTTAGGGGTGAACCCATTGTATCGTGTAGGAATGTCACGATTTGTTTCCACAAGCCTTGAATCTTGGGACATGTCCAGATCAAGTGGAAGAAAGTGCCTGTCTCTCCTCCACACATCAGGCATGTAGTAGATTGGGTGCATTTGTATCTTGCCACTCTAAGGGGTGTGAGGTATGCCCTGTGTAGAATGTAGAGTTGCGATAGTCGATCCGATAGTTTGGGGGATGCGGCCTTACAAGACTCCAGTGCCTCCTCCCACTCCTCATCCTCTATTGGTCCCACCTCTCTTTCCATTCTGGGTTTCAGGTGGTATGCTATTTTAGTAGAGATGGGGGTTAAGAGCATGTTGTAAAATGCTGAAATCAGTTTGTGGGGATCCGTGTTCTTAATTACTGCCATAATGACATTGGGTGTAGGGTTTGGGACAGAGTCAGAAAATTGCGATTGTGTCGCATGGCGGAGTTGTAGAAATCTAAAGAACATTCGATTTTGAATTGTAAATTCTTCTTTAAGTGAATTGAAAGTTTTAAGGTGCCCATCTTTTAGTATGTGATGCAGGTAGAATATTCCCTGCCTGGACCATATACTTTTGTCATGAATTTTGTTGAATTTGGGAAGGTTCTTGTTGTGCCATATCGGCGTGTAGTCATTGAATTGTGGGATTTCAAGTTTGGAAGCGGCTAAGTCCCATATTTTCCTATAGTGGTATAGCAAGGTTTGTCTATTTTCCCCTGGTTCCGACCCTCCCGAACCCGATGCTATTGCGTATATCGAGTCCTTGGTGTGCTGTGCCCATTTTGGACATAGGAGCTTGAGAAATCTCTCACTATCCATTTTATCTAAGTGGAAGAGCTGTGACAATTGTGATGCGATGTAATATAGGTTAAAGTCAGGGAGAGCTGTGCCACCAAGGTCAGTTGGGTTCTTGAGAGTTTGCCATGCCAGTTTGTGTCTGTTAGTTCCCCACACAAAGGGCTTGAGAAGGGACTCCAGAGACTTGAAATGTTTCAGGGGTAAGTAAACTGGAGTATGCCATAGGACATACAGTATTTTAGGGAGTAGGATCATTTTAATTAAATTTATGCGGCCCCAGGTTCCAAGTGGGAGTTGGGACCATATTCGTACTTTAGTTTTAACCAGGGAAAGGAGAGCGTCTATATTAAGGGATATGTAGTCTGTAGGGGATCTGGATATAGGGATCCCCAGGTATTTAATGACAGCAACTCTCTGTAGTGGTAGTCTGGCTTGGGATTCTGGGGGTGGGAAGCTATCGATTGGTAGAATTTGGGACTTATCCCAATTTATTTTCAATCCTGAAAATTTTCCGAATTGTTCGATTGTGTGAAGTGCGGTGTGTAAAGATGGGCCTGAGTCTGCTAAATATAACAGCGTTTCATCTGCATACATACTGATTTTTTCAATTAAGGAGCCCATTCTCAGTCCTTTAATCTCTGGGTTTGCTTGGATGGATATCGCAAGGGGTTCCGCCGCTAGGGCATACAATAGTGGGGACAAAGGACAGCCCTGTCTCGTACCTCTGCTAAGGTCAAACATCTGAGACAGCCACCCATTGGCTACCACCTTGGCTTTGGGTGCCTGGTATAATAGTTGAACCCACTTAATATATTTGGGACCGAAGCCATAGCCCTCCAAACATCTCCAGAGATACCTCCACTCCACCGAGTCGAAGGCTTTTGCTGTATCCAAAGTTACTACAACTCGTGAACCAACCTCCTCATGTATGGCCTGTATATTTATGTATAATTTCCGGAGATTAAACGAGGTATTGCGACCAGGCATGTAACCTGCTTGGTCTGTATCTATTAGGGACAAGATGACCTGATTGAGCCTGATGGATAGTACTTTGGCCAATATTTTGATGTCAACTTGTAATAGGGATATGGGGCGGTAAGATTCTGGGTATCCCGGGTCTTTTCCTGGTTTGGGGATAAGGACTATTGCTGCCTCTGTCATGGACGGGGGTAGAGTCCCAGTCTCAAAGAGATGGTTGTATAAAGCCAGTAATTTGGGGGTGAGTGTTTCACTAAATTGGGAATAAAACTCAGTTGGGAGCCCGTCTGATCCTGGGGATTTAAACCTGGCGAAACTAGCGATGGCGGTTGTGATTTCGTCTGTGGTGAGGGGTGCCTCTAGTAGGTCTATCTGTTCTTTCGTCAGTTGTGGTAAAGTCACCTTCTCAAGGAAGAGGGACATTGATTGCGTCTCAGTGGGAACTGTCGTTTTGTACAAGTCGGCAAAGAAGGCTCTAAACATGGAGGTTACCATGGGTGGGTCTGTTATTTGTTGTCCTCCAGGGCCATGTAGTGTGATAACCACCGGGGGTCTATCTTCACTGTGTACTAAGTACGCCAATAACTTGCCAGTTTTTCCCCATATTCAAACATTTTTTGTTTAGAGAAAAAAAGTTGTTGTCTTGCTTTTTGAAATTGTAGCTGGGTGACTACTCTAGTTTGTAGTTTGAGCAGGTTTGCATTTGCGTGGGTCGGGGTGGTGGCAAAGTCTCTCTCAGAGGAGGGCAGGTCCGCCATCGCTTTACCGAGGGCACTGGCGGAATCTGCCTTAATTTTGTTGATATCAGTAATTAACGTTGAGAGAGCGAAGAGCTTAAAGGGGTCCCATACCACGGAGGGTGATGCTGACTTGTCATTCTCCGCGAAGTATAATCTCCACTTACCCGCAAGCTCATCATCCTCTGGTAGGAGAGATAGCCAAAATGGGTTCAAATGCCAGGATCGTGGGGGTTTGGCTATGGAGATGCTGAATGTGATCCAGTAGGGACTATGATCCGAAAGTATTCTGGGGCAGAACACAGCTTCTAGTAGTCGCTGTGTCAGTCTGTGGGAAATGAGTATGAAGTCTATGTGGGACATGGAGTTATGAGAGGATGAGAAACACGAGTACGATTTCGTTTGTGGGAACTTGTGGCGCCATGTGTCTGTTAAATGAAAGGTGGAGAGGATCTTGTAGAACCTAGTTTCGTTGGGAGCAGTCAAGGTGGGTGAAGTCGGTTGTAGCCTGTCCAAGGTTGGATTTAGTGTGGTATTAAAGTCACCCAACCAGACTGCAGATATTGCAGGGTGGTGAGCCATGAACGACAGTCCCTCTTTAATTATGGTGATGTTAAATGGGGGTGGTACATAAAAGGCCAGTATGAGTAGGGGTTCCCCGTGTAATTTAGCCAGGAGAAATACGTATCGGCCTTGTGGATCAGTAGATAGTTCACATAACTCAAAATGTACAGATTTAGCTATCAATATTGAGACTCCCCTGGCATGGGATGTGTGGGTAGAATGATACGCCCACCCAACCCATGGGCGGCGGAGTGCCATCTGGATGCTCCCCTCAACATGTGTTTCAACCAAGGCTATCACATCGGCACACTGTTTCTTGAGGAATGTGAAGACTGCTGCACGCTTAATTTTCTCGCGCATGCCCGTCACATTCCACGTAAGAAATTTTAGAGATGCCATGGGTAGAACTTTTTGAAATCTAATGACACAGTGATGTTAGGCGATTTTCTCTTTGTGCGTGACACACAGGTTCCAAATATTCAGACATGGATGCATCAATACTGGATCACACAACATATATGAACACTCACATGAACATGACCTTCGAAATGTTACTTGTTTTCTGTGGTTAGTATGCACAAACAATTTCAACAAAACTGTAAACAAATTAACTCCCTCCCCCCTCCCTGTCCTGCACTTTCCTAAACTGGTGCGGGCGTATTCCCTTAACTTGTGTCCAACTGGGAAACATTTAATCTTCCAGGTTGTATAGAAGATGTAGTGCATCTGGCTGAGTCTCTGGGGTCTAAGTAGGTCAAGGGATATCACCCATATCAGTAATTCAAGGTATGTTATAGTTATTGGATCCCCTTGTTTCCCGTTAAAGGCAGCTAACGTGCTCCAGAGAAAACTCCAGTGAACATGATACTGCTTCCCAGTGGTGTGTGGGGTAAAGTCTCGCTGCACGATGCATGTGACTTGTAGGACTTCTGCTTCCCCGGAGCTCCGAAGAGTAATTGGACTCCTGTATAGTAAATATCTAGGTTTTGTGTCTTATACCCACGCTGGTGTGTAGACGGACCCGTAACACATTCAGGAGCTTACTATGTGTGGTACAAAATGTTCCACGTCCAGAAATGGGTGGTTGCAAATGAGGTTCCATGTGACAGCAGGGGACAATGCGACAGGTTGGGCAAAATTAGTTATAGCTTTATAACTGGAACTTGGTCATTCAGCTCTTTCAGGGTTAGCACGACGTTCCAGCCAGGTAATCACTTCTTCCGGATCCTCAAAGAAGACTGCACGGCCGTCATGTTCTATTCTGAGGCGGGCAGTAAAGAGCATGGAGTACTTGTAATGTAGGTTCCTCAGCCTGCGCCTGGCCTCCATAAAGCTCTGACGACGGCGTTGTACCTCCGCTGAAAATTTTGGGAAAATAGCGACTTTAACATTCCCTACTGGGATGTTTCCTTTCTCCCTCACCATCCGCAGGGCTGCGTCTCGGTCTTTATAGTTGAGTAGTTTGGCTATGAATGTGTGGGGGGGCTCCCTGTGGGGGAGGGTCTGGCTGGCATGCGATGTGCCCGCTCCACCGCAAACACGGGGGAAAAGGCTTCTCTCCCATAGGTGTTGATTAGGAGTTGTTCCAAGAACGTGGTAGTGTCCTTGCCTTCAGTCCCCTCTGGTAGGCCTATAAGGCGCAAATTACACCTTCTCAGCCTATTCTCCATATCATCTTTGGTGAGGAGTTGGCGTATTTGCTGTTGCATGCGGTCTGAGGAGGCTTGTAAGGGTGGAATGGCGTCCTACACTGTGCTCAGCCTGGTCTCAGCTCCCTTCACCTGGTCCCTGAGTTTTTGGAAGTCTTGCCTGATGAGGGAGATATCCATCTTTACCTCCTCAATTTGTGCCGTGAGGGAAGTTCTGCAGAAAGTTATTGCTTCAAGTAATCTGTCAGTATCGCCTGCCGTTCGTTCCCCCCCTCCTGCTTTCTCAGGGATGCCATCTTCCCCCATATTATCCTTGTCTTGTCGGCGGTACTGCTCGAGTTTCGCCGCCGCTGCTTTCTGCGATTTTGTTGGAGACATACCGAGGGAGTCCGGGGTGTCACTTAGCAGGTCTCCAATCCTGTATAGGTAAATCTGGTAGCAGAATTTTGGACAGAAGACAGCTCTGGCCTTGGCCTATGTACCTCCAAGATGGCCGTGGATCTCCAGGAATAGAATCTACCCAGATGCGACTGCCGCTCCGTTTGGGTTACAGGATATCTGGAGATCTGCATAGGTGGGGTAGGGTGTATAGAAGGACCCCGAGGAGGTTTCCCAGTTAAATCCAGCAGACAGGAGGGTGAACTTGCAGCACAGGCAGGGTGCTGTGGTGGAGCAAGATGGCCGCAGACCTCCATGAGAAGGCCGAAGCCTCAGACTTGCCTGGATGTGGCCGCCGCTCTGTCTGGGATGGCGTGTGTCTGAGGGCCTGTGAGGGTTGGGTGGGGTATGCTGAGGGTCCCCAAGAAGGTTGCCCGGGTGAATTCAGGAGGCAGCAGGGCGAAGATGCAGCACAGGCCGAGTGTTATCATGTATTTTTTAGTTTAAAAACAAGTTTTAAAGTATTTTAAAAGCCAAATATTGAAGATGCGCACAGTGTGTCAACATGTGCTATCTGCCATCACGGGATATCAATGTACATGTTTTGTGGGTGCAACCCCTTCCTCGCAACTCAATAAGGTGAGAGGAAGGGGTTGCACCCCCAAAACATGTCCATTGATCCCCCATGATGGGAGCTAGCACATGTTGACATTAGGCATGGGATCAGGAGGGAAATCCCCAGTTTAAATCACAATTTGTGTGCATCTTCAAAATTTGGCTTTTACAGGGGTGACATCACCCCATCTGATGAAGGCAAGATCAACACAGTTTTGACATACTAATGTCTGATATTGCCTTCACTTTATCAAAGTTGAACTTTGAAAGTTCCTGCGTTGTGTATGTAATGGTTCGAAACATGCGTGTTTAACCAAAAAAAGGATATTTCTAATGTGAAAAAAAATGTTATATACCAAAGATGTTGGTTTGTTCAAAAACCCTTTCTAATGCACATGTGAATGTGCTTTGAGTAAAATGTTTTCTACTCAACAATGTGTGGCTTCTTATTTCAATACTCAATAGCAATTTTTGTAGTAAGTTGGTGTTTACAGTGACAATGGGGGTTATTTACTAAAGGCAAATCCACTTTGTACTACAAGTGCACTTTCAGTGCAGTTTTAAGTGCACTTTTGGAGTGCAAAGTGGAATTTCCTTTAGTAAATAACACCCACAGTGCTTTATAATTTGCCACAATCACACCATTTTCATGACTCCACAAATTTCAGTCATGGTGCTGAAAATGATGTATATTTTTATCAGTAATGCATTACATACTGTCAGGAAATGTTCCATCCGCTGGTAATACCTGTTATTTGGCATGCAGTACTGAGGTCCACCAGCAGGTGTCTCCTGGCAGTTTGGAACTGTCAGGAGAGCTTTTCCCTGTTAATAGTATATCATCTTTGGGCCGCAGTACTGGCGTCCACCAGCGGATGGATCCTGGCAGTGTGGAGCAGACAGTACCTCCTGCAATCAGGTGTCACTTGAGGCCAATCACAAGCCTATAAATACCCGGCAAACATTCACATGTTTGCCTTGACTTCTTCATTGCCTCCTGACCTGCTAGCAATCTGATCCTGTGCCCTGAACCTGAACCTGATCCTGTGCCCTGATCCTGTCTCCCTGTCTGGGACCCTATCCTGTCCCACCGGTTACCTTGCATCCCTGCCTGCAGTCTGACCCATCCATCCTCTCCCTGTCCTGTGTTCCATACCCCATCTGCTGACCTCCCTGTGTATGACCTTGGCCTGGCTTACGTTTATGTCTCTGGAACATCCCCTGTCCATCTGCTGATCTGCTGTGTATGACCCTGGCCTGGCTATTGTTTATGAACCTGGTATTTCCCATTTATTGCACTTATCTGTCTGTTGTTATTTGTGGGTCTCTGTCTGTGGTTGGTTATTGCACTGTGTCATATTGGAGTTGGTTGTATTATATTATTCACTTTCCTTAATAAATTAATATATTTTCACTTATATATGTTTTGGTGTCCTCTGTCGCAGATCACACGGTTCTGGTCACACCTGTTCATGACAGTAAGTCAAGGCCATCCCTGACCAGAAGTGGCTGCACAGGGGAACCATTTTGATTCAGTTGGTTGCAAACATGAATGCCGATGAGGTTATTTATTTTTCTCTGCTGGCATCTGAAAGTGGTGATTATTGCCGCCAGGCTTTGAAAGGATGGTCTAGTGACCAGTTGTTTGCCACTATACGTTTGGCTCACTCCCTGGTCGATCAGGGTTGTGTATTGTTTGGGGAGGTGCAGCCTTTGATCAAGCTGTGTGCTGAGCTGGACCTGCCCTGTATTCCAGAGGGCCGTGATGATTTCACTCCTCCTTTCGATATGAATCAGGTTGTATCCCTAGTTTGGCTTTTTGAAGATGATCCAGACGATTTTTGTGAGCACTACTCAGCCTGTTCCCCACAGGTGATTGCTGAGTGCATTGTGTCTGCTCAGTCTTTTGTTAGACAGGGAGGTTTATAAGCACAGTTTGTACAACCTATACTTTCAGCATGGTCTGACATGATGCAAGCAGCTCTAGCCAAACAAACCACCTCTGCCACCAAACACCAGCCTACCCAAATGTATGTTTCCCCATCACCCATGTCAACCGCAGTTGCAGCTTAGTATACGCTGCTGCCAAACAAATACTCATACCCAGTCTCAGCTCCCTGTACCTATCCTGCATTCAACCCACCTGTCTCTTCCCTGCTGCCTGCAAACCCACACGAACTTCCTCCAGCTACTGTTACCACTTCTCTGCCATATCCCAATCCTCCTCTCCAGTCTGCTGCACCCCTCACCTACAGATCTTCAGTAGTTAAGCCAAAGAAGAAACGGAAGTTCTTCCCCACTCACACAATCCTGCCAGTAACCCAACCTGCTCCCACTTCCCAGTCTGATGTTCCAGCTTCCCAGTCTGATGTTCCAGCTTCCCAGTCTGATGTTCCAGCTTTCCAGCCTGATGTTCCAGCTTTCCAGCTTGATGTTCCAGCTTCCCAGCCTGATGTTCCAGCTTCCCAGCCTGATATTCCAGATTCCCAGTCTGATGTTCCAGCTTCCCAGTCTGATGTTCCAGCTTCCCAGCCTGATGTCCGGGTGCCTGCTGCCCTCCAGCCTGATGTCCGGGTGCCTGCTGCCCTCCAGCCTGATGTCCGGGTGCCTGCTGCCCTCCAGCCTGATGTCCGGGTGCCTGCTGCCCTCCAGCCTGATGTCCGGGTGCCTGATGTCCCTCCAGCCTGATGTCCGGGTGCCTGCTTCCCTCCAGCCTGATGTCCGGGTGCCTGCTGCCCTCCAGCCTGATGTCCGGGTGCCTGCTGCCCTCCAGCCTGATGTCCGGGTGCCTGCTGCCCTCCAGCCTGATGTCCGGGTGCCTGCTGCCCTCCAGCCTGATGTCCGGGTGCCTGCAGCCCTCCAGCCTGATGTCCGGGTGCCTGCTGCCCTCCAGCCTGATGTCCGGGTGCCTGCTGCCCTCCAGCCTGATGTCCGGGTGCCTGCTGCCCTCCAGCCTGATGTCTGGGTGCCTGCTGCCCTCCAGCCTGATGTCCGGGTGCCTGCTGCCCCCCAGCCTGATGTCCGGGTGCCTGCTGCCCTCCAGCCTGATGTCTGGGTGCCTGCTGCCCTCTAGCCTGATGTCCGGGTGCCTGCTGCCCTCCAGCCTGATGTCCGGGTGCCTGCTGCCCTCCAGCCTGATGTCCGGGTGCCTGCTGCCCTCCAGCCTGATGTCCGGATGCCTGCTGCCCTCCAGCCTGATGTGCCCATGCCTGCTGCCCTCCAGCCTGATGTGCCCATGCCTGCTGCCCTCCAGCCTGATGTGCCCATGCCTGCTGCCCTCCAGCCTGATGTGCCCATGCCTGCTGCCCTCCAGCCTGATGTGCCCATGCCTGCTGCCCTCCAGCCTGATGTGCCCATGCCTGCTGCCCTCCAGCTTGATGTGCCCATGCCTGCTGCCGCCCAGCTTGAAGTGCCCATGCCTGCTGCCGCCCAGCTTGAAGTGCCCATGCCTGCTGCCGCCCAGCTTGAAGTGCCCATGCCTGCTGCCGCCCAGCTTGAAGTGCCCATGCCTGCTGCCGCCCAGCTTGAAGTGCCCATGCCTGCTGCCGCCCAGCTTGAAGTGCCCATGCCTGCTGCCGCCCAGCTTGAAGTGCCCATGCCTGCTGCCCAGCTTGAAGTGCCCATGCCTGCTGCCCAGCTTGAAGTGCCCATGCCTGCTGCGCCACCTGTTGTTTTGCCTGCTGTGCCACCATCTGTTGTTCTGCTTGATGCCATAGACTATGGACAATTACAACCAATTGGAGCGTCCGGAGGCCGCTCCTTTGGGGGGGGTACTGTCAGGAAATGTTCCATCCGCTGGTAATACCTGTTATTTGGCATGCAGTACTGAGGTCCACCAGCAGGTGTCTCCTGGCAGTTTGGAACTGTCAGGAGAGCTTTTCCCTGTTAATAGCATATCATCTTTGGGCCGCAGTACTGGCGTCCACCAGCGGATGGATCCTGGCAGTGTGGAGCAGACAGTACCTCCTGCAATCAGGTGTCACTTGAGGCAAATCACAAGCCTATAAATACCCGGCAAACATTCACATGTTTGCCTTGACTTCTTCATTGCCTCCTGACCTGCTAGCAATCTGATCCTGTGCCCTGAACCTGATCCTGTGCCCTGATCCTGTCTCCCTGTCTGGGACCCTATCCTGTCCCACCGGTTACCTTGCATCCCTGCCTGCAGTCTGACCCATCCATCCTCTCCCTGTCCTGTGTTCCATACCCCATCTGCTGACCTCCCTGTGTATGACCTTGGCCTGGCTTACGTTTATGTCTCTGGAACATCCCCTGTCCATCTGCTGATCTGCTGTGTATGACCCTGGCCTGGCTATTGTTTATGAACCTGGTATTTCCCATTTATTGCACTTATCTGTCTGTTGTTATTTGTGGGTCTCTGTCTGTGGTTGGTTATTGCACTGTGTCATATTGGAGTTGGTTGTATTATATTATTCACTTTCCTTAATAAATTAATATATTTTCACTTATATATGTTTTGGTGTCCTCTGTCGCAGATCACACGGTTCTGGTCACACCTGTTCATGACAGTAAGTCAAGGCCATCCCTGACCAGAAGTGGCTGCACAGGGGAACCATTTTGATTCAGTTGGTTGCAAACATGAATGCCGATGAGGTTATTTATTTTTCTCTGCTGGCATCTGAAAGTGGTGATTATTGCCGCCAGGCTTTGAAAGGATGGTCTAGTGACCAGTTGTTTGCCACTATACGTTTGGCTCACTCCCTGGTCGATCAGGGTTGTGTATTGTTTGGGGAGGTGCAGCCTTTGATCAAGCTGTGTGCTGAGCTGGACCTGCCCTGTATTCCAGAGGGCCGTGATGATTTCACTCCTCCTTTCGATATGAATCAGGTTGTATCCCTAGTTTGGCTTTTTGAAGATGATCCAGACGATTTTTGTGAGCACTACTCAGCCTGTTCCCCACAGGTGATTGCTGAGTGCATTGTGTCTGCTCAGTCTTTTGTTAGACAGGGAGGTTTATAAGCACAGTTTGTACAACCTATACTTTCAGCATGGTCTGACATGATGCAAGCAGCTCTAGCCAAACAAACCACCTCTGCCACCAAACACCAGCCTACCCAAATGTATGTTTCCCCATCACCCATGTCAACCGCAGTTGCAGCTTAGTATACGCTGCTGCCAAACAAATACTCATACCCAGTCTCAGCTCCCTGTACCTATCCTGCATTCAACCCACCTGTCTCTTCCCTGCTGCCTGCAAACCCACACGAACTTCCTCCAGCTACTGTTACCACTTCTCTGCCATATCCCAATCCTCCTCTCCAGTCTGCTGCACCCCTCACCTACAGATCTTCAGTAGTTAAGCCAAAGAAGAAACGGAAGTTCTTCCCCACTCACACAATCCTGCCAGTAACCCAACCTGCTCCCACTTCCCAGTCTGATGTTCCAGCTTCCCAGTCTGATGTTCCAGCTTCCCAGTCTGATGTTCCAGCTTTCCAGCCTGATGTTCCAGCTTTCCAGCTTGATGTTCCAGCTTCCCAGCCTGATGTTCCAGCTTCCCAGCCTGATATTCCAGATTCCCAGTCTGATGTTCCAGCTTCCCAGTCTGATGTTCCAGCTTCCCAGCCTGATGTCCGGGTGCCTGCTGCCCTCCAGCCTGATGTCCGGGTGCCTGCTGCCCTCCAGCCTGATGTCCGAGTGCCTGCTGCCCTCCAGCCTGATGTCCGGGTGCCTGCTGCCCTCCAGCCTGATGTCCGGGTGCCTGATGTCCCTCCAGCCTGATGTCCGGGTGCCTGCTTCCCTCCAGCCTGATGTCTGGGTGCCTGCTGCCCTCCAGCCTGATGTCCGGGTGCCTGCTGCCCTCCAGCCTGATGTCCGGGTGCCTGCTGCCCTCCAGCCTGATGTCCGGGTGCCTGCTGCCCTCCAGTCTGATGTCCGGGTGCCTGCTGCCCTCCAGCCTGATGTCCGGGTGCCTGCTGCCCTCCAGCCTGATGTCCGGGTGCCTGCTGCCCTCCAGCCTGATGTCCGGGTGCCTGCTGCCCTCCAGCCTGATGTCTGGGTGCCTGCTGCCCTCCAGCCTGATGTCCGGGTGCCTGCTGCCCCCCAGCCTGATGTCCGGGTGCCTGCTGCCCTCCAGCCTGATGTCCGGGTGCCTGCTGCCCTCCAGCCTGATGTCCGGGTGCCTGCTGCCCTCCAGCCTGATGTCCGGGTGCCTGCTGCCCTCCAGCCTGATGTCCGGGTGCCTGCTGCCCTCCAGCCTGATGTCCGGATGCCTGCTGCCCTCCAGCCTGATGTGCCCATGCCTGCTGCCCTCCAGCCTGATGTGCCCATGCCTGCTGCCCTCCAGCCTGATGTGCCCATGCCTGCTGCCCTCCAGCCTGATGTGCCCATGCCTGCTGCCCTCCAGCCTGATGTGCCCATGCCTGCTGCCCTCCAGCCTGATGTGCCCATGCCTGCTGCCCTCCAGCTTGATGTGCCCATGCCTGCTGCCGCCCAGCTTGAAGTGCCCATGCCTGCTGCCGCCCAGCTTGAAGTGCCCATGCCTGCTGCCGCCCAGCTTGAAGTGCCCATGCCTGCTGCCGCCCAGCTTGAAGTGCCCATGCCTGCTGCCGCCCAGCTTGAAGTGCCCATGCCTGCTGCCGCCCAGCTTGAAGTGCCCATGCCTGCTGCCCAGCTTGAAGTGCCCATGCCTGCTGCCCAGCTTGAAGTGCCCATGCCTGCTGCGCCACCTGTTGTTTTGCCTGCTGTGCCACCATCTGTTGTTCTGCTTGATGCCATAGACTATGGACAATTACAACCAATTGGAGCGTCCGGAGGCCGCTCCTTTGGGGGGGGTACTGTCAGGAAATGTTCCATCCGCTGGTAATACCTGTTATTTGGCATGCAGTACTGAGGTCCACCAGCAGGTGTCTCCTGGCAGTTTGGAACTGTCAGGAGAGCTTTTCCCTGTTAATAGCATATCATCTTTGGGCCGCAGTACTGGCGTCCACCAGCGGATGGATCCTGGCAGTGTGGAGCAGACAGTACCTCCTGCAATCAGGTGTCACTTGAGGCAAATCACAAGCCTATAAATACCCGGCAAACATTCACATGTTTGCCTTGACTTCTTCATTGCCTCCTGACCTGCTAGCAATCTGATCCTGTGCCCTGAACCTGATCCTGTGCCCTGATCCTGTCTCCCTGTCTGGGACCCTATCCTGTCCCACCGGTTACCTTGCATCCCTGCCTGCAGTCTGACCCATCCATCCTCTCCCTGTCCTGTGTTCCATACCCCATCTGCTGACCTCCCTGTGTATGACCTTGGCCTGGCTTACGTTTATGTCTCTGGAACATCCCCTGTCCATCTGCTGATCTGCTGTGTATGACCCTGGCCTGGCTATTGTTTATGAACCTGGTATTTCCCATTTATTGCACTTATCTGTCTGTTGTTATTTGTGGGTCTCTGTCTGTGGTTGGTTATTGCACTGTGTCATATTGGAGTTGGTTGTATTATATTATTCACTTTCCTTAATAAATTAATATATTTTCACTTATATACGTTTTGGTGTCCTCTGTCGCAGATCACACGGTTCTGGTCACACCTGTTCATGACACATACATTAACAACAAAAACAAGTTGTGTGTTTGTAGCAGACCCACAACATAATAGTTCACTGAAGAAGAGATTATCACCTCATGTATCAAAAAAATTACATTTGCACTATTGAACAAAAAGGCAAAAAACAAAAGCCCATTGGATAACCTAGGATCCAGCTAAAAGAAACACAGTAAGCAATAAATCAAAGTAAATATTATTTAGGTATAAATAAAAAAATATTTTTAACAGGTTTGTTAACCATTTTGTGGCATATCAATGGCCCCCCACCCGCAAAGTACTCTAGATACTTTTCACAAACTTCACGGGAGCTTTGGGGGGGCAAGCCAGGATGGCCAACTTCAAGAGCCGTCAGGGTTATATCTGGTAATAAGCCGGCCTCAGTCCCAACTGAGGCCACGTAGTTCAAAGCATTTTTTCGTAAAAAGTTATGCAATATGCAGCATGCCATAACTATATGATTGAGTTTATATTCTGCCATGTTGATCACTGTGAGGAATAGGCAGACCCGGCTGGCCATTATTCCAAAGGCATTTTCCACCACTCTTCTTGCTCTGGCCAGCCGGTAGTTAAAAACCCTCTGCTCCGGGGTGGGGGTCCTCATCGGGAACGGCCGCATCAGGTGTTCACCCAGACCAAATGCTTAATCAGCGACAAAGACGAACGGGAGTCCTTCCACGTTCTCTTCAGCAGGTGGCAATCCCAAGCCACCATTCTGGAGCCGTCTGTAAAATTCGGTCTGGGCGATGACTCCACCATCCGACATCCGGCCATTCTTCCCCACGTTCACATACAAGAACTCATATGTTGCCGACACCACCGCCAGCATCAATTCTATTAAACCCCTTATAGTTATAATAGTATGACCCCGAGTTGGGGGGTGGGACGATGTGGATGTGCTTCCCATCTATTGGCTAAGTCCCACCACTTGGCAAACTGGGAGGCCACAGTCTGCCATTCATGTGGCGTTGAAGGAAACTGTGATGGCAAACAAGAAAACAAAAATTAGTCATTTTGCACATAAACATTGCAAGCAGATTAGACACAAACATTCTTGGCCAAAATCAGTATTAACATTTATTTGAAGGAGTATATAAAAGACAAAAAGAGAAGGTCCACTTATCAGATGCCTTACCCCCTCTGATGGCCCATTGTAAAAATTTTCGGGGGGGGATGTTTTGGACAGGTAACCCTCTCCACTTCATTGAGAGCTGAATGCATAAATAATGTGTGTTACTTTGGCCAGCCCCTCCTTACTTATACTATTGGCAGCCCACTGGACAGGTAAGAAGTGTCATAATACAAAAATATAAATACACACTGTACAAATTGAAGCACTTTTTTACATTCTGCAATTACCTATCAAGATAATAGGAGAACAAAACTTGAAACAGTACCATTTGAAAGTATTCAGGCAGGCCCTTTCACTACATGCTTTGGTGAATTCATACAGAAATCTGACCACAAAAGAGGTAGGTATAGTGTGTATGGGTTTGGCAAAGTCAGCAGATAGAGGATTGGTATCGGTTGACTTAGCGGTTGCAGGGAGGGAGGGTTCTAAATGATTTTGGGAACCCAAAAAGCGCCTTTGGCACTATGCATGAATTTAAGGACACAAATAACATTTGTACACATTTTAGGGGGTATTTAGGGTAAAGCACTACTATGGAACTGACAAAATACATTGTTAAGTGACTAGACTAGGTGTGTATGGGCCCAGGATAGCATGCTGGGGAGGTTAGTTAAGGCAAATATGCATAAAGGACAAAAAGGAAGTTTAAAAGCTTCCAGCATGCATGAGAACAAAGGGGACATTCACAGCATATTACAATCATGTTAATTAGGGAATGATGAAATAAATACAATACATTAGTAAACATTAAATACTTATAATGTGATGTTAAAGGAGAAAACTTACCCTAATATAGTCCTTCTGCAGGACCTGAATGATGGAAGAACAGGTCTCTGGAATAATGATCCCCAGAGCCTGGGGGGAAATGCCTGTCAAGAACTTAATGTCCTGCAGACTTCTCCCCGTCGCCAAGTACCGCAACGTGGTGACTAGCCTCTGTTCAGGAGTGATGGCTTGCCACATGCAGGTGTCCTACCTGCTAATATAAGGGGACAACAAAGAGACAAAATAAGTGTAGCGCTAAGGGAAAGGATATAAAAAATGAAGTCTAAGAACTAGCAGTTCAAAGTTCGAGTGCTAAAAAAAACATCCTTGGAGAGAAGATGAAATAAAAGGTCCTCTGAAACGAATCTCAACAAGGGTACAAATCCTCTGTAGAAAAAGCCCACACACCACCAATGAAAATGAAGAGGCTTACCAGACTTGGTGGACCCGACAAGGCATACGCCAGGTCGGGTCAATCAGGCTTAGGTGGTGCTGGGCTGGAGTAGGTCCAGAGGAGCAGGGATGGTGGAGTGACTTCCACATGGCTGTGTTCCTCAAACGTGATCAGGCCCGGAGGTCGTGTCCCTCGAGTCCGTGTTGGAACAAGCAATGACAGCAGCAAATGGAGGAAAAGAAGGATTGGCCAGATAGTTTAAATCCGTTTAAATGAAGTTATATAAAAGATAGTATACACTCACATGAAAAGTATCTAAAAAACAGCGCTGTGAAGAAGTGGCGACAGTGGGGTCCTTTTTTGCATTGACACATGTCCCCTGGGGCAGGACCCAGGTCCTCAAACACTTTTTATGACAATAACTTGCATATTAACCCTTAAAATTAGCACTTTTGATTTCTCCCATAGACAATTTACTATAGCCGACACCACTATTACTTCATTACTTTTTTTTCCCTTTAGAAATGTCATTTTGCTGTCAGACTATTCTAAACACGGGAAAAAAGTGCCACTTTACAGGCATACTATAGACGCCCCCCAGGCATGATATATAAAGGAACATTTCACTTTTATTGTTTCACTTTAAGCTTTATTAAAATCACTGCTCCCGAAAAAACGTCCGTTTTTAAAACTTTTTTTTGCATTGATACATGTCCCCTGGGGCAGGACCCAGGTCCCCAAACACTTTATATGACAATACCATGCATTTAAGCCTTTAAAATTAGCACTTTTGATTTTTCCCATAGACTTTTAAAGGGTGTTCTGCAGCTTTCGAATTTGCCGCAACACCCCAAATTGTTCGCTGTTTGGTAAACTGGCGAACAGCCAATGTTTGAGTCAAACTCATGTTGGACCCGAACATAAAGCCCATCCCTACTTATGAGCAATCTTCAGGATAGTGGTGGAAGGATAGGCCACCCACAACTAACCACACATATGAACACACACACAAACCCTGGGCCTAAGGCTTCTAGTAGGTTGCCTTGAACTTAAATGTAATTTGCTCTTGGATTGGGCACATTCTCTGCCACAGAGACAACTGCCAGCACAAGGTTAAATTATCTGTTTAAACAAAGACAAAAACATTATCTGTTTACACACAGTTTGTATAGTACACGGGGTTAATATGTGTTAAAGTATACAGTACATGGGTTATTTAACTTTGTGTAAAATCAGGTAAACAATAATTATCACATGCAACCCTATTTTATGGTCCAGAAAGCGAGTGATTGAAAATTGCCAGAGTGTATTGTAACATATGTGTCTGGAATTATACTGGAGGAAAAATTTATTGATCAGGTGTCCTGTAAATAGCCTGCTAAATAAATATTGATTCAGTAGGACACGGTGTGCCTTTTTCCAGGTCTTCCGCATGCATTTCACATCTGAATCAAGAGTTCCGATTTACACAGAGTATATTTAATTGGATCATTGGGTTACGTCACACAAACATATTTATGTTGCCAGTAATGCTTTAACTAAGGCATGTCAAACTACTGTTTTTGAGCTTCACTCCTCATACTCCTTCTTTGTGTTTCCCATTGGCTTAACATTTTAAATAAAATGAGAATCAGATGATTCTCAAGCTGATAAATGCTATACTTCCTTACATAATGATGCATAAAAAGTGTTATGGTATCTTTCTGTAAATATTAATATAATATTAAAGTAAAACAAAAATGACTGTGACTCAACAGTGATAGCTGCACTCACCATATATCCACATATATACACAAATATAATTGCTAATATAAATAATAAGTTGTGTTGCGCTATCAAATAAAGTGCTAGTGCTTAAATATTTCACAACAAAGAATAATCAAATGATGATACACTTATAAATCCATGTGCACTGCGCTTAAAACACAGGAAATAATGAGTAATAGTGCTTTTATTTTGATCACAAAATATACACCAACAGATGAAAAAAATAATCAATGAAAATACACATATATAACTTTTTCACAGTAGTGCTCAAAAAAAAAATGTATCTATAAATGTGTCCAAATAAGTGTAAACGTAAATGTCCATGAATAAAATGAAAAAAATTTTAACATATCTTGCAATTCCACACAAAACTTAAATGACAGTCCTATTGAAAAGTGCAAAAAACTGATATAATAACACCAGTCCCTCTGCCACAGTGATAAGTGGGAGTTAAGCTTCTATAGGAAACAGGCTCACCAGATGCTGTTGCCATTCACTCTTGAGTTTGGCAAAATACACTCAGGAATTAAATTGAAGAGCCGCTGATAGATGGTGTAGTGTTTGCGCTTTTTATTCTTGTTCCCACTCGGGGATCAGTATATTTTAATAAAGCTTTTTAAATTATACTACACTATGAAGTGACATCTTTTCTTATGAGGATTTCTCTGGCGATTCCCCTTCTTGGACGTGGTGGTGTAAGGTGTTATGGATGACTGACCTGGGAACCCTGGGACAGAGGATAACCATATTTCAGCAACCACGGGATACCAACCAAGAGGACGGCATTGGAATCTTGTAGTGTCTGTCACCCCTGCAGGGGTATTGGGAGCCGGTGAGTGGGGAGCCAAAAGGGGGAGCACAGAAGTCACGGATATCTTTCTCTGTGGGCACCACAGTCACCAATGCAGTTGGAACTTTGTTATGATATATATATTTTTGAATATATCACCTTTGATTAGACTTTTTGTATTTTTTACCCCATTT
This sequence comes from Lithobates clamitans, assembly GCA_037952925.1. Classification (NCBI taxonomy): domain Eukaryota; kingdom Metazoa; phylum Chordata; class Amphibia; order Anura; family Ranidae; genus Lithobates; species Lithobates clamitans. The sequence continues at coordinate 623,648 of JBBGZY010000188.1, forward strand.
GGATTTTTTATCTCATTTTTTCCTTTTATATTTATTTCTCCTATTGGCTTGCATTTGTCATTTACTTTTGGAACACCTTGGACTAATTACAGAGTTGCACATGCACTATATATATTATTAGCACCTATTGGTTAGCACCTGCAACTGATTAATATTTCACACTTGCCCATTACATGCGAATGGGATGTTTTCATCATTTTTTCATTTTTTCACTTTTTTCAATTTTTTTGGTGGTATTAATCAATTTATGAGCATCAAGATTTATTGCACTAATTTATTCTTTGCGTATGGTATTTACTATTAATTATAATATCTTTATCAGTATTCACTGTATTCACTTAGTTACCCCCCATAAGGGAGCGCCACAACCCCTATCTACACTCTGTTCTATAGGAAACAGGCTCGCCAGATGCTGTTGCCATTCACTCTTGAGTTTGGCAAAATACACTCAGGAATTAAATTGAAGAGCCGCTGATAGACGCCACACTTCATTCAAATGCCTGACTTTAAACTCCACATGTAGGAAAAAAAGACATGTCAGGAGGCACTGTGCTGCGATCTCACCGCTCCTTCACTCACTAGCCATCAGATCACCTTCCCAGCCTCAACATACAGTTGCTGTGTAGCCACGCCGCAACGCTTTTCATCACTTCCGCCTTCGTCACCGGCACCGCAACCAAGTTAAAATATCCGCCTCCTTCCTAATTGGCCAATGTAAATTTCTTTCAGCTCAACACAACACGTACAATATAATGCCCCGTACACATGTTCGGATTTTCCGATGGAAAATGTCCGATCGGAGCGTGTTGTCGGGAATTCCGACCGTGTGTGGGCTCCATCTGACATTTTCCATCGGATTTTCCGACACACAAAGTTGGAGAGCAGGAGATAAAATTTTCCGACAACAAAATCCGTTGTCGGAAATTCCGATCGTGTGTACACAAATCCGACGGACAAAGTGCCACGCATGCTCAGAATAAATAAAGAGATGAAAGCTATTGGCCACTGCCCCGTTTATAGTCCCGACGTACGTGTTTTACGTCACCGCGTTCAGAACGATCGGATTTTCCGACAACTTTGTGTGACCGTGTTGAGCCAACATCCGTCGGAAAAAATCCTAGGGTTTTGTTGTCGGAATGTCCGAACAAAGTCCGACCGTGTGTACGCCCTATAAGTTTAACTTAGTGGGTGAAGACCCAGGCATGGGGAATTATTCAATCCCACATCAGTCAATTAATGGACAAATGCTATCAATATTAAACAAATGAATTCAAGGTAGGAGGAGTGATACTAATGCTTTTTACAACCAATCCACAGTAAAACATATGCATCTTTCATACTTCCATATGAATCCACCACAAAAAATATTTTTCAATAATGACTAATGAAACAATTTAAAGCAAGGTTTACCCATCTGGGTTCATCGTCTGCAATAAATGGATCCATTTAATTTCTCTCTTAGAGAGGCCCTAACTCTATTAGATCCCCTCCATGATGGAAAAACCCTTTCTACACCCCAAAATTGAAGGGTGGAGGGATCTCTAGTATGATACAGTCTATAATGTTCTGAGACGCTATAATACCTGAATACCTTTAAGATGTTTGCACATGTTGCCCAATTCTTACTTTAACTGCTTGCTGCCCGCCCACTGTCAAATGACGGCGGGACGGTGCAGCTCTCGTTCTGGGATGCCGTCATATGACGGCATCCCAAAACGGCCTCTCTCACGTGCCCGTGGGGGTGCGCAGCGCGGCGATCTAGGACACACCGCGACCTCGATCTCTGTAAAGAGCCAGGTCAGCGGCTCTTTAACCATGTGATTGGCTGTGTCCAATCACACCCGGTAACATGTAAACAAGGAGATGCCGGTATTCGGCTTTCCTCGCCTCACACCGACAGAGTGTGAGGAGAGGAGAGATGATCAGCGGCATCTCCTCACAGGGGGACATCTAGGGATGTAATCAGGGCACTGATCATCATATCAGTGCCACCTGGCCACATATCAGTGCCACCTATCAGTGCCCATAAGTGCGGCATATTGGTGCCTCCTTATCAGTGCCACCTCATCAGTGCCTATAAGTGCCACCTCATCAATGCCCACCAGTTCAGCCTATCACTGCCCATCACTGCCACCTCATCAGTGCACATCAGTGAAGGCGATAAATTACTTAGTTACAAAATTTACTGACAGAATAAAAGTAAAAAGCATTTTTTTTCCGAAGTTTTGTTTTTTTTGTAAAAAATAAAAACCCAGCAGTGATTAAATACCACCAAAAGAAAGCTCTATTTGTGTGAAGAAAATGATAAAAAATTTGTTTGGGTACAATGTAGCATTACCGCGCAATTGTCATTCAAAGTGCAACAGCGCTGAAAGCTGAAAAATGGCTTGGGCAGGAAGGGGGTGTAATTGCCTGGTAGGTAAGTGGTTAAGGGTTTGTTTGCTACGTCCTACATACATCAGTACGCAAGGGCAGACCAATGCATAAACGACTTGGGTAGTGTCGCAGATTATGAGGTCAGTGATATCATAATCTTGACCTGTATGGTTGGAATGGAAGGATGAACATCTTCTAACATTTACATTTACGCCTTACATTTACCGCAGGCAATAAAACCCTTTTGACCAGGCCAAAACATTGGTCTGGTGGAAGGGTCCAAGATCTTGTGTACTACACTGTCACCAAAACTAGGAGCCCTCCTGTAAATGAATGATGGTTTAAAAAAGATATCCTCAATCTTTTTGTACTGGCAGTGGAAATCAGAAATGGAACACCACTGTTTATCATCCCCCCGTCACTTGCACTCTACTCTCCAAGCATTGATCTCTAGGCATAGATAGATTCTTTGAATTTCGCGCTCAATCTGGTCATCCAAATATCCCTTTTGGACAAATTATTCTTTATATGGCCAGATTGTTCCACAAAATCACTATCAAAGGTAAAATTAGTTCTGATGCACGTTAAATGACCTTTTGAGATATTGCGCAACCAGGTAGGATGATGTCCACTTCTTATTGATGGAAAACTATTTCTATCCATAGGCTTAAAATACACCTTTGTAGCCAAATAATCTTTTTTTTTAAATATTGTCAAATCTAAAAAAATGATACTAGTGTCACTGAGTTGATAGTCAAATGTAATGTTATTCTCATTGTTATTGAACTGATCCATAAACTGATGCAGAGATTTCTCTGAACCTTTTGAAAAAAAAAATTGATCGTCAATGAACCTTCTGTAAAAAAGGAGCTCTGATTTAGGTCTAAAAAAAACAAATCTATCCTCCCACTCTGCCATAAATATTTTGGCGAGACTAGGCGCAAACTTGGCTCCCATGGCGACACCATAGTTTTGACTGACGGTACCAAAAATAGTTATGCGATAAAGAAAAGTCAAGGGACTTTTGTAAAAAAAAAAAAATGTGCATGTGGCAAAACGTCAGCCGTTTACTAGATAAGTAGTCCTATCCTCACATAATTTAAGGTCTTTCAATGCTCATAATAAATCTTTTGTGTCTTTTAAAAATGCTCTAGTTCTCAAAACACTTGGTTGTAAAAATGTATCTAGATATTCGCCTAATCTGGCTGATACTGACCCTATCCCATTAACAATGGGACGGCAAGGGGGCAGGTAGCATTCCTATGGATTTTGGGTAGGGTGTATATTATAGGTATTCTACATATACTAGGCACCAGATATTTTAGTTCTTTTTATTTTAACACGTGTTTTATAACTCTAATCTACCAGATGTTTTAATTGATCTTTATATGCTAGAGTAGGATTCTTTCTAAGTTTATTATAAGTGATTTCATCAGACAGCATATCTGTCATTTGTTAATGATAGAATTCCTTATCCAAAATCACAGCACCTCCTCCCTTATCTGCCGGCCTAATGATAATCTCCTTAAGAGTTTCAAGGGATTCTATACCTTCCCTAATGTGCCTCTGATTAACACATCTCTTGGGTGTGATTTGCTCCAAATCCCGTAATACCAAATTATTGAATACTTCCACATAATGGTTACTCGGCACGGGGGGGGGGGGATTGGAAGTGGATTTATTCCTTAACCCACTATCTATCCCAACATTGTTAATGTCAATCATACTAATAGAATTTAGAGGGTTATTGAGAAAATATTTTTTAAGATTAACATTCCTAATAAATGTATGCGTATCAATATATGTATTGAACTTATTGATAGCTCTCCAAGGAGCACATTTAAGACCTAGGTTCAATGTATGCATTTCTTTTGGATCTAGGGTGGCTTTACTGAGATTGAAAATTCCTTGATTCTTCAGTCCCTTCTGCATTTTTTGCATTGAAGTTTTTGGCCTGCTCTACAGCCTCACCTTGTCTTGCAATTTCTACTCCTCTCCCTCTTTCTCCTTGGTGCACATAAATTAAGGGTCTGTGCCTTCCTCTCCCTCTTCCTCTCCCTCTTTCTAAAAAATAGAGATTGGTGATGTTATTATCATCATTCTGATCTTTATCATCAGAAAGGGTTTGGAAATATTTAGAGGTTGGTATTAGTTCAATGTTATTATAACCTCTACCATTTGGTGAAAATGTCCATGTATTGGCCCTAAAATCAGCTAAATCCCTAAAGAAATGTTTTAACTCTCTTTTTCTATGTTTCCGTATCAATTTTATCTAATTTTCTTTTTAATGTTTCATTAAACTCAATAGTTTGTGGTTTGTCCTTGATTAGTTCTATTTTAGACTGAAGGTCCTTAATTTTTAACTCTAAAAGTTCCATTTTCCTTTTTTTTCTTTTTTTCTTTTATTTTAAAATTAAATGTATTCTGTTCTATTAGTATGTTGATATAAATTCATTGAGTTGTAAAAGCATTAATATCGCTCCTCCTACCTTGAATTCATTTGCTTAATATTGATAGCATTTGTCCATTAATTGACCGGTGTTGGATTGAATAAATCGCCATTACTAGGTCTTCACCTACTAAGTTAAACTTATATCTAGCAATTACAGGGTTAATTGCACATATGGATGAAGCTGCGGTAGATCTGTGGGCTGTTTTCACTTCAGTAGTTGGCCACCCTGACAGATCTTAATGAGTGTCTATGCGATACTCTTCCATCAGTTGTGCAATAGTGCAGCTTGACTATTAAGAGAGCAGTAAAGGTTTATGGAATAGACGGACAAAATCGTACATGATTACATGCACTTGATGTTGTGTTGAGCTGAAAGCAATTTCCATTGGTCAATTAGGAAGGAGGAGGATATTTTAGCTTGGTTGCCATGCTGTGTCACCACCCCCTGTAACGAAGTCGGAAGTGACTAAACGCGTTGGGGCATGGCTACACGGCAACTGTATGCTAAGGCTGGGAAGGTGATCTGATGCCTAGCAAGTGAAGGAGCGGTGAGATCGCAGCACAGTGCCTCCCGGCATGTCTTGTAGAGGTCGACCGATATATAGGCCGGCCGATATAACGGCCAAAATTTGGCTTTTTTTACTTAATCGGCATTGGCCGATTGTGCTGATAAAAAAAGCCGATTCAGCGGGACTTACAAATGACTTCTGTAATTGAAGTCAATTGCAAGTTGTCTGAAGTTTTCTTCTCTCCTCCTCTGGGCAGCCTGCCAAGTCTGATAAGAAGATACATTGTATCTCTTTCAGGTTCTTTTATCAATAGACTGAACTCCGTGGAGAAGTTTTCAGTTTAACCATTTAAAGACTAAATCTTTTCTGACACTTGTTGCTTACAAGTAAAAATCCTGTATTTTCTGCTATAAAATCACTTAGAACCCCCAAACATTATATATATATTTTTTAGCAGAGACCCTAGGGAATAAAATAGCGGTTGTTGTAATATTTTATGTCACACGGTATTTGCGCAGCGGTCTTTCAAACGCAATTTTTTTTTTAAAAATACACTAATGAAATAAAAAAAAAAAAAAGCAGTAAAGTTACCCCATTTTTTTTCGTCCAAAAGTTTTGATTACCTGTTTTTGTGTATTTAATATTTAAGACATAGTTATTTTTTTTTTATCTAAATTCTACATACTGAACTGATTGAAGGTTTGTTTTGTTTAATAAATGTTTAAATATAAAAAATTTTCTGTATCACTTATTACTTAAGGCTGCTTTCACACTGGAGCGGGCATGCGTTGACGGTAAAATGCTGTTAATTTTAGCGGCGCTTTACCGTCATTTTAGCGGCGCTATTCGGCTGCTAGCGGGGCGCTTATAACCCAGCTAGCGGCTGAAGAAGGAGTTAAATGCGCCCCTGAAGCGCTGCTGCCGAAACGCTTTGCAGGCGCTTCGGCAGCGGTGCGCATTCATTTCAATGGGCAGGAGTGGTGGTATACACCGCTCCAAAGATGCTGCTTGCAGGACTTTCTTTTAACATCCTGCCAGCGCATCGCATCAGTGTGAAAGCACTCGAGCTTTCACACAGACTGCAGGGGAGCCGTTTTACAGGCGCTATTTTTAGCCCAAAAGCGCCTGAAAAACGCCCCAGTGTGAAAGGGGTCTAACTGTTAGATTTTATGAGATGAAGGAAAAAAAAAAAAATCGGCCTAATATATCGGCCCAAAAAAATCGGCATCATATATCGGCCATCGTCCACCGCGATTTCTAAATATCGGCTTTGAGAAAAACCCATATCGGTCGACCTCTAATGTCTTGTATAATGTAACATGAAGGCTTGTCTTATTTGTATCTAATGTACGTGCAATATATCTTTTAATAAATTTACTACCTTAAGTGATTTTATACTATCGGAGGCTTTGTCTCTACTTTTATTCCTACATTATTCCTAAAGTCAGGCATTTTAACTTAGTAGGGCGTATATCTTCAATTTAATTCCTGAGTGTATTTTACAAAACACGAGAGTGAATGGCAACAGCATCTGGTGAGCCTGTTTCCTAAGGGAGCTGAACTCCCACTTACTGCGGGTGGAGGCATTGGTGTTATTATATCAGTTTATTGCACTTTTCAAGAGGACTGTCATTTATGTTTTGTGTGGAATTACAAGATATTTTCAAATTTTTTTCATTTTATTCATGGACATTTATTTATGTTTACGCTTATTTGGACACATTTATAGATGTTAATACATTTTTTGAGCGCTACTGTGAAAAAGTTATATATGTGTATTTTCATTTATTTATTTTCACCTGTTGGTGTATAATGAAACACTTAGGCCCCTTTCACACTGGGGCGGTGGGGGCGTCGGTGGTAAAACAGTGCTATTTTTAGCGCTGTTTTACCGTTGTTTTTGCGGCGGTATTCGGCCGCTAGCGATGCGGTTTTAACCCCCGATGGCAGCCGAAAAAGGGTTAAAACTGCTCGTATAGCGCGGCTATAGCCGTGGTATTGCCGCGGTATAGCCGCGCTGCCCCATTGATTTCAATGGGCAGGATCGGTTTAGGAGCGGTGAATACACCGCTCCTTCACCGCTCCAAAGATGCGGCTTGCAGGAGTTTTTTTCTTCTCTTGTCAGCGCACTGCTTCAGTGTGAAGGCCCTCTGGCTTTCACACTGAACAAACAGCAGCGGCTGTTTTGGGTCGGTTTGCAGGCGGTATTTTTAGCACAATAACGCCTGCAAACCGCCCCAGTGTGAAAGGGGTCTTATAAAGCTAAAGCAAAGTAGGCTCACCAAATACATGTGCAAAATAAATAACAGCATGAAAGCCCAAAGAAAACTCATGAAGAAAAGTGCTCAGTGCAAAAATTCCATCATAAAATAAATTTTATATATATATATATATATATATATATATATATATATATATATATACATATATGGAAAAATTGGGAATCACGTTAGTTAATAATATAAACCAACAACAATTGAACTAATCGATTATTGGTAACAATTACAGATGAATATGATAAGTATATGAATTATAAAATAATGCAACAAAAACTTGAAATGTAGCAGGGACATGCCTACATAGGCATGAGCTCCAGGTTTTGGCTGTTTGGAGATTCGGCCAACCGGTGGATTTAGTTATGTCTATATCTGGTCATCACCCAGGATGCAACACCACTCTTTTGTTTACATTTAGCAGCAGGACTGCACTGAGAAACATCACTGATTCGTGGAAAAGGCCCCAGCTGGGTGTTAACAAAGGGTCCACCGGAGCTGGTAAGGGTTCTCTACAGCTAGTGGTGGATTCACAGGCGGTTTGGTGATGGATGATGGACAGTATTGAGTTTCAGCAGTGTTTTCAACACATCAATTTATTGTGGACATTTCACGTTTTTGTTGTATTATTTTTTAACTCACATATTTATCATATTCGTTTGTAATTTTTACCAATAATCGATTAGTTCAATTGTTTTTGGTTTATATTATTAAGTAGCGCGATTAGCAATTTTTCCACTTTTGTTTGTGTTTGTGTTACACTAAGAAATGCTGCTTTTTTGTATTTTTTTGTATTAGAGGTTCATGTAGCGTGGTTATACACCATTTTATATATATATATATATATATATATATATATATATATATACATATATATATTAGGGATGAGCTTCTTGTTCGAGTCGAACTCATGTTCGACTCGAACATCGGCTGTTCGATCGTTCGCAGAATTACGAACGATATGGGCCGTTCGCGCCAAATTCGTGTGGCGCGTCACGGCCCATAATTCACTGCGGCATCGCAGTGCATTGCTGACTGATGATTGGCCAAGCATGCTTTTCCAATCACAGCGCCATCTGTAGAGAGAGCTGTAATTGGCCAAAGCCAGGGTGGCTTTGGCCAAATATGGCTCAGGGGGTTTAGTACACGCCCCACACTATATAAGGCCGCCTGCACGGCGGCCCTGTGTAGTGTGTTCCGGCATTGAGACACAGAGACAGAGAGACAGGGACAGTCAGTCAGTTATCTGCACTTACAGTGTATTGTGTATATGTATGCATCCCAGGTGTTGTATATATACTACTGACAGGCAGGCTTGTGTTGTTACAGTATTTACAGCTACCTGAAGGAAATTGCTGGTGTTCTTTTGATCCTATTAGTACCACAGTCAGGCAGCTAGACTATTTACAGTTAGTGTAGTTCGTCCTCCTCACAGTGTTCAGCTAAAGCTACAAGTTAGTGTAGTGCGACCTCTGCACAGTGTTCAGCTATAGCTACAAGTTAGTGTAGTGCGTCCTCTGAACAGTGTTCAGCTAAAGCTACAAGTTAGTGTAGTGCACAGTGTTCAGCTAAAGCTACAAGTTAGTGTAGTGCGTCCTCCTGACAGTGTTCAACTAAAGCTACAAGTTAGTGTAGTGCGACCTCTGCACAGTGTTCAGCTAAAGCTACAAGTTAGTGTAGTGCACAGTGTTCAGCTAAAGCTACAAGTTAGAGTAGTGCACCCTCCTCACAGTGTTCAGCTAAAGCTACAAGTTAGTGTAGTGCGTTCTCCTCACAGTGTTCAGCTAAAGCTACAAGTTAGTGTAGTGCGTCCTCTGAACAGTGTTCAGCTAAAGCTACAAGTTAGTGTAGTGCACAGTGTTCAGCTAAAGCTACAAGTTAGTGTAGTGCGTCCTCCTGACAGTGTTCAACTAAAGCTACAAGTTAGTGTAGTGCGACCTCTGCACAGTGTTCAGCTAAAGCTACAAGTTAGTGTAGTGCACAGTGTTCAGCTAAAGCTACAAGTTAGTGCAGTGCGTCCTCCTCACAGTGTTCAGCTAAAGCTACAAGTTAGTGTAGTGCGGCCTCTGCACAGTGTTCAGCTAAAGCTACAAGTTAGTGTAGTGCGTCCTCTGAACAGTGTTCAGCTAAAGCTACAAGTTAGTGTAGTGCACAGTGTTCAGCTAAAGCTACAAGTTAGTGTAGTGCGTCCTCCTCACAGTGTTCAGCTAAAGCTACAAATTAGTGTAGTGTGACCTCTGCACAGTGTTCAGCTATAGCTACAAGTTAGTGTAGTGCGTCCTCCTCACAGTGTTCAGCTAAAGCTACAAGTTAGTGTAGTGCACAGTGTTCAGCTAAAGCTACAAGTTAGTGTAGTGCGTCCTCCTCACAGTGTTCAGCTAAAGCTACAAGTTAGTGTAGTGCGTCCTCTGAACAGTGTTCAGCTAAAGCTACAAGTTAGTGTAGTGCATCCTCTGAACAGTGTTCAGCTAAAGCTACAAGTTATTGTAGTGCACAGTGTTCAGCTAAAGCTACAAGTTAGTGTAGTGCGTCCTCCTCACAGTGTTCAACTAAAGCTACAAGTTAGTGTAGTGTGACCTCTGCACAGTGTTCAGCTAAAGCTACAAGTTAGTGTAGTGCACAGTGTTCAGCTAAAGCTACAAGTTAGTGTAATGCATCCTCCTCACAGTGTTCAGCTAAAGCTACAAGTTAGTGTAGTGCGTCCTCACAGTGTTCAGCTAAAGCTACAAGTTAGTGTAGTGCGACCTCTGCACAGTTGTCAGCTAAAGCTACAAGTTAGTGTAGTGCACAGTGTTCAGCTAAAGCTACAAGTTAGTGTAGCGCGTCCTCCTCACAGTGTTCAGCTAAAGCTACAAGTTAGTGTAGTGCGACCTCTGCACAGTGTTCAGCTAAAGCTACAAGTTAGTGTAGTGGGTCCTCTGAACAGTGTTCAGCTAAAGCTACAAGTTAGTGTAGTGCACAGTGTTCAGCTAAAGCTACAAGTTAGTGTAGTGCGTCCTCCTCACAGTGTTCAGCTAAAGCTACAAGTTAGTGTAGTGCAACCTCTGCACAGTGTTCAGCTAAAGCTACAAGTTAGTGTAGTGCGTCCTCTGAACAGTGTTCAGCTAAAGCTACAAGTTAGTGTAGTGCGACCTCTGCACAGTGTTCAGCTAAAGCTACAAGTTAGTGTAGTGGGTCCTCTGAACAGTGTTCAGCTAAAGCTACAAGTTAGTGTAGTGCACAGTGTTCAGCTAAAGCTACAAGTTAGTGTAGTGCGTCCTCCTCACAGTGTTCAGCTAAAGCTACAAGTTAGTGTAGTGCGACCTCTGCACAGTGTTCAGCTAAAGCTACAAGTTAGTGTAGTGCGTCCTCTGAACAGTGTTCAGCTAAAGCTACAAGTTAGTGTAGTGCGACCTCTGCACAGTGTTCAGCTAAAGCTACAAGTTAGTGTAGTGGGTCCTCTGAATAGTGTTCAGCTAAAGCTACAAGTTAGTGTAGTGCACAGTGTTCAGCTAAAGCTACAAGTTAGTGTAGTGCGTCCGCCTCACAGTGTTCAGCTAAAGCTACCAGTTAGTGTAGTGCGACCTCTGCACAGTGTTCAGCTAAAGCTACAAGTTAGTGTAGTGCATCCTCTGAACAGTGTTCAGCTAAAGCTACAAGTTAGTGTAGTGCACAGTGTTCAGCTAAAGCTACAAGTTAGTGTAGTGCGTCCTCCTCACAGTGTTCAGCTAAAGCTACAAGTTAGTGTAGTGTGACCTCTGCACAGTGTTCAGCTATAGCTACGAGTTAGTGTAGTGCGTCCTCTGAACAGTGTTCAGCTAAAGCTACAAGTTAGTGTAGTGCACAGTGTTCAGCTAAAGCTACAAGTTAGTGTAGTGCGTCCTCCTCACAGTGTTCAGCTAAAGCTACAAGTTAGTGTAGTGCTTCCTCTGAACAGTGTTCAGCTAAAGCTACAAGTTAGTGTAGTGCATCCTCTGAACAGTGTTCAGCTAAAGCTACAAGCTAGTGTAGTGCACAGTGTTCAGCTAAAGCTACAAGTTAGTGTAGTGCGTCCTCCTCACAGTGTTCAACTAAAGCTACAAGTTAGTGTAGTGCGTCCTCTGAACAGTGTTCAGCTAAAGCTATCTGTAGAAGGTTGGTGGTGTTTTCCTGATCCTATCACTACCGCAGGCAGCTACATTATTTTAACATTAGTGTAGTGCGTCCTCTTCACAGTGTTCAGCTAAAGCTACCTGTAGAAGGTTGGTAGTGTTTTCCTGATCCTATCACTACCGCAGGCAGCTACATTATTTTAACGTTAGTGTAGTGCGTCCTCTTAACAGTGTTCAGCTAAAGCTACAAGTTAGTGTAGTGCGACCTCTGCACAGTGTTCAGCTATAGCTACAAGTTAATGTAGTGCGTCCTCTGAACAGTGTTCAGCTAAAGCTACAAGTTAGTGTAGTGCACAGTGTTCAGCTAAAGCTACAAGTTAGTGTAGTGCGTCCTCCTCAGAGTGTTCAGCTAAAGCTACAAGTTAGTGTAGTGCGACCTCTGCACAGTGTTTAGCTAAAGCTACAAGTTAGTGTAGTGCATCCTCTGAACAGTGTTCAGCTAAAGCTACAAGTTAGTGTAGTGCACAGTGTTCAGCTAAAGCTACAAGTTAGTGTAGTGCGTCCTCCTCACAGTGTTCAACTAAAGCTACAAGTTAGTGTAGTGCGACCTCTGCACAGTGTTCAGCTAAAGCTACAAGTTAGTGTAGTGCACAGTGTTCAGCTAAAGCTACAAATTAGTGTAGTGCATCCTCCTCACAGTGTTCAGCTAAAGCTACAAGTTAGTATAGTGCATCTTCTGAACAGTGTTCAACTAAAGCTACAAGTTAGTGTAGTGCGACCTCTGCACAGTGTTCAGCTAAAGCTACAAGTAAGTGTAGTGCATCCTCTGAACAGTGTTCAGCTAAAGCTACAAGTTAGTGTAGTGCACAGTGTTCAGCTAAAGCTACAAGTTAGTGTAGTGCGTCCTCCTCACAGTGTTCAGCTAAAGCTACAAGTTAGTGTAGTGCGACCTCTGCACAGTGTTCAGCTAAAGCTACAAGTTAGTGTAGTGCGTCCTCTGAACAGTGTTCAGCTAAAGCTACAAGTTAGTGTAGTGCACAGTGTTCAGCTAAAGCTACAAGTTAGTGTAGTGCGTCCTCCTCACAGTGTTCAGCTAAAGCTACAAGTTAGTGTAGTGCGACCTCTGCAGAGGTCTATCTGTAGAAGGTTGGTGGTGTTTTCCTGATCCTATCACTACCGCAGGCAGCTACATTATTTTAACGTTAGTGTAGTGCGTCCTCTTAACAGTGTTCAGCTAAAGCTACTTGTAGAAGGTTGGTGGTGTTTTCCTGATCCGATCACTACCACAGGCAGCTACATTATTTTAACGTTAGTGTAGTGCGTCCTCTGCACAGTGTTCAGCTAAAGCTATCTGTAGAAGGTTGGTGGTGCTTTTCTGATCCTATCACTACCGCAGGCAGCTACATTATTTACACGTTAGTGTAGTGCGACCTCTGCACAGTGTTCAGCCAAAGCTACCTGTAGATGGATGGTGGTGTTTTCCTGATCCTATCACTACCGCAGGCAGCTACATTATTTTAACGTTAGTGTAGTGCGTCCTCTTAACAGTGTTCAGCTAAAGCTACTTGTAGAAGGTTGGTGGTGTTTTCCTGATCCGATCACTACCACAGGCAGCTACATTATTTTAACGTTAGTGTAGTGCGTCCTCTGCACAGTGTTCAGCTAAAGCTATCTGTAGAAGGTTGGTGGTGCTTTTCTGATCCTATCACTACCGCAGGCAGCTACATTATTTACACGTTAGTGTAGTGCGACCTCTGCACAGTGTTCAGCCAAAGCTACCTGTAGATGGATGGTGGTGTTTTCCTGATCCTATCACTACCGCAGGCAGCTACATTATTTTAACGTTAGTGTAGTGCGTCCTCTGCACAGTGTTCAGCTAAAGCTATCTGTAGAAGGTTGGTGGTGTTTTCCTGATCCTATCACTACCGCAGGCAGCTACATTATTTTCACGTTAGTGTAGTGCGACCTCTGCACAGTGTTCATCTAAAGCTACCTGTAGAAGATTGGTGGTGTTTTCATACTACAGGCAGGCAGTTGATTTTGCTAGCTGCAGTATCAGTATATATATATATATATATATATATATAGCTTAGTGCAGCTACATCTCACTGCAGGCCATTAGTATGTCTGGAAGGCCAACAAGGAGAGGCAGACAGTCACAAGCCAATAAAAGAGGGCAAGCAGGCTCTGTGTCTACAGGCAACAGTGCTGGTCGTGGAGACGGTGCATCCTCATCAGCACGTGGCCGTGGGACAGGCTTGGCCTTTTTTTCGGCAGCTGGCCATGTTGATCCGCAATATGCGGAAGACTTGTTAGAGTGGATGACCAAGCCGTCCTCATCCTCCTCATCCTCTCTCACCCAGGCTCAGGGTACTTTGTCTGGCAAAGCAGCTGCCAACGCGGCCTCTTCCCTCAGCTCAATGGCATCAGTCACTCCTTCCCTAGCCCCACCATGTCCTCCTGAGGAGTTCCCCCGAACTGTTTGACCACATTGTTAGGTACATGCTCCAGGAGGATGCCCAGCGTTTTTAAGGCCCCGATGATGGTACCCAGCTAGAGGAAGGCAGTAACATGAGCCTAGAGAGAGTCGGTGCCCAAGAAGGACAGCAATCTGGCAGTCATGTTCCCCCAGCTGCAGCATACTGCCAGCTTTGCTCCAGTGATGAGGAGGAAGGGGATGATGAGGTCACTAACTCCACGTGGGTGCCTGATAGGAGAGAGGGGGAGGAGGAGGAGGCACATCACCAACTAGACAGGATGCCCTCCAGGGGCCAGCTTAAGGGCAGCACAATGACTGCATCACACCGCAGAGCTCCGCATGTGCAGGGTGCTGCTGTCTCTGCGCGTTATTCCAAAAGTTTTTTGGTGTGGGCCTTTTTTGAGACGAGTGCATCAGATCCCACTGCTGCTATTTGCAACATATGTCTCAAGCGTATCTCGCGTGGACAAAACATCTCCCGCTTGGGCACCACATGCTTGACCAGACATATGTTGACCTGCCAGAAAGTTTGTTGGCAACCGTATCTAAAAGACCCACACCAAAGAACAAAGAGGACCTCTCCTTGCTCCTCATCAGCTGAGATCTCCAACCCCACTATACCTTCAGTCCTCTCTGAGACCTGAACTGAGAGGAATGAAGTTGTAGAATTAGGTGTGTCACAGCCAAGTACTTTTGGGCAATCTGCTTTCGGTACACCAGCGTCAGATTGTACCATGCAAATTTCCCTGCCCCAGCTGCTGCACCGCCGAAAGAAGTTCACTCCCAGCCATCCACATGCCCAGCGGTTGTATGCTAGCTTGGCAAAATTTCTACCACTTCAACTGCTACCTTTTCAGTTGGTAGACCACCTTCTGTGAGTTTGTGGAATGTGCGGTTCCTCAGTGGCAGATACCCAAACATCACTTTTTCTCACGGAAGGCGATTCTGGCTCTCTACCGGGATGTGGAAGGCAATGTCCATGCCTCGCTGGACAGGGCGGTCAGCGGTAAGGTTCATATTACCGCTGACTCATGGTCCAGCAGGCATGGACAGGGATGTTACGTAAGTTTCACGGCACATTGGGTGACTCTGCTGGCAGCTGGGAAGGATGCAGGACAAGGTGCAGTAGTGTTGGAGGTTGTTCTGCCAACACGCCTCCAAAATGCCACTACTAATGATTCTGACACACCTCTCTCCTCCATCCCCTCCTCTTCTTCCTCCATGGCCTCTTCCTGTGCTTTATCCTCAGAACCAGTGGTGCTCCGTAGGCGTTCAAGGGGCTACTCAAGTATGCAGGCCAAAAGATGCCATGCAGTGCTTGAGCTGGTGTGCTTGGGGGACAGGAGCCACACTGGGACAGAGGTTCTGTCAGCTCTGCAGGGGCAGGTTCAGAGGTGGTTGACGCCAGGCCAACTTAAGGCAGGAATGGTGGTCTGTGACAATGGCACCAACCTCCTCTCCGCCCTCCGACAGGGACAAATGACCCATGTGCCCTGTTTGGCTCACGTCCTTAATTTGGTGGTGCAGTGGTTCTTGGGCATGCACCTGGGCTTACAGGATGTCCTGAGGCAGGCCAGGAGAGTCTGTGTGCATTTCCGCCGGTCATAAAATGCCAGTGCTCGGCTGGCAGACCTCTAAAAGGAATTAAACCTGCCCAAGAACCGCCTAATCTGTGACATGCCCACCAGGTGGAACTCAACGTTGGCCATGCTGCAGCAGCTGCAAACGCAGCAGAGGGCCATCAATGAGTATCTGTGCGACTATGGCACCAGGACAAGGTCAGGGGAGCTTGTTTTTTTTTTCCCATGCCAGTGGGCCATGATCAGGGATGCATGCACTGTCCTGTCACCATTTGAGGAGGCCACAAGGATGGTGAGCAGTGACACTGTCCCCCTTGTCCACTTGTTGGAGCACACGCTGCATGGAATAATGGACAGGGCACTTGAGGCAGAACAGAGGCAGGAAGAGGAGGACTTCCTTAGATCTCAAGGCCCCCTTTATCCAGACAGTGTTCCTGTGTGCCCGCCGATCACACAGGAAGAGGACGAGGAGGAGGAGGAGGATTGTGTCAGTATGGAGGTGGAGCCTGGCACTCAGCATCAGCAGCAGTCTTTAAGGGATCATTTACAGTCCCAAGAAACACATGGACTTGTACGTGGCTGGGAGGAGGTGGCTGCGGATCATGTCATCCTTAGTGACCCAGAGGACTCCGGGCCGAATGCCTCAGCAAACCTACGCTGCATGGCCTCCCTGATCCTGCAAAGCCTGCGGAAGGATCCTCGTATTTGTGGTATCAAGGAACAATACTGGCTGGCTTCCCTCCTTGATCCACGTTACAAGGGTAAGGTTGCGGACCTTATCTTGCCGTCACAGAGGGAGCAGAGGATGAAACATCTTCGGGAGGCCTTGCAGAAAGGTCTGTGCAATGCGTTTCCAGAGACTGGGAGGTTACAAACTCCTGTTTCTAGACAATGTGTTGCTGAGGCTTCGGTCAGTCAAAGAAGGAGCGGTGGAGAAGGTGGCTGTCTGACCGATGCGTTCAGACAATTTTTTAGTCCGCAGCCGAAAGGTATGATCGGTTCCAGCAACCATCGCCAGCGTCTGTTTTACATGGTGCAGGAATACCTAGGGGCAAGATCTGACTTGGACACCTTTCCCACCAAAAATTCTCTGGGTTACTGGGTCTTGAGGATGGATCACTGGCCAGAGCTTGCACAGTATGCAATTGAGCTACTGGCCTGTCCTGCATCCAGCGTTCTTTTGGAACGCACATTCAGTGCTGCTGGAGGCTTTGTAACCGATCACAGGGTGCGTCTGTCCACCGACTCGGTCGATCGACTGACCTTCATAAAAATGAATCAGTCTTGGATCACCACCAGCTACCAAGCACCTGATGCTGATGTAACCGAATAATTTTTTTTGAAATGTCAGATCCCTTCAAAGACTGCCTATGCTGATGCTGAGTGACTATCCTGTTATGCTGAGTAATTATCCTCTTCCTCCTCAATGATCATGATGATAGCTTGCAAGAACAATTTTGGTTCTGGGCGCCACCAGTCCTGCCACCAGTGCCTAAGGCCCAATTTTTCAGCCCCTCTTTAACAGGGGCATGTAATTACATTTTTTCATGCAATTCTTTGCAGCAGGGCTAGTTCCTGCGCTCCAACTAGAGTATCTGTGAGGGGTTGCAGTGTTGTGGCACCAGCACCAGTGCCTAAAGCCCAATTTTTCAGCCCCTGTTTAACAGGGGCGTGTAATTACAATTTTTGATGCTATTCTTTGCAGCAGGGCTAGTTCCTGCGCTCCAACTAGAGTATCTGTGAGGGGTTCCAGTGTTGTGGCACCAGCACCAGTGCCTAAGGCCCAATTTTTTAGCCCCTGTTCAGCAGGGACATGTAATTAGAATTCTTGATCTAATATTTCACAGCAGGGCCCGTTTCTGCGCCCACCAAGAGTATCTGTGAGGACTTGTGAGGTGGCACCAGCACCACCACCACCACCAAAGGCTCAATTTTTCTGCCCCTGTTCAACAGGGGCATGTAATTACAATTCTTGATCTAATATTTCACAGCAGGGCCCTGTGAGGGCTTAAAGTGTTGTGGCCACAACAACACCTAAGGCCCAAATTTCTGCTGAGTATATAGGGCAGGCCCCTACTTTCAAACATCCACCTTACAAACGACTCCTACTTGCAAACGGAAGGAGACAACAGGAAGTGAGGTGAAATCTACCCCTAGGAAGGGAAATTCTCTCCTGTAAAAGTTAATATGGGAAAAACTTTTCTCCTTTCCACTGATGCTTTATCACCAATCCTTGTTTCACAAAAAAACCCAAATTTTCAAAAAACACTTGTCATTGGGACAAAAAGTGAGGTGAAATACTTCTGAAGAGGAGCACAGACAGCAAAACAAGTGTCACAGGGATGATAAGCCTTCCCTATGTTTTCCAAAAAGCTTAAAATAGATTTTTTTGGCTGGAGCTAAACACGTTAAAAATGTACCAGTTCAAAATTACAAACAGATTCTACTTAACAACAAACCTACAGTCCCTGTCTTGTTTGCACCGCCTGTATACTGCTGTTCAGAGTATATAGGGCCTGGGGACCCCACACCTTTCCTTTTTTAATTTGGGTGCGGGGTTCCCCTTAATATCCATACAAGACCCAAAGGGCCTGGTAATAGACTGGGGGGTACCCATGCTGTTTGTCTCACTGATTTTTATCCATATTGCCAGCACCCGACATTACATTAAAGCCGCAAGCAGTTTTAAATGACTTTTTTTCCTTTAAAAATGACATTTTGTGCAGGGACTGTTCTAAGCACGGGAAGCACACGCCACTTTACAGGCATACTATAGACACCCCCCAGGTACGATATTTAAAGGAATATTTCACTTTTTTTTTTTTTTACTTTAAGCATCATTAAAATCACTGCTCCCGAAAAAACGGCCGTTTTTAAAAGTTTTCTTTGCATTGATACATGTCTCCTGGGGCAGGACCCGGGTCCCCAAACCCTTTTTAGAACAATACCATGCAAATTAGCCTTTAAAGTAAGCACTTTTGATTTTGAACATTCGAGTCCCATAGACATAAATGGGGTTCTAACGGTCGTGCAAATTTGGGTCCGTTCGCAGGTTCTGGTGCTAACCGAACGGGGTATAAATATATATATATATATATATATATATATATATATATATATATATATATATATATATATATATTATATATGGCTTAGTCCGTAGGGTTCAATATTCAGTTGGTCCACCTTTTGCAGTTATAACAGCTTCTACTCTTCTGGGAAGGCTATCCACAAGGTTTAGGAGTGTGTCTATGGGAATGTTTGACCATTCTTCCAGGGGCGCATTTGTAGGTCAGGCACTGATGTTGGGCGAGAAGGCCTGGCTCCCAGTTTCTGCTCTAAATCATCCCAAAGGTGTTCAATCAAATTGAAGTCAGGACTCTCTGCAGGCCAGTTAAGTTCCTCCACCCTAAAACTCACTCATCCATGTCTTTATGGCCCTTGCTTTGTGCAGTGGAGTGCAGTCATGTTCGATCAGGAAGGGGCCATCCCCAAACTTTTCCCACAAAGTTGGGAGCATGAAATTGCCAAAATGTACTAGTATGCTAATGCATTAAGAGTTGCCTTCACTGAAACTAAGGGGCCAAGCCCAACCCCTGAAAAACAACCCCACACCATAATCCCCCCTCCATCAAATGATTTGGAGGAGTACCCCAATACTTTTGGCAATATAGTGTGAATGAGCGAGTTTGAGGTGGAGGAACTTGACTTACCTGCACCTCAACCCGATAGAACACCTTTGGGATGAATTACAGCGGAGACTGCAAGCTAGACCTTCTCATCCATTATCAGTGCCTGACCTCAGAAATGCGCTTCTGGAAAAACGGTCAAACATTTCTATAGACACACTCCTAAACCTTGTGGACGCCCTTCCCAGAAGAGTTTATTTATTTCAGGTACTTATATAGTGCCGTCAATTTACGTAGAGCTTTACATATGCATTGTACATTCACAAAACGAAATGCATCGGGTGGAGCTACAGCGGTCACACCTGCCGTAGTGCTGATTTGGCTTCTCTGTATTTTTGCCTGATTTTTGTAAGTAGTTCTGATTATATTAAATGCTGGAATTTTAAACTACTACACTATGGGGGTTATTTATGAAAGGCAAATCCAGTTTGCACTGCAAGTGCACTTGAAAGTGCACTTGGAAGTGCAGTCGCTCTAAATCTAAGGGGTAGATCTGAAATTAGTAGAAGCTCTGCTGATTTTATCATCTAATCATGTGCAAGCTAAAATGCTGTTTTTTATTTTCTATACACCTACTTGAAAGTGCACTTGGAAGTGCAGTGGCTCTAAATCTAAGGGGTAGATCTGAAATGAGTGGAAGCTCTGCTGATTTTATCATCCAATCATGTGTAAGCTAAAATGCTGTTTTTTATTTTCTATACATGTCACCCTCGGATCTACAGCGACTTTACTTCCAAGTGCACTTTCATTGCACTTTCAAGTGCACTTGCAGTGCAAACTGGATTTTCCTTTAGTAAATGACCCCCTATGAGTCCTTTCCTTGCCTTTATTCCTTCCTGAGTATATCTGTGGATCATCCTGGTTATCTGGAGAATGCTTCTCTAAGATTTGGATTATGCCAATGGGATATCTCCCAAAAGAACAGCCAGACCTCCATCTTGGAGGTGTTACCTGCTGATAAGCAGCTTGTGAGTGGGTTGTGGGTGTAGAGTGCTGCTCTTTCACGTTGGATCACCGGAACATCGGCGTTATATATACTGTATATATTATGATGGACTTTTTGCACTGAGCACTTTTCTTCACGAGGAGTTTTCTTTGGACTTTCATACTGTTAATAATGTTGCACATGAGCCTACTTTGCTTTAGCATTAGCATTATAAGTGTTTCATTATTTGTATAATCTTTGATGTGAAATATTTAATCACTAGCACTTTATTTAATAGCCCAACACATTTTTTTTATAATTATTGGCAATAATATTAAAGTAGACATGACCTCAAAAAGGTGAAGATTTGCTTTCCTAAAATGTTAATTGTGCCTAAGCAGCACCCTGAAAAATGTACCTTTTGTCTTGAATTTAAATCCTAGAACACATGATTCCTGGTATTTGAGGGTGCCTAGGACTTCCAGGCTCTACAGAAAAAAATGACTGACTACTAAGCAAGGTACCAGTGGAAGAGACAATATCTTGTCCTAGATGGCTCCAGTATAGGCCCAGGATTTCTTCATCACACTGCTTTGAACAGTCGGGGGCCAAAAAAGAAGACACTGAGAAGACCAGAAGACCTTAAAAGATCCAGAAAGAACCAGAAGACACCAAAGAAAAGGACCAAGCAAAAGAAGAACCAGAAGAAGGCAAACTGGAAGAAGAAAGCTTCTAATTAAAAACAGGGTCGTATTGAAGCAGAAAACGTGTGGTGTAAAATGAAGGTGGCAAGGTTTCACTCCAGAAACACAAATGCTTTTTTGTACAATTTTCTGCTTGATTTTACATTGGACTATACTTGTATCTGGACTCATGGTGGATCAATGGTGTGGTGCTTAAATCTCAGATCTGCTTTTTTGCATCACAAACCAAGATGATTGAGGGAATCCTTTGTTATGTAAAAGCCGCCTGCCCTAGGTCCAGACACCTTGCACACATATCACTTCAATTCAATTAATAACAGGCATATCCCAGGAAACCAGCACAACAGAGAAAATACATCATGCTTGCATTTTTTGGGGACAGCTTTCTCAGTTCATATTACTGCATGGATCAGATGATTTTAGAGACAAAAGGTTTTTATCAGTTCGAAGAGTCAACAACATTTTTTGCATGGGCTGTGCTCCTGAATATTTCCCGCTTCATGCTGTGAAAAGGCTTATCTAATTATTAAATTAGACTTTTAATGGTTACATTTTCATTTCATATGGCAAACAAAATCTACTCCAAAAAGATATGAATGCGTTTGTGAAAATGATAATAAGATATAATAACAAAAATGACTCATCCATCTTAATAAATTGAGCCCACAGTAGATCTAGTTTCAAAAGTAATATTCTGTATATTTTTGTGTAAATCTATGGAATTCAATAAATAATACCTGGTGATCCTGCCATGAAATTTCCTGTTCAGACCCCTCCATTTATAGGGTAACAATATGTCTCTGTTTCCCAACAGTGCTTCTGCATCGCCACCCTGTTAGACAGATTTCTGGTGGAGACTACAAATGTCTGGCTTAACGCACATTATGCAGTGCACAAGGTAGGAAGAGGCTACATGAAATCATCAGCAAAGATATGCAAGAAAAAAGAATGAAAAAAAGAAGAATTGTATGTAAAAAATGGCAGATGTTTATGGTACACAGTGATCTGGCAAATTAAATGTTACTCAGTTAAGTTTTACATCTACTTTACACTTACTACTTATTTACATATACTGTGAAAGCTGTAAAGTGTTACTTTAATCTTAAGAAAAAACTTGTTTCCTAAATTATCATTTTTCTGTATGGATATTAAGTAATAAATTATGTACAACTTTTCTTTCTCTGAAAACATGTTTTTTCTGTATCCAAGGAATCAACAGGTACCATTGTAACTGGATTAACTTACAATAGACAGAATCAGTCAAAAGACAGGGACCATGCTGCTGCAGTTAAGAAGAAGCTGGAGCCCATGCCCCTGTTATGAATGCCTTGTTGCCATAATCGCCATTTCAAATCAAGGTAATTTGCAGGTCCCTGAAGAAAGTCTGATTTAGTAATAAAAAAAATCCCTCGCCCCTGATGTCTTTATTCCAGCAACTGCCATCTAATTGTGACTGCGCCCATTATAGGGAATAATTTTCGCTTAGTTAAAAAAGATAACACACAGGGAAGGGAGGGGGGAATCGAGAACATTTTTCTGGTTTTGTTCAGTCCTCATTCACTCTCCATTCAATGGTTTGCATTTCACAGATGCAATTATTATGCTGGGAGGTCAAGTATTACCGAGCATCTTGTATTACCGTGTGCATGCTAAGTAATTCACTCTGCAAATTGACCCTTCAGTGTGCTGCATAATGCTGTAAAAACCCAACTAAAATGCAGGACAATTAGCAATACTTTTACTCTGCGGCAACAATGGCAGCAGCCGTGCAAGGTGATTGCATTTACAGTGGTGCTTTTCATTTTTAAATGGGTCCTTCCTTGCTTCTCCTGAATACGACACAGCATTTATAAACAGCAGCCATTGCTACCTTTCCAAAGCTTAATTATGAAGGAATTCAGAGGCAAAACTATGAAGCAGCAATTAAGATGATATTCTATAATATAAAAAAAGGGAGCTATTGCATCGGTTTCAAGGCCTTTTAGGTAAGAAAGGTTGGTTTTCTATTTTAACTCATGTATCTGTCACAAGGGTTATCATACCTCTACAGAGTCAACAGAAAAATCCATTATGAAGAAGACAGAAATGGAGATAACTGTAATGCCCCGTACACACGGTCGAACATTGATCGGACATTCCAACAACAAAATCCTAGGTTATTTCCGACGGATGTTGGCTCAAACTTGTCTTGCATACACACGGTCACACAAAGTTGTCCGAAAATCCGATCATTCTGAACGCGGTGACGTAAAACACGTACGTTGGGACTATAAACGGGGCAGTAGCCAATAGCTTTCATCTCTTTATTTATTCTGAGCATGAGTGGCACTTTGTACGTCGGATTTGTGTACACACAATCGGAGATTCCAACAACGGATTTTGTTGTCGGAAAATTTTATAGCCTGCTCTCAAACTTTGTGTGTCGGAAAATCCGATGGAAAATGTGTGATAGAGCCTACACACGGTCGGAATTTCCAAAAACAAGGTCCTATCACACATTTTCCGTCGGAAAATCCGACCGTGTGTACGGGGCATAACACACCTATAAGGGTTAGCTTGGATACATATTTGGGTACAGCTCTTACCTGAATCTGGAAACCCTGGAAATCCTGTGACACAGTGAAACAAAAAATGTGCAGCTTTATTTAGTGATGGCTGCATGCTGAAAATAAGAAAAATGGTTAGCTTTAAGATGTGCCACTTTGAAGAATGTCTATTCTAAGCCAGCTTGGTTTATACAACTACTATAAGCCAATCGTCTGTATTTATTATTAGGGATGAGCCGAACACCCCCTGGTTTCGGTTTGCAGCAGAACTTGCAAATAGGCAAACATATTGTTCGAACACACGAACACCGTTAAAGTCTATGGGACACGAACGTGTGAAATCAAAAGTTCTAATTTTAAAGGCTTATATGCAAGTTATTGCCATAAAAAGTGTTTGTGGACTCGGGTCCTGCCCCAGGGGACATGTATCAATTCAAAAAAAGTTTTAAAAACTGCAATTTTTTTGGGAGCAGTGATTTTGATGATGCTTAAAGTGAAACAATAAAAATGAAATATTCCTTTAAATATCGTGTCTGGGAGGTTTCCCTAGTATGCCTGTAAACTAGCGCATCTTTCCCATATTTATAACAGTGCCACAACAAAATTACATTTCTAAAGGAAAAAATTTCATTCAAAACTGCTCGCGGCTGTAATGTATTGTCAGATCCTGGCAATATAGATAAAAATACCAAAAATACCAAAAATAAATGGAGTGGATACCACCCCCAAAATCCATACCAGGCCCTTCAGGTCTGGTATGGATATTAAGGGGAACCCCGCACCCAAATTTTAAAAAAAATGCCGTATGGGGTCCCCCCCCAGGCCCCCAGGCACTATATACTTTGAACAGCAGTATATATACTATACAGCTTGCCCTATATACTGCAGAAAATTGGGCCTTGGGTTTTGGTGGTTCCAGAACACTGTTACTCTTGTTGGGCACAGGAATGGGCCCTGCTGTGAAATATTATATCAAGAATTGTAATTACATGCCCCTGTTAAACAGGGGCAGAAAAATTGGGCCTTTGGTGGTAGTGGTGGTGCCACAACACTGTAAGCCCTCACAGTTACTCTTGTTGGGTGCAGGAACGGGCCCTGCATTGAAATATTAATTTAAGAATTGTAACTACATGCCCCTATTAAACAGGGGCAGAAAAATTGGGCCTTGGGTGGTGGTGGTGGTGGTGTCACAACACTGTAACCCATCACAAATACTCTTGTTGGGTGCAGGAATAGGCCCTGCTGTGAAATATTAGATCAAAAATTGTAATTACATGCCCCTGTTAAACAGGGGCAGAAAAATTGGGCCTTGGGTGGTGGTGGTGGTGTCACAACACTGTAACCCATCACAAATATTCTTGTTGGGCACAGGAACGGGCCCTGCTGTGAAATATTAGATCAAAAATTGTAATTACATGCCCCTGTTAAACAGGGGCAGAAAAATTGGCCTTGGGTGGTGGTGGTGGTGCCCTAGACCAAAAATATTTTCTCAAAGCTAGCATCATCAAGATTGTGGAGGATTGATAGCTGCTGATCCAAGACTGATTCATTTTTATGAATGCAAGAAAAAGAGGGTTTGGGACTTAATGAGGTAGATCTAGCGTGGCTAAAAGATGAGTCAATGTAACAAGACATGTTTTATTCATGAAAAAACATGACATGGCAATATGAGTACATACATAGTAAATAAGCATGACAATCACATATTATTGACCAGATATTCATAAAAACAATCATAGCAACTTGGAGTTGACATATTGAGGTATCGGACAATTGTCCATAGTAAAGAATCACTTGAAAAGCTGCATGGTGGGGTAGCTTGGGAGTGGATGAAATAAAACCATCTCAAAAGAAAATTGGTGCATCAAAATTGGCCCGACGCACGTTTCATGGTTTCCTACCACATCATCAGGGGCGAGTGCACCAGTGTCAGTCAAAGTTACACCCAAACACAAGGGAGACTATATATGTAATGGAGGGGGGAAATGAACTCATCCCACTAAGTACTTAGATGTCAATTAAGTCTAGACCATGTGAACATGAAAACTGGTGGCTGCTTGAAATGTTCATCCCGGGAGCTGGGGAATTGGCCCGCAGGAAAGCCGAACGCACACAATGATCCCTAGAGAAATGGACACAAGTGGTCAAAAAGAAAACCATTTTGGCTCCAATTCTGTAAAAGTGAATAAATCACGGCGCCCTCTCTGGGCATCCTGTTGCTGGCATAAGTGGGATTTCAGTCGTGGCCAGCACATGGGGAGCTGTGTCTAACAGTCATGAGCGGCTTCGGTCGTTCTGGCAGGAGGGCCTTCCCCCTTTTTTTGCTGTGCCAGCGTGATGCTGGGAGGAGCCCAAATGGTCATGCTGAGCACATAAGGATCCCCATTTCACTCTGCTAGCTCTCTTGGTAGCACCTTCAGCAGCATACTGCACAGGTCTGTGGATCATGGTTCTCTGTCACAGCTTTAGGTAATCACCTGGCTGGGCTTTCTGCCTATGCTCTTCAGTATTTGATTGAAGACACCATTGACTGTCCTTCATCATTTTTCCTATATCCTCAGTACTCTTCCTTTCCCCCTGAACAGGTATGCCCCATTTTTTTCACTATTTCCACACTTCATTTGTATCCACTTTTTATCTTGGTATTGGGCTCCATTTACTGTTCAGTACTATTCAATGATATAGTACACCTTCATATATTCATAGTCTACCTGATTTATTCACTTTTACAGCATTTGAATGGTTCCCAGACATCTCAGGACCAATTTCCACAGCTTGGCCCCGAAAAGACCTGCTCCACCAGTGCCCTTCACTCATCACAGGCAGCGGCCATCTTGACCATGCGCTCGCCTGCTGTCAGCATGTCTGCCAGCACTCAGACTGCAGAGGAGTCCGAAATCCTGGATGCGATTGCCGAATGTAAGGAATCTCTGATGGCCAAAATAGATTATGTGGCGACGGACAGCTACAGGTACGGGCATTACAGGAACGGTCCATAGACACTGAGAATCACCTTAGGCAAAACAATATCCTTATACTGGGCCTACTGGAACAGGCTGAAGGTACTAGGCCCACCAAATTCACTGAGAAGCTACTGATCAATCTGTTCGGCCTCACAACGTTTGTGGTGGAGTGTGCCAATAGGGTTCCGCCACTCCCACCTAGACCAGGGACCCCCCCACGCCCTTTCTTGATGCGCTTCCTCAATTACAGAGACCGGGATCATATCCTGGCAGCGGCCCGTGTCGAGTCTGACATACAATATGAGAATACCAAGCTACTATTTTTCCCGGATTAGTCCTAAGAAATACAGCTGTGAAGTACACAAGAGGTTTAGGGAAAAGGGCATCCACTTCAGTCTCCTCTACCCCAGCAGAATGAGAATCATAGATGGCGACTGAACACGCTTCTTTGATAACCCTGAGACTGCTTCAGCTTGGCTGGATACTCGTTGAGACCCCTTCTGACATCTCACCACCCTAAAGAGCCTGCATCATGCTCCTAGATACCAGCTAAGTACTTCATCTCCTTATACGTGCCCCACCTCTGTTGCTGTGCACAAAATCCTTACTGCACCCCAATTCTCCTGTTAATGGTGATGACATTTTCCCCGTGGTACTGGAACTATCCCCCTTTAGTCGTTTAAGATCCTCCTGGTTTGTCCTCCTGTTGTTGTAGCTTCATTGCTGCCTTCGCAGAATTTTTTTTCCCCTCTACTACTGCATCAGGATCCAGTTCCTGCAGGACGGCAGCCCCCTCTCCTGTCCCTGGATCCCTGGTTTCTTTACATGTTTGATTGACCAGAGGATCCCCTCAGGTTCTTAGGAGATAACACCGAACTATTGCCTGTTACTGTTTAAGTTTTTGGTATAGGCCTGGTCTGGTTACTCCCAAGTTTTAAGGGATGACACCAGTCAAGGGCAGGAATGACACCATGGTGTCATGTTGGGTAAAGTATATAGTATGTATTTCTGTTTTTCTGTTTGTTTTGTTTTTATCTGGTTGTACTAATACATGGTTCTGGCTTCCTGAATCTTTACTGCTCCTGAGGTGTACTCTCAGGCCACTTACATTCCCTCCTACCCACATTGATTCTACCACATATGATGGCTACGTGTGATGTTCCTACCTTCAATGTACTGTCTTGGAATGTCAGTGGGCTCAACTCCAATTCTAAATGAGCAATGCTCTTTAAATATTTTAAATTACACTCCCCACATATAGTATTGCTACAAGAAATGCACCTCATGGGCAGCAGACCCATTCCATGTTCGCCAGCGGAGTATCTATACTAATAAGCAAGTCGCTCCTTTCTGTGGTGGAACAAGTTCATATTGACCCCCAGGGCAAATATGTGATCGTGGTGTTTACTTTGTGGGGCATACGTTATGTTACATTTCCCCTCCCTTCTCGTTGGCTCTACTATACGCCATTTTGACTTGGCCCCTGACCTAGATAGATCCACACCTTCTAAACATTTTTCCACGGATCTACTTGCCTGGGCTCAGGCAATGGGAGTTACTAAGGTATGGAGATGGAAGTATCCTGCAGCCAGACCTTACTCTTGTTTTTCCACAACATACAAAACGTCTTCTCGAATTGACCTGGCCTTTGCCAATCCTACTATGTTTTCAGATGTTCTGGATGCAGAGTATTTACCTAGTGGGCTCTCAGATCATTGCCCCCTACTCCTTACACTTCAAGGCATTTACCCCAAGGGTCAGTATATTTCCTCTATTGCTGGGATCCATAGAGAACAAACTGCTGTCACAACTGCCCTCCAGGACGTTGTGAGGACCCATACATAAACTTATGCTGCTGCCCCCCATGACACCCATTTGACTCTCTTAGTGTCATGAAGCACGAGCTCCATCTACACCTCGCGGAGGAGGAGGTTCTGGCTGCGATTGGTTCCTTCCCTGCTGGAAGATCTCCTTGCCCAGAAGGCTTCCCAATGGAATTCTATAGGACCCATGAGGAGTTGCTTGCTCCTAAATTAGCCCAATTATACTCCGGGTTTCAGGCTGATAGTGCCCTCCCAGCCACTATGAACTATGCCCATGTTGTACTAATCCATAAAGCTCCAAAAGATCCTACCTCCTGTGCCTCATACAGACCAATTGCCCTCCTCAATAATGGATTTTAAAATCCTCACTAAATTGCTCACCATGAGACTGCAGCCCATATTAGCAACCATCATAGAAACTGACCAGACCGGCTTTATGGCCCATAAAACGACCAACATCAATCTAAGGCGACTGTTTACTAACATACATGTGCAACACCTTAATGAGGGCTCTAGGACAGTGGCCTCCCTAGACATCGAAAAGTCCTTCGATACAGTGGAATGGCCCTTTCTTTGGGAGATCCTCCACAGACTGGGATTCACCCTGATATTCATCAAATGGTTACAAATGTTATACAAAAGCCCCACATCAGCTATTAGAATGGGGGGGTTGTCACGGTCTTTCCCACTAACTAGAGGAACTTAGCAGGGCTGCCCTATCTCTCCAGCCTTGTTCGCCATCGTGATAAAACCTGTTGCGTAGGCCCACACATACAGGGGTTGCGGGTTGGGTGGCTGGAGGAGAGGGTAGCCCTGTATGCGGATGACCTTTTTTTGTTTCTTAATGATGCTGACTCATCTCTTAGTGGGGCCCTCTAGGTCCCTTACTCCTTTTCAACTGTCACAGGCCTTAAAGTCAACTGGGCTAAGTCCTTACCGTTCCCTATAGATCCAGCAGCCCGCACCACTGCTCCCCCAGATGTTCCTTTGCAATGGGTTGAAAGTTTCCAGTACCTTGGGGTGGTTTTCCAGGTAGGCTACGGACTACAAATCCCAGAATTTATTCCCAGTGATTCAGGAGGTCCGGCTAAAGCTCAAGGCATTGGAGTCACTGCCCCTCTCACTTTTAGGGTGTATAAACCTGCTCAAAATGAAAATTTTACCCAAATTTACATACTTATTCCGTTATTCCCCACAATGGGTCCATAAGTCCTTTTTTACCCACCTAAATCGTCTCTTCCACTTATTTTTATGGGGACCAAAACCCCCTCGATACAGATGGTCCACACTACTACATCGAGCCTCCCAAGGGGGCCTGGCATGCCCTGATTTTATAAATACTTCCTGGCCTGGCCACTCAGTTGGTCACCGCTGCCTGATGGCTCAACCCTGACACTACTAATTCCTCTACCCTAGTTGGGGTGGCAGTGATGAACTCCTTGGAAGCACTAACATTTTTACTATTTCGTGGTCCTAGGGCCCCATATCAACTGACACCCTCCATGCACACCACCCTACATGCGTGGGGAGCAGGACTTAAGATTGAAAGCTACACCAGACAAGCAGTCTCCCCCAATGCCCCCTTGTGGGTAAATCCCACCTTGACCCAAATCTACAAGCTACCAGAACCTGATCCAAATTTAATATCAAAATGATTACCCAGGTAGTCACTAACCAATCCCTGGCCCCCCTCTCCAAATTGAGTTCCGATTTTAATGTCCCACAGTCTTATCTGTTTCATTATCTACAGTTCTCCCATGCCTTCAGCAGCCAATTCTCTCACTCTACTCCTCAAGTGGTCCAGACCGCATTGGAGGACCTCCCCAGATCAGGTTGTGCAAAAAAAGCCTACTTCACAATTATATTCTCATCTGGTAATTACCTCCCTGCCTGTACTAGAAAAAAATCAGAAATAGATGGTTACATGACTTCCTAGACCTTGACAATAATGACTGGAATGACATATGGGAGTTTCCCTTTAGATCCCTTGCCTCCCTGAGGGATCGCTTAATTCAGTTTAAGATAGTTCATTGTGCGTACTTCACCCCATATAGACTACATAAGAAGAGGTCCAACTCTTCCCCTGGGTGCTGGCGCTGTGGGGGGGGGGGGGGCTCCTGGGGACTTCACTCATATTTTTTGGACCTGTCTGGCTATTGTCGGGTACTGGGAAGAGGTAATGACAGTCGTCAACCAGATTACAACCATACCAATGCCACTCTCTATGTCAACATGTATCCTGGGCTTAATAGAACAATTAATTCCCACAGTTGCAGGATGCACTTTAGTTGGTCTGCTTCTTTTCTATGCCCGAAAGGCCATTGCTCTTTATTGGTGGAAACCTACCCCCTACCCTACCTTATGGAGCCAGAAAGTTACTACTATTGTGATGACCTGAGAAATTTGTTTGAATCCACATGTATATTGTTACTGTAATTTAAGTCCTTTGCAAAGGTCTCTTCTTCATCCACCATTCACAACCACTATGTTGTTTTGTTTTGTATCTGTGTTTATAAATCTAATAAACAGATTTGACAAAAAAAAACAAGCAGTCTGCAGAACTGTAGGAATAGGAGGAGGACCCCAGCAACCAGCCACTAGATTAGGAGTGTGGGAATTTCCCACTGGGAAGACATACTTCTTCCCCCTCCTAGGATTCTATGTCCCAGCCCCTGCTGAGCCTGCTCATCTCCAGCCTGGCCCTGGCATGGCAGTGCACCACCATCACTAATCTGGTAGGGCTCTTCTTGTCTCCCATGCTGAGTGTGGCGGAGGAGAACCGGAGCCTGAGGCTCAGCCATCGGTGAGACCCGGACAACGAAGCGGTACCAAGCGGTTGCGCCAACCGCAATCACCCGTCAAAGGCAGCTCTGTCTGCCGATGCACCCCCATGTGACCCAGTCAGCCAATCACAGGGGGCACCCATCACTGAGCCTGGACAGCCGGGGGAAGCTCAGGCAGTGCTAGCAGCACAGATCATGGAGAGAAGCAGGGGCACAGCGCAGTCAGTGGCACACTCAGGAAAGCGTTGAGTCAGGACTTTTCTGCACCCCTTTAGATGTTGTGCCCAGGCAGGGTCGTCTTAATGAGCAGGTACACCTGGGCACTGCCCAGAGGCCCCAGCTGCATGGGGGGCCCCTGCACTTTACCTGTCCCCTTGCAGCTTAGTTTGTAAACATGTACTGCTTTGTCAAGCTGATCGGGTCAGCAGGAGTGTCCACAGTGCGGGGGAGGCTGCCTGTAACACTCCCCTCTCATTTAATCATGTTAGGCTGTTCCTTGGAGATCTTCAATATCTCCCCAGGCAACCGGAGTTCGTGGGCAGAGCCAGGGGTGTGGCTGCCTCCTCCACGCCTCCTACAGACTCATTCACTCCAGCTGGGAGGAGAGAGCACAGCAGCCCGGGAGTGTTTGCATCCAGCAATACTGTAAGTGACTGAGCACATGTCACTGCACACTGCACTAACCTTCCAATTTTTCACCCTATACTACCCAGACCTACCACTATATCTCCCTATACTATCCAGACTTACCACTATACCTCCCTATACTACCCAGACCTATCAATATAGCTCCTTATACTACCCAGACCTACCATTGTGCCTCCCTATACTACCCAGACGTACCACTGTACCTCCCTATACTATCCAGACCTACCACTATACCTCTCTATACTATCCAGACCTACCACTACACCTCCTTATACTATCCAAACCTACCACTATACCTCCCTATACTATCCAGACCTACCATTGTACCTCCATATACTACCAAGACCTACCACTGTTCCTCCCTATTATATCCAGACCTACCACTATACCTCCCTGTACTACCCAGACTTACCACTATACCTCCCTAACTATCCAGACCTACCATTATACCTCCCTATACTACCCAGATCTACCACTATACCTCCCTATACTACCAAGACATGCCACTGTACCTCCCTATACTATCCAGATCTACCACTGTACCACCCTATACTACCCAGACCTACCACTGTACCTCCCTATATTATCCAGACCTACCACTATATCTCCCTATACTATCCAAACCTACCACTGTACCGCCCTATACTATCCAAACCTATCACTGTACCGCCCTATACTATTCAAACCTACCACTGTACTGCCCTATACTATCCAAAACTACCTCTGTACTGCCCTATACTATCCAAATCTATCACTGTACTGCCCTTTACTATCCAAACCTACCACTGTACCTCCCTATACTATCCAAACCTACCACTGTACCGCCCCATACTATCCAAACCTACCACTGTACCGCCCTATACTATCCAAACCTACCACTGTACCACCCTATACTATCCAAACCTACCACTGTACCACCCTATACTATCCAAAGCTACCAGTGTACTGCCCTATACTATCCAAACCTACCACTGTACCGCCCTATAAAATCCAAACCTACTACTGTGCTGCCCTATTCTATCCAAACCTACCACTGTACTGCCCTTTACTATCCAAATCTACCACTGTATTTCCCTATTCTATCCAAACCTACCTCTGTACTGCCCTATACTATCCAAACCTACCACTGTACTGCCCTATACTATCCAAACCTACCACTGTACTGCCCTATACTTACCAAACCTACCACTGTACTGCCATATACTATCCAAACCTACCTCTGTATTGCCCTATACTATCCAAAACTAACACTGTACTGCCCTATACTATCCAAACCTACCACTGTACTGCCCTATACTATCCAGACCTACCACTGTACTGCCCTATATTATCCAAACCTACCACTGTACTTCCCTATACTATCCAAACCTACCACTGTACTGCCCTATATTATCCAAACCTACCACTGTACTGCCCTATACTATCCAAAGCTACCTCTGTACTGCCCTATACTATCCAAACCTACCTCTGTACTGCCCTATACTATCCAAATCTGCCACTATACCGCCCTATACTACCCAAACCTTGCACTATACCGCCCCATACTACCCTAACCTGCCACTATACCACCCTATACTACCCAAACCTGACACTATACATTGCTACACCCTATTCTGTACTCTCCTGACCTCCCCTCTACTGTGTCCTCCTACCCCCCTGTACTGTGCCTTCCTCCCCCCCGTACTGTGTACAGTCATATATAAATACAGGCCACTAAATGGCTGGGAGAGCATTTATGACAGGGGGAAATGTGTACCTGGAGGGGGATAGTTTCAAAAAGGAGTAGAGGCTGTGTGTACAGGGAAAAAGAGTCAGTGTGTATAGGGGGATGAATTTAATTTTGGGATAATTCCCTGGTTTTCTTGTATTTGTTGTTTCTAATCAGACCAAAAAGCCACACCCGAAATTATGAAACTATGAGTAAGCGCTCTGTAAGAGCGTGAAACGCGTTAGCAGTTAAGCTGTGTTGCTCCAACAGTGTCATGTACTAATTTTATGCCACGTTATTGAATAAAGAAGATTTTATTTATTTGCCTATTCCGGAGTGCGGCTGTCCAGATCTTTTTCCTACCCGAAATTATAGCATTATTTAGCCAGACCCACTCCTTGCCACCGCACGCGTAGTGCACCACTGGTCACCTTCGCCCTGGTAGGGGCCTTAGTGCATTACTTTTCCCAGGGGCCCATGATGTTATTAAGATACAAAGCTACACCACTGGGGACAAGGTAAGCTAAAATAACAGGAACTGCATATAAACTATATTGCAATAAACAGGTTCACCTACTAATATAGTAGGTGAGCACTACACATATAGTAGCACAGACCTAGCTATCTAGCACTGTGTATGTCTGGCAGCATGTCCGTGCTATCTGGCCTGGATAAACTATATTTTTGCAATTATGCAGCTCCTGTATGTAGACATGTGGTCTCTCTCTCTCTCTCTCTCTCTCTCTCTCTCTCTCTCTCTCTCTCTCTCTCTCTCTCTCTCTTCTCTTTCTCTTTCTCAAACTCTCTCTTCTCTCAATTTCTCTTCTCTCTTTCTCTCCTCTCTCTCTCCTTTTATTGGAGAAGCTTCCAGAAGTGGAGGGTGGAGTCTAGGAGGAGCTTCCTGGAGTATTGATGAGGGCCCCAGCCAATGCCAAGCACTATGGGCTGGCAGGGGGAAGGTACCTCTTAAATGCTCATTAGTCATGCCAGCAGGGAAGTTGGATGGAGTGCTGAGGAGGCTGTTGGTGGCAATTGAGGGTACCCCCTAGTCTGGTAAGGGCTAGGGGCCTGGGTGCTGGAGGAACCCTCTACAACACATGGAGGAATCCTTCCTGCAGGCACGGGAGCAAGGAGAGGACAGCAGGAGCAGGTCAGCACATCTAGGAGATCTCCTGAGAAGTCAGCCAGGTGGGCTGGTGAGTGAGCAGTCTGGGAGGACTGTGGAGAGAGAAAGAGCATCAGTCTGGGAGGAATGTATAGAAGTTAGCCAGAAGGGCTAGTGAAAGGGGCAGCTGCAGCCAGGCGGACTGGCAGTTCCTGAAGAAGTGATGCTGGGATCAGTTGCCACAGGGATGTAAGCTGGACAGTGGACTTTGCTACACAACCAAGGGGCCCGGGGTCCTTACCCATAAAAGACTATTGCTAAAAATCCGACTGAATGCTTTGTGTCAGATTAACCTTCAGTGTGCCAGTGGAGTTCTGCAAGCAAGTTAGTGCTGGAGAAAGTGTATATAGACTGTAGGAGTGTATAGTATATAGACAGTATATAAGAAAGTTGTCCCTGAAGTTGTTTGAAGTCAAGTGTGCATCCCATAATATTCATACTCCCCATCCAAGTTCTAATCCCTCAATAAAATAACAAAGCAAAGTGCTGGACTGTTTTCTGACTCTGGGAGACTGTGAAAATTCGGTGTGCCTGACTGTGCAGGGTGAGGGATCCCATTCTAAATGCGGCTCCCTAGGGGGTAAGTTACATATTTTTAAATCACTTTTTTGTTCTTCCAACACTGGCTACTGGAAACACATCAATGGCTGCACTGCAGGCAGGAGCAGTCAATATACTGAGCTTAGGAAAAACCTGCAGAGTACAGAAAAAGTAAAGAAATAGGCAGGATATAACATAGATGCTAAAGCAAACAGAAAAACTAACTGGCCACACTCCAGCTAAAGGTAAGGTTTCCACATAATTCTTATAGGCATCCTATAGTATATCCAAACCTATGTGCTGAAGGAGGCTCCCCATGTACCCTAAACAACGTGGATAGAAGAATCTCCACTGCTGGCTATTGTATACTGACAGCCAGCATCTGCAGCTGTTAGAATGTCTGAACAGTGGTTGCATCTACTTGGCTACAGCCACAGTTTGACTGAAAATAGTTTGGCTAGCTCCTTCAATTTTCAGATCAAAGCCTGTCGGTCAGGAAGGTGACAACAGGGTCACCCACAGCTTCAATTTTGTCCATTTCCTGATAAATTCACTTTGTGTATGGCCAGCTTAAAGAGTTTCTTCAGTCTGTTAAAAAAAAAAGAAAGAAAAGTCAGCAGCCACAAATAATGTGCAGCTTAAATATTGTGATCAGGTCCATTGTTTCTGTTCATTTCACAATTTGAATTGTAGGCCTTTCCCACTCCACCCCCCCCTACAACCTCTCCCCAGTACCCCCCCCCCCCCCTTTTTATAAACACCTTCTTAATGATGTGGATCTTTGGTCCAGTTGTGTGATGTCATGGGCCGTCCTCCTGATTATCCTCTAAAGGCGGGCTATATGACCTGGGCTAATTTTTTAATTTTATTTTTTGCTAGACGTCAGCTTTAATACAGCTACAGCTTGATTAACAAAGTAAAAACAGTAAAGTATGCAGGTAAGTAGCCCATACTGTTTCTGCTATTTATTTCTATAACATACACCAACTTCCAATTTGTTTCTACCAAAAATTAACTTGCACAGTTGTAATCATGGCTGTCCGACAACCTCCTTAACAGTCATAATAGCCCCCTCTTCCTTTTCCCCTAGGTTCCTAAGCTTCGTTACCTACTCAATAATACTAAAATGTTTTCTTTCTTGACATCACAAATGATGTGAATGAAAGGAATATTTAAGTCAATATATTTTTTAATCAATGTTCATCACTAATAACCGCTGCGTTAAGCATGTCACAGTTAGTGTATTGCCCTCCAAGCTGCAGTGAGCAGAGCATGACAGAATGTGTTTTAGGAGTATAAGTGCACATCCCTCCCAGTGTTTTGGGAATGAGAGGCAGGCAAGCTGTTTATGCGGCTCTGTAGCAAACTGCAGGGAATGAACTCAGGCTGTGATAATGGCACTTATGTGTCGTTTCAGCAAGTTCCCTGCCTGTGAACGCATTGTGATGCATTATCCCAGAAGTTTCTACAGCTCAGAATGGAGCAAGCAATCACAGGACCATTTCGTTCTCCACTATATATCTAGGAGTTTTTGTCTCAGGTGATTGGTGATGCAAAAACTATTTGCTTATGTCAGAATGTTAGTTTGGAAAGCTGAGACTTGTAGGTTTATGTACAGTATATATTTTATATATTGCCAATTAAAGAACAATTCCTTGCTCAGGGGAAGGCTGCTAAGGGGGAACGAATGCCACAACCTCCTGGCACTCATGTTTTTAGAAAATCCCACTTTTATTATTATTATTATACAGGATTTATATAGCACCAACAGTTTACGTAGCGCTTTAAGAATAAAGTGTAGCACTTAGAATATGAGCCCCATTTTACAGTACATATGTATATATATATAAATATAGCTGTATATATATATATCTATATATAGATATAGATATATATATATAGATATAGATATATATATATATATATATATATATATATATATATATATATATATACTGTATATATTATTATATTATGTGTGCAAATGTTTAGGCAGGTGTGAAGGAATGCTGTAAAGTAAAATTGCTTTCAAAAATATATGTTTTAATTGTTGATAATTTAAATTTATTTCTATCAATTTACACATTTACAAAATACTAAGTGAATAACTTTTTAAGAATACTGTACAGAAAATGTATACAAATAACATACAGTAGATAGATAGATAGATAGATAGATAGATAGATAGATAGATAGATAGATAGATAGATAGATAGATAGATAGATAGATAGATAGATAGATAGATAGATAGATAGATAGGTGTGAAAAAATTCTGTAAATTAAAAATGCTTTCAGAAATGGAAGTGTTAATAATTTATTTGTCTCAATTAATAAAATGGAAATTAAATGAACAGAAGAGTAATCCAATACAAATCAATATTTGGGGTGACTACCCTTTGGCTTCAAACCAGCATCAATTCTTCTAGGTGTACTTGTACAAAGTTCTTGAAGGAACACACTAGGTAGGTTGTTCCAAACATCTTGGAGAACTAAGCACAGATCTTCTGTAATTGCGGGGTGCAGTATGGCATGATGGATAAGTATCTGCCTGTATATCTCAGTGTATTGAGGACACCGTTGATCAGGCAATGTTGAGAACTGTAGACACAATGATCAACCAAGGAAACTTAATGCAGCAGATGAAAGATACATCATGCTTACTTCCCTTCGACATCAGAATATGTCCAGCAGTGCAGTGCTGAAAGGCGAAAACTAGTGGGATCCAGGTACACCCATCTGCTATTCAGAGAAGTCTGGCCAGAAGTGGTCTCATGGAAGAATTGCAGCCAAAAACCTATACCTCTGATGTGGAAACAAGGCTAAACAACTTACCTATGAATGAAAACATAGGGCAGGGGCTGAAGAAAAATGGCAACATGCAGAGGCGTATCTATAACCTTCAGGGCTCCAGTGCAAGAAACCATGAAGGGCTCCTGGTTGTGAAAGGATGAGGGGCAGTGTGACGGGGCAGTATGACAGGGTATTTTGACAGGAGGGAGGCAGTGTGACCAAAGAAGGTTATCTGGAAAGTGTGACCGGTGGGGGGAGTGTGATAAGAGGGGGCACTGTGAAAGAAGGGAGCAGTGTGACAAGAAGGGGCAGTACGATGGAGGCAGTGTGACAGGGGGTGCAATGTGATGGGGGGCAGTATGACAGGGGGATATTGTGACAAGAGCGGGGCAGTGTGACAGGAAAAGGATACCTAGGAAGTATGACAAGAGGGGGGCAGTGTAATGAGGGAGCACTGTGAAAGGAGGGGGGTTGTGTAACAAGAGGGGGGTAGTGTGACAGGAGGGGGTAAATATGACAGAAGGGGTAGTGTGACGAGGGGGCAGAATGTTGTAGGGGCAGTGTTACAGGAGGGGGGCAGTAAGACAGAAGGGTATTGTGCCAAGGGGGCAGTGTGACAGGGGACAATGAGACAGGTGGGGGCAGTATGACAGGTGCGGGGCAGTTTGATGGGTAAATAGTATGACGTGGGCAGTGTGATAAAAGAGGGGCTATGTGGCAGGTGGGGGGGCAGTGTCACAGGTGATAGGTGGGAGGCCAGTGTCACAGGTGGGGGGCCAGTGTGACAGGTAGGGGGGCAATGTGACAGGTGGGGGGCAGTGTGACAGGTGGGGGGGCCAGTGTCACAGGAGATAGATGGGGCCGGTGTGACAGGTGGGGGGCCAGTGTGACAGGCGGGGGACAGTGTGACAGGAGACAGGTGGGGGGCCAGTGTGACAAATGGGGGCCAGTGTCAGGCTTACCTTACATGAGAATCCCAAATGCAAGAAGCAGCATGCTTCCTTGTGATGTCCGCGGGATGTCCCTCCAGCCAGTAGAGTTCACTTCCCGAGTGTCAGTATATACAATGGAGAGGGGAGGGGCTTCTGACCTGAGCATGTATCAGCAAGACTCAGAGTGTACAAGCAGAGGGACAAACTCCATTGTATACACCGACACACTGGCGGAATGCCAGGGCCCAGTAGCAAGTGTGACTGTTGTGACCCTGGTAATTCCGCCACTGGCAAAATGTGCTCTGGACTGACAAGTCAAAATTTTAAATATTTGGCTATAAAGGAGCATGGTGGAGGATCCTTGTAAGTTTAAGGCTGCATTTGGAGTTGGAGCCGTGTGATCGGCCACCAATGTATTCTGCAGCAAAACAACAACCCCACACATACAGCCATGTGTGGGGTTGTTGTCATTAAGAACTATCTAGAGATGTGCACAAAAAAAAAATGTTTAGTTTAATTTCAGATTCATTCTTTAAGTAAATCATTTCATTTTGTTATATTTGTGATGTTAAGGTGATTCATTTTCAGAATTTGTTTCGTATATTTGGATTCATTGTTCCGAATCGATATGTATTTTTCAGAAGTTAATGTAGTTTCATTTGTTATGTTGAATCGATGGTTGTTAAGGAGTTGTTGGCTTTAACAACTATGACTCATCTGCTTCAGCGGGATTCCCTACTGCAGAATGTAAACAAGAGCTGGCGTTTATTAGAAAATGTATTAAAAAACAGCGTGGGGATCCCCCCAATCCATACCAGGTCCTTAAGGTCTAGTATGGATTTCCTGGGGAACCCCACGCCAAACATTTTTCAAAAATGGCATGGGGGTCCCCCCAATATCCATACATGACCTTTATCTGAACATGCAGCCCGACAAGCCAGAAAAGGGGGGTCAGGGAGGGACTCCCCCTCCTGATCCATACCAGGCCACATGCCCTCAATGTGGGGGGGTGCTTTGCTGGAGGGGGGTTCCCCCCAAAGCACCTTGTCCCCATGTTGATGAGGACAAGGCCTCTTCCCCACAACCCTGGCCCTGCGGTGCGGGAGGTAACTTATCAGAATCTGGAAGCCCCCATTTAACAAGGGCCCCCCATGTGAATGAGTATGGGGTACCCTATGTTGAGGGCATGTGGCCTGGTATGGTTCAGGAAGGGGAGCCACTTGCTCACCCCCCCCCGCCTTTCTGCATGCTTGGATAAGGGTCTGGTATGGATTTTGGAGTGGGTTCCACATCATTCTTTGTTTTAATTTTAACATGGGGTTCCCCTCAAAATTCATACCAGACCTGAAGGGCCTAGTATTGAATGGGGGGGACCCCAACACGTTTTTTTTCTTCATTGTCTAATGCCGCCTCTGCTTTTGTTTACATTCTGCTGTCAGCGGGGAACCAAGCTGACAGCAGATGAGTCATAAGTGTTAAGAATGTGGTGGCCTCCTGCCCCTTAACAACCAGCTTCTCACAAATCAATTCAGATCATGTCTTACATTAGATGCTTTAAACACACAAATGAAACAAATGAATGTCGTTGTTTCATTATAATTTATTTTAGATTTTATTGAAATTTGTTACTTTTGTTATTCAGAGATTTGGATACATCCAAATCTCCAAATAATGAAAATGTTGTCCGAATTTCGATTTGTAACTAAACAAATCACGCAAGAACTATCTTCAGTATAAAGAACAAGGAGTTCTGGAAGTGATGGTTTCGCCCCCACAGAGCCCTGATCTCAAGATCATCGAGTCTGTCTGGGAAGAGACAGAAGGATTTGAGGCAGCCTACATTCACAGAAGATCTGTGCCGAGTTTTTCAAGATGTTTGGAACAACCTACCTGCTGAATTCTTTCAAAAACTTGTGCAAGTGTAGAAGAACTGATGCTGTTTTGAAAGCAAAGGGTGATCATACCAAATATTGATAGATATTAATTTACAGCAATTTTTTCACACCTGTCTAAAGCGTTTGCACGATATTATATATACAGTGTCTCACAAAAGTGAGTACAACCCTCACATTTTTGTAAATATTTTATTGTATCTTTTCATGTGACAACACCGAAGAAATAACACTTTTATACAATGTAAAGTAGTGAGTGTACAACTTGTATAACAGTGTAAATTTGCTGTTCCCTCAAAATAACCTAACACACAGCCACTAATGTCTAAGCCGCTGGCAACAAAAGTGAGTACACCCCTAAGTGAAAATGTCCAAATTGGGCCCAATTAGCCATTTTCCCTCTCCGGTATCATGTGACTCGTTAGTGTTACAATGTCTCAGGTGCGAATGGGGAGCAGGTGTGTTAAATTTGCTGTTATCGCTCTAATGCCCCGACGAAAAATGTGCAATCAGAG
Organism: Lithobates clamitans; assembly: GCA_037952925.1. NCBI lineage: Eukaryota > Metazoa > Chordata > Amphibia > Anura > Ranidae > Lithobates > Lithobates clamitans. The sequence continues at coordinate 665,011 of JBBGZY010000188.1, forward strand.
CGTGTTGTCGGAAATTCTGACCGTGTGTGGGCTCCATCGGACATTTTCCATCGGATTTTCCGACACACAAAGTTTGAGAGCAGGCTCTAAAATTTTCCGACAACAAAATCCGATCGCGTCAATTCCGACCGTGTGTGGACAATTCCGACGCACAAAGTGCCACGCATGCTCAGAAGGAATTCCGAGACGGAACAGCTCAGTCTGGTAAAATTAGCGTTCGGAATGGATACAGCACTTTCGTCACGCTGCAATGTAAAAAATGGTTTAATACAGCGCACTCTCTTCTTCTTTATAATGTGAGAAGAATTAAGTAGTTTTGTCGCTGATATTCACACAGAGTTCTCACAAACTTCTTTCTTTATTATTTATTGTGATTCCCTCAATATACCGTATTTATCGGCGTATAACACGCACCGGCGTATAACACGCACCCCAATTTAGGAGGGAATTTTAAGGAAAAAAAACTTTTAGGAGGGAAGTTGAAGGGAAAAAAACTTACATTTAAATGCCCTTCATTGCAGCCTTGTCAGTGCAGCCATGTCAGTGCAGCCTTGTCAGTGCAGCCTTGTCAGTGCAGCCTTGTCAGTGCAGCCTTCCCCAGTGCAGCCTTGTCAGTGCAGCCTTCCCCAGTGCAGCCTTGTCAGTGCAGCCTTGTCAGTGCAGCCTTCCCCAGTGCAGCCTTGTCAGTGCAGCCTTCCTCAGTGCAGCCTTGTCAGTGCAGCCTTGTCAGTGCAGCCTTGTCAGTGCAGCCTTCCCCAGTGCAGCCTTCCCCAGTGCAGCCTTGTCAGTGCAGCCTTCCCCAGTGCAGCCTTCCCCAGTGCAGCCTTGCCCCAGTGCAGCCTTGCCCCAGTGCAGCCTGGTATCCCCTGTCCCTGCTTCCAGGGCTTCAAAATCGCGGTCCGCGATTTGAAAATGGCGCCGCCGGCGCCGAAGTACACAGAGCCGGTCCTCGGCTCTTTCCGGCGGCTCTCGTTTACTTTCGGTTCCACTCGTAGTCCGGAGCGGAGCTATCCGAGTAGGTTCGGATAGCTCCGCTCGGGACTACGAGTGGAGCCGAAAGTAAACGAGAGCCGCCGGAAAGAGCCGAGGACCGGCTCTGTGTACTTCGGCTCCGGCGGCGCCATTTTCAAATCGCGGACCGCGATTTTGACATTTAGACAGATCGGGATCGGCGGGGATCGCCGTATAACACGCACCTGTGACTTTCCCCTGATTTTAAGGGGAAAAAAGTGCGTGTTATACGCCGATAAATACGGTACTTTGATTTGTCACATCTGACCAAATTTCTTTTGTGTTGTTTTATTTTTGTTTTTTGTTTTTTCAAGGCTGTTTTTTTTTTTTTTTTTTGGGTTTGTATTTTTTTCAAGGCTGATCTTTGTTTTATTTTATTTTTAGTTTTACTCCATAATATTTTTGTGTGTGTTTTGTGTGTCAAGTTACCACAACACCATTGATATCTTGTATTATTTAATCTCAAGGAGATTGTTTGGTGTTGGTGTTCCTTGTTAATTTCACATTGTATTTTTGAAATGTACCTGCCTCCTCACAAACAAACTGTCCTTTTTGAAGGAAAACACACATAGGCGAGTATAATTGAAACAAAAATTCCTTTATTAAGGGCTCAAAACCAAACAAAGAGGGAGGCAAAGCTGGATAAACATCATAAATTGGCGAAGCCTTGGACCCCCAGGGCACACATCAATTATATTACTGCAAAATTGGTGATCTGAGGAGTCCTTATCTAAGGGAGTGCAGTCTGGTCCAGAAGTCCCAGAGATCCGGAAAGCAGCAGATGACATATATGTCCCCAGGCTGTGGTACTACAAGAGCCTGCATCTTTTGCCAGACCAGACTGGACCCAGGGTCATCACTCTCTGGTCTTCTTTCCACGCTTCCTTCCCGGCTGTGGCTCTGGTGTTGGAGATGTGGCAGGAGGAGGAGTAGGACCTGGAGGAGGAGGAGTAGTAGGACCTGGAGGAGGAGGAGGAGTAGTAGGACCTGGAGGAGGAGGAGGTGGACTATGTGTGAGGTTACAAATGTGGGTAGCACGTGTTATTTGGCCCCTCAACCCCTTATTGAGAGCTTCCAAAATTAAGGACTCACACAGGAGTCGTTGGTCCTCCTCCATCTGCATCATTTTGCAGGCAGTTATGCCAGCAAAGTCCTCCTCCACACTGTGGGGGCTTCTCAGGGCCTCTGTAGTCTTCCAAAAGAGGCCTATGGCAGCCTCCTCCAGGTCACTGCTCTTCCTGCCACTTTGTCTTTGAAGGTGTAGGGGAGGGACCTGGATATCAGGCAGCCTGCTTGGCCCGGCCACCTCCTGGCTGAGACTTCCCTGTGTATGAAAAAGGGACATGGTTTTAGTTTTTGCATCATCAATCACAATCATAAATTAGTACTCCAAACTAACATCTAGTTAACATCATTGATTGGACAACCATGAAGATTTAGAGGAATGCTATACCTGGCTCAAGCTGGGCTCCTCCACATGTTGCTGCCTGGAAGGCCCAGGTTGGGTGTAAGAAGCCTCAGCTTGGGGGGAAGGAAGATTGGAGAGTGCTGGCCTGGGTTCAGTCTGACCTGACAGAAAATGCAGCCTGTCATAGTACCACAGCCTGGGGACATAAATGTCACCTGCAGCTCCTGATCTCTGGGAATCCTGGACCTTCTTGTGCTCCCTTAGATAAGTGCTCCTCAGGCCACCAATTAGGATCTTCAAATAGGTAATGTCTGCCGTGGGGATCACCGTCTTCACAAATTCCAACAAATTATCCAGCGCTGCCTTCCTCTTTGTTTGGTTCTTATATTCAGGATGGTTTATCTGCCATAGAAAGGGCAGCTCCCTAAACATATCAATGAAGATTGGTTTAAAGTCCTTATCTATCAAGATATCCATTTTCACTGCAAGACACACCACAAGACAAACCCTAATGTCAGCCTAAAGTCTTCTAAACTTGTGCAAATACAGGCCTCAATCTAAAAGCAGTATAGGCCCAATGTTAAATCTTACCTTCGCAATCATGATTGGTGCCTCTGTTACTCCCTTCTCCGCTCACAGATCGTACGTACTACGCACGCGTGTTACGCTTTATAGACACTGCGCATGCGTGAAACTCCGCCCGCCCCTGATGTTCTTTCTAGTCTATTCCCCGCCCCTTCTCGTTCGTCGCAGTGGGGAAGAGCACATGGCGGAGTCAGAGCAGGTGTGTGCTAATTACAGCAACGAGGAGGAGGAAAGTCCAGCGGCAGAAACGTCCCGATCCAGAAGGAGACGAAGGCATCAAATATGTCATTTGGGGAGATGTTGGAGATGGTCGACATCCTGAAGAGGGCCGACTATGATGGAAAGTATGGACCTTACCCCAACCCTAATGTCCGAAAGGCCAAGATCATGGCGAAAGTGGTCAAAAGTCTGCACCGGAATTTCGTGGTACGTCAATCGAAAGATCAGCTCAGGAAGCGGTGGTCGGACCTAAAATTAAGAGAGCACGAGCAGTACAGAAAGATCCGGAGAGTGCTGCAAAAAAGTAAGTAGTTGTCCTGTGTTCCTATTCTTTTTATGTTTATTACGTATGTGCTGCTCCATGTGCTTTTATTAACTGTTATCCAGTTTAAAATGTCAACTTTCATGTTCATGGGCACATTATTCGTTTGTATCAAACATTTTTCTTTCGGAATATAAAACACCATTGTTTTGGCCATATGCATTTGCCCACATTTTTTAGGGCCTCTTTGTGTGAAACTAATTTGGTTGTGTAGATGGGTTTGTTACTAGAATGAAATGCAAACTAGATTCTGTGTAAGGAGAGGACACTCAGCAGCTGTTTACACATCTGGACGCTGGAGCACTAGTGTGGGACACTAGAACACCCTTTTTATTAGGGGGCCCACAAAGGTGCTCCAGTGTATACTATAGGAGTGACGCCATCTGTGAAGCTTGTACAAAACAGGTAAGTATTGAAGCTTCACAAAGGACAAGAAAAATGCTACATCTTGGAACTCTGCCAAAACAGACAATTGTACCCCACTTCCAAGCAATGTTTCATATTTATAGTTCTGCCATCAAATATCTGTGTGCTAAGTAGACCTATTTTTTTTTACATAGGGGAGAAAAGACTCGGAGGACACCCCTCATCCGAGGAGACCAGAGACCACCCACCTCTGGAAGAAGGGCAAATCCACCCAAGACAAGCAGAGCAGGAGGAGGAAGACGTGGTGGAAATTGGCACCACAACAGGTGAGTGTCTGCGACCACAGGCTCAGGTAAGAGATGGATGCCGGCATATTTATTATACATGGTGTTTTTGGTTTCTATCTTTTTAGGTGATCGTGATGTTGTGGATCCAGATCCTTTCACCTCGAAAAGTGCACAGATCCTGATCGGGGAGATAATGGGGTGTAATAGGAACTTGGAAAACATCAAGAAAAACATCAATGATGTTATTCAAAAAATGAAGAACATCATTGATGTTTTAGGGAGAGTTTAAAACCCCTCCAAATCCCTTTGTTTTTTTGTATGCTACAAATTTTTGAAATTTTGTGACAAATTTGAGAAAAGCCCAATTTTGAAGAGGCACATAGTATGTCAACATGTGCTATCTGCCATCACGGGAGATCAATGGACATGTGTTGGGGGTGCAACCCCTTCCTCAATAATAAAGTAGCTGTGAGGAAGGGGTTGCACCCCCAAAACACGTCCCTTGATCCCCCGTGATGGCAGGTAACACATGTTGACATTCGTCAATTTGTGTGCATCTTCAAAATTTGGCTTTACCTGGGGTGACTTCACCCCATCTGAACGCAATATCAAACACAGTTTGTAAATACTCATGTCTGATATTGCCTTCAAGTTCTACCAAAAGTGAACTTTGTAAGTTCAAGATTTGTGTCTTTCTTGTTGGTTTTAAACATGCCTGTTTTATCTTAACCACTTAAGGACAAGCCTCGTTTTGGATTTTAGGTGTTTACATGTTTAAAACAGGTTTTTCTGCTAGAAAATTACTTAGAACCCCCAAACATTATATTTGGTTTTTCTTCTAACACCCTAGAGAATGCAATGGCGGTCATTGCAATACTTTTTTTTGCAACGTATTTGCACAGCGGTCTTATAAGCGCACTTTTTTTGGAAAAAATTCACTTTTTTGATTAGAAAAATAAAACAACAGTAAAGTTATCCTAATTTTTTTTTATATTGTGAAATCTAATGTTACACCAAGTAAATTGATACCCAACATGTCATGCTTGAAAATTGCACCTGCTCGTGGAATGGCGTCAAACTTTTACCCTCAAAAATCTCCATAGGCGACGTTTAAAAAATTCTACAGGTTGCATATTTTGCGCTACAGAGGAGATCTAGGGCTAGAATTATTGCTCTCACTCTACCGGTCGCGGTGATACCTCACATGTGTGGTTTGACCACCATTTTCATATGCAGGCGCTACTCGCGTATGCGTTCGCTTCTGCGCGCGAGCTCGTCGGGACAGGCGGGTTTTAAAATTTTTTTTTTTATTTTTATTATTTATTTTACAATATTTTATTTATTTTTACACTGTTTAAAAAAAATTGTGTCACTTTTATTCCTATTACAAGGAATGTAAACATCCCTTGTAATAGAAAAAAGCATGGCAGGACCTCTTAAATATGAGATCTGGGGTCAAAAAGACCTCAGATCTCATATTTACACTAAAATGCAATTAAAAAGAAAAAAAAAAAAAAAAGTCATTTGAAAAAATATGCCTTTAAGAGGCGTGGACGGAAGTGACGTTTTGACGTTGCTTCCGCCCAGCAGTGTCATGGAGACGAGTGAGCGCCATCTTGGCCTCACTCGTCTCCAGACACACCACGGCACAGGACGCGATCGCCTCCGCCGCTACCGACGGCTCCGGTAAGCGGGGGGGGGCCCTCTCCCGCCACCGATAAAAGTGATCTCGCGGCGAATCCGCCACAGGGACCACTTTTATCTGAAAGCCGGCCACCGCACGAAAATGGGGATACCGGGGTTATGGCAGCTAGCTGCTGCCATAACAACGATATCCCTGTTCAAACTTAGGATGTACATCGTCGTGCGGCGGTCGGGAAGTGGTTAAATGGACATTTCTACTTTTTCTAATGTAACCCCAAAAATTGTTATACAACAAACATGTTGGTTTGTTTTAAAAACCTTTTCTAAATGCACATTTGATTGTGCTGGTATTAAAAAGATTGTTAATCAAGAATGTGTGGATTATTGTCTCAACACTACAATACTTTTGTGGTGCTCTAATTGGTGTTTTCTGTGACAATGGGTGTTATTTCCTAAGGGCAAATCCACTTTGCACTACAAGTGCAGTTTCAGTGCAGTTTCAAGTGCACTTGTAGTGCAAAGTGTCTTTGCCTTTAGTAAATAACACCCACCAGTGCTTTGTAAGGTTACACAATCACGCCATTTTCAGGACTGATCACATTTCTGTCAGGGTCAGCTAAAACAAACACAAGCAGTAAATGTCACCAAAGATTTGAGTAGTTATTTTTTTTTTTAATTTGAAAAAGGTTTCATACATTGTCTGGTATATTGATAGCCCCCCTACCCGCAAACTAATCAAGGTATCTTAGCCGGACATCACGGGCACTCAGGGGGGTCAAGCCAGGACGGCCACTTTCAAGCGCCATCAGGGTTGTTCCATTTTGAAGTCCAGCCTCAGGCCCAACTGAGCCAGCATAATTGGCAGAATGTTGCCGTAAAAAGTTGTGTAGAACACAGCACGCCAGGATTATATGATTCAGTTTATACTTCGCCATATGTATGGGTGTAAGAAATATGCGGGACCATGATTCCAAACGTGTTCTCCACCACTCTTCTGGCTCTGGCCAGCCGGTAATTAAAAACCCTCTGGTCCGGGGTGAGGGTCCTCATCAGGAATGGCCGCATAAGATGGTCCCCCAGTGCAAATGCTTCATCCGCAACGAAGACGAATAGGAGTCCTTCCACATTGTCTTCTGGAGGTGGCAAGTCCAAGCTGCCATTCTGGAGACGCCTGTAGAATACCATCTGGGCGATGACTCCACCACCAGACATCCGGCCATTCTTCCCCACGTCCACATACAGGAACTCATAAGTAGCCGACACCTCGCCAACATCACAATACTATTGAACCCCTTATAATTATAATAGTACGACCCCGAGTTGGGTGGTGGGACGATGTGGACGTGTTTCCCATCAATTGCCCCTCCGCAGTTAGGAAAATCCCACCGCTGGGCAAAGTGGGAAGCCACAGTCTGCCATCCCTGTGGCGTGGAAAGAAACTGTGGAGTCAAACAAAAAAAATAATTTAGTCATTTTGCACATAAACAGGGAAAGCAGATTAGACACAAACATTCTTGGCCAACATCAAGATAACATTTATTTGAGGGAGTTTTTAAAGACCAAAGGATAAGGTACACCTATCAGATTCCCCCCCCCCCCTCATGGGCCATTTCTAAGATTATAGGGGGGGGACTCTTGGACCGGTAACCCTCTCCACTTCATTGAGAGACGAATGCCTAAATAATGGGTATTACTTTGAACAGCCCCTCCTTAGTTACACTATTGGCAGCCCACTGGACAGGTAAGAAGTGTCATAATATAAAGATATAAATACACATTGTACACATTTGAGCACATTTGGACATTCTGCTATTACCTATCAAGATAATAATAGTATACAGAAACTTCAAACAGTACCATTTGAAAGTATACAGGCAGGCCCTTGAACTACATGCTTTGGGGAATTCATCCATACATCTGACCACAAAAGAGGTGGGTATAGTGTGTATGGGTTTGGCAAAGTCAGCAGATAGATGATTGAGGATAGATAGAGAATTGGTATCAGCTGACTTAGCAGTTGGGGGGAGGGAGGGTTAAAAATGATTTGGGGACCCCCCAAAAAAAGCCTCTGGCACTCTGCCTGAATTTAAAGCACAAATCACATTTTAAAACATTTTAGGGGGTGTTTGGGGTAAAGCACTATTATGGAGCTGATAAAATACATTGTTAAGTGACTACATGAGGTGAATATAGGGCCAGGAGAGCATGCTGGGGAGGTAAGTGAAGGCAAATATGTATAAAGGACAACAAAAATAATTACATAAAAAGCCAGCATACATGAGGACAAAGGGGACATTCACAGCATATTACAATCATGGTAATTAGGGAATGAGGAAAGAAATACAATACATTAGCAAACGTTAAATACACTAAAATGTGATGTTAAAGAATAAAAATCTTACCTTCATATATTCCTTCTGCAGGACCTGGATGATGGCAGAACAGGTCTCTGGGATAATGATCCCCAGAGCCTGGGGGGAGATGCCTGTCGAGAACTTCAAGTCCTGCAGGCTTCTCCCCGTCGCCAAGTACTGCAGGGTGGCGACGAGCCTCTGCTCCGGAGTGATGGCTTGCCTCATGCAGGTATGCTGCCTGCTAATATAAGGGGTCAGCAAAGCCAACAAATGGTGAAATACGGAGTCCCTCATCCTGAGAAAGTTCCTGAAATCATCAGGATTATTCTCACGGATCTCACGGAGCAAAGGCATATGACAGAACTGGTCACGCTAAAGCAACCAATTCTTGGTCCATGAACTCCTCCCCACCCTGTTCATGGACTGGACTTGTGTCAAGGTCAGGACCCCAACACCAAGCCCCCGCACAGCACGAACTCTACGAGGAGTACGTATACGCAACATGGCTAGAAAACGGTCGGCTGCTCAGAATGAAGTAACAGAACGCACTGAAGAACAGCAAGGCCTGTAAAGAGCAACCTGAAAAACAGTAACGAACGAACAAGAACAGAATGACAAGAGTCACGCGTCACTTGCTGCACACACTGAAGAGCAGATACAAACCCACAAGCACAAACTGAACAGCAGAAAACGATCTGAAAACCACGAGATTAGCAAAAGGAGCCCAAAGGGTGCCGCGCTTGGTTCTGAACTGGCCTTTTCTAGTCTCGTCGTACATGGTGTACGTCATCGCGTTCTTGGCGATCGGAAATTCCGACAACTTTGTGCGACCGTGTGTACACAAAACAAGTTTGAGCCAACATCCGTCTGAAAAAATCCATGGATTTTGTTGTCGGAATGTCCGATCAATATCCGATCATGTGTACGGGGCATTACTCTCTCATACTGGTTACTGGAAGTTCAACATGGCACCTCATGGCACCTCATGGCAAAGAACTCTGAGGATCTGAAAAAAAAGAATTGTTGCTCTACATAAAGGTGGCCTGGGCTATAAGAAGATTGCCAAGTCCCTGTAACTGAGCTGCAGCATGGTGGCCAAGACCATACAGCAGTTTAACAGGACAGGTTCCACTCAGAACAGGCCTCGCCTTGGTCGGCCAAAGAAGTTGAGTGCACATGCTCAGTGTCATATCCAGAGGATGTCTTCGGGAAATAGACTACCGCAGGGCAGTATTTCAGCATGATAACGACCCCAAACACACCTCCAAGAGGACCACTGCCTTGCTAAAGAAGCTGAGGGTAAAGGTGATGGACTGGTCAAGTATGTCTTCAAACCTACACCCTATTGAGTATCTGTAGGGCATCCTCAAATGGAAGGTGGAGGAGCGCAAGGTCTCTAACATCCACCAGCCCCATGATGTCATCATGGAGGAGTAGAAGAGGACTCCAGTGGCAACCTACAAAGCACTGGTAAATTCGATGCTCAAGAGGGTTAAGGTAGTGCTGGAAAATAATGGTGGCCACACAAAATATTGACACTTTGGACCCAATTTGGACATTTTCACTTAGGGGTGTACTCACTTTTGTTGCCAGTGGTTTAGACATTAATGGCTGTGTGTTGAGTTATTTTGAGGGGACAGCAAATTTACACTGTTATACAAGCTGTACACTCACTACTTTACATTGTAGCAAAGTGTTATTTCTTCAGTGCTGTCACATGGAAAGATATAATTAAATATTTACAAAAATGTGAGCGGTGTGCTCACTTTTGTGAGATACTGAATATATATATATATATATATATACACATAACTGTTTAATAGTAAATGAACTCAGTGCATTGGTATGGGTTAGAATAAATGGTGGTTTGAGTATAAATAAACATACAGAAGGTAGGTTCAGACATAGTCTGCTAGACAGTATAAACACTTTGCAACTAAAAGTCAGCAATAAACGGTGCATATACAGTAAGCATTAACTGCAATGTGAATAGAAATACTATAACTAGTCTAGAGTGCATTCTAGGAGGATGGCTAGGATATGGTGAAATGTCCCCTGAGAGGAACCTCTTAGCCTTGGCAATAAGTAAAGGTCTCCGTGTAGCAGCTGTAAAGGGGCAGTCTTTAGTCCAATAAAAAACAAGATCTGTTGCGCTAAATATGATGTAAAATAAAAGCTGCTGACACAAAAAAATGCTGGGTACAATTAAGGAGATATTAGGAGGAGTGGTGCAGCGCTAGAAAATAAGTCTAAATGTCCCCATAAAGGTAAAAATAACAATAGCTGAACAAAGTCCTCTTCATCAGAAGGAAGTGGTGACACTCTGTTTAATGGGATCCATAATGAAAGGACACTCAGAAAGGAGATGTAAACACCATCACCAACACCCAAACAAACTGATACTTACCATGAGTGTATGGGTTATACACGTGTAGAAAACAGATAGCGAGAGGCAATCTTCCTGGGATAGACCAACGATCCTCCAGTGGAGTAGCATAAACATATTCCTTTCCCTCTAAACTAAATGGAAGGCTTTAGGTCTCCACCTTGTGACAGGATTAAGAGCCAGGTATAGTCCAGTGGGTAAATGCGCCTCAAGAATCGTGGTATATTGGGAGTAAAGAGAAAACGCTCATTGCGCAAATTCCATTAAAAAGGATAATTTATTGTATAAAAAGTAAAAGTCACTCACATTTGATAAGAAGGTACAAAGCAGTATGAAGCGTCCAGCGCTTCTAACTACAAAGATGGCCGGCATGTCACCGTCCAACAGCATCCTGCGTCACCAGTCTCTAGTCACCAGCAACTAGAGACTGGTGACGCAGGACGCGGTTAGACGGTGACACGGCGGCCATCTTTGTTGTTAGAAGCGCTGGACCCTTCATACTGCTTTGTACCTTCTTACGAAATGTGAGTGACTTTTACTTTTTATAAAATAAATTATCCTTTTTGATGGAATTTGTGCAATGAGCGTTTTCTCTTTACTCCCCATATACCACGATTCTTGAAGCGCATATACCCACAGGACTATACCTGGCTCTTAATCCTGTCACAAGGAGGAGACCTAAAGCCTTCCATTTTGTTTAGAGGGAAAGGAATATGTTTATGCTACTCCACTGGAGGATCGTTGGTCTATCCCAGGAAGATTGCCTCTCGCTATCTGTTTTCTACACAGGTGTATAACCCATACACTGATGGTAAGGGTCAGTTTGTTTGGGTGTTGGTGATGGTGTTTACATCTCCTTTCTGAGTGTCCTTTCAGTCTTTAGTCCAAACCCAAGCCGGCTGGCATTGGGGTCCAATTCTATAATTAGTGCACATGAGAATAGTCCCAGGCAAGCCTGAAGGTAGCAATAAGCCACTAGATGGTTGTATGGTCAGTTCTTAAAGGGCTCAGTCTCTTTAGCAGAAGATAGTAAATCCCAAAAGCAGCAGCTCACCAGTAGGGATGGGCAAATGGTTCAGCCTGAGCATAAGTTCGGGCCCAACTTTGGTTGTTCAGACGTTCGGCGAACAACGAACATTATGCGGTGTTTGTGGCAAATTTGAAAGCCGCTGAACACCGTTAAAGTCTATGGGACACTAACATAAAAAGTCAAAAGTGCTCATTTTAAAGGCTTGTATGCAAGTTATTGTCATAAAAAGTCCTTGGGGACCTGGGTCCTGCCCCAGGGGACATGTATCAATGCAAAAAAAGTTTTAAAAATGGAAATTTTTTCGGGAGCAGTGATTTTAATAATGCTTTAAGTGAAACAATAAAAATGAAATATTCCTTTAAAAATCGTGCCTGGGGGTGTCTATAGTATGCCTGTAAAGTGGCGCAGTTTTCCCATGTTTAGAACAGTACCACAGCAAAATGACATTTCTAAAGGAAAAAAGTCTTTTAAAACTGATTGTGGCTGTAATGAATTGTCAGGTCTCGGCAATATAGGTAAAGCTCATTGAAAAAAATGGCATGGGTTCCCCTCCACCAGTCAATTACCAGGCCCTTTGGGTCTGGTATGAATATTAAGGGGAACCCCGAATCAAAAATGTAAAAAAATTGCTTGGGGGTCCCCCCAAAATCCATACCAGGCCCTTCAGGTCTGATATGGATATTAAGGGGAACCCTGCGCCAAATTAAAAAAAAATGGTGTAGAGGTCCCCCCAAATCCATACTATTAGGTGTTAATGTACCAAAATATGGGGTCCATACACCCAGGCCATGACAGCACCATTGACATGAATTTCTATGGCACACTTTGCAATGTACCAATTGGGTAGGTCTGGTTTATTGTGGGACCAGGATTTGATGTGCTGTTCCTGTTTTTGTCCTTTGTCCAGGATCTGCGATTTAGGGTGCTGGCGCCCCCCCCCTTCATTTGTGCATCGGGTGATGCGGGAGATTGGGTTGGCCTGCCCCTACTGCAAATCAGCATCACACATCCACGCTATGCGTGCGATGTCCCCATAGGGCTTCCTGGCGCTGGCGTGTCTGAATTTTTCCATCTGGTGTCACCATATGGAGGAGGGCGTCTCCAGCCTCCATGGGTGGCGGCTGCTGCTCGGGCGTAGACGTCTCCCCTACTCTCTTGATGTACCTGTGTGATGTTGGGAGGGGCCTGTGGGTGTGTGCGGAGTGTATGTAACATCCTCACTCTGTGCTAACCAGTCCGTATGTTCGGTTTGCGGCAGAACATACGAACAGACAAAATTATTTTGCGCGAACATGCGAACACAGTTAAGGTCTATGGGACTCGAACATGAAAAATCATAAGTGTAAATTTTAAAGGCTAATATGCAAGCTATTGACATAAAAAGTGTTTGGTGACCCGGGTCCTGCTCTAGGGGACATGTATCAATGCAAAAAAAGTTTTAAAAACTGCAGTTTTTCGGGAGCAGTGAATGCTTAAAGTGAAACAATAAAAGTGTAATATTCCTTTAAATATCATGCCTGGGGGGTGTCTGTCTATAGAATGCCTGTAAAGTGGCCAATTTTTCCCATGTTTAGAACAGTGCCTGCACAAAATGACATTTCTAAAGGAAAAAAGTCATTTAAAACTGCTTGCGGCTGTAATGTAATGTTGCCCCCCCCCCAGCCCATTACAGGGCCCTTTGGGTCTGGTATGGATATTAGGGGAACCCCGCACCTAAAAAAAAAAAAAAGCATGGGGGGCCCCCAGGCCCTATATACTCTGAACAGTAGTATACAGGCAGTCTCCGGGTTACAAACAAGACAGGGACAGTAGGTTTGTTGTTAAGTTGAATCTATATGTAATTTGGAACAGGTACATTTTGTAAGTGTAGCTCCAGCCCAAAAAATGTTTAAGCTTTTTGGATACTATAGGGAAGGGTTATCACCCCTGTAACATTTGTTTTGCTGTCTGTGCCCCTGTTTATAGGATTTCACCTCACTTTCTGTCCCAATGACAATTGAATTTTGATTTTTTTTTTTTAGGGAAACAAGGATTGGTGATAAAGCATCAGTGGAGACACCTTTTTCCCCATATTAATTACAGGAGAGAATTTCCCTTCCTAGGGGTAGATTTCCTCTCACTTCCTGTTGTCTCCCTCCGTTTGTAAGTAGGAGTCCTTTGTAAGTCAGATGTTTGAAAATAGGGGACTGCTTGTATATACTATACGGCCTGCCCTATACACTGTGGAAAATTGGGCCTTAGGTGTTGTTGGTACCAGAACACTGTAAGCCCACACAGTTACTCTTGGTGGGTGCTGGAACGGGCCCTGCTGTGAAATATTATATCAAAAATTGTAATTACATGCCCCTGTTAAGCAGGGGCAGAAAAATTGGACCTTAGGCGGTGGTGGTGGTGGTGCCACAACACTGTAACCCCTCACAGATACTCTTGGTGGGTGCAGGAATGGGCTCTGCCATGAAATATTAGATCAAAAATTGTAATTACAATACAGTGCAGCCGTAGCGCAGTCGCTGCTACTTTTCTGGTGGTGTACACAGTACACAAAACAGTGCAGCCGTAGTGCAGTTGCTACTACTTTTCTGGTGGTGTACACAGTACACAATACAATGTAGTGTGGTGTTGCAAAACAAAATATACATCATGTCCAGAAGGCAACCAAGGAGAGGCAGGCCACTAAAAGAGGGCAAGCAGGCTCTGTGTCTACAGTCAACAGTGCTGGTCATGGACATGGTGCATCCTCTGCTGGTGGCCATGGGGCACACTTGTCCTTTTTTTCTGCTGCTGGCCGTGTTATTGAGCCAGAACATGCAGAAGAGTTGGTGGAGTGGATAACAAAGCCATCCTCCTAATCATCCTCTGTCACCCAGGCTCAGAGTAGTTTTCCTTCCTATGCAGCTGCCAAAGTGGCCTATTCCACCGGCTCCTTGTCCACAGTCACTCCTTCCGTAGCCCCACCATCATGCACGGAGTAGTCCCCCGAACTATTCGACCACAGTGTCAGGTACATGCTGCTGGAGGATGCGCAGCGATTTGAAGGCTCCGATGTTGGTTCCCAGGTTGAGGAAGGGAGTAACGTGAGCCTAGAGAGAGGGGGGTGCCCAAAAAGGACAAGAAACTGGCAGTCATGTTCCCCCAGCTGCAGCATACTGCCAAGTTTGCTCCAGTGACGAGGAGGGAGGGGATCTAGGGGCAGCTTAAGGGTAGCCACCCTACTGCATCACACCGCAGAGCTCCGCACGTGCAGGGCGCTGCTGACTTCCCGCTGATTTTGAAAAGTTCCTTGGTGTGGGCCTTTTTGGACATGTGTGCAGCAGATCGCACCATTGCTGTTTGCAACCTATGTCTGAAGCGGATCAAGCGTGGCCACAACAGCAGCCGCTTGGGCACCACATGCTTGACCAGACATATGACGACCTCCCATGCAGTCTTTTTCCCGTATACTATATTTGAGATTTCATATCTCTCAGATATGATTTGGGTTAAATGAGAGTTCTTTGACCATGAGTGAAAGCTTTAACACAATAACAACATTTATTGGTGAGTAGTTGAAAGTTTAAATCTAATACACAACCATCTATCTATAGTCTACACCAAGGAAGGTAATATTAGGTTAAAATAAGAGAATTACATGAAGGAATACAGAGTATATTACTGAAAACAATTAATCTACAAACATATTTAGTTACAAGTAAAATGCAGACCTTTCCCATAATTACCCTTTGCACCAAGGTTCAATTCTGATGGTTGCTCTCCCATAAAAGTGTGTGTTTCCCTCCCATCTAGTCTGTGTATAGCGTGGCTCTGATTGGTGAGCTTCCCTATTCCTGGTTAAGGATTGGCTACATTTCCAATCCCTATACTTTGCATAAGTCAGCCGCCTTTAATGTAAATCCTTGTGACTATTCTGAGCAGGAGCTTAACTTGAATTTTCCCAGGGAAGTTAAATATTGATTACGGTTGGCCTCCCTTCATTGCATATTCCAACATGGGATCCTTTGAAGTGAGTATGAGTAAAACAATGAGGTTTGGATCCCATTGTTTGTATACACAAGCCTAGGCACCGACTTGTCTGGTCTACCAGAGATTGTGAAAATAATATGTTCCACCCTACATAGATAAAAGCTAAATTAAATATATTCGTAATTCCAATATTTTACAGCTATTAATGTAGATTTCACATAAACTCATAAGGCAACAAGTCCGTTGGCAACAGCACTTGAAAGACCCACATCAAAGAAAAAGGCAGACTTCTCCTTGCTACTCATCTGGGAACTCCAACCCTACTATACCTCCAGTCCTCTCGAAAACCTGCACTGACAGGAATGAAGGTATGGCAATAGGTGTCCCAAGTACTTCCAGCCAATATGCTAGCAGTACACCACCATCTGATTTTAGCAGGCAAATTTCCCTACCCCAGTTGCTAAACCGTAAAAAGAAATTTGGTCCCAGCCATCCACATGCTCAGGGTCTGAATGCTAGCTTGGCCAAATTGCTAGCACCTCAACTACTGCCTTTTCAGCTGGTAGACTCTGCCCCCTTTTGTGAATTTGTGGAATGTGCTGTACCTCAGTTGCAGGTTCCAAAACGCCATTTCTTTTCACGGAAGGCCATTCCACTCTCTACCGGCATGTGGAAGGCAATGTTTTTGTCTTGTTGGACAGGGCGGTCAGCAGTAAGGTGTATATTACCGCAGACTCATGGTCTAGCAGGCATGGGCAGAGATGTTACCTTTCCTTCACGGCGCACTGAGTAACTCTGCTGGCAGCTGGAAAGGATGCAGGACAGGGTTCAGTATTGTTGGAGCTTGTTCCACCACCACGCCTCCAAAATGCTAGCAGTGATTCTGCCACAGCTCTCTCCTCCACCCCCTCCTCTTCTTCTTCCTCTATGGCCTCCTCTGCAGATTTGTTCTCTGAACCAGCAGTGCTCCGTAAGCGTTCAAGGGGCTACGCAAGCAAAAAGATGCCATGTGGTGCATGAGTTACATAGTTACATAGTAGGTGAGGTTGAAAAAAGTCCATCAAGTCCAACCTATGTGTGTGATTATATGTCAGTATTACATTGTATATATGTTGCGGTCGTTCAGGTGCTTGTCTAATAGTTTCTTGAAACTATCGATGCCCCTCTCTGAGACCACCGCCTGCGGCAAGGGATTTCACATCCTTGCCGCTCTTACAGTAAAGAACCCTCTACATAGTTTAAGGTTAAACCACTGCTTAGGGGACAGGAGCCACACTGGGGCAGAGATTCTGTCAGCTCTGCAGGGGCAGGCTCAGAGTTGGCTGACGCCATGCCAGCTTCAGCCAGGAATGGTTGTATGCGACAATGGCACTAACCTTCTCTCCGCCCTCCGATAGGGACAATTGACCCATGTTCCATGTTTGGCAGACATCCTGAATTTGGTGGTGCAGCGGTTCTTGAGCAGATACCCAGGCTTACAAGATCTCTTAAAGCAGGGCAGAAAAGTCTGTAGTCATTTTCAAAGGTCATACAATGCCAGTGCTCGGCTGGCTGACATTGAAAGGGAATGCAACCTGCCCACCAACCGCTTAATTTGTGACATGTCCAACAGGTGGAACTCAACGTTGGCAATACTGCAGCGGCTCCACATGCAGCAGAGAGCCATCAATGAGTACCTGTGTGAGTTTGGCTCCAGGACAGGGTAAGGGGAGCTTGGCTTCTTTTTGCCACGCCAGTGGCTACTGATCAAGGATGCATGCACTGTCCTGTCACCATTTGATAAGGCCACGAGGATGGTGAGCAGCGACAATGCATGCATCAGTGATACTGTTCCTCTTGTCTTCCTGTTGGAGCACACGCTTCATGGAATAATGGACAGGACACTTGAGGCAGAACAGCGGGAGGAAGAGGAGGACTTCCTTACCTCTCAAGGCCCCCTTTATCCAGATATTATTCCTACAGGCCTGCCAAACACACAGGAAGAAGAGGAGGATTGTGTCAGCATTGACGTGCAGGATAACACTCAGTAGCAGTCTTCAAGGGATGGTTTTCAGTCCCCAGAAACCCAAGGAGTTGTACGTGGCTGGGAGGAGGTTGTTACAGATCATGTGATCCTTAGTGACCCAGAGGACTCAGAATTGAATGCCTCTGCAAACTTTCGCAGGCTTTGCAGAATCAGGGAGGCCATGCAGCATAAGAACCCTAGGATTCGTGGTATCAAAGAGAGGGATCATTACTGGCTGGCAACCCTTCTTGATCCACGTTACAAGGGTAAGGTTGCAGAACTCATCCTGCCTTCGCAGAGGGAGCAAAGGATGAAACATCTTCAGGAGGCCTTAAAGAAAGGTTTGTGCAACGCATTTCCAGACCCTGTGAGGTTACAATTTCCTGGTGCTGGACAACGTGTTGCTGAGGCTTCGTTCAGTCAGAGGAAGAGCAGTGGAGAAGTGGCCTTTAGACAATTTTTCAGTCCTCAGCGCCGGTTCAAGCAACCATCACCAGCATCTGCATTACATGGTGCGTGAATATCTAGGGGCAAGAGCAGACTTGGAGACCTTTCCAACAGAGCATCTACTGGGTTACTGGTTCTTGAGGACCACTGGCCAGAACTAGGTTAATATCCAATTGAGCTACTGGCCTGTCCTGCATCCAGCGTTCTTTCTGAACTTACATTCAGTGCTGCTGGAGGGTTTGTAATGGATCATAGAGTGCGCCTGTCCACAGATTCTGTTGATAGGCTCACATTCATAAAAATCAATCAGTCTTGGATCAGCAGCAGCTATCAAGCACCTGATGCTGATGTAGCTGATTGATCTTTCTATGGATTTGCAATCCCTTGAAGACTGCCTATGCTGAGTGACTATCCTATTCCTCCTTAATCTTGATTATGATAGCTTCCAACAATATTTTTGGTTTAGGGCACCACCACCACTGCCTAAGGCCCAATCTTTCTGTCGCTGTTTAACAGGGGCATGTGGTTACAATTTTTGATCTAATATTTCACAGCAGGGCCCATTCCTGCGCCCAACAAGAGTATCTGTGAGGGGTTACAGTGTTGTGGCACCACCACCACCAAAGGCCCAATTTTTCTGCCCCTGTCCCAGCAGCAGAAAAAAAGGACAAGCGTGCCCCACGGCCACCTGCAGAAGATGCACCATGTCCATGACCAGCACTGTGGACTGTAGACACAGAGCCTGCTTGCCCTCTCTTAGTGGCCTGTGAGCGTCTGCCTCTCCTGGGTGGCCTTCTGGACATGATGGGGATTTTGTTTTGCAACACCACACTACACTGTATTGTGTACTGTGTACACCTCCAGAAAAGTATTAGCAACTGCACTATGGGTGCACGGTACTATGTACACCACCAGAAAATTTGTAGCAACAGCACTACGGCTGCACTGTATTGTGTACTGTGTACACCACCAGAAAAGTAGTAGCAACTGCATTATGGGTGCACGGTACTGTGTACACCAACAAATGTCTAATAGCAACTATGGGTGCACTGTTTGTATTGTGTACTGTGTACACCACCAGAAAAGTAGTAGCAACTGAACTATGGGTGCACGGTACTGTGTACACCAACAAAAGTCTAATAGCAACTATGAGTGCACTGTTTGTATTGTGTACTGTGTACACCACCAGAAAAGTAGTAGCATCTGCACTAGGGGTGCACGGTACTATGTACACCAACAGAAGTCTAATAGCAACTATGGGTGCACTGTATGTATTGTGTATACCACCAGAAAAGTAGTAGCAACTGCACTATGAGTGCACGGTACTGTGTACACCAACAGAAGTATAATAACAACTATGGGTGTACTGTATTGTGTACACCACCAGAAAAGTAGTAGCAACTGCACTAGGGGTGCACGGTATTGTGTACACCACCAGAAGTCTAATAGCAACTATAGGTGTACTGTATGTATTGTGTACTGTGTACACCACCAGAAAAGTAGTAGCTACTGCACTAGGGGTGCATGGTACTGTGTACTGTGTACACCGCCTGAAGTATATTAGAAAAAGTACACCAGGAACGGCCTGCAGTGAGATATAGCTAAACTGCATGCAGTGGATATATATATATATATATATATGACACTGTCTGTATATATATATTAAATACACTGCAGCTAATTGAATAACCTGTCTGCCAGAAGTAGATTAAAAATAGTACACCAGGAACGGCCTGCAGTCAGATATAGCTAAACTGGATGCAGTGGATATATATATATATATATATATATATGACACTGTCTGTATATATATATTAAATACACTGCAGCTAACTGAATAACCTGCCTGCCAGAAGAAGATTAGAAAAAGTACACCAGGAACGGCCTGCAGTCAGATATAGCTAAACTGGATGCAGTGAATATATATATATATATAAATATATATATATATATATATATATATATACATATATATATATATATATATATATATATATATATATATATACGAGACTGTCTGACTATATTAAATACACTGCAGCTAATTGAATAACCTGCCTGCCTGAAGTATATTAGAAACAGTACACAAGGAACGGCCTGCAGTCAGATATAGCTAAACTGTATACAGTGGATATATACATATACGAGACTGTCTGTATATATATATATATATATATATATATATATATATGTATATATATGTATATATAAAATACACTGCAGCTAACTGAATAACCTGCCTGCCTGCTCAATCTAAATGACACTCTCTCTCCATCCACGCCAACAACACACTACACGGGGCTGACTTGCCATGATTGGCAAAAGGCACCCTGCCTTTGGCCAATTAGGGCTCTCTTAGCTGAGAGTGCTGGGATTGGCCAAAGCGTACAGGTCATGGTGCATGCTTTGGCCAATCATCATACAGCAATGCACTGCACTCTTGCAGTGCACTATGGTCCGTTACGCACCATTCGAATTTGGGGCAAATGGCCCATAATGTTCAGTTTTCAATGAACGGGCGGACAGCCAAAGTTCATGTCAAACTCATGTTCGACCCAAACAGAAAGCTCATCCCTAGTCCTCATGGCAGCACCTCCCTGTGCACACTGCACACTACATGGCACTTACTGTTTTATATCCTAAACTGGTAATTACATGTTTTTTCTTTTCCTGTTTATGCTCACATATACCTGTCTCATGGTCTTCTTTTCTTCCTTTTTCTTTTCTTTACTTTTTCCTTTTTCTCTTTCTTTTTCTTCCCCCTTTTTCCTTTTTCTTTTTCTTTTTTTCTCTCTTTTTCTTCTTTTTCCCTTTTTCTCTCTTTTCTTTCTTTTTCTTTCTCTTCCTTTTTTTTCCTTTTTCTTTTTCTTTTTCCTTCTTTCTTTCTTTTTCCCTTTTTTCTTTCTTTTTCTTTTTCATCTCTGATCTTTCTTTTTTCTCTCTTCACACACTTCTTCTTTTCACATTCACTTGTCCACCTGCACTTTGGCATTGGGCTCTAGCTACTTTCCACAATATAGAGTATTTATAGTACACCCAATATGTATATATATTTTTAGACGATGAAGCTCACTGATACCACTATCTGGATTTTTGCCTTTCGCTTTCCTTGGGGATGATGTTTTGTGCACCCAGTCCCTCTCCTGCGGGCTCCTTCCATAGCTCCCGGTACAGACAATTGGGACAGCCTCTGATTCCTCGTTCCCCATTTTCCAGACTTACCATGATGTAAGTACTTAGATGGATGTGTAACTCTCTCCCTTTTCTCTTGTAAACATCCTCCCCATTGAGGGGTATAAGGTTTGATCATACTGGTCTACTCATGTTTTGTTGTCTTTTATAGAGTTGCATACATCTGCCCTTGAAGAGTGGTATTATCCACAAAAACGCGTCAGTCTTTTAGGATGCATTCTCATGCCTACTGATAGGAACCTACTTAGACTCATTATCTACAACCAAATGATTATACTGTGTTTCTTACCATTTAATTACACTACATAGTGCCATTCAGATGACGTGTACAAATATAAATTTGCAATAATTAATTTTATCCATATTAAATCTCTTGTCAATTTTATATGCCGCCCTTTGATATGTATGTGTAATGTATTCATGAGGTCAACACCATGTGTGTATACATATTAAACCTTTTCTACTATGTGCATCATTATGCATTGTCAGACTCAATATGCCAATTAAATATATTTTCTAATTATCTCACCCCCACAAAGTCAATAGTCTCATTTAAAGTCCCACCTTCCTTTTTCTCATACCAAAATCCATACCAAAGTGTCAAAAATAGTAAAAAAGACAGGAGACACTTTGGGATTATTATTATTATTATTAAGGTTCTCTAAGAAACCTCTGTGGGCTTCACAGAACAGCTGTTTTTATACTGAGATTAAATTACACACAGGTAGACTCTATTTACTAATTAGGTGACTTCTGAAGGCAATCGGTTCCACTAGATTTTAGTTAGGGGTATCAGAGTAAAGGGGGCTGAATACAAATGCCACACGCCCCACTTTTCAGATATTTATTTGTAAAAATTTTTGAAAACCATTTCCTCCTACTTCACAATTATGTGCCACTTTGTGTTGGTCTATCACATAAAATCCCAATAAAATACATTTACGACCCTTCAGGTCTGGTGTGGATTTTAAGGGGAACCCTGTGGCAAAATTTGAAAAAAAATGGCGAAGGGGTCCCCCCAAAATCCATACCAGACCCTTATCTGAGCACACAACCTGGCAAGCTGCAGGAAAAGAGAGAGGGAGGGATGAAAGAGCGCCCCCTCCTGAACCTTACCAGGCCACTTGCCCTCAACATGGGGAGGATGCTGATGGGGACAAGGGCCCCACCCCCACAGCCCTTGCCCGGTGGTTGTGCGGGTCTTCGGCCAGGGGCTTATCGGAATCTGGAAGCCCCCTTTAACAAGGCGACCCCCAGATCCTGGCCTCCCCCTATGTGAATTGGTAACGGGAATATTGGACCCCTACCATTTCACAAAAAAAGTGTCAAAAATAGTAAAAAAGACAGGAGACACTTTGGGATTATTATTATTATTATTAAGGTTCTCTAAGAAACCTCTGTGGGCTTCACAGAACAGCTGTTTTTATACTGAGATTAAATTACACACAGGTAGACTATATTTACTAATTAGGTGACTTCTGAAGGCAATCGGTTCCACTAGATTTTAGTTAGGGGTATCAGAGTAAAGGGGGCTGAATACAAATGCCACACGCCCCACTTTTCAGATATTTATTTGTAAAAATTTTTGAAAACCATTTCCTCCTACTTCACAATTATGTGCCACTTTGTGTTGGTCTATCACATAAAATCCCAATAAAATACATTTACGTTTTTGGTTGTAACATGACAAAATGTGGAAAATTTAAAGGGGTATGAATACTTTTTTCAAGGCACTGTATATACCATTCAAGTGAGGGGACCTGAAACTGCTTGCTTTTAACCTCCTTGTGTGCTCTAGTGATTTCTACATTCTCCATAGCGGTAAAAGACTCTGAAAATTAGATTTGAAATGCTTTATTGTAGATTACATGGAGCTATCATAGCATCTAGTCTCATTAGGGCTATGTTTTAAAAGCAGAACATAAATATGGATTGAAAGGTAGGCTCTCTGTCCTCATAGTACTATTGACCCAAGATGTTGTGATGATGGTTTTTGCTTTTTGTTCAGGAAATTTGAAGAATTATTACATTTATAATTTTCCTTCCACTTCGCAATTATGTGCCACTTTGTGTTTGTCTATCACATAAAATCCCAATAAAATATATTTATGTTTTTGGTTGTAACATCACAAAATGTGGAAAATGTCAAGGGGTATGAATACTTTTTCAAGGCACTGTGTATATATATTTGTAATGATGCCTGGTTAGTTTATGAGCAATGATTTATACTGAAATGTAGACTTCTAAAGCCCTGTTTGTAAGGTTGGCTTGCTGTGCCATGTGGACTGTGGACCTGCCCCACTCCTTTTGCATGGGACAGTCATCCACCTGTTGTTTTAGAGAAACTCTTCTAGATTGTGTCACCTTCATCTGGCTTGAAGCCCACCCACATGCATATTCCTGGCCTGAGGTTTGTAAATAAATGTCTAGTCCACTACTTTGAATAGTACATGACTCACTGATAGAAGTTCGTAGTGCAGAACACCTACCTTCTTTCTCAAAACTTAAAATGCAGTGGTCACACAAGTGCAGAACACTTCAAAGACTCCCAGAATAGTAAAGCCATCTTCCCCAAATGTTACAGTAATTTTAGCAGTAGATGTTACCCACACAGGGTCATACCTCTCATCTTTTTGAGATGGAAACTAGGGATTCCTGTTAGCAAAAGTATGTAGTCATAGGATACACCCCTTGCCATGCCCCCTTTAAAGGAGAATTCTAAAAAAAAATGATTTGTTAAACCCACAAGTGCATTTTTATTTCCACTACTATTCCTTTAGGCTACTTTATCACTGAAGCGTTTTACAGATGTTTTAGCACTAAAAATAGTGCTTGAAAAGTGCTGCCCATGCATTACAATGGATGCTTTCACACTGGGGCGGAGCGCTGGCAGGGCGTTGAGAAAAGTCCTGCAAGCAGCATTTTTGGAGCATGTTTGGGGCGCTATAAAAAGCACTTCAAAAATGCCAATCTCCATTGAAATGAATAGAAAGCGCTTTAAAAGTGCCTTAAATGCACCTGAAAACTGCCCTGAAGCTGTGGAAAGGTCACATGACCACAGTGCAGTGTAGGATGCTGGGATATCAGGAAATCCTGTTGGTGGAGAGGAGAGAAGAGAAGAGAGAGTGGAATGGATGCTGTTGCTGAAAACCAAGACATGCAGGCCATAACCGAAAATGTGGCCAGACCATCAAGACCAACCATCAAGAGCCAGAGGAGCTGCAATAGGACCAAAGGAGTTCATACATTTCATGAGGGAACACCCAGAACTTTTGGAATGAATTTTATGCAAACCAGAACAAGAAGAACCAAGCATGGTTTGCTATTGCTGAACAGCATATTTCAGAGTGGAGTGAACTCACAAGAAATAAAAAATCCACCAAATGTGAGTACAAATCCCCTAATCCCAGTCACACTAGTCTCAATACCCCAACCATAACCCCAATCCCAGTCAAACTAGTCCCAATCCCTCAATCCTAACTCTTATCCCAGTCCCACTAGTCCCAATCCCACAATCCTAACCCTAATCCCAATCCCACTAGTCCCAATCGCCTAACCCTAATCCCAGCCAAACTAGTTCTGATCCCCCAACCCTAACCCTAATCCCAGTCCCACTGGTCCTAATCCCACATTCCTAACCCTAATCCCAATCCCACTAGTCCCAATCGCCTAACCCTAATCCCAGCCAAACTAGTTCTGATCCCCCAACCCTAACCCTAATCCCAGTCCCACTGGTCCCAATCCCACATTCCTAACTCTAATCCCAGTCCCACAAGTCTCAATTGCCTAACCCTAACCCTAATCCCCATCAAACTAGTCCCAAAACCTAACCCTAATCCCAATCTTACTACTCCCAATCCCCCAATCCTAACCCTAATCCCAGTCCCACTAGTCCCAATTACCTAACCCTAAACCCTAATCCCAGTCAAACTAGTCCCAATCCCCCAACCCTAACCCTAATCCCAGTTAAACTAGGCCCAATCGCTAAACCCTAACCCTAATCTCAGTCAAACTAGTCCCAATTGCCTAACTCTAACACTAATCCCAGTCAAACTAGTCCCAATCCCCCAACCCTAACCCTAATGGCAGTCAAACTAGTCCAAATCCTCTAACCCTAATCCCAGTCAAACTAGTCCCAATTCCCTAACCCTAACCCTAATCCCAGTCCCACTAGTCCCAATCGCCTAACCCTAATCCCAGTCCCAATAGTCCCAATCGCCCAACCCTAATCCCAGTCAAACTAGTCCCAATCCCCCAGCCCTAACCTTAATCCCAGTCAAACTAGTCCCAATCACCTAACCCTAACCCTAATCTCAGTCAAACTAGTCCCAATTGCCTAACCCTAACCGTAATCCCAGTCAAACTAGATCAGGCATAGACAAACAGAGGCCACATTCCAGACAGGTGTACAGTACAATGATAGACAATAACTCCGGTAAAAGATTAACAATCAGGACAATCTATACAAACACAGCCCCTAGCAATACATGGGAATGATCCAAAGCATGAAGGCAGAGACAAATAGATAGGCTTTTACCCAGGGCATGAGCAAACTGAAAACCTTCTTATCAAGTGCAAGTTTAACCACTTGCTTACAGGGCACTTAAACCCCCCTCCTATCCAGACCAATTTTCAGCTTTCAGCGCTGATGCACTTTAAATGACAATTGGGCGGTCATACAACACTGTACCCAAATGAAATTTTTATCATTTGTTCACCACAAATAGAGCTTTCTTTTGGTGGTTTACTCACCTCTGAAGTTTTTACTTTTTGTTAAAAAAATGTAAAAAGCTGAATTAAAAAAAAAAAAATTATTTTTTTATATTTTGTTATAAAAAATTTAAAATGGGTAATTTTTCTCCTTCATTGATGTACGCTGATGAGGCGGCAGTGATGGGCACTGATAGGCGGCAGTGATGGGCACTGATGAGTGGCAGTGATGGGCAGCACTGCCAGGTGGCACTGATTGGCACTACAGGTGGGCATTGATAGGAGGCACTTGTGGACATTGATAGGTGGCACTTGTAGGCACTGTTAGGTGGCACTGTGGGCACTGTTAGATGGCACTGTTAGGTAGCACTGTGGGCACTGTTAGGTAGCACTGTGGGCACTGTTAGGTGGCACTTTTTGGTGGCACTAATGAGGCAGATGTGCCTCTTCTACTTGGGGACCGATGTCCCTCACATCCCAGCCGGTGATCACCTTTTTTTTCTACTCACGCTGTCAGCGTGAGTAGAAAAAAAAATGATTACCGATCTTTTATTTACATCATGTGATCAGCTGTCATTGGCTGACAGCTGATCACATGGTAAGGGGCTGGGACCGGCCCCTTACTCGGATTGGTGATCAGCCGAGTCTCAGTCATATGACGGCCTCCTAGGAATTCAGGTCCGTGCTGTGGCCGTCATTCGGCCATAGCGCAGATGTGTAGTGGTTAAAGTTGTGGCCACACTTTGAAGTCCCACTAATAAGGGCAGGTGTGCAGAGCAGAGACACCAGCTGCAGTTTTTAATAATGACCAGCAGATGGTGAAAGTTTGAGGCTGATCACTGCAAAAATCCTTTTTTAAAAAAGACGGGGAGGATGATTTACTAAAGGCAAATATACTGTACAAGTAGAGTTGCTCTAGATCTGCGGGGAAGCTCTGCTGATTTCTATCATCCAATCACGTGCAAGCAAAAATGCTGTTTTTTTATTTTCCTTGCATATTCCCTTCAGATCTAGAGCAACTGCAATTTCAGTTCACAGACTATTTGCCTTTAGTAAATCAAACCCAAAGTTTTTATCATGTCAAAAACACCATTATATCTTGTAACAAAATATAAATCCTTTCTCAGCACTACAAACCTAAAGAAGACTTAAACAATTTTGTTCACTAACTAGAAGAAACAAGGAAAGAGGCGCCTCTGAATATATATCAATATAGCATTTATTATAAAAAACAATATCCACTCACATGAAAGACTGCACATCTGCGTTCAAGCATGTCTCAGGATTGGAAAAGAGGAGGGGGACTGCAGATCTCAGCAAGTCCATATGTGGCTGGCAACACATCAAATCCAATGAGGATGGTGTGAGGTGGTGGGGCACAGCGGTTTCTCCTTAGTCTCGTCCAAGTGGCACACCGAGCAAAGATAAGGTCACAGCTGAGATCGTCTGGTCAGGGGTGGGTTCCGGAAGTGAGGGAAGGGACGCCCGGTTCTGTCACAGGCTATGACGGCCATGTCATCTCTCAACCTCGGACGCCAGATGAGCTCTACACACACCACGGCATAGCCGGGCATCCCTTCCCTCACTTCCGGAACCCACACCTGGGCAGACGATCTCAGCTGTGACCTTATCTTTGCTTGGTGTGCCACTTGGACGAGACTAAGGAGAAACCGCTGTGCCCCACCACCTCACACCATCCTCATTGGATTTGATGTGTTGCCAGCCACATATGGCCTTGCTGAGATCTGCAGTCCCCCTCCTCTCTTCCAATCCTGAGACATGCTTGAACGCAGATGTGCAGTCTTTCATGTGAGTGGATATTGTTTTTTATAATAAATGCTATATTGATATATATTCAGAGGCGCCCCTTTCCTTGTTTCTTCTCAGCTTTTTTTGTGGATTCTGCTTTTGGTCCTCTCGGTGGCAGCCCTGACAGACTCTTCCATATATATATTTTTATATATATATCTATCCTTGCCCCCCTGGACTATTTAGGAACACTCTACAGAGGTATTGTTGCATTGCGCCTGTTTTACTTGTTAACTGTTCACTAACTATGTGGTCATTTTGTTTTGGATTCTATGTGTCTAAGATAGCTCCATAAAACACAATTTGTACAAAAACTGTATTCCTAGAGGTAGCTGGAGTGACAAAGATTTTTTTTTTAATGTCATTGTGTGTGACCAGCAGCAGCTGTGAACAACGGCTGTCAGATTTGTAATCTACAAATTAATAGTCGGTGCCACTGCTTGTATCTGCTCATTCAATCAGTTAGATGCCAATAGAGCCTTTGACTGACCAGGATTGCAGAGAGTGTGTATGTAGGCCTGGGGTTTCTTTGGAGTGTTGGCCACATACAAACCAACCACAGCTTATTAGCTAGTTTGTATGTGGCCATTGCACACACTGCGTTTTCCTCTGAACACAGCAAACTATCAGCAGATATGCATCCATGTGAAGGTAGCCTTAGTTATCTTTAGAAGTAGAGATAATTGCATGATGCAGTGTTTACAGGACAATCAAATGCCCATCTTCCAGTATATGAAGTACAAATAAATGTAATGAAAAACTACATAAGACAGTTGATAAAAATGCAGAAGACAGTGTTGATAATAATCAGGCATGTTGGAATTGCCATTTAGTTCTGTAGATATAGAAGAGTTTAATAGTAATAATGTAGCCCTGTGGATTACATCATCATAGGCAGTACTAGGGGAAATCACTTAAAGCGGAGTTCCACTTAAAAAATAAAAAATAAAAGTCAGCAGCTACAAATACTGCAGCTGCTGACTTTTAATAATAATTAGATACTTACCTGTCCCTGGGTCCAGCGATGCGGGGGATCGAAGCCCCGCTCATCTCCCCCTCCGCTTGGCGGCGCCGGCATTGTAACTTTGGGCGCCTGGCTGTGTCCTCAGAGCCGGGAACCCACTGCGCATGCACGAGCTGCGCCGCATGCCGTAACTGTCCGCGCAGTCCTCTGGGACCTGTGACTTGTCCCAGATGATTGCCGAGAGGGAGGGGGGAGAGGTGATCTCCCTTCCAGCGCCAAGTGTGCGCCAGAAGGAAGTGGGAGCTGGGTATCCGCTCCCCCCCTCCAAAAAAAATGACATGCCAAATGTGGCATGTCAGGGGGTCACCTTCTCTTAAAGCGGAAGTTCTATTTTTGGGTGGAACTCCACTTTAACATGGATTGAATAGGGGCTGTTGGGATAAAAAAAGCTTGTCTATGTATATGATAAAGATATTCAGATCCATCCTCCCATCCCCCCCATTTTTAAGTGGTTACACTTGTTTGCTACAAGTTATGACGCATCGGTGCACTCTGAATTATCTTGTTAACTAAACCCAAATTGTATTTTTGAAATAGAGGTATTATCTGTGTTTAGAATTGAGGTTTATTTTCTGTAATTTTCAGGCGCTGGCTTATGCTTGAAGTGCCCTAGGTTTCTTAAAAGAATCACTTACCACTGCAGTAGTGGGTGAAGTAAATGTCTGGTTGAATTATAGTGCACATTGTGCTATTTAGTATGTGACAAACAATGATTCACATGGCATGCACTTGACCCAACCTATGTCATGTAATAGTTCAATTAACCAATGCTGTTTTAAACATTGCTGTTTACATCTTAACAGTTAGTATGTACGTATGTGGGTATATATATATATATATATATATATATATATATATATATATATATATTTATATATACTTTAAATCTGATAGGCAGCACACATCAGTTTATAAAATGATGTGTTTAAATTTGTGTAGCCAGGTACTTGTGGAAGTGGAAAGTGAAATCCCTGGCTGCAGCTGCTCTCTGTGGCTGCTGCCCTGTAGTTCTGCACTGGTTATCATCTGTATCAGTGAGAGGAGGGAGCTGCTGAGCAGGAAGCTGTCAATAGACCGAGTCAGGCAGCACTGCACTGTGGGGACTGTAGACCACAGAGTAGAGACTCTACTGTAATAAAGAACTGTTGAACTGAATTTCCCAGAGAGAGATTGCCAGGAGAAGGGGCTGTACAGAACACAGCTTCCTCTTGCTGCAAGGGGGACCAGTAAGTGCACATCGCTGTACAGTGTGCACCACCACTGCTGCATATTGGCACCCTGCGCAGGATCTGGAGTGCTGAGTTCGGGGGTGCCAACAGACACAGTCACCTGGGAGCAGAGCAGAAAGTAGACTAATCGTTGTGTGTGGCAAGATGGTGAGCTGTAAAATCGCTAGGACCAGTGAGTTACGGCTTTGGGGATTTACGTTCTTCTGCTAGAGAGACTGAGCCCTTTAAGAACTGACCATACAACCATCTAGTAGTCTTATTGCTGCCTGCAGGCTTGACTGGGACTATTCTCATCTGCACCAATGGTAGAATTGGGCCCCAATCCTTGCTGGCTTAGGTTAGGACCAAAGACTGCCCCTTTGCAGCTGCTACACGAAAACCTTTTCTTATTGCTAAGAGGTACTTCTCAGGGGACATTGTACCATATTCTAGCCATCCTCCTAGAATGCACTTTAGACTAGTTATAGTATTACTTTTCATGTTGCAGTTAATGTGTAAGAAAAGTCCAGTTGAATCCAAACGCGCATTGGTGCGCATGCGCAGGCACAGTCGTGTCCACAAGAAGAAATGACCCGGCTTGACCTCGACCCTCCTCTGGATCTCCACTAGCCTATCTGTGACCTCAGCCTGTGCTTTGACTCCTGCCTCATGCCAGCCCGTATCCTGATTCTGCTCTAGTCTCACGTTCCTGCGCCTGTATTGCCCGGTTGTTGATGACCCATTGGCTTGTGTTCCGGCTATACTCCTGCTACTGATCAAACATCATGGAGTCCCAGTTCTGGGTGCCTGTCTGGGGATCCACTGCCATCAGTTTCCTGTCAAGCCTCAGCTGGTGTCGCCTGCTATACCGGCCCTCGTGCAACTCTGTGTCCTACACTCCCTGTCATCTCTACCAGGGGTGTTAGACACCAGGTGCAAGAGAAGCCCCCTCTACAGCTTGATCTCTACCAGGTATGTGACTTAATGCTTATACGCACTGTTTATTGCTGACTTTGCTGATTCTTGAGCTAATTCCAGTTATGTAGTACAGAAATCTATTCTAAGCTACTTTGGCATAGTGATTACACTGTCTAGCATACTTTCTGTATGCTTATTTATGATCAAACCACCATTAACTTTAACCCATACTAATACACTGAGTTAATTTACCACTTAGTGGTTATGTGTATATTTCTAATACTAATACAGTCAATTTAAAGGTATCCACACTTCTTAAGTGCTTGCAGTAACTTTCACTTCACCAGCTATACCAGATGTATAATATGACTGATTTAGAGCTTCCTGATGACAGCCTTTCCTGTTGGCTTAAATGTGTGGAGGCTTGATCGCGTCATCGCGACACCAGATCCGCCCAAAAATGAACCACGGGGATCGAGCCTCGCTGCAAATGAGCGGAGTCCAATGGAGATTGGCCAGATTACTCTACCTAAAAACACATGCTGATCACACTGGGTTCCAGGCATAGGCACCAAACCACGTGAGTGCATCTTTTATATTCTACTCTTGATTTTTATAATAAAATACGGTTTTACACTATGGGATCCCCTAGTCTGTCATTTTCTCTTCCCATCCATTGAGGATTATCCTAAGCAAAGCTGACCTTGGATAAAGTCATCTAGGGGTCTTTACCCACAAATCGTACGATTTTCATTTGATAAGTACATTTGTCTTTGTAAAATACAATACAAATACACATTACATCAGTTCCGGGTTTTTATACTGTTGTACGAGAATTTTCATCATTTTAGTATACTCTTTATTTTCCATATGAGACTAGCAACAAAAAAAAAAAAAACGATCTGACATATGATTTTCGGATCATGTGTACGGGACATAATTCCTCTCAAAATAATGATATATCCCACTTTGTCGCAAACCATGTGGATTCTTAAGGGATTCCACCATATACAGGTGCCCTCTACCATAATCAAGTTTCTAACCAGATTATTGTTATCCCCAATTACAGAGATCAAACACACATGAGAAACAATGGACACCTCCCAGGGTCTCTAAATTTGATCAGTGTGGTTCACTGGGTTTCAACATATGATATTCCCCAATACCAATGCCACAACTTCAGATCCAACTCAGACAGCTGCCATAGAGGAAAAAACATAGGCCGTACATAGCGTGAATACACGTTTTTATGTTAAAAACACCACAAGTTGCTCACATGATTCAGGACAATAAAAAACATACAAACCTTAACAATTCACATGTTTGACTTTACATATTGCCTTCGTGCACACTAGCGTTTTTTGTAAGCTAAAAACAGCAATAAAAAAACTATGGTAATTGCTTATTGTTGTAGCATTTTAGCAGCGTTTTAGGAGTGTTTAAGAGCGTTTGGGAGCTTTAGCGTTTTATTAGTATTTTTGTAGTAAGGCTCCATGCACACTAGCGTTTTTTTAAGCTCCTATTAGCTGTTATTAGCATTTTTATTCTGCTCCTAGAAGCTAAATAGTGTTATCCTATGTGTCCATGCACAATACTTTAGGCTATTAGCATTTTTTGAGCTTCAGCGTCTAGGAGCAGAAAAAAAATGTTTTTGTAGAGTTTCCTGGAGTGTTTTTCCAGCAGAAACGCTGCTAAAATGCTCCTAAACGCTACTAATAGCGTTTTCTTAACTTTTTTTTTTTCCCTTTTACTGAAGAAATGCCAATAAAATGCTAATGCTCCCAAACACTCGTAAAACGCTGCTAAAACGTTACTACAAAAAGCTATTACCAGCATTTTTTATCCAGTGATTTTTCCAGTGTTTTTTTACTTAAAAAAATGCTAGTGTGTATAGAGCCTAAAAAGAAAAAAAAAAGCTAC
Organism: Lithobates clamitans; assembly: GCA_037952925.1. Lineage (NCBI taxonomy): Eukaryota > Metazoa > Chordata > Amphibia > Anura > Ranidae > Lithobates > Lithobates clamitans. Next base: position 697,816 of record JBBGZY010000188.1, read on the forward strand.
AAACATGCTATTAGTAGCATTTAGGAGCATTAAGGAGCGTTTCTGCTGGAAAAATGCGCCAAGAAACTCCACGAAAACATTTTTTTTTGTGCTGAAGCTCAAAAAACGCTAATAGCCTAAAATAGTGTGTATGGACACATAGGATAACACTATTTAGCTTCTAGGAGCAGAAGAAAATGCTAATAACAGCTTCTGGGAGCTTAAAAAATGCTAGTGTGCATGGATAATACATTTTTTCCCTTACACATGACTGGCTATTCAACATGAACAGAGCTTCACCTTATTAACTACTGTAAGTTCATTGAACGTTCACTCTTTCTTTTTTTGAACCATCTATACTTTTTTGTATGCTTTAGTAAAAAGGCCATAAGGTATCAGCATGCATTCACATGTTGTGTCACACTTTTGGCAAACCCACTAATCTTATCATTGCATCAGGCCCATTCATAGTTTAGGGAGGCTCTCCAGAATATGATGTACTTGTTCTCAGCATTTTGATATTCAAAATTAAACTGGAACATGTAATTCGTGTAGATGTGTTTGCAGAGACCACAGCATTCTTTTTTCATAGTGTAGTCTCTCTAAGGAGCTGGTCAGCATTACAAACAAAAAGTTATTATTAGTCAACTCTTGCAGTCCAAGGAATGTACAGCTTTTTACCTCCAGATAATTGTTACCCTATATGTTAGAATTAAGGGTATAATTTATAAACATTTCACGTAAGCTTGTTCTCTACCCTATTTTACATCCAGAACCCAAATACACATGGTTCAAGAGTGAACAAAGGCTACGTATGTTTCTTTCAGGCTTAATTAAAGACTGCTGCTCAGCAACAGTACAAAGCGGCTCTGGCCTAGATAATGGGAATGATGGGGCACCACATAAGTAAGACACTAAGCTTCTGTGTACCATCACAGACAACATCTTTCTACATCTGTTACATTCGCTACAATGTATCTGTTGGCTAGATAGAGCCAACATGTAGCCATTGAGAATCTTGGAATGCCACTGAGTCAACATACAACACTTGCAGAAAGACATATGTTCCATATATTGTAACTTGTATGAACAGTATTTAACTTCATAGCTTTTTACTTGGCAAAGGCTTGGTTCACACTACTGCAATCTAATTTTGATGTGGTTTTCAGTGCAATTATGTAGTGAGATGTTGATATGTTTTTGGATGTGGTTAGCATATTCTATGGTGCCAAATTGCACTTAAATCACACCAAAGTAGCACAGGAACCTTTTCAAAAATTGCACCACACAGAGTCGCATTGATGTGAATGGGCACCATTGAAAATAATGTGATTTCCCTTCTCATACAATTCTGTGCGACTCAAGTCACATCAGAAATCGCATTAGTATGAACCAACCCTAAAAGGCTGCAAGGTTACCAAACAGTGATTTTCAGAAAAGAAAATGAAACTTTAAAGTGAACCTATGCCCAAATGATGCGCACTAACGTTTTTAAATATTCTAACAACACTTTAACCACCTCCCGCCCGCCGTATAGACAATTTATGGCAGGCAGGATACTCTCTGGATCTGGGATGACCTCATATGACCCTGGGACACGGTGCGCCCTTGATCTCCGTAAAGAGCCAATGAAACAGCTCTTTACCCATGTGGTCGGCTGTGTCCATAACATGTAAACACAGAAGTGCCGACAATTGTCTATCCTTGCCTCACGCTGACAGAGTGTGAGGAGAGGAGAGCCGATCAGCAGGAGAAACCTGTGTAGGTAATCAGGGCACTGATCATCAGTGCAGCCCCAACAGTGCCCAGCAGTGCTGCCCATCAGTGCCCAGAAGTGATGCCAATCTGTGCCTGGAATTGATACCAAGCTGTACCCAGAATTTATGCCAATTTTGCCCATTAGTGATGCAAGTCAGTGCTGCCTTTTAGTGCCCATCAGTGCCTATCAGTGCCGCCCATCAGTGCCCATAAGTGCCACCCACCAGTGCCCATCAGTGCCACCTATCAGTGCTCATTAGTGCCGCATATCAGTGCCACCTATTAGTGCCAATCAGTGCGGCATATTAGTGCCTTCTCATCAGTGCTCTTCAGTGCCGTTTCATTAATGCCCATCAGTGCAGCTTATCAGTGCACATCAGTGCAGCCTCATCACCGCACATCAGCGAAGGAGAAAAATTACTTATTTACAACATTTTCTGACAGAAACTAAGAAAAACTCTTTGAACTTTTTTTGAAAATTTTCAAGCTTTTTTTGCAAAAAATAAAAAACCCAGCGGTGATTAAATACCACCAGAAGAAAGCTCTATTTGTGTGAAAAAAAAAAATGATAAGACTTTCATTTGGGTACAGTGTTGCATGACAGCGCAATTGTCATTCAAAACACGACATTGTTGAAAGCTGAACATTTCACAACACAGACACTGTGTTTTTCTATGAGATCAGATCTTTTAGATTGCTAGCCCTTTAATGTAAACAAACAGTAAGTGATTCTAAAGCTGTACCATATAAAATAAGGCAGAGCAGTGTCATAAAGCAAGACAATGTAAAAATTAACAATAATAAATATACTAATAAAAATAAATAAATAATAACTCTAAACCTGCTCTCTGCCACATTCTAAACTTAATCTATCGAACCCTGTGAAGCAAAAATTGCCGTAATTACCTATTCTGCAGCCGATCCGGCCCAGTTTCCAGTGGCAGCAGCTGTGTGCAGGGGAGGACCGACAACGGCTGGGGGGGGACGTCACCCATAGACTTACTTTGGGGCTTCCGTTGTCAGCTGCCTTAGTTGTCCCCGCCTCCACACTGAAGCCGGCTCTGACAGCTGATGCTGGGACTGGATCGGCTGCAGAATAGGTAAGTACAGCGATTTTTGCTTTACGGGGTTAGATAGATTAGATTTAGAATGTGGCAGAGAGCCACATGTTTAGCGTTAGTTAGGTTTTGCCTGCACTTCCACTTTAAGCCTGTCAATGTAATGCATCACTTTACATTGGCAGGATTACAAGAACAGATAATGACAATCATATTCATTGATTCGTGATGGTAAAAAAGCTTCTTTATTCAGTGATGATTTTCACAGTTATACACAGTTATAAAGGAGCTTTTTTACCATCACGAATCAATGAATATGATACTCTTTAGTTCAAATGTAGATTTAGGATATAAATCGAGATGAGCATCTGGTTTAGTCTAACCTTGGTTTCAACTAAACTTTGGCTTTTCTGACTTTCAGACTAATGCCCAAACTTTTTCCCATTTGGCCCCCTGTTTGGTGGAAGCCAAGAATTCTGTATAGAAGCGCCATTTTTACCACTTCTATAGATGACAGCTTTCTGCTGTCTATGGTTGCCAGGGAAGCAGTGGATGCTGGCACTCTTTGCCTATTAGCCCAGAAAATGGACATTTTTAATTTGACAGAATTGGCTTCCAGTGATTTCAGCGAGGTTCAGGTTTGGCATCTAAACTTCTTTGAACTTCCCTGAACCTGGCTTGTACCAAATCCAGGGCAGTTCAGCTTTCACCTCGTTATCCAGTGCCTTGAAAAAGTATTCATAGCCCTTTTCCTCATTTTGTCATGTTACAACCAAAAACGTAAATGTATTTTATTGGGATTTTATGTGATAGACCAACACAAAGTGGCACATAATTGTGAAGTGGAAGGAAAATAATAAATGTTTTTAAAAATGTTTTACAATTAAATATGTGAAAAGTGTGGCGCGCATTTGTATTCAGCCCCTCTGTGTCAATACTTTGTAAAATCACCTTTCGTTGCAATTACAGCTGCAAGTCTTTTTGGATATGTCTCTACCAGCTTTGCACATCTAGAGAGTGACATTTTTGCCCCTTCTTCTTTGCAAAATAGCTCAAGCTCTGTCAGAGTGGATGGAGAGCGTCTGTGAACAGCAATTTTCAAGTCTTGCCACAGATTCTCAATTGCATTTAGGTCTGGACTTTGACTGGGCCATTCTAACACATGAATATGCTTTGATCTAAACCATTCAATTGTAGCTCTGGCTGTATGTTTAGGGTTGTTGTCCTGCTGGAAGGTGAACCTCTGCCCCAGTCTCAAGTCTTTTGCACACTCTAACAGGTTTTCATCTAAGATTGCCCTGTATTTCCATCTTCCCATCAACTCTGACCAGCTTCCCTGTCCCTGCTGAAGAAAAGCATCCCTACAACATGATACTTCCACCCCCATGTTTCACAGTGGGGATTGTGTGTTCAGGGTGATGTGCAGTGTTAGTTTTCCGCTACACATAGCGTTTTGCTTTTAGGCCAAAAAGTTCCATTTTGGTCTCATCTGACCAGAGCACCTTCTTCCACATGTTTGCTGTGTCCCCCACATGGTTTCTCGCAAACTTCAAACAGAACTACTTATGGCTTTCTTTCAAAAATAACTTTCATCTTGCTACCCCTCCATACAGGCCAGATATGGAGAGTGCACAACTAGTAGTTGTCCTGTGGACAGATTCACCCACCTGAGCTGTGGATCTCATCAGCTCCTCCAGAGTTACCATGGGCCTCTTGGCTGCTTCTCTGATTAATGTTCTGCTTGCCCAGCCTGTCAATTTAGGTGGACGGCCATGTCTTGGTAGGTTTGCAATTGTGCCATACTCTTTCCATTTTCAGATGCTGGATTGAACAGTGCTCTGTGAGATGTTCAAAGCTTGAGATTTTTTTTTATAACCTAACCCTGCTTTAAACTTATCCACAACTATATCCCTGACCTGTCTGGTGTATTTCATGGCCTTCAAGTTTGTTCACTAAGGTTCTCCAACAAACCTCTGAGGGCTTCACAGAACAGCTGTATTTATACTGAGATTAAATTACACACAGGTGGACTCCATTTACTAATTAGGCGACTTCTGAAGGCAATTGTTTCCACTAGATTTTAGTTAGGGGTATCAGAGTAAAGGCACTGTATACAGAGAAAATAACAGACTGGCTAACCAAGATGCAGATGATCTTATCACCTACCTGTTAAAATTACTAATATTTTGATGCTATCTTTTTCATATAACTTGGGCACACGGCTCTATGGCCACCTTCATTAGAAAACTTTATAATAATTTAGAATGATAAATAACTAAAAAATCTAATTCTACACAAATTGCCCAGTGGATAGGAAGATATTCTCTAAGGGGGAAATGATAGACTTTAACCCATTGAGATGGTGAGGTTGATAAAAATAAAAATGTATAGAATATTCATGTATAAAAGAAGTGTTTGTGGAGGTGCGTTGGCATAAAAGTATGATATATGATGGAGCAAGAAGGGCAGTCATTGATGTCAATGATGTAAAATGATATGAGAAACAGTAACACACAGGTGCATGTTATCTAAATAAACAATTATCCCTTTTCAAGGCAAAACCACTCTGTATGATTTTAATTATACATTACTGCATTTTCTTTTTTTATGTTTAATCTACATGTTAGAACAGTTTAATTATTTTATTTTTGTTGTGTTGATTAACTGGATGGAGTTGTGGGAATTTATTTTATTGTTGCTGTACATGTGAAGCAGTAACTTTAGGAGGACTGGGGTTACCCCAGGTAAGCCTGCTCCCAATTTCTGCATTACCAACTTGAGCTCCGTAAGATTTTACCCCCATCGTGACCAGGCCATTTTTTTGCTATTCGGCACTGCGTTACTTTAACTGGTATTTGTGCAGTAATCATGCAACACTGCACCCAAATGAGATTTTTATCATTTTTTTTTCACACAAATGGAGCTTTCTTTTGGGGATATATGATTACCACTGGGTTTTTTTTATTTTTTGCGATATAAACAAATGATAACGAAAATTGTGAAAAAATGTTTTTGATAAGAAAAAGATCCCAGTAAGTATATATTGATTGGTTTGTGTAAAAGTTATAATGCCTACAAACTATGATATATATATATATATATATATATATATATATATATATATATATATATACTGAAATTTGACATCACCAGTGACATTAATACAGTGATCAGTGTTAATACTTTACACAGCCACTGTACTAATGACTCTGGTTGGGAAGGGATTAACATCTAGGGTGATCAAGGGGTTAAATACATGCCTAACTATGTGCAATGTGTGTGAAGTGTCCTGTGTTTTACTAAAGATCACTCAGTTTCTCATCCTGCGAAACTGACAATTCATTCCCTCTGTAAAGAGCTCTGTGTTTCTTACCAACACAGAGCTCATCAGCAGGTCCCGGACACGAATCATTGGCCAGGAATTGCTGACAGGCTCCCGCTACGTAAAATCACAGTGGAAGCTGGGCGGGGGGCACATGTGTGCTTGCCCTAAACCCAGAAGTAGGCAGCTAATTATGGGTACGTCTCTGCCAACAGTGGCCGCTCGCCTGCAGTATATTGTGGTTGGGCAGGTGCCAAGTGGTTAATATGAGTTCCAAGTTGTTCAGATGGTTTAGGCTACTTTCACATTGAGGCGGTTTTCAGGCGCTTTAGCGCTAGAAATAGCCTTTGAAAAGCACCTGAAAACTGCCTCCCATTCATTGCAGTGTGTCTTTTCACACTGGGGTGGTGCACTTGCAGGATGTTACGGAAAGTTCTGCAAGCAGCATCTTTGGGGCGGTTTGGCAAAAGGCCCTGCCCATTGCAATGAATGGGAAGCACTTCCAAAGCGCCTGAAAAAAACTTTGAAAGCGCTGCAAAACTGGACTTTTTACCATTTTTTTTTTTGGTAAAAAGCACCCCCGCTAGCACCCGAAAAGCGCCACGCGCTGCTAGTGTGAAAGGGGTCTAATACCCCGTACACACGGTCGGATTTTCCGACGGAAAATGTGGGATAGGACCTTGTTGTCCGAAATTCTGACCGTGTGTGGGCTCCATCACACATTTTCCATCGGATTTTCTGACACACAAAGTTTGAGTGCTTGCTATAAAATTTTCCGACAACAAAATCCATTGTCTGAATTTCCGATCGTGTGTACACAAATCCGACGCACAAAGTGCCATGCATGCTCAGAATTAATAAAGAGATGAAAGCTATTGGCTACTGCCCCGTTTACAGTCCCGACGTACGTGTTTTACGTCACTGCGTTCAGAATGATTGGATTTTCCGACAACTTTGTGTGACCGTGTGTATGCAAGACAAGTTTGAGCCAACATCCGTCAGAAAAAATCCTAGGATTTTGTTGTCGGAATGTCCGATCAATGTCCGACCGTGTGTACGGGGCATTAGAGTTAGGAGTCCACTTTTCAGAGGTAATTTGGCATAGCAGTTTGTGGCTTCACGTGTATTTTCAAATGTAGGCAACAAACCCTCTCTTTTAAAATTAAATGTTACATGATTTTCATTTGTTTGTGTTTTTTTTTTTCTTTTTCTCCAGCTGGATTCAATGCTGGGGAATTTTGGATGTAATGTACTCCAAGTTGGTCAAGGTAGGCTAAATGTTAGTCTCCACATATATGTCTATACAAAAATATGTGTGTTTATTGAATTTAAGAGTAAAGTTATAGAAAGATTTATTCAGATAATTTGGTATAATAAATTAAAAACCTTGTTTATGGTCTTCTAGTTTCTAAGTTTTATAGAATGCTTTATTTGGTAGGAAGCGCAGAATTCCTTATATAAGGGTATAAGTATCATTATATAAATAAAAATATATATTAAAGTTGTGATCTTGGACTGATTATGAACAGCTGCTGAGACACCAAAAATCAGATTGAAGTACAAACAGATTGAAGTACAGCTTCTTTCCCAGAGCTGTAATATCCATTATTTGCATACTCCCAGGAATTTTAATGCAGCTTGGCATTTTATCTTTCAATTGCAAATATTGTACTTGTATCTTTTCTCTTACTTATATAATATCTACTTTGAATATATCTGCATGGCTATTTCCTACATTTTATAGGTATGCAATGTATATATGTACATATATACTGTATGTATGTGTGGATATGTATATGCATGTATTTACTGCTATCGTCCGAGAGCTGCCATATAAAATTATGTTGTATTAAATACATTGATACTAAAGTAATTCATCTAATCTAATCATATTGAGAAGAAATAGGGAGTTGTGTGGCACACTTGTCACTACATAATAAGAGCAAATACTAAGGATAACTGTGCAGTGTACAAACAGATATAACACACTCAAAATGACACCCTGCATATCGGAAAAGAGGAGGGGCACTTAGCAGTGTCCATACATACACAATAAGAGCAGATACTGAGAGTTACACCCAACCTGTATGACAAGAGAAGTGCCACAGTGTAGCATCCATATACTGTATACATAATAAGAACAGATATTGAAGTTTACACCCAGTCCCATACAGAACAAGATAAGTTCTTTAATGTGTACTAAAAAGCACCTAGTACATCCCACTTAAAGGACTTTCTAAACATGGTTAAGAGCAACAAATAAAGCCAACATATTTTGGAGAAAAAGTCTCCTCCTTCTTCAAGGCTTGACCAGTTGATGTTAATAAAATCATGACAAGGGCAGTGTTCTCCAAAACTGCAAGCCTGTGGGCTGGATGTGGCCCTTTGCTTGCCTTTATCTGGCCCTTGGGGCACTTTTCCTCCCACTGATACAATACACTATTCCTCCCACTGACACCAACAATGGGGCACTATTACTCACACTGACAACAATGATGGGGCACTATTCCTACCACTGATACCAACGATGGGGCACTATTACTCCCACTGACAACAATGATGGGTTACTATTTCTTACACTGCTACCAATGATGGGCACTATTCCTCTTACTAATGCCAAATATGCATTGTTTACTCCCACTAATGCCAGGACAATTTCTACTCCCAATGGCCACAGTCCAGCCCCCCTAAAGTCTGAAAGACTATAAACTGGCCCTCTGTTTAGAAAGTTTGGAGACTCCTGCTCTAGGGGACCTGTGTTAAAGCGGTTGTATATCTATTTTTAAAACTTTTACCTACAGGTAAGCCTATAATAAGGCTTACGTGTAGGTAAAAAAAAAATCTCCTAAACCTGTACGGTTTAGGAGATATTCCCCTCGCAATGAGCCGCTGACTGCAGCTGCGCATGCGCACAGGGGATTCTCGGCTGAAAGCCCGGCAAACTCCGGACCTTGCCGGAAAGAAGTCTCCTGCACGCGGGAGTGGCGATATCGCGGCTCCGGCCACTCACAGCGCCGGAGCCGCGATACCCGGAAGACACGCCGAGGGGAAATGTCAGCTCCCTCGGCGTGGACCGGGTGAGATGTCGGCGCCTCGTTCTGAGGTAAGTATCTCATAATGAGCTAGTATGCGGTGCATACTAGCTAATTATGCCTTTTCCCTTACAGGTGTAGGGAAAGAAAAAAAATTCAGCGGGTTTACTACCGCTTTAAGGCTTGATGAAGAGTAACATCTCTTGAAAGCACTACCGGCAGCTAGATTCAATGGAACCATCTTTCACTTTTATCGGTCCAGCACTATCACACACATCAGGGCAAGAGAAGTGGCACTGTGCAGCATTTATATATATATTATAATAACAGATACCTAAAATTACATGCAACATACAGAACAGTGGCACTGTGCAGCTTCAATACATACATAGTAATACCAGGAACACACAATAGGGGTTGATTTAGTAAAACGAGAGAGTGCAAAATCTGGCGCAGCTCTGCATTGAAACCAATCAGCTTCTAGTATTTTTGTCAAAGCTTAATTGATCGAGCTGAAGTTACAAACTGATTGGATACTATGCACAGCTGCACCAGAGTTTGCACTCTCCAGTTTTAGTAAATCAACCCCTTAGATTTACCCTCAGTACACAGAACAAGAGCAATAGCATTGTACAGATCCTGCATATACATAATAGAAAAGCATAAGTGATACTCTACAGCGTCCATACATACAGATGAAAAACAGAGAATAACGTTAGCAATACTGTATATGTTTTTCTAATGAAACAATAAAATGGGGTGTAAGCATCTAACTAGCAATATTGTGTAGAGTAAGGCAGGAGTGAATTCCCAGGACGCTGGGCTCTGTACAACTGACAAACCGCTCTTATTCCACCATTGGTTGCTGGAATGCTCACTTTTAACAGGTAACAAACCAAGCAACATTATTGTTTTCATAGAAACATAGAAGAGTGATGAAAGAAAAAAAGACAAAGTGTGCCATCAAGTCTGCGCCATTTTTTAAGCTTTTTTGTCTGAGTATAAATCCATGTATGTCCCAAGCATGTTTGAATCCACTTACCGTTGACTGGATCATTACCTCTGCTGGAGGTCTTCTCTAAGCATCAACCACTACCACATTTTGGTAAATTAATACTTTCTAAGATTAGCTTTAAACTTTCCTCTTGCTAGTTTGAGGTCATGTCCCCATGTTCTTCATCTTGGCTTCTTATTGAAAATACTGCCCTCCTGAACCTTATTTACTCACTTAATGTATTTTCAGGTTTCACTCATGTCTCCCCTTTCCCTGCTTTTCTCCAGACTGTACAGTATCTCACTAAAGTGAGTACACACCTCACATTTTTGTAAATTTTTTATCATATCTTTTCATGTGACAACACTGAAGAAATGACACTTTGCTACAACGTAAAGTAGTGAGTGTACAGCTGGCATAACCGTGTAAATTTGCTGTCCCCTCAAAATAACTCAACACACAGCCATTAATGTCTAAACCACTGGCAACAAAAGTGAGTACACCCCTAAGTGAAAATGTCCAAATTGGGCCCAATTAGCCATTTTCCCTCCCTGGTGTCATGTGACTCATTAGTGTTACAAGGTCTCAGGTATGAATGGGGAGCAGGTGTGTTAAATTTGGTGTTATCGCTCTTACTCTCTCATACTGGTCACTGGAAGTTCAATATGGCACCTCTTGGCAAAGAACTCGCTGAGGATCAGAAAAAAAGAATTGTTGCTCTACATAAAGACTAGGCTATAAGAAGATTGTCAAGACCTTGAAACTGAGCTGCAGCACGGTGGCCAAGACCATACATTGGTTTAACAGGACAGGTGCCACTAAGAACAGGCCTCTCCATGGTTGACCAAAGAAGTTGTGTGCATGTGCTCAGCATCATATCCAAAGGTTGTCTTTGGAAAATAGATGTATGAGTGCTGCCAGCATTGCTGCATAGGTTAAAGGGGTGGGGGGGTCAGCCTGTCAGTGCTCAGACCATACACCGCACACTGCGTCAAATTAGTCTGCATGATTGTCATCCCAAAAGAAAGCCTCTTCTAAAGATGATACACAAGAAAGCCCGCTAACAGTTTGCTGAAGACAAGCAGACTAAGGACATGGATAACTGGAACCATGACTTGTGTCCTGATGAGACCAAGATAAACTTTTTTGGTTCAGATGGTGTCAAGCGTGTGTGGCGGCAACCAAGTGAGGAGTACAAAGACAAGTGTGTCCTGCCTACAGTCAAGCCTGGTGGTGGGAGTGTCATGGTCTGGGGATGCATGAGTGCTGCCGGCACTGGAGAGCTACAGTTCATTGAGGGAACCATGAATACCAACATGTACTGTGACATACTGAAGCAGAGCATGATCCCTCCATTCGGAGACTGGGCCACAGGGCAGTATTCCAAAATGATAACGACCCCAAACACACTTCCAAGATGACCACTGCCTTGCTAAAGAAGCTGAAGGTAAAGGTGATGGACTGGCCAAGCATGTCTCCAGACCTAAACCCTATTGAGCATCTGTGAGGCATCCTCAAATGGAAGGTGGAGGAGCGCAAGGTCTCTAACATCCACCAGCTCTGTGATGGCGTCATGGAGGAGTGGAAGAGGACTCCATTGGCAACCTGTGAAGGTCTGGTGAACTCCATGCCCAAGAGGGTTATGGCAGTGCTGGAAAATAATGGTGGCCACACAAAATTTTGATACTTTGGACCCAATTTGGACATTTTCACATAGGAGTGTACTCACTTTTGTTGCCAGCGGTTTAGACATTAATGGCTGTGTGTTGAGTTTTTTTGAGGGGACAGCAAATTTACACTGTTATACAAACTGTACACTTTACATTGTAGCAAAGTGTCATTTCTTCAGTGTTGTCACATGAAAAGATATAATAAAATATTTACAAAAATGTGAGGGGTGTACTCACTTTTGTGAGATACTGTACATATTAAGTTCCTGAAGTCTCTCATGATATGTTTTATTCTTCAGACCTTTCACCATATTTGTTGCCTGTCTCTGGACTCATTCTAACTTATCAATATCTTTTTGTAGAACTGGACACATTCTAAATGAGGTCTAACTAAAGATCTATATAGTGGAATCAGGACCTCGTTCCTCCTGTTGGTGATCCCTCTAGTGATAAATAAATATCTATATAGGGCAATCAAGACTTCCTTCCTCCCGCTGGTGATCCCTCTAGTGATACATCCTAGAATCCTATTCACTTTTTCCCACTACTTGGCCATAATGTTTGCTCATTTTGCAGTCACCTGAAGTAGGTATGCCCAACTTATATATTTTGCCTTGAGGTAAGACTGTTCTCAGTAAAAGTACAAAGATATACTGTATATAGGTGCTTAATTTATAAAAATTTTAAGGAGCAAAGCACAAAGTGTGAAGATTCAGTACTCACACCAACCAATCAAAACCAACCAAGCAAAATCGATCTTTAACTGGTCAGATTTGGTGAATTGTTTGCAAAGCTTTACTGTAGTTATTGTACCGTTTGGTTTATAAGACTGAGGTCTTTCTTTTAAATGCTAATCATGAATTGTGAATTATTGATTCTGAAGGCAGGAGTAAAATATTCAAGTACAGACAACACAAAAAGTTTGACAAAAGATAATGATAGAAATTATAATGGATTTGTTGCATACATATATGGTTGATAAGTTGTCTGAATATATGAGGATAATATACTTTAGAACAATCCAAGGAAAATAATAAAGAAAGCAAAGGAATGAGATTCTGGAAGCCACAAATACACACTTACTTTTCAATCTGAAAGTTGTGTAAAATTTTTGGTGGTGAAATATGATTTTGTGTCCCTCTTGCAGGCTGATAAAATAAGTAAATATATCAGACTGCTTACTTACTGGAAAAAAAAAACACAAAACAGGATAATTGTTTTTTTCAACAAGAATAATTATAAGTACTTACATGTAGAAAATGGACAGGCAGGCTCTGCATGCACTAAAACAGCAAATTATTTTTCACAGAAACCTAAACATAAAAGAAACATATAATTGTGGATTAATTGTTGACCCTGGAAGGAGATAAACAGTGGTCCAAACAAAGAGTGTGGTTTTTTCATATTTCTACCTAGTCATATTGCCAGCAAAGGCACATCCTGAACACTGCTCCTGAAAATTCCCCAGCATAGTCCTTAAGAAAGCAGAAAAGCGAATTAATAAAATGATCTATGCAAAAGTTATGGGCAGGTGTGAAGGAATGCGTAAAGTAAAATTGCTTTCACAAATATATGTTTTAATTGTTTATTTCTTTCAATTTACAAATTTACAAAATGCAAAATTTAAGAATACTGTACAGAAAATGTATACATATACTGTAACACTTGTATTACATATATTTATAGATAGATTGATAGATAGATAGTACCATGTAAAGGGTTTAGGCAGGTGTGAATAAATTCTGTAAATTAAAAACGCTTTCAGAGATAGAAGTGTTAATAGATTATTTGTACCAATTAACAAAATGGAAATTAAATGAACAGAACAGAAATCCAATACAAATCAATACTTTGGCTTAAAACCCGTATCAATTTCTAGGTGTAGAAAAATGGTGACGTGTCAATACTTATTTTACCCGCTATAAATATATATAGATATATATATCTATATAGATATATAGATATATATCTAGATATATAAATATTGTGAGGCTGGCCGAATTGTGGATAGTATGTATGTGTCATCATCACATGCTCATGGTTATGGGCTCCAGGGGGCAAATAATCTGCTACCTGCCCCAGTGCACTAATGAAGGTATCCATTAGGCCCCTTACTGTTTATCCCAAGATAAAGATATTGATGCTCTTTTAAAATAAATTCAATTAAAAAAACAAACAAACACATCCCAGGGGTTTAAAGGGAACTGCTGCAAACAAAAGAGCTCTTGAACATAGATAAAGGAATAGGTTTCAGCTGATCTAGTAAGGTTGAGTCACTAAAAAAGTACAATGTTCACTGAGCCCAGTGAAGAAGCTGAGTTAATTTTGATCTCCCAGTCATAGGCCTGTGATTACTATTTTTCCTGCACAGGATTGGTCAGAACACAGGATCAAGTGCCTAAGCCAACAATCTACTCCTACAGTATATCAACCTCATTGAATCTGAATCTGAATCCAAATGTAAAACAAATTCCACTGTAAAGTGTCACTTGTATCCTTCTCTACCATAAAATACTATTTTATGTCTTATTCCTCGTGTTATTTATCCCTCCACTCTTCTCTTTCCATTATCAGTTCTATTTTATCTCTTAGAGATCTTTACATTTCAATCTTATAGTTTATTTTATTTATAGTTGTGTATGATTGACATGATGGGACCTTTTGTATCTTTAAAGTGTATACTATGAACACACTTTCACTGGTCTGGAAATACTCACTCCCATCAGTAAATGATCCTCTGTTTGTTCATTTGAGCAGAACTTCCAAGTACCTTTGAGATTAGAAAATGATATATGGCAAGGTAGAAGAGATCCATAACAGAAGTGTTTTCTATAGGAATGCCATTCACACACTGAAACCTTTTTAGAAAAATGTGGAGATCATTTTGAGCCCAGGAAATATGGGGTCTGTTTTTTTTTTAAACACAGTGGGGTTGATTTACCAAAGAAGCTAAGACTATTCACTCAGCAAAGACGATAGCTGTAAAAAACCTAGAAATTTTTTTTAATACCCAATCATACATGGGGAAAGAAAAAATAAACAGGATTTTTGCTAGCGCATGATGGGTTGATTGAAGTGAACACAATTTCACCTTATGTTCTAAGCTCATCCTTCCATGCTGAATTTTGTCTTACTCTGTACATCCCTGGCTTGTATACCACGTATGTCTGTCAGTACCTGGCCCACATTTCTCCTGTTCCATTTTTTTTTCATTTTTCCTACATAAGTAGCTCTACAGCTATCTTTGAAAGTCATGGAAACATGGTTTTGTACTGCAAGTCTAGGTTTCTCTTTCATGAAGTATTGAGAAAGGAGTTCAGTCACTTAGCTACAAAGACAGGAACGTCAAACTGGTATGTTCTTTTGGGCCACATGTGGTCCTCTTAATGCTTCATTGTAGCCTGCTGAATGAGGCCCCGACTGTTATCCAGATGAAAAAGGCTACACTTGCAGCTGAATACTTCCTAAAATGTTTTATAGATATTGTATGTAAGTTGGAGTTAACATAATCTTAAGCAAAAACATTGACTGTAGACATAATGTAGCATCCTGGGATTGTTTGAATGCCTGAGATATGAGGTCCTGAAGAACAGATATACAACTTTAGATCACAAATCTGTACGTCATAGAGTTTGCACTATATTAACAATAATAGAACAAATATATGATAAAACTGCCTCCCTAAATGTAAAAGCCTAGAGCTAAAAACTACTGGCAAATGTTAGCAATATCCATAGCATTCTCTTTTATTTTTTTGGTGTTGGTTGTTCCTATTTTGTGAAAGAAGTGTGTTGGCATCCGGGTCAGATAAAGATGAAGCTGTCAAACCATAGTAGGCTGGCATATCTGTATGGTCCTCCTTTGCCCTTACATATGTAGAGTTTCAAACACTAATGGTGGCTTTACACATTGTACTTGTAACTTGACGTAACTTATTTCATTTTAATGCTCATATATGTTTTTGATGGACTTTATAATAGTTACATGATAGTAAAATATTCAGTGTTCGTCCTGGTGTACTTGATAATTAGTCTCTCCATGATCTGATACAAATAGTGTTGTTTTCTTCTTCATTGTGCATTTCTTCATTCTACATTGTGATATTTCAGATACAGTTGTCAGAAACTTTTCCTGTGCCCAAACTGACACATCAGCTACTTGCTATTAATATAAAATAAACTAGATCTCTTCTTTAACAGGGTAAAGCTGTGCAATGTACCAGTCAGTACCACTCATGTACCTCACCGCTAATGGGTTGCTATAACCACAAAAATCCTAATCTAAAAGAAAAAATACTTGCCTAAATCTGTGGTCAGGGGACTTTCGGGGTCCTGGTTCTTTCTTTCTTACAGTAGAGTGGAAGGGTCCTTCTTGAGGTGCCTGACATTGCTGCCTGTGGGGTATTTTTAGGATCCAGTAGAGAAAAGCCCAGATGGTATCTCAACATGCGGACCAGTTGGCATGGATCACCACTGGTCTCCACAACCAGAAGAGATGCCAGCAAGAAACATGGATGGCAAACTCAGAGTTTAAAACAACACGCTTTAGTAGTATTTTTTCTTTGAAAAAAAGGCCTTGAATGGGAGTGGGAGGGAGGGATGGGCATGGGGCTGTAAACCAAACGTAACATATAAAAATGGGCTGCAGACATTTTTAACATTAAATTGCACAAGCATAAAAACAAATCATCTTACAAAAAAACTTGAGTGAAAAAAGTCTTACCTTGATTTTAACTGTTTTTTTTTTTTTGTTTTTTGTTTTTTATAAAGAGAGTGCACATTTCTCCTATATTATCATTCATCTTCCAATCTAATTTGAATGTCATTGAAGTGAGTTTTTTTATATATTGCACATGAAATTGCAGAGAAAATATTGGTAGAAAGCTTAAACTTGGGAATTGAATATGTGTTTATTGCGTTAGCTTGTATACTCAGTGAAACTAAAATGCTGGTAGGAACCCAGAACTGAGATTCTTGAGACTAGAAAACAAAAAGAGAAGAAAGTGATTTTTTTTTAGCAAGCTTTTTCTTGTTTTAATTGAAGTAAACAAGGAAACTGAATGACAACACAGTGTTCATTGCAGTGAGATTAAGCGCTAATTGAGTAAAGGGGCTCAGGTGGATTTTCTAGTTAAAGCTTACAGGACCAACTGAATCTGCTGGGAAGGGGGGCCGGGGAGAGAGGAGAAGAGTATACACACTTCGCAACAAGTCATTTTTAACAGTTACAAGCTTGCCACAAAGACCTCACAGGGAGCTTAACAGATGCAAATGGGATCCATACACGCTCGACAAAACCGTGTAACAAAGATGTTCGAAAGCCTAATAGAAAAGAAATCACTTACTATTAGAAAACTTTACAACTCGGATCTGTGTAACTAATTAACCCCCTTCATGCTGGAGGGGGCCAGCTAGACCCTTATTACAAGTGACAGTACAAGTGACTGTAATTAGTGATAGTTGCATAAATGTTTTAATTTGAGTTTCACTTGATACTGTACAGACACTTAAATTTAGTTCATGGGTTTACTTGCATTTATTAGATCTTGGGAAAAGCCAAAAAAAGCTAATATATTGTAGGTTAACAAAAACTAGGGGAAGGTACTTGCTTAGTAATTTTTTGTTTTCTTTTTATTTTTTTTTCACATTTTATTAACCCAATTACTAATAACTCATATATGCTATAACAAAGGTAATTTCAATATTTTTAAATTTGCAACATTCCTTAAAGTGGTAATAAGCCCCAAATCAAAAATGTAATATGTTGCATCTTACCAATCCTTAGATGTGGTGGCGGCAATTCATTTTCTTTTTTGGGCTTTTTCCCCTCTGTTTTCACCTGGTGAACTGGTCAGTAACATACCTCCTGTATTAGAGTGTTCTCAATCCAGATGAATGAGCACCTAGTGGTAGGGGGGGCACAGCAGACAGCAGCATTGTCAGTCGGGGGGGGGGTTAAATGTACCAGCAGATTTAAATACATTAACAAATTGAAGCCGAACTTCAGCTCACACTTTATAATTAGTTACAGCAAGCATTTTATCTTTACTTTTGGGATCAAAGTGTTGCATAAAATAAAAGCTGATCATTGTAAGCACTCCTGCCAGTGTTAAAGTGGCGTTCCAGACATATTTTATACAAACCCCGTGATTTAATTACCTAAATCAATAAAAAAAAAATTATAAAATGCAATGCAAGCCTTTGTTTATAGTAACCATTCTCTTCCCTTCCGAGCTCGGTCCCATCTTCATTGTGGGCGTGAAGCCCACTAGTGCATGCTGGCTACCCAGCATGCACCTCCCAATCTTGCGCATACGCGTAAAGCACAAAGCAAGGAACGCGTATTGTTTCGGGTTGCCATAGCCATGGCAGCGAAAGTGATGCTTCCAGCTGGCGATGCCATTGATTCCTGGGATTCATGATACTCATCTCCCGGGAACCAATGCGTGGCTGAAAATGAAGTACTTCACTGCGGTGAGGTACAGAGGAAGAGAAGAATTATACCAAAACAAGATAAATCAAACTAAGAAAAAAAAACATAGACCATTCCTTTGTTACCCTGCAAACATTAACTAGATGGCGCAAAGTCTTAAATGTGGGTGGAACTCCGCTTTAAATGCTTTTAAAAGACAACAAACTTACTGTCAGGATCACTGAAAATAAATGAAAATATAACAAAGAAAGCCTAATAAAAGAAAATAAATGCGGCCATCAGATATAAGATTTGGTAAGCTTCAATATAATAAATGTTTGCTTTTGGGTTTAAAACTGCTTTTAAAGTGAGTCTAAAGGCAGCACTACAAACCTTACAAACAAGCAGGCTATGCAATGTCTCTTCTGCAATCAAATAAACCTCCCTGCATGTCACATGTAAACTGAGCTGCATAGCATGCTCACTTAGTTTACCTCCAACATGGATCCTGTCTGTCAGGATGACTGACGTAATCCTACGCCAGCCAATCAAGACAGCCAAAAAGTGGCCCCCAGAGGGAGCCAGGGAGAAGATGCCAGCACTGGTGTCTTTGGACCAGAGGAAAGGGGGTAACTGAGGTGACTTTAGTTGCTCTTTAAAATAATGCCTGGTGACCCTGCCATGAAGGTTCCTGTTCCGGAACTTCTTGTTAATGGATGACAATTATCATTTTCTGTGCCCCAGCTGTGTTCCCGCAATGTAACCATGCCAAATGAATTTTAAATGGAAACTTCAAGCATACCACGCAAGCATGATCTACTGTTGTCACCATCAGGAAACCCACCCTATGAAATGTCATGCAGCAATTAGTTGGGTGCATAAATGTAGACAGGAAGTGGCTGCTAAAAGGCTGCATGAGCTCAGCAAATCAGAGTTGCAACAATAAATGAAAAAAGTGGCAAACGATATTTTAATAAAAAATGTCAGTTTATGATACGCATTGATAAAACAATAGTGCAACGTTCAAGTACTCAAATAATCTATGCCATTGAGCATCAATAGTCCATAGAGTGAGAAAATATATAGTAATAAAAAAGTCCATAATAAATGATGATAATATCCTACATAGTGATTTTACAAACCAAATGTTTCAGCATATTCAGTTAGCATTTACTTATACTTTAAAAATGTAGGGATCTATTTATCATTGTCTTCACCCAAGAGTCACACATTTTTCTAATTGACTCGTAGGTGAAAATGTGTCATTCTCGTGTGATAGTTGTGTAAATATTGGATAAAAATTCTCTACCACCTATAGCCCACTAGTAATCCTCCCCACCCAACTTTGAAGCAAGTGATTGGATAACTTAATGTTCACTTAGAAAGTGGGTGATATTTAATTTGAGTATCGTAAACAACTGCCATTTTTTTACTTTCATATAACACTTGTTTTGCCTGTTATCAACTCGGTCCTGCTGATCTCCTCCATCATTCTCAGCCACTTCCTGCTTATATGCACTTATTCCAGCATTGGATGTACATTGTTGCTCTGGACCAACTTCCTGATATTGACAATGGTGGACAATGCCTGCACAATGGGTATCAGCACAGCTGCTTGTAGCATTCACTAGGGACATATGTGACAGATTGACAATGCAGATGCACAGTTGGGTGATGGTTGTCACCCCATATTAGGAAGTACCTGAACAAGGACCTTCATGGTAGGACCACCAGGCATTATATTAATGAAACCTGTAAATAAACGAAAAACGAACCACCTTTTGAAAAAACATTAACTTGTTAAAGCTTATAGAAATGTTTATTGTTGGGGCTTACATATACTTTACAGAGAAACTTTTTTTGTAGCTGCTGACTTTAAAAAATCAGGTACTTACCAGTGCCTGGAGTCCAGTGCTGTCTTCCCACAGCCAATTCTTCTTACCACTGCACCTCCATCTTAGATATGTGAGCCAACTGTGGCTTCCTGAGAAACCACAGCTGTCTTCCCACTGCACATCGGTGAGCCCATGCAGTGCTCTGCAAGTGGTCTTGTAACCTCCTGGAAAACTTGGTGTGTCCAAGGAAGCTGCGGGAAAGCAGGGGTGAAGCAGGGGTATCATCCTTGCCTACCCGAGGATTGCGAAAGTGGGAATGGGTACCCATAAAATTCAGGACTCACACCCCCCAACCCCCAAAAAAACCTGTAACTCAGTTATAGGCTGGGGGGGGGGGGCAGACCAGCGGAACTTCACTTTTTGAGTGAAGTTCTGCTTTAAGAAAAAATATTGTGTAGAAACTAATCCTGTAAGTCGTAAAATACCCACAATGCGAATGTGTAATTTCCAACATCGTTACAAAATGTTTCAAACTGCTTTGTCTTCCTATTTAGAGGTCTCTATGAACACAAATTTAGCAAAAACATTTATTACACATTCATAGATATGTCATCAACCTTGTTGTGAAACAGTACATTTTAGGTAATGAATATAAACATATTTCTACTTCAGTACAAAACAGTGCTTTTGCTTAATGCTTAACAGCTTTGCTTTAGAAAAAGAACATAATCAACTACACTCCTCATGTATGAGGATAATGGAGACATGACCATGGAAAAATAATAATAACTGAGATGCCTTTAAACTTTAAAGGTAATGTTTAGAAGTGGATATGATGCACATGTTTGGTTTTAACAATTATAATTGCGACCTTTTTTCTAGAGAGATATTGTTATAAAAAAAAAAAGTCAATGATTACTTAGAGAACAATACAGGCTCACCTTTTTCTACAAACCCACTGGGTTTTAATTGTTTAAAACAGCAAAGAGTTACTACATGTGATGTCTAATATGCCTATCCCATTGGGTCAGAAGGCCAGTATGACTCTACTGTAATGTAGTTAGCTTTGTTTCTATCTGCCTTGTTAATTGACAAAGTTCACAAATAAACATTCATAAAAAGGTCAATGATGAAGCAACGGATGGATAAAAAAACTATTTTCAGAATGAAAAACTATCTAAGGAGGAACTTGTGGGACAGAAGGACGATTTACACAAAGTGTCTGGGAAGGTTAAATGGTTATTAACACAGTGAATTCAGAAATCCATAAGCTACATATAGGCCTGGTATTAAGGTTAAAACTAAATTAAACCTAAAAGAGCAAGGAACATAAGATCAGAACATAATGCACAAATAAATGTATTTTCAATGCTGTCCATGGCAGTTGAAACTAGACTGAATAAAACCAATGAATTGTGTGTGGTGGAAAGCAGGCTTGTTCAGAAAAGTCTTATAGAACTCTTTTCCTTCTGCAAATCCAGTCTGATTTCTTTTTATCACTCATAATCCATTCACTGGCTCTTCAATAAAAACTATGACTGAAAGAACAGCCTCTTGACCCACACACTAGGGTTTCCCCTTTCCCTGCTGAGTCGTCTCAATGGAGGACAAGATTTTTAGCTTTCCTTATTCTTGCCTTGCAACCACATGGCAGTGACATGCCAGACAAGGAAGACAGGTGATGGCTGACACATGGGTTCCTCTTTCATACAATTCTGACTTTCAGCAACCCACTGAGAACTTTTTCTTTTCATTTTCCTTCTCCTCACTGAAACCCTATTTTGTTTCCTGACTTCTGATTGGTGGGGAGTGTTGACAGCGCACTGTGATTGCTTCAGAAATGTAGTTCTAGCAATTGTTCAAGGAAGTGGTGTTGACTTAATAGTAGTTAATTAAGTAGCTTATGGCTTTTGTGTGTTTGAGCAAATGGGTAAAGCAATGATCATTGGGAGTAGACCACCCAAAACCTAGCAAAATCTCTGCATTCACTAGATCTTATTGCAGGATTGTGAAAATAGGGCCTGAAATAGTTACTGAACACCCTGAATGTCTTACTTTGTAACTAAGCAATTACTTCCCTGGTACTGGAATTGCAATACATTATGGCAGGCATTAAATTAAATCAGACCAGGGAATATTAAAAAATAATTCTAATCAGGAAAGTTAAAATGTATTTACAGACTTTTTTTTTTTAGTTTTGTTTAAAAAGGGAGGGGTTACATCACCTTTTAGTTTATTTTTTTGCTATCTCATTGGGCAGTTTATTTTTTATTTTATTTTTTTGCTGTCTCATTGGACAGTTTATTTTATTGCTGTCTCATTGGGGAGTTTATTTTTTTGCTGTCTCATTGAGGAGTTTTTTTTTCTTTTTTTGCCGTCTCATTGGGCAGTTTATTTTTTTGCTGTCTTATTGGGGAGTTTTTTTTTTTGTTGCTGTCTCATTCGACAGTCTATTTTTTTGCTGTCTCATTGGGAAGTTTATTTTTTTTGTTGTCTCATTGGGCAGTTTATTCTATTGCTGTCTCATTGGGGCGTTTATTTTTTTGCTGTCTCATTGGGGAGTTTTTTTTTCTTTTTTGCTGTCTCATTGGGCAGTTTATTTTTTTGCTGTCTCATTGGGGAGTTTTTTTTTGTTGCTGTCTGATTGGGCAGTTTATTTTTTTACTGTCTCATGGGCAGATTTCGTGTCACTGTCCTGAAGGTGTGACCAAAGAAATCTCTACAAAGTGAGGGAAATTCCCCTCTTAGACAGTTGTCACAGGAACAGGAATCCACATTGGACAATTTCTCCTCACCTCCTATTCTGGTGACAACTGTAAAATTATGGATTTCCTTTTACTTTCTGTCTCGGTAACAATGCCCACTAGGACAAATAGAGATGGGATTCAGACAGCAATAAAAACTTGAGGAGGTCTAAACTTCCCTAATCTATCCAAAACTATCCAAAATACAGTCAGGTCCATAAATATTGGGACATTGACACAATTCTTTTTGGCTCTATACACCACCACAATGGATTTGAAATGAAATAACTGCAGACTTTCAGCTTTAATTTGAGGGTATTTACATCCAAATAAGGTGAACGGTGTAGGAATTACAACTGTTTGTATATGTGCCTCCCACTTTTAAAGGGACCAAAAGTAATGGGACAATTGGCTGCTCAGCTGTTTCATGGCCAGGTGTGTATTATTCCCTCATTATGTCATTTACAAGGAGCAGATAAACGGTCCAGAGTTAATTTCAAGTGTGCTATTTGCATTTGGAATCTGTTGCTGTCAACTCTCAATACAATCCAAAGAGCTGGCACTATCAGTGAAGCAAGCCACCATTAGGCTGAAAAAACAAAACAAACCCATCAGAGAGATAGCAAAAACATTAGGTGTGGCCAAATCAACTGTTTGGAACATCCTTAAAAAGAAAGAAAGCACCGGTGAGCTCAGCAACACCAAAAGACCAGGAAGACCACAGAAAACAACTGTGGTGGATGACTGAAGAATTCTTTCCCTGGTGAAGAAAACACCCTTCACAACAGTTGGCCAGATCAAGAACACTCTCCAGGAGGTAGGTGTATGTGTGTCAAAGTCAACAATCAAGAGAAGACTTCACCAGACTGTATACAAAGGGTTCACCACAAGATGTAAACTATTGCTAAGCCTCAAAAACAGGAAGGCCAGATTAGAGTTTGCCAAACGACATCTAAAACAGCCTTCTCAGTTCTGGAACAACATCCTATGGACAGATGAGACCAAGATCAACTTGTACCAGA
This sequence comes from Lithobates clamitans, assembly GCA_037952925.1. Classification (NCBI taxonomy): domain Eukaryota; kingdom Metazoa; phylum Chordata; class Amphibia; order Anura; family Ranidae; genus Lithobates; species Lithobates clamitans. The sequence continues at coordinate 721,641 of JBBGZY010000188.1, forward strand.
GTGATGGGAAGAGAAGAGTATAGACAAGGAAATGAATTGCTCATGATCCAAAGCATACCACCTCATCAGTAAAGCATGGTGGTGGTAGTGTCATGGCGTGGGCATGTATGGCTGCCAATGAAACTGGTTCTCTTGTATTTATTGATGATGTGACCAGTGGCGTCTCCAGCTTTCATATTTAGGGGGGGCACATGGGGGGACAGGGACAAAAATAGGGGGGCAATATAAAATGCAAATATATATATATATATATATATATATATATATATATATAGAGAGAGAGAGAGAGAGATAGATAGATAGATAGATAGATAGATAGATAGATAGATAGATAGATAGATAGATAGATAGATAGATAGATAGATAGATAGATAGATCTATATATGTTTTATCTATCTATCTATCCTGGGGCCCTTTACCCCTTTACTACGATCCCACAATGGCCCTTTCACATGTTCTGCAGTGAGCTCCCTTCCTACTGTATTGGGGCCCCCCCAGGGTGACAGAGAACAAGAGATATATGTCACCAGCATATCAAGAAAATATAAGGGTCCAAAGCAGTGGGAGAACTATCAGGGTTGCAAAGGTTGTCTTGCCACCGGGCCCTGGTGTTCTGCCACTGTGGGGTTCCCCAGCCTCCTCTTGCTGTCCTGCCCCTGCCCTCAGTCTGTTTTTTCAGTAACTGAGAGTCCTGGTGGAGTCCTTCCTGCAACTCGCTCTTCTCCCTGCCAATGAGGATGCAGGGGAAGGAGCAGATCGGACGGCCGTGGTTGTGTGAGCACTCGCATTATGCAGTGTCAGCGAGCAGAGGGAGGGGGGAGAAATCACCCACTGGAGACGTTCTCCCTCTCAATAGAGACTGTGTTACCCCAGCGGTGGCCCGAGTAAGATGCGGCACATCCGATATGAATACAAACAAAAAGAAATTGCCTTTTTGTAAAAAAAAAAAAAAAATTTAAAAAAAAAAAATGTTTTTTTTGGGGGGGCACATGGTGGGGCCCAGCATAATGTTGGGGGGGTCAGGGCCCCCTCTGGCCCCCCCTAGGGTCGCCATTGGATGTGACTGCTGACAAAAGCAGCAGGATGAATTCTGAAGTGTTTCGGCAATATTATCTGCTCATATTCAGCAAAATGCTTCAGAACTCATTGAACGGCGCTTCACAGTGCAGATGGACAATGACCCGAAGCATACTGCGAAAGCAACCAAAGAATTTTTTAAGGGAAAGAAGTGGAATGTTAAGCACTGGCCAAGTCAATCACCTGACCTGAATCCAATTGAGCATGCATTTCACTTGCTGAAGACAAAACTGAAGGGAAAATGCCCCAAGAACAAGCAGGAACTGAAGACAGTTGCAGTAGAGGCCTGGCAGAGCATCACCAGGGATGAAACCCAGCGTCTGGTGATGTCTATGCGTTCCAGACTTCAGGCTGTAATTGGCTGCAAAGGATTTGCAACCAAGTATTAAAAAGTGAAAGTTTGATGGATGATTGTTAATCTGTCCCATTACTTTTGGTCCCTTAAAAAGTGGGAGGCACATATCCAAACTGTTGTAATTCCTACACCGTTCACCTGATTTGGATGTAAATACCCTCAAACTAAAGCTGAAAGTCTGCAGTTAAAGCACATCTTGTTTGTTTTATTTCAAATCCATTGTATTGGTATATAGAGCCAAAAAGATTAGAATTGTGTCGATGTCCCAATATTTATGGACCTGACTGTATGTTTTTAGCTATACATAGACTTAAAAATGTATGTGTATATAAATAATATACAAAAAAAAAACATTGGGGGAGATTTACTAAAATTGGAGAGTGCAAAATCTGGATCTGCATAGAAACCAATCAGCTTTCAGGTTTTTATTGTCAAAGCTTAATTGAACAAGCTGAAGATAAAATTTGATTGGCTTCCATGCACAGCTGCACCAAATTTTTCACTCTTTAGTTTTAGTAAATCAACCCCCTATTTAGAACATCTCTTCAAAGATGTACATTTCCCCATGTTTTGTCTCTTTTAAGAATATCCATCAGAAATCCAGAGAACTTTTAACTTCCCATTTGAGATGACAATTCCTGTGCTGCACTGAAACTCCAAGCAGTGTTATTAACCCTGTCCCATTTACCACTGCCAACTGCAAAACACCTACCCTAGTGTTGTGGATATGAGGAGAGGGGAATGTGTTCTGTAGTAGACATGTGCATGATGAAAAAATGTGTTTAGTTTCGTTTTGATTCGTTAATCTAGTTATTTTGTTTAGTTCAATTCGGTTGATTCGTTCAATTTGTATTGGGAATTCGTATTCAGAATTCGTATTCGGGATTTTCTTCGAATTTACTGATTATTTCGATTCAGAACGTTCAAATCGATAAATTTTCAAATCGGTCGAAACGAAAATGTTATATTGTTTTCGATTTAAATGCAGCAAAGTGAGCAAACAAAAGAAAAATCTTCATCAAATGATTACAGTGACTCTTTAAATCACCTTTGGCTTAACAAAAACAGCATTATTTCGAAATTGTACTCTAATAATAATAATAGCAATATGTGTACAGTTAGAATTTGACTGGAGTTCAATGTTAAACTTGAATCAAATTTCAGTCCAAATTTCCAAACTTCAGACAAATTTTCATTATGTAATTCAGAGCATTCGGTAAAATTAGTTTATATTGTAATTCTGGTATTTGGATATATCTGAATCTCCCAATAATAAAAAATTTGTCTGAATATTAATCTGAAACTGAATGAACCACACATGTCTATTCTGTAGTCCCAGCATACTTCCTGCCCAATGTTGACTGCACTGCTCCACCATAAATACGGTAAAGTGAGGTAACATTGTCACCCTACGACCGGAAGTGTGTTATTTACAGGATTACTAGATTAAAATAAGGGGAAAAACCTGGAAACAGAAAACAAATACAGACATCACATCCAAGGAGTGGTAAGCTGCAACATATTATATTTTAGTTCTTAAGGTTTAGATACACTTTAGTACTATCCAATGAATATTAACCCTTTATTGCTGGCTGTACTTCTAGCAGCATGGCGGTGGGCTTTAAAAACTGAGCTGCCACATAGATGCGCAAAGGAGACGTTGCTGTTCTGTGCTGGGGGTGCACTCACTCGGCGTCCCTAGCACTGTGCCTGCACTATCACTAACAGCTACCTGTTTATTTTTGAGACAAGTTTGTGATCACTGTGTCAGCCAATCGTGGGGATCACATTGGCTGTCTTTAGCATTTTAATCTTTTAAAAGGCCAGATAATTGAAAGAATTAACATTGTAATTGAATTATGAAATAAAAAGTTGTTGCCTGCTACATAACCAAGGTGAAAGAAAAAAATAATGTCAGAACATGCTCTATGGTGGAGGGTCACTCCAATAACTTTATTATAGAATAAAGCCAAAGTAACATTGTGTAATGGTGATGAATTAGGTAAGACTTGACTCAAGACATAGGTTGCCTCTCCTTGTGCTGATTAATGCCGCGTACACACAATCGGACTTTCTGCCAACAAAACCGTGGATTTTTGTTTGAAGGATGTTGGCTTAAACTTGCATGTACACAGTCACACAAATGTTGGCCAACAATTACGAACGTGGGAACGCGGTGACATACAACAGGTACAACGAGCCGAGAAAAAGGAAGTTCAATAGCCAATGAGGCTCCTTCTGCTTGATTCCAAGCATGCGTGAACTTTTGTGCGACGGACTTGTGTACACATGATCGGACTTTCCGACAACAAAGTTTTGTTGGCGGAAAATTTGAAAACCTGCAATCAAACATTTGTTGGCGGAAAGTCTGACAGCAAATGTTCGATGGAGCATACACACGTTCTGACTTTCCGACAGCAAGCTCACATCCAACATTTCCCTGTCGGAAAGTCCGACCGTGTGTACGTGGCATAAGATCACCACATTGGCATTAAAGATATACATTGGAGGGCATTAAGTATATCTAAAATCATATCTTGTTGGTTAAATACTGTCCAACTGAAAATATAAAAAGGAGCATTTCTGAAAGCCCTTGAATATCTGAAAATATGTTTAATTCAGAGGCTGGGAAAAATAATTATTTCCATGCAGCCTGACACTCCTTATGCATTGTCTGTAATTGAATTTGTAAAAGTTTTTTTTTTTTTTTTTGCCATTTTAGAAAATGATAAAGGAGGGCTGGGCTGTTTTATTTATTTTCTCATAACAAAGCTCTCTGTGATTAAGTGCAAGTCTTAGTGACATGGAATACATTAGCTCCACACAGATGATTAATTAATTGCAAGAGAAATATACAGGAACTCCATATTTAAGAAATTTGCAGCTACTTAAATGTAGAGTCCAATTTGCAACTATGTGATTTATACAGGTTTCTCAAATAAAAAAAAACTCATTACACAAGTAAATTCAAAGAAAAATAATTTGTATTTCTCATTAAAAAATATACTTTTTTCATCAAAGCCCAATAGTATTCTCTTAATGTATTAATGTAATGACTTGGTCTGCATATACAGTAATAAATATACCTCTTTTTCCCTGCAACAAGGGTTAGAAAACCTTGTGCTGTCAGCGCGAGAGAGTCAAAGCCATGAGTCTTATGCTGTGTACACACGATCGGACATTCCGACAAAAAAATCCTGGATTTATTTCCAACAGATGTTGTCTCAAACTTGTCTTGCATATATAAATGCACAAATGTTGTCGGAAATTCCGAACGTCAAGAACTCGGTGACGTATAACACGTACGACGAGCCGAGAAAAATAAAGTTCAATAGCCAGTGCGGCTCTTCTACTTGATTCCGAGCATGCATGGAATTTTGTGCGTTGGAATTGTGTACACACGATAGGAATTTTGAGAACCAGCTCTCAAATTTTTGTTGTTGGAAATTCCGACAACAAATGTCCGATAGAGCCTACACATGGTCGGAATTTCCGACAACAAGCTCACATCGAACATTTGTTGTCGGAAATTCCGACCGTATGTACGCGGCATAACATACGCGGCTCTCCTGCGGTCCAACTTCATACTGCTCTAACTGATATCACTCTTGCTCCCTGAACAGTGCTGTTGGTTGTAGCAGTGTTCAGGGGGAGGGGGAGGTCAGGGAGCTGGACTGATACTTGTATGTGAGAATAGCAGTCTGACTCTCCCAGTGCTGCCAGCATAATGTATTTAAAACCTTGCTAGTGTATTTAAACACTTAGCATATTGTATTAAAAAAAAAGGAAATCAGAGGCATTGCTTCAAAAATATGTTGAAGTCATTACTTCGGTGTTCATGATTCTACAGCTAGACTATACCAAAATGGGAAACGTAATGGTCCTGCCAGAAAGAGAGCGAAACTGAACACATAACACACAGTTATGTGACAAGATCATAAAGTAATGCTAGTATCATACTAGTTTTGTATATATTATTTTAATTGCTGATCAAAAGCAGTGATGTTCTAATGGGAATACATTTGACATCAGTCTATTTTCTCCACTTTCCTTCTAACTTCCCTGGGCATGCAAAGGGTGTTTCTTGTTTAAATTATTTTTTTTTTTAATTTGTATGAAAGCATTAATAAAGACAATTATCAATTATTAGGCAGTATTGCATTCAATATTGCATGCATGAATACTGTATATTCAATAAAAATTTATGACACACAACTTATTTAAAAATTTTTATTTGTGTTTCATTTTTTGAGTTTTTTGCTTTTCTTTTGTGGTTTGTGTTCTTCTGTGTTAACTTGTTCTTAGAAAAGTTTGAAAATGACACGTTTTGTATATTCACCTTCCTATCGCATAAAAAACACAGTTTAAATCCTAAAAATTGTTTTAAATGTAGAAGTCATTTTATGTTATAATCGACGCTTAAGTTTTGTAACCAGTTTTTATGTGTAGATAAAATATAGTAACGGGTCTGATTTTATTGTTTTAACAGTACAATTCAATTTTGAAGAAAATGATATTAGACCATTTATAAGATTTCAGTTTGTATTCATTTCTGACCATTGTGGCTGTTCATAATTCAACATTAACGGGACCAAACCATAGTGTTACTTTACATTATGAAAATATATGTATCTAGGTGGGATACTAAACATTTGTTATATTGTTTTCTCCACACACATCTAATCAGGTTGAAGGGAAGGTTTTGAAGCTCTTTTCCACTTTCCCATTTTCCACCAACTATGTTTTGGTTTTTTTACTTTTAGATTTTTTCTCAATTCTCTTGATTTCTTCTCAATTTTACTTCCGGATCTTTCAGATAAGCCAAGTTTAAATTCAGTGGGGATTTACTATGTTGGTAGAACAATCTCTAATCCATTTGTAAAGCAGCCAAGTACTTCCCCCAAAATTGGATTTCAGTCGTTGGTAACATTTTATTGCATATTTACCGTATTTATCGGCGTATAACACGCGCCGGCGTATAACACGCACCCCAAGTTTAGGAGGGAATTTTAAGGAAAAAAACTTTTAGGAGTAAAGTTTAAGGAAGAAAAACTTACATTAAAATGCCCATCAATGCAGCGTTATCGGTGTCCATCTGCAGCCTTGTCAGTGTCAGTGCAGCCTTGCCCCAGTGTCCATTGCAGTCTTTTCAGTGCAGCTTTGCCCCAGTGCAGCCTTTTCAGTACAGCTTTGCCCCAGTGCAGCCTTTTCAGTACAGCTTTGCCCCAGTGCAGCCTTTTCAGTACAGCTTTGCCCCAGTGCAGCCTTTTCAGTGCAGCTTTGCCCCAGTGCAGCCTTGTCAGTGCAGCCATGTCAGTGCAGCCATGCCCCAGTGCAGCTTTGCCCCAGTGCAGCTTTGCCCCAGTGCAGCTTTGCCCCAGTGCAGCCTTGCCCCAGTGCTCGCCACGATCCCTGCCGACATACACAGCCGTGTGTAAATTCAAATATGGCGCCGAGACTGCAGTGACTCGGCAGAGCGGAGATACACATACCCGAGAGTCCTCGGCTTTTTTCGGCGCCGCTCACAGTCACGCCCAGTCCCGCCCTATGATGGACATAACACAGGTCCAATGGCAGGACTGGTCGGGACTGTGAGCGGCGCCGAGAAAAGCCGAGGACTCTTGGATATGTGTATCTCCGCTCCGTCGAGTCCCTGCAGTCTTAGCGCCATATTTGAATTTACACACGGCTGTGTATATCGGCGCCGATCGCGGCAAGAGCAAAAAGTGACGGGGATCGGCCTATAACACGCACCCATGATTTTCCCTGATTTTCAGGGGGGAAAAGTGCGTGTTATATGGCGATAAATACGGTATTTATTTTGTGTTGATTTATCTACATTGTGTTTGATTTTTGATTTTTACATTTTTTTTTTACATTATGCTACCCAATTAAACTTCCTTCCTGTTATAGAGAGACAACACTTGGTACCTGTCTCCTGACTGTGCTCCTACATTGTTACTATGGGTTTGATTTACTAAAACTGGAGAGTGCAAAATCTGGTGCTGCTGTGCATGGTAGCCAATCAGCTTCTAACTTCAGCTTGTTCAATTAAGCTTTGACAAAAAACCTGGAAGCTGATTGGTTTCTATACAGAGCTGCACCAGATTTTGCACTCTCCAGTTTTAGTAAATAAACCTCTATGTTATATGGGTGGTCATTTCCACATATATTAGACATGTATGGTCCATTGTTGTTACTATCAGGAAATCCACCCTAAGAAATATCATAGAGCCATCACAGTATTGAATGCATATAAACAGGATGTGACTGCAAACAGGCTGCAGGTGTTCAGCAGCACTGCAATGTTACCAATGATGAAAAATGGTGAAAAATAATCGTATTTAAAAAGGCAATTGTTTGTCATAGATCAAATATGTCAAACAAAAGGCCCAGGCATTGTCATGTGGCCCTCGCACCCAGTTTTACTCCATTCTGCCACCTTCCAGCCACCGCTCCCGCTGCCTGCTGTCACTTGTAAACACAGAAGCCTTCTTTGTTTAAAAGAAACAGCTTTGCTCTCTGTGCACTCTGTATTCTGTACACAGCACACTCCTGAACTCTGTACTCTGTACACAGCACACTCCTAAACCCTGCACTGTGTACATAGCATACCTCTATACTCTGCACTCTGTACGTAGCACACCCCTAAACCATGCATTTTGTACAAAGTGTACTAGTTAATTCTGCATTCTGTGCATAGGGCACAACTAGAACTGCACTCTGTACATAATGCACACCTGAACTCTGCATTCTGTATATAGAGCACACCTGAACTCTGCTCTCTGTATGTAGCGCACTCCTAAACTCTATACAAAAAGGACTAATGAAACCTGTACTCTGTGTCATACAGTTAGGAGTTACAGCTACTTTGTAAATCCTTACATAAGATTCTACGCATTCAATTTCAGCAGTGGCAGATAAGCACAGTTAGTTTTTGATGCTGCTGCTCCAGGCAAATGGTAAGGTCCATTTTAGTGTTAGGGAGAAGGGTTATATTAGGTTAGTGCTATTATCCAGAGTTAGGGGTTAATGCTATGTGTTAAGGTTAGAGTTCATGTTTAATTTTCATTGCGGTTACACATTGGACCAGTGATCCTCAACCTCAGTCCTCAAGTACCCCCAACAGGCCATGTTTTCAGGTTTTTCTTTACTTTGCACAGCTGCTTTAAATCAAAATTCAATGACATTGTATTGATAAGAGCTATTTTATCTAATTGAAGCTCCCAAAACATGGCCCATTGGGGGGGGGGGGGGGGGTACTTGAGGACTGAGGTTGAGAACCACAGTATTCTGCAAGTTTTCAAACTACATGACTATTGGCTGTAGGCTCCATTGGGAGTCCATGTGACAGCCTGACAGTGCAAGAACACAGTTGGGAAAAAGGGACAGAGCATTATCACTTTGTATTAAGACATATTATTTTAATGCAAGCTACAGATTTACAAAACTTCAAAAATACTTTTTTTTTAAATTACATTTACATATTAAAGCTTTTTTTAGATTTCAGTGATTGGGTTTACATATACCTCTAGCAGAAAAAAGTATTGCTACTCTTCTGTCTATGCTGACAAACAGAAGTAAATCAATCACAGAATAACAAATGATATATAAAATGGTTCACATATCTGTAATTAACTGTATATGTGTCTGTTTTCCTTGTGTTTCATCCAAATGCAGTCCAGTGTGTTATTTTTCTGCATCAGAAACACATGGAAAGTATATTATTGGTTTCCAAGGGCATAGTTCACACCAGTGCGGTCAGTTCCAGGGGTTTCCAGTTTTAGAAAAAAGTAGAACATGCTGCATTTTTCCTGCACTGGAGTGTACTGGAAAGCAGTAAAACGCATCAAAAATGCACTGGAACGTTTAAAAAATGCATCAAAAACGCACTGGCCCCAGTACAGTGAAAAAATAGGAAAAAAGGAAGAAAAAAAACATCTGGAATGCATTCGGAAACACATCAAAACCGCACCGAAACACGCCAAAAACACGTTAAAAACATGCATGCAAAAACACATCTGTAACGGATTTGGAGTGCATTTTTTGTGGTGTGAACCAGCCTTCAATGAAAGTGCACCTTTGAGAAACAAGTGACAGTTAGGGCTAGTACAGCAAAATTCATAAGGACAAGAAGCGTGCGACCCAACTATACAATCGGCCAAAAAATACAAAAAGAGAACATGCAGGTTCTAAAGAAGGGGGCAGAGACCCCAGATTAGGCAGTATGAAGCCATCCATACATTTGAATAAAAAAGCTACTTTAAAAACTGACAATACAACTGACATATGCTACTAGAAATAAAAAGACTTTATCTCTAGTAGCATATGACAAAATGGATTAAGCCATTTTAAAAGAATATCATCCTACACATGGGCAGCATCATATTTAACTATTACAATGGATATTATACAAAAAGCAAACAGTGGAGCACATTAATAATGCTCTGGGCAGTTTCTGCACATAAAACGGAGTTCCACCGAAAAAAAAAAAAATAACATTCAGCAGCTGCAAATACTGCAGCTGCTGACTTTTAAAATATGGACACTTACCTGTCCAGGGAGCCCGCAATGTCCTCACCCAAAGCCGAGCCGTCCCTCAGCTCCGGATGGAGGCGTCGGCATCTTTAGAAAGGGAATCAGGAAGTGAAGCCTTGCGGCTTCACAACCTAGTTCCCTACTGCGCATGCTGACTGGTCTCTGCTGTCTTCTGGGACCTGTGTGTCTCCCAGAAGACAGTGGGGGGAGTGCGGAAGTGGGAGCAAAGACCTGTATTAGACAGGTATATGCTCCCCCTCCCCCCTGAAAAGTGCCAAATGTGACACTGGAGGGGGGGAGGAACCGCAAATGTGACACCGGAGGGGGGGAGTAACCGGATAAGCGGAAGTTCCATTTTTGGGTGGAACTCTGCTTTAAATTGAACCCATCATTAAGTATATTTTGCATGCTAAATAGTGTGAATGTGTACAGGTATTTTTTACCTTTCAGAGATTACAGCACTCCCCCTCACAAGGCCCTTATCTGTTTTTTTTTTTGTTTTCCCCCAGAAGGATAAAGCCATTTTTATTCAGACATCCCCCCCCCCGGGTCAACATCTTATTTGCCAAACTGAGATGCTGGCAGCCACATTCATGTAAATCCTGATGTGTGTGCCGTTTTTGGCTGTGTTCACAAATGACTGACATAGATCACCCTCTGCTGCAGCTTTTCACCTTGTTACAAAGTTACAATGTCACAGTCAGATCATGCAAAATAGAGGGGAAGGAGACTGAAGAACTGCTCCCTCCTGCCTGCAGCATACCAATTACATTTGTGTCTAAGCAAAACACTGACTGGAGAGCTAGGATTGCTTTTTATGAATCAAAGGTAGAAACATTTTCTAATGAAGATTTGTAGTTAGTAAACTGTCCACTTTAATCACCAATTCTCAATTTTTTATCCCACAAAATGTAAAGCTTCATTGTGTAACATTAATACAATATGAATACATGCACTTTAGGATGCAAAGGGCTTTAATTGCCCAGGTTGTTTTATAAATGTCTTACAATGTTTATGGATCGTCATCCACACTTTATTGATAATGTATTTCAATTTGCAGTTTTACATACATTTTACATATATTAGTTTATTTACAGGTTGTTTTTTACATAACACAACCAATATCCAATTTTAGCTATTTAAAGTGTGCTATTTTCACAGTGTGATTTTACAGCATACATTTAAACAATCATTCATACTTGCTAATGCTAATTAAGAAATGAAAACCACACAGAAGTCTGTTTTTGATTAAACTGAACACAACAGGCAGGCACCTTGACACAATTTGTCAAACATCACTTCAGCTGCATACTGTGAGTTATGTAGAAGAAATCATTTAAATACTTGTGATGCTTGCAATTACTGTTTCCTTCATTATTCTTAATGCACAAACAAAGTTAAGTTAATCCTCTCCATTAGTCTGTGATTTAGCTATGATCCCATAAAGGCAATAAGCCACTGAAACAGGAAGTGACATCACAGAATTACATTTCAAATTGCTGTGTTGATAATGTAAACAGATGAGTATACATATAAAAAAAACTTGTAGTATCTAAATAAATGAAATATATTATTCTGTAAAAAAAAAAATTACAAGCAACATGAGTTAATTGCATTAAATTGTTAAGTTCACTGGGCGATAGGAGTTAAAAGGATTCACATTTTTCTGAGAACCATGTTGTATTGTTGCCCTCTTCTTCAGACCTCTCAATGTAGTCCCACTTTCATGAGACCTTCATGAGCTGGCCATAGATGGATAAAAAAATTGTGTCAGTTCAGCTTAGACTGGCCGAATTATGATTCATCTATGGCAATTCCCACTTGACAGAAGTTGACCTAATGATCGACTTATGTCGAACAGGAATGTTGGAAAGCTTTTCTCGATCAATGGCTGCAGCCACTGATCAGTGTATTCTGACAGTGGGGGAGTCTCGCTGTCACAATACAATGGCACTGCAGGGAAGATTCTGCCCAGCCAAGAAGCCTCTGCCCCATACAGATGTTTATTCATTCTGTGCCTTTGTATTGTGAATGAATGAGGGGAAAAAAAGGAGCACCAGACAACTCAAAAACCTAAAGCTCTATATTCTTGACAATATTTTAACAGGTTGATGTTCACCTTCTCTTTTACAAATTGTAGCTGTAAGTGTACAGATGGGTCTGAGCTATGAGACCTACAAGGAGATTGGCATTCTATCTGCATAACAACAGATGAAGAGATGACAGACAACCAAAACAAAATAGTCCAGATTGTATTGTGAAAAGCTGCCACACTAAAAGTCTGCATACATACAGTATCTCAAAAAAGTGAGTACACCCCTCACATTTTTGTAAATATTTTATTATAACTTTTCATGTGACCAGAGGCGTTGCTAGGGGGTGGCTATTGGGGCTATAGCCCCGAATCTGGGGCCCATAGCCCCGAGTCTCTTACTGCAGGGTCCCTGCCTAACCAGTGGGTTGCGGCTGCTGCGGCGGACTGGCTGCATGAGAGGGGTGGAGGAGAGGAGAGAAGCAAGCGGGCGGACAAGCAGAGATGACATCTCTCTCTGCCCGCTCCACATTATCGCTCTTCACAGCTGGGCCTCTTCAATTTGGGAGCGAAGTGTGGTGAGCAGCAGAGAGATGACATCATCTCTTACTGTCCGCCACACGTCAGTGCTCTTCCGCCCTCACAGCACGGTGGAGTGGAGGTCACATGCTTCCTGTCATCGTGGAGCTCCACTTCAGCCAGACCCCCTTGCTTCAATGTTGAAGGTGCGGCAGGGAGCAGCAAGATGACATCATCTCTCACTACCCGCCCCGCGTCACCACTCTCCTGCTCTCACTAAATGGACCAGTGCTGTCAGCCTGCCACCAATGCAGCATCAATGCACATTTGGTGGCACTGGCTGGCATGGCAAGTGACAATTCACATCAGTTGTCAAGTGTCAACCCACATCTGGTGGCCGGTGACGTGGCATTTGACAATCTGCAAATGGTGGCAAGAGATGTGGCAATCTGCAAATGGAGCCAGGAGACGTGGCAAGTGGCAATCTGCAAATGGAGCCAGGAGATGTAGCAAGTGACAATCTGCAAATTGTGGCCAGAGATGTGACAAGTGACAATCTGCAAATGGTGGTAGGAGATGTGGCAAGTGACAATCTGCAAATGGTGGCAGGAGATGTGGCAATCTGCAAATGGTGGCAAGTGACGTGGCAAGTGGCAATCTGCAAATGGTGGAAGGTGACGTGGCAAGTGGCAATCTGCAAATGGTGGCAGGTGACATGGCAAGTGACAATCCACATCTGCTGCCAGGTGAAAGTGGGAAGTAACACGCTGCATCTGGTGACAGGCGACGGTGGCAAGTGACACGCTGCATCTAGTGGCAGTAGATATGGCAAGTGACACGCCAAGGGCTCCCACTGATTCTGCACTATGATGAGTTGAACCACTTCATTATATATTAGAATGTAACAATAAAAATAATGCACTTCAATCACCTTGACACCATATCAACCATGTACCATGATTGAAGCGCACAACACAAGCCATCGCCCCCGCAGGCATGCAAAAAGGTTGGTGACCGCTGCTATGGGCTCTAGCCCCAGATTTTTTGCAGACCTAGCAACTCCCCTGCATGTGACAACACTGAATAAATGACACTTTGCTACAATGTAAAGTAGTGAGTGTACAGCTTGTATAACAGTGTAAATTTGCTGTCCCCTCAAAATAACTCAACACACAGCCATTAATGTCTAAACCGCTGGCAACAAAAGTGAGTACACCCCTAAGTGAAAATGTCCAAATTGGGCCCAATTAGCCATTTTCCCTCTCTGCTGTCAGTGACTCGTTAGTGTTACAAGGTCTCAGGTGTGAATGGGGAGCAGGTGTGTTAAATTTGGTGTTATCGCTTTCACTCTCTCATACTGGTCACTGGAAGTTCAACATGGCACCTCATGGCAAAGAACTCTCTGAGGATCTGAAAAAAAAAAATTGTTGCTCTACATAAAGATGGCCTATGCTATAAGAAGATTGCCAAGACCCTGAAACTGAGCTGCAGCGTGGTGGTCAAGACTATACATCGCTTTAACAGGACAGGTTCCACTCAGAACAGGCCTCACCATGGTCGACCAAAGAAGTCAGGTGCACGTGCTCAGCGTCATATCCAGAGGTTGTCTTTGAGAAATGAGTGCTGACAGCATTGTTGCAGAGGTAGAAGGGGTGGGGGGGTCAGCCTGTCAGTACTCAGACCATACACCGCACATTGCATCAAATTGGTCTGCATGGCTGTCTTCTATGAAGGAAGTTCCTTCTAAAGATGATGCACCAGAAAGCTGGCAAACAGTTTGCTAAAGAGAAGCAGACTAAGGACATGGATTATTGGAACCATGTCCTGTGGTCTCATAAGACCCAGATAAACTTATTTGGTTCAGATGGTGTCAAGCATGTGTGGTGGCAACCTGGTGAGGAGTACAAAGAGAAGTTTGTCTTATCTACAGTCAAGCATGGTGGTGGGAGTGTCATGTCTGGGGCTGCATGAGTGCTGCCGGCACTGGAGAGCTACAGTTCATTGAAAGAACCATGAATGCCAAAATGTACTGTGACATATTAAAGCTGAGCATGATCCCCACCCTTCGGAGACAGGGCCGCAGGGCAGTATTCCAACATGATAATGACCCCAAACACACTTCCAAGACGACCACTGCCTTACTAAAGAAGCTGAGGGTAAAGGTGATGGACTGGCCAAGCATGTCTCCAGACCTAAATCCTATTGAGCATCTGTGGGGCATCCTCAAATGGAAGGTGGAGGAGCACAAGGTCTCTAACATCCATCAGCTCTGTGATGTCATCATGGAGGAGTGGAAGAGGACTCCAGTGGCAACCTGTGAAGCTCTGGTAAACTCCATGCCCAAGAGGGTTAAGGCAGTGATGGAAAATAATGGTGGCCACACAAAATATTGACACTTTGGGCCCAATTTGGACATTTTCACTTAGGGGTGTACTCACTTTTGTTGTCAGCAGTTTAGACATTAATGGCTTTGTGTTGAGTTATTTTGAGGGAACAGCAAATCTACACTGCTATACAAGCTGTACACTCACTACTTTACATTGTAGCAAAGTGTCATGTCTTCAGTGTTGTCAGATTAAAAGATATAATAAAATATTTGCAAAAATGTGAAGGGTGTACTCACTTTTGTGAGATACTGTAGGTGGTCTACTTGCAGCGCCAGTAGATAGAAATCCTATTTTTTAGTGCAGACTCATAAAAATTGTGTACAAATCACCTATGTTTCTGGGAATTTACCTTCTTCATATGGCTCTCTTGTTGACATTTTGGAATGAAGGTAAAAATGTCTGCAAGACTACTGATTTCACTTTTTACCACTTTTTTTGCACAGTTGTAAACTCTCAATTTTCACTATTAGTCTGCATCTATTTTTTCCTTTGCTTGAAAAATGTTTTGTTGTTGTAATTAGTTTAATTTATTTATTTTATTATGTGTTCTTTGTATTTGTATGTTTCCCCTTGTTTGTGTATGTTATTTATATATTTTTCATGTCTTTTTTTATGTTTTCATTTTTTTTTAATTGTTAAGATATGTAAAATATGTAAAATGAAGTTTTTTATTATTATTATTATTATTATTACTATGCAGGATCTATATAGTGCCAACAGTTTGTGCAGCACTTTACAATTTAAAGGGAGACAGTGCAGTTATAATAGCATAAAATACAAAAGGGTTAGGAGGGCCCTGCTCATAATAGCTGACAATCTAATAGAGTGGGGCAAGTGGTACAAAAGGTAATAACTGTGATGGATGAGCTGATGGAAGAGTTAAAAGTTTGTATTTTCGTTTAAAACAGGATAGGCTTCCCTGAAGAGGTACGTTTTCAGGGTTCACATAAAGTTGGCTAAAGTAGGAGATAGCTAGACAGATTGAGGCAGAGAGTTCCAGAGGGTGGGAGATGCTCTGGAGAAGTCCTGGAGATGTGCACTGGAGTAGGAGACAAGAGAGCTAGAGAGGTTGAGGTTTTGGGAAGAGCTGAGAGGACAGTTCGGGTGATATTTGGAGATAAGATTAGTGATGTAGCTCAGGGCAGAGTTGTGAATGGCTTTTTACATGGGTAATGAGGGTCTGATTTACAAGAGTTGGTCATGAGCGGGTGAAAAGAGCTACTATACCCCTTGTAAGCCTTTTAAAATGATTACTTTCTTAAAAAAAAATTTAAAAAACCTTTAGTTCACCTTTACCATTAACGTAAATGCATTTTGTGTAGTGAATTGGTGACATTTCATAGAAATCTCTTGAAAATTCAAAATTTTGCTCATCCCTGTTGACCATGCATTAATACTTTGGTGTTGATGTACTAAAGGGACAGAGAGTGTTAACTATGTAAAATATATGATCACTTACCTTAGTTACCAAGGTGTAGCTGTGTTCACTTCAATGATCTAATCATGTGCAACCAATAATCCTGTTTTCTTAAAGGGGACAGTAAAGAAGAATTGTCCACGAAATATAGTTGACAAAAGTTGTAAAGTATACTTACCTTATTCCATTTTCTGTACTGCAGGGTGTGACAACACCCTCCTTCCAACAAGATCTTTACAGAATGCTAAGTACTTGAAATCTTGTGACACCCCAATACTGTGCAGAAGCATCATTTCACAAGATTTTGAGTACTTAGCATCTACCTGGGATCTTGCCAGAAGAATGGTAAGGTCACAGTTGCCGGAATGTCACGGACAGAAGCCAGGGTAAGTATATTACTTTGTATTTAACCTTTTCCCTACAGGTGATTTTTTGCAATGCTGCAATTTATAATGGGGAGAGGGCCCTATTTTATTTTGCCAACCTAGTTTTTACTGCAAGCTCTGCTTTAAATTCTTCTGCACATTATAGGTCTTCAAGTAAACACAGCTTAGCTTTATGTACTTGTCTAAGTGAACTGTCACCTTGCCAGGTAAACAACCTCTTCTTCTTTAGTAAATTAACCCCCCTGAATCACTGACTGACATAAAATATGCAGATAAGGAACTCTGATTTTTTTCTAAAGCCTGGCACACACAGCTCGAATATCAAATAGCATTGGCTGGTTTAACAGAAACCGGCCTACATTCGACCCATGTGTAAACCAGCCTGTCTGACAGAAGCTTCTGTTGAACAGGCATGCTGGAAAACCAACATCCGATCAGCGCTGGCAGCCAATGACTGTGAGCACTGACCGGTGTGTTCTGGCGGGGGGCAGTCGCCCTGTCAGAAAACAATAGCTCTGCGGGGAGTTGGTTGTACTGACATTGGATAGTTAGTACAGCCCACTGAACAAAAAAAAAACTGATAGTGATAGTGATCTGCCCGCTTGTTCTAGTTCAGTGACTTAAAAAGTATGAAGACCGGAGTCATAATACCAGCCAAGCAACCTGCATTCTTAGATAGAGGTCATCACAGACAGAGAATTGGATTATGTAGTTCCACTCATGAACTTTAAAGTTGGTCATAGATGGATCTTTTTTTCAGCAGACTGAACCAAAAAGAAAGACTAAAGGGATTCCTCCATCAACACAATTGAGGTGGATAGAGGGAATCCTCCCTGCTGAGACATTGTAACCTGACAGCGGGGATGCTTCACTGTCAGAATGTCTGAATGTACTGAATGTCAGAATGTACTAATCAGCAGCTACAGTCTATTGGCTGCAGCTGCTGGTCGAGAAAATTTTTCTAATAAGTCAGTTCGACAGAAACCAAACGTTAGATCGACTTCTGTCAAGCAGGAGCGGCCACACATGTATAGAATTTCGACCTATCCCTGCTGAATTTTGATCAGTCTATGGACAGATTTTTTATATTGTATTACATCGTAGATAAACTTCATTGCTTAGTCACTGCCCGTTATAAAAAAAAAAATATCATGCTTGTTTTGCAACAAATGTAATTTTAGAAAGAAACAGTCATTAGAAAAAAGAAAAGGAGGGACTAATTAGTGCTTTATTTGTATCATAGCAACTCGGAAAATGAACGTATATGCTAAGAGGTTCAGATTAAAATGACTCTTACTATGCAGCAAAACAGTTGCTTTTTATTCAGGGGAAGCCTAATCAAAGACAAAGGGAAACTTAATTGTAGACCATTCAGCTTTGATGATCTGTAAAATAAATGAAAACATACAATTAGTTAAATAAACTGAGAGCAAAAGCATTACATGCAAGTAAAATCCTTAACTGAGACCTTTTGACCTTGATGCATTTAAAGGGTCCATCAAAAAGACCCCCTGTGCTCCACACTGGTAGAAGAATGACTAGCATAGCTCATCCACCTTAGTAACCAATCTTCTCCCTTCTGTCCCTTTCTGCCAAACCCTCCACTGGCTTCCACTAGCCCATCGTAAAAATCTCAATACAACATACAAAGCCATCCACAGTTTTGCCCCCAGTTACCTCACTAACCTCATCCAGAAGTATCACCCAAATAATTCCCTCCGCTCCTCCCAAGACCTCCTGCTATCTAGCGCCCTCATCACCTCCTTCCATGTTTGTCTCCAGGACTTCTCCAGAGCCTTCTATTCTCTGGAACTCCCGATCCAAATCTTTCTGGTTATTGCCTACTCTGTCCCCCTTTAGGTGATGCCCTCATCTATTCAGGGACTAAAGATTTAACGTCGACCTTCACCATCAGCTCATCCTCCACAGCTAATACCTTTTGTACCACTTCCACATTTAGATTGTAATATCGTAAAAAATACTGCGCTATCCCATAAGTGGAAATGATCCCCACATGTGTGTGATGAAAAGACAAATATCTCAAACCAAAAATTGAAATGTAAAATGCTGCTGCAACCTTAGATGTGAAACAACCTCCACCTTACTAGCTATACAATTTAAAGGCTGCGCTGCTAGTGCAAATACATGATCATATTAACTGAAAATACCATAATTATGAATGAACACAAGTGAATTGTTTCATAGCAAAAAAAAAAAAAAAAATGCACATAAATCGCATGCAAAAAAAAGAATTGCATGCAAAAAAATGAGTGGAACATTCAGTAAACAAAAACGATTAAATAGAGTCCATTTAGTCATAGATTGAAATGAACTGTAGGTCTTGTGGGTGTAGAAAATGGTTGGATAGAGGGAGAAAGACACCCTTCCTTCAAGTGATATAAAGATTATCTCCGTAGGGAGCGTGATGTTAAAATAGAGAGAAGATCCTCCACCTCAAGTAAGGTAAGCCCCTTACCAGATCCAAAGATCTCCTGTTACAGAGATCATGCACACATGTGGCTGTGTCCCCCAGCCACTGGGTCTCTGTCAGTGCGCAGATCGGAAGCCACCTCTCCAGGAAATCAATCCAAACGTGATTTATCCGCTCACAGACCATGGATAAATAGGAAAGAAATGCTCCATAGCGTAATACAGTTAAAATCCACTTTAATTTATAAAAGAAAAGCACTTACAATTTGTGCAGTAAAGATCGCTTATAAAAACATGTAGCGCCGGCCAGCTTCAGCTGCTGCCCGTTTCTTCCGGGTTCAGCGTGGTATGGTGGTGACGTCAGCACGCCGCTCCTCCCTACGCCATTTCGACGTCTTCCTGGGGTACGGGCGGCATGCTGACACACCACCTATATGGGAACTCAAAGCAGAGGAACGCCCCCTTCTGTGATCAGGGCGTCCGAGGCCGCTGCCGCCATCTTTGTATGGGGCAAGCGGAAACTGTATGTTGTTGATTCACTACCATGTATACCGTCACAACCCGGGCAAAAAGGGTTATAACAGGGCGAATAGGATTATACGCTCCATTGTTGCCAACAGCGTATAGACCACAAAAAAAATGGATGTCAAAGGGATGCAGAAATTCAGATCGGAAAATACCGCATCTGATATTAGATGCATAATAAGCAAGAAATGAAAACAAAAATACAAACTATCTGTTAAATAAATAACATCTATTTAAATAAAAAAACTATGTAAAAATGCCCAGGTGGCCTGATATTATCATTAATTGGGGCTGAAACTAGGTAGATTCGCCACTGGGGACCCTAGTGAGCTAATGCAACATCAAGTCAAGGAAAATTTAACCCTTAGGTTCCAAGGTTTTCTTGTATAGAGTAACCCTTTGTGTTCTAATAAAAAATTAAATAAATAATAATAATAAAACTTAAAGACGATCACACCGTCAGTGTGTACCTATACATATTGGTCCATCTCTGCAACAATGGAGCATAGAATCCAAAGAGAAGTTTGATTGTAGAATGCCCTATGAAAGTCCAAAAGTAAAATGAACATAGAGAATGATGCTCTATAAAAAACACAACCCTCCATGTCCCAAATTTCATTAATAAAAATAAATAAACAGAAAAAAGGAAGAATGTGCTATGGGGAGTTTTTCTTTTCCCATACCTCATTAGCCCACCTCCGGACACCATGATCTCAGATGAAGGTTACACACATGAACAATCAACCATTATCAATGAAGGCGTTCACATCAGTGTCTATATTCAAACCATAAGGGGTGTAACACCGGACACGATGGATCCAAGTCATTTCCAATCTAGATAATTCTCTGACTAAGGATCCACCCCTCCAGTGTGCACTGTACCTATCTATCCCCAAAAATAGAGTGTTAGCAGGGTTCCTATTGTGATGTAAAGCATAGTGTTTTGATACCGAATGGTATTGATATCCATTCTTGATATTAGTAATGTGTTCTCCTAAGCGGACCTGCATGGGGCGTTTGGTACGGCCAATATATTGCAGCCCACAAGGGCATTGCAATAAATACACCACCCCTTTAGTGCTACAAGTGACAAAAGGTTCGATCTTATGGACCCTAGAGGTACTGGAGGATACAAAGGATTCTGTTTTTCTCTGTTTGCTTCTGTTGAGTGAGCATATCTGACACCTTCGACATTGGTGGTAACCGGATAAATTCTGGAAGAAGGATACCTTTTGAGTGGGTGGGTCCACAACATTAGGGGCAATTCTGTCCCGCAACGAAGGGACCCCCCTAAATACAATCTGTGGTTTATGGGGCAAGATTGTTTTAATGATCCTGTCATTTTCTAGAAGGTGCCAGTGTTTTCGCAAGATCCTCGTGATCTGATAATGTTGAGTGGAAAAGCCCGTAATGAACGGTAATGACGGTCCCCCCAAATTAGCCTTGGGGGCCTCATTCAATAGTGAGGCTCTGTCAAGGGCTTCAACTTGTTGCTTAGTTCTAACTAGAAGTTCTTTATCGTATCCTTTTTCTTCTAATCTTTTGGATATGATATCAGCCTGTACCCTGTAGTCTTTAATGTCAGTGCAATTACGCCTCATTCTGGTAAATTGGCTCTTCGGAATGGATTTAAGCCACGGATCATGATGGCAGCTCCCAATGGGGATAAAGGAGTTCCGATCCGTTTTCTTAAAAAATGAAATGGTTGTAAACATATCACCCTCCTTAGAGATGGTGAGATCGAGGAAATTAATCCTCTCGTAGCTGCTCTCATGGACAAACCTTATCCCCCTATTGTTGTCATTAATTGCGGAGAAGAAGTCCTCAAGCTGAGAGGTGGACCCATCCCATAGGAGGAGGACATCATCTATATACCTAGCCCAAAACTTAAGATGGGGATTTCGGTCTTTATAGATGACGTCCTCCTCCCACTTGGCCATAAATAGGTTGGCCAAACTGGGGGCATATTTTGCCCCCATGGCCACGCCACGTTGTTGGCGATAAAACTGATGACTAAACCAAAAATAATTATGGCCTGCTGCGTATTCAAGCAATTCCAAAATATATGTCTGTTGTTGTGCCTGTAGGGTAGAGAACCTCTTCAAATAGTGTTCCACGGCTGCCACTCCTAAATGATGAGGGATGATGGTGTATAAGGATGTGACATCCGCAGTCACTAACAATGTCTGGTCATTAGGCCTCTGTTCCGACAGTAAATTAATTATATGTCGGGTGTCCTTCACATATGAGGGCATGGTGTGCACCAATGGTTGGAGGAAATGGTCTATATACTTGCCCACCCGGGACGTGATGGAATCAATCCCACTAACAATGGGACGTCCCGGGGGGCAAGTCAGACTTTTGTGAATCTTGGGTAGACAATACAAAATGGGAATTCTCGGGGCTTTAGGAATGAGGAAGAGTTTTTCTTTTTCATTTAAAATGCCCAATCTAAAACCCTTGTCAACTAAAGGAATTAACGTCTTTTTATAGTCGCGGGTTGGGTCACCTGGTAATCGGACATACGTGTCTTGATCACTTAGATTGTTCTGTATTTCCAGGAGATAAGCATCTCTATCTAAAATGACGATGCCCCCACCCTTATCTGCCGGGCGAATCACTATGTTTTTTTTTGTTACAGAGTGAATCCAGCCCTTCCTCAAGGGTCTTATCCATACGTGGATTCGGATTCTTTATAAGTTCCAAATCCCGTATAAGGACATCCCTGAATACCCTCAGTGAAGGAGCCAAAGTTCCAGGGGGATTGAACGTTGAAGCATTAGATAACCCTGAGTGTTGGATTTGTTGTTGTTCAGTAATAGTATGGATAGTTTGATTGGTCGCAAAATGTCGTTTGATATTTACCTTGCGAACAAATCTATGTATATCCATATAGGTTTGAAACTTATTTAACTTTTTAGGGGGTGCAAATTTCAAACCTTTACTCAACAAGGAGGTCTCTGCGGCAGTGAGAGCTTGAGAACTGAGATTAAAGATCCCATCGCTATTCACTTCCTTGATTTTTTTTGACTGTGCTTTCCTCCCCCCTCTGGTTCCTCTTTGTTTTCCACTGGTCTTTTGACCCCTTGATTTGGCCTGGGAAAACCCCAATCCTGCTGTGAATGGTTTGCCCCCTTCCGGTTATTAGAATATTCACCAGAGGGACCTGGTCTCACATGTTCATAATCACGGCCATAGTTGGCGGAATTACCAGATCTCAATTCAGTGGGTCCCTCCCTGTCACTCAAGGGAAAAAACCGGTTCTGGGTATCAATTCTAAAGTCATAACCATAATCGTTATCCCTTTCAGAATAAGTACGGTCCCTGTAGCGGTATTCATAATCGTAATGCCTATTAGGGCCATGATCATAATATGGCGTTCTATCTATTTCCCTTCTGGGGTATTGATGTTCTCTCCCCTGATCACGGAAGGGACCCTTGTAGTGTGGAGAGCCATATTCATAGTGACCATTCCTTCTTTGTGGTGGAAGAGTATGGTCCCCTGTGAGTTTCTTTGGATATCCTCCTCCGGGCATACCCCTCACCCTAAGTGGGGATTGGTAAGAGGCCCTCCTCCCTCTCTTGTCACCCCTAACATTTCTTGATTGTTTTTTTTAAGTCTGTTGGGTTTGATGTGTTCTAGGTAATTGTTGTGACGATGTGGGAGCTGTGTCAGGGCATTCCTCTCCCTGAGTAATAGCCTCCATCCGAGGATCAGAATGGGCCGTTTGTTCAGCCATTATTTTTTTCTGCCACTCGAAAACCAGGCTAGCTTGATAGTCATCATAATCCCTATTGTATTTTTTGCGTTTTTTGATTTTTTGTTCCCTTTCCTCTTTGTCAAGTGTTTTAATCAGGGAACTGGTTCTTTCTTTATATTCCTCACCG
This sequence comes from Lithobates clamitans, assembly GCA_037952925.1. NCBI lineage: Eukaryota > Metazoa > Chordata > Amphibia > Anura > Ranidae > Lithobates > Lithobates clamitans. Next base: position 745,195 of record JBBGZY010000188.1, read on the forward strand.
TTTTTGTAAGGAAGGAGACTGTCTTTGAGAGTCTTGATTTCCAAATCTAATCTCGTGAGTTTATCTTTTTTGCGAGTTACCAGGAACTGGAGGAAGTCAGTACCAGCATTATTGAAATTTAGATTGTAAGCTCCACAAGCAAGGCCTTCCTAATTATCTTGCTTTGAATTGTATTGTAGCTGTACTGTCTCCCTTCATTTTGTAAAGTGTGGCACAAACTGGTGGCGCTATATAAATCATTTATAATAATTGTATCATATCTAAACCAAGAATATCTGCTCAAGATATATACTTATTAACAGTAGCGGAACTACCAGAGTCATAGCAGTTGCACATGCGACCGGGCCCTGGTGTTCCGCCACTGTGGGGGGGCCCAAAAGCCCGGTCTGCGGATTCACAGCGGGGTTACTGGCTGCAGTTGTAAGCAAAAAGTGACTGTTACACTCTCACTTACACTGCCCAGACAGAGCCAGCACTGACAGCCCGCTCGCCCCCCCCCCCCCTCTCCTCTTACGGACAGGAGAGGGAGAGCTAGATCTACTCCTCCTGCCCTTGTCCTCCTGTTGTGCCCACGGTCCCACCCACACTCCAATCCGCTTGAAGTGTGGGTGGGGAAGCTGGGGATAAGTGGGCGGGGAAGCCGGAGATGAGTGGGCAGGGAAGCCCATCTCCCACAGTATGGAGTATGAACGTGGAGGATATGCAGACTGCACGTGCCTCCTTCCTCCTTGGGGTGAGTGAGCTCACATCCATCAATTCACCCCCTCCCTTATTTCTCCTGCCTCTGAATTAGTACAATAATGTAAGGGGACCTCAGATTTAAGGGGTGCTCTGCAGACTGTGATGTAAAGGAGGCTTTGGTGAGCAGAGATCCCCTTACATCAGAGTTCCCATTTACACCAGAGTCCACCGCATCCCCCCTTACATCAGAGCACCCCCTTAAATTAGGGTTCCCAGAACATCACTTCCAACAGAGTTCCCCTTTACATTAGAGTCCACCGAGCTCCCCCTTACAGTGAAATTCTGCAGACTGTGATGTAAAGGGGGGTTCTGAAGACTCTGATGTAAGGGGGCTCTGCAGACTCTGATGTAAAGGGGGATCTCTGTGGACTCTGATGTAAGGGGGACTGTGATGTTAGGGGGGCTCTGTGGACTGTGATGTAAAGGGAGTCTCCGCCAACTCTGATTGAAGGGGGGTTCTGCCGAATCTGATAGAAGAGGGGCTCTGCGGACTATGATGAAAGGGGGGGGCTCTGTGGACTATGATGTAAGGGGGGCTCTGCAGACTCTGATGTAAGGGGGGCTCTGCGGACTCTGATGTAAGGAGGCCTCCGCAGACACTGATGTAAGGGGGGCTCTGCAGACTCTGATGGAAGGGGGGCTCTGCAGACTGATGGAAGGGGGCCTTTGCAGATTGTGATGTAAAGAGGGCTCTTCGGACTCTGATGTAAGGGGGGTTCTGTGGACTGTGATGTAAGGAGGGCTCTGCGGACTCTGATGTAAGGCACACTGTGATGTAAAGAGGGCTCTGCAGACTCTGATGTAAGGGGGACTGTGGTGTAAGGGGGCTCTACAGACTCTGCTGTAAGGGGGACTCTACATACTCTGCTGTAAGGGTGGCTCTGCGGACTGTGATATAAGGAGGGCTCTGTAGATTTTTATATAAGGAGTGCTCTCTGGACTCTCATGTAGAGGGGAAACTTGGAACATTGATTAAAGGGGAATGCTGGGAACTATGATGTATGTTGGGGCTCTGGTTACCAGAGACCCCCTTATGTTAGAGTTCCCCTTTTACACCAGAGTCTGCAGCATTCCCCCTTACATCAGAGTTCCCTCCTTACATCAGAGTGCTCAGTGTTCCTCCTTAAATCAGAGTCCCCAAAGTTCTCCCTTACAGCAGAGTCTGCAAAGTCTCCCCCTTACAGTGTGAGTTCAGATGTAAATGGGAACTCTGTGGATTCAGATATAAAGGGGAACTCTGTGGATTCAGATGTAAAGGGGAACTTTGTGGATTCAGCTGTAACAGGGAACTCTGCACATTCAGATGTAAAGGGGAACGCTGCAAGTTCATATGTAAAGGGGAACTCTGCAAGTTCAGCTGTAAAGGGGAACTCTGTGAGTTCAGCTGTAAAGGGGAACTGTGCGAGCTCAGATGTAAAAAGGAATTCTGTGGATTCAGATGTAAAGGGGAACTCTGTGGATTCAGATGTAAAGGGAAAACTCTGCGACTTCAGATGTAAAGGGGAACTCTGTGAATTCAGATGTAAAGGGGAATTCTGTGGATTCAGATGTAAAGGGAAAACTCTGTGAATTCAGATGTAAAGGGGAGCTCTGCGGATTCAGATGTAAAGGGGAACTCTGTGGATTCAGATGTAAAGGGGAACTCTGCGGATTCAGATGTAAAGCGGAATTCTGTGGATTCAGATGTAAAGGAGAATGCAACTCTGTGGATTCAGATGTAAAGGGAAACTCAATTCTGTGGATTCAGGTGTAAAGGGGAACTCTGTTGTCTCTAATGTAAGGGGGGACACTTGTCATTAAAACCATATGATTAGAAATATTATTTAATGACAAAATATTTGTATAGTGTATGTCACAGAAAAAAATGCTGTGGTGCAGCTAAAATGTTCGGGTTTGGCTTAAAGAAAAGGTGGCAACCCTACCCAAGGCGACAGGAAGGGGGCCTGCTGCAGAACATGTGTAAGGGTCCCACTCTGGGACCATAATAAAGGGCCCCGTGATGGAAGTATAGAGCCCTGGAATTAGTGGGAAGGGCCCGGGGCTCAGAGGTCAGGGGGGCCCTTCATGGTTTCTTGCACCGGAGCCCTGAAGGTTCTAGTTTAAGGGGGTGCTCTGCTGTAAGGAGGAATGCTGTGAACTCAGGTGTAATGGGGAACTCTGATGTAAGGGGATCTCTGTTTACCAAAGCCCCCTTTACATCAGAGTCTGCGGAGCACCCCTTAAATCTGAGGTCCCCTTATATTATTTTACTAATTCAGAGGCAGGAGAGATAAGGGAGTAGGTGAATGGATGGATGTAAGCTCACTTACCCCAAGAAGGAAGGAGGCTTGTACATATCCTCCACATTCATTCTCCATGCTATTCCCGGCTGCTTGGCTTCTCCGCCCACTCATCCCCGGCTTCCTCGCCCACACTCCAATCAGATTGGAGTGTGGGTGGGACAGCTCTCTCTTTCTTCTCCTGTCCGTGCGAGGAGAGGGGGGCGAGCGGGCTGTCAGTGCTGGCTCTGTCTGGGCAGTGTAAGTGAGAATGTAACAGACACTCTTCGCTTACAACTGCAGCCAGTAACCCCGCTGTGGATCCGCAGACCGGGCTTTTGGGCTCCCCACAGTGGTGGAACGCCAGGGCCAGGTCACATGTGCGACTGCTGTGACTTTGGTAGTTACGCCATAGTTTTTTTTTTGTCAAAGCTTAAAGCGTTTGTTAACCCAAAAAAAAAAAACAGATCCTGTTCCCTTAAAGCATGTTATACAGCACAGTGCTTGTGCTGTGTCATTTGGCCCCCTGTAACACCTAAAAACCTGGCTGATCCTGCCTGGCTATGCCCTCCCCTCTGCAAACTGACCACGGTGTCAAGGTTCAGCAGCCATGATAAACCGTGGTCAGTTTATGTGATTCCGTCATCCACAGCCCTGCTATCTTTCTCCTGTGTCTCCTCTGTCCTCCTCCCCCCTCCCCTCCCTGGCTGTCTGCTCGTACCAGCTACCCCCCCATACTCCTGCTGCTCTCAAAACTGCAACTGAATCATCTTATCCCCTCTGTACCATAATTACAAGTGTCCCTGTGCCTGTGTTATGTAAAAAATCTTCCGATCTGTACCTATATGAGTTCTGCTCCCAGCGTCAGCTGACTGTCGGCTCTCTTTCTCTCCTCTCTTCCTTTCTTCCCCTCTTCCCGTCATGCCTGGCTGACGTCAGCAGTCCACTGCAGCTGTGAGTCCGCGAGTGAAGAGAGCCGAGGAGTCAGCTGAGCATCCAGAGCGGAGCTCATATATGTACAGATCAGAAGATTTTTTACAGAATACAGATTATTATGAACACTTATTATTATGATAAGACGATTTCGTTTCAGTGGGTTAACAACCACTTTAATTGAACTATCTGAAGTTAGAATCTGATTGACCACCATGCACAGTTGCGCCAGATTTTGCATTCTCCAGTTTTAGTAAATCCACACCACAGTGTTCAATTCTAGCTGACAAATGATTCTGGAGACCTGAAAGCACAGTGCAGACAGGATTGATGGTGGTACATATTGGGGGAGATTTGCTAAAACTGGAAAACGCATAATCTGGTACTGCTGTGCTTAGTGACCAATCAGCTTTCAACTTCAGCTTTTTGAATTAAGCTTTGACAATAAAAAAAAATAGGAGCTGATTGGTTACTTTGCACAGCTGCACCAGATTTATTGTGCTCCAGTTTTAGTAACCCCCCCCCCCCAATTCCACAACCCCCTTACATTCTACAGGAAACTTCAGTTTAAGAGTGAAATTTAGGAGAAAGTAAAAAGCTTCGCAGAACATTTTAAATATAAATTATGCTATGTGCATGAGAACATGTAACAAATATAAAGCAGGTATCATGCCAATTTGGCTGCCAAAGTGAATATATTAACCCCATGACCAATCTATTTTATTTTTATTTTTTTTAAGGTTTCTATTTGGGATGCTGTTTTAATAAAGACTTTGTTCTGTTTGTTATTATTGGCTGACAAATGTGCAAAAGATAACAAATTGTACATTTTAGAAAACTACAGTATTAAATTCTTACAATTACAGTATTAAACAGATGAATTAAAACAGGACAACTACATCAAAGCAATCCCTCTCTCTGGGCATTCCAGTCCCTCTACTCTGCAAAATGCCAAATACTTGCTTAAACCATATTTTAGTGAGCATAGAGTGCCAAGAGAAAGAGCTACAGACTCAGGTCTGGTCAGACCTACACTATAAAATGGAAATGGAGAGATGTCTGTGCTTTTATCCAAACAGTTTTTAAGGCTTTCATTTGGAACCCTGTTACAATGTAAAGCATTGTTCTCTTTGTTATTATGGACTGATAAATTAGCAAAAATATAAAAAGTGCACATTTTGAAAAGTTACAGTATTATAATCTGACAATTAAGGTAATAAACAACTGAAGACCTGTTTTGAGAATCAAACCTTGAGCCTGCATGTGGCCACTATGTTATAACAGACTTATTGATGATGACATGATTGGAATCCCATGTATACATTTATATAAATTATAGCATGTATTAATATAATAATATTATATATATATTATAGAATGATAACTACCTTCCTGCATTATAAATATGAAATGGAGTCTAGCATTATAATGTAAACACCGTGTAGTTGCTTAATTTCAAAATTATCCTCAGGAAAGAGAATTGCTCAGGGCTGGATTTGCTATTTGACACAGTAAGCCCGAATTATTAGAAAAAAAATGTTTCCATTATCATTATTAATAGTTATTGCATTTTCACTATTTGCACATTGTAAAAAATGTATCTACACCAGGATAGGGAAATATTAAAAACCCCTGCCAGGTTTTTTTGCCATCTGTGTCCCATTGGGGGGATTTCCCTTCACTTCCAACACAATGAAAAATGAGAAGTAATCTCTCCAAAGTGGGGGAACGCCTTCTTAGACAATTGGCACTGCGGCAGTTGTCCCCATTGGAAGATTTCCCTTCTATTCCTGTCTTAGTGACAACTCAAAAGCTTGGATTTTTATGCCCGTTGACAAATAGAGAGACTGAATCTCCTTACACGGACAGCAATAAAAAAACTGATAGGGATTCTAACCCTCCATCACTCTGGCCAATATTAGTAAAAAAAAAGGTTTTTGCTAGACATACACTTTAACCCTTTAATTATTGCAACAACAAAAAATAGCATGTTGAAAATTGCAGAATTACTTTGATAATAATGCAAAGATTATTGTGAAAATCTCATGCCAAATGTTAACCCACCATATCATGTACAGCAATATTCCAGAGCCCAACCTTTTTGTCTCCAAAACCACTGATCCGTTTGGGCTAAATGGTAAAAATTCACTTTCCAAATTCCTAAAGCAATTAGGCATGTTTTGTAAATCTGCTCTACTAATAAAGGTTGGATTGTCACTGCCAGCTCTGGAGCTTTCCCCGCACACGCACTTGCTAGCACTGCATGACTGCTCTTGGGCCTTCTAAATAATTTACAAATGATACAATGTACAAGTGGTTCATGCAGATTTTGAAATGCTCCAGTTCTGTAATTAAAATGAAAGTATAATAAATATAGTACTATTTACTGAGCTTATTAAGAGTTTATCCTGATTTTGCTATTCTGATCAACACAGCGTACACTATTCATTCAGTGTTAATTAACTTTGAGCACCATAGAGAAGGGACTACATCAAAATAAATGGGAGCTGATGATGAGAAACACATTAAATAAAATCTGTTTTAGGTTATCATTTTTTGCCACGTTAAGATTAATAGGAAAGTGCTGTTTTGATTGCTGTTTTATAATAAAAAGCAGAGTTGTGTTATAATTGTTCTGTGATTGGACACAACCAGAGTCTTTAAAGTAGGTGTAAACCTAATCACTAATATTGCGTGTACATTAATATGTTAATGTGATTTAAAAATGTACAATCTTTTTAATTCTGCAGAATTCATTAAAGCAATGCCTGGTGATCCTGCCATGAAGGTACTTCATGTAACCTCCCTCCTGTTATGGGCTGACTACGCTTTGTTCTGTTCTCTCAATTTTTCTCCTGTGTTGTCACCCTGTCACATGCACTTCCAGTGCAGGGTATAAACCACCATACCTTCACACATTGTACAGTCATGTTCCACTGTTCCACAATCAGAATGCTGGTGGGCAATGACATGTATCTACCCCGTGTAAATATAGAGGAATAAACATACACTGTTTTTGATATACCGTAGGGTGTTTCTCAAAAACAAAACACTGAAGTAAACCAAAAAAGTGTATGTGAACACACAGAAAAAAAACACATGGGCGTGTCATAGTCCCTTCCAAAGAGGAAGAACCCCTCCATGGCACCCCGGGGTGCAAGACTCCTGACAGAGGCAAGGCACACTCAGGTCCACCTAGTTGAATGGCCTGGTGGACCCCTCTGCTCATGATTAGCTGAAGCTGACCAACAAGTACTTGGTGGGGGGTTCTCTCTTGGGCAGGGGAGGTAGGTACCTAATAGTCACACAACCTCCCCCTACACTTCAGAGTAGGTCTGAAGACCCATATCCTTCATCCATAGGTAAAAAGAAAGCACACTTGCAATACAAATAAAAATAGGTGCCAGTAAGAATACAAATGGCCTAGCCCATGAGTTGAGGTGCAGAAAAAAGCCAATCAGGTCATATACCATCACTGCAGATAATTATAAATTAACTTATAATATATTGAACTATTAATTTTTATAGTTTCATATGGTAAATGTGAGACTTATCCTTCAAGAATTATATTTTAACCCTCTAATTGTTAATTTGAGTAGTCACTGGATCCACTTCTGTAAGTAACCTGCTTTTTCTCCCATCCTGTTATCGCTAAATATCCATCCTTAACCACTTTAGTACCACGCTATAGCCAAAAGATGGCTACAGCACGGTACTAAAGTTCTGCAAGGGCATCAAAAAACGTTCTCTCAAAACCCTGCCCCTTGCGCACCCCCTGCGGCGTGCATCGGGCACACTCTTAGATCGGTGTGTCCTTCATACACAGCTGATCACAGATTGGGGTAAAGGACCAATCACAGCTGCCCTTTACCATGTGATCAGCTGTGTACAATCACAGCTGATCAGATGTAAATGGACTCGCCGGTTATTGGCGATCTTTTCCTCATGTGCTGTGTCTGTGTGAGAAAAGGAGCGCCGATAACTGATAAGCCTGTTAGCACACTGTTTACACTGGTAATTAGGGCACTGATAATCAGTGTCCTAATTATCAGTGCAGCCCCATCAGTGCAGGTTATCAGTGCCCATCAGTGCAGGTTATCAGTGCCCAGCAGTGCCACCTATCAGTGCCCATTAGTGCCGCCTATCAGTATCCATTAGTGCCACTTATTAGTGCCCATCAGTGCCGCTTCATCAGTGTAGCTTCATCAGTGCCCATTAGTGCTCATTAGTGTAGCCTCATCAGTGCCACCTCATCACTGCAGCCTCATCAGTGCCAATCAGTGCCGCCTCATCAGTGCAGCTTATCAGTGCTCATCACTGCAGATGGCTAGTAGTTCTCAATGAACTAGAGTAACTACCTGCCCATATCAGAAGTACGGGCAGAAGCTATACAGTAGGTCCCCTACTTACGAACAAGTTCCCTTCCGGGAGCTTGTTAGTAAGTCTAACTTGTTAATAAGTCCTAAAAAAGATCAGCACTTGCAGATAAAGGCTGTGAGCGCTGGTAAATATGTTCTGGCAAGGGGAGCCCCCTTTCAGAACACAATAGTACAGCAGGGAAGATCGGTGCACCAACATTGCTTGCTCTGTCCTTTTGTTCTCCATTCAGCCCACTGGGTGGAACGAAAAAAAATTGCGCAAACACATGTTTGCATCTTCGAAATTTTGAAGTTGAATGTATATAGGTGACTTACTGTACTGAGAGTCTTCAGGAGCCTAACATTGCAACTATGACCTGCTGATCAAGAGTGCAATGCTCTGCAGACTCCTAACAAAAAAATAATACATGCACATTTTTTACCTGCAAAACAAGTGCATTTATTTTTTATTTTTTTAAAGTGAACTTGTCCTCCTTTAATTTCTATGCCTCAGGTCCCCCAAGTTCTAAATCTGGCTGTGGTTCCACTGACCACCAATGTAAGGTCAAATTTTTCCCCCTGACCATCAAAACAAAGGAACAATTCATGGACCACCACTGTAATGGGACCCTTCTTCCACTGATCACCAAGGTAAGGTGGACGTTTTACGTGACCACGAATGTAAATGAGGATTTCACTGACCACCAGTGTAAAGAGCATTGTTTTCAATGACCACCAGCACAATAGGACGCTTCTTCCACAGACCAGCAATGTAAGGTGGAATTTTTCCCACTGACCACAAATATAAATGAGCATTTCACTGACCACTGGGCTAAGTAGCATTCTTCTCAGTGACCAGCAGTGTAATAGGGTCCTTCAATCTAGAGCGCGTGTGTATACCGCTCCTCCACCGCTCCTGCCCATTGAAATGAATGGGCAGCATGGCTATAACCCTTTCTCGGCTGGTTTTAACCCTTTCTCGACCACTAGCGGGGGTAAAAGCGCCCACTAGCGTCCGAACAGTGCCGCGAAATTGACGGTAAAGTGCGGAGCTTTCCCGCCGACGCACCCACCGCCCCAGGGTAAAGGGGCCTTAGAAGCACCTCAGTGTGAAAGGAGTCTTAATCATAACATAACGAATAGAACAAAATTAATTTTGGATTCATTTGTTATGTTATGATTCAGAGATTCTGATGGATCCACCTCCATCCAACCCAAACACAATAAGTAGAAATCATCATCCTATTTTATTTTCATACCTTACTCTATTTATTGCAATACGCTTCCATTTCATATGTAGTGAATCTTTTATAATAATGAAAAATGTTAATGCAACATAAAAACTAAATGGATCCAAATCAATTTGGATCATTCGTTGTGGCGTTACATTATTTCGGGTCTGAATTAATAAATTATAACAAAATGTGTTGTTTTGTTATAATTTGTTTCTGATTTGTTAAAATTCATTACTGTTGTGATTTGGAGATTCAGATACCTCTGAATAAAGACATTTTTGTCCGAATTTCAACTTGAAATGAATTGCACATGTCTGGTAATGGACAGGCTCAGCCCTGTTCCTGTGTGCTGTGTGAAGGGGGGGGGGGTGTTATTACTTTCATTTAAATGTATTCCTCAATAGCCACAAAAGATATAAGTGCTGTGCTGTACATTGCCTGTACTGAGAGCCAAGCTGTGGGAGGGACCCAACAGCTCCATACACTACAGGCTGCCTGCAGAAAACTTCAGGAGGAGGCGGAGACAAGACCAGTCACCTTGTACTAAGATAGAGAGCCACATTGACCAGTCTTTATTACAGCAAGCTCCTGCATAGAGGGAAAGTTTTCAAACTGGACTACTTAACAGATCTGGAAAAAACACACCAATCACAAGATTCAAGTAAAAATACACATGCCTCTTGTAGTTAGGCAATATTTGCATATCCTGGAGTTCAGCTATAAATATACATATGATACCCAGCACCGCAGACACGTGTACCAAGAAGTGGACCCCCTGAACAGAAGCCTTTAAAAAAGCTTACAGAATCTGAAGATTAAAGCGGGGGTCCACCCACACCGCCAAAAAAAAAATATTAAAAGCCAGCAGCTACAAATACTGCAGCTGCTGACTTTTAATACATGGCCACTTACCTGTCCCAGGGTCCAGCAATGTCGGCAGGGGACGCCGAGAACCCGCTCGGTTCCCGGCAGCTGCCGCCGCCATCCTAGGTGAGGGAATCAGGAAGTGAAGCATTGCGGCTTCACTTCCCGGTTCCCTACTGCGCATGCGCGAGTCGCGCTGCACGTCCCTAGTGGTCCCCGCTCTCTCCTGGGAGCTGTGTGATTCCCAGGAGACAACGCGGAGGGACGGGAAGTGGCGTAGACTCCCATGGGAGTCTATGCCGGAAGTGGGTGCAAATACCTGTCTTAGACAGGTATCTGCACCCCCCTCCCCCCTGTAAGGTGCCAAATGTGACACCGGAGGGGGGGAGGGTTCCGAAAAGCGGAAGTTACATTTTTGTGTGGAACTCCGCTTTAATATAGAGTTCAGAGATAAATTGTTCACTAACTACTTCTATTCTGGCATCAGGACATGGAGGTGAAATCACTATGTTCCCCCCCCCCCCAACCATTATTCTTTTGAATATTCCTTCAGCCAATAAAAGCAAGGGAACCCCGAGAGTGTTTTCTATGAATCTGTATAAATGATCTGTCTAGACATGTGCGGTTTATTTCATTCTGACTCATAATTCTAACTAAATTTTAGTTATTTGGAGATTCAAATGTATCCAAATTTCAGAATTACAGTAGTAAGGAATTTAAATTAATCTGAAATAACAAAACAACATTTTGTCCGAAATAACTAATTATCCAAATTCCAATCAAATTCAAATCAAATTCAAAACGAATTTGAAAACAAATTTGAAATGTAAACATATTGCTGACTATTACTTATTTCCTTTAAAGAAATGTATGTGCAGAAACAAAATAAAATACAAAATTCATATGCTGTGGAACAAAATAAAGTGCAAAATTCATATGCTGCAAAGAAAATAAGAATAAAGAGCCAAGTGCTAGATTTCAATCAATACAAATAGTGACAGTAAATAAAGTCCTTTTTAAATGAAGTTCATACAATTCTCTAAATCAATGGATTAGTTCTTCAACAAGATATGTTGTTATAAACCATCACCAACTCATTGCTTGTTCACATGATAGTGCTCAATTAGATGTACACTGTCATGGTTATGCAATAGAGTTTCTCTGTCAGCCTACCTGTCTCCATGTGTTCATCTCTAAAGACCAGCTGCCTCTCACCTGACTGGTTTTATAACTTCTCCTCTAAGCATGGCCCCACCCCAGGCCCTATTAGGGAACCCTATATTAACCTGTGCACTGCAAGCCAGCAGTGCTGATCAACCATTGTGTGTTAGCTTTCGTGTGTATTTGCTGTGTTTCCTACGTCTGATTCCAGTTACCGACTTTGGCCTGCTCTTTACTATTCCTGTTTGTTCATGACCCTGACCTTTGCCTGTCCCCGACCATCCCTGTTTGCCTGTGACCCTGAACCTTGGCGTGAACGCTGTTGTGCTTGTCTGCTTGTGGCCCCGACCTTGGCTTGTCCCTTACTTTCCTTGTTGTTCCAGCCTGCTGCCTCCTTCCTCTTCTCCTGTAGTGTACCGTGAGCGTGAGCTGTGAGACCTTGGGGGCCACAACCTGGAGCCAGACTGCAGCACAGTCCATCCTTACCACTAAAGGCTCTGGTGAACACCTGCTGGCTCTTAGACTCCGCGCCCTGGGGAATCTATGTTCTAGCTCCCAGTGGGATCTGTGTCAGTGATCCAGTAGACCTGCTTCCTGAACCTCCCAGGGTTCAATCCGCAGCAGTCAGTCCTAGGGTCCACTACCTAGCGGTGCACTTCTGACTCCTACAGAGTGCATCTGTCACCTAGTCTCAAGGTGACCTGACAGTTTGATCAGCCATGGACCCGGCTGATGTGCCACTACCCGCAGATGATCTGTTGCAGGGCTTAGTTCGCAGACTTGAGACCCAGGAATCGCATCATACCCAAGTGATGCGATTCCTTCAGGATTTGGCATCCCGTTTTGAACAGGTTCAGGCCTCATTAGGACCCCTGGTTCAACAACCTCAACCTCTATCTGCTGCTGCACCTATCGCACCAGTCGCAGCCACACATTCATTACAACTGCCAGCTCCGGCCCGTTTCTCTGGGGACTCCAAGGCTTGCAGGGCATTCCTTAGCCAGTGCACGATTCATTTTGAACTTCAGCCCCAAAACTTCCTGTCCGATCGGGCGAAAGTAGCCTATATTATATCCCTTCTGTCCAGGGAGGCGCTAGCTTGGGCTGCCCCTCTGTGGAAACTGAATGATCTAGTGGTTTATAGCCTGTCTGTTTTCTTGAAACTTTTTCAGAATATCTTCGAGGAACCGGGTCGTGTCTCCTCAGCAGCTAGCGCTCTTTTACGTCTCCGTCAAGATTTCGCTTCTGTGGGACAGTATGCTCTTCAGTTCCGTATCCTTACAGCTGAATTGAGCTGGAATAATGAGGCCCTAGTTGCAACCTTTTTACATGGCCTCTCTGATAGAGTGAAGGATGAATTAGCAGGAAGATCCCTTCCTGCTGATCTGGACGGTGTCATCACCTTGTGTAACCAGATTGATATTCGCTTTCAGGAGAGGGCCCTGGAAAAAAGACGTCAGCACTCCCCGTTCCTTAGGCAGCTTGAGCTCCCAGTCCCTTCTCTTCGATCCGAGGAGCACCCCCTGCCCGCTGAGGAACCTATGCAGCTGGGCTGGACCAAGTTGTCTCCTGAAGAACGTGCTAGGCGCAGAACCCTGGGCCTGTGCCTCTATTGTGGGGCCAAAGGTCATTTTCGTGACACTTGTTCTCTTCGTCTGGAAAAATGATCGGGGCTAATACATCTGGAAGGTGGAGTATTATGCCCCGTACACACGGTCGGACTTTTCATCTACAAAAGTCCGACAGCCTGTCCGACAGACTTCCGGCGGACTTTCGGCAGACTTGCGGCGGACTTGCGGCAGACTTTCTAACGAACAGACTTGCCTACACACGACCACACAAAAGTCCGATGGATTCGTACGTGATGACGTACACCGGACTAAAATAAGGAAGTTGATAGCCAGTAGCCAATAGCTGCCCTAGCGTGGGTTTTTGTCCGTCGGACTAGCACACAGACGAGCGGATTTCGGGGTCCGTCGTAGTTACGACGTAAAGATTTGAAGCATGTTTCAAATCTAAAGTACGTCGGATTTGAGGCTAAAAAAGTACGTTGAAAGTCCGGAGAAGCCCACACACGATCGGATTACCAGCCAGCTTTAGTCCGTCCTTGTCCGTTGGACTTTTGTAGCTGAAAAGTCCGACCGTGTGTACGCGGCATTAGACCCTGAAGTATCACCTTCACCTTCTCGTCTTCTTCTTTCTGTGTTCCTTCATGTCGGCGCTTCCTCTCGTTCGGTCTCGGCACATCTGGATTCCGGAGCCGCTGGCAATTTCATGGATTGGGAAGCTGCATCTTTCATGAGACTTACCCTTTTGCTCCTTTCAACTCCATTGGTGGTCTTGGCGATTGATGGCACTGTTCTCCCAGGGGGTCCTATACGCTTCCAGACCCTTCCTGTTAAGATGTCAGTAGGGACACTCCACCAGGAGTGGATATCCTTCCTTGTCTTGCCTAAAGCTTCATCTCCTATCATATTAGGTCTTCCTTGGTTACGGTTTCATTCTCCACACATTGACTGGACTGCTGGACTGATCCTGGCTTGGGGTTCCTTCTGTTCCTCTTCCTGCCTACTCAAGGTTACCCCAAAAGAGAAACTTCCTGTTGCCACCATCCCAGTATCTTCTGCTCTCCCGCTGCATATAGCAATTTCTGGAATGCCTCCTGCAATAGTCGGGCGGAGGCACTCTCTGGGTCATGTGGCACTCTGGATGAGGAGCCCACCTATAAAACTTGAGCCGATCATTCACTCCAGTTTGCATGGTCATTTACCTTTGCCTGTTCCTGGACCCCCTTGGACGCACACCTAGGCTGATTTGTCTACCAGTTCCACAGTCGCTACGCCCTGTGATGCAATTCTGGTGGTCGCTGCACCTGGCAATGCTGTTCAGTCGGCCTCTGCACCAGTTCAGCCTATGCCCAGTGAAGCTATCCAGCTTGACTTCTGTGACACATCACTTTCTAACCAACCTGGCCTCAGGGATCCACTGACTTCTGCCCAGTCTGATGATCCTGTGTTGGATGTCCAGCTCATCTTTAGGGTCTGGGGGACCCTGCTCAGACTCCTGATGGTCTTCTTATGCCTTTACCCATTCCTAAAAAGCCTTTAGCCCTCAATAAGTCCTCTCGTCCTCTCCCTACCTCAGTTTCGGTCTCTGAGGATAATCTTAAGTACGAGGTTCGTCAAGTTCTCGATTCCTCTTCTCCTGTAGTCTACCATGAGCATGGGCTGTGAGACCCTGGGGGCCACAACCTGGAGCCAGACTGCAGCGCAGTCCATCCTTACCACTAAAGGCTCTGGTGAACACCTGCTGGCTCTTAGACTCTGCGCCCTGGGGAATCTATGCTCTAGCTCCCAGTGGGATCTGTGTCAGTGATCCAGTAGACCTGCCTTCTGAACCTCCCAGGGTTCAATCCGCAGTAGTCAGTCCTAGGGTCCACTACCTAGCTGTGCACTTCTGACTCCTACAGATTGCATCTGTCACCTAGCCTCAAGGTGACCTGACATACACTCACCAGATGGCCGTGACCCCTTTAACTGAAAAAAAGGGTCAAAAAATGCCCGGGATAATATGTCTTCTATCTTCTGCCTAGCGGTGCACTTCTGACTCCTACAGAGTGCATCTGTCACCTAGCCTCAAGGTGACCTGACATACACTCACCAGATGGCCGTGACCCCTTTAACTAAAAAAAGGGTCAAAAAATGCCCGGGATAATATGTCTTCTTTAAGATCATCTTGTACCTTTTGGGGGGTTCTAAATAACTCTCCTCCTTTCCACCATGGCACAGCATAATATAAGAAAGGGAACTAATATATTGTAATAACGTTTATTACTCACAAATGTAAAACAATTAAAAAGCTGCTTACATTATAGAGTGCCCTTGCCCGGCACTAGGAATACCCGCATATACTTTTGGGGAGACGCTGCCGCTCTGCTCACGCTCTAGAGCCGGTGTGCGTTCCACTAGCTGATTAGTAGAAACCGGAAGCCAGGGACCCATAAGTTGGGTGATCGGAATAATGCGCCTCGACATACATTTCGTCACCTGACGTCATCAGGAAGCGTATTAGAATATAGCCATCTTCCGAAATTCAAATTTCAAAAAGAACAGAATAAAATGAAACAGAACAGAATAGAAATTAAGAGAATAGAAAATAAAAGAATAGAAAAAGAATAGAATAAAAAAATAAATAGAATAGAAAGAATATAACCGTCTTCCGAAATTGGAATTTCAAATAGAACAGAACCAGCTATTATTCACAATGTATTTGGATCGATGCAATATTTGCGGTTCAAATTCGATTTGAATACTTTGAATGCATTGGAAAAATTTGAATCCAGTCGAAAACAAATAAACAAAACTCATTTTGTTACAAATGTTACAAAACTAAATTAGTAACTTAAAGGAGTTGTAAAGTCTCGAGATTTTTCACCTTAATGTATTCTGTGCAACAGCCCCCCAGAGTCACCATTTTCCTTACCTGAACCTGATCTTTCCAGCGACAAGAACAAGCCCAGCAGCTCCAGCCACTGTCTTGCATCCTCATTGGATAGATTGATAGCAGCAGCTCTGCTGGCAATCAAATCCAGTGACACAGGAGCCGGAGGCAGGGCCGAGTCCTTCTGTCTGTGTCAATGGACGCAGCAGCAGGACTCTTGAGTGCACCCGCACGAGTGGGACGTAGCTCTCCGTGGGGGCACTCGATGAAGAGGAGGGGCCCGAAGCGCGGCCGGGGAACCCTAGAAGTGGAGAATCATGCCGCTCTGTGCAAAACCCTTACACAGCGCTAGGTAAGTATAACATGTTTGTTATTTAAGAAAAGAAAAAAAAAACTTTACCATCATTTTAATGAATCGACCCGCAATGAAACAAAACACATTTTTTTTGTTCTGCACATGTCTAGATTTGTCTTTTCTTACAATGGAAACATATCAGAAACCAAAAATATAGGGACTGTTCACTTAGCAAAACTAAGCGAAGTGATTGTGAATAAGTTGAAGCTTTGTTTACTTCAATCATCCAATTATGTGCAACCAAAAATCCTGTTTTTTACTTCCCTTGCACGTGATTGGTTATTGAGAATGAACACAGCTTCTCCTTTTTGTGAAGTGTGAATTACTTTGTTAATTGAACAGTCTTTGCTCCTTTAGTAAATCAATCCCACTGTTTTGATCCTGCCCTATTATTCCCTATTTTCCTCCTCAAATACCTTGTGACACTAAGGAGATTGTCTAAAGCTGTGTAGAATTTCATTCGACATTCGTTGCAAGAATGTTAAAAGAACATTTGTTCATTTTTCTAATCTCTAGTGGAGTTGAAACAATAAAAGAGCAGTATGGCATTTTTTTCTTGAATGTATGAATTTCTAACAGTCTATTTTTGTTTGGTAAAATCCTTTAATTCCAAAATCAAATTAAAAGCAAACAAAATCTTTTGAGCGACATTCGAATGTTCTGAGAATTTTTCTAAGAATTTTAGTACAAATTTTCATTCCAAATTCTGCTAGTGTTTGCCCAGCTCGTATTTGTTTATTATCTGGACACAGAAAAGACTTGTTTACACTGTCGGTGACCGTAGAGCAATCTACGGTCAAAGGATCTTCAGAAAGCATTTGATAGGCAGTGACCCTGTTTTAGCCCCTAAAAAGCTGCACTACAGCGCAGCAACTATGCGTATTCCAAGCGGTCCCAGGGCAGTTGTGGCGCAGCCCCATTCAGGTGAATGGTCACTGTTCAGCAGGACACCCCCGTTCACTGCCTTGTTTTTTTAATTCTTTATTTAAAGTACACATACTGAGCATGCAGCAGTGCATATGATGAATAGCTCTACGATTTAGGTATTACAAGGTCTTTTTTTATCAGCACAAATAGGCTAACATGATGATCAAGGATAACCCTACATTGTAAAAACAAAAGGAACACATTCATTAAATCACACGTTAATGTGCATCATTTGCAACAACAGATGAGTGTACAAAACAAAGTTTGCAGAGAAAATTCCCATGCATTGTTCTTTCCTCTTAAAGGGAACCCAAGGTCTATGTGAAAGAAACAAATAAAGCATTGTTATTATCATAATTTACACAGGGATGTTTTACTTACATGCTAAAAGACTGAGCTCATATACATGTAATTAATCACATTGGACCAAAGCCTGATTTAGAAAGATCCAAGGCTCGCAGATATACATAGTAACACTGTGCTACTAATAACTATGTGGTGTACATTAATACCTTAAATAAGTGCTGCACATCTTAACAAATGCTATTCAAATGAAAATATAATAATAACGCTTGAAAAATAAACTGTTTAAGGGCCCATTTACACCAGAACGCGGTGCTGGAAACCTGAGTTCCGTGCGTGTTTCCCGCAATGCGTTTAAAATGCACTGGACGTGCAATCTGCTGTCGGTGTCAATGTAATCCTAACAACACCACAAACTAAGATTGCAAATACAGTGCGTTTGCATTCACCTGATCGCATGGTACTACAGTACCAGGTGATTCAGTTAGAGTGCATTTTTAAAATAGCACACCCCTGTTAAAATGTCAGGTTTCTGTGATGTAAAAAATGTAAAAAAATGAGACAAAGATAAATAATTTCAGAACTTTTTCCACCATTAAACTGTACAACTCAATTGAAAAACAAGCTGAAATATTTTAGGGGGGGGAGTAAAAATAAAAAACTAAAATAATGTGGTTGCATAAGTGTGCACACCCTCTTATAACTGGGGATGTAGCTGTGTTCAGAATTAAGCAATCACATTCAAACTCATGTTAAATAGGTGTCAGTACACACCTGTCATCATTTAAAGTGCCTCTGATTAACCCAAAATAAAGTTCAGCTGTTCTAGTAGGTCTTTCCTGACATTTTCTTAGTCGCTTCCTACAGTAAAAGCCATGGTCCGCAGAGAGCTTCCAAAGCATCATTGTTGGATCTCATTGTTAAAAGGTATTAGTCATGAGAAGAGTACAAAAGAATTTCTAAGGCATTAGATATACCATGGAACACAGTGAAGACAGTCATCATCAAGTGGAGAAAATATGGCACAACAGTGACATTACCAAAAACTGGACGTCCCTCCAAAATTGATGAAAAGACGAGAAGAAAACTGGTCAGAGAGGTTGCCAAGAGGCCTACAGCAACATTAAAGGAGCTGCAGGAATATCTGGCAAGTACTGGCTGTGTGGTACATGTGACAACAATCTCCCGTACTCTTCATATGTCTGGGCTATGGGATAGAGTGGCAAGACAGAAGCCTTTTCTTATGAAGAAAAACATCCAAGCCTGGCTAAATTTTGCAAAAACACATCTGAAGTCTCCTAAAAGCATGTGGGAAAATGTGTTATGGTCTGATGAAACCATGGTTGAACTTTTTGGCCATAATTCCAATAGATATGTTTGGCTCAAAAACAACACTGCACATCACAAAAAGAACACCATACCCACAGTGAAGAGGCTGTTTTTCTTTAGCTGGAACAGGGGCCTTAGTCAAGGAAGAGGGAATTATGAACAGTTCCAAATACCAGTCAATATTGCCACAAACCCTTCAGGCTTCTGCTAGAAAGCTGAACATAAAGAGGAACTTCATCTTTCAGCATGACAACGACCCAAAGCTTATACAGATCAACAAAGGAATGACTTCACCAGAAGAAGGTTAAAGTTTTGGAATGACCCAGCCAAAGCTCGGACCTGAATTGAAAATCTGTGGGATGATCTGAAGAGGGCTGTGCACAGGAGATGTCCTCGCAATCTGACAGATTTGGAGTGTTTTTGCAAAGAAGAGTGGGCAAATATTGCCAAGTCAAGATGTGCCATGCTGATAGACTCATATCCAAAAAGACTGAGTGCTGTAATAAAATCAAAAGGTGCTTCAACAAAGTGTTAGTGTAAGGGTGTGCACACTTATGCAACCATATTATTTTATTTTTTTATTTTTACTTCCCTCCACCTAAAAGATTTTGTTGTAGAGTTGTACAGTTAAAAGGTCACATAAAAGGTGGAAAAAGTTCTGAAATGATTTATCTTTGTCTCATTTTTTTACATCACAGAAGCCTGACATTTTAATAAGGGTGTGTAGACTTTTTATATCCACTGTACATGCATAAGCCGCAGTGTCCACATCAAGGGACCATTGTATATATTGCAGTCCTAATTCTACAATTTACAGAGCCTCCATAGTAGGTGCACATATATCAATGGATAGTTTAAGGGCAGGTGTGCTTGGAGGTAGTCCACCCCTCCTTAAAAGCACAGGGACGCACGTGATGCCCAACAATAGCACAATGGCAGCGAAGGCATTGAGTCCATCCCTGCACCCAGTTCGATCAACTGAACAACGAAAATGGCAGCCATCCCAACTTTTAACGAGCCTTTGCAGCAAGGTGCACATAGAAGGGCAACACACATTGCAAACAAACAAAAGGTTTCCCAGCACACTTACCAGCCTGCCTGCAAAACAATCATATTGGCCCTTTCTAACAGTTTGCGTTAAAAACAGAGGGTTTTGTTTGCACACATTTGCAAATATGTGCGTAAACTGCAGTGCCTATGTCAAGGGACTTTTGTGTATACTGCAGTCCTAACTCTTACATTTACAGAGCCTCCAAAGTAGGAGTGCATATGTCAATGGATATGTTAAGGGAAGGTGTGAATGGGCAGAAAATCACATTGTGAATTCACAATGTGAATTGTGAAATCACAATGTGATTATGGTCTCTATGGTCTCTGTGGCGGGATCCCTCCCGCCGCGCTCCGGTCATCTCCGCCGCCGTCGGTAGCGGCAGAGACGATAGCGTCCGCTCCCCTCACTGCCTGGATGCCGAGTGAGGGGAAGATGGCCCCCACTCAGCTCCATACCATTGGACATTTTTTTTTATTATGGTCCTGTCATGCTGTTTTTCTATTACAAGGGATGTTTACATTCCTTGTAATAGGAATAAAAGTGACCCAAATTTTCTTTTTTTTTTTAAAAGACAGTGTCAAAATAAAAACTAAAAAGTAAAATAAATAAGAAAAAAAAAATTGAAATCGCCCCATCCCGACGAGCTTGCACGCAGAAGCAAACGCATACGTGAGTAGCGCCCGCATATGAAAACGGTGTTCAAACATACACATGTGAGGTATCGCCGCGATCATCAGAGTGAGAGCAATAATTCTAGCCCTGGACCTCCTCTGTAACTCAAAACTGGTAACCTGTAGAAATTTTTAAACGTCGCCTATGGAGATTTTGAAGGATAAACGTTTGTCACCATTCCACGAGCGGGCGCAATTTTGAAGCGTGACATGTTGGGTATCAATTTACTCTGTGTAACATTATCTTTCACAATATAAAAAAAAATTGGGCTAACTTTACTGTTGTCTTATTTTTTAATTCAAAAAAGTGTATTTTTTCCAAAAAAAGTGTGCTTGTAAGACCGCAGTGCAAATACGGTGTGACAGAAAATATTGCAATGACCGCCATTTTATTCACTAGGGTGTTAGAAAAACGTATATATATAATGTTTGGGGGTTCTAAGTAATTTTCTAGCAAAAAAACAATGATTTTAATTTGTAAACACTGCGTCTGAAAAATAGGCCTGGTCCTTAAAGTGGAGGGCCACCCTAAAAAAAAATAATTCACCAAAAATCCTAAAAAAAAGTAAAAAAAAAACATTTGAATAAAAAAAAAAATGTTTAAACTTACCTAAACCCTTGTTGCTAGACAGTCTTCCTAATCTGCCTCTTCCTATTCCGCGGTGTGTTCTGCTCCTCGGTGAGCGGCCCCGCTGTCTTCTTGTGTGTTCCCAGAACACCACGGGGCCATTCACAGAGCGCCGCTCGCGCGTGCGCAGTAGGAAACTGGCATTGAAGCCCAAGGCTCCACTGCCTGTTTCCCTTACCTAGGATGGCGGTGCCGGGACCCGAGAGCCGAGGGACGGGTCGGCCTCGGGTGGCCAACTTTGCGGGCACCCAGGACAGGTAAGTACTTATTTAAAGTCAGCAGCTACAGTGTTAGTAGCTGCTGACTTTTAAAAAAAAAATTTTCAGGGACGTAATCCCGTTTAAAGAGGTTAAATACGAATAATATCCAAATATATGTAAATATCTATGACTAAGTGAATCGTGAAAGATTAACAATTCCACACATGTAAAAAAAGCAGTCCTTTTGAAAAGTGCAAAAAAAAGCAACAATATATGTCTATATACACCGATATACTCCCCCAGTGATGAATAGGGGATCAGCCCCCTTGCCGACTGCCGCACGCCGATGTACGTCCAAAGTTTGGCGGCAGATATCGTTGTTATGGCAGCAGCTAGCTGCCATAACCCCGGTATCTCCGTTTTCGTGCAGCGGTCGGCTTTCAGATAAATGTGGTCTCTGGGGCGGATTCGAAGCAAGATCACTTTTATCGGTGATGGGAGAGGGTCCCCCTCCCGCCGCGATCCGGTGCCCTCCGCCGCTTACCGGAGCCGTCGGTAGCGGCGGAGGCGATCGCATCTGTCTCCCTGCTGTGCCTGGAGACGAGTGAGGCTAAGATGGCGCCCAGTCGTCTCCATGACACTTCCGCCCATACATCTTAAAGGCACATTTTTTTCAATGTCATTTTTTTAAATTACTTTTTTTTTTTTTTTTTATTGCATTTTAGTCTAAATATGAGATCTGAGGTCTTTTTGACCCCAGATCTCATATTTAAGAGGTCCTGTCATGCTTTTTTCTATTATAAGGGATGTTTACATTCCTTGTAATAGGAATAAAAAAAGTGACACATTTTTTTTTTTAAAACAGTGTAAAAATAAATAAAATCATGTAAAATAAATAATTAAAAAAAAATATTTAAAAACCCCTCTTTCCGACGAGCTCACGCGCAGAAGCAAACGCATACGTGAGTAGCGCCCGCATATGAGAATGGTGGTCAAACCACACATGTGAGATATCGCTAGAGCAAGAGCAGTAATTCTAGCCCTAGAACTCCTCTGTAACACAAAACATGCAACCTGTAGAATTTTTAAAACGTCGCCTATGGAGATTTTTGAGGGTAAAAGTTTGACGCCATTCCACGAGCGGGCGCAATTTTGAAGCGTGACATGTTGGGTATCAATTTACTCAGCGTAACATTATCTTTCACAATATAAAAAAAATTGGGCTAACTTTACTGTTGTCTCATTTTTTTATTAAAAAAAGTGAATATTTTTTTTAAAAAAGCTCGCTTGTAAGACCACTGCGCAAATACGGTGCGAAAAAAAGTATTGCAATGACCGCTATTTTATTCTCTAGGGTGTTAGAAAAAAAACAATATATAATGTTTGGGGGTTCTAAGTAATTTTCTAGCAAAAAAAACTGTTCTAAACATGTAAACACCTAAATTCCAAAACGAGGCTGGTCCTTAAGTAGTTAAGAAAAGCGCTCCCTGAATGCTGTTGCCATTCACTCTCGTGTTTGGCAAAATAAGGTCAGAATATATTGAAGAATCTCTTTCAAATGCCACACTTCGTTCACATGATTGGCTATGAACGCCACATACAGGGAATAAAAAAGAGATGGAAGCCTCCAATAGTGTAAAATCACTTTGGATAACGGATTTATTTAAAATATACAGTGCCTTGCAAAAGTATTCACCCCCTTGGCTTTTTACTTATTTTGTTACATTACAGCCTTTGGTTTAATGTTTTTTTTCATCTGAATTATATGTGATGGATCAGAACACAATAATCTAAGTTGGTGAAGTAAAATTAGAAAAATATATACATAAAACTATTTTTCAGAAATAAAAAACTGATAATTGGCATGTGCGTATGTATTCACCCCCTTTGTTATGAGGCCCATAAAAAGCTCTGGTGCAACCAATTACCTTCAGAAGTCACATAATTAGTGAAATGATGTCCATCTGTGTGCAATCTAAGTGTCACATGTTCTGTCATTACATATACACACCTTTTTGAAAGGCCCCAGAGGCTGCAACACCTAAGCAAGAGGCACCACTAACCAAACACTGCCATGAAGACCAAGGAACTCTCCAAACAAGTAAGGGACAATGGTGTCCGTTTATAAAACAGAGATCAGCTGTGATCCTCAGGATCACGGCTTATCTCTGGTTATCTCTGGGGTGTACCGGTTTATTTAGCTGAGATAAGGAGCAGAGAACATGTTCTCCGTTTCACATCACAGTACATGACCGTTTTGTCACAAACGGCCAGTTTATAAAAGTGAGATCTGAAGATCGCACAGCTTTTACACTGAAATATCTCCCTTCCAGATTCACCAGCTCAGAGGTGGAGAATCTGGGAAAGAAGCTGGTTTGATAAGAGGAAGAAGGCTTCTTTCTTCATAATATCAGCACCAGTGGGTTAAAAATGAATACGTATACTAAATACAAGTGTGTATGTATATATATATATATATATATATATATATATATATATATATATATACACACGCGTGTGTGTATATACAGTGTATACACATACGTACATACAGTGTATTTACATATATATATATACACAAATACATGAATATATATATATATATATATATATATATATATATATATATATATATATATATATTTCCTTAGTTATCACATGTCTAAAAACATGTAAGTACATGCTCTTTTAAACGTTAGTTTCACTTTTTGAACTTGGCTGCACCGTAATCCCACAATATCTCATGACATTACAGGCAGCCCACCCACTTTTACAATTATCTTGGCCGTTTTCAGAGGAAACACTTCTCCTCTGTTCTCCCTCTGAGAACTGAAGTTCTCAGTTTCATAAACCAGCTGCAGAGGAGATAATTTTCCTCTGAGAACTACCGAGAACTGAATTGAGAAAAAACTTCTCAGTTTTATAAATGTACATCAATGTTGTTGAGAAGTACAAGTCAGGGTTAGGTTATAAAAAAATATCAAAATCTTTGATGATCCCTAGAAGCACCATCAAATCTATCATAACCAAATGGAAAGAACATGGCACAACAGCAAACCTGCTGAGAGACGCACACCAAAACTCACAGACGGGGCAAGTAGGGCATTAATCAGAGAGGCAGCACAGAGACCTACGGTAACCCTGGAGGAGCTGCAGAGTTCCACAGCAGAGACTGGAGTATCTGTACATAGGACAACAATAAGCCGTACACTCCATAGAGTTGGGCTTTATGGCAGAGTGGCCAGAAGAAAGCCATTACTTTCACTAAAAAACAAAATGGCACGTTTTGAGTTTGCGAAAAGGCATGTGGGATACTCCCAAAATGTATGGAGGAAGGTGCTCTGGTCTAATGAGACTAAAATTGAACTTTTTGGCCATTAAATAAAACGCTATGTCTGGCACAAACCCAACACATCACCCAAAGAACACCATCTCCACAGTGAAACATGGTGGTGGCAGCATCATGCTGTGGGGATGTTTTTCAGCAATCGGGACTGGGAAACTGGTCAGAGTTAAGGGAAAGATGGATGGTGCTAAATACAGGGATATTCTTGCGCAAAACCTGTACCTGTGTGTGATTTTAGGCTAGGACGGAGGTTCACCTTCCAGCAGAACAATTATCCCAAACACACTGCTAAAGCAACACTTGAGTGGTTTAAGGGGAAACATGTAAATGTGTTGGAATGTCCTAGTCAAAGCCCAGACCTCAATCCAATAGAAAATCTGTGGTCAGACTAAAAAGTTTGCTGTTCACAAGCGCAAACCATCCAACTTGAAGGAGCTGGAGCAGTTTTGCAAGGAGGACTGGGCAAAAATCCCAGTGGTAAGATGTGGCAAGCTCATAGAGACTTATCCAAAGCGACTTGGAGCTGTGATAGCCGCAAAAGGTGGCTCTACAAAGTATTGACTTTAGGGGGGTGAATAGTTATGCACATTTACTTTTTCTGTTATTTTGTGCTATTTGATGTTTGCTTCACAATTAAAAAAAGAGCAGATCTTCAAAGTTGTGGGCATGTTCTGTAAATTAAATGATGCAAATCCTCAAACAATCCATGTTAATTCCAGGTTGTGAGGCAACAAAACACGAAAAATGGCAAGGGGGTGAATACTTTTGCAAGGCACTGTATATTGCACTTACATCAATTCAAATTTAAATCTGCTTTTGTGACATGTTACAAGCCGGGAGGCTCTGCGCTGCGTTCTCACCACTCCTTCACTCGCTAGACGCCATATCGCCATCCCAGAATCAGAATACAGTTGCCGTGTAGCCACGCTTCGACGCGTTTCATCATTTCCGACTTCGTCACAGTAAAATCACATTGCACTGAATTGCACAAGAATGTGGAGCCTGTTCCTGTGTGATTCTGGTGTAAACTGGCACGTTCAGTGCCATTGGCATCAAGTGCGGCACTGTGGGCAGCACACTGGCTAAGTGGTTAGCACTTCCGCATAGAAGCACTAGGGTCATTGGTCTAAATCCCAACCATGGCACTACCTGCACAGAGTTTGCATGTTCTCCCTGTGCCTGCGTAGGTTTCTTCCAGGTACTCCAGTTTCCTCTCACACTCCAAGTACATGTCAGTAGGTAAATTGGCCCTAATATGTGTATGCTGAATGTGAGTTAGGAACCTTAGATTGTAAGCTTATTGAGGGCAGGGACTGATGTGAATGCATAATAAATATGTAAAGCGCTGCAGAAATTGACAGTGATATATATATATCTATAATAAATGTTAATGAAACATTAGTTTGTACCTCTATGCACACTCTCCAAAAATCCACCAGTATGTATTATTTAGTTCTCCAGGTGTAGGCCCACCATTTTCCTCACTCATCACATCAAAATGACCAGCTGTTTACATGTAAGTTAAAAGCACTTCAATATTACTTCTCCATGGAATCAAACTTGCATTCCTCTGTGATTTTGAACTCCATTTAGATGGATATCCCACAGACAAATCAGCATGTTCTTGTACGAGTATATAAGGCTGGCTATACGTGAGCTATTTTTTTTTTAGTTCAACCAGCAGGCTATTGTATTCTGACAGTAGGGAGACTTCCCCATCGTCAGAATACATTTATAGCCGGTGACGCTGATCAAGAGAAAATTTTCGAACAGGCTGGTTGTACACAAGTTAACTGATAGATCAACTTGTGTACAACCAACCTTCCCATACATGAACGAAATTCAGACAATCCCTGCTGAACCTATTTGACTTTTGATTCATGTATGGCCAGCTTTAATGTACAATTTACGGGAAAGAGAAAGGAGGCCTCTCGTACTGCATTAGGGTTATTATAAACTTCAAAGCAAAAAACAGCAAGGAACATTCACAGGACATACAGAGCTTCGTCATGCTAGTACCAGATCACAGCCACAATCTCGATCTCCAATGTCTTCCTTACTGTCAGAAATGTACATATGTGTCTCCAAGCCCCTTCTAATAAAATAAAATATATGTTGCCAACACATCTTAATCCTTTGTAAAAAAAAAACTGTCTTTATTGATGTTTGTTCAGCATGTCATACAGGATAGGTGTAATGTTATTGGAACCACTATGGGTCACTTCATCAGGCAAAAGTGCCTAATGAACTAATGAAGGGACCCCTGGTGGTTCCAAAAAGTTGTATCATTGCTGTGTACAACATGCTGAACAAATGTCAATAAATGCTTCTTTTCAACAAAGATTATGGTGTGCTGGCAACAAATCTTTTATTTGATTACCCTGGCACCATCCACCAGTTGCTCCAGCACCCTGAAATTGGTTTGACTGTTGTGCGATGGAGATATCTTTATGACCCGAGCCTCTTCTGGTGCCTTTTTTTACCTTTATCAGATGCCTGGAGTATAGAGTGATACACATGGGTGGATTGCACATAGAGCCCAGAATAATGTTTATTTGCACATTTTTTTTACACATTGTTATAATGTGTGCTGCCTATTATTATTTGTTTTCTGTCAAGATTGGAGGTCGCTGGTAACAAGTACTAACAAGCTCTCACTGACAATGTACTTACTTGAACTTAAATCTGGTATACTCGAGCTTTAGTACAGGTGAAGTGATCATCGTTTACAAAGTCCCTGTTTTCAGCTTACAAAAGTAGAGGAAAAAAGAGAAAAATCAAGTATTGTAAATTCTTTCATGCTTCATTTTCCTTTTCACAAATTATTTTTATACACTTTCAATGAACCTTTGAATTTGCTAGAAAATTTGACTACTCCGGGAGGAGTCAATTCCCTAGCACAGTCTCATCCTTCCTTACACGTCATAGTCCTCTCTAGAAGGGCCGGTGCTACCACTAGGCAAACTAGACAGCCGCCTAGGGCACCCGGCCACTGGTGTTCCTACTCTCTTCTCTCTGCAGCAAGCAACTAAGTCTCAGCATCAGCAGGCAGCCGCCGCTCTGTTTGCGCATAGTGTGAGAGGCGCTGAAGGACTGTGCCTGTGTCCCGACTCTGAATGAATGGAAGCAAGCAAACATTCATGAGCACTGGTAGGCTGCATTGAGGGGCACTGGTAGGCTGCATTGATGGGCGCTGGTAGGCTGCATTGATAGGCGCTGATGGGCTGCATTTGATGGACACTTCATTAAAAATGTGGGGTATACATGGGCAGGGCAAAGGGGTGGAGTCAGGGGTGGAGCCAGGGGGGTGGCAAAATGAGGTTTTGCCTAAAAATCCTTGCACCAGCCCTGCTCTCTAGTGCCAAATTACTGCCTGTGCTGACCCAGCTCCTTCACACACGCCTTCACTCCCCTACATAACCTTTTATTTTGCTGCTAGGGGAGAAGCAAAGCGGAATACTATAGTGTCACTTGAGTGACAACTAGTGATATCACATCCAGGAGGGCAACATCCAATAGCAGTCTCAGGGCTTTTGGTTGTCTACACAAAGGAAGCTTTTACAGGTAAACAAACTTCATAAAAATGTTAAATGCAAATATCTTTTATGGGATAGACAACAATCAAAACTTGAAAAAGGAAATGCATGTACATCACACAGGTTACAACATAATGCTATACGGAGCAAAAGCGCTACATATAATCGGAAGGTATTGTAAAGTAATGTAATGCAGAACAGTATATACTGTATAGGTTGTAAATAGGATTACTAGTAATAGAACAGACATATGAGGGTCATGTATAATCCAAATCTATTGCTGTTAGAGCAAGTAACCAAGGAAATATGTTAAAGGGTTTGGAGTCAGGGTTGTAAAGCATAATGAAATGAATTCTTGCATAACATCTTCTCAATATGCAAATATCACCTTATGGGAAATATTTTGTTAAAATGAATGGCCTGGCAACAAGGTCTCATTAAAGTGACTTGATTAACTTAAAGAAAAAAAAAAGCTGCTGAATCATAGTACATGCCAGTGTCCCAAGAGGAAGTCACTTATTTTGTTAAAGTATATACTGTATAAAAACAGGGCCCTCTGATTCCTCCTGTATTGAATTGTATTGTAACTGTACTGTCTGCCTTCATGTTGTTGGCACTATAATCCTGTATTTATTTTTATTGATTTTATTTTTATTTCAGGTATTTATATAGCGCCGTCAATTTACGCAGTGCTTTTACATATACATTGTACATTCACATCAGTCCCTACCCTCAAGGAGCTTACAATCTAAGGTCCCTAACTCACATTCATACATACTAGGGAGAATTTAGACATGATCCAATTAACCTACCAGCATGTCTTTGGAGTGAGGGAGGAAACCGGAGGAAACCCACGCAGGCACAGGGAGAACATGCAAACTCCAGGCAGGTTGTGGTTGGGATGCGAACCAGCGACCCTTCCTACTGCTAAGCGAAAGTGCTACCCACTACACCACTGTGTCACCCATATAACTTTACATATCTTACTTGTTCCTTATTGGTCCATTAAAGCTGTTATTTTATTTGTTCTATAAATTAAAAAGGCACTGATCTTGCAATAAATCTTGTGAGCTGATAACTTCTGGTACCTTCTGTCAGTATGGACTAAACCCAAACACAAAAATTAAACTTATAGCAGCTTAGTGGTACCTAAATGAAGTGGCTGCATTTATCTTCTTTTTCCTCAGGATTTATTTTTTTGTTTATTTTTATCTGATCCTGCAAATTATACCTTTCTCGTTCCTGGGTGACTACGTTCATTCCTCCGCTGTATCTATAGAGGCAGCCATGGTAGCCACCTAGGCTGAACATTAAACATCTTTTCCTCTCTTCATCTCTAATACATAGATATAAGGTAGTGCCTCAATCAAAAAGATAAACAAGAATAGGGGCGGATACCATCATCCTTGAACTTGGAATGATAAAAAGTGAGTGTGTCAGGGGCTACCCCAAAAATTGCCTCACGACAACAAAGATTGTTGTGGACTATCTCGGTACCCAAGGATTTAGACGGAGATTAGAGGATCACGTTTGGACCTACATCTTTTCCCCTCATATACTTGTGGGGTTTACCTGTTTTTTGCGTGTATCACCTGTAACAGTATGCAATAACCATTTAGTAAAACCTTGGTTTGAGAGTAACTTGGTTTGAGAGAGTTTTGCAAGCCAAGCAAAATGTTTCAATAAATTATGACTTGATAAACAAGCAATGTCTTGATAGACAAGTAGCGTCATGTCACAACTGTCAGTATAAAAGAGAAGAGAGGCACCTCCAAGTGTAGCAATATGGTTACATTTAATGAAGGTACAACATTTAGCAACTCACGTGGTTGATGATTAAAAGAGGCACATTTAAGTATGCAGACATCCGGGGTAAAGCTGTCCACATAGACCGCCCTCCGGAGGATGGTCTATATGGACAGCTTTACCCTGGAAGTATACATAGATGTGTCTGTTTTAATCATCAACCATGTGAGTTGCTAAATGTTGTACCTTCATTAAATGTAACCTAATTGCTACACTTAGAGACGCCTCTCTTTTCTTTTATACTTTGTAGCTCCTGCTGGATTTTGCTTCTAATCCCCTTGTGGAGGCTTCCATTTGTGGATGGACATGTTATGGTTACACAACCCATCACATTGCTATAATCTTTTTACATGGACTATAAACTGAAAGACCTATTAATAAATGGTTGTGAAACAAATCATCTGAGTTTCCATTATTTTTATGGGGAAATTCACTTTGATATACAAGTGCTTTGGATTACAGCATGTTTCCGGAACAAATTATGCTTGCAATCCAAGGATTTACTATATATATTGTTGTATCTAATGTTTTTTTTATTTTTGTCCTTTTTCAATAAACTAATACATGGAGATGGAAGGATTAGTAGTCTACAAAGAAGGATCATTTTTTATGCTTCCGGTCAGCTCACAGGAAGTTACAAGGATGCTGCATTTCTGGCAAGATCTACAGGTATTTTCTGCACTTGCTGAAAGTGTTCTTAGGCTACATGTGCACTAGCCAACCCTGGCTGAGGCCAAGGGAAAACGCAAAACGTTTTGCTTTTTCTCGCAGTTGGTGGTCAAAACATTCCTATCCTGAATGGGATTCTTCCACGCTCGGGAAAGGGAAGTTTAACCTCACCTAAACGCGGCAGCTCCTAAACTTAGTAAATGAGGTAAAGCTGCACTTTGCAAAGAACACCCAATCACATGCTAGGAAAATAAAAACAACATTTTTGCTTGCACATGATTGGATGAAGGAAGTCAGCAGAGCTTCTTCTCATTTACTAAGCTCTGGAGCAATGAGTCTTGCAGAGTGCAACTGTACTTTGCAAAGTGCACAGTCTATTTGCCTTAATTCAACCCCTAGGCTTTCACGGAGTTGAGTTTAGGAGCCTTAGCAAAAAAATGGCAAAAGCTCCTAAATTCAAGTTTAGGAACTGCCAGTGTACATGAAGCCCTAGTCTAAAAAACAAAAACGAATGCAGCCACCACATCAAAGAACTGGTAACCTATAATATTTTACATTTGTGTAACTCGTTTAGTTATCCTCAATACATCTGTTGGTTTAATGGTTCCAGTTTTTCCCTAGCAAAATAATAATTTCCAAGACATTTTCTATGAAAAGAAAAAGCTGTGCTCTATATGATATACTGATGCTGTATCCATAACAAACATTCATCCTCACTTAAGTGCCTAAATTAAATGCCTCAGTAGCTGAAGCATTGACGGCAGTTATGAGACAAGAATGAGATGTCTGTGCGTGTGAATTGACTGCTTCATAAAAGATTTGTTGTTTGTTTTTGCATAATAATGCTGTGTACAGGACTCCATTACTATTCAATAAATGTATTCATTAAGCAAATTGGGCTCCAATCTGCAAACTCCAGCTCTGTGATTTTAGGATTGGATTGCTAACTGTAAATTAGTCACTTTTTTAATTGGCTGAGAATTCCACAAAGACTATAATCTTCAAATTATGACTGTAATTGTGAATTAATATTTATGGAAAGTTTATGCTAGTTAAAGAAAAAAAAATCAAGGCAGCTTCCATGAAAGCGGGGGTATTTACATGTGCTGCTTCAGCGAAATTGCTTTGCTCAGAGTGTTAGAAATTGTCCTTTTGAAAGCACTGATAGAAATTGTGTAGCTAGCATTTGTTTCTCATCTTGTCGGTGACCCCACTATGGCAACTGAGCTGCCTGAGCAGAAAACCTGTTTGTGATCTAGCAACTGGATTAAAGGAAGTCAAATTAGCATTAATAGCATCTTTTTGTATCCTAGTACCCACTCCCTCCTTCGTTCCTTCCCATTCCCCTCTTTAAGGCTCATTCTTCATTCCCTCTCCTATAAGAGCCTCTCTGTCTGTCTCTTTTATTCCAAAGCTATCCTCTTTTATTGATCAGATATCTTTTTATCGCTTGTCTTTTAACTCTGTATACCTATATACCTTTAATTAGCTTTTCCTTAGTTCTTTCTTTTTATTCTCAATATCCATAAGTTGACTATATATTTAAAAAAATATATTAAAACAAACCATATATGTAGATATAGTGCATGAATATTGGTATCTGTCTGTCTCTTTTATTCCAAAGCTATCCTCTTTTATTGATCAGATATCTTTTTATCGCTTGTCTTTTAACTCTGTATACCTATATACCTTTAATTAGCTTTTCCTTAGTTCTTTTTTTCTCAATATCCAAAAGTTGACTATATATTTTAAAAAAATATATTAAAACAAACCATATATGTAGATATAGTGCATGAATATTGGTATCTGCAGACCCACTTCGGGATCCAAAATGATTGGGCTGCTTAGGAAATGTAATACTATTTCCTATTTCCTTCTGCTCTGATAAATAACTAAATACAGATCAATCAATAGCATATAAATGTGGGGTTGATTTACTAAAACTGGAGAGTGCAAAATCTGGTGTAGCTGTGCATGGTATCCAATCAGCTTCTAACATCAGCTTGTTAAATTAAGCTTTGTCAATAAAACCTGGAAGCTGATTGAATTCTATGCAGAGCTGCACCAGATTTTGCCCTCTCCAGTTTTAGTAAATGAATCTCACCGTGTCATAAACAATGCAGAAATTACTCAATATTCGGTGTGGTTTCAATAATGGTAATGGATCCGTGTGTCAGGAGGACCATCCAAGCATGTGATCTTTTAAACTGAAATAATCAAGCCATTAAGACTATGGCCAAGGTTTATATTTATATTGTTATTTGGTCAATTGTATGGAAAGGGTCAGTCCATCCAAAACTAATATTCTGGTTTTAGTAGATGTTATACAGTTGCCTTATGTTTCCATTTCTTATATCCCTCAGTGACTCTATAGGTCAGATATACACATTGAGTTTCTGGTCTGCACACCTGTTTGCTATTTTGAGGGGTTCCCATTCTCCATTTTTGGTTTTTAAATATTATGCAGAATTCAAGAGGAAATGCCAGAACACTCTTAGATGAATAGAAACAACTAAAGCATCCCAGGTAGGCAGGAATAAAAGTTGGGAATTATAGCAGGAAAATGTCACTGTACCCAACACAAGAAGCTTGCCTTAAGCCCCGTACACATGATCAGAATATCGCATACGATAGTGATAACCATAATCTGATCGTTAGTACACAGCTGTCATCCAAAATTTTCCGAAGAGACAAACACAAAACATTTTCTCGTACGATACCAGATCATACGATTTTCATTTAATCAGTACAGTTTTGTCTGAAAATACAATACAAATACACTACAAAACATTACATCACTTCCAAATTTTTATTCTGTCGTATGAGAATTTTCGTACTTTAGTAACCTATTCGTTTTTGATATGGAGATTAGCATAAAAAAAAAAAAAGAAAAAGAGAAGGAAAAGAGAGAGCTAATTATCTCATCACCAGGTAAAACCAACAGAACAATAAAGGCACAGGGAAAGGAACCCTCCTCATACAAAACCCCCACAGGCCTATACTAAAAGACAACATAAACTTAGAAAATAATGAACCAAATAAAAAAAAAAACTTATATATGAACACACAAGAATGAGAGGAAAAAAAAGGAATAAAATGAAACCAATACACATAACTATAACCACTTAAGGACCAAGCCTCTTTTTGAGATTTGTTGTTTACAAGTTAAAAACAGTTTTATTTTGCTATAAAATTACTTAGAACCCCAAACATTATACATTTTTTTCTAACACCCTAGAGAATAAAATGGCGGTTGTTGCAATACTTTCTGTCACACTGTATTTGTGCAGCGGTCTTACAAGCACTTTTTTTTTTGAAAAATACATTTTTTTAATTAAAAAATAAGACAACAGTGAAGTTAGCCCAATTTTTTTTTATATTGTGAAAGATAATGTTACGCTGTTTAAAATGATACCCAACATGTCACGCTTCAAAATTGCGCCCGCTCGTGGAATGGCGACAAACTTTTACCCTTAAAAATCTCCATAGGCGACCTTTAAAATTTACAGGTTGCACGTTTTGAGTTACAGAGGAGGTCTAGGGCTAGAATTATTGCTCTCGCTCTACCGATCGCGGCGATACCTTACATGTGGTTTTCATATGCTTCTGTATGCAAGCTCAGCGGGACGCGGCGCCTTTAAAAAAAATATATTTTTTTTTATTTATTTTACCTTTTATCGTTTATTTTTACACTGTTCTTTTTTTAAAAAACCCCTTGTAATAGAAAAAAGCATGACAGGACCTCTTAAATATGAGATCTGGGGTCAAAAGACCTCAGATCTCAAATTTCCACTAAAATTTAAAAAAAATGGCCCTTAAAGAGCAATGGTATGGAGACAGGTGGGGGCCATCTTCCCCTCACTGGTCTTCATACCCAGCAAGGTAGAGCATCCGATCGCCGGCTCCGGTAAGCGGCGGAGGGCACCTGAGCGTGGCGGGAGGGGGGCCCTCTCCCGTCACCAATAATAGTGATCTCGCGGCAAATTCCCCGCAGAGACCATTATTATCAGAAACCGGACCACCTGCTGAAGAAGAGGAGCTAGCTGCTGCCATCAAATTTAGGACGTATATCGGCGTGCAGTGGATAATGTATGTAATCTATATAGATCTCTGAAGTCTAACCAAAATAATATAAATTATTAAATAACACTCAAAATAACATAAGGAGAGAGGGTATCACTCATAATAAATGAGCGATGTCCCATTTATAATTCTGTCCTATAGGATTCCTAGTTTGCATTTAAAAAATCGAATGCACCTCCAATTTACAAAGGACTCCAGACAGATCACCTCTTCTCCTCGGACATCTCACTCTTTTAATAGCCTGAATCAGGATTGCTGTGGTACCACCACCATGATACTCATTAAAATGTTTTTCCACATTAGTCAATTTTTCCCAGTGTCATATATAGCAATTAACACAAGTGATGATATATACCACATGTCTATTATTACAAATAACAAAGGAAAAGATTTTAAATTCTCTCCCACTATTGGTCGATCTAATAATGTCACCCCCAATAATATGGAAACAGCAACGATACTTAAGGGTTGATTTACTAAAACTGGAGAGTGCAAAATCTGGTGCAGTTGTGCATAGTAGCCCAACAGCTTCTAACTTCAGCTTGTTCAATTAAGCCTTGATAATAAAACCTGGAAGCTGATTGGTTTCTGTGCAGAGCTGCACCAGATTTTGCACTCTCCAGCTTTAGTAAATCTACCTCTTACTGTCACTACATTTTAAATTGCCCTTGAAATGCAACCAGCTCATTATTCTTCCACAATCACTGGAAAAACAACTTGGGGACAGATAACTACCCAAAGAAGGAACTCGCCGGGACACATACCTTGATACCTTTAGATATTATTTTTGAATAAGTACTGGCATTATACAGTACTGGTAAATATCTAAGTATTATAGACTTAACCTTATTGAGCTTCAAGCTGTAAGCAGTGGAAAACACATGTACAGTCTCATTATGTTTCCCCTTACTCCTATCTACCAACATTTCCTCTCTGTTTTTTGTTCTGGCAATATGCAAAACCCTCATGAAAGTAGGTGCAGGGTAACCCTACTGTTGGAACCATTTCCACATCAAATCAGCCTCATTATTGAATAGATTATCATTGCTGTAAATATGACAAAGTCCTAAAAATTGACCAGTCGGTTTCCCTTTTATAGTATGAGAAGAATATCCCAAATCCACTCACAACACAGTATTGACAGCAAAGGGTTTCCTATAGAGTCCAGAGACAACCTGTCCATCTACATCAGACAAAGTTACATCCAAAAAGGAATAAAGAAACAGCCTCCATCTAACCATCAAACATTAAATTTAACTCACTGTCATTCAAATAGGCCAGGCATGTCCAAAATCATGGACATGCCTGGCCAACGGCCCGCCTGGTAATTTGGACATATATATCTTTTGTGGCCCCCAATGTGGTTTGTGGTCCTTAATTTAAATTGTATACTAACTTTGCATATAATAAGCTCATCTGACTTACGATCGAACTAAAAAGTTAGCTCTGACAGCAACTGCATCATTATTACATCCAAAATAATGTTTCATAAAGTGTAATGCTCTGAGCATATGTATTCACACTAGGATTTTATCAAACTAAAGTGTCTATTAGGACAAAAATGTAAACCCCTGGAATGAAGGGATTTCTCATTACTTAATAAATGTCTGTGGGAAAAGCTTAATACATTGTCCAGTATTTCTGTAGCTGGCCCCTGAGCAGGGGCAGATAGAGGGCGGGGCAAAGGGGCAATTGTCACCCCTGAGAAATTACCGTATTTATCGGCGTATAACACACACTTTTTCCCCTTAAAATCAGGGGAAAATCGCGGGTGCGTGTTATACACAGATCCCCTGCGATCCTGAGCTTCAAAATCGGCGACCGCGATTTAAAAATGGCGCCGCCGGCGCCGAAATACACAGAGCCGGTCCTCGGCTCTTCTTGGCCACTTTCGGCTTCACTCGAGCGCCGCCCGAACCTAGCCGAGTGTACTCGGCTAGGTTCGGATAGCTCCGCTCACAGTCACGCCCATCCCGGGCGGGACTACGAGTGGAGCCGAAAAGTGAACGAGAGCCGCCGAGAAGAGCCAAGGACCGGCTCTGTGTATTTCGGCGCCGGCGGCGCCATTTTCAAATCGCGGTCGGCGATTTTGAAGCTCGGGATCGTAGGGGATGACAGGATTTTCAAACTGCGAGCTGCAAGGCTGCACTGGGGCAAGGCTGCACTGGGACAAGGCTGCAATGGACACTGGGGAAGGCTGCACTGACAAGGCTGCACTGACAAGGCTGCACTGACAAGGCAGCAATGATGGGCATTTAAATGTAAGTTTTTTTCCCTTAAAATTCCCTCCTAAACTTGGGGTGCGTGTTATACGCCAGTGCGTGTTATACGTCAATAAATACGGTAGTTGCGGCTGGCCAATCAGCAGGCCGGCGGGTGGGAGAGCAGAGAAATTACATCATCTCTCACCGCCCGGCGCCCGCCCTGCATCCCTGCAGTTCCACCATCAATGTGCAGGCAGCTTCGGGCAGCAGGGAGATTACATCATCTCGCTGCTACCTGACTTTATTCTGGGACACAGGAAGTGACAATCCCCACCTTAGCAGGAAAGTGACAATTGTAGCAGGCAAGTGACAATCTGCAACGTATGGCAGGTGATGTGGTAGGTGACAATCTGCAATGTGTGGCAGGTGACATGGCAAGTGACAATCCACAACTTGCTGCAGGTG
This sequence comes from Lithobates clamitans, assembly GCA_037952925.1. Lineage (NCBI taxonomy): Eukaryota > Metazoa > Chordata > Amphibia > Anura > Ranidae > Lithobates > Lithobates clamitans. The sequence goes on from JBBGZY010000188.1 coordinate 782,758, forward strand.
ACATGGCAAGTGACAATCCGCAACATGTGGCAGGTGACATGGCAAGTGACAATCCGCAACATGTGGCAGGTGACGTGGCAAATGACAATCCACAACAGGTGGCAGGTGACATGACAAGTGACAATCTGCAACTTGTGGTAGGTGACGTGGCAAGTGACAATCAGCATCTGGTGACAGGTGACGTAGCAAGTGACAATCAGCAACTTCTGGCAGGTGATGTGGCAAGTGACAATCTGCATTTGGTGGCAGGCAACGGTGGCAAGTGACACACTCAGGGCACCCATTGATTCTGCATTATGGTAAGTTGAACTATTTAATTCTATATAACAATGCAATAATACAAATAATGCGCTTCAATCATCCTGACACCATAACAACCATGGTGCCAGGATGATTGAAGCGCCAACACCAGCCATTTCCCTGATAAATTGCCTGCAAAAAAATGTATTTTCTGGCAGTGCCCCACCCAAGACTAGATTGCTTCCATTTGTGCTTTTTTCATCCCTGTCTTGTTTTCTTGACATTACTACTCTCTTTTAATCCTTTTTCTGTTTTGTGTGTCTCCAAGTTTTACTAGCATACACAGTTTCACATGGATGGAATATGAACTTAGCACTAAACAATCAGAAACTTTCAATAGCAAACGAAGATCACTCTAGTGGGCTGCTCAGCATCAGCTAATAACTGTGCATATCTACAGGTCAGCTAAGCCTAGTTATGCACCGCTGTGTAGGACATTCCTTATCAGACCATTCATTTCAACAAAATCTTCCCATAACATATTTTATACACGATATACAATACTTTACCTGTCTCATTATAGGGACACAGACATTGCCTACCTTATGTTCATAATAAAAAGAGGCAGCATGTAGCATGATTAAGTGTTGTGCCATGATGGTTCAAAAAGACTCTGACTCATCCAAAATATTCTCCTGGCTCTTGGCATACTAAACCAACCTGAAACTTAGGGTGAGCTTAACCTCCCTGGCGGTATGATTATTTCGGATTTTAGGTGCTGAAAGCGGTTTATTATTTTGCATGGAAATTTGGCGTTTTATATTGTAGGTCTGTAAATCTTAACAATAACACACTTAAATCTGTCCAAACCAGAGTCTAGTAGATATCCCGGGTATGATAAAGTTTGAAACACAAAAACATAAATTATAATATAATAAATACAAATAAATAATAAAAAAAAATTAAAAAAAATAGTAATAAAATACATTTCCCCACGATTCACTATCGCTCAATTTTGCAAGTGTTCTAATTTACTATCGCTGTTTTCTAGCTGGTCTAAAGCCACTTTTGACGTAAAGGGACACTTTTTGGTTGCTATGGACAATCTCCAGTTTCCAGGCAGAAAGAACAGTGTATATCATGTAAAACTGCATGCAGGGCATGGGCCAAAGCACTGGGGACAAAAGGGATGTGAAATAATTTCATACAGTACTGTAATCTGTAAAATTACAGTACTGTATGTGTTATGATTTTTACTTTTTTTAAAATTTGCCGCCAGGCTCCGCCCCCGTGTGTCGCGACGCTCGCAGGGAATGGAGCCAGGCAAGGAGAGGCTTCGGAGGAGGACGGAGCCCTCGGACACTGCGGGGGACATTGCAGGATCCCGGGGACAAGGTAAGTAAGGAGGCACCAGGATCCTGCGATGTAATCCCGAGTGTGGCTCGGGGTTACCGCTTATGGTCCTGAATTTTAACCCCGAGCCACACTCGGGAAAATCACCAGTGAGGCTACGACTTAAAGGATATGGCTACTTGAACCTCTTTTTTTCTGCTTTTATATAGAATCTGGAATGATTAGAACCCCTTGCAAGTTTTTGCCGTATCTTGTTGGGTGATTTACCTTCACTTCCTAACCTGGAGACACAACAGCAAGTTAGAGGAAATCTCTACAAAGTGAGTGATAGATTCTCCCCAACAGAAACACAGGGAACCTGAATACCTGACAGGGGCTCTAATAGTTGCTAATCTTATCCAAAATTTTCAAAAATTGGCTAAACAGCCAACCAGTTTAGAAGGGCTGAGTTGCTTAAGCTGCTCAGACATTTAACCTATGTTATGTGTGCAGGCAGCCATAGACAGTTGGAAATTCAGCTGGTTTAGCAGATTTGAACTATGTATGGTCAGGCTGATTGTACCCTAGTTAATAGATCAATCAACTTGGGTACAACCAACCTGTGGGAATCAAGCGATTTTATTTCCTGTAACCCATGGTTTTCCTTTTGTGAAAACATTTGTTTTCCCACTGATGTGGGACCTACCTACTACTCTCATTTACATTTTCTTAACAGACTAGGCAAAAACAACAAAATCCAGTCAATGAGGTAAAATATTGCTCAAAGAGCATCAGTATGACTAAGTCACAATAATAACCTTCATCTGCTAGAAGAACTGCAGGGATATCTGTTGCAGCGCTCAGTTTTTTTGTTTGGCAAGTCATGTTATGTGGAAACTAATAGGAATTTTTCCAAAGTGAATTATATATTTAGAATTTACCGCCTTCTCAACAACCAATGTTCCACACCAAGTCAATGCCAATTAACCTAAAGATATGAGATTTGTAAAACAGCTCTTTTCATATGCATTTCTTCTAAGCTACCTATAGGCTTTAGAGGGTGGCAGGCATAATCTGATTGTCTTCATGGCTGGCTGCAAGTGGAGCACTGCAAATTGTCTATAAACCTTATATGTTCATGTCAATGGGAAGAAGATGGAAGAGGAAATGGAGAGGAAGAAGCCAACACCAGCCTAGGAATAATAGATCAATAAAATAAAACTGTAGCATGCTAAAGTAGGAACCAGACATATTGAATAATGATCAGCCTACGTGGAAGGGAACCTATACTATGACCACACAAGGCATGTGATAGCCATGCTACTCAGCTGGTACCATAGTCTATGTCTTGCCTGCCACCCCAGATCACAACTGAATGTCAAAAGCAAGTACTGACTTTCTGAAGTTTGGTATTTGCTTAGTACAAAGTACGCCACTCACATAACAACCTTGAGTACAACATTGTGGAAGGCAGAGTGAAATACAGTGGGGACAGAAAGTATTCAGACCCCCTTAAATTTTTCACTCTTTGTAATGTTGCAGGCATTTGCTAAAATCATTTAAGTTAATTTTTTAACTCATTAATGTACATACAGCACCCCATATTGACAGAAAAACACAGAGTTGTTGACATTTTTGCAGATTTATTAAAAAAGAAAAACTAAAATATCACATGGTCTTAAGTATTCAGACCCTTTGCTGTGAAACACATATATTTAACTCAGGTGCTGTCCATTTCTTCTGATCATCCTTGAGATGGTTCTACACCTTCATTTGAGTCCAGCTGTGTTTGATTATACTGATTGGACTTGATTAGGAAAGCCACACACCTGTCTATATAAGACCTTACAGCTCACAGTGCATGTCAGAGCAAATGAGAATCATGAGGTCAAAGGAACTGCCTGAAGAGCTCAGAGACAGAATTGAGGCAAGGCACAGATCTGCCCAAGGTTACCAAAAAATGTCTGCTGCACTTAAGGTTCCTAAGAGCACAGTGGCCTCCATAATCCTTAAATGGAAGATGTTTAGGATGACCAGAACCCTTCCTAGAGCTGGCCGTCCGGCCAAACTGAGCTATCAGGGGAGAAGAGCTTTGGTGAGAGAGGTAAAGAAGAACCCAAAGATCACGGTGGCTGAGCTCCAGAGATGCAGTCGGGAGATGGCAGAAAGTTGTAGAAAGTCAACCATCACTGCAGCCCTCCACCAGTCGGGGCTTTATTGCAGAGTGGCCCGACGGAACCCTCTCCTCAGTGCAAGACACATGAAAGCCCGCATGGAGTTTGCTACAAAACACCTGAAGGACTCCAAGATGGTGAGATATAAGATTCTCTGGTCTGATGAGACCAAGATAGAACTTTTTGGCCTTAATTCTAAGCGGTATGTGTGGAGAAAAACAGGCACTGCTTATCACCTGTTCAATACAGTCCCAATAGTGAAGCATGGTGGTGGCAGCATCATGCTGTGGGGGGTGTTTTTCAGCTGCAGGGACAGGAGGACTGGTTGCAATCGAGGGAAAGATGAATGCGGCCAAGTACAGGGGGAAATCCTGGACAAAAACCTTCTCCAGAGTGCTCAGGACCTCAGACTGGGCCGAAGGTTTACCTTCCAACAAGACAATGACCCTAAGCACACAGCTAAAATAAGGAAGGAGTGGCTTCACAACAACTCCGTGACCAGTCTTGAATGGCCCAGCCAGAGCCCTGACTTAAACCCAATTGAGCATCTCTGGAGAGACCTAAAAATGGCAATCCACCAACATTTACCACCCAACCTGACAGAACTAGATAGGATCTGCAAGGAGGAATGGCAGAGGATCTCCAAATCCAGATGTGAAAAACTTGTTGCTTCTTTCCCAAAAAGACTCATGGCTGTATTAGATCAAAAGGGTGCTTCTACTAAATACTGAGAAAAGGGTCTGAAAACTTAGGACCATGTGATATTTAAGTTTATCTTTTTTAATAAATCTGCAAACATGTCAACAATTCTGTGTTTTTCTGTCAATATGGGGTGCTGTGTGTACATTAATGAGGAAAAAAATGAACTTAAATGATTTTAGCAAATGGCTGCAATATAACAGAGTGAAAAATTAAGGGGGGTCTGAATACTTTCCGTCCCCACTGTATACACATATGCCCTATATAAAAAGGCATGGATTTTTCTCATGAAGACTGTAATGTGTGGTAAGGGTAGAACTAGACATCTCATGGGAGCCCCTATGAGGCACCTGTTACTTTGCTTCATGAGGTCATGGTACAGATAACTTGATGAAGGATTTATTTTAAGGTACCCTAGACCAGAGAACTTATATCTGCTGCCAACAGATGATGAAGGTTAGAGGAAATGCAGTTTTTTCCTGTATCCTAACTGCAGGTTTTGACTCACATGCAGCATCCTAACATTTTTACCCCCTTCTCGATGTTCCCATGCTTGCTATATCTATACCTACTATTGCTCCAGCCCCATCTCCTTTACAACTCCATCCCCAATCCTTATTTAAGCACTGCATGAACCAGGCTGAGACCTAAAATCTTTATTAATCCTTATATTTTACCTAGATGTGCCCTTGTGGTGTAAAAACACAAGTTCTGTAAAGTTTGCTGCTTGTGTTTGTCTATTAAACTATTCCCCCTTTCTATATTTTTTCATGCTATGTTATCTTCATGCCTTTATGTGTGTACAGTGACTATTGAAAAATAGATGTCCTCCCAGTTCAGCCTTATCAATCCAAGTTGATCCCGAACAAGGTAAAAATTAATAAAGCTTCGTCCATTTTGCCTTACGAGATTCCTTCCCCTGCAGTAGGCAATTTAAAAATGCAGAGATTCATGAATAAGAAAACATATTTTTCCTCGGCTTGTCAGTTTTCAGATTAAAGTTTTATAAATGAATTCAAACTGTGCATATTCATGTAGAATATTTTCCATGCATAGAGCTGTGTTCAAATGTCTGCTTGTAGGCAGAAAGGTCATCATCTGCAAAGGTTTGGAAAATATATATAGTGTACTGTATCCTATATCCTATAAAGTATAGTAATCCACCATCCTGCTTTACCATTCTGTGATGCGTCTTCTTCACTCTCAATGATAATTTGACCGAATCTTTGGATTTGGATGTGTATTTCTGTCAAATGTTTCTTTGTTTACCTGTTATGAGAGAAATTGTTAACCTTTCCTTCTAAAAATGCCTGTTTTAGTTCACTCTATGTTATGTTAGCTGGATGATTTTAGCTAATGATCTGGAAAAGGTATGCAGGTAAAGAATGAAATATTGAAGCCAAAGGGTCAGCATAACAGCGTGGTAACCAGCATTTACAGAAGTAGGCCACCAATGACAATCTCTATTTTCTACCATAACAACTTTTTTTAATTACAGCTCCAAAAATGTTGTTTTCTGAGAAGGATGAAGCGCTGTCTGAAATAGATAATTTCTTCATATTACTATCCTATGTCTCTGTGTAGTTTTGCAATTAAAAAAAAAATGTTTTCTCTGCAAGAAATTCAACTTCATCCCATCCAACCAGAAGGGGCACACTTTATTCTTTTTAGTCAGTGGTAAAGCATGACTGTAGTCAAACAAAAGTTGCTGAAGTGCCACTGTTAGCCATAGCAAGTACTTGCAGGTGCACCCTCGAGGACATGAAACCCAGGTCATCTGGTTTGCAGATTTTAACAAGCTGCTATTGTTAAGATCCTGTCCCCTCCAACCTCCTGTACCTCTGTATTAGTCCATCACTGCGATGAACAACCTCCTTGGCCAAGATCCAGATACATGAGGTAGGGATGGAAGGTTGGGGGCTAGCCACTGTACTAAGGGAACATTCTAAAATATATAGAGCTAAGCAGATTTTAGGGTTCCTAGGGCACTCAAAAGGGGGACTGATTTGTACCCGAAGGTGACTGCTCTGGTACCCTACTGGTGGCCTGGCGATTTGTATCTGAATACAGGCACACTTCAAAGTACACAGCTTGCCACTAAATTACTAGGGTTATTTTCACGTTAGCACCTGCATTCCTTTTTTAAATTGAGTAAATCGAATTAAGTTGTCCTTTCCCCATAACCAAAATCCTTCACCATTTATATTAATTTAGTTGCCTTTTTTGCACTCTTTACTGTTCCAAGGCATACTTGTAATGAATTTGTGCCAAGAACTGAATTTTATATTCAAGATGCTGTCATACTAATGTTCTGTACAATGAGAAAATTATTCCACTCTGTCCTTCATACAAGAAACCTATTTACTACATTTCGAAGTTGCAGCCTGACATTATGCTGTTATAGAGGCTATTATCTAAAAAACATCCATATACTTCTCTATCCCCTGAATCCATACTCTTGTGTTGCTGCCTAACTCAGCCCCCAAAATGTGTCAACTTTATACCCCGAAGATATTTCATGCCAAAGCTGACATGTTTTTCAACCAGTAAATATAAGGGTGGATTGGTGGTGCTGGATCCCAAAAAGGAGTTGACTCCAGCAAAGTAAGCTGAGGACCTTGCTACAAGTTTTTATTACCAATATGCATTTTCATCTACAGTTTCTTCTACAGTTCAACCTTCGCTTTCACCTACTATTTGAGCCCTGAAGAAGGGGACATGTTCTGGCCCCCAAAACATGTGGGATAAATGTGTGAAATTAACAGAAATGTTTTCACGGAATTAACTTTATATGGACTCCTATCTTTGGGCTTGCCTTTCAATCCTTGCTTCTCCATGTTGTCCAACCAATCAGGTTCTTTATTTCAAGTGAAAGAAATATAAACCTCTTTTTTTTATTTTAATTTTTTTTTTTTTGGAGGACATCTTTATTTCTGCTCCCCTTTACTTTAATATTTTTTAAATCAGCTTATGCAATGCAGATATTTTTCATTGATGAAATAATATATGTTTTGAGACCCTTTTCCATCATTCCCTTTTCCATCTACTTCCTTGAATCTCTTCATCCCTGGTCATTTCCTGTGCTCCATTCACATTGCTTTCACTCTTAATCATTATGACCCCTTTATTATTTCACACACTCAAACTTTATCGCCTCCAGAAGCTTAGGTCACCATCAAATAAAATGTCAAATTTTCCTACATTTTTTCCAGCTTACTGCTTTTGGCGCAGATCAGAAAAATTACCTGATAATATGTAATAAATGGTGCAAAGCACAGCAAGCCCCTCACTTTACCAACAGCATACAGCAGTGGGGTTTACAGTGTGCCTTATGTAGCCTACAGTGTAATCATTCCTTATTAAATGCAATGCAGAGTTATATAGTGTCTTTATATAGAAATGCATAAAATGAGGGATATCCTGTGGCTTCTCAGTGGGTCATATATGATAACCATTACATTTTTTTTTTTTTTGCTATAGTACTATTTTACTACAAAAAAAAGATTGCCCCTATATTATCTATCTGTATGTCGTGGGGCTATAGAGGCTGCTAAGGATCGCAGTCCCCATATAAGACCTGTTTTTTTAGCTAAGAAAGTCATGGGGTGCATGAGCAATTGCTTGATTAAAAGCACACACATGTTTAAAAGCCCCAAAAATCATGCCTTGAACAATATTTACATATTAGTCATAAGAATTGTTAGTTATTATTATTATTTGTATAGTAATACACCCTGTATGTTTTATTCTATTCTTCAATAAACATTTATTAAGAAAAAAAAAAGTAATACTATTGGTAATATTAGAAATTACTATTAATACTTGTAGGAATAGTAGTAATTGCAGCTAGTTGTTTTTGTTTTTTGTTTGTTTTTTTTTTTTTTTGTTTTTGTTTTTTTATAGTTTTATGCTTTCCTGCCCTGGTCCCCCAAACTATTTGCGTTTATTTGTTGTGGTATTTTCTCTTATAAAAAGAAAAACACAGCAATACTGATAATTACAATGTATTTATTGTTAGGCCTCATTCATACTGCCATAATACAGCCATACAAATTTTACTGATCATTAGGCAATGATCAAAAGTTTCTGCGTAAATGGTTAGTAAACAGATCCATTTGTTTAATGTGCAAAAATTGTCCTGTTTTTTTTGTAATGGTATATGTATATACATATGTCCTCAGTTGTAGATATTTGGATTTTGTGTTACCGAGCTAAATGCAGTGCCTCTTTATACTCCTGTGTGGTAGTCTCCATAGAAAACAATGCAGCTGCGTTCAAATCTGTAAATACAAAATGTTTGTAAATGCCTTTTTTTTTTTTATGTCCATGTGAAAAAGGCCGTAACACTAGTAGTACATGCCACCATTTTTTAATAATAATAGAAGTGCAGATTGAACTGGCCCACCTAAACACAATGTTGTGTTTATTTGCTGGTGTCTACTCTACCCTACAGTAAAATGACTACATAGTGATAATGGAAGAACTACTAGTAGCATTTGCCACTCATTTTATATGTTTTCATATGCCTCCACCCTGAGCCCAAATACACATGTTGGGGTCTGACTTACACAGACCAGTACTAATAATTTCAAACTATTCTATCTGTTATAGTAATACTAGTAGTAATTAGTATTTGTATGTTTTCTTTTTTTTTTTTTTTTCAAAAAAGCTTTATTTCAAACAAAGAGTGCAACAATAGTGCAGAAATACACCCACGCAGGGGTGAAGGAGGGGTATAATCAAATTGAAAGACAAAATATAGATTCTTGCCCAAAACAATCGAGCTTGATCAAACAGAGTAAAGTAAGATAAGTTATACAAAATACAAAGTGTAACAATGTGAAGTTAGAGTATAATGTGTAAACATTATACTCTAACTTCACAGTATTTGTATGTTTTCTATTTAATCTTGGGGCACAGTATTAAATGTGTATGCCTCATAAACCTCAGGCTCCAGTACACGTTGTCACATTGTCTCTACTTGCTGGAATATATCCTACTAGCACAGTAAACACATTAATGAATTAATAGTAGTAATGATTTTCTTGTTAAAAAAAATAGTAGTAATGATGATGATGATGTGTATATATATATATATACATATATTATATATATATATATAATAGAGCTGTAGTTTCATGATGCATCTGCACACAATCTTTTCTTCATTTGCTGGATCTATTTTCTTAAAAAACAAACACACAAAATGAATTATAATTATTTTAATAGTAATACTTGTAGTAATTGTTACCAATTGTTTTGTTTTTTATTTTTTACTGATCATTACAGTTATATCCCTGTACACACAATCTTGCCTATATGAGTCTATCCTTGTAGCTGAAGTTCCAATAATCTCTTTTATTCTCTCCTGCTGCAGAAAGACATTGCACAGATCTGGCTGCAAGCAAATCTAAACAGACTTGACACGAGAGCTTCTCTGAATAGATCCTTAACCACATCACTCCACAGCAGATTGGAAAATAGAGAATAAGTTCAAAATCCCCCCTGAAGGATCGGAAACACGAATACATATGATGTGCTTAATGTATAGCTAAGAAATCATTAGCCTGCTGTAGGGTGATAGCAGATGGGAATACAGAACTCCAGCTAAGAAGTGCCAGTCCCTGACAATCTTCGATCATCATCTTTGGCTGTCTCCTTCAGAAAATGAGAACGAAACTAGACTGCAATGCGACCTTGCGTTTTTCAGTTGCGACTTTTTTATCATCATTATTTTATTTCATTCAAACGTTAGCATACATACATTTATTAAAACTGTTCATTCAGTACAGCCCTCTAAGTTGTTGGAGCACAAATACTCAAATGAAATAACTTCACCTTAAGAGATCATAAAAGGACAATCAAAGCCTGATTTTTAATGAATTAAAATAGTCTGGAGCTTGAACTTTCATTGGGGAGTTCCCCAGTTCTCCCAGACAAAGAGTTCTGAGAGCAATTAAGTCATATTCTCCCTGTGGTTGAGAATAAAATCGTTATTAGTACACTAAAAAATGCCAATAAGGATAGTTGGAGGAGTGAGCTGCAGTATTTCAATATTGAGTCCCTGGCTGCATATTCCAAGACCTGTGTGCACCCCCCCCCCCCCCCCCCCCCCACTTCAAGTCTCCAGCTCGAGAGGCTCCTCTCTTTTTACACTGCAGCCCCTGCATGATTGGAAATGGAACTGTTTTCTGATGGAAATAAGGCATCCGACTGATTATGTGTATTGAATCCGAATCACTCACCAGATCCTCTTCTTAGAAATGAATTGAAAAGGGATGATGGTTGTAGACCTCTGCAGGCAGGTCCTTCTAATATCCGAGGTCGATGTATTTTGCAACTTTTTTTTTTCGTTCCCATTTGAAATGGTTCAGCTATATAATTACATCGCTATTGTACAGGGAGGTGCCATAGAGAGAAAGAGCGCACATCGGCAGAGCGCTCTGCAAGGCTGCGGCAAATTAAAAAACAACAAAAATTATTTCTAAAGGATCAAGAATCGGCTAATTGTGAGGAAAAAAACCCATAAACTATCTCGGGGTCACGGATTGTACAATGTATCCGATGTATTGAGATACTGCGATCATCCGGTAATTATTACATGCCAACTGTAGGTAGAATCCTTACAAAAACATAAACAGTGATATACAAACCACACACAGCATAAAGATACACAAAAGATTTGTCTCCGTGTGTAAACAGAGATCAGAAAAAAAAAGTTTGAAACTAGTTTGATAATTATTATTCTGACGCTGGTATGTGGAAATAAATGACAATTTTATTTTTACAATGTTTTGCGGATTATTTGATTTTTATTGGGGGCTTTTCATATTGCCAAAAAATTGCAGTATTGAATGCGTATTATGGTACTTTGGTGCAAATAGATTTTTGTGACATATATTTTGTGTGTATATTAACTTATATATTTGCATATTAATGTATATGTATTCATTTTTAGTTTAATTTTACACTTATATTCAAATTACATTTTTAAGTTCAAGCAATAGATAGATAGATAGATAGATAGATAGATAGATAGATAGATAGATAGATAGATAGATAGATAGATAGATAGATAGATAGATTTGAAAGTAAGTAAATATAGTAAAACAAACATATAAAGGTAAAATGCTTGCAGTGTAGATTTTTGAATGTGAATACATTACATTGTTCAAAAAAGTTAGTTCCATATATATATATATATATATATATATATATATATATATATATATATCGCACACACAAAATCCTTTCTTTCTGTTTATTTTAATGTTTTTAAAACCTTTCCCTTTCTCTTTTTTCTTTCTTTCTGTGAATTGCATTTTAATATATATATATATATATATATATATATATATATGAACCACTTACATATATATATATATATATATATATATATATATATATATATATATATATATATATATATATATATATATATATATATATATATATATATATATATATATGTGTATATATATGGTGCACACACACAAAATCCTTTCTTTATGTTCATTTTTATTTGTTTAAATCCTTTCTCCTTTCTTTCTGTGAATTGCATTATATATATATATATATATATATATATATATATATATATATATATATATATATATATATATATATATATATATATATATATATATATTGCACACACATAAAGTCTTTTATTTATTTGAATTTATTTTTTTATTTATCTTCTTCTTTATCTCTGTACTCTGCATTATATATATAGATATAGATATATATAGATATACACAAATATATAGATATATAGATATATATTAGGAGCTAACATTTTAAACATTCATATTTTTAAACAATGTAATTTATTGAAATTAATTCATCTACACTGTATATTTTAGGTTCATATTTTTAGAAACAAAGTTTAGTTCTAGTCACTGCCATGGAAGGTGACAGTAAAGGTTTGTACCTTTGGCTGTCACAGTTCCCCTCTCCTAGGCATCGAGCATATGCACTGCACACATGTCTAAACTTTGCATCGTCTCTTGTTTAGAGATGCTCCTACTAATCGTACTAACTGGGGTCACTTGTGCAGATTTGTTCCCTTTTCATGGGCTCCGCACTTTAATTAGTCAGCTAGTTTAATCTGCATTTTTGAAGATAGGTAAATTTGAAGGGAGGAAGGGGGAGGAGGGGGTGAAAGAGGAATCCATTCTCCTGATTAAGGCTTTAATTTTCCCTAAACTATAATAATAATATTGTAAAAGTGAAGAACTGTTGTGATTAATATAATTATGTCAACATAACACAGAATAAAATTAACTTTTTTTCAGGTGATAATGCATGTAAATCAGGTTACAACAAAAATCATAGACAGACGTTACTGTAATTAAAAGAATAAATCAATAAAAAAGACATAACAAAAAAAAACGTATGTAGAATAATGCCTCTGTACAAAAAACAGCTGTCTACACCTACGGTCCTCGGTAGAGAAATATGATAAACGTACCATCGAAAAATAAATATTCCTTTTGCAACTCTTGATTGTAAAAAATAGACCTAAATCTTATAAAATGTTCTACTATGTGTCAGGTGTTAGCTACATAAAACCAACATCATATCAATGCAATTGATGCCATAGATATTACACGCAAACAGCTGGTTGCACACTAAACCTCATTAACCTGAGAAATAGTGACATGGCCGTCAGCAATTTCTCATCGTAATTTATCTAAAATTTTTAGGATAATCTCACGGGAGATGTTTACTCATATATATTGAGGTATATATACAATTTCTAAATATTACATTTAATAACACGAAAGCTTTATAGCCTTTATAGTAGATTTATCTACTTTTCCGTGTATCGTGTGTATGTATGTAGATGTGTGTGCATGTTTCACTATGGTTGTAATGACAGATATCACACAGATATATTTGATATCTTTATATATATATATATATATATATATATATATATATATATATATATATAATATATATATATATATATATATATTTATATTTATATTTATAACTATATATTGATTGTAGTAGATCTATCTATCTACTTTCCCTTGTATGTATGTGTATGTATCAAGATGAGTGTGTTTATATTTGACTATGTGTGTGTGTTTGTACCCTTCAGCCTTTTAGTGGCATCTTACTCACCTATAGTTATATATTTATATATACAGTTTATACAGAAATATTTTATATCTATATGTAAATAGTGTGTGTGTGTGTTGTGTGTTTGTGCTGTGTGTATTGTGCGTGTTGTGTGCGTGTTGTGTGTGTGTGTGTGTGTGTTGTGTGTGCGTTGTGTGTATGTGTATGTTTTATGTGTTGTGTGTGTTGTGTGTGTGGTGTGTGTTGTGTGTATGTGTGTTTGGTGTGTATGTTTGTACCTTCCAGCCTTGTTAATGGTATGTCACCCAGAACTGACTTTGCAGCAGTGGTGATCCTGTCTGCCCTTTAGTCCTGTCTAGGTCCCATATGTCGATATAGAAATAGAGGCTGTGGTCTGTAGCTTGCCAGACACGGATTGACCACCTTAAGCAGCACAGAAAATAAATGGACTTGAAAAGGGGGGGCCTGTTGGATTAACATTCTTGAAAATTCTCGATCTGTACTTGGAGCTTTCAAGTTTTCCATTGTAGATCAATGAAAAGCCCAAATGGTTAACCCTTCCCTCACAAGACCCCCCAACATACACATGTGCACCTCTGTGTCTGAATGGCATTCTGGAAACAAGACAGAAGACATTGTTGGTTGTATTATATTACACAGCTTTGCTTTCTCAGTGATCATTCATCTCTGGGCATTGTACATCCCATAGACTGGATGGTTTAAGTAAGAGATCACAGATTTTAAAGTCCATGTTGATTTAGTACACCAGTCCTTCCAACCCACTAGTTGCTTGTCCCTTCAGTGATGAGTCCCAGTAATGACATGCAGTGCTGTGAAATCTGACAGGACCCCTAATAATCAATGGGACAATGTCCCTACACATCACACAATCACATTGAGTCTGCCAGTGGTGTTAGGTCATAGCCAAATGGTGCTTCCATTCTGCTCATTCATCTGAAAAAGCGGTGCCAGGGGCGGCCCAGGCATTGTAGCCTCAAATCCTCCTTTTTATACAGAGGCCCAGTTTTATTGTAAGGGGATTTGTCAGCAGAGATTCAGTATCCATACATGTACACCTCGCCTCATTCCCTGCTGGAACATCATGTAATACCGGTCTTACAGATCAATGTGGAATTGTCCTCTTAGAAAGCCCACTTCTTTACAGGCCACAGGGGATTGGGAGAGTGGAAGAGGCCAGGGAGCTGTGTCTTATTTACTTTACTGCTGATTGATATGGAAATCTGATGCACTAGTGTTTGCCTGCTCCCCCACTGCCCTAACTGCACAGCTCACCTTTCTATGGAGGAGAGCAAACTGCAAACTAAAGCCTGCATAGGACAAAATGAGAATGAAGTTGGTTTAATGGAAACGAAATCTTTTGTAAGGAGGATAAGTACGTGTACAAAATAATCATTCCAGCAATTACAGGCAAGCCACTATTACCTACTATAGTGGCTGCTCTAAACACAGCAGATGGCAATGGATGGCCAAGGTGCTTTCCTGTGCAGTGTTCCTTCAAATAAATGTGAACAGATACATGTGCCTATTGTCTATGTGATGTGTATGTATCTAATCCATGAATAAATACTGTACATGTGCCTATATGTCTATGTAATGTGTTTGTATCGAATTCGTGAATAAATACTGTGCATGTGCCTATATGTCTATGTAATGTGTATGTATCGTATCCATTAATAAATGCTGTACATGTGCCTATTGTCTATGTGATATGTATGTATCTAATCCATCAACAGATACATGTGCCTATATGTCTATGTGATGTGTATGTATCGAATCCATGAATGAATACTGTGCATGTTCCTATATGTCTATGTAATGTGTATGTATCTAATCCATGAATAAATACAGTACATGTGCCTATATGTCTATGTAATGTGTTTATATCGAATTCATGAATAAATACTGTGCATGTGCATATAAGTCTATGTAATGTGTATGTATCGAATCCATGAATAAATACTGTGCATGTGCATATAAGTCTATGTAATGTGTATGTATCGAATCCATGAATAAATGCTGTACATGTGCCAATATGTCTATGTAATGTGTATGTATCTAATCCATGAATAAATACTGTATATGTGCCTATATGTCTGTGTAATGTGTATGTATCTAATCCATGAATAAATACTGTACATGTGCCTATATGTCTGTGTAATGTGTATGTATCTAATCCATGAATAAATACTGTACATGTACCTATATGTCTGTGTATGTATCTAATCCATGAATAAATACTGTACATGTACCTATATGTCTGTGTAATGTGTATGTATCTAATCCATGAATAAATACTGTGCATGTGCCTATATGTCTATGTAATGTGTATGTATCTAATCCATGAATAATTACTGTAATGTAACTATATGTCTGTGTAATGTGTATGTATCTAATCCATTAATAAATACTGTACATGTGCCTGTATGTCTATGTAATGCGTATGTGTCTAGTCCATCAACAGATACTCGTGCCGAATGTCTATGTGATGTGTATGTATCTAACCCATCAACAGATAATTATGCATATATGTCTATGTGATGTGTATGTATCTAACCCATGAATAAATATTGGACATTTGCATTTATGTCTATGCAATGTGTCTAACTCATTAACAGGTACATACACCTACAGTATAGGTCTATGTGACATATATGTGTCTAACCTATCAACAGATACAGGTACCTACAATATATGTCTATGTGATGTGTATGTGTCTAACCCATTAACAGATACAGGTACCTATAGTATATGTCTATGTGATGTGTATGTGTCTAATCCATCAACATATATTTGGCCTATATGTCTATGTGATGTGTATGTGTCTAATCCATCAACATATATTTGGCCTATATGTCTATGTGATGTGTATGTGTCTAACCCATCAACAGATACATGTGCATATACATACATCCAAAGGTCCAAACTTCCTAATATTATACATTAGCTATAACCAACTCTCTCTCTCTATAGATATTTATCTATCTATCTATAGATATATATACATTTATATATAGCTAGAATATCTGCTATTTTTTTTATTGCAGCCTGCATCTTTCTTTTTTTTTTCCTTTTCTTTCCTTCTTTCTTTCTTTCTTTCTTTCTTTCTTTCTTTCTTTCTTTCTTTCTTTCTTTCTTTCTTTCTTTCTTTCTTTCTTTCTTTCTTTTCTTCATATCCCTATCCATCTGTTACCTTGTCTGCTAAACTACCCAATAAGGAATCATTGCAAATTGTATTTATTTGACTGTGCTGACACCATACTCATTCCTAGGCTCCATGCACACTGGTATAAAAAACGTTGCTTCAACAGGAGTTTTGTGTTCTGTCTGTAGAAGCAATGCAAAGTTATCCTATGTGTCCATGCACATTAGGACGATTAGAGGCATATTTTGAGCTCAACGTTAGAGGCAGGAAAAAAACCCTGTTTTCTGATTGGAGCTTACTGGCAGAAAAAAACGTAAAACTCTCCTAAACACGTCTAGACTTTGTACAAAAAATGCTCATGTATAATTAAGTAGCCTCCATACACATTTTCATGTATTACATAAAACAAGTACATTTTATTTTTTTAGGCTTGTTTGTTTGTCTTTTGCTTGTTTTTTAAGTTGTGTTTAGCTACTAGCAATTATTCTTATTTTAATGCTACAGTTCATCATACAAATACCGAATGATTGATACAGCTATGTTATTTGTCTCGGAGAACAGATGTGAATAGATTAGAAATATCACAGGTAATTCCATGAATCATGCTTAAAATAAATAGTAAAGCTCTCTTATTTTCTCATATGAATATTAAATATATTAAGAACATATATCAAACACACACATATCAAGAATCAAGAATCACACACACACACACACACACACACACACACACATATATATATATATATATATATATATATATATATATATATATATATATATATATATATATATATATATATATATATATATATATATATATATACACACACACACACACATACCAAACCCTAACCCTATATTATCTATTTCTATGCGTATGTTATCTAGGGTAGGTTCTTCTGTCTAGCATAACATTTTCCCAGATCAAAGCGCTTAAATAGAAGAAAAATAATATAAAGTAAGAAGTATAATTTAACTCATTAATTGACAAATTAGATAGATTCAGAAAGGTCTGAAAAGTGATATGCCAGTTGCCAAAAATTTCATATGGGAACTATGCCAACAACAGCAATTTAATTCTACATATCTTCTATATTACATACCGTCTTTTAGGTTTTCATTTTTTTTTTTGTATGTGAAAGGACCAGCAATTAAATGTGATACTCAATGGCTTTGACCTAAAACCCAAAAACCCTAAAGCCTATAGCACTTTCTAAAATTATTAAATTTGATTTTTTTAATCTAATACTGAGGTAATACACCATTTCTCATTTTCCATTATTTTTGCATTTATGTTAAAGAAGAAAAAACCCGCTTCATTCAAATGTGAATAATTTATTCGATTCGTTTAGTTATAATCTATATCGAAGCCAGATATCTAGGCAAGATACAGCATCCAATATTATGAAGAGGGGCCAGTTTACAAATTGCTCTCAAATAATGAACATCCATAGTTGAATTTCTATTAAAAAATCTTGATTGCCTTGAAATTTTTTTTTCTTTACAACCAAAAATGTACAGAATACTAAAAACTAAATATGCCAAGTCCAACAAAGAGAAGATTACAATTTCACATCGAATTTAAAAAATAACATACAACCGCTGTCCCTTTTTTTAGTGGAAGGGTACAGTATTGTCATTATGGGGTTAGGAATCGTCCCCAAGCTTTTAGCATAGCCCTATGTACAGGCAGGTGATGGTCATAGAAAAAGTATTTGAAGTCCAATCCTTCTCTCCATTTGACGTTTTGACTACCAGCCATCCAGTTTAATAACTATCTCTATCCTTCCCCTTCTCTTTTTGGATTGCTCAGTGAAACCCTCTTATAAATCCGGCCCCCCAAAGTACTGCAGTTTTTTTCTTTTCTTTTTTTTTTTGCCATTTTTTGAAGAGATGAGGAGGGTTGTTTGGGGGCAGAGGGACCGAGGCTGGTTTCTTTCACCATGTCCTACCATATAGTAAGGTGGAGCAGGACATGGCTGTGCCATAGTCAGAACTGGAAGAGTTTAAGTGGGACAAGTTGGTGACCTGGCTCTGAAGGTTGGATGGGCTGTTGGAATGCTGACCCATGTCTGGAGAATGACCCGCACTGTTTGTCTGGTGACTTTGATGCTGCCCCAAGCTGTTGGTAGCTACTGTGAGGGCTGCCTGTTGCTGGTGGCTCTGCAGGGCAGCTGTGGGGGTATTAGAGCCAGCCTGGCATGGTTTCCCGTCCTTCACCAACACTGGAACTGCCACCCGTCTTGGGGACTGTTGCTGCTGACATGAACTGTTGTCCTGCTGCATCTGTTGCTGGGCTGCCTTGTCCTTGGCTTGTCTCTTCATCTTGTAACGGTGATTCTGGAACCAGATCTTCACCTGAGTTGGGGTGAGGTGGATCATACTGGCCAAGTGTTCCCTCTCTGGGGCCGACAGGTACTTCTGCTGCTTGAATCGTCTCTCCAGCTCGTAGACCTGGGCCTGGGAGAACAGGACCCGGCGCTTCCTCCTGGGGGTGCTCTGCAATGGGGCCATGCTCTTCCCCACATCTCCCAGGGAGCCCATGTTACCCAGACCTCCCATATTCATCCCATTGGAGGGACCCATGAAACGGGATACTGCAAGAAGAACACAGGACAACTCATAAGAATAGATAGATAGATAGATAGATAGATAGATAGATAGATAGATAGATAGATAGATAGATAGATAGATAGATAGATAGATAGATAGATAGATAGATAGATAGATATATATATATATATATATATATATATATATATATATATATATATATATATATTTATATTTATTTATGTATATATATATATTTTTTTTACAGAAAGAGAGAGACAGAAAGAAAGCTATAACTTATGGATCAGTAAAAGTGATAGCAAAAAATAGGAAAGAAAAAAGAAAGAACCAGACAGCAATAAAAACTTGACTGACACGAGATGTTTATTTATATGTATATATATATATCTAGAGCTAAAGTATAATATAAAAAGGTTGGCTTAGAGAGAAAGAAAGAAAGAAAAAAAAGAAAGAAATGAACAAACAAACAAAGAAATAACACCTATAGGTAGATGATAAATCGCTAGCGAGCTAGAAAGATTTATCGATAGATCACAGGTAGCTAGATAGCTAGATTATAAGAAAGAAAGAGAGAGAGAAATGAAGGAAAGGAAGAAAGGGAGGAAGGAAAGAAAGAAAGAAAGAAAGAAAGAAAGAAAGAAAGAAAGAAAGAAAGAAAGAAAGAAAGAAAGAAAGAAAGAAAGAACTTGACATAGATGTTTATTTTATATTTATATAAATATGTATCTGGAGCTAATGTATAATATAAAAAGGTTGGATTGGAACGAAAGAAAGAAAGAAAGAAAGAAAGAAAGAAAGAAAGAAAGAAAGAAAGAAAGAAAGAAAGAAAGAAAGAAAGAAAGAAAGAAAGAAAGAAAGAAAGAAAGGAAGAATTGACAAGTAGATGATAAATCACTAGATGGAGAACTAAAATGAGACTAAAGATCTATCGATAGATGACAGGTAGAAAAGAGAGAAAATTTATAAATTTAAGGGACGGAAAGTTAGATCTGTATATTAACCCCATATGTGTAGATGAAATGAGGACTATAGGTCTAGGTCTGACTGCACACATCATTTTATACGGTGTCTGTCTATTTATCGTACCCCTGTACTTATCACACCAAGTTACACATGTACTGATACTACAATTGCTAGAAGAAATATTGAATTTTTAACGATTACCCGTAGACAGTATGAAAATTATTTTATAGATAGATAGATAGATAGATAGATAGATAGATAGATAGATAGATAGATAGATAGATAGATAGATAGATAGATAGATAGATAGATACCTAGATACATAGATAGATAGATACATAGATAGATAGATAGATATTTCTATCTATCGATCTATATCTATATATCTATGTCTATATCTATATATATATAGATATATATTTATATATTCTCCCTCCCAGCCATAGAGAAGAGTTTGCACTTACTTGTAGAAAATCTGGGGTCTGGGTGGTCCCATACCATCCAGTAGCCGAACCATTCCTCATGGTCTCCTGGTAGGGTGGCAGCTCGCTCATATTGCCCAGGTTGCCCAGGTTGCCATTGCAGTAGCTCCCCATGGTGGTGTGGGATAGCTGGGGGACCCCTGCCGCTGTCATGTGGTAGGCTGCACTCACTGCTCCATTGTGGCCCATAGCATGCTGTTGCATAGTAGGCTGAGACACCTGAGATTGTCTGTAGGCAGCCAGGGGAGCCCCTAAGCCAGTGCCCTCCATAGCCACCTTCTTGTAGCTCTCCTCCAGAGGACTCAATATGTCAGACACTGAGAAGGGAGTAGTATGCTTGGGACTCATCGACATGTTTCTGAGACTGGGAGAAAAAAAAAACTCTCCCTCTCTCCTCTTTTTTTTTTTTTTTCTCGCCAAATATTCTGGTGTTGCCTTAACGCCGATCTTGTTGGGTGTACACGTAAGAGAGCGGCTGAAGTCCGCCTTAATTGGGCTGAGTGGAGCTCAGAGCTTTCTTTGCGTTTGTTTTAGCCAGGCGCCAGGTTTTAGGCAGCAGAGGCGGGGCCAGCGCTGAACGCCAGACAATGGAGCCGCACCGAGCGCTGCTAATTAGCTTACATGCTGATCACACTGCAAACACCTTACACCGGCCTGATCCAACCACATCACCCATAATAAGGATACATTTACTGGCTGATAAATCAAATCATACTTCTATATCTATCTACATAACTATATGTCACCTGTCTATCTATCTATCTATCTATCTATCTATCTATCTATCTATCTATCTATCTATCTATCTATCTATCTATCTATATATCTATCTACTATATATCGTATCTATCTATATATCGCATCTATCTATTACCGTCTATAGTTTTGTACTATCTATCTATCTATCTATCTATCTATCTATCTATCTATCTATCTATCTATCTACGGATCATCTATCATCTATCTATTTATGTATCATATACCTTCATACCTATCATATCTACAATATATAGCTATAAATATATAAATAATATATATCCAAATATTTATATATAAAAAATATCTATATATCTATTTTCTATCTATCTATATATCCATCTCGCTATGTTAATTAATGGTAATTAACATTACCATGTTTTACCAACGGGCTCAAATGTTTATGTTTAATATTACTAAAAGCATACATCTACATTATAATCTGGATTTTTATTATACATACATAAGAGAAAACATATTCCACATTTCCAGTAAATTTGTAGCAATTGCATTATTTACTTTCTAAACCTTAATTTTAATAGGGCTAATTAAGTATTTTTTGGTAATATTTGTTTAAGCATTTGTACACCCTTGGTTTTTATTTGTAACCTATAGTAAATATAATCTATTTGTCTTGTAGCTATCTACTGTCTATTTATGTATTTATCTATCAATCTCACTATCTGATAACACTGAAATATATCTAACATCTCTGTTTATTCTTCTATTATTCATATAACAGTTACATTATATATATATATATATATATATATATATATATATATATATATATATATATATATATATATATATATATATATATATATATATATATATATATATATATATATATATATATATACCGTTCTATCAACGTATCCATTATCTATCTATCTATCTATCTATCTATCTATCTATCTATCTATCTATCTATCTATCTATCTATCTATCTATTTTTCTATCTGTCTCTCTCTTTCTCCCACCTAATCGTCTGTGTGGATGTAATGAGAAGTATGAGACGTGCTGGAAGAGGAGATCTTTGGCTAGGTCACCTCCCTGGAAGTAATCTAATAAAATCTTATATTAAGAGCTGCACGGCAGAGGTGGTGCGGTTAACCCAATGACTTTAGAGCATTTTAGAAGTATTTAGTAATTGCTCTTGTAAATGTGTTTATACCATGCTTGCTCATACTTAAAAATGCAAAAGTGCTCTTGCTACCCTGGAATAACTAAATATCTTTGTCTAAAGTGCTGGTATAAATGGCCGGCTGCTTTGTGGTCGTGCTTCATATTAGTACATGAGGATCATTTTGCTTCAATTGGGGAGCTCTTGTTCAGTAGGCAAGGCAGCGCTTAGGAGAGAGAGCTGTGTTCTCCCCATACTGCTGTTAACATCCCTCAAGTACAACCCTACGATTGATTGTGCAAGAGGTGAGATGAAGCAGAACAAGCCCTCTTCTACTCCTATGCCATCAATCAGGTGTCAGGACTGGAGCCCCTGGGTACCGCATTCTTTTCCATATATATACGTACACACATCCACAATCCACAATCTATACAATATACTATTGAAGCTGGGAGCTTTCATGGCTCTCAGTTTTAGACTGTGTCCTGACTCCTGCCAATACCTCGCTTTCCTCCTCGACTTATATTATGTTCCTGGTCTGCAGAGATCCCTCTACAATCACTTGGTACAATTCCTTCATGCCGCTACTTTATTAAGAGCCCAATGAAAGCTCCACTGCTTTACATGTAGCGACATTAGTAACAGAACACATGTGACGATGTGAGCAGTCATAGGGAAGACTACAATGTAACTGATATTAGGAGATGAACACTGCTATTGTCACTGCTGGCATGTCTACTATACAAGATTCCATTGTACCATTTCATCTCACTTCCCTCCAGTTCTGTCAGCCAGAAGAATCTATCTATCTATCTATCTATCTATCTATCTATCTATCTATCTATCTATCTATCTATCTATCTATCTATCTATCTATCGATCGATCGATCTATCTATCTATCTATCTATCTATCTATCTATCTATCTATCTATCTATCTATCTATCTATCTATCTATCTATCTATCTATCTATCTATCTATCGATCTATCTATCTATCTATCTATCTATCTATCTATCTATCTATCTATCTATCTATCTATCTATCTTTCTATCTATCTATCTATCTATCTATCTATCTATCTATCTATCTATCTATCTATCTATCTTTCTTTCTTTCTTTCTTTCTTTCTTTCTTTCTTTCTTTCTTTCTTTCTTGATATTTCTTCCATAGAACCTCCTGGTAGCTTGTATGTGTCTATAATATCTATCTATCGATCACACACATATATATCTATATCTATATCTATATATATCAACACATCTTTTTATTTATATGTCTATCTATCTATCTATCTATCTATCTATCTATCTATCTATCTATCTATCTATCTATCTATCTATCTATCTATCTATCTATCTATCTATCTATCTATCTATCTATCTATCTATCTATCTATTTACTTGTTTATATGATTATCTCTCTTGTTGTATGTATGTGTATATCCATCTATTAATCTGTATTTAGGTCTCTCTCGTATATCTTTCTTTCTTTCTTTCTTTCTTTCTTTCTTTCTTTCTTTCTTTCTTTCTTTCTTTCTTTCTTTCTTTCTTTCTTTCTTTCCCTACTTGTTATTAGGTTTGTCTAATCTGTATTCAGGTACTCTCTCTCTCTCTCTCTCTCTCTCTCTCTCTCTCTCTCTCTCTCTCTCCCTCTCTCTCTCTCTTTCTCTCTCTGTACATTTATCTTTCTTTCTTTCTTTCTTTCTTTCTTTCTTTCTTTCTTTCTTTCTTTCTTTCTTTCTTTCTTTCTTTCTTTCTTTCTTTCTTTCTTTCTTTCCTTGTTATTAGGTTTACCTAATCTGTATTCAGGTACTCTCTCTCTCTCTCTCTCTGTACATCTTTCTTTCTTTCTTTCTTTCTTTCTTTCTTTCTTTCTTTCTTTCTTTCTTTCTTTCTTTCTTTCTTTCTTTCTTTCTTTCTTTCCCTACTTGTTATTATGTTTGTCTCTCTTGTTGTATGTATGTGTATCCATCCATCTAATCTGTATTCAAGTACTGTATATATACCCCCCCCTCTCTCTCTGTATGTACATGTATCTATTTATCTATATGTCGTTCTTTCTTTCTTTCTTTCTTTCTTTCTTTCTTTCTTTCTTTCTTTCTTTCTTTCTTTCTTTCTTTCTTTCTTTCTTTCTTTCTTTCTTTCGTAGTTCTTTCTTTCTTTCTTTCTTTCTTTCTTTCTTTCTTTCTTTCTTTCTTTCTTTCTTTCTTTCTTTCTTTCTTTCTTTCTTTCTTTCTTTCTTTCTTTCTTTCTTTTCTTTCTTTCTTTCTTTCTTTCTTTCTTTCTTTCTTTCTTTCTTTCTTTCTTTCTTTCTTTCTTTCTTTCTTTCTTTCTTTCTTTCTTTCTTTCTTTCTTTCTTTCTTTCTTTCTTTCTTTCTTTCTTTCTTTCTTCAGACACACACATGTCTCTCTACAGAAGTGTTTTTTCTCTATGAAGAAGGCAATTTAGTGTGTGTATATAAGTGCACACATGATGGTCTGTGGCCCAGGAGAAGATAGTGAATGGGTATGGCAGTGCTGTTGTAGTGGGTAACCTCAGCAGCCTCTCTGGTCCTTCATGTAATGATGTACACAGGAGTCCTTGGGATTTCTCTGTGTGAGGGACTCTCATAGCAGCGTGCTCAGGCTGCACAGCTCACATCCAAGCACTTGAAATACTAAGGAGAAGTCTGGGAGGAAGGGACAGGATGGGACTGTGGAGGTCCTACATAGCACACACTCTGCATGTCAGCGGTCATCGGTGCAGCCATGGAAGGAATCATTTCTCTTCTATATGACACATGAACACAACTCATCTCCCCAGCAATACACCTCCATATATTTATAGTGTGTGTTCATCCTATATAGAAACACATTGTCCTGATCTTTGTACTGAGCTACATACATATGCTTTATTTTCTGACAATAACCTGGATAGAACAGCTTATGCCTTCCCCCAATCGCCTTTGAACTTGCTTACACGATTACTTGTTTTTAACTAAATGGAATAATAAACTTAATCATTTGCATTCATGTTAATTCATGCCAATAAGGACAAACAGATAAAACAAGGATTTTTCTACCCAGAGAAAATGACATTGCATCATAATAACACTTTGTTCTATGAAAGCGGAAAGTTGCCTCCACAATAGAGAAGGCTGAATTGTGCCCCTCGTACTGCTGGAGCCTGGATGTCTGGCTGCTGATTGGCCCTTCCAAGCATAGGATATTGGTAAGTAGAAAAGAACACAACACAGATAGGCTCATTATTGAGAAATACCTTATTGAAAGCTAATTAGTGCAACTTAATTAGGCATTGGAGATGGATGTTATTTGCTATGTAATAAAAAGTTAAAAATTAAATAATGTATTGTATTATTTTACAATATAATATTGTATAATTGTATATTGCTATACTGATCAAATATCTCATCCCCATATTAAAATAAATATAGCAATTCATAGTTTTATCACTTCGTGTATTATTTTTATTTAGCTAAAGGAACTTTTTTAATTTTGAGATTTGGAAAGGTTGAAAGTCATGAATAATAATGCTTATTTATGTAAACATTGCAAATGGCATCTCCTTTTTTTATTTAGATAAATACACTTTTTTGTATATAATAATGCTTATTTTAGTGGTATGTAATAGTGCTTATTTACTTAAAGATTGCAAACAGCAATTAAGCTTTAATAATTAAGCAAACAGCATTTCATACTATTAGATACTGTGTGTCTTACATGTAGAGGATATTTAAATTTCTGTTTTAAAACACATGGACAATGGGAAGAACAAATCTAACAACTTTGAAAATATTAACACAAATTAAGGGATATTTAAAAGGAAGAGTGATGTGAGATGTATGTTAAATTATTAATCTTTATATAGATTAATTTTTCAAAGATAAAAACAATATATTGTGGTTGTACATTTATTTTCAGGTTGTCTATGCTAAAGACAACAGGTAGAAATATCAAACAGTGAGTTTTGATTGTTAAGCCTGTCAATGCAGGGAAGGAATAAATAGGCTTGATTGATGAAGGTCAAAAGTTTGGTCTCTGAGCCCCCAGTCCCTGGAAATGCTACAACACCTTTGCTGCCTTAATTCTACACGATGTGTGTGCATGTGTGTCAGAAATGCATGGGATTATCCACACGTATATGAAAATAATGTGAACCCACTAAAATCCAATACACATCCCAATTTTTACGTTTTTTTTTTTTTTTTACTGGATGTACACCTCTTAAAAACACAGGTAAGCAGATATCCAATAATTAAATCATTGTTTTAATATTTATTAAATAGAATTTTAATGTTGACCTTTCCCCATTGCTACTCTTTGTTTAATTTTAGAAATGTGATACTGTAATGGGTGAAAATAAATACTGGGATTTTCATTTTAATTCATTTTAATTAATCTCTGTTATTATTTTACTTACAGCAAATATTTTTTGTATAAAATGTTGCATTTCTTTAAAAAGCTCTCATATATCTATTATTATATGTATCGAAATTTGATGACACTCTTATTTAAAATAAAAAAAATCTTCATGAAGCAATATATTTAAGTTATATTCTATTATAATTTCAAATATTATAACTTAATTTGCAGCATATTTTTTATGGAATTAATGTTTTCAACAATAAAATATTAAATATTAAATTGAACACTCATTCTTACACCAATTATTCTGACATTCACCAAACACTGGTGTAGTTGTTTTATTAGACATTGATTGATTTCCTACCCATGAATGTTTAGTGAAAGTCACATTCACTGCTTTATCAATATGTGGCTTAATGTCTGGCATATGCATGATGTCATGTTCTAACCCTATGCATGTCCATGATAATATGTTCATATTATTCAGATAACCTGAGCATGTTCTATGTCCCACATCACAGCTATCTACATGTGTGCCAGCCTTATTATTTCATGAACATGGAAATATGTGTGTGCTCCTATGTTTGCACCTGACCATTGCTAGCAGACATTTTTTTGGAGGAAGCTTTTGAAATTCACCTTTTATGAATAGCGGTCAGTGAATAAAACCTGAACAGTGTAAAAAAAACCTTGCGAAAGCAGGCAGCAGATATGCTAATAAAATAAAATAGGTAACAATAGCAATTTGATTTTTTTTGGTAGTTAATACTGACTAATGCTATTATTATTTTCAGTTATTAAAAAAAAAATAAAACATATATTTAATATAGAACTATGTTCATGTATTTATTCGCCATATTTATTTTATATTTTACTGCTAACCTGTATATAATACAATTTTAAATGTACGTGTTGTTCTGGAAAATTTTCTGATGCTACCATAGGTTAAATGTTTATTTTTGAATAAGTTATCTCAGAGATTGCCCATTAAACATAGATAAGTTCAGCCCTGCATATGCACATGTGCAGGGAGGTACAAATAAGACAGCATCATTTTGCTGGCAAGGGAGAGTGATCTTCGTCAGTGTGAGTTCAGCTTTAGTAAATCAGGCCCCATGTCTCCAACCCCCCATTGTCTTAAGCAGTATTCAGTTCCATGAGGCTGAAGAGAATTTCCTTCAATAGCTTCTGACCCCACACAATCCACTCTCAGGTCTCAAAACAGTTGAACACTCTGTCAATCATGTGGTGCCAGGTCTGGTAAAATCCATGCCACCCAAACACAAGAGGACCCCTCCCCTCCACTGGAGGACACTGGGATCTGCAATTTCTAAATGATACAGGTCTCTTCAAACCCTGGAGTGCAACATTCTGATCCACAGCAGTGTAGTTGAAGATTTTCTAAAGAAGTTGTTTTCACCCTAGCATGTGTACACTTTCAATTACTCAATCCAGTCCAGTGGAAATTGTTTTTTTTTATTTCCCCCTAGACCTTATTGAAAATTTGAAGTGAACATAGTGTAGAATGAAAATTATGTCATTGGTCAATAAACCGCAAGCAACAAACTGTTATCTTACAATAAAAACTAAACTAAAACTTAAAAAAAAAAGAGTATTGCTTTAATGTGCTACATAATTATATTCCAATGTAAGATACATGTTTTAATATACAACCAAATGTGAAACTTGAATCATATCTAAACCCCAAAACAACGTATTGCTGCTTACCAGTGCTTATGTGTGGTGGCCTCAATGGGTTTTTTTCTCAGACTAGGATGACATTGCTCACTCACTGCATTGTATCTATGGAAGCACCTAGGCTGATTTTCTGATTTGGACTACAAAAACCTCCTCTATCATCTGATCTCCAGTACATAGAGAGGAGTTTCCATGCAGTTAAGGAGAGCGAGCTGAGAAAGTTGATAAGATTATAGCATTGTTTAGGGTTTCAGTCCAGTCCACCGGAAGTTACAAGGACACAAGGTTTCTGACAGGGTCAACAGTTATTTTTTTGCATTTGCAGAAAATAATGAATCCAGCCACCACATTTAATGACTTGTAAGCTGCAAAATATTACATTTGTCATGTTGGGTCTAGTTTTACTTTTAATAAAACTATTATCAATGCAATGATTAAAGCTTGTCATAGAGGTACTTTTTAGAGAAGGTTAAAGCCCAATACCAGAGAAGAATGAAAAAGTGCATTTTGTCTCAATTACCTTACTTGACTTGAGTCTGGATCCCAAACATCTCTTGCTAAGCCATTTCAGAGTGTAATGGATCAAAGTTACAGTTTCCTATTGGAGCCAAGCTAATCTTCTGCCCTGGGGACCAGACATTTTTCCTTCTAATTATCTTATTGGCACTGGTCCCCTCACTGCCTCCATGAATTTCCCTACCTCTGGAGCCTATAAGAGAAGACCTGGGCACTGGAAATGTTGCCTGCACAAATAGGAGATGTCCACATCCTGCAGAAAGTGATGTTGACACCCGAAGAAGGGACCTAGGAAGTAAAGAGAAGTAAGGAGAAGGGTCATAATGTGACCATGGTTTCAGGTAAGTAAAATGGGCATTCGGATATTTTTTTTACCATACCAGCAATTCGTTTGAGGGGGCAGAGAGGATTGCAAATATCCTGGAGTTGGGCTTTAAGTATTTTACATTTATATGACTTTTCCTGTAATGCCTGTTGATCCAGGCTAGTTGCTATGTCAGGCAATTGGTGGAAACCAAAATTGAATTTGGTAACATTTTCTTTATGTGTTTGGAAGTTAGCCACATGTTTGAAAAAAATGTCCCAGCTATAGCATCATTGTATTTATTTATCATATTTAATAAGTGCTGGAAAGTAGACAGGCCTGTACAGGGTACATGGAACCATTTATATTATTCCCTGTCGCCATTTAATGCCCCTACCATAAACACTAAGACTGGGTGTATGCCAGATAACATATAAGTACAGATATGAAGAATTTAAAAACTGTCTCCACCTGTGATACATCTGACATGTTAGTAAAATTATAAAAAATGGTTAAAAGGACTACTTACGTGCTTACTACTGATTGTTCACCTTGCAAGAGAAGTCACACTTTGCAAGGGAATTGTTCCCAGAGCTTAATGAATAAGGTGAAGCACTGATGACTTCCGTCCTCCAATCATGTGCCACCAAAATTTTTATTTTCCTTGCATAAGATAGGGTATTCTTTACGATGTAAAATTTCACCACAATACCTGAGCTCTGGAGAAAATTCCCTTGCAAAGGGCAACTTCCCTTGAAAAGTGAACAGCCTATTTGTCTTTAGTAAATTAACCCACACAAATTGCCTTGTGAGCCCAACCAAATACAATAAGAAAGCATGGGCTTTCCTCCTGACGACCTCCTGTCACCTGAGAGAAACCCATGGAAATTCTACTTTTAATGGGGCAGGGGGTCTGAATCAAGAATTCATTCCCCTCTAGATGTTAGTGGCCTGGTAGGGATTCAGGGAAGTAGCGTCTCTTCTTAATAGATGTTATCTGTCAGGGGTATAATGCATTCTTATTAGGGCGTTGGTGGCACATAGGACAGGAAAGTTATTAAAACCTTTGACATGAACAAAATACTAACAAGGACGACATATATGTGTGAATCCCTTTAAAAAGCCAATAATGTACAAATAAATATATATACCTTACATGAAGGATTTATGAACATTGTGGAATGCTAAAGCCTCGTTCACGTACAGTCATTTTCATTTGATAAAATATGTTTTTTGAAATGCAAATACATTAATGAGACCTAAGAACAGGTGTACATCAGGCTGCCCCTACACTGCTTGGGTAAAATGCTCGTTCAGGTCTAGGGTACCACAAAGAGCAGTTTTACTTAACCGGTTCTCCACTCCCAACGGCAGTTGGCACTACTACTACTCCCCTATGGTCTGGTAGTGGACTGTCCCTTGGTGTCCTCACGTTCAATTCAAGGCTAAGCACTCTGCATTTGTCTTAATGACGTCAGAAGGCATGCAATCACCGGAGCTTAGAGAAGAAGTGGCTGTCGGACTGGTCTTACAATCCAAGAAGCCTACAAGAGTGGAGGATTGGGTAAGTACTAGGTAAGTGCTTTTTGCGACCCCTAGACTAAACAAGCTTTTATTCCCTGCAGTGCCTAGGCAGCCTCTCTGCACTGGAGTATTTTTTTTCTGGATTTCAGCTTTAAGTTGTGTTTAAGTTTTGTTTTTTTTTAATTTATTTATCATGAATTTACACTGACCTTTGTAGCGGAATAAAAGCAAAGCACAGAGTGATCACAGTTTACTTATCTGGTCTCAAATGGCTATGTGTACACTCAAAGAATTCCCAATCTGAAAAAAAGATCTGTTAAGAGGGAGCATCAGAATCATCAATCAATAGGGAAGTTAGATGTAGATATGTTTTTAACCACTTCAGCCCCGGAAGGATTTACCCCCTTCCTGACCAAGCCCGTTTTTGCGATATGGCACTGCATTGCTTTAACTGACAATTGCGCGGTCGTGCGACGTTGTAACCAAACAAAATTGACAACCTTTTTTTCCCGCAAATAGAGCTTTCTTTTGGTGGTATTTGATCACTTCTGCGGTTTTTATTTTATGCTCTATAAACAAAAAAAAAGAGCGACACTTTTGAAAAAAAAAAGCTATTTTTAAAATATAAAATATATAAAAAAACAAATTTCTTCCACAGTTTAGGCCAATATGTATTCTTCTACATATTTTTGGTAAAAAAAAAAATTGCAATAAGCGTATATTAAATGGTTTGTGCAAAAGTTATCGCATCTACAAAATAGGGGATAGATTCATGGCATTTTTATGAATAATTTTATTTTTTATTAGTAATGGCGGCGATCTGCGATTTTTATCGTGACTGTGACATTGCGGCGGACAGATCGGACACTTTTGACACTATTTTGGGACCATTGGCATTTATACAGCGATCGGTGCTATAAAAATGCACTGATTACTGTGTAAATGTCACTACCAGGGAAGGGGTTAAACGCTAGGGGGAGATCAAGGGGCTAACTGTGTTCCCTCAGCATGTTCTAACTGTAGGGGGGATGGGCTCACTAGAACATGACAGAGATCACTGCTTCCGATCACTGGGAGCAGTAGATCCCTGTTATGTTGCTAGGCAGAACAGGAAAATGCCTTGTTTACATAGGCATCTCCCCGTTCTGCCTCTCCGTGCCACGATCGCGGGCCACCGGTGGACATTCAGTCTGCGGAACTGTGGGCACGCTACTGTAGCGCGTGCGCTGCCAGTGGCCTGCACGTGCCTGCTAGCCGCAGATGATGCAGCGACGTACGTGTACGTTTTTTTGCGCACCCGTGCCACTTTGGCAACGTATGTTGGCGTGAGACGGTCAGCAAGTGGTTAATAAAGGTAGGAACCCGTAATATTTTGTCGTACTCTTATTACTGACATGAGTGTTATGCACTCCTTACCTCTGTGCTCTGGGCGTTACATGCTTCTGACCCCTGTTAGACTCTTGCTTGTGGCACAGTAATTAAAGAATATATTTTCAATACAAGGACTGTGCCATATGTTATCGTGCACACGGGGAGTAAGCCCCTACCATTGAAAGTGGCCACACCCACCAAATTTGGTTACTCAACACATCCACAATTTGCCACAATTATTTTCCTCTAGGTGATCAAGACTGAACCCCCTTCCCTAAAAAAAAAATAATAATAATAAATATCTATGGCCCTGGTTAGCCAATGCATTTAGAGACTTTCCAGATCCTTCTTCTTCAAGGATATTATCATTCTGTCTAAAGAAGTTGTTGCATAGATAAACACTGTTTGCGATAGATTGGAACACCATGCAGAGGTACTTTTGAAGAAGCAGCAATCTGGTGTCTGGATAATGGTATGATCTGGACTGCTGCTTCTCCTAAAGACCTCAATAGCCTTACAGATTCTTCTACAACTCTTTTTACACTTCAGGTTATAACCAAAGCTCCTTATGCCGGCCATACACGGTTCAAATTTTGAAAGAATTTTCTCTCGAAAATCGTATCTAAGAATTTTTGTACGAATTTCACACCATTAGTGGGCTGCAGAAACAGACGATTTGCTTGTGGCAACCAAATTTGAGGAATCGGACATGTTGGAAATTTTTTGAAAAACGAACAATTATCTAATCAATGATGGGAGAATCGTGCGAAAAATGTAATAAGATAAAAAATGTGCATGTGCATGAAAAGAAAATATACGGAGCAAAAAGGAGATTCCCGGACACAAAAACTCTTTTCTGTAGCAACATGAGGTGAAATTGAAGGCTTGGTCGGCTGAATTTTGAAAATCAATGGTGGCACAATCGTATCACAAAAAAAACAACCTTTCTGATTTCGAAAAGAAAATTAGTTCGAAATTCGAACATGTATGGCCTGCTTTAGTGGGTAAAGGAGTCCTTCATCTGTTGCTCTGTATAATAGTGGCCATACACGCAAATAATCATCCAAAAGCCAACAACCCAATCAAACAAAATGAAAATCGAATCCAATCTAAATCAAGTCTAAATTGACCACATGGAAAGTTTGGCTTTTCAATTGTTAGCCGATTTGACTGTTTTAATCAAATTTTACATCAATCAGATAATCACATCGAAGCTTGTATGGCCACCTCAAGACCCATAACCTGTTCACTATTCACTGAGTATTCAACCACATCTAAATAAAAACTGGAACACTTTACCTGTTATTTAAAGAAAAGCTGTCACACGTAAACCAGGATCACATTGAGGCAGACTAAAGCAATGCAGGAATCACCATTACATTTTAAATGAGTTCCGCCATTGCTGAATAACAAGAAGTGCAAAAAATATCAGTTGTAATTCCTTTTATTTAGTTTTTAAATCTCTCATTCTACAGCAGGAAACTGCAGATGCCGCTCTCTGTACAAACAGGACAGATATTTATTTGGAGTAATCAGAATGAGTTCAGTATCACTTTGTAACATTCATCTGTATATTGATTGGCTCTATTAAAGTATGTTATTTTAATTAGTTAAATTATGGCTGTCCAAGGGCTCTTTTTTTGAGTGATTCCCTTTAACGTAAATCTGCCACATTTACTGGCCAATTACACAATACTAGAGCTGTATCCATGAAAAACGCTAAAAAATGTTAAATTAACAATTTTTAACAGACAGCTAACCTGTTGATCTGGATGTATTGCAGTCCTAAAGTGAGACTAATGCCCCGTACACACGGTCGGATTTTCCGACGGAAAATATGTGATAGGACCTTGTTGTCGGAAATTCCGACCGTGTGTGGGCTCCATCACACATTTTCCATCGGATTTTCCGACACACAAAGTTTGAGAGCAGGATATAAAATTTTCCGACAACAAAATCCGTTGTCGGAAATTCTGAACGTGTGTACACAAATCCGACAGACAAAGTGCCACGCATGCTCAGAATAAATAAAGAGATGAAAGCTATTGGACACTGCCCGGTTTATAGTCCCGACGTACGTGTTTTACGTCACTGCGTTCAGAACGATCAGATTTTCTGACAACTTTGTGTGACCATGTGTATGCAAGACAAGTTTGAGCCAACATCCGTCGGAAAAAATCCTAGGATTTTGTTGTCGGAATGTCCGAACAAAGTCCGACCGTGTGTACGGGCATAATAAGTAAGACCTCATGCACACTGGACATTTTTTCTGGTGCTCTTAGGGGTGTTTGGTGTTTCTTTTCCTGCCTCTAAACACCCCTGCGTATTAGCCTATGTGTTCGTGCACACATATAGGCATTTCGGAGGAGTTTAGAGGCAGGGGCAATTAGAGGTAGAAAAAAAAACCCCACAGCCAGTGCGTCTAGAAACAGCAGAGTTTTGGCAGAAGAAACGCTTCACTCACCTAAAACTATTTGACGCATTTAGCACTTGAGCGTTAATTTTTTTCAATGGCCAGAATAAATTATTATGCCCAAGAGCTTGCTTAAACACGTTACGTGAGTTTACAAGCGTTATTTATTTGTTTATTTATTTTTTGCCAAAACAAAAGTTAGCAAAATGTCCAGTGTGCATGAGGCCTAAAGCCCAGTACACACGATCGGACTTTCCGACGGGAAATGTTGGCTGTCAGGCTGTTGGCGGAAAATCCGACTGTGTGTATGCTCCATCGGACAATTGTTGGAGTTTCCCCCAACAAATGTTGGCTAGCATGTCTTCAAATTTTCCGCCAACAAATATGTGTTGTCGGATTTTCCGATCATGTGTACACAAGTCCGTCGGACAAAAGTCCAAAGTACAAACACGCATGCTCGGAAGCAGAAGCGATCGGTCTTGTAAACTAGAGTTTGTAATGGAGAATTAACATTTGTGACGTGGCAAATTATGAAATCTCCAAATGCAGCGCACAATTCTCTTCTTCTTTAATGGGATAATAATGAAGCTGCTTGCTTTGCTGGTGATACTGATGGAGTTATTGCAAACAAATTTTCAAAGGCCTTTTTTTTTCTGATATCAAGAATAATAATATTATGGCTTTTTTGTTTTTTATTTGGGCAAGTTACCACAACACCATTACCCCTGGTTTATAAGATCAAAGATACAACTATGTTGGTGTCCCTTATCAATTTTACATTGTATTTTTTAAAATGCAATGGCCTACTCCCAAACCGTCATTTGAAGTAAAACACATAGCCAAGTATTATTCTACACAATATTTTTATTGTGCATTAAAAAAAAAAATTTAAAACACTATCTGCCAATAGAACTTAACCAAAAAGTGCATTCTATGCATCAAAAAATATAGACAATATACCAAATCAAATCATTATTCAACCAAAAAAATAATGTCAGAGCAATAACTCCAAGGCCAATACCAAATAACACATTATCTCCTCCGATTCCGCAACATGTCTGGTTGACGAATGGCCGTTCAGAAACGAACTGAAAAGCACAAAATGAAAAGCGAGAAATGAAAAGCGAGAACTGAAAAGGGCTAAATGAAAAACGCGAAAAGAAAAGCGCAAATCAACACTCACCAAACTTCTACTAACACGAAATTAGCAGAAGGAGCCCAAAGAGTGGCGTTAAAGAGCTTAAAAACCACATAGTATGTCTAGTACGTCACTACGTTCGTAATTGTTGGCCAACATTTGTGTGACCGTGTGTATGCAAGACAAGTTTGAGCCAACATCCTTCGGACAAAATTCCACGGTTTTGTTGGCCAACAATCCAATCGTGTGTATGAGGCATAAGTCTTACAATAGCTTCGGAGTCAGCTACTAAGCAGCAAAGTGGGTTAGTGGTTAGCACTTCTGCCTTGCAGAACTGGGGTCCCTTTTCCAAATACTGCTCAGAACGCCATCTGCATGGAGTTTGCATGTCCTCCCTGTCTTTGCGTAAGTTTCCTCCTATTCGCCAAAGATATGCTGGTAGGTTAATTGGCTCCTGTCTATTAGTGTGTATGTTTACCTAAGTTAGGCTGGGTACACACTATTATTTTTTTTTTCAATCCAACTTACAGATCGCTAATCTAACACATCTGAAGTTAGCGCAGAGATCTCCTTGTTGAGATAGTTTGTTCTGGCAGGAGGACTGCACCTCCGACCCCACCCTCGCCAGAACACACTGATCAGTGCCGCACTGATTGGATGCTGATTTTTTAGCATGCTCATTCCACATGAGTTGGTTGTGATATTGGCTTCTGTTGGACAGAAAGCTGCACACATGGGCCAAAAGTTGGTTGGTACCTGCTAAACTGATAGTTTTCCATGTGTATGCAGCCATAGTGGCCTTAGATTGTAAGTTCCTTAAGGGCAAGTACTGATGTGAAGGTACATTATGTACAGCACTGCATACATTGTTGGTGGTATATACGGGCTTGTTGTAAAATTCTGCTTCAATCAGTGCATACAGTCAATCAGCTGCAGCGCTGATCAGTGTATTCTGAAGTTTGGAGAGTCCCTTGGTCAGAATACAATGACACAGCCAGGAGGATTCCTGTATCCACCTCAAGTGTGTGGATGGGGAAATAAGTTGTTTTTTCATTCAGCTGGCTGGCTGAAATAAAAAAAATGAACAATGCATGGTCAGCTTAATAAATACAAACATACATCAGGACAGCTGTCCAGTAGTGGTTGAGAAATGGTGTGTTTTCAAAGCTTCTGTAATAGAAAAAATATTAAACATACCTCTCTGCTAGCCCAAATCTCCTATATTCTCTCACTTTATGTGCTACAGCTTCCACTAGAATCTTCACATCTGATGCTCCGGTAAATATGGAATCCTAAAAGATTCTGGTGAATGGAGGATATTATACCTACCAACTTTCTGAGAGAAGAAAGAGAGACACATTTTACCACAAAGCATGTACTGTAGATGAAGGACAAGGCCCTTCCACACACCCAGTTATGTGGGCCATGAAGACTTAACCTCCCTGGCGGTATGATTATTTCAGATTTTTGCGTCTTAAAGCGGTACGATTATTTAGCATAGAAATTTGGCGTTTTATATTGTAGGCCTGTAATTCTTAGCAATAACACACTTAGATCTGTCCACCAAGAGTCTAGTAGATATCCCATGTATAATGAAGTTTGAAAAACAAAATCATAAATTATAATATAATAAATAATTTAAAAAAATAATAGTATAATAATAAAAAAAAGTTTCCCCACGATTCACTATCGCTCAATTCTGCAAGTGTTCTAATTTACTATCACTGTTTTCTAGCTGGTCTATAGCCACTTTTGACGTAAAGGGACACTTTTTGGTTGCTATGGACAATCTCAAGTTTCCAGGCAGAAAAAACAGTATATATAACATAAAACTACATGCAGGGCATGGCCCAAAGCATTGGGGACAAAAGGGAAGTGAAATGATTTTATACAGTACTGTAATCTGTAAGATTACAGTACTGTATGTGTTATGACTTTTACAGTTTTTTTAATTTGCCGCCAGGCTCCGCCCCCATGCGTCGCAACACTCGCAGGGAACAGAGCCTGGCACAGAGAGGCTTCGGGAGGAGGACAGAGCCCGCAGACACCGCAGGGGGACATTGCAGGATCCTGGGGACAAGGTAAGTAACCTGCACCAGGATCCTGGGTTTTATTCCCTAGTATGGCTCGGGGTTACCGCTAATGGTGCTGAAATTTAACCCAGAGCCACACTCGGGAAAACCGCCAGGGAGGCTACCAGGCAAAGCATGATTGGATAAACCTAAATGCTTTTTTCACCAATACTTTTCCTTTATACTAGATTTTCAAAACAACAAATGAAATTCAGGAGAGACATTTTCATTTAGGGTTCTTCCAGAGGTTTCTACAGAGATAGCAAGGATAACTAGTGAAAAATGTGTGGCAGTGTTGAATTGTAAGTCTTGATAACTTGCTGCACATTTTCACTGGCACGTTGCACACTTGCAGAGCACTTGAAGCACTAGTTCTAGCTCCACTTTGAGTATGTTGTTCTGGAGACCAATATTTTTTCAGTAGGGTGGCATTTTGACCATCAATGTAAGGGGGACATTTTTCCAACTGATCACCAATGTAAAGGGCATCATTCCCATGGGCCACCAATAAATTGATTTTAGAAGGGTTTCCCTGAAATCTGAAAATATTTTTGAGGGTGAAAACATGAGTGTTGATGTTGGGAGCAGTGTCCAAGTAAGTGCTCGAGACTGTTGTGTTGGGTGAGAAACTATCGGTCCCGCTCTCCAGCATGTTGCTAACCCTGGGTATTTTAATTCTGGCAGCAGCACTTAGTATATGAAAAAACACAGATTGAAGAGTATAGTTATTGTACATGAAGCCTGACT
Organism: Lithobates clamitans; assembly: GCA_037952925.1. NCBI lineage: Eukaryota > Metazoa > Chordata > Amphibia > Anura > Ranidae > Lithobates > Lithobates clamitans. The sequence continues at coordinate 821,512 of JBBGZY010000188.1, forward strand.
GCATTACAGTAATAAATACAGATCTTTCATTTATGCTTTCCTTTCAAAAGTCCCATCCCAAGCAAAACATTTTTTTTGGTTGACTGGAGTGATGAAGGGTTAAAATGTCTCAAAAGAGAAAATGTCTCTCTATCTCCTGTCCTTTCTGATATCTGGACAGGACATGAGAGGAGATAGTGCTCATGTGGACACAGAAAGCAATAAAATACTGACAGATGTTCTATATTCTCCTCACTATATTAAAAAAAAAAAACTTTTTATTTTTCTCTGTGTCCTCGCTTGGGAGATTTACCTTCTTGTTTTGTCTAATTCTTATTAAATAGACAGGAAGTAAAAGGTAACAAAGACAGTAGTAAAAACCAAATTAGGGTTGTAACCTTATCTTGCTCTATCTTAAACTAAAAATAAAAAAGTGTTAAAAGCATACTCCAGGTCAAGATTTACCCCTCTTATACGTGGACAATCTGGGTGCTGGCCACTGTAGCCCTACTCTAATCTTCATCATAAGTATGATGAAGCCACACTCCTTTCATAAAAAAAAAAAAAGTTAGCTATTAAAAGCATATTATCTGCACCTTCCATGAATCTTTTTGTGCTACTATCATCCAGACACCTTACAGAAAGTCACTGCTAACACCAGTCAGAAGATAGAAGTAGTTTTCGGACCATAAAATAAATTAAAAAAATTGAATTTTACATACAGAAGGCTTCAAACATTGTTAATATAAGATACATGCAATCATTTCTTCAGATATTTTCATTTAGTGATTTGGAATAATTCACTAAATAGCAAATAATCAAATACAGCAGGGGAATGATAATAATGCCAATGTATACTTTTGTGAGCTGCCCAATTCCCAACATTGAAATCCATCATTTGAGTAAGTGTTTCATTGTCAAAGTCACACCCTGAGTATAGGCTTTGGAAAGCCTTGACACTCTGCCAGCTCACATAGCTCGCCAGGTATTATGTACATGCCAAGTAAAGGTAACATGACAGGTTTGATTTATTAAAGCACCATTAAATCTAAAATGCAAAAGTGGCATTATGCAAAAGAGCGAGTAATAATGTTCTATATTATGCATGTAAACATGCCAACAACCGTAGAGAATCTTAGATAATTGTGTATATGTGCTTGGTGTATTGCTTTTGTATTTTCCATGTTGAGACCACAAAACTTTGCTAAATAGGTATTAGGATTACTGGAAGGAAGACAGAGATTTATTTAAAACCCTCAAACCTCAAAATAGCAAATACCATCTCTATCATTCTTCTGTATGTAAAGGTGATTGCAGTACTGTAAGCACCTTTATATATTTTTATTTGTGTGTTGTATATCTACACTTATTGCACACATCTACTTACTATATTTGAATAGCGCTGACCTAATTTATTATTTTATTATTCTGTGCTGATAATTTCTGAAAATGTTTATTGGTAACCCCTTGATGTTATTAAAAGGGAATGTAAAGTTGCCTTGTACAAAATACAGTACATTTCTTTCTTTCATTATTATGGCCCTGATTACATAAATAAATGAATAAATAAATTGTTTATTTTTGGTCAGGTAAATATGAAATATTACATATTATATTTTTGGATTCCTATTTTCAACCTTAAGATGGAGCTCTAGGGCATCCTTCACTTGTTTGCCTCCATTTTTTACCACCTATTATTTAAAGCGGAGTTCCACCAAAAATGATGGAACATCTGCTTTTTGGAATCCTCCCCCCCTCCGGTGTCACATTTGGCACCTTTCAGGGGGGAGCAGATACCTGTCTAATACAGGTATTTTGCTCCCAATTCCAGGCATAGATACTCGCGCCACACGTGGGTATCTACGCCACTTCCCGTCCACCCCCCCCCGCTGTCTTCTGGGAGACACACGGGTCCCGCGAGACAGCTTGGGACCAGTGGAAATGCGCAGCGCGAGTCGCGCATGTGCAGTAGGGACCCAGGAAGTGAAGCCGCAACCAGGAAGATGGCGGCGGCAGCACCCGAGAGCCGAGGGACAGATCGACTTCGGGTGCTGACATCACGGATACCCTGGATAAGTAAGTGTCCATATTTTAAAAGTCAGCAGCTGCAGTATTTGTAGCTGCTCACTATAAAAAAAAATCAGCGGAACTCTGCTTTAATTTGTTCACTTAACAAAATAACTCAACCTGAAAATCACTTTAATATATAAAGGAGTGACAGCAGTCATTTTTAGGATGACTTCGTTGGAAGTTTCAGGCGGATAACACCAGCCTAAAGAGCTTCTACTCTGCTGTCTCTTTAACTAACCCATAGTGCTCTGGAAATTCTTTGTCATGCATCTATTGGCACACATGGTGTGGCTCGGCCCCACCACCTCCTCTCTTCATTACTGGATTTAATTGACATCAGCAGGAGCAAATGGCTCCCCCTGCTCTCACTGAGTCCAGAGAAAGCTGAGAATGCATTAAGATAAAAAAAACCTTTTAACCTTTACAGCCACTTTAACGTAAGTTTACCCAAAGCCATTATTTTCCATTTTTATGGTCAGGGCTATAATATAACTTTATTTTGTTTTAATTTTGATTAATATAAAGGATTATATAGGAATATTTTTTGTTTTCATTTGTACCCAGCAGTGGAGATCTTGGTACCTTTTCATATGTTTTCCAGGGTAGCCTCCCCTGTTGTTAAAGATCCCTATAGCTCAAACTCCAATTTGCACACACAAGTGGACAAGTAGTCATTCATCCTGCTCTGTCCCCTTCTTTCCTATATCTAATTCCAAAGTCTGAATAAAATATGGGAGTCTGAAAGAAAAGAGCCTTTATTTTCTCTCTCTCTCTCTTATTTTCTCTCTCTCACATTCTGCAAGGCTGCTGCAAGTTCTGGTTCAGTTATGTTGTGGAATAGTCATCCCACCACAGGGGGCACTGTGGCTGAATTTTCATGTGCTTCAAGTGCTCTGCAAGTGTACAACTTGCCAGTGAAAATGTGCAGCAAGTTAACAGACTTACAATTCAACACTGCCACAAATTTGTGGCACGTTATTCTTGTTATCTGGGTTGAGAACACTTTGTCATGTGTGCACGTTGTATTAATTGTTTATTTGTATAACTAAGATTGTCTGTAGCAATCCCCCAAGTGAAAAGCAATCCTACCATCGGCAGATGTCACCACAACTTTTAGCACTTGGATATCCCCCCATTTTCTGTTGTCCCTGATGCTATTTAGAATTTAGTACATTTCTAAATCTAAGAATAATAGGTTCTGGTTGGAATGCAGCTTTAAGGGTTGGAATGTTAGGTTTAGGAGTAGGTGCAAGTTATAGATCAAGGGTTAGGTTTAGGGGTAGATTTTGACCAAGGGTAGGTTTGGGTAAGGGGTCTGTTTATGTTAAAAGTTAGATTTTGGGGTTAGGCGAATGTTAATATAAACCTTTGCTTGCCCAGCTGCATATAGTACATTTTTTTTGGTTCTCTTATGCTTTGGTGGCTGGGAGTGAAGTTTTTTTTTTACTTGGAACTTACATGGGGCAGAGGACTCTCTCTGCTCATTGAGATGCAAAGTGCCTCTGTTGCAAATTGCCAAGGACCATTGCTGTCAGGTTGGATGCAAAGCAGTCACATGTCATGCTCCCCCATAGCTGGAAGTACTGAATACTGTTCTTCATTCTCAGTGGCTAAATGGAGCAGAATTGGCAAAGGCTGGTAAATATAAGCCTCTGGTTGGGATGCCATTAAAGAGAATCTGTTGCTCAGCCGTACTTAGACCAAGAATAAGTTCACATTATTGTTAACCTTTAGGCATTATTTTGACTTTAAAGCTAGAGCTACACTTTGCTCGTTTGCAATATTAACATTGCTAGTGTTTAACCACAATGAGCAGCTATTTACCACTAAACAGATTGAAAAAGTGTCTCTCTGTGATGCTATGTGTTCACACTGCTAAAGTTACTATATTTTAGTTGCACCTAAAAATCACAGATGTGCTTTAGCCTTAGGGTTAAAGGTTAGGATATGGTTAAAGATAAATTGGTAACTTGGATAAATACTATTGAAGTTAAAAAAGTACTATTTTAGTGTTGTTGTAATGTGAAGTGTATAAAATGGTGAACAGTTGGAAGATTGGGGAATTAGGCTCATGTGGGGCTGACTCACTACTTTCACCCTATGTTCATTTTAGATACCCATTTAGGTTCTAACACAGTATATGTTTTTAATGGATCATGCCTAGAGAGCTGGTGATCTGCAGAAAATTACAGGAGGAGGTGGATTGAAGAATTAAACAAAGCACACTGAGATTCAAGTAAGAATACACATGCCTCTTGTATTGCCTTTGTATTTAGACTTGCTTACCCTGGAGTCCAGCTTTAAGGTAAACGTTGTTCTTTGGAAATACGCTATACTTTACCATTAGCTGCAAATCTAGCTTAAATGATGGCAAAATGCTATGCAAGCTACAAGTACCCACCTCCAGGCCGTCATTACATCCTCACACTTGGCAGAAGGCAAATGTTTCTAGCACTCTTTTTCATAGGTTGGCTGTGTGTAGCTCCTTGCAAGGATTGGCTTTGGTTACCTTCAGCAGACTACAAAGAAACACTTGCTATATTAAGAGAAATAAAGTAGGCAGTAGATGACAGTAGAGGTTTGGATTTGCTTCTGCCATGGGTTTATGTTTTCCATAAAATTGGTGAACTTTGAACGCCAAGCAAAAATTGAAAAACTATTTACAAACCACACCCAGGAACATTTTTTCATTCCTACGTGCCAAGGAATATAAGAGAAACACATTTTGCATGTATTAGCACACTAGTTGTAAATATATGCCAGTCAGCAAGCATGCATGCTTAGCTTGCAATTAACGGCAGTTTGACCATGGACCCACCCCCAGCCTATTGACTAGATCATGAAGGGGTCTGCTGTTAAGGTCCTCACTTTGCTCACTCTATCTCCTTCTCTTGTTAGCAAGCTCCCAGTGTTAGACTGACAAGATCATGCATTGCACTAGAGTCAGACTGGCTCTTAGGTTAGACTCTGATTGCTTATGCCTTGAGTTCAATAAATAAATAAATACTGTTTCAGTGAATCCAATCCCATACATACATACAAATGCATATATATATATATATATATATATATATATATGGGCGACACAGTGGTGTAGTGGATAGCACTTTCATCTAGCAGTAAGAAGGGTTGCTGGTTCGAATCCCAACCACGACACTACCTGCCTGGAGTTTGCATGTTCTCCCTGTGCCTGCATGGGTTTACTCAGGGTACTCCGGTTTCCTCCCACACTCCAAAGACATGCTGGTAGGTTAATTGGATCCTGTCTAAATTGTCCCCGGTATGTATAAATGATTTAGGGACCTTAGATTGTAAGCTCCTTGAGGGTAGGGACTGATGTGAATGTACAATGTATATGTAAAGCGCTGCGTAAATTGACGGCGCTATATAAGTACCTGAAATAAATAAATAAAATAAATATACTGTATATATATTATGTTTACTTCATACTGACATTTATAATTAGTATGTTTCAGCAGAGGCAAGAATATGGCCTAGACCCATTTTTTTCTTTAATGTTTTGAATAAAAATGCCAGTTTGGTTAACAATTTATAATTAGGCTAATTTTGGCAGGAAGCTCTTATAGTGTCTTGTTTTGAACAAATAAAAAGAGTTTAATAACCACATCTTTTAGACATTTGTTGAACCTTTTGAGTATACCTTTGCTACTCTTTTTAAAAACAACAATATGTAAAGTTTATTTGACCAAGCCAAGAGTTTCCCTTTTCATCTACAGTATGTCAACATGAAAATGTATCTTTGATCTTTTGGGCACAGATGGATGTGTGTGTGTGTCTAATGTAGAGCAGAAACATTTTAAAAGGTTAGCTTTGCCTGAAATTGGCTCCTGATTACCAGACCAGCAACCATACTTAGTGATTCTGAAAATAATAGATGTCTGTGAAGTCAACAATATCATTTATTAACAGGCAGAACTTAATTTTAGCTCTTCCAGTTGATTAAAACGGCTCAGCTCCACTTAAACATTAATATTAGTATATATTATTTTAATTGTATTTATTTTTTTTAATACATGTGAATTCTTAAGATAGATAAAATATTGGTGGGTGTTAAAGTATATCTAAACCTAACCAGTAGAATCTCATATAAGCTTCAACATGTAACATGTATTTAAAACCAGGGGCAAATATTTTTATTGCTGCTTATCAGTGGTGGCAGCATTAGTTTCCTTTTTTCAGGCTTGTTTTCCTTTATTTTCACCAGGGTATCCCACCGGTAATACACTGCCTGTCCTAGGGTGGCACCATACACACAAGAGCACACAAGAGATGCAACCAAGTATGTAAAAAAAGTCAAAAGAAGTATTGCATCTACAAAAAAGGCAGTGGTTTATGATACATTCTGCTATGGGAAACTAAATGCAATTAAGTTATGGTTTACATCCACTTTAATGATTTAAAGGAGAGTGTTTCTGTATATAGATTTATAAATATATTGTACACAATACAGCTATATTTGTTCAGTAAATATGCAGGCTGGGCCCTTTGTTTAATAGTGTTGTGCAGTGAATATGCTGCACTCTTCCTGTCTTTAACTGGAATTGCATCATTTTGTTCAGATTGTTTGAAAACAATAGACTTTTGTAGGTTTTCCTGTAATTTCAGGAGCTGTTTTGCAACAATTCCACTGCTTGATCTACAACAGCACATAGAGGCAGAATCTACAAGTAAGTATTTTAAAAGCGGATGAGTGCATATATAAAAACAAGTTATAGACTATAAAATGGCAAAAATTACTTGCCGGTAAATTTTGCATTCAATTGTTTGTAGCAAAGGGTGAAGACTCAAAAGACTGCTCTACAATCAGCGTGACTCCTAGCAGGGGCCGCTCTCACTCAAAGTGTGAAGGGCTGGCCGGGTGACATGTCAGTGGTAATCTGACTTTAAGACTACAAGCACATTGTCCTGTATCTACCAGATAGGAAGCAAAGATATGAACTGGCCATGCTAGGATCTACTTCTGTGCCTAGGGTGTTCAGTATGAAACAGGAAGGGGGTCTCTCAAAAGGGGACTAGCAGGTCCCAGGTATTTACTGACTTGTACAGAGTTTAGAGACATGACAATAATTATTATGAGCTTAATGAGGGAAAAAGGTAAGTAGTTCCCAAGCTACATCACAACCCCATCTCAAAATATCACCCAAATCATCCTCTGTGCTCTTTCCAAGACCTGTCACTCTCTAGCTTCCTTGTCACCTCCTCCCATGCCTGCCTCCAGGACCTCTCCAGAGCCTCTCCTGTCCACTGGCACTCTTAATCCATCCAACTATCTTTTACTCCTATCCTTGAAAAATCACCTCTTAAGGCAAGCATATCCTAAAGTTTGAAGTTCACTGGCACTCTTAATCCACCCAACTATCTCCTATTCCTATCTTTGAAAACCCACCTCTTAAGGGAAGCCTATCCAAAAGTTTTAAGTTCACTGGCACTCTTAATCCATCCAACTATCTCCTACTCCTATCCTTGAAAACCCACCTCGTAAGGGAAGCCTATCCCAAAGTTTGAAGTTTAAAGGTTGAAATTTGTAATTTTACTTTCTTCGTCAACTAATCCTTCACAGCTATTATTTTTTTTTATCAGTTTCCTCTCCCTTTTAAAGCTGGCCATAGATGGATCAAATTCATGCCATCTATGGCCATTCCTTCTAGAGAGAAGTTCAAATGGGAATGTTGGGAAATTCTTGTTTGATAAGCGCTGCAGCTAATTGATGCATTACTGATCAGTGCATTCTGACAGTAGACGAGTTCCCCTATCCACCGCATTTGTTGTGTGGATGGGGGAATTTGTTTGTGTTTTGTATTTTTTTAAATTAGCTGGCTGATCAAAAAATAAATAAAAAATGGCCAGCTTTGGATTGTAAGCTCTCAAAAGCAGGGATCCCTGAACCCTCCTTTTTGAATTGTATTGTAGCTGTATAGTCTCCTTTTATGTTGGGCAGCACAAACTGTTGGCACTATATGAATCCTGTATTACATTATTATTAGTCACCAACTTTTTATTTAAAGTTGTCTTTGATGACTAGTGAACTTACTGAAAAGTCCTCTTTATTTAAGGCATGTCTTAAAGTGGACCTTGCCTCAGATATATTTTTTCATGTTGAGGACATGCATGCAGTATAATGTATACATGTAACGCTTCCAAGGTATTCATTAGTACTCAAAGAGATCACAGTTCTCCCCTCAACTCTGCCATCACACGCATTTCTCTCCAGCAGGACAGAGCCATCTTAGTGCAGTCCTTTTCCAGGGTCAGTATCTACTTTCTGGACTAAGATGTTGGCTCAGAGATATCACAAACATATAAATTCTGGTGCCTACACAGCTCTTAAATGTGTGGGGACAATGAAACCCACACAAGTGCATGCAAGATGCAAACTCCAGGTAGTCATCTGGTTTGGATACTTTTTGAAGTGCTTGCAGAACCAACACAATTGTATTTGGATTAGAGCAATTGGGGAACTGGCGCTACCCAATATGGCCCTAACTAGATTAAAGAAAATTCTAAGATGTTTCGGCTCAGCTCCCAAGCTTAATGTATAATACGTATAATATCGGAGTGTGGGTCTCAAAAATAATCGTGTAAAAAAGGTGACACCTTATAAATACTCACTAAGTGTGTGTGTTAGGAACTTTTAAAGTGATAGGAGGGTAGTAATGAGAGGGGTTAGGGTGCAGCTCCACTAAAAAAGTACTGGGATGCACACCAACCCTCATCCATCCACCCAAATGTAAATAATATAAATCAATCAAATAACGAAAAACTATAAATGAAAAACGTGAATATTCTAAAGTACAGGACTCTCTAACCTTGATATAAACATTAATTAATATGTGCACACCCTAATTTGACGTGCAAAAAATGTCTGCAATGATTGCATAATATAAGTGATTGTCCAATGTGTAGTCCAAATCCTTGAGCAAACGTGAAACCATAAAAGCAATAGGTGAACAGAAAAAATGATTCAAGATTCCACAGGATCAGGTGACTTCAGTTTGTTTCCCAGTCAAAACATGGATTAGTACTTGGTGGAGAAACCATTGTTGGCAGGCACAGAGGTAAGACATTTTTTGTAGTTGGTTACCAAGTTTGCACACATCTCAGGAGGGATTGATCCTGAAGGTTTCTTGGCTGAAGCTTGGCAACTCGAAGTTTCAGCTCCCTCCATAAATTTTCTATAAGATTAGGGTCTAGGCCACTCCATGACCTTAAGAAAGCATCATGTCTTCATCATCTACCTTTAGCAGAGAAACAGCCCCAAAGCATCATGCTTCCACCTCTGTGCTTGACTGTAGGGATGGTGTTCTTAGGGTCATAGTCAGCAATTTTCTTCCTCCAAACACGACAAGTCGATTTAATGCCAAAGAGCTCCATTTTGGTCTCATCTGATCACAGCACTTTCTCCAAATCCTTCTCTGAATCATTTAGATGTTCATTGGTAAACTTCAGATGGGCCTGTACATGTGCCTTCTTGAGGAGGAGGACCTTACGGGCGCTGCAGGATTTCAATCCATGGCGATGTATTGTGTTACCAAAGGTTTGTTTGATGACTGTGGTCCCAACTGCCTTGAGATCATTCACAAGCTCCTCCCATGTAGTTCTGGACTAATTCCTCACTTTTCTCATGATCATCCTTACCCCATGAGGCGAAATCTTGCATGGAGCTCCAGACCAAGGGCGATTGATGGTTATTTTGTATTTTTTCCATTTGCGAATAATCGCTCCAACAGTTCTCCTTCTCACCAAATGTCAGGGGCAATCTTGTCCCTGACATCCTTTGACAGCTCTTTGGTCTTGCCCATGATGGTGAGGTTTGAATGGAAGAAAGAGATTCTGTGGACAGGTGTTTACACACATTGTTGTCATTAGGAGCACCTTCCTAAATTGACAGGACTAATCTGTGTACCACATGAGCACATACTGTAGCCAGTCTGTGGGAGTCAGAATTATTGTTGGTTGGTAGGGGATCAAATACTTATTTTAATCACTGAACTGCAACTCAATTTATAACATTTGTATCATGTGTTTTTTTCTGGATTTTTGGTTGCTATTCTGTCTCTACCATTTAAAATGCACCAATTATAGACCCTTCATTTTTTTGTAAGTAGGCAAACTTCCAAAATCTGCAGGGGATCAAATAATTATTTTTGCCACTGTGTTATGCAGTTTTCTTTCCTTCAACCATGGCTCGATTCCCCCATCAACACAGTCAGTGTTGATAGGGTAATCCTTCCCTCTGCGCTATTGTATTTTGACAGTGGGAGGTTTCTCCGCTGTAAGCTTAATGTATAATGATTACTGCTGACAGCTATAGCCAGTGGCAGTAATCATATGAAAAAACCCAACAGGCTGGATGTACTGAAGTCGACCAATAGATTGTCTTCAGTTCAACAGGCCTGCCCATAGATGGATCAAAATTCAGCCTGTCCTGCTCAACCTGCTGAATTTCAATCCATCTATTGCGTTTTTTTTACATCTTCTGTCCCTGAATTCCCCAACCTCACATAAACTCTCACCCTTCCCTGCTCTACCCAAAACCAAGTCAAAAATATTAGCTGGTGTTCACCTCTAAATAAAAGAAGAAAATGACCATTAACATGACTTGAAAACAGGTTTCTCCTTTTGAATATGTTTTAACCACCATTTGCCATCAGATCATATGTTCTACTATCTCTGTCATCATTGCTAAAATATAGTATAGCAACATCTATCAATATGTCTGCATTTGTCAACAGAAACAACTGGCTGTCCATGTCTGGTGCCATGTGTTTGGGCGTGTTATGAGAGAAGCTTTTGTTCAGTGACACATTTGTACCTGTTTCCTGCTTTGAATGACTTCATACTTAGGTGCTGTACAGGAGTCTTTTCTTCAGTCTGACTCACTATAGTTAATGATTAATAAATCCATTCCATTGTCAGATGAAGCCCACAATGGCTGACAAATGTGTCTGTGGTATATAGTTTATGTATGTATGAGATGAAATAGTGTCTCTGGGATGCAGTCATACAGTAATCCCCATTCTATAGCTACAATGGGTATTTACAAAGATCTTCTTAAAATATATAATAGAGGTCCAAAATAAAGAGACTAAAGCCTAGTACACACTAGTAGTTTTTTTTTCGTTCTCCAATGGGGCTGAACGAAAAAAAACCTGACGGCTCAAGAGGAGCTGCTGTACTAACTATCCAACGTTAGTACAGCAAACTTCCCTGTTGTGCTATTGTGCTCTGACAGAGGGACAGCCTCTGCCAGAACACACTGGTCAGCGCTCTCAGCCACTGAGAGCACTGATCAGGAGCCAATCGGCAAACCTTTTTTGGTCTTGCCCCTTCGACAGAAGCTGGCTGAATGGGGGACCGACGGAAGTACATTCCTTATGAATGTCAGCCGGTTTCTATTGAACCAGTTGATGCCGCCCGACATTCAGCTCATGTGTACTAGGCTTAAGGCAGGCGATAGATTACTTGATTTTCTTTCCTTCCACCATGGGTAGAAGGAAAGAAAATCGCTTGATTTCCACATTAACACATTCAGTGTTAAAAGGGGGGAAATGCCTCCTGCAGCGCTATTGTATTCTGCCAGCAGGGGGCATGGAGAGCCTTCCCAGTCAGCAAAATACAATGATTACTGCTAGCGGCTATAGCCACTGGCAGTAATCGTATGCAGAAAAATCCGACAGGCCTGTTGTACCGAATCCAATTGATGAATCAACTTGGGTACAGTCAGTCTGCCCATATATGGATCGAAATTTGGCCGGTCCCTGCTGAACTTGGCAAATTTCAATCCATGTATGGCTGGCTTAGGGATGTTCATATATGTATCGAAATTCAGTCTTTTCAGCAGGGACCAGCCAAATTTCCATCCATCCAGACTGCTCGGTTTTTCCCAAATGATCAGAGCTACAGCAGGCAGCACTGATCAGTGTATTCTGAGGGCGGGGAAGTCTCCTTGCTGTCACAACACAATAGCACAGCGGGAGTGATTCCCCCATTCACATCCAGGGTGTGGATGGGGGAATGAGATGGATCAAATTTTATCAGATTCTATCAAATCAGATGGATAGAATTTTGAAAGAAAATTCTTAGGAAAAGAATGTTCTTTTTTCTAAACAGTAGTAGTAGTAGACGTTCGTTTTCGACTGCAGTGACAAGAAAATTTGAAGGAGCAGGATTGAAAATTTTTCTCGAATGAACAAAGTTCTAACAGTGTATGTGGTTTTTATTCGTCCATTCATTCCAAAATCAAATGTTAAAAGCAAATAAAATCTTTCAAACAACATTTGAATATTCTGAACATTTTTGTATGAATTTTCATTTGAAATTCTACCCATCTATGACCAGCTGTAGGCTCACCATAAACAGGCTAATAATTAGATGTCATTCTCTGTTTCAACCATTGTTTCAAATTATTGAGCCATTTCCAACTACTTGGAAGACAATAACAAAATTTTCCTTACAGGTGATAATACATCCAACACAGGAGAGGATCAAAGCACTCTGTATTGTGGTCCCAGGGCCTTTTTCCTTTGGTCCTTAATTCCACTAGAAGGGTCTCAGGTGAACACATAAACTGCCAAATGCAGATTGTTTGATTGGAAGCCCCACAGAGATATTTATAAGTGTGGAATTACTGACTTTTTGTTGAATTTTATCTAGAGTCAAAACTTTTTTTTACTATTCATGACCAATTAAGGATCACATTAAAGGATCAATTCCACTGTGCTCACCTCGAGCAAGAGGGACCTGAGGACCATCCATTCCCCCGGCCCTACTGCGACTACGGACCCCAGAAGTGATGTGTATGACGTAATTTATGGGGTCAGACTCACAGCTGTTATTCCTTGACTAGTGTAGTCAAGGATCTTACTAATCAAACACAATCTGGGGAGGGCAGGGGAGACATTGAGGGTCAAATAGAGTACCTTTCACCTGCCCATGCTATCACATAGGGGGCTTGTTAACCCCTGTTCTTATGATAGTAATAACGTTTAAAAATAATTTCATAAAATAAATATCATTTTAGGTTTGTTTTTTTTTCTTTTTTTTAGCACCCTTGTCACTCTTACACATACCCCATATAAAGAGTACAGCATAGGGCAAGCACGAACAGTCGTGCTCAAAAGTTTGCATACCCTGGCAGAAATTGTGAAATTTTGGCATTAATATTTAAAATCTGACTGATCATGCCAAAAAACGGTCTTTTAGCTTGATTCCAAGCCAAGGTCAGGTGGATCTTTCTTGATCTACCTGACCTTGGCTTGGTATCAAGAGATCCCCAAATTTTCCACTTCTTATTAAATGATTGAACAGTACTGACTGGCATATTCAAGGCTTTGGATATCTTTTTACATCCTTTTCCATCTTTCCTTGTTACGCAGGTCTTTTGACTGTTCTTTTCTACCTCCTCATGGCTCAGTGTCTAGCCTGCTTAGTGCATCCATGTGAGAGCTAACAAACTCATTGACTATTTATACACAGACACTAACTGTGATTTAAAAAGCCACAAATGTGGGAAATTAAAGTTTAATTGAAATTTTAACTTGTGTGTGCCACCTTCTGTAGTATATTTAGGTTTTGTGTTGCTATAGGCCTAACAAAACTCGTGCACCCCTAATTTAAATATGACCCACCCCTTTCTGTCAAGGCCAGACCCCATGCTGTTTAAGACCCGCTCTGAATTTTTCGAGTGGGGACACTAGTTCGGACGGCCTGGGGGGGGGGGAGGGGGCAATAGATTCCCTTAATTTGCAAAGATTTCCTTTCATTTCCTGTTTGGCTATGGGGCAGGAAGTGAAGGGAAAGCTCTGCGATGGGACAGGGATGGTAAAAAATAAACTGACAGGGGCTATAACCCTCCCTTATTCTATCCAAAATGAAAAAGAAAAAAGTGTTGCCTATAGTTCTACTATAAATTGCACAAATTTCTGATAATTTTATGAAGAGGACTAAGAAGATATAACCATGCCAATGGTGCAGCAGGAAACAAATAGCACAGTGAGGAAGGTTTGTGGTCCAGGATGATAGGACAGTCAAAATTAGAAGCGGCTCCCCCCCCCCCAGTTGCGGAATGCCAGCCACCCACATACCGGAAGCAGTGCGGCCGCTTTATGGGGACGCTAGACTAATTTGCCTCTCAGCCCAGTCCGCCCCATAAGACTAGCGCTACACTAACAGTGTAGCGCAAGCCGGCGGAGACTCTGTCAGTGCTGCCCCCCTGCAAAGTGCTGCCCTAGGCCTGGGCCTTGTCGGCCTAGGCCAGGATACAGTGTTGGTCTGTACCAAGGCCAAACATTCTAGGGTATGTAAACTTTTTATCAGGGCCATTTGGGTGATTTCTGTTATCAGTATGATTTAAAAAGGATACGTAAAACTATGTAATAATAAATGGCTTCATGTGATTGCTATCCTTAAATAAAAGACAGTTTTTTTGGCAAGATCAGTCATATTTTCAATATTAATGCCAAAATTTCACAATTTCAGCCAGGGTATGCAAACTTTTGAGCACAACTGTATATGTTAATATCAATTGTGCCACATATTATTGTCACCAGCATTGGAGTGAGAGCAATTATTCTAGGGCCATAATTCACAATTAACTCTAAACTGATAACCTGCAAAGGCTTTTGAGGCAAGCCTATGGAGAATTTTGGATATCAGTTATATCAAATACATCAGTGATATCCTCGGGCATGTGCAATTTTAGGATTTGACATGTTCGGTATCTATTTACTTGATGCAACCCAATCTTTTATATTTTACCAAAAATGGATATAATATTGTGTGTTTGCACTAAAATTCATTTTAGCATATTTTTTCCTGAAAATTTGCGTTTGATAAATAACTGTGTAAATATTGTACAATATAAAAAAAATGCAACTGTCACCAACTTATTCTCCAGGGTCTCTCCCTTTAGAAAATTTACACTTGGGAGGGGTTTACAGTGGTTTCTAGCAAAAATGCACATTTCAACATGTATGCAAAAATGTAAAAGTTGCCCCAGTGGGTAAGTGGTTAAGGAAGTAAACCTTTAAGGTGTGCTCTGGATTTTGGCCGCAGTGTAATAGAGAACTCAAACTAATGTTAACTGTCTAATTTTGTCATAACTGAAGTGTTTTCTAGATAATTTTAGCAGCGCATTGATGGTTTTTATGTGTTGCCTGGAATCTCTTGTTCATTTTTGTTTGTTTTTTAGAAGCAAAAGGGAAAGCGAATTATGTTGACTTTGCCTTCTGTAAATTAATTCTTAATTAAATTTTGTCAAAATAAGTGACAGCAATATTACTAGATGCTATATAACTTCTGCTAGGTCTGTTAAAGCACTGTGAAACATTGAAAAAAGGGATATTGAATTGTAATATAGTTAAATGAAAATTATGTTCAGAAATACGTACCCAATCAACATTTATCAGTTTTATTTAATGGCAGCAACAACAGTTCATCTATGCTTGGTTGGTAGTGATTACTGCATTTGTAACATGCTATTACAGCAAAAAACAAGAACAAAGAGCAGGCAGTTATTACGGCAGGTGAGTTTCTCAACCGGAGGTGCTGCAGCACTCTGGTGTGACAACAGGGCTCCCCTGGTTTGCCATGAACATGGGTCCCAGTTTGTCCTGTATCAACATGAGTTACCATGGTGGCCACCAACACCATAAGGGCTCATTTACACTTGCTTTAACGTCAACACACAATAAAGCACCTACCGCTTCAACATGCTTTTTTGATGTGTTTTTGACACATCGGTGGTGCTTTGGTGGTGCTTCGATGATGCTTTGGTGGTGCTTTTTTGAAGCTTTAATTTAGCTTTGCATATGCCCTGTGTTTATTAAAGCGTTTACAAGCCCTCATTTTTTTTTCTATAAAAATAACAAATATGTCATACTTAACTGCTCTGTGCAGTGGGTTTACACAGAGCAGCTCAGATCCTCCTCTTCTTGGATCCATCTTCTGTGCTCCTAGCCCCTCCCTCCTGTTGAGTGCCCCCTACAGCAAGCAGCTTGCTATAGGGGCACCCAAGCCAAGCTGCAGCTCCCCGTGTCCATTTAGAGACACAGAGCTGCAGTCTGGCCCTGCCCCCTCTCTCTCCTGATTGGCTAACTAACTTTGATTAAAAGCAGTGGGAGCCAATGGCGCCACTGCTGTGTCCCAGCCAATCAGGAGGGAGAGCCCTGGACGGCCGAGACACTAGTGGACATTGCTGGACAGAGATGGGGCTTAGGTAAGTATCAGAGGGGCCATGGGGGGCTGCTGCACACAGGAGGCTTTTTATTTTATGGCATAAAATGCATTAAGATAAAAACCTTCTGCCTTTAACTCCTTTATTATCTCATACCTACAATACCTCCAAAACAAAGCAAAGCTAAAGCTGAATTAAATCTTACCAAAGGCTGTAGGTGCTTCAATCATAGACTTCTATGGAGGCTTTGAAGCAACAATAAGGCAACATGGGCTATAATTTTTGAAGTGAAGCAAAGCAAAGCAAAGCAAACACAAGGTGTAAACAGGACTGTAAGCTAACCATTTTATTTAGTGACAGGGGCTTTGACCGGCATTCAGAGAGCTTTAACAAAGCGTGCCCGAAGCCCTAATAATCAATGACTCTCTAGGGCGGTGCATGGTACATTTCATTGCTATGGTGTTGGCGGCTGGCCCGCCTCTATCGTGGCAACATATGATGCTGATCCAGGGCAGGTAGTATGCAGGGCTGCCCCCAGCATTTGGGAGAGGACAGAAAACTGCCTTCTCCAGACCTGTTCGACCTCCCGTACTCTGCAAAATGGTAGGGCTCTGATGTGAAAAGGGGACTTGTGATTGCATGGCTATGTGATGAGGGAGAGTGTGAAGGGGGGCTCTGTGATTTAGGGGGATCTGTGATGGGGGGATTCTGATGTGACCAGAAGACTCAGTGATGGGGGAATCAGATGTGATAGGGGGACACTGACATTAGGGGGGCTCTGACATATAGAGAGGACTCTGACATATAGGGGGGACTCATTAAGAAAGGGGGGTAAATGGGATTTAATGCTTAAAAAAAATTAAAAGCCAGCAGCTACAAATACTGCAGCTGCTGACTTTTAATAATCGGACACTCACCTGTCCCAGGGTCCAGCGATGCGGGGGAACGAAGCCCCGCTCATCTGCCCCTCATCTGCATAGTCACTGTGGGCACCCGGCTATGGCTTCACAGCTGGGCATGCACTGCGCATGCGCGAGCCACGCGGCGCGCCATGACTGGCCGGGCAATCATCTGGGACCTGTGACATGTCCCAGATGAATGCCGAGAGGGAGGAGGGAAAAGTGATCTCCCCTCCAGTGCCGCGGTGCACCGTGAGGAAGTGGGAGCTGGGTATCCGCTCCCCCCAAAAAAAATGTCATGCCAAATGGCATGTCAGGGGGTCACCTACCCTTAAAGCGGAAGTTCCATTTTTGGGTGGAACTCCGCTTTAAAATGAGGCAGTGACTGGGTAGTGTCATATGCCTCCATCCCTGGCACAATGCAAAAGAGAGGGCTATACAGTAATAAAAAGAAAATCAATATTTATTGGTACATATACACATGTTGAGTCATATCAAAATACAGTGAATAAATAGTATTGCTCTTTAGAGACACATGGTACAAATATATACATAAATTACGCTGCACCACCGTGGTGTGGGTGGTGTTGGTTGGTAACCTAGACCTCTCAAAGTGATATAAAAAGTCTATAATAAATCATGATTGTAAAAATAAGTATGGTCAGATGGTAGTAATAGCGTAGCATCGAAAAATGGGGAGGGACTCAGGTTTCCCATTCATAAGTAGCATGAGTGTCTCAGGATTTTGCATACTTAAAGGGTGCCACTACTGAGAACTAAATGTAGTATCTAAATACCTGTCTATCAATCTCTCTACCTCTTTCTATCTCTGGTCATACACTATAAGATCTCTTTTTAGATTCCCTCATCCATATTAAACAGTAAAGTTGAAGACTACACCTTGCTGGATATTGTATACTAACATCTGGCACCCACGGCTGTCAGGATATCTGAAGAGTGGCTCCATCTAAAAGAATGCAGCCATTGTTCAGCCAAAACATTTCTGTCCGGCTTCTTTGAGTTTTAGATTAAAAAATCTCAAGTGGGACAGTGTCAACAAAGTCACCCATAGCTCAAATTTCATCCAGTTCATCAGGAACTGCTCTCTGTATAGCCAGCTTATCTATCTATCTATCTATCTATCTATCTATCTATCTATCTATCTATCTATCTATCTATCTATCTATCTATCTATCTATCTATCTATCTATCTATCTATCTATCTATCTATCTATCTATCTATCTATCTATCTATCTATCTATCTATCTATCTATCTATCTATCATTTTCTATCTATCTAACATTTTCTATCTATCTATCTATCTATCTATCTATCTATCTATCTATCTATCTATCTATCTATCTATCTATCTATCTATCTATCTATCTATCTATCTATCTATCTATCTATCTATCTACTATTATATGTCAAAAATTGAAATTTAAAAAAATAAATGAAAGTAAAATGTAATGAAATGGTATGTGGTAATGTCACTGTTTATAACACAAAATGTAAAAAGATACATACCCATGTCAGTTTTTGATGGTTTGGGGGAAATAATTTGGTTTCCTTTGCTCCTGTGAATTAGAAAGAAATGCAAGTTACATGGTATTATGGAAGCTTACTGGTAATTTATTTTTTTTGTTCACCTTTAGCCCATTGACTATTTGAAGTAAAGCAAGTTCATTGATGTTGCAAAGCTTTGGGAAAGTCACCCCCTAGAGGTCATTTGTCAAAGTGCAAACCCATTTCACAATATATTTCACGTACAAGATAAAAAAAGCACACCATACATATAGGCTCGGGTTTCCAAGGTGCTTCTTTTTACTTCTATAAGTGGTATAGCTGTATACTTGTGGTTATTTCAGTATATTGTCAGGTTATTGTAGCATTCGATTTTTTTAAAGTGCATCTGCCCTTTAATGTATACATTAAATGTAAACCTGAGAAGGCTTAAAATGTTTATAATGTATAAACTACAGAGATGCTCCTTGTGATGCCTGCAAGCATCTATGTTAGTCTTGAGATTGGCCCTTGTGTCACCCCATTGGGGTGGGATTCAGCTCTGTCACTTTGTGGCCCTAAGCCCTGTGGTTAAACTGTCCAATTGCAGAACTTTAGTGGGCAGGAGAAGCACTGGCATTTGACAGGTAATTCACAGGCGGTGGGGCAAGGCTGGCATCAACAAAACAAACAAAATAGGAGCTTAGGTCCCAGTTGTCCTGGAAGTGGGCCCAGCTACATAACCTTCATGCTTCTACAATAAACCAGGGAATACTGAAATAGGTCAAAGCTGTGCACTTGCTTGTCACTTTGTAAGGGAGGATCTACTTGTAGACAGTTGGTCTAGGGAAGAACCATTATTTGTTGTCGTTCATATGTCATTTTTATAAGAGTCTTTCTTATTGGACAGTACACTTATTTGACAGCAGATGCCGAGACCCTACATAATTGGTTCTCAGCTGATATCTATTTGATGTATAATTATGTGGTCATGTGGTATCCTTCACAAGATATATAAGCTAGTCATTTCAATATCTGTCAGCTATGAGTAAGCACTTAAATTAGAGTGCGAAACGCGTCAGCTGTGTCTGTACGATCTGCCTGATTGTCCTGTATTTTTGATGATCCAATTTTTATAATAAAGAAGATTTTTCAACTTTATCCGGTGTGCGGCATCCAGATTTTCCTGTTCAAAACCTAGGGAAGAACCATACCTGCCAATGAAGATGGAGCCGCTTTTTTGTGCTCAATGCAATCCTTATCAATATGAGTCAATAGGAATCGGAGAACCAAAGCTTCTGCTTAACCTAGGGCCCCATTCTGCCTTAAAGCTGAAGTTTAGGTATTGCACTTTTTAGATAGTTACATTGGTCCAACTTGGACCAATGTAAGTATGTGTATACCATACTTGGCCTATCCTTGTGAAAGCTGGAAATCACTGTAACAGGCCCTTGATATAGTGGGCCCTGCTATTGAAGCTAGTGATCTCCACTAGCCTCTGGTTAAGTGGCTACCCTGCTTCACTGTGAACACAGGAGGATGTATTATTTAGTAAACAATTTGCATTCTCAATTAGACAAGATGGAGAGGCAGGGTAGTGATGTTATAATCTCCACCTCATCCAACCACAGAACATATTGCATTAATTGAGAAAATGCAAAGTACTCTCTCAATGCGCACGTGCTGAGCGGGTGACCTCCTGTGTTCAGTAAGCATCAGGGCAGCTGCTCAGCACAGAACCCGAAAGCTAGTGGAGATTACTGTAGCAGTGGTATCTACTACACTGATTTCCAGCTTCCACAAGGATCCCACAGGTATGACACATATCCAATCTGAATCAGTGAAAATATGTATGAATTGCCATACCAAACTTCAGCATAAATTAGTCTGTTGGGTTGAGTTTAGTATCAAGAGGTGGTGAAACATACACTATATTACCAAAAGTATTGGGACACCTGCCTTTACACGCACATGAATTATAATGGCATCCCAGTCTTAGTCCGTAGGGTTCAATATTGAGTTGGTCTACCCTTTGCAGCTATAACAACTTCAACTCTTCTGTGAAGGCTGTCCACAAGGTTTAGGAGTGTGTCTATGGGAATGTTTGTCCATTCTTCCAAAAGCGCATTTGTGAGGTCAGGCACTGATGTTGGACGAGAAGGCCTGGCTTACAGCCTCCCGAATTTATCATGAAGGTGTTCTGAGAAAGAGGACGTGTTAACTAGAGCTACTCCAAATATTATTGCCTAGTAACACCTGAAGGTGTTCTATCGGGTTGAGGACTGTGCAGGCCTGTCAAGTTTCAAGAGTCCTGACCTCAACCCGATAGAACACCTTTGGGATGAACTGCGAGCCAGGCCTTCTCGTCCACATCAGTGCCTGACCTCACAAATGTGCTTCTGGAAGAATGGTCAAACATTCCCATAGACACGCTCCTAACCCTGGTAGACAGCCTTCCAAGAAGAGTTGAAGCTGTTATAGCTGCAAAGGGTGGGCCAACTCAATATTGAACCCTACAGACTAAGACTGGGATGCCATTAAAGTTCATATGTATGTAAAGGCAGGCGTCCCAATACTTTTGGTAAATAGTGTGTTTCAGCATGGGTAGAAGTAAAAGTTCAATTTACAGCCTGGACCTACAATCTAAAGGGGCTCCAAATGGACACAGAGATCCCTTGAAAGACTATGATTGGTACTTGTTGACATAAAGAGGTTTGCAGTTTAATTCTGTGGTTAGCTTAACATTTAGTCCAGGTTCTTTTAATTTATGTGACCCTATAAGCTAAGTTCAGAATAATGAAAATGTTGACTGCTTTGTGACCTGAACTCAGCATTTCCAACTAGGGATGCCACCTTTTCTGCAAGCCAAACCGGAACACTTTAGCCGCGCACAGCAACATTTTATTTTTAAGGGGTAACGCTGTGGACTCTGGTGTAAAGGAGAACTCTGATGTAAGGGGGTTTCTGCTCACCAAACCTCCGACTTACATCAGAGTTCCTTGCATCCCCCCTTAAATTAGGGTTCCCAAAGCCCCCCTTATATCAGAGTCCACAGGGCACCCCTTACATCCGAGTCCCCCTTACCTTAGTGTACTCACTTTCTTTGAGGCAGGAGAGAGAGGGGGGGGGAGACTTCGGACATGGTGAGCTCACTCCCCCGAGGATGGAGGCTCAGGCATCAACACCTTTTATCCACGATGTATGTGCCAGTTGCTGAGCTTCAAACTTCTAGCCCACACATCTCTTTCCTGAGGCACAGAAGGCCGGGAATTGGAGTGTAGGTGGGCAGACAGAGGGGTAGGGGCAGGAAGAGGAGGTGCAGATCAAGCCCTCTCTCCTCTCCTGTCCATGTATGGGGGTGGGGCCCATGTGCACACCTATGCACTTTGCGGTTGTTGTACTTGGTTACATGGGGAGCCACATTCCATTCAGAATATTGTGTCTGGGTTTCAGGAGGTCTGAAACCCAGACACATGATTCAAAACCCAGACCGTCCGGGTGAATCCTGGATGGGTGGCAACCCTATTTCCAACCTCCATGTACAGTACTTTTAGCTTCACTTGTGTACAAAAATATTTGTAACCAACCCTGACATTTGGTTGATTTTCACTCTCTGTGGAGCCCAGGTCTTATGTATGATTTGCTTTTGGTAACCTGTAGTCTTTAGTGCAGTTTTGTGAATTTCAGGGCCGTCTTTAAGTCAGGGCAAAAGGGGCAGCTGCCCTGGGCCCTGTCATTGTTGCGGGGCCCAAAGCAGCTACCTCATACTTGCCAACTATCCCAGTTTAAATTCCCTTGTCCCTTGAAGTTTTAGTCCCGTGCTGTGTCCTGATATCTCAGTGTAAAGTGCTGCTACTAATGCTGCCCAACTCTGCCCTATTGTTGTGTACAGATGACTCACCTGCAGACCCTGTGTTTACATGTAAATACCGGCATTGATATGTAAATAGCGGCGGACCAGTGGCATTCATATGTAAATAGAGGTGGCATTCATATGTATATCATGCCCTCTGAGTTCATATCCACCATCACTTCTGCTGAATGCTGCTCACTGGGGAGATGCATGAAAGTCCTGCCTACAACTGTGGTCATTCAGCCTAACATCAGCCTGTTCTGCAAAGGTAAGCAATTTAGTGGGGGGAGGGGGGGGGATAGTGTGGGGTGTGCAGAGGTAGGCAGGGAAGGAATTACAGTTTGGATGCACAGGTGAGCAGGGAGGGGATGTATGGAGGTAAGGAAGGTGGGTGCAAAGATGAGCAGAGGAAGCAGGTAGAGTTAAAGAGGAGGGGGAGTGGAGTGGAGAGGATGATGGAGGTTTGGGGTGCAGAGGTTAGCAGGGGTTTTAGGATGCAAAGGTGTACTGACAGTGTGGATAAAGATGTAGGTCACATGTAGGACAGCCCAATTATTTCAAAAGGCTGCTCTATGTGCTAGAAATACAGAAGAAAGTCCGCTTTTTCAAAATCACATGGTTGCACAGTCTTCAGATCCGTGAGGGTGTCATTAACAATTCATGGCACTGATGTGTATCTGCTAAAGAGCAAAACGTTTCTGTGGTGTCAGGAAAGCGATTTTGCATGTACTCCCGACACACACAAATGTGAACGCAGGCTAAATGTCTTAGTTACATTGGTGGTCAGTGTAAATCCCTCCTTACATTGGAGGTTACTGTGAATGCTTCTATTACATTAGTGGTCAGTGTAAATACCCATTAAATGGGTGGCCAGTATTAAAACTCCTCTTTATATTGGTAGTCGGTAAAAAAATCAGCATTTCCATTGATCACACAACCCCCTCCCCCAACATTGCCACTGATCTCAGGAGTTCTAGGATCCCTAGGAGTTTTCTGTCTATTGATGGGTCCCCTCACCACCCCAATCCATGCTGTGCAGGCAGGTGGTAAGCGAAATGGCATGGGGGGGGTGAAGAAAATGTTTGCCCAGGGTCCAATAAATATTAAATTTACAGGTAACTTTTTTAAAGATTACTGAAGGATTACTGTAAAAATGATACTATACCAAAATCATTTCTTTTGGATTGTTGCATAATAAAAACTGGCAATATATTCATTACTTGGGGTGTACAAAAAAGCATGGTAGTTGTTTAGTAATTCTCAAAAACAGTATATATTCCTGCTCTAGTTATCTCCGTTTTTATGTTTAATTATCACAATTTTAAATAATTTTTTTGGGAAAAAAAAAACCCTTTTCACACCGAGGGCGTTTTGCAGGCGCTATAGCGTTAAAATAGCGCCTGCAATCTGCCCTCAAACAGCTGCAGCTTTGTCTCCAGTGTGAAAGGAAAAGTCCTGTCAGCAGCTTCTTTGGAGCGGTGAAGGAGCGGTGTGTTTACCGCTCCTCCACCGCTGCTCCCCATTGAAATCAATGGGGCAGCGCTTGGATACCGTCGGCAAAATGCCGCTTTTACGTCGCATTGTGGGCGGATTTAACCCTTTCTAGGCCGCTAGCGGGGGGTAAAAGCGCCCCGCTAGCAGCCGAAATGCGCTGCACATCCGACTATAAATAGCGGCGTTTTACCGCCGACGTTATAGGCGGCTCAGTGTGAAAGGGGTCTAAATATTTAACATTCCAAGTGGACTTCAGGAGACAAGTTGTAGTAATCGAATTTGAGTTTAAGGTGTCAAACTCTGCCTTCTTAACCAAATTCTCTTACAGTTTAGAGATATTTTAAAACCAGGGTCACTTTAAATGCTAGCAGGGACACACTTTACATATACATCATATATGTATATTTTCACTGTCACATCAAGATGTTCATAGTATAAGAATGATATAGCAAACAGCTAAATCCCTGTATTTATTGTTAAACAAATGTATGTTAATGCTTCACATTAAAAAATGAACATACTAATAATTCAAACTCCATTCTGTTCCTTTCTGTAGTCTGAATGTGATGAGTTGCACTTCTCGCATTGTCATAACCACATTGTCTTTGTCATTGCCCTTTGCCCTGCCTTATTTAATAAGAGGATTGAGGCAATTATATGTACAGTGTATATTTTACAAAAGTAACGACCTTTGTCTTTTTTTTCCTTGTTATTGTCGGAAAATGCAGCTCTACCGCTAAACTGTAATAGTTTGTATGAATATAACCCAGTCTGCATATCTGACATTGTATTTTATTTCTATCAATCTTCATCTATTTTTAACAAGTTGCTGCCCTCTGCTGGTACCCTGTGTTATTGCTGTCTGCAGAAAGGATCACTTCTCATATGTTTTGAAAGCTACTACAACAGGACCATTATTTGAGCAATGTGAGCTATGCACAGGGATCTTGCTTGCAATAAATGTGTTTGTACATTATCTTTTTTTTCTATTTTTTTTTCTAATTCCAAAGCATTTCTATAATTATTATGTTTATCTTCCTGGCAATTGTTCAATAGTTATTTTTGTAATGTTTTTATAGATTTTGGTTGGCTTATTCAGTACCTTGAAAAAGTACTCACACCCCTTGAAATTTTCCACATTTTGTCATGTTAGAACCAAAAAACGTAAATGTATTTTATTGATATTTTATATGATAGACCAACACAAAGTGGCACATAATTGAAAGAAAATGATAAATGGTTTGCAATTTTCTTTAAAAATAAATATGTGGCGTGCATTTGTATTCAGCCCCCTTTACTGATACCCCTAACTAAAATCTAGTGTAACCAATTGCCTCCAGAAGTCACCTAATTAGTAAGTATTTGGTAAGTCTGACTGTGTGTAATTTAATCTCAGTATAAAAACAGCTGTTCTGTGAAGCCCTCAGAGGTTTGTTAGGGAACCTTAGTGAACAAATAGCATCATGAAGACCACACCAGACAGGTCAGGGACAAGGTTGTGGAGAAGTTTAAAGCAGGATTAGGTTATAAAAAAATATCCCAAGCTTTGAACATGTCATGGAGCACTGTTCAATCCATCATCATCCGACAATAGAAAGAGTATGGCACAACAGCAAACCTACCAAGACATTCACCTAAACTGACAGGCCGGGCAAGGAGAGCATTAATCAGAGAAGCAGCCAAGAGGCCCATGGTAATTCTGGAGGAGCTGCAGAGATCCACAGCTCAGGTGGGAGAATCTGTCCACAGGACAACTATTAGTCGTGCACTCCACAAATCTGGTTTTTATGCAAGAGTGGCAAGAAGAAGCCATTGTTCAAAGAAAGCCATAAGAATTCCCGTTTGCAGTTTGTGAGCAGCCATGTGGGGGGCACAGCAAATATGTGGAAGAAGGTGCTCTAGTCAGATGAGACCAAAATTGAACTTTTTGGCTTAATTTAAAACGCTATGTGTGGCAGAAAACTCACACTGCAAATCACCGTGAACACACCATCCCCACCGTGAAACATGGTGGTGGCAGCATCATGTTGTGAGGATGCTTTTCTTCAGCAGGGAAGCCGGTCAGAGTTGATGGAAAGATGGATGGAGCCAAATACAGGGCAATCTTAAATGAAAACCTGTTAGTCTGCAAAAGACTTGAGACTGGGGCAGAGGTTCACCTTCCAGCAGGACAACGACCCTAAACATACAGCCGGAGCTACAATGGAATGGTTTAGATCAAAGCATATTCATGTGTTGGAATTGCCCAGTCAAAGTCCAGATCTAAATCCAATTGAGAATCTGTGGCAAAACTTGAAAATTGCTTTTCACAGATGCTCTCCATCCAATCTGACAGAGCTTGAGCTATTCTGCAAAGAAGAATGGGCAAAAATTTCATTCCCTAGATGTGCCAAGCTGGTAGAGACAACTGTATTTGCAGCGAAAGGTGGTTCTACAAAGTATTGACTCAGGGGCATGTGCTTACCCATGCTCCAGGGGGGGCACGTGCGGCCTCCCTCTCACTTCAGATGTTATGTCGGAAGTGGCGCACACTGTCACATCGGAGGAGCTCAGCTGTCACAGGCAAGATATGAAGAAGCACATCACGGCAGACAGAGATCCACCCCCTTTCCCAGCAGCCTATCAGGTGCTCTCATCGGGGACTGACTCAAACTGAGCATCCCCGAGGGGTGGACATGGGCGATTTAATCAGCAGGCACTGTCCAGGGGCCCCTGCACTTTCCCTGTGCTTTCAGCTTTGCAAATATGTACTGATGCTTAGCCATCGAGTTTGCAGGGGGCCCAGCGGTGTGTGTGTTGGGGGGGTGGGATGCCTATAACTCTCCTCTGTCATCCAGTTTGTGTTGTCCCTCAGGATTGAAGATCCGGAGTCGGAGTTGGTGGGCAGAGCCGGGGGTGTGGCTGCCTCCACTCCTCCCAAAGATTCGTTCACAGGCTGATCCTGCAGCTGATGGAGGAGAAAGACGAGAGAACACAGCAACCAGGGTGTCTTCATTACCAGCCATGCTGTAAGTTACTGCACCCTGTCACTACATACAGCCCTAGCCACAATACCACCCCATGTGCCACCACTGTGGGGTCGCTCATTAGTTAGTGATAGGAACTACAGATACCAGGGTGCCTTGGTGAGGCTCTGTAACTTACACATGCATTTGAAAATGCGTGCAGACTAAACCCCTGTTTTTAACGCATACTGTTAGACAACCTACCACTATACCGCCCTGTACTACCCTAACCTGCCACTATACCACCTTAACCTGCTACTATACCGCCCTGGATAAGTAAAATACCGCACCAATCTAATAAATCGAAACAGCAGCCAACACTACAGAACGACTAAGACTGTGTAGAATATATAAACAAAAAAGTGTAGCGCTAAAGTAAATGCAGTGAAGAAAAAGGTTTTAGAACAGGGGGAGGTCAATCCACATTTAAAGTGGCACGTAACCCCAACCAGGTCGAAACCAAATATGTGTGTACACAAACAGTATAATATCACCACCTAAATCAAAAAGGTGCAATGCTCTTTCTTTTGAGGAAGGTGCGGATATACATAAAAGTGAAAATAAAGTGAAAGTAAATCAACAAATAGTAATCTCAAAAGTCCACATTTTTGATAGTGAAGAAATATGGAAAATGTCCACAATAATGGTGGGGAAGTATTAATCCCATGTGAATGATAAAGATTTATTACTGTAGTCCATATGTTGCATAGTGCAGTTGAAACAGAAGGGACCCAAGGCAGATATCCTCACAATAAAGAGACTCCAAATCAAAGTGAAAGGTAGAATACTCTTACCAACTTCCGTGGACTCACAAGCCGTGGGCGGTGAGTCAAACGAGCTTGTACTGTCTTGTGATGAATGACAGTGTAAAGATGGGTTGTACACCGGAAGGTATCCTCCTTGGATGGGGGGCCCGGAACCTGTCCTGAAGGTCTGCACGATCACCGTTTTTGTCAGCATACATGGACCATATGGAAAAAAACGACAAGGAGCCTCCACATGTGTAAATCCAAAAAATTACTTCTCAATTGGCATTTATTAGATCATTCAAGATCATCAAGACAATCCATAAAAGTTTTTTGTTTAAAATAGAATCGATTCAAGTAAAATGGCAGAAAAATAAGCGTGGTGTGGGTGGCTGGGTACAGCAAGGAGACCCGACGCGTTTCGTCTGAAGAGACTTCTGCTGGCAGAAGTCTCTTCAGACGAAACGCGTCGGGTCTCCTTGCTGTACTTTCACTTTATTTTCACTTTTATGTATATCCGCACCTTCCTCAAAAGAAAGAGCATTGCACCTTTTTGATTTAGGTGGTGATATTATACTGTTTGTGTACACACATATTTGGTTTCGACCTGGTTGGGGTTACGTGCCACTTTAAATGTGGATTGACCTCCCCCTGTTCTAAAACCTTTTTCTTCACTGCATTTACTTTAGCGCTACACTTTTTTGTTTATATACTATACCGCCCTAACCTGCCACTATACTGCTCACTAACTGCCATATTACTACATACTGCTCAATGACTTCCCTGCCATTACAAACTGCTCACTGACTGCCCTATTACTACATACTGCTCACTGACTGCCCTTTAACTACATACTGCTCACTGACCACCCTATCACTACATACTGCTCATTGGCTGCCCTATCACTACATACTGCTCACTGACCACCCTATCACTACATACTGCTCACTGACTGCCCTATCACTACATACTGCTCACTGACCACCCTATCAGTACATACTGCTCACTGACTTCTCTGTCACTACATACTGCTCACTGACTGGCCTATCACTACATACTGCTCACTGACCACCAAATCACTACATACTTCTCACTGACTGTCCTATCACTACATACTGCTCACTGACCACCAAATCACTACATACTTCTCACTGACTGCCCTATCACTACATACTGCTCACTGACTGCCCTATCACTACATAC
This sequence comes from Lithobates clamitans, assembly GCA_037952925.1. NCBI lineage: Eukaryota > Metazoa > Chordata > Amphibia > Anura > Ranidae > Lithobates > Lithobates clamitans. The sequence continues at coordinate 850,459 of JBBGZY010000188.1, forward strand.
TGCTCACTGACCACCCTATCACTACATACTGCTCACTGACTGCCCTATCACTACATACTTCTCGCTGACTGCCCTATCACTACATACTGCTCACTGACCACCAAATCACTACATACTTCTCACTGACTGCCCTATCACTACATACTGCTCACTGACTTCCCTGTCACTACATACTGCTCCCTGACTTCCCTGTCACTACATACTGCTCACTGACTTCCTTGTCACTACATACTGCTCACTGACTTCCCTGTCACTACATACTGCTCACTGACTTCCCTGCAGGGGAAGCCCAGAGTCTTGTCTCGGGAGGGGCACTGCCAGAAAATACTTTTTTTTTGCGGGCAATTTATCGGGAAATGGCTGTTGTTGGTGCTTTAATCATCCCAGAACCATGGTTGTTATGGTGTCAGGATGATTATTTCTATTATTACATTGTAATATAAAATGAAATCATTCAACTCACCATAATGCATAATCAGTGGGAGCTCTGAGCGTGTCACTAGCCACAGTCGCCTGCCACATGTTGTGGATTGTCACTTGCCTGCCACCAGATGCAGATTGTCACCTGCCACATGTTGCGGATTGTCACTTGCCACGTCAGCTGCCACTAGATGTGGATTGTCACTTGCCACGTAACCTGCCACTAGATGCAGATTGTCACTTGCCACATAACCTGCCACACCTTGTGGACTGTCACTTGCCATGTCACCTGCCACTAAATGCGGATTGTCACTTGCCACGTCACCTGCCACCAGATGCGGATTGTCACTTGCCACGTCATCTGCCACTAGATGAGGATTGTCATTTGCCAAGTCATCTGCCACACATTGCGGATTGTCACTTGCCACGTCATCTTCCACCAGATGTGGATTGTCACGTGCCAGGTAAGGTGGTGTTTTGCTTGTCTCTTGCTTCTTTGTCCCAGAGTCAGGCAGCAGAGAGATAATGTAATCTCCCTGCTACTCATGCTACCTGCACAGTGAGGGCGGAAGTTACTGCAGAGATGCGGGGACGGTGAGAGATGATGTCATCTCTCTGCTCCCCTGCCCACCGGCTCACTGATTGGCCAGCCGCCCACACACACACACACACACCTAGCCTGCTCAGTCTCACCTGTCCATCCACACACGGAGCCACCCAGCAGCCCGGCCAAACCGCTCTCTCACCCGCCTGCCCGCCTTCAAACGGAGCTGCCCGACCCTCCCGCGGAGCCGCCCGCTCTCTGAGTCGCCTGCTCTTGGAGCTCACCCGCTTGACCCACAACAGATTTCTGGGGTGGCAATTGCCCCGTTGCCCCCCCCGGATCCGCCCCTGCTTCCCTGTCACTACATACTGCTCACTGACTTCCTTGTCACTACTTACTGCTCTATTGACTGACACTTTCCACTTTTAAGGCAGTGTAAGTTTATATTTTTACAGTGACATTTATTTTATTATATTTTAATAAAGTATGCCTTACTATTTAGTTATGCCTTGCTAGTTCATTTTATCACTAACTCCACACGGCACACTTTTCACATATTTATTTGTAAAGAAATTTGAAAACCATTTATCATTTTCCTTCTACTTGACAATTATGTGCCACTTTGTGTTGGTCTATCACATAAAATCCCAATAACATACATTTACGTTTTTGGTTGTAACATGACAAAATGCGGAAAATTTCAAGGGGTATGCTTTGCAGGCACTTCGACAGCGCTGCCCATTGATTTCAATGGCAGGGGCGGTTTAGGAGCCGTGTATACTAGGGGTGCGCATCTTCACTGGTCTCACGATTTGATTTGATTACGATTATCTGGTCAAAGATTCGATTCAATTCGATTCCGCGATGCATCACGATGCATCACGATTACCGACGAGCTCCCACTTCCGCTTGGGCCGCCTAGGCGGCCCTTTCCACCCTGCAATCTTCTGGGACACATCACAGTTCCCAAAAGATTGCCCGGCTATGCAGGAAAGCGCAGTGAGACATGCGCACCCGGCTGTGAAGCTGCAAGCACAGCTGGATGCCCACAGTAGTATTGCCAGCGCTGTGGACAGGCGGGGGAGAGAATGGAGGGTTTGGGTGGCTATGTCGCTGGATTGTGGGACAGGTGAGTGTCTATTTATTAAAAGTCAGAAGATGCACTTTTTTGTAGCTGCTGACTTCTAATAAACAAAAAATTGATTGGAACTCCGCTTTGAATTAAAAATAACCTCACTCCCTTAAAATTTGCACTAATCCGGTGCACTATAAGGTACAGACATTCACACACACTGCTGCTGGGAGGTCAGAAGGGATAGAATCCACAGATGACAAACATCCCTGTGAAGTTCCCTGTACTGTCTCTGTGCTGACCAGTGGCAGCTGGTGCTCAAAATTTTTTTGGGGGGTGCAAACAAACTGAAAAATACTGAACCTTCCCCATCAAACGCAGCCACTGTGCCCATCAATCGCAGCCACTGTGCCCGTCAAACGCAGCCATCTGTGCCCGTCAAACGCAGCCATCCATGCCCATCAAACGCAGCCACTTGTGCCCGTCAAACGCAGCCACCTGTGCCCAAACGCAGCCACCTGTGCCCGTCAAACGCAGCCACCTTTGCCCGTCAAACGCAGCCACCAGTGCCCAAACTCAGCCACCTGTGCCCAAACGCAGCCACTTGTGCCCGTCAAACTCAGCCACCTGTGCCCAAACTCAGACACCTGTGCCCAAACGCAGCCACCTGTGCCCAAACTCAGCCACCTGTGCCCAAACGCAGCCACTTGTGCCCGTCAAACTCAGCCATCTGTGCCCAAACTCAGCCACCTGTGCCCAAACGCAGCCACCTGTGCCCAAACTCAGCCACCTGTGCCCAAACGCAGCCACTTGTGCCCGTCAAACTCAGCCACCTGTGCCCAAACGCAGCCACCTGTGCCCAAACGCAGTCACTTGCGCCCATCAAACTCAGCCACTTGTGCCCGTCAAACTCAGCCACTTTTGCTTGTCAAACTCAGCCACGTGTGCCCAAATGCAGCCACCTGTGCCCAAACGCAGCCACCTGTGCCCAAACTCAGCCACCTGTGCCCATCAAACGCAGCCACCTGTGCCCAAACGCAGCCACCTGTGCCCATTAAATACAGCCATCACTAACCCCCCACAATTACTTTCTTTTAATAAATGTTTAACAGTGGATGCTGTGCCCCCGCTGTATGTGCTTTTAAAAAACGATGTCACTTCATACCAAATTTCGCCGGTATACGATCATGTGACTCCCGGCTCGTCCCGCCCCTCTCCGCTCTCCTCTCACGTGTCTCCTGAGTCCTGACGTCAGCGGGGAATTCTCAGTCCCACCCGCTGACTATAGTTATCGTATCAGAAGAGAGGCGGGCGGGACTGAGAATTCCCCACTGATGTCAGGACTCAGGAGACAGAAGAGGAGAGCGAAGAGGAGAGCGGAGAGGGGCGGGATGGGCCGGGAGTCACATGGTCGTATACCGGCGAAATTCGGTATGAAGTGACATTGTTTTTTAAAAAGCACATACAGTGGGGGCATAGCATCCATTGTAATACATTTATTAAAATAAAGTAATTTTAAAAATACGCTCGGAGCGCTTTTCCGGGAGGGGCGGGGCTACTAATAACGACGTCACCGGACATCGATTTTCCGGTCCTTATGCATCGATGCCGCATCGGGGACACTCGAATCGAGATGCATCGATGCAACGATTAATTTCAGCACCCCTAGTGTATACACGCTGCTTGCAGGACTTTTTTTTTGGTCCTGCAAGTGCACCGCTGGGGAGGCTTGAGAGGCGCTTTTCAGGCGCATTACTGGCGCTATTTTTAGCGCTAAAAACACCTGAAAAGCACCTTCAGTATGAAAGTGGTCTTAAAGTTTACGTTTTGATGGCAGCGGTACATAGGAATGTTCACAAGGAAAACACTATTATTACAGCTTAATAGTTTACATGCACCACAAGCTTTTAGATTGATTTCAAGGAGTCAATTTGTAGGGTAACTAGGATTGTAAGTGATACAGAAAAACAAATGCAAAGGTTAACAGAAATGGTGTCATGAAAGACGTCCTGTTAGTTCAGCCGTCGGCGGAAGACCGGTTAACAGAACTATTGTCAGTAGAACCAGAGGACGCGTTCGGAGACGCGTTGACACGAACGGACGCATGCGGGTGCGCGCTAATACGAGCGGGTGTACGCGGGTACACGATGAGACGAACGGGCACGTACGATCGGTACTCGGGCGTGCACGTGTGCACGCGGCGGCGCGCAGACGTGCGGTGTGACAGCACCATTAGGCCTATTTAAAGGTGCCTGTCAGCATGCTTCCTTGCTGTCCGGCCTACAGCGTTCCCTGTGACCCTAAGCTTCCAGTATACCTGTTTACCTGATTCCTGTTACCCGGCTCGTTCCTGACTTCTCCTGTTTGCTGCCAGTCCCTGACCTCGGCTTGTCTGACGATTCTCCTGCCTCATCCTCCAGTTATTACCTGCCTGTCTGTTCCCGACCCGGTCCGTGCCCTGACTACTCTCCTGGTTCCGTTTTGTACCTGCTCTGCTTACCTGTGTTTTGACCCGGCCTGTCTGACTTCGTAAAGTGCTTCCAGTGGTACTACAGAACACCTCCCTGCTGGTTGCTGGTTCGTGGGTGTCTACTAGCTACAGTGCTTCAGTATCCAGTCAACAGTTCCAGTGTTCCTGCCAAGAGTTCCGGTTCATCTACCAGTTGTTCCAGTGCTTCAGTTGTACTACAGAACACCTCCCAGTTGCCTGTTGTTCCTGAGTTCCTGCCAGTGGATCCAGTGTTCCTGATAGTTCTCCTGCTGCTGCACCAGAGGTCCGGATCAACCCTACACCTGCCACTTACCAAGCACTTGTGGTCCCCTGCGCTCTTGAGTCCCTGTCTTCTCTATCAGGGGCTCTCGAACCAGAGGCACACGAGAGGCTACTCCTTGCATTCTGGGCTCTACCACCAGGTACGTGACAAATGGTGGGAAAATTAAAAGAACAAGTTTACCCAGAGAGATTGTTTCAGGCCGAGGTTCCGTCTGTTGAATTAAAGAACCAATCTTAACCAATGAGGCAAAGGAGACAAAGAAGTTAAATGATGCCTTTTTCTACACTGTTTCAATCCCAAAATAAGAGGGTTTATTCTATTATCAAATGACATTGGCATCTTTTATCACAAACATTTCCAGATGTAATAGGGGACCGGTCAGTCCAAGCTGATTTCAAGCTACTAAGGCATTGAGAAATGGGTATGCCATGGGAAAGCCATGCCTAATCTCCACAAGTGGAGTAACTTTTGAGGGCTCTGAGCAGTTTTGCACTTGGGGATTCAGCTAAAAGGGAAATATAGCATATAGCAAATCCATCTGATTCCTCCTGTATTGAATTGTATTGTAACTGCAGTGGCGGCTGGTGCTCAAATTTTTTGGGGGGGGGTGCAAACAAACTTAAAAATTCTTTAAAAAAAACCCTCACTGTGCCCATCAAACATAGCCACTGTGCCATCAAACGCAGCCATTGTGCCCATCAAACGCAGCCAAATGTGCCCATCAATTGCCACCACTGTGCCCATCAAAGGCAACCACTGTGCCCATCAAACGCAGCCACTGTGCCATCAAACGCAGCCACTATGCCCATCAAACGCAGCCAATGTGCCCATCAATTGCCGCCACTGTGCCCATCAAAGGCAACCACTGTGCCCATCAAAGGCAACCACTGTGCCCATCAAACGCAGCCACTGTGCCCATCAAACGCAGCCACTGTGCCATCAAACGCCGCCACTGTGCCCATCAAATGCCACCACTGTTCCCATCAAACGCAGCCACCGTGCCCATCAAATACTGCCACTGTGCCCATCAAACGCTGCCACTGTGCCCATCAAACACTGCCACTGTGCCCATCAAACGCTCCCACTGTGCCATCAAATGCTCCCACTGTGCCCATCGAATGCTGCCACTGTGCCCCCCCACCCCCCGTCTGCCCGGCACTTACCCTGTCTCGTTGGGGCAGCAGGTGACGGCGGCGGACAGCGAGCGATGTCCTCGATGTCTTCTTCTCCCATCCTCTCCTATGATTGGACGCCTGATAGACATCCAATCACAGCGCCTGTTGTTTCAGCCAATCAGGTGATGGGTAACAGACCCAAGCATCTTATTAGTGGAGAGGCGGTTCAGTGTTAGGAAAGTGAATATTCATTCACTTTTCTAACACAGCTGGGTGAACTGCGAGCACCAAGCATGGCGTTTGCTGTTTACCTTTTTATGATGCCTATTAGAGCCTATGTCTCTAATCAGGTGCTTAAAAAAAACCCCGCCGCTGTAATTCAGGCGCCCGCCACCTGAAAAGGGGCTGGGCGCTTGAATAAGGGGCCGGGCGCTTGAATAAGGGGCCGGGCGCTTGAATAAGGGGCTGGGCGCCTGAATAAGGGGTGGCAGAGGCGGCCATGGATAGATTCATGAAATGCATGAATCTATCTATTGGTGAAAGAGGGGGGTGGCTGGAGAGAGGGGGCGGCTGGAGAGAGGGGGTGGCTGGAGAGAGGGGGTGGCTGGAGAGAGGGGGCGGCGTCCATGCGCCCTTATGGATGCAGCGCCACTGTGTAACTGTACTGTGTACCCTAACTTTGTAAAGCGCTATGCAAACTGTTGTCACTATATAAATCCTGTATAATAATATTGCATTTGGTCCGTTCAAATCCATCCTTTAATTTCTAAGCAGTGTGGTTAAGCAGGTTTCCCTCCTCTGTGCAACAATGCCACTAGAAAGGAGATGGATTTGTGATTGACAGCTTTGGTCTCTGACAGCAAAGGGGCACTCTGTGTTGTCATTCACAAAAAAATAAAATAACACAGCCTGCAGGGCTGTGTGTCTATCGGGGCTACTTTTACACATAAACAGCCCTGTTGATGGATCACATAGCACTGCAGAACCTTTCAGTTTTATAAATTAATGATCAGAAGTGTCAGGCTGTGTTATACACTGCACCCACCCAACATCACCGAAGACAGCGTCATTTTTACCTACAGGTAAGTCTATAATAAGGTAAAATTAATATCTCCTAGACATGCACCGTTTAGGATATATTCACCATGCATGCAGCCGCCGCTGATGTCTTATTTAAAGCAGTGCAAAACTGGGTCAATAATGACAAAACTAAGTAATAGCAAACAAACACTCTTGCGCATTAGTGTGATGGCCGGATGAGTGATGACTCAAGGGATAGTGTCTTTGATCTTGCTACCCTCCTGGATAGGGGATATCCTAGTAGTCACAGAAAAGATAAAAAGAAAAGGGCGCATCAGCCTTCTGCATTATCCCAAGATAATTTATTAATAAAAAAATTCAGTAAAATACTACTCAGAAACATGTGATGAATAAAAAGCTTGTAAAGACCACTTGGATGTGGCAATCAATCATAGAACCGACAGTCTCCACAAAGCAGAGAGGAGGACCTCAGAACCACTGCTGGCTGACGCGTTTCAAAGGAGTACCTTCTTCCTCAGAGCCTTAGGCTCTGGGCTATGGTATTATTCTAATAAGTCCATACAAAGTCTCATCAATCTGATTAAAATCTGTGCTATAAAATGCAATACACAAAAGTGTTCAACTTGCAGTGTTTATTCACCCCTTCGTGCAAAAAACTGCATGCGATTTGTGTTCCCTCGACCAGATGGACCAGATGGACTCTCACCTGAGGCTTATGACCTTACATCTCAGTATGGTCAGAATACACTTGTGTCCCACCTTTAGGAACTAAGAAACATCTTTTCCCATTCTTAGGGCTACGGTATGACTGGCCAACTTCACTTCATGAAATTACATCCGATGGTGACTCCATTTATCCATATGTATGTAAAAGAGAAACCACTGCACATAGTGCTTTACTTAAAACCATACGTGTATTCATAAAAATATCGAAAAATATATTTTTTGGGTTTATAAAAAAAAGCAGCTCGAAAGATTGCATTTATATATTTAAACAAGAGTTTGAATGCACACACCTTTCCAGTGCTTCAACACTGCCTGGCCTCCTGCCAGAGCCCCAAAAAAATACACAATCATTTTTGGTACAGGAAACACCTGACACATTGTTCACCATGTATGCTCTGCAGAACCTACCTTATCTTATTTTGATTCACCCAATGCAAAGTTGCTTTATAAGGGGGCCTTTGGTATTTTCAAACAATACAAACTGCAAAAAGCTATTGCTATGTATTGTATTAGCCACTTGGCAGGGAAATATGAGGCATATCACAAACTAGAAGCTCATTTGTTTATGACTGTCTCCAATTCACACAGCTGTTCTATTGTACAATACTCTCTGAACCAACTTACCAGAGCAGCCCTGTTGATTATTGCTGCTGGGTAAGAAAAAAATGATTATCCGTTAGTTTTTTCTCCTGGTAATTCCCCAGAATGATGAGACACTGCTGAACTTGAGTTGCCCACACTCTCATGGGAAAGAAGAGTGTAAACACTAGAAGGGAATACAATGAGAATATAGCATGATGAGCTGTAGAATGTACAATGTGAATATGTTATATTTTTATTATAAGGACATTCAAGAGGGAGTGGGTTAGGTCTATAGGTAAAGTGGAAAACTGCATTAAATAATGACCACAGAGCTCTCAATAGAAATAAAGCTGATTAAAGTTGTGAGATCAAACACAAGAATAAAAAGGGCACTAAATTTGGATTTTCTAAAGCCTGGTACACACTTATGCGCCGTACACACTGTCGGACTTTGTTCAGACATTCCGACAACAAAATCCTAGGATTTTTTCCGTCGGATGTTGGCTCAAACTTGTCTTGCATACACACGGTCACACAAAGTTGTCGGAAAATCTGATCGTTCTAAACGCGGTGACGTAAAACACGTACGTCGGGACTATAAACGGGGCAGTGGCCAATAGCTTTCATCTCTTTATTTATTCTGAGCATGCATGGCACTTTGTCCGTCGGATTTGTGTACACACGATCGGAATTTCCGACAATGGATTTTGTTGTCGGAAAATTTTATCTCCTGCTGTCCAACTTTGTGTGTCGGAAAATCCGATGGAAAATGTCCGATGGAGCCCACACACGGTCGGAATTTCCGACAACACGCTCCGATCGGACATTTTCCATCGGAAAATCCGACCGTGTGTACGGGGCATAATAGTTTTTTTTTCATTCAACCCAGTGGGTTGAATGGAAAAAAACTGACAGCGCAGTTTGGAGCAAGCTGTAATAACTATGCGATGATAGTACAGCGATCTCCCCTGCTATTGTGTTCTGACAGGGGGCTCCCCCGCCAGAACATTTTGGTTAGTGCTCTCAGCCATTGACTGAGAGTGCTGAACAGGAGCTGGTTGGCAGACCTTTTTTGGCCATGCCCCTTCGACAGAAGTCGGACTGCTTCTGTCAGATTGACTCCAGTACACATAGGCCAAATGTTGGCCGGTTTCTATTGAACCGGCCAATGCCACCCGACATTCGGCCCATGTGTACTAGGCTTAAGGGTTGCTAAAATTAACTCTGGGCACACTGGCTCTGGGGACCACCCTCAGGAAAAAGGGAGTTGAGATTCCACACACACATATAATCCAATGAGACCGACAAACAAATGTCCGAGAATCGTCTGAGGTAATTTATTGATAAAATTGATTCATAGCAGGATAGAGCCAGTACCATAGGTGTGCGCAGCCTACTGCATTAGGGTGTGCACCCCTAAGCTCAAACACACATGCCTTTCTCTGCAGCCTTAGCTGCACGGGGCAGTGAATGAATGGGAAGTGCTCTGTGCTAAGTGGCTTCCTGTTCATTCACAAACTGAAGCATAGTAATAGTTTACTATGCTTTGGTTATGAATGGACACAGTAAGCAAGTGTGTTTACTGTGTTCAATTAGATAAAAAGAGAGACCACCACTCCAGGTAGGTCAGCCTAATCAAAAACTTTTCCTCTAGAACTGAAGAGCCCCAGGTGCTGGCTAATTCATATAGCAAATGAAGGTGAACGAAAAACTCTGGACAGCCGCACTCCAAAGAAAATTTCTTGTGCTTTTTATTGAAAAATTGGGATCACACTGTACAAGCCATAGCAAAGTGATAAAACAAGACAAAAACAAGACAAAGAAGAGCTGATGCGTTTCACACTACAGAAAGTGCTTACTCATAGCAGAGAAATTAATTAAAGCATGTGTTCAATTAGAAAAGGAAGGGGCCGGTAAATTACATATTTACTAGCCCCTTCCCCCACTAGCCCCTTCCCCCACATTCCATACTGAAACATCCCCCGCAGCAGCTGGGGGAGAGAAGGGAAGCCAGCAGCACTGCGGGACGGGGAGGCCAACAAGGTGGGGGCAGGCAGGGGGTGGGGGGTAATCGGCACTGCACATGGTGATTAGGGTGTGCCCAGGCACACCTGACACACTCCCTGCGCACGCCTATGGCCAGTACATTTCGTGGGCCAAACACACTCCCCCTTCATCAGGGCTTAAGAATTACGACTGTGCTTCACCACCTCAATACTGAACACTTTCACTCCCCTTCCTGCCCAGGCCATTTTTAAGTTTTCAGCGCTGTCACACTTTGAATGACAATTACTCATTCATGCAACACTGTAACCAAGTAACATTTTTATAATTTTGTTTAGACAGATAGAGCTTTCTTTTGGTGGTATTTAATCACCACTGGGTTTTTTATTTTTTGCCATATAAACAAGAAAATTTTTTTAAAAAGCCATGTTTTTGTTTGTTTCTGATATTAAATTTAGCAAATAAATCATCTTTCTTCATAAATTTCCAAATGTATTCTGCTACAATTCTTTGGTAAAATTAACAGTCCAAAGTGTTTAGTTAGAGGCATGCCAAGTTTTTTGAAGTTGTAATTTGTTTTCACAGCTTCTTGGAAAATGAAGAAATTAAGTATTTTTTTTCCCCACAAAGTTGTCATTTTAACAAGGTATGTCTCACACACAGTATAGGCATATTTAGAATTACACCTCCAAACACATTCTGCTATACCTCCCGAGTATAGCGATACCACAGGGGTGAAACTTTTTCACAGCCTAGCCACATTGAGGGGCCTAAAATCCAAAGAGCACCTTTGGACTTTCAAGGAGCATAAATTACACTTAAATTATGCATCTAATTTCCTTTTTTGAATGACCCCCTTTTGGAAAGCAAACACTCAAGGGCATTTTATAAGAGCCATATTATGTCTTTTGAAAATTTCATTTTTTGCCTCAAGTTTTTGGAAAATGCAGGAAAGAAAATTAAAATGTATTTTTTTTTTCACAATGTTGTCAACTAATAAGATATTTCTAACACAAATAATAGGCATACTTAGAATTGCACCACAAAACACATTCTGCTTCTCCTCCCGAATATGGGGATCCCCAGCCCCTTGTTATGTTGAATAATTTTTTAATAAGAGTTTGAAAGCATTATAGGTAATCCAAAAAGAAAAAAACACACATGTATCCTGTAACAGTAATTTAGCAAAACACCCATATACCTAGAGTGAAATACTTAGAGTACAGTGTGAGGCAACAGTGGGCATTGCTTAGAAGGCATAACAAACAATATATGCAATAATCTCTAGCTGGGTACAGTAGAGGAAACATTAGTAAAATCCAAGGATTCAGGAGGCATAAGACCTAATAGATACATCCATAGTATGTAAGGATACAGGTGCATTAAGATCGTTAGAAACAACTCTTCTAATACCTGATATAAAATAACGTACAGAAAAGACAAAAACTTATCAAAGAGAACAGTGAAAGACAAACAGAGAAAGTGGGAAATAGAAAAAAAAAAAAAAAAAAGGGATAATGGGAAGAACAAGGATGTCCGGTACTCATGGGAGGCACCCGGAACAACCAGATCCTCAAGTTGTCGCAGAAACAAAGGTGTCAAAAGTAGAGGAATATCTGAAGTGGGAACACACCGTCCACATGAGTTTGTTGGGTTCTGGCCTATCATCATCCCATGCATTCATACATTCCACAAAGTCTGGTTAATTTCAAAGGCCCAGCGCCTCTTTAAATATGCTTTTCTTGAGTCATCCGATTCAGCTGTTTTCAAACTGATTGGGTGGCGATATCATGTCTTCAGTGGACATTCCTCTGTCAACTGCTCTCAAGCATATGCATAGGTTAGTCTGATTGCTATTCTTCTTGTGCAAGAGATAAATGACAACAACAAGACTTGCATCTCCTTGTCATGGTCACAAAGAACCTTTTACCCATTTAACTCTTCAATTGAGGCATGCAAAGTTAAGCCGCCATGGGAGGCATTTACTAAAACTCGAGCGTGCAAAATCTGGTGCAGCTATGCGTTGAGACCAATCAGTTTCCAGGTCTTCTTGTCAAAGCTTAATTGAACAAGCTGAAGTTAGAAGCTGATGGGCTACCATGCACAGCTGCTCCAGATTCTGAGTGCTCCCGTTTTAGTAAATGTCCCCAGTTCTTCTTCTCAGGGAGCAGGCTGACAAATCTGAGCGAATTCCTATGCTCCTTAGCCATCTCTGTAGACGCCATCAGACAATATGGGAATATTATTTGGAGAATCTGATTAGTTCCTATAGGAGAACACAAATCATACAAACCCAGTTCTTGCCTCAAATACCTTGATGGTTGAGGCTCAAAGTCACCACACTACATTACCTAATGATTGCTAGTGATGCCAAAACTGTCTGTCACCAAAATGAATTCGGTATTGTAGTTCTGTTTTAAAAAGTTGCAAAATTAACACAAAGTTCATAACCGGCTGGTTTGCTTCAAAATAGGAAACCTAGGATTTTTGTTGTTCATCTGGAAACACAAGCTTTAAAGAAAATAGTGTGAAGGATCTTACAAAGCTCAGCTGTTGGGTTTGTTGCATGCAAAAAAATGGTTAACATTTGTAAATTTTATTTTGCCATGGCATCAGCAATACTGTGTAAATAGTATATTAAAAAAATCCCCAAATTAAGTAAATAAAGTTAATGAAACACTTTCAACAATTCAACAATTTGTCTAGGACACAAATGTAATAGAATCAATCCTACAATGATCAGAAATTTTATTTCTAGTGCTATACAAAGCCATACAATGTCAAAAAAATATACAAAATATCAATTTCACTGGATAAGGTGGAATTAAAAATAGTCAATAAATTAAAATCTGATCTGTATTGTGTTATCATATAAAAATAAAACATATTATATTAATACATCGCAAAATTGCAGCATACGGTATATAAAGTTTTAGGATCATCAGCTGAAAATGGGAACTAGTCTTTACAGTTTTAGTAACCAATAGATAACATTTTTTGAAGATGTTATAATAATGAAGGTTCTTCATCATGTGTTGTATACCTTTCTATAAAGTGTATCTATTTGTTATATATAAACTGACATATAGGAAGCAGTCTATCACCAACATTAACACAGAAGTTGTTTTTCCCACATACCATAGTTTTACTATTTGTTGATTTTGCAGAAAATCTGTTATTTTTTCTCTTCCAGTAATAGGAGTCAATGGTAATCCCTCTAAATAATTACACATAATTGTTTTCACCCTGTGGACAGGATAGTCTTAAGTGGACATATACTGTAGTTTTAAACAGGCTTTGAGTAAATGGTAAACACATTTTAAAAGGTTAAAAAAGCATAAAAATTAAAAAAGCGTAAGGGTCTACAATGCAAAACAACTTTGAAATTAACAAGATTTGGAAATGTGACCCATAATTTCACCTGTTAATCTATACCAAAGGCAAAGTACATACCTGTGCAATCAAATATATCGCAGAGCTCATATAAATATTTAATAGAATAATAACAGGTAGGTACAAGGCATACAGAACCATTGCACTGCAAACATTTTGTTAGGCAATTGTTTCTATGTAAAACATATAGGAGTCGATTCACTAAGAGTTAAATAACGGCTAATCTTATGCTGTAAAATACCACATGCGGTAACAATTGTGCAAGTATTCAATTCACTAAGAATTAGTTAATGCGGTAATTTTCTGCATTGAGCTGGTTGCTAAGGATCAGGCAGGGAAGACGGCCACCGCGTCCTTAGCAACCGGTGACTCATCAGCTGTGAGCTGGCTTTCCCACTCACAGCTGATTGTAAAAAAAAAAGCAGACAATTAAAAGCTATTAAAAAAAACAGCATGGGGTCTCCCCCAAAATCCACACTAGACCCTTATCCGAGCATGCAGCCTGGCAGGTCAGGAAAGGGGGGATGAGCGAGCGCCCCCTCCTGAACCACACCAGGCCACATGCCCTCAACATGGGGGGTGGGTGCTTTGGGGCAGAGGGCACAAGGGGCAGATCTCCGGGTGACATCACCAGACAGCCATGCGCCATGGCTATATAAGTAATGGCAGACAACGGGAGCCAACACAATGGAGGCAACCAGCATTAGAGGAAGACCGTGTTTTTTATTTTTAGTGAGCAGTGGCAGTGGCGGACGAAGAAGACATCACTGGAGAGAGAAGGGGGAGAAGAAACACTGGAGGGAGAAGACAGAGGAGGGAGAAGAAACCACCGGAGAGAGAAGAGGGTGAAGAAACACCGGAGGGAGAAGAAACACTGGAGGAAGAAGAAACCACCGGAGAGAGAAGAGGGAGAAGAAACACTGGAGGAAGAAGACACGATTTTTAATAAAGGACATGTCAAAAACCGTCTCTTGTGTTTTGGAACACTACATTTCTTTTTTTTTTTTGGTGAATGGGTAGGGGTACAATGTATCCCATACTCATTCACATAGGGGGTAGAGCTCCCACCTGCCCAAAGTACCCACCCCCCATGTTGAGGAGGATGGTCCCCCCCCCTTTCATGACCTACTGGGCTGTATGCTCGGATAAGGGTCTGCTAAGGATTCTGGGGGAGACCCCACAGCGTTTTTAATTTTTAATTGTCTGCTTTTTTGTCCAATCACCCGAAGGACTTTGTATGGACGGGGGGGGGGGTGACCCCACATTGTTTTTTTTAATAATTTTTAATTGTCTGCTTGTTTTTACAATCAGCTGTCAGTGGGGAAGCATATAGCATGAATCATCCAATTATTAAAACAAAGTGACAAAAGTCCATGTGCACAGCCAAACAAACGATGAATTCACATGATGTGACGACACGCGTTGGGATTGGAGCAATAGGTATCATCAAGAATTGATGGAAGGATACGAGAGCGGCACTCGTGGTTTGTTGCAGGTTGCTTATTTATAAAACTGAAGAGTTTTCGACAACAGGTGTCACCAAGATTGGATGGAAGCATACGAGCTTGGCGCTCGTGGATTGTTGCCTATTTTCACATTCAAAAAGTGAGTGTAACTTTTTTTGTCTTCCACATCCACCCCCCCTTCTTTTAATGGGATTACGCTATGGACATTTTTTTCTTTTTTGCGTAAACCCTGCATATTGAGACCACTAGAGAAGGATTAAGTCAGTAAATCAAGAGGGAACCACTGAAGACTGTCACCTGTGATTGATTCATGCTGCATACCTTACGGCAGTAAGGTGAGAGGCTTGTACACACACAGGTGTCTTCACAGAAGATTTGTTCAGCACCGGCTATTTGCCATTTCACGGTGGAGGGATTCACTTTGTATGTAAAAAATCATTCAGACTGTCACAGACTTTTTTCAGGATCACATTGTCTGATTTTCTACAATTTGGATTACGTTTGTTTGGCTGTGCACATGGACTTTTGTCACTTTGTTTTAATAATTGGATGATTCATGCTATATGTTTTATAATTATTTATTAGCACACTTTTCATGCTATTCTTCACTTGGTAATGTAATTACTTGATATTTCATTGCACCTTTTTTGTATTTACGTTTACACAGCGCAACATCATTATTTATTCATTTCCCTTTTTTTCTGTCAAGGATCAGTTTAACAAGTGTTTGCTGCAGTGTACCCTAGGTCTTTATATTCTTATATTCTAATTTTCTGACAGCGCGGGAGTCATCTATTTATACATCGGTTGTTAAGGATGCGGTGGCTGGCTTACTGTTTAGCAACCAGCTATTTGTCAAAAAACAGCCTGGGGGTTCCCTGACCCCCAGGCTGTTTTTTGACAAATACGCATGTATTAAATATTGCATGCTTTTTAATGCTCTGGTCCATTTGTGAATTGGACTTAAGAGCTTTTCATGCGGTATTTACTGGCACATTTTTTATTTTTTTGTAAATACCGTATAATCGTAAAATACTATACTGCTGAAAACGTATCATTTTTACTTTTCTTTTATGTTTATTACTTTTGTACTATTTACTATTACTTGTTACGCGCATTAAAACTTAAAAATGTAATTGACCTTGTACAAGAAAAAGAGTTTAATGAAGTATATAAAATACTTCAATACCCCGCCTCCTCTCCAATGCTATAGGACCCACTCCCATAAATTTGAGCTCACCACCAGAGACTGCGTTCCTTTTTTGTTCTCCTCTTCAGACCTACAAACAATACACTTACGGTTTTCAGATGTCCAAAACGATCAAGGTTGTTGCCGGGCATATGTCCTAGCGTTGTGAAGATAGCCCGGGGCCCAGCCATGGGCGGGTGTGTGGCTCCAGGCCCCTATGTCCGATGGTGGGGTCTACCTTTTGTATGCCCAGGCAAGGAAGTGGTGGATCGGCTGGCAGGTCTGAAGATTTATCTTTCCTCCATGGCAGAAAGTTTTTGTATGTGATCGTCTGTCTCCCCCTTTTGCTTTCTCTTCAATGGCTCCTGGAACGCAGGTGCATTCCAGGACACTGCTCCCTCACAGTACAGCCGGGGGACCCATCAGTCACGCAAGTGCTCTACGGCAGGTCACCATTTCCCGGGCGTGGATGGGGTGCGGCGGTGACGTCATTGTGAGTGTTCCTACAAAGCTGCAGGATCATCACCTATTCGTCAATGGAGATACAACTCACCGTTAATAGCACTTACTGGATCAAATTTTTTTATCCCCGGGAAGGAAATATTTGGAGCCCAAGGAATAAAAAATCCACAATTGAAAGACATCACCATAAATGGTAGGATTAGAACACGAAAGGAAATAGAAGAAACTAATGGATGGAGGGTGAATGAATGGAATTATTGTCAACTAAGACATTTAGTAAGCACAGTACCACACCCACTTAGAGATGAAAAGAAATTAAGTACATTGGAAAAGCTATGTGATAATAAAACATCATTGAAAAACGGAACATCAAAAATATATGGCATATTAGCAGATCTGGACGCACAGGAAAGACCAGAGTATATAAAACAATGGGAAAAAGAAATGAACTTAAACCTAGATAACCAAAAAGTGGAAAAAATAATAGAAATGGGATATAATAACGCCTGGGACATGAAGACTATTGAAATGAACTACAAACTAGTAACAAGATGGTATTTGACACCTGTAAGAATACAAAAATATCAGCAAGAAAAAACACCGTTGTGCTGGAGAAAATGTGGCCAAAAAGCAACAATGACACACCTATGGTGGGAATGTCCAACAATAGTTGTTTACTGGAAGGAAATATTAAAAAACATAAGGGAAATAACCGGTGAAAAAGTAGAACAAAATATATGGACCTGTCTCTTTCACGTCTATAATAAAACAAAGAAACAATATATGAGATCAATAGTTCCAAGTCTCCTGAATGCCGCCAAGGGCCTGATACCAAAAAATTGGTTAAAAAGCGGAAAACCGGACATCAGAGAATGGTTAGAAAAAATAGACCACTACTACAAAATGGATCTGTTGAGGAGCAGGGAAAGAGGAGAAATTCAGGAAGATGGTAAATGAGAATGCTGGAAAAAATATAAAACCTTGGAAATATACTTAGATAGGATGAAAGAAACAACAGATATAGAGCCAAGATAACAAACAATACAAAAAAGGAGTAGACCAGACATAGGGTGGGGGGGTGGGGGGTGGGAGGGGATAAGAGGGATTGAGAAGGAACAAAAATATAGTGGCATTATATATATTTAAGAGTTTTTCTGTTTTTTTAGTAATGAAATAATATATACGAAAGGAAAACAAATAAAGATAAGACGGAAACAATCCACAATGATGTGAAAAATGAGAAGAGATAAATTTTGACATACAAAGCTGATATAATGTCTCTCAGAAAAATTTTCGCTGAAGTGGAAAAAAAAAAAAAATCACCTCTTCGTCTGCCAGGTTGCCATGGACAGGACACTTCCGTGCGGCCAGCCCTCACACTCTAGGTACTTGGAGTGTGAGAAGAGGGGGCCAAGTCCACACTGGTATGGACATATCCGCTAAAGTTATGTTTTATTTGCTTCTCTTTTAGCCCTTTCAGGTCAGACCATCAGTTTATTGTCCAAAACAACAGGGACCTTGCCAGGCCGCAATGTCAACCTTCCTCATCCAGGTCCAGACGTGACTTTCCGTCTAGAACCCACCAGACAGAGGAGATGTTCCCATTCCTCCTCCAGACAGAGGATATGTTCCCATTCCTCCTCGAGTCACCGCACCCAACGCCATGACAGCCGCTCTGATTGCAGAGCCTGCTGGGGATGTGAGACATGAGTTCCGGAGGGAAAGTCACTGTGTGATTCATGTTATGCCCAGGCGGTTGGGGAAAAAGAGACGTAAAACAAACAAATGGAGTCTCTTGCCCCTAAAGAAGTGGGATACAACCCACATGTGGAGCCAGTCCACCACTCTATCTGACTCCCTGACTGACGATGCCCAGGAGGATCTGGGCCCATCCAAGCTTACAATTCCTCCCCCGGCTCTTTAGATAGCGAATTAGAGGGAGATGATTTTGTCGGTGGCCTCGGCTTCACCCTTGTTTCCCCACCAATTAAGGCGGTCAAAGAGGCCCTTAAGTGGGAAGTTCCTTCCACTCCTCCGGCTAAGCAAAGAAAGTTCTTTAAGCACCTGGGGAAGGAACGTTCCAACTTTCGCTCCTTTCCGAATTGAAGGATATCATTGACAAGGAGTGGAGCAAGATAGACAAGAAGACTTCTATGTCAAGCAAAACCTCCAGATTATACCCCTTCAAGGCAGAGGAAGTGAAATATCTGGAAAATGCCCCTCTTATAGATGCAACATTTATGCGCCTGGCCAAACACGTCACTTTTCCTTTAGAGGACACTGTGTCATTCAAGGACTGGCTTGAGAGGAGAATAGATCAAGATCTCAAGAGAATTTACGTGCTAGGCAGTATGGCTTGCAAACCCGCCTTGGCCCTTACAGCCACGTCCAAGGCTATGGAAGCCTGGACAGAAAATGTAAACTCTGTGCTCAAAGGCGTCTCAGAAGATCTGGCCAAGCACTCGGCAGTCCAGGAATTGAAGCTAGCAGTGGCCTTCCTGGGGGAAGCTTCTATCGATCTGATCTGCCTATTGGCCCAGACTATGCTATCCTCGGTCACGGCTAAGTGGGCCCTATGGTTACGCCCTTTACTCGCTGATCCAGCATCTAAGCAGGCCTGGTGTAGGATCCCCTTTGAAGGTCCCTCATTGTTTGGTAACAGGCTGAATAGCGCCATAGCCCAAACCACGGGTGGGAATCAGGTTTCCTGCCCCAGAATAGCTGTCTGTTTGATCAAAAGAAGCCTCAGCGCAGAAGACGCAGTACTGAGCGTTCAAGGGAAGCACGCTCTTACGGGCCCGGCCGAGATTTCAAAAGAAATTGGAGCAGAGGTCGGCCATCCTTCCAAAAGTCTACTCAAAGCCAGGCGTCCAGTGGACGAGAGTTAGCTAAGTCATTTTGAGATTGGGCCAGCCCAGGCAAATCAGGTGGGGGCGCATCTGCTTCTCTTCCGGCACGTCTGGGTAGTCTCGATCTTGGACTACTGGACCATCAAGACGGTCTCCATAGGCCACACATGGTCCTTCACCAGTACTCCCCCCCCTCAAATTTATCTCCACCCTGCTTTCACGGTCAGAAGAAAAGAAGCAGGTGTTACTGTCCTACGTGGATTCACTGATAGTACAAGGAGCCGTGGTGCCTGTCCCAAAAGGTGAAAGGTTTCAGGGACTATACTCCCCTCTCTTCCTTGTGCAGAAAAAAAACGGTTCATGGCACCCTGTGATAGACCTAACTTACCTAAACAAGTTTATAAAATACAAAAGATTCAAAATGGAGACATTGTCTACCATCCAACAAGCAGTGCAGCCAGGCGATCAGCTAATCTCAATCGACTTAAAAGATGCCTATTTTCATGTGCCTGTGGCAGAGGAATTCCGCAAATACCTCCGGTTCATAGTCGGGCAAGAACAGCTACAGTTTACTTTTGGGTTGACAACCTCACCCCAAGTCTTTTCAAAAGTTCTTCTGGCTGTAGTGGCCCTCATCAGAACAAAAGGGATATGCTTGTACCATCTCGACGAACTCCTGCTACTGTTCTAAGACAAGAAGCAGCTATTGATCCACGGAGAGCCTCTGGCGGTGCTCACGTGCCCGCTAGTGGTCTTAAAGCGGCCAATGTACAGCTAGGACGGCTCGCCCAGGGGAGCCAACCTGCCACAGTATACCTGCGGTGGCTGGTCGGGAAGCAGTTACTTTAAAAAAAAACTTTTTGACTTTAGAACCACTTTAAAAAAATGTTTTATTTGTGAAGGGCTACTCTGTTACATTCTCGCTTGGGTGTGGGAGTGATGTTACAGACATTTCCTAAAGGCCAGGATTGCAACAGCAGATGGGTGTGTGCAAAGATTTAACTGCTCAGTTAACCTGCTCCAGTGATGATTGTTCCCAGGCTGCTGGTGCATAGATTATGTCTCTAGGATTCCCCCCTTCCTACCAGGCCGGATCTTCTTTCTCACTGGGCAGTCCTGCACCCTTGTCAGGCATCACTAAGACTGATGGTCTGGTTCTTGAGAGGGAAAGGCTGGAATCTCTCGGGTGCGCTTCAAGAGTGATTTCCACCCTCATGAGCTCGAGAAAAGCGAGCACGAATAAAGTCTATGGAAGGATATGGGCCAAGTTCGTTGAATCCTCATCCTCTTTGGGCAGATCGTTCAGGGATCCAGGAGTCCAGGATATTCTCGGCTTCCTCCAATCCGGCCTAGATCTGTCTCTATCCATCAGCTCTCTCAGAGTTCAAGTCCCAGCTCTGTCAGCCTTCTCCGGAACATCATGGGTGGTTCACCCTTTAATTTGGCAGTTCTTCCGTGGGGCGACAAGACTCAGGCCCCAAAGAAGACCAAGATTTCCCAAATGGGATCTACCCCTTGTTCTCGACTCAGTCTGGTCTCAGTACCGCAGGATCCGCTCTGCTTTCTTTCAAAGATCTTTCTGCAAAAGTTGATTTCCTAGTTGCCATCACTTCGGCCACTTCGGCCAAAATGGTATCGGAGATCGGGTCCTTGAGTCATGAAGAACCTTCCTGACTTTCTTTCTGGACACGTGGTCTTCATCCCTATGCTTGGCTCAAACCCGAAAGTTACTTCAGTGTTCCATGAGAACCAAGAAATTGTCCTACCTACATTCAGGACCCCGGGGTCCTCTAAAGTTCATCCTCTGGATGTAGGTGAAATACTGAAGGAATACTTGCAAGTTACATTCTCCTTTAGATGGTCTGACTACCTGTTTTTCTTGCACTCAGGCAGTAACAGAGGGAAGCGATCTTCATCCAGAACGATTGCAGCTTGGATTGTCCAGTCCATCCAACAAGTTTATAGGGCCAAGGGCTTGGCTCCTCCAGAGGCGGTGACGGAACATTCCACCAGGGGTATGGTGGCATCGTGGGCAGCAGCCCAGCATGTGGCTCCAGACGTCATCTGTAAAGCGGCCTCATGGGCCTCCATTAATACCTTTATGTCACATTATTGCATAGAATGCCCTGGTGCCGGTAAAGGACCACAAGCAGATCTTTTGCTCCAAAGTTTGGCAAAATCAAGAACTAGAGACACGATGCCAAGTTTTTTGTTTCATATTCCCGAGAACTATCCACTGCTAGCTGCTGTTCCGGTATTGTGCCTTTGGTTTTGGGGAGACCGATTTCCCTGAGCTGGGCGAGACTGCCGTAACAGCAGTCATCGCCATCTGAATCATGCTATGGTCCTTCATCGTTTTCCTCTTTGATATTCTCTATAGGCCTATGGATTTTTGAGCTTCAGTCTGGCTGCCATCCGCATACACTGCTGACGACATTGATCCAGGGTCCATCCAATTATACTCAAGCCTGTTTGACACGCAGAGTGTATGCTCTAGCGTGTTCAAACAATCTGGTAAGCTTCCCCAATATTTGGTGGTGGTTCTCTTCACAAGTGTATACATTTACTGTTTGCAAGATTTCCTCGCACTCAGACTGGGAATAGATTCACATCTACTATTATTTATGGACTTTTTTTCATTTCAACAGTATTGATTGTGCATATTATTTTATTTTAGCATATTCATGCTGTTTTTCCAGTGTCATTTTGATTTATGTATGGATTGCACTGGGCACAACATCATTTAGCGCTACACTTTGTTATCTTTGTTTTTGTATACCATTTTTTCAATGTGGTGTGTTAGCTGCTAATCTTGCGAGCAGCGCAGAATTATCTGGTTTACTTTTTATATTATTGCATAGAGCCTGCGTTTTATCTTCTGTGAACTTTGGTTTAAGAGTCCTGTCAGTTGACGGGCTAAATTAAATTTATTTTTGATCTGTATATCCACCCATTTGGATTGACTAGTTATTTTCCACACGTAGTCTGCCATGGAGTCTGCCAGAAAAACTGAAAATGTATCAATACTTACCATAATTTTCCTTTCCTAAAAGACTCCATGGCAGACGGAGTTCCCACCCATCAGTCAAAGAGTTGGCTAGTTACGGAACGCAGTCTCTAGTGGTGAGCTCTAATTTATGGGAGTGGGGTCCTATAGCATTGGAGAGGAGGTGGTGTTAACCCACACGTATTCTGCCATGGAGTCCATCAGGAAAGGAAAATTACGGTAAGTATTGATAATAAATTTTCAGTTTTTTTGCACAAAGTATATTCTTTGCACAAAGTATAATTTCATGTATTTCTTTAAGTTGTTATTCCTTCTCCCAAGATATCTTCAATAAAAGAGTATATCTTGGTGTGACTAAATCCCCATATTTTTTGAATATGTTCAGGTGTTTTAAAAAGCTTTGCAGGAGGTAAAGGTCATTTTTGAATATGTGCGCTGAAAAATTTTGTTCTGTTTATAGGGTCTTATGGCTACACCATCTTTAACCACTTAAAGCGGGGGTCCACCTATCTATCGTTTTTTTTTTTTTTTAGTTCATTCACAAACTTTTCTTCTCAGTATTACATACTCACATATTGTGTGTAATATGTCCGCCTGTGTCAGATTTCCTCGGAAAGAATAACTTATATTATTCACTGCAGGCGGTTTCCATCTTCATTGTGGGCATTTGAAGCCCACAAGCATTTATTTCCTGGATGTGGTGAATGCTGTGCTCCCAGCATTCACCGCTCGTTCCCGCACATGCTCAGTGGCATCCTGGGAAGCCTGAGACTAGCTCCCAGGAGTCTGGGAGAGGCTAGAAACACGCCTACTCCCACGGGAGGAGAACCAGGAAGTGCAAAGAAGAATAGAAAAATAAAAGGTAATTACGCCGATTTAGATTTTTTTAAACGGCATGTCAGCATCTAGGCAAGGAAGAGAATACATACAGATATTGTTCAAAATTTGGGTGGAACCCCGCTTTAAGGACTGAGTCTCTTTCTGAGATTTAGTGTTTACAAGTTAAAAACAGGGTTTTTTGCTAGTAAATTACTTAGAGCCCCCAAACATTATATATATTTTTTTGTAACACCCTAGAGAATAAAATGGCGGTCAATGCAATACTTTCTGTCACACCATATTTGCGGAGCGGTCTTACAAGTGCACTTTTTTTGAAAAAAATACACTTTTTTGAATAAAAATATAAGACAACAGTAAAGTTAGCCCAATTTATTATGAAAAATAATGTTACGCCGAGTAAACTGATACCCAACATGTCACACTTCAAAATTGCACCTGCTCGTGAAATGGTGACAAACTTTTACCCTTAAAAATCTCCATAGGGGATGTTAAAAAAATTCTGCAGGTTGCATGTTTTGAGTTATAGAGGAGGTCTAGGGCTAGAATTATTGCTCTCGCTCTATCGCAGCAATACCTCACATGTGTGGTTTGAGCACTGTTTTCATATGCGAGCGCTGCTCACATATGCATTCGTTTCTGCACGTGAGTTCGTGGCACGGGGCGCAATTAAACATTTTTTATTATTATTTATTTTACCCTTTGTTTTTTATTTTTACACTGTTCTTTTAAAAAAAAATTGTGTCACTTTTATTCCTATTACAAGGAATGTAAACATCCCTTGTAATAGAAAATAGAAAAAAGCATGACAGGACCTCTTAAATATGAGATCTGGGGTCAAAAAGACCTCAGATCTCAAATTTACACTAAAATGCAATAAAAAAATAAAAAATAAATTAATTGTCATTTGAAAAAAAAAAAAGTCCCTTTAAAAGCTATGGGAGGAAGTGACGTTTTAACTGAGACAGTTATACCCTGTACACACGATAGGATTTTCCGACAACAAAATCCATGTTTTTTGTCCGACAGATGTTGGCTCAAACTTGTCTTGCATACACATGGTCACACAAAGTTGGTCAGAAATTGCGAACGTCAAGAACGCGGTGACGTACAACACGTACGACGAGCCGAGAAAAATGAAATTCAATAGCCAGTGCTGCTCCTCTGCTTGATTCCGAGCATGCATGGAACTTTGTGTGTCGGAATTGTGTACAATCAGAATTTACGACAACAGATTTTGTTGTCGGAAAATTTGAGAACCAGCTCTCAAATTTTGTGTGACGGAATCAGTGCCTGCCATTGCCAATCAGTGCCACCTGTCAGTGCCACCTGCCAGTGCCAGTGCCATCCAGTGCCATCTGCCAGTGCCATCTGCCAGTGCCAACCAGTGCCACCTGCCAGTGCCAATTAGTGCCATTCAGTGCCACCTGCCAGTGCCAATTAGTGCCACCTGCCAATCAGTGCCACTTGCCAGTGCCACCGGTCAGTGCCACCAGCCAGTGCCAACCAGTGTCATCTGCCAGTGCCAATCAGTGCCACCTGTCAGTGCCTGCAAGTGCCACCTGGCAAAAAAAAAAATTGGCCTAAAATATCGGCCTCAAAAATCGGCATCATATATCGGCCATCAGCCGCCCCGATTTCTTAATATCGGCATCGGCCAGAGAAAAACCCATATCTGTTAACCTCTATAAAAAGGTGTTGAAGAGTGAAGACAGTTGCCCTGTGTAACGCAATGGCCGCCGCGGCAGCCGTGGACTTTTTTTTCTATGTCTGCTGGTCTGGGGCTGCTCTCAGTCTGTTCCGACTTATCACAGATTGATACAGACATCCGTCCCTCCCTCCCTCAACTCCGGCCCGATCATCGGATTGGCTCTGCTTGCCGCTTGGGCCTCTGCTTGACATCTCGGCTGTTCCGGAACGTGGTGGGCTTCCTCGGCCTGCCTGTTTAACGTCGTTATACCGATCCGGCCGGCGCGGTGTCGGCTCCTCCCACAGGTGAGTGCAGTGACCGAGAGAGAATACCCTGCCAGTGCTATTGCATCACTGAAGAATCACAGGTAACAGCACTGCAGTGCCACTGTGCCAGTTAGGAGGAGAATATATATATATATATTGCTTGGAAAGTTGGACAACTGAGCTATTGCTGGAAAATATATATTTGTGTGGTGTGTTATATCTTCTTCACTTTGTATGGAAGTTACTCAGTCTCTCAGGCATCTGATGATGCCCATATAAATATAGCCTAGAGAATGTACATCTTTCTATATTGCAATGTATTGCAATACATCTGTTGCGGCCATATTTTGATCTTGATGAAAACAACCTATACAGTATAGGTTGTTTTCATCAAGACAAAATATGGCCACAACAGATGTATTGCAATACATTGCAAATAGAAAGATGTACATTCTCTAGGCTATATTTATATGGGCATGGAGTGAAGCTGAATTATCTCAAGAGCTATTTCACACTGCCATCTGTCTGCACTTGTTGTGTGTGTACTGCTATGGGATTGTACAATAAAAGGACTTTTGCTACATCGGTGTGCAGGCATTCTCTTCACATTAGCTCATACATGGCTGGTGAGCCGAGGCGTGCACCTGCGTGAGGAGTCCCACCCACCTAACCTCACCGTTTTTCTTTGCTTTCCATTTCAGTTTACAAGAAGAACGAAAGTTGACTGGCAGGATCAACTAGGTACTGCAGATGGAAGAAGTGCAAAAAATTTCTAAAGACTATGGTGTTGATTTATTAAAGGCCAATAGACTGTGCACCTTGGAAAGTGCAATTGCACTCTGCAAGTGCAGTTGCTCTAGAGCTTAGTAAATGAGGTAAAGCTTCACTTTGTAAAGAATACCCAATCACATGCAAGGAAAATTAAAAAACAGCATTTTTGCTTGCACATGATTGGTTGATGAAAGTCAGCAGAGCTTCTGCTCATTTACTAAACTCTGGAGCAACTGCTCTTGCCATGTGCTTTGCAAAGTGCACAGTTTTTTTGCCTTTAGTAAATCAACCCCTGTAATTTATAATATACATGTATGTGACTTGTTGACCCACCTAATTGGGTCTTTCGTTATATATATTCTATTTTTCTTTCCCTATTTACTTCCCTCCCTACCCTCCCCTAATCCTGGTTCTCCCTTTCTCCTCCTTATATCCCTAACCATTGTATTTCTCTTCTTTTCTCTCAGTGAAGTCACCTGGCTTTTATAGAGCATAACATTATTGTGGCTACCATCATTTTATGTCCTCCTGTGATGATATATTTGGTTTGAAGTATAGACTTCTTTATTTGAATGAAATGTGACGTAATTGTTTGTACTTTGTTACATTCTAAATTCAGTAAAAACTTATTGAACATACATCAAAGTAAACTGTCTTCTTTTTGTTTTTTTTGGTGTTAACGTTTTTTTGGTTAGCATTTTCAGTTCACAGAATATTTTTATTTACTGTCTGTAATTCTGCCTAAGCATCTGAGTCCTCAGGCCTTTTTCTCCCTAAACCCTCCGGAGTTCCAGGGCATTTTTTGTTTTAGATAATTCTTTAGTTCTGCATTTAGCGTTTCAATCTAAACTAACATAATTGACATTACTTTTCTTTTCTGGACAGTTAGGGCTTTAATTGGTAGCAAATTTGGTTAATATGTTTTAATATTTGGGCTTGAATTGGGAGTAAATAGTAAAAAATTAGAAAAGGGCATTTTCCTGTAATTTTTCCCATTGCATTGTTTACATGTTTTGCAATCCCATATATTTACCACAATATAAAATTCTGCTGGCTAAAATTATATCACATTAGTGCAACTTTTATATATCATAGCAGAATAGTAAAGTCCAAAAGTGAATATGTATGTATTTTACATTAGGAGAGTTTTGTTCCCCTTTTAACCATTCACCGTGGCACATGCAGTAAAAAAAAAAAAATGGTTTGCAAACATTGAGAGCAAACCAAAAAAAATAAGATTAAGTTCAGTCATTGATTGCAAAAATTAGTGTAGCACCCTCAAGTGTGCTAGAAGAATAGTACAAGTTTTGTGAGAGTAGGTACGATTTCCAGGCTTGGCTGTGTTTTACACTGGGCTGGGAGTGGCTCAGGGTAGTGCTGGGTGACTCACAGGCAGCATCACCAGGACCTCCCACTTTTTTCCAGAATGTTCTGATGTTTTCTGGAAGGAGAGGTGGAGAGGGGAGGTGGAGCTTCCTGGGGTGTTCTGAGGAGCCTTGGCCAATCCTCTGTCTGGATTGGCAGAGGGTAGGCCTCCTTTAATACCCAGGGTCAGTCCAGCTGGGGAGGAGTTGTATTGGGTGGAAGCTGGAGATGGAGAGCTAGGCTGTCGTGGCCTTTAAGGGAGCTCCCTTTTCTGGGGAGGACCTTGGGGCCCTCTGAGAACAAGTGGAGGTGTCCTGGTCAAGAGGCACAGGAGGAGCAAGAGAGGACTGTGGGAGAAGTACTGGATGGACTGTGGTGTTATGGGCAGTGGAGAGAGAGGCAGCTGCAGCCAGGAGAGCTGGCTGGTACCTGAAGATGTGGTACTGGGCTCAGTAGCCACATGGACAGCTAGCACCAAGAACTACCATATTTTCTGCTACACTATAGGGGTCCGCGGTCCCTGCCTGCAAAGGGCATTTGCGAGGGCCTGGCTGAGCCAATGTCAGGCCTATCTATCTGTGCTAGCTGGTCCGGGAAGTGCAAGCAAGTAATGTCCTGGAGGTGTTAAGGAGAGATAGTCTGCAAGCAAGTGAAGTGCTGGAGAAAGAGAGAGGAGACTATATATACTGTGGATGTATATAATTGGCCCCAACATTGACTGTTAATTATCTGGGCATCTCATAATTTCCCTATCCCTATCCAAGTTAAATTCCCCTCAATAAGATACAAAAAAACAAGTGCAAGGACTGAAATTGTTTGCCTGGCTGGGCAGGGTGACAGACGGACCATAGCACACAGCAGCCCCTATGGGGTACCACTACATTTGGGGACTCGCTTCAGGACTGTTTGTTCACGGGTAACCTGCCAGCCGTTGCCCCTAGCAACCGAAGTTGACCAAGCCGGGGAACTGCACTTTGTTCCACCAATTGAGGAATTGAACTCCGGGGAAGGACTTGTGCTCTGCCTGCATTCAGTACCACAGAATCGAGTGCCATTGTCCATAGCAACCAGCAAGAGCTGCCTGTCAAATTATTGTTGCCCTGCTTACCCAGATGCCCAACTGCAGCTGGGACAGACACTTGTGCTATTCTTGAAAAAGTAACTTTCTACCATGTGCTGTCACCCGGGGCAACTACGTTGGGCAACCGCGCCCATGGATTACAAATATGTCCAGGGATCTGCTAATGCTGGACATCTCGAGGTGGATTACAAATATGTCCAGCGATCTGCTAATGCTGGACATCCTGAACTTATGCTTCAAACTCCTGCTTCCAATTGTAAAGTGTGCCTGGAAGTGTCTACTGTTTCCAGGGGTGACCTGGGTCAGCCTGCGGGTTCCTGCGGGCGGGACTGTGCTAGAAGTGTTCCCTTCAGTGAGGCATGGGCTACAAACGTTATTGTTGCTACCGGCAACCACCGGAAAAGTCAGCGGTCATTTGCTCTCAGTTGCTCGAGGTACAGTTGGTGCCGAGCGACATGCCCGGACAAGTCCTGCTAGTTCCAGTGTGCCTGCAAAGTTCAGTTTGTCTAACAAGGGGTTACAGCAGAACACCGGGGGGAGAGGCCTACCTATCAGTTTCACAGATGCCAGCCTGTCTGGAAGCGAGGGGGCCATGCCACGCCCTAGAGGAGACCCAGCGCTCCCTGCTAGGAGACATCACGAGGTGGAGGAGCAAGATGGCGGAGTGTGCTCGTGTGTTTCCAGCACTGACCTGGTTGCCTGATTTGCAGAAGCAGACACTGATAGATACCGGTGCCCGGTTGGAGCATCACGGGGGATTCGCCCTCAGGATGATTGGGGAGATGGAGTGACTGTGCCTGCTGTGTCCAGAATGCCAGATATCGACTGTGGTGGTCAGTGCATGGATCTGGTGCGGTCATTCTGGCGCACTGCTCACCCGGCTTGCATCCAGCCAGCAGGAGCCACAGTACTACAACTTGGACCTGCAGTCTGGACATAAGGGAAGAGGAGTCTGTTGTGGCCTGCGGCCTGGTCGGGGACCTTATGAGATACCCTAGCTTATTTTTGTAAATTTCCCAGCTAAGGGACTAGCTGGATGTTAGGGTGGTGAGTGTAGCACCCTCTAGTGTGCTAGAAGCATAGTACAAGTTTTGTGAGAGTAGGTGAAATTTTCAGGCTTGGCAGCCAAGCCTAGGTGTGTTTTGATCTGGGCTGGGAGTGGCTTTGAGTAGTGCTGGGTGACTCACAGGTAGCATCGCCAGGACCTCCAACTTCTTTACAGAATGTTCTTGTGTTTTCTGGAAACAGAGGTGGAGCTGCCTGGGGTGTTCTGAGGAGCCCTGACCAATCCCCAATCTGGATTGGCAGGGGGCAGGCCTTTGAGGAAGCTCCCAAGTCTGGGGGGGTGACTTTGGGCCTGGCTCGTTTGCAGATGGGGCCCTTTGAAAACACATGGAGGTGTCTTGGCCAGGAGGTACAGGAGGAGCAAGAGAGGACAGCAGGAGAAGTACTGCCGGGCAAGTCTCCAGGGAGGAACCACAAGTCACAGCCAGGAGGGCTGGTGAGTGCAACACATGGTCAGGAGGACTGAGGCGGCATGCCTAAGAGAACTGGGAGATTGCAGTCTGGGATGGATGCAGAGCCAGTAGGATGGACTGTGGTGTTATGGGCAGTGGAGAGAGAGACAGCTGCAGCCAGGAGGGCTGGCCGGTGCCTGAAGATGTGGTACTTGGCTCAGTAGCCACGTGGACAGCTAACACCAAGAACTACCATATTTTCTGCTAAACTATAGGGGCCCACAGTCCCTGCCTGCAAAGGGCATTTGGAAAGGCCTGGCTGAGCCAGTGTCAGGCCTATCTATCTGTGCTAGCTGGTCCGGGAAGTGCAAGTAATGTGCTGGAGCCTGGAGGTGTTGAGGAGAAGGGAGAGAGAGGAGACTGTATATACTGTGGATGTATATAGTTGTCCCAAGATTGACTGCCATCTACCTGGGCATCTCATAATTTCCCTATCCCTATCCAAGTTAAATTCCCCTTAATAAAATACAAAAAACAAGTGCAAGGACTGTTTCATGTCTCTGGATGCTTGAAATTGTGTGCCTGGCTGGGCAGGGTGACAGATAGACTACTACACTCAGCAACCCCTACGGGGGTACCACCACATTAGCATGAAGGTAAATGTTTTACAGATTTTCAATCACAAATAATTCCAAAAGACTTTGCATTCTGTTACATGACCGTTTGATACTTGCCGCAGTGAACGCAAATGTTATGCAGAATTATCAACATCACTGTTAGGACCTGGTTATTTCTTTTAGGGAAGGACGATTTTTATTTATTTTTAGGATATATGCCTTGTATATATACACTATGGGGTGTACAAGTAAAAAAAAAAGGATTCACATAGTAATTGACCCAGTAAAAGTGCATGCTCACTCATTCAGTGCAAAAACCCCCATTATTTGACTATTTTCTGTGCTCTTGAATGTTTTCCATTGAATTAAAGCTAAAAATAACACCATATGGTAGCCAAATCTAGTATTTTCCATTTAGAATCAATTAAAAATATTTGAACAGCAAAGGAAATAGCCTAATAACAATTGTTTTTTTTTTGCCCCCCTTTTGCCCATAATGAATGTACATGTATTTTCACTGGGTGAATTGCTATGCGGTATTTTTTTTCTGAAAAGGCCCCTATGTGATGATTATTATTTAATTTTTTTCAATCTTTAGAAACTTTTTTTTTTTTACTCTTTTTTTCATTGGGGGTGTATGGATCTGTTCAGTGGAGGCCAGGTCTAGAAAGCCATGCAGTTGTGTAGCAGCAGATCACTTCTAATGGTGTTCTTCTGCTAGCTGCAATCAGACGATAGATAGCATGATCTATTGCTGCGGGGAGACACTCTTGACATCCCATCCAATGTAAATACAATACAGGAGCACCGAAAGTGTGTCCAAACCTAAGAACAAAAATGTAATATATTGCAGCTTTCCATATCTTGGATGTGGTGGCTACATTAGTTTTCTTATTTTTTCAGGATTTTTTTGCTTTTTTTTTCTACCTTGTGATCATGACAATACTCGCTGTACTATGAGGGTTATTTACTAAAGGAAAATCCACTTTTGAAAGTGCACTGAAAGTGCACTTGGAAATAAAGTTGCTGTAGATCAGAGGGGCACATTCAAGGAGAATTCAAAACAGCATTTTAGCTTGCACATGATTGGATGATAAAATCAGCAGAGCTTCCACTCATTTCAGATCTACCCCTTAGATTTAGAGCGACTGCACTTCCAAGTGCACTTGCAGTGCAAAGGGGATTTGCCTTTCGTAAATAACCCCCTATATGTATTGTCAGCCTAGGACAGTAAGGGGCTGATTTACTAAAACCAGAGAGTACAAAATCTGGGGCAGCTCTGCATAGAAACCAATCAGCTTCCAGTTTTTTTGTCAAAGTAAGAACAAGCTGAAGTTAGAAGTTGATGGGCTACCATGCATATCTGCACCAGATTTTGCACTCTCTAGATTTAATAAATCAACCCCCGAAATGTCCTAGCACTACAGAGCTGCCTCTCATCTCAGTAACATAGTGGGGGTGTTACATAGATCTTGAAGGTGAACTGGGTTTATTGACACTGCTTCATATAACAAAGTGGTGCACAGGACAGCAATAAGAGCTAGATAAGAGCTAGATTTCTGGTAGGATCAACAGTTTTCTTGCACTTATCAAATACTGTATAACAAAACATTTTTCAATAGTTATGGCTTACATATACAACATACTATAATCTGAGTCTTATGAAGAACTAGGCTATAATACCTTTCATTGGGAAAAGGAAGGGAAAATTAATTACTGTTGATGTTTGGTGAATTTCCAATGTCATCCAATAGTAACCTAATTTTTAAAAAAGGGTAAGGAAAGCAAAAGTAGAAATGTTACTTACAGTAACCAAATAGATGCTCCATTGTTTTATTTTCAAAGTGCGGCATAAAAATGTCAAGTGGAATAGTACGATCAACAAGTTCACTTTTATAGAATAACATGCATATAAAACAGCAATTTCCTAACATTCAGCTCTGCTTTACAAGGGAGATCATTTTGAGTGTAGGGCTTTACTTAACTATGTTTACAGACATTTATGTTGAGTGTCTCTGAAGAAGGTGCACAAGAGGACATGTGCCTGAGTGTGGGAAGATGTATCTACAACTGTCAACCTAAGTGAGAGGTTTGTGTATACTCCCTAATGTGGCCAGGAGCGTTATCTAAGTGTGGTCAGCCTCTACGAGGCAGAGGGGTTAATTGGCTTTCTTAAACTATCTAATTCTGTCCTATTGTCACGCTGAAGGCCACCATGTTTCAAATAGATACTATTGTCCTACCTAAAACCCATAAAATTGTCACAGGGGACAGATTTAACAGCCTCCAATAGAAACAGGGAGGATTTGTTTTGTCCCATCCCATTTAATGCTCAACAAAAACCTTTTCAAGTTAGTGGACAATGGGAGACTTAAGGAGAGACATCCCTGGGAGGACCTTCCAAAGATGGTCTCTTCCATATGTGATGCAAGGTGGCAACCAGCTGAAATGCTAGTCCCAGGTGACAGCTACAGGGTTATAGGATTATACTACTGCCTGAAAACAAGGGAGAAGACCACTTCTCTAACCCTATTCCATCAAATCCCCCCCTTCCCCTGACCCTCTCATTGATATGCACGCCTCCTACATTTCAGCCTTTACATTAACAATTTGTCCTATTCACACTCCACTGAGCATCTCCCTAAGATACACTGCTTCACCTCCCACGTACATGCCCTGTATTACACGACTGACATGTCTTTTTATGGCCCTGGGAGACATTTATATACGTTCTATAAATTCCCTCATACTGGGATATAAACAAACAGATACAACCTGCAACAATGCACTATTTGTTTTACAGCACAGAGGCTGCATTTGTGGGTCTACAGCTATAAAATTGTTCAACGAGCTGAGGGCTGGAAAGCATTACAAAAAGAATTGGTGTTTATAATCCTAGCTTTTTGGTTCGGTGGGTTTGTGAGCAGTTGGAGGTCCTCTAACCCATGGTTGCCATTTTATGGCTTTTAAGCAGGATAAAAAAAAAGATTATAAATAAAATATGAATTTTAAGCTTTTTCAAACATCTGCAGTTTTAAAAAGAGTTTTTTGGTTTTTTTTTAGCAAAGTTCAAACTAGTTCAAAAAGTGACCAATGACACTTACAAAACGTGTGAGTGTCATTGACTCTGACTAAATATGAATTTATTATTATTATTTTCATAAAGGATGTATATAGCGCCAACAGTTTGCACAGCACTTTACAACGTTAGGGCAAGCAGTACAGTTACAATACAATTCAATACAGGGGGAATCAGACAGCCCTGCTCGTTAGAGCTTACAAACTAAAAGGGAGGGTGAAGTAATGCAAAAGGTAATGACTGTGGGGGATGAGCTTATGGAGAAAATAAAAGTACAGTTATTAGGTGGAGGCAGGATAGGCTTAAGAGAAAATTTTTTAGGGATTGCCTAAAAGTTGATAGAGTTGGAGATAGTGGGACAGATTGGGGTAGGGAATTCCAAAGGATGGGAGAGGCTCGGGAGAAGTCATGGAAGTGAGCATGGGAGGAGATGACAGGAGAACTAGAGAGTAGGAGGTCTTGGGAGGAATGAAGGAGGTCTTGGGAGGAACTGGGAGGAAGTGTTTGCATAAGTTAAAATGGGTGTTAGGCAGGCCATACATGGTGCAAATTTATTTGATTGCAGGAAAGAAATTCGCAGGATTCCCCCATCAACACAGACTGTGCTGACAAGGGAATCAGCAATTTCACCGGGAGAAGACAGTGATTATCACTAGTGGCTATAGCAGTCGCTAGCGATAATCACAAGAGAATTCGGCAGGCTGGTTGTACCCAAAGTTGATCGATCAATCAACTTGGTACATTCAGCCTGCCCATTCATTCCCGCTGAATCGGCCGAGATTCAAACTGTGTATGGTCGGCCTTAGAAAGACCAGGGTGGGGGAGGAAGGATATGGCCCGTGCAAGCTTATCAGTGGGGAACATAGTGATTGGAATAACTTTTATTGGCCAGGTAGTGATGCCTGCTGGCACCCATAAATATGAGATCATCACCAACCATCATTGCATGTCTTTGAGACAGAAGATTTCCAACTTTGAGGCTAGTTAGTGTATGTAAAGGCAAATCTTTTTTTTTTTAATAACATTTTGGATAATGGGGTGAAGGGTTATAACCTCTGTTGAGTTTTTTTTTTTTCTGTCTCTTTCTCTGTTAGGCAGATTCACCCTTTTATTTGTACTGGTGACCATTGTCACCTAAAAAGAAGGTGAGGAGGAATCCAAACTTTTAGGGTTGTCACAAGAGCAAGGGGTGAGATGCAAATTATTCAGCAGAGATACCTGTTCTGGTAGCAACTGTCTAAGATGGGGATTCCCCTCACTTTGCGTGTCCAGCACAGGAAGTGAAAAAAATCCTACAGTGGGATACAAACACCAAAAAAAACACCTTGATAAGGGTTTTAAGCCTTTCCTACTAATGGCTCATCCAGACGGGCATTTAAAGTGTTACTAAACCCAGGACCCTGCATTCACTATATCTGGACTTCCACAGTACACAGAACATGGAAATGCAATTATTTTAGTAAATATAAACTGCTAAATACCTTTTCTCATCAGCATTATATAGCAGTCTTATGACTTCTATCAGTGTCTGGTTAAAGCTTGTAGGAGGGAGCGTAAAGCACATCCAAGATGGCAGCGGCCATAACTGCGTCATTATGCAGGTCATTATTCCGGATCCACTGAGGGGTGTCCACTGAGGGCAGCCTACTTTCTCAGAGCTGTATTAACATTACTGCTGCTCTGGAGAGACGTGGTTAGGAGATGAAAACTGATTTGTGTATCCACCTCAACTTTCTGATGAGCCTCGAAGGCCAGCAGAGGTATTCCACTGTCGGAGGCAGATCAAATACAGCCCAGATAAGATGTGGTGTTTGGCCAAACTGATCAGAGGGAGACCAAGCTATTGCTCAGCTGGAATTCAATGACAAAAAAGGAGCAAAGGTCATGAAAGAGGTCTTGTTTGAAACCCAGAACTTGGCTGTAAGAAATCACCATGTGGAGTACAAGTCCAATCTCTATATAGCTGAGTCGTTTTCTAACAAAGGAACATATAAAGAGGATTCGTTACCACGCACGAGGCAGATTCGGCATCATGGACAAGGTGCACTGCCATTACTTTGTCTAGTTGGTGGAGGGTCCTCTGCCTCCTAAAGAACAACCAATTACAGGCTTCGATCAGGCTAAGGACTATGTTCAGCAGCTGAGAAACCGCACGATCATCCACTCCCTGTGACACTGTCATTGCAGATTTTTCTTGGAGCTGCAGTGTCAAACAGTACACTGCCTTCTTAACCCGTACTTGTGTTTATAAAATCCTGTCTACAAATGACATGTATTACGTTAAGTTTTTTAAAGCCATTTTGTTTTTAAAAAAAAATAAATAAAAAAAGCTTGTAGGAGGAGTTTGTCTGGACAGTGCTGATTGGCCCTGTGCCGATCACATGCATCTTCCAAAGTAAAAAAACTCTCTAGCAGTACACACCAAACTGAGCATGTGCAGAGTGCCCCCAAGGCTCTGTACTTGATCCTGTACTCTCTATCAGGAGATGGATTGGGGACCGTGGAAGAAGGGAAAAAGGGGAGGATCAGAGAAGACAGGATCAAATAGCCTTTTTACACAATGCAGAGGATTAACCCCTTAAGTTCCACAGTGCGTATAACAAGCATGCTTTACTGCATATACAGACTGATTTTACTGTTGTGGGTTTAGTAACACTTTAAGCCTGTCCTCTGTGCAGAGCTTCTGACAGAGGAGTGTGCATCCACTTTAGGAAGGCCATACATGGTTTGAATCCCTGCTGAACCGGCCAAGATTCCAACTGTGTATGGGCAGGCTGAATGTAACAAGTTGGTCGATCAATCAACTTGGGTACAACCAGCATGCTGGGTTTTTTTCTGCGATTATCGCTAAAGGCTGCTATAGCCACTAGCAATAATCACTGTCTTCTCCCGGTGGGAACAAAAAAAACAAAAAAAAAACTGGATCTAGTACTCAGCTTTTCCAGATTTTATATTTGAAAGCTTGAGAGGCACGTTTATTTATTGTTTTAATCTGATCATAGATCCAAGAAGACGTCACATTTCCAGGAGTAATTCAACTTCTCAGCGTCTCATCTGTCATCTAGATGTCACATAAACATTCAGTTTGCATGAACACACATGTGTATGTGAATGGAGCAGGGAGGGTGGAGGCGGCACAAATAACTATAGTTTTGGCACATGGGCAGGAAAAAAACAGAGATCGAAACAAAGATTCTCTAATTGATATAAAAGCATGAAAGATACCAACATATAAAAGCGCCATCTTTTTTCATCTTTGGAGACAGCCGGCAATACATGTCTTTGTTTATATGTTTTGGGCTATATAAGCCTTTTTTATAGCAACTTGACATTTCCATATAAAAATAAAGCAATAGCTGCTTTTTATTCCTTCCACTTCCGTGTCATAGTGAAACATCGCACCTACAGCTAATGAGTGTGCAGCTGTATTTCCACAATGATAACAAAAGATAAAGAAAACACTGCAAGTCAACAGAATAAAGCAGGGAGCAGCACAATAATGGAATATTTCAAAATATTAACCTAAAGTACTACAATATAGGAGATATATGAATAAATTCTATAAAGATTCTCATAACCAGTGCTGATCTAAGTAATAAAAGCAGAGTAAAATGTATCTTGCTATATTTGTTAACTGTCCAATAGAAATAGGTTTTACTGCCCACCCAGCAAATCACTGGAATTCTGGCAGCCTAACGGGGGGGGGGGGCTCTGTACACATACCACGGCCACGATACTTTGCTTCATGTTTTTGTGAGTTTAGGTGTTTTTTTCTGTCCTTGAACTCCCCTAATGTTATCCTATATGTCCATGCACACATTATTACAACCGTGTTTCCCCGAAAATAAGCCCGGTCTTATATTAATTTTGGCAACAAAAGACACAGTAGGGCTTATTTTCGGGTAGATCTTAACATGTAATGTGTTGCCTTCTCTCCTCCTCTCTCTCCCTGCCTGACAGAAATCCCCAGTGTGAACTGAGTTAAAATGCTTGTAAAATCCTATAATCCACTCTATTACAGTAGTATATAATGTATAATGTGTGTGTTTCTGTAATATAATTGTGCCAAATACCTTCGTTATAGCACCGTTCTGCACTTCTGACCCGCCAGAGCTCTCTTCCCTGCAATTAAATAACAGAAAACACACACATTGTACATTATATACTACTGTAATAGAGTGGATTATAGGATGTTACAAACATTTTAAACTAGGTCTTAATTTCGGGGAAACACGGAAGTACTTATATAGTGCCATCAATTTACACAGCACTTTACATATACATTATATATTCACATCAGTCCCAACCCTCAAGGAGCTTACAATCTAAGGTCTCTAACTCACAATTATACTAGTGCCAATTAACCTACCAGCATGTCTTTGGAGTGTTGGTGGAAACTAGAGCACCTGGAGGAAACCCAGACACAGGGAGAACATGCATACTCCAGGCAGGTAGTGCCCTAGTTGGGATTCAAACCAATGACCCTAGTGCCGCCAGGCGGAAGTGCTAACCACTTTGCTGTCCACATGGATGTTTTTAGCAGTTTAGCAGCAGGGAAGCTTAGCGGATGTTTTCTGAATGCTCTAAAATCACGTTCAGGAGAGGGAATTTCAACCACAAAAAACGCTGAACTGTTAAATGTGTGTACACGCTGTTAAACGCATCTAAACGCTGGGCGTGTTTAGCACTTCAACGTTTATTTAGTTTACAAAGGGCGCGCTTATTCACTTCAATGGCCAGAATAAATTGCAATTTTGGCCAATGAAATAAATAAACCCAGGGCCGATCCTAGGGTCACCGGCGCCTGGGTGCAGAAATATTTCTGGCGCCCCCACATGGGCGTGGTCATCTTACCAACTCCTCCCCTTTACAAATGTTTCTGTGGCAACGACACAAACACAGAGATGCTCCCCTAAGAAGTCTTTGTTACCCTGGGATCCTCCTGTGATCTTTTAATAAAGAAAATACAGGAAGAGAGTACACTAATGAGACCTGGAGGGGAGTATCTCTGATACACACAAAGAGGGCTTCTGTAAGAGAGTCTGTTAGAAAGAGCCCCCAGACATATTACAGGAGATGATCAGAGACTGCAGACATAATACAGGAGATGATCAGAGACTGCAGACATAGTAAAGGAGATGATCAGAGACTGCAGACATAGTACAGGAGATGATCAGAGACTGCAGACATAGTACAGGAGATGATCAGAGACTGCATACATAGTACAGGAGATGATCAGAGACTGCAGACATAGTACAGGAGATGATCAGAGACTGCAGACATAGTACAGGAGATGATCAGAGACTGCAGACATAGTACAGGTGATGATCAGAGACTGCAGACATAGTGAAGGAGATGATCAGAGACTGCAGACATAGTAAAGGAGATAATCAGAGACTGCAGACATAGTACAGGAGATGGTCAGAGACTGCAGACATAATACAGGAGATGATCAGAGACTGCATAGTACAGGAGATGATCAGAGACTGCAGACATAGTACAGGAGATGATCAGAGACTGCAGACATGGTACAGGAGATGATCAGAGACTGCAGACATAGTAAAGGAGATGATCAGAGACTGCAGACATAGTACAGGAGATGACCAGAGACTGCAGACATAGTACAGGAGATGATCAGAGACTGCAGACATAGTACAGGAGATGATCAGAGACTGCAGACATAGTACAGGAGATGATCAGAGACTGCAGACATACTACAGGAGATGATCAGAGACTGCAGACAGGATATAAGAGATGATCAGAGACTGCAGACATAGTACAGGAGATGATCAGAGACTGCAGACATAGTACAGGAGATGATCAGAGACTGCAGACTTAGTACAGGAGATGGTCAGAGACTGCATTTCCTATGAACGTTAGTAGATAATGGCCGATCGGCCCTCTCACCCGACCCAGCGATACAGCAACGGTTCCTCTGATCAGGAGTCAGCTCACTCTGAATTGCCCGTGGTGACTCCGCTTGGTAGAGCCCAGATCTATATTCTGGCAATGACTCCATTACTTTCTCTGCCAGGGATGGCGCTAGGCTGTGTGGCTTTCCCTCTGGTGGCGCAGGGCAGTGGGGTTCCCTCTCTGATGGTGTTCTCTCAGCACTGTCCTGGGTGTACTTCCCTGAAAGCTTTCCCGGGCTCCTGGCTCTCTCTCTCCCATTCAGCTGAGCATGCTGTGTGAGCTCCAGTTTCCGTGTTACAGTGGGGCTGCCAGTCCTCGGGACTACATGTCCCACAATCCTCTTCTCTGCTCCCTTTTCTATTCTGTTTCTTCCCTGGGCATATGAAGGCGGGGGAAGATACATAGTGGGCAGCTGTGCTGGCAAGCGCTGCTCAATAGTACAGCAGCGTGCGCGAGAGGGAGAGGGAGGGGGGAGATGGAATGGGGGGAGAGGGAGGGGAAGAGGGAGGGGGGAAAGAAGAGCCCGCAGCTGCATTGGCATCACTAGGGTTGGGGTCACCCCCCCTTCCACCAACTATAGTCGCCCCTCAGTACAGACCCCCCTCCACTAAGTATAGACCCCCTTCATCAGTGCAGAACCCGCACTAAGTATAAACCCCTCCCTCAGTACAGACCTTACTCAGTACAGACCCCCCCAGGAAAACCCCCCTCCATTAGTACAGACCCCCCAGGACAGACCCCCCTCCATTAGTACAGACCCCCCTCCATTAGTACAGACCCCCCAGGACAGACCCCCCTCCATTAGTACAGACCCCCCTCCATTAGTACAGACCAGCCAGGACAGACCCCCCTCCATTAGTACAGACCCCCACTTCATTAGTACAGACCCCCCCAGGAAAGACTCCCTCTATTAGTACAGACCCCCCATTAGTACAGACCCCCCAGGACAGACCCCCCCTCAATTAGTACAGATCCCCCAGGACAGGACCCCCCTCCATTAGTACAGACCCCCCTCCATTAGTACAGCCCCCCCATTAGTACAGACCCCCCAGGACAGACCCCCACCTCAATTAGTACAGACCCCCCAGGACTGGACCCCCCCCTTCATTAGTATAGACCCCCAGGACAGACCCCCCTCTATTAGTACAGACCCCCAGGACAGACCCCTCCTTCATTAGTACAGACCCCCCCAGGAAAGACCCCCTCTATTAGTACAGACCCCCTATTAGTACAGACCCCCCAGGACAGACCCCCCCTCAATTAGTACAGATCCCCCAGGACAGGACCCCCCCTCCATTAGTACAGACCCCCCTCCATTAGTACAGACCCCCCATTAGTACAGACCCCCCAGGACAGACCCCCACCTCAATTAGTACAGACCCCCCAAGACAGGACCCCCCTCCATTAGTACAGACCCCCCTCCATTAGTACAGACCCCCCAGGACAGACCCCGCCTCCATTACTACAGACCCCACAGGACAGACCCCCCTCCATTAGTATAAACCCCCCAGGAGAGACCCCCTCCATTAGTACAGACCCCCCTCCATTAGTACAGACCCCCCAGGACAGACCTCCCTCCATTACTACAGATCCCCCAGGACAGACCCCCCTCCATTAGTACAGACCCCCCTCCATTACTACAGACCCCCCAGGACAGACCCCTCTCCATTAGTACAGACCCCCCAGGACAGACCCCCCTCCATTACTACAGACCCCCCAGGACAGACCCCCCTCCATTAGTACAGACCCCCAGGACAGACCCCCCTCCATTACTACAGACCCCCAGGACAGACCCCCCTCCATTACTACAGACCCCCCAGGACAGACCCTCCCTCCATTACTACAGACCCCCCAGGACAGACCCTCCCTCCATTACTACAGACCCCCCAGGACAGAGCCTCCCTCCATTACTACAGACCCCCCAGGACAGACCCTCCCTCCATTACTACAGACCCCAGGACAGACCCCCCTCCATTACTACAGACCCCCCAGGACAGACCCCCCCCTCCATTACTACAGACCCCCCAGGACAGACCCCCCTCCATTAGTACAGACCCCCCTCCATTACTACAGACCCCCCAGGACAGACCCCCCTCCATTACTACAGACCCCCCAGGACAGACCCTCCCTCCATTACTACAGACCCCCCAGGACAGACCTTCCCTCCATTACTACAGACCCCCCAGGACAGAGCCTCCCTCCATTACTACAGACCCCCCAGGACAGACCCTCCCTCCATTACTACAGACCCCCCAGGACAGACCCCCCCTCCATTACTACAGACCCCCCAGGACAGACCCTCCCTCCATTACTACAGACCCCCCAGGACAGAGCCTCCCTCCACTAGTACAGACCCCCCTCTATTAGTAATGACCCCCCAGGGCAGACCCCCCCCCTCCATTAGGGTACAGTACATAAAAACACCCGGGCGGCAGCTGGAGA
This sequence comes from Lithobates clamitans, assembly GCA_037952925.1. Lineage (NCBI taxonomy): Eukaryota > Metazoa > Chordata > Amphibia > Anura > Ranidae > Lithobates > Lithobates clamitans. The sequence continues at coordinate 892,621 of JBBGZY010000188.1, forward strand.
GGAGAGGAGAGTGTGCAGCCGCGCCGCCCGGGTGGAGAACAGAACAGTACACAGCAGGCAGCCGGAGTGAGAGACACAGACAGGAGGAGAATGTGTCAGCACGGACCGCTCCCCCCCCCGCGCGACATCACTCACTGCACGGCTGGTCTCTCTCCACACAGAGACCAGCCGCTCTGCCTCCCTTCTCATCTCCGGCTTGAGCAGTTAATACAGCGGCGCCTTTCTTCTTAGAACACCGGCGGAGAGGTGCCGCCGGACACAAACAAGAGGAGGAGGAGGGAAGGGAGCACTCTGGCGCTTCAGCGCCCCCACCTCTCTGGCGCTCGGGTGCACTGCACCCCGTGCACCCCGTCTAGGACCGGCCCTGAATAAACCCAAACTCCAAATGCTGCTAAAGTTGCCTACACTCTGGTTTTAAAAAATGCAGCTTGGTGAATTTATATCGCTGATTTTTTTCTGTCAGGATAAACAGCATTTACAAGAAACCAGTGTGCATGGGGCCTAACTCGGGCTGCAGACTTTGACATGTGGCCCCGCCTGTCAAACTTGCCCTATAAGATCAAATGTTTGGCTCTTAGTTGGGTCACAGTCCTTCAATGTAAAATTGCTTTTTAAAAAAAAAAATGAAAAAACAGCCATCGGGAGGTGACAGTAGCACTTCCTGAATGCCTGCCAGCCACTGCTCAACCGCCCTCTAAAAAGTGATCCACTGCAGATCACTTTTCAGAGGGTGGAAAGTATCATTGAACACTTTGGCTCTGAGGAAGAGGGTACGCCCTTGAAACGCGTTAGCCATGTGTGATGCCACCTGACCCCTCCAATATCAGGTCCGGGTTGCAGGCGTTCAGAGACACAGTCTCACCTATGGATAAGCCTCTTTATACACTCGTTTTTGAGTATGATTATTGCTGTTATAGCTTTTAATAAAATTTACCATTGGTAATGCACAAGGTCGGTGCGCCCTCCTTTCCTCTTTTTATGTTTTAGTTTTAAGAATACCCATTGTTCTGAGGAGGACAGCAAGACTGCGGGCACTGTTTGATTTAGAGGGTTGGCCGCACCACTTATCCATAGACTAAGCACCCAAGCGCAGGAGATTATTGTTGTTTTTCTGGAAAGTATCACTGTCAGTGTGAAAGAGCCCTTAGCCAGTATCTTTATTCAAATCTTTTATATTTAGTTCTGGATAGAGTAGGGAAGAGTTAGACACTCTGTCGAGTGTTTGTTGCTACTGCTAATGGCTACCAGTGCTGACACCTGTTCTATTGACAATGGTGTAGGATAGGATTCCCTTCCCTTAGATCTCCCCAAAAGGACAGAGACAGAAAAATAACCTACCTCTTTCATACTTTTTAAAAAAAATGAAAACAATAACAGTAGATACTCCTTAACCTCCCTGGCGGTATGATTATTTAGGATTTTAGGTGCTGAAAGCGGTACAATTATTTTGCATGGAAATTTGTCGTTTTATATGGTAGGCCTGTAATTCTTAACAATAACACACTTAAATCTGTCCACCAAGAGTCTAGTAGATATCCCGGGTATGATGAAGTTTGAAACACAAAAACAAAAACTATAATATAATAAATAAATAATTTTAAAAAATTATAATATAATAATAATAAAATAAATTTCCCCACGATTCACTATCGCTCAATTCTGCAAGTGTTCTAATTTACTATCGCTGTTTTCTAGCTGGTCTAAAGCCACTTTTGACGTAAAGGGACACTTTTTGGTTGCTATGGACATTCTCTAGTTTCCAGGCAGAAAGAACACTATATATAATATAAAACTGCATGCAGGGCATTGGACAAATTACTGGGGACAAAAGGAATGTGAAATAATTTCATATAGTACTGTAATCTGTAAGATTACAGTACTGTATGTGTTATGATTTTTACTTTTTCTTTAATTTGCCGCCAGGCTCCACCCCCATGCGTCGCGACGCTCACAGGGAACAGAGTCCGGTACGGAGAGGCTTCGGGGGAGACAGAGCCCGCAGACACAGTGGGGGACATCGCAGGATCCTGGGGACAAGGTAAGTAATGCCGCACCAGGATCCTGCAATGTAATCCCGAGTGTGGCTCGGGGTTACCGCTAATGGTGCTAAAATTTAACCCCGAGCCACACTCTCACACTGTCAGGGAGGCTACGACTCCATGCACACTAGTGTTTTTCATAAGCTCAAAAAAAGCTAGAAAAAAGTGCTGGATGACAAATGATGATAATGGCATTTTTGCGCCAGCTTCTAGTAGCATTTTAGTAGCTTTTTGAAGCTTTTAGGAGCATTTAGGAGCATTAGCATTTTATTAGTGTTTTTGCAGTACATGAAGAAAAAAAAAGCTAAAAAAAAAGCTGTTAGTAGCATTTTAGTAGCATTTAGAAGCAGTTAGGAGCACTTAGGAGCGTTTCGGAGCATTTAGCGTATTTTTCTGCTGGAAAAACTCTCCGAAAAACTCTACAAAAAAGAAAAAAAAAATTCTGCTACTAGACGCTGAAGCTCAAAAAAAGGTAATAGCATAATGTACTGTGCATGGACACATAGGATAACACTATTTAGCTTCTTGGAGCAGAAAAATGCTAATAACAGCTTCTAGGAGCTTAACCTCCCTGGCGGTTTTCTCGAGTGTGGCTCAGGGTTAAAAATCAGGACCATTAGCGGTAACCCTGAGCCACACTCGGGATTACATTGCAGGATCCTGGTGTGGCTTTACTTACCTTGTCCCCTGAATCCTGCGATGTCCCCCGCTGTGTCCGTGGGCTCTGTCCTCGTCCGAAGCCTCTCCTTGCCAGGCTCCGTTCCCTGCGAGCGTCGCGACGCACGGGGGCGGAGCCTGGCGGCAAATTCAAAAAAATGTCAAAATCATAACACATACAGTAATGTAATCTTACAGATTACAGTACTATATGAAATGATTTCACATCCCTTTTGTCCCCAGTGCTCTGGCCCATGCCCTGCATGCAGTTTTATGTGATATACACTGTTCTTTCTGCCTGGCAACTGGAGATTGTCCATAGCAACCAAAAAGTGTCCCTTTACGTCAAAAGTGGCTTTAGACCAGCTAGAAAACAGCGATAGTAAATTAGAACACTTGCAGAATTGAGCGATAGTGAATCGTGGGGAAATTTATTTTATTACTATTTATTTTTATTTTTTTTAATTATTTATTTTTATTTATTATATTATAATTTATGTTTTTGTGTTTCAAACTTTATCATACCCGGGATATCTACTAGACTCTGGTTTGGACAGATTTAAGTGTGTTATTGTTAAGAATTACAGACCTACAATATAAAACGCCAAAATTCCATGCAAAATAATTGTACCGCTTTCAGCACCTAAAATCCGAAATAATCATACCGCCAGGGAGGTTAAAAATTTCTTGTCCTTCTGCTATTCCTACAATCTCTTTGGCACAGGTAACAATATAGCCACCAAGTGAAAGCATGGGAATATACTTTACTATAGTTTCAGAAATTGTTTTGGCTAATGGTTTAGGACATTAAATAACAAATTGTTCAGTAGTATTGAGTAGAAAAGAATCAAAAACTCTATATGACCTTTACTATGATTGCCAGGAAATAAGGATTATACATTTTTTTTTAATGAAAAAGAACAGGTTTTGCTTGCATTATACCAACAAGATGATATTTATGTAAATCATTTTTATTTATGAATGTCCACCTACTTTAACTCTGCAGAAATTATTTCGAACTGTTATAAAATGTATAGATGTGTTAATGGATAAAAACATTAAAGGTGGAATTACATATTTTTTAAGTTTAGATATGTAAAGGATTTCAAGTTTTAATATTGCCAGACACATTTATGATAGAAAAGTGAAGTAAAAGTGAAAGTAACATCAACACAAAAATAAAATATAATAAGTATCAATGCATAATACAAGATACTGTACATTTAAATCAACGTAGGCTACCCATGTAGGAGACGGATATTAGTTACAGTGATTTCTGCAAGCACTGACTATTTAGCTGTGATTGTGAATCATCATAGGAGTTGCATAGCACTGCTTATGTCTATAGGCTGTTAAAAGGCACACATTCTAAAACCATGAAAACAGTTTTTAAACAGTTCCCGTTTAGACGGTATTCATTTTGTAACTATCATGGAATGCTGGGACTTGTAGTTTCCAAGTTGATAGTTAGCACACCAGGGGGTTGATTTACCAAAACTGGAGAGTGCAAAATCTGGTGCAGCTGTGCAAATTAACAAAAAAAAAACCTGTAAGCTGATTGGTTTCTATGCAGAGCTGTACCAGATTTTGCACTCTCCAGTTTTAGCAAATCAACCCCAGTGCCAACTTGTTTAGCAGGAACAATTAAGTCACTACATTGTACGAATAAAAATCCCAAATTGCGCAAACTATACAACTGTAAAATGAAGGGTTTCTTTTAAAAGCTACTTTCATCCCAAACTAAGAAATTCTATTTTGGATGACCCTTATTGGGTATAATTAATGTCCTTCCCCTGTAGTTTATGTCTCTACCCTCCTACACAATGCCACAATAGGAGATTTGCTGGATTCCCCCTACAGCTGGATGTCCCAGGTATTTTTTATTATTCTGCGTTACAGAGAATTCAACATTAGAAGCTTCCTAATGGTCACAATTCTAATAAAATTAGAATGCTGAGGGGCGAGGAGCTGTTCTCTGAGTGATATAAGCCTTTGGTTTCAGTTTTGTAGTAAGCTTGAAATTCTTAATAAAAATGGTCTGTTGCCAATATCCTACAAATACAAGACTCTGAAAACTGCAAAAGTCAGTTTATTTGCAATATGTGGAGATATCTCCGTGGATTCTATTCAATATGAACATATTTTACAGTTTGCAGCAAATAACATTTTAAATTGCTATAAAATTGCAATAAACAAATAACATCACATTTTAACAGAGAGGTATATATACAAATACATACATTTCTCCTTATTTACAAACTTCTATGAGCCAAATACAAAAATAACATAAAACTATTATTTAGGATTTAGCAGTTTGTTCACCATATTTGTCCTCATCTTTTGTATCACAGTTATGAGTCCATGTTGCTGCTCATGAAATACATGACTACTGTGTCTTGTAGATTTCTCACAAATGTATAAAAACATAATATGGAGATGGCGATGTTTTACATACTGTAGATTCCCATCACCATCTCCAGGAGAGACTGGCTGGATGAGCTATATGCTGGTTATTATGGTAGTTGTTAACAAAGCTGAATGCACCTGTAGGTTGCAGTGCAGGAAAGATGGGCATTTTATTGGCAGAGTTGGTGGGGGAGCAGGTCTGGCAAGGCTTACCATCCCTAACCAGTACTGGCACCATAACGTGTTTCATAAGAGGTGGAGAGCTTGATATTTCGGGTTTGGCTCTTTTCATCTTATAGCGGTGGTTCTGGAACCAGATCTTCACCTGGGTTGGGGTGAGCTGGAGGATGTGTGCTAGTTGGTCCCTCTCGGGGGCAGAGAGATAGCGTTGCTGGCGGAACCTCCGTTCAAGTTCCAAGGTCTGCGCCTTTGAGAAAAGGACTCTGCGTTTCTTTTTCTTCTCCTCGTGGTTGTCTGTTTCCTTGTCAGATCTCTGCATAGTGTCTGTGAGAGTGGCCTCTGAACTGCTTTCATCCGAAGCTGCAAAATATTAACAAAAAACATAAATACCCTGTGTATCGTACAGTAAGCATACGATGCTAATAAATCAGGTAAGATTTAAGTTGCCTTAGTCACTGTGGCCAACTTTATCCCATGTTATCATTTGGTACTTGTGTGTGCATTCTCTTCCATCTTATTCATGCTTCTCTGATGCTTTACAATAAAAGCAGTATAGATGCAAAAAAAGGAAACAATCACAACAAACAGCATTAAAACCCATATTAATGAGTTTATAGACTATTTTCTCTCTATTTTTACTGTTAAAATAAAATAAGTACCATCCATGAGTTACGTTTATGTTAAGCATCGTTGTAAGAAATGTTTACAACAATTTACTGTATATTATAAGAACACCCACAGTTGCCTGGTGTCTGGATAAAACCTCTTTGCCAACTCAGAGAAACTTCAGATGTGAGTGGCTAAGTAGTTAGCACTTTTGCCTGGTAACACTGAGGTTGTTGGTTTGAAACCCAGCCATAGAACTAGCTAATTTGAGTTTGCATGATTTCCCTGTGGGTTTCCTCCAGGTAATCCAGCTTCCTCCCACACTCCAAAGACATGCTGGTAGGTTAATTAGCTCCTGTCTAAATTGGTTAATTGGCTCCTTTCTAAATTGTCCCTAATATGTGTATGTATTAATGAGAGTTAGGGACCTTAGATTGTAAGTTCCTTGAGGGCAGTGACTGATGTGAATGTACAATATATATGAAAGGAGTTGCATAAATTGCTAGTGTTATGGGATACCTGTAATAAATAATATGCAGAGCACATATCAAACTATGAGCATACTACTGGTAGTTTGCTCCTAGCTTGAAAAAGGGCTAAACCTGGCTTGAAATGTTGCTGTTTAAAATAGGAGTGTTTTTCTGTGCTGCCATTTTTAATGCAATAAACTTGAAACACCAATATTTCTTGAAACAGAAAACATGTAGATGTCTTACATTTTTTCATGTATACTATAGCAGAAAGTTTTACCTTCCCAAAAGAAAAATTTGACCTACATGGGCATAATGGATACCCTAAGATCATGAGCAATATGATACTCCTTTTAGCCTAATAACTAAAAAAATATATCTTAATTTTCCCAAAATTTTTATACTGCCATATTTTCACTGAGAGTAGAATTTGTGAAAACATTGGTAGGACTGCAAGAAGAAGTGTTCTAAATAAGATACAATGAGCATCAGAAAGGACAAAAGTGTGCATTGTTGTTTGTATCAAGCATCCTTAAAGAAAGAGAAACAATCCATCTGTTCATCAAAAAATTTAAAAGAAAATAGCTTACTCAAAACTCATTTTTACCTTGAAACTGATAAGAGAGTTGTCTTTGTATGCTTAAGGGTTTGCCAGTCCAGTGATCAACCCTTTGGCTGAAACACTCAATCACGTCAAATGAAGGTAAATTAGAAAAAAGAATAACATTTTGTTTTAAAATGACAGACTGTTTTAAATAATCTATTGTTGGTTTTATGGAGCTTAAATGAAAGTGAATTTAAAAAATAAATAAATATTCTAATGCATGAAGATCAGTCCCATATATTAATGCAATTGTTCTTCATATTTAGCAAAATTAAATATTTGCATGGTGGAAGCTGATACTTACATAAATAGTGGTTTCTGTCACTCTTGACCCAGTCCTGGTAAGATGGGCTCCTGATGTAGTTCATGGATGGCTCTGAGTCTTCATACTCTGGCAGATCCAGAATCCTCCGAACTGTGAAGCTAAGGCTGCTGGTGGAAGACATGGCCAGAGACGGATGTAGTCCTTCAGAGATAAGAACTAGGAAAACAGCCAAAGAATTGGATGGCTTCCTGGAGCTGGTTCCACACTTAGTTCCTTCTTTCTCCCTGTACAGCCTAAATATTAGTATCACTTACTGGGAGATGCTGTTTATATAAACATGCCACCCCATTTACATCCAAACATAAACTAACTGCTTTCAGACCGTCCCTGTCTATGGGATGCTAAGTACCAGTGTGAGTCAAGTGCTTAAGACCCTAATGGGAACAGAAGCCCCCCTCCCTTTACCTTCACTTATCCTCACTCCTCCCCAGAGATAACTCTTACCTCCCAATGACAACAGGAAACAAGATTCATCTTTACATATTCTGTCTGATTAGCCCAAAGTGGGAACAGATAATGGCAATTGTTACTTGTGAATAACATCCTGGGTGGCATGCAGTGACCAACATCCCCCTCCTATACTGACCCTGCCCCCCTTTTCTTACACCCCCCCCCCCTCGTGTAACCAAGGGATGCATCAAAGTGAGTTACAACCACAAATTAAATAAGTAAAATGATTGATTCAGTTTTATGGGGAATGCAAGGATCTATTCAGATCCTGGAAGACTTGGGCGATAGAGATCGTCAGTTTTGCATTATTCAGGATGTTTTCCAGCAAGATTTCATTTGCATCCACCTGCCCTGCGTGAGATAGGACAGGCAATTCAGGCTGCACAGTTACTATCTCCCCCCTGGACCTGCTGAAAAGAGCCATGCTCCTGCCGATAAGGGCACATATTTACTTTCACTCTGAATAAGAAAGGCTGTCTGAGAGGGAATAAAAATGCCCAGATTATCCTGATAAGAGCCTTGTCTGTAACTTATTTTCTTATGACCACTGCTTTCATTCTAGTCCCTCTTCCTTTCTCTTCCTCCTATTTTCTATATACAAAGCACTTTTCACTGCAGTTTCTGCCTTGTTTAATGGGACAGTCTTTACACTAGTTTTATATGTTTAATAAAATAACTTTGCAGCACATTTACCAATTAACACAACTTTCCCCTGTCAGCTTCAACCTGATCTGCAGGGGAAAAAAAATCTGTGTATCTAAGAAAAGAAAGAACAATTAAAGGACAGTCACCATGCAGAAAGAAGTAAAGGAAAGCAGAATATGTTGCTACTTTGATAGCAAGGTGTTGATGTATTATTGAGAAGTTTTCTGTAGGTAGAATGATTGAAAAGTAAAAAAAAAACAGAAATATATCTTGAAACATAACGGAATTTGCCATGTCTGAATTGCTAGATTCATTTTGTTGCCTTCAAAATTTGTATTGATCAACAGGTGAAAATGAAAAAAAATTATAAAAATAAGAAAAAGAAGCAAAACTTATTAGAAATAGATAAATTCCTCTTTGATAAATGTGCCTATTCAGCCCTGGGATACGTAATAAAACATAATAGTGCAAATATAATAGTGACACATACAGACAAACTACTTTTATAATTAATAGTAATAATAAAATATTCCTACTATTATTAACAAGGGTACGTAACAACCAAAAGCTGGGAATGAGTTAGGAGATGTTTAAAATATTAGCAAATCTGTGTTCTGTTCAAGAAGTGTAGTTTTAAAAACTAAAACATCATAAAATGTTAATGTTATTTATCGTATAACACATGTCTTTAATTTGATTGGTCATTTGAAGGGAACACATCTTGCAACTTTCATTTTACAAATGAAACGTACCCTTTTTTTTAAAAAAAAGAGTGTTTTTTTTTTTTTTTTACTATTTTTTCTTATTTACTTTTTTCCCTTTTTTCTTAATTTACTGTATTTGTAGTATTAGTAACAAAATAATATTAAAATTAGTTGCAGTAGTTGTAGTGATAGTAGTAATAGTAGAAGTAGTATTTATAATAATAAATACAGACTGCTACTTTTATTAAGCGCACTTTAACAAAACTTGTAGTGATACAAAATGTAATTTCATACTTTTGTCTTATATTAAAATTTAGATCTCTTAATAAATGTTACATTAATACCTCAAGTCAGGGAAAAAAATCTATATTAAATTGAATATACCATATTTATTGAATTGATATTATTTTTATTGAATATTTAAAGATAAGTGACCATTAAAGTGCTGTAAAATATGTAATAAAAGCACAGCATAATAATGAGAATGGAGAGTGGATTTTCAAAATGTTGTAGTTTGAATAACAACACTTTTAAAACGTTTTGAAACTCTTTAGCTGACACTATTGTGTGTTTTTTTATTAATTTAATGTCTTTTTAAGCATTTAGTACATTAAAGTCTTTAAAACCAACAAAGGTTATTGGGGCAAGAAAAAGTCTTAAAATAGAACTATAGGCAAAACGTTTTTTTTTTTTGATAGAGCAAGGGAGGGTTATAACCCCTGTCAGTTTATTTATTTTCAACATCTGTCTACCATTTCTGAGGTTTCCCTTCACTTCCTGTCCCATAGCCAAACCGGAAGTGAGAGGAAATTTGATTGACAGCAGCGGGAGCCAATGGCTGCGCTGCTATCAATCTATCCAATCAAGAGCCGAGAACCCCGGGCAGAGAGCTAGAGCGCGTCTCTGCCGAGGTAACAAATGGGCTCAGGTGATTAAAACGGTTGGGCTTTGGGCCGGTCAGTGTCAGAAGTTTTTTTACCATAATGCATAGGATGCATTAAGGTGAAAACACACAAGGGTTTACAACCCCTTTAATTTTGTATACAAGCAATATACCACTATGTGGTAATCCACATAATCTGGGTAAAATCTACTATTTTGAAAAATACTTTTTTACTTTGTATTCTCTTCCAATGCTCTAAACATGTTAAATTCCTGATGGGCTTCATGGATTTCGCTATACCAAATTGATAGCTAAGTGGTGGTGGGCGGCATGACCTCCAACTCAGGTGAACTTCATTGGTCAACCTTTGCATTGTGGTGCCACGTCTCTGTTTTAGTTCATTTTCTTCTCTTTGTGTTGAATGTAAATTCATTAACTTGCATCTGGTACTACTTTTATGTGCCTACTCTCTGTTAGTTTAATTGAGCGTAACAATTTTACTCCTCCAAATTTTCTAATATGTCATTGTTTCATACTTAACTTTTGACCAAGCATGTACAATTTTGTATGGTTTAAGCTTCAATAAAAAAACTATTGAAAGAAGGAAAAAATATTTTTTTATAAAATATACTAGGTTTACAAAGCAGTGAATGTGACATTTACAAAGCGTTCATAAAAAAAACAGTGATTGATCCACCTGCAGAGAATATTCAGTGAATGTCACATTCACTGCATTATTAATATGCCCCATATGTTATTTTTGTATTTGACGGGAAAAATCCAAGCTCTACTTACATACCAGCTTGCGACCAACCAAATGAACCTGTCTAACAGTATGCATTAAAAACAGGGGTTTAGTCTGCACAGGCTGGTCGGTAGGTAGAGACTGGATTTTTCCTTGGTTGTTTTGTGTCATTTTGTTGCCCCCAATGCTCCTTGCTGTAAGGCCAGTTATAGATGGGGCAGCGGCTCACTTTTTGTATTTTTGTTATATTTGTGTATGAGTTTGGTGTGTGATAGAAGAATATACTAGCAGCAGACCTTGGCATTATGACCTACAAAAAATTCTTCAATATCAAATGAAGATCATATGTTATTTATTGGAAAAACCTCCTGAGGTAGACAGGCCACTGAATCTCCCTGCCTCTTCTGTCATCATGTACTTTCCCCTGCCTATACACAAGACTGTATTTAAACACGATGCTTACTCTTAGCACAGTAGTACAGCTACAGATTTAGGGCCCCCCATACAAGGTTTGGAGCTGGACGCCTCTTTTTGACTGCCTTTCCCCTTTATTGAGTTAATGCTTCCTTTGCTGCTGAGAAATAAATGGACCGTACATTTCTTTATGCCAGCAGAGTTTAGATAATGATTTCTAAGGTAGACCTAGCGTGGAGCGCCGCAGGAAAGTTACACATCCAGAGAATAGCACACCGGTCATGTGATATTTGCCAGAGCAAAACACACTTTGCTTGATCATGAGATCTTAGTTCACCTGAAAAGCATGTCAGATCCATGCCTTAGCTGTTTAACTTCCCTGCAAAGTTCTTCACTGGATCCTATCAGCCGTATTGTAAGTTTTATCTCTGGCCAGCAAAGGAAGTGGAGCAGGAACCAAATATGACTGCGACAAATCCAGTTCCTACACCACTAGCACACAAATGAAGATTTCCTTTTATATGGGCAGCACCACATAACCACTACAATACTGGGCACTTTCACCCCCTTCCTTCCCAGGGCAATTTTCAGCTTTCAGCGTTTTTGCACTTTCAATAAGAATTGCGCGGTCATGCAACACTGTACCCAAATAAATAATTTTATTCACACAATTAGAGCTTTCTTTTGGTGGTATTTATTCACAAATCAATTTTTTATTTTTTGCGATATGAGCGAAAAAAAGAGCGGAAATTTAAAAAAAATTATTTTTTCTACTTTCTGTTTTAAAATAAATCCAATAAAATCTAATTTTGTCATACATTTAAGCCAAAATGTATTCTGCTACATGTCTTTGGTAAAAAAAAAATCCCTTTAAGTGTATAATAATTGGTTTGTGTGATCATGGACATATGTGTGCAGATGATCACTGACATATGTGTGCAGATGATCATGGACGTGTGTGTGCAGATGATGATTGGAACATATGATTTTAGTGTTACATATGTGGGGACAGGTGTTTTTACTGTGTGGGGACATGTGTGTGGGGACAGTGTTTTGGGAACACTATTTAGGGGACACTGTGTGTGTTTACATTGTGTGGGGAAACATTGTGTGTGTAAAAAGCTGTAAAAACAGCTCATATTCACTGATCACCGGCTGGCTGCAGTGATCTGCTCTCCTCTCCTCACTGACAACTTCTGTGTGAGGAGAGGAGAGCCGATCGCCTAGCAACCAGCTCTCTGTTTACATCACATGACGGCTCTGATTGGGCTCTGCCGTCATGTGATCAGGAGGGCCAATCACAGAGCCCTACTGCCGATCAGAGTCGCGCCGTATCAGGGTGACACAAGCGCATCGGGATTGCGCCGCTGCGAGGGCACGCACGCGCGTGATCCCCCTCCTCCTGAGGGATGTTCCTGAACGTCCACTCAGAAGGAGGAAGCGCCCACCCGGCCGTATATGTGCAGTGGCCGGGTGGGAAGTGGTTAAACAACCTTGGGAGGCATACTGGGGTTGATTTACTAAAACTGGGGAGATCAAAATTTGGCTTCCAGTTTTTTTTTTTTTTTTTTTTTGTTAAAGTTTAATTGAAGAGGAGAGGAGAATGCTGCAGAAAGTGTTGTTATAAGGGTCTTCTGCCTGAAGCATTTAGGATCCACCTACTGCCAAAGGAAGAAGAGGTGAAGAGGACCCGTGATTTTTATTGCTTATGTTGTAGGGGTGCTCCAATAGGAAGGGGAGGGGGAGTTTGGTTAATGAGTCTTCGTATATTTATGATGCTCAGCCTCCATGATTAAATAAACTGAAATCCAATGAATGAAAGGGGTGGGCTAGTAATGGGAAATGCGCTAGACGATGCTGGATGTCCTCCAGGCAGCAAATGAGGCAGGCTCTATCTGAATTGTTGCAGCTACTAATGCACACAACAAGAAGCTTACAGTGTGCAGCGAAATCTAAGCAAGTAATTCCAGTACAGGAGAGGAGCCTGGGCAACTGTGCAATATTAAATGTTATGTTGGATTTCAGCTAGTACTTGGCTCAGGAGAAATTAGGACAGTATACTGTATTTCAATGTGTTACTTAAAAGTAAAATTGTAAACAGCTTTTTAAAAATCACATATTGTAAGGCTTAACTTATCTCAGTCTTCCCTAAATCATTGGGTTAAAGATGCAATAAGTGAACAACAGCAATGTTTGTAGAGTCTACAATGATTTTCAATTATTATACATTGGGGAGCAAGTGGTAAAATGTTATCCTAATATGGAATAATTAAAAGAATACACCTTTATCTTATGTTACCCTAAAACGATGTAATTAAAATTCATCCTGGCTTTATGACAATCAATGAGGTGTGTTTCGACTGTGAAGACGTAGGACAATAATTTAATATGATAAGATCCAGTGCCTCACATACCTATATCCTTCCCCAGATAAATGTCTTTTTTTTCTAAGTTAAAGAGGAGCTCCAGGCTCCTTCAGAAAAAAACGAAAAGTCAGTAGCTATGAACACTGTACTGCCAAATGTGGCATCCGAGGGGGGGAGGAGGCAAACAAGTGGAGCTCTACTTTTCGGTGGAGCTCCACTTTAAGTGACTACTAAAATAGACAAGATCTGAGTTTCTAATATAGTACAGCTGGCCATAGATGGACTGAAATGTGATTGCATCGGCAGGGACCTGGCGGAACAAAATAAAACGAATCACCTAAAATTAACTGTAGAGTCTAGATGTATTCACCAGGAATGATTGCTTCATCCAACCGCTAAGGTCATTACAAAGTTAAAAGTGATCATACTGATGAGTTTTACAAAATGGAGAATAAGCAAGTTATTGTGAAGTTCAACTATGAGAAAGTGAAACCTTTTGTCCTAGCCTTGTAGGAGGGATAGATATTTATACTTCAGTGGGAATATTGAAGATGTAAGCCAGCAAAACCGAAATCCTTATTTTTTCATCTGCTTCTCCTTCAAAGTCCAGTCACAGGCTGGCATGGGGCAAGGCCAGGACAAGGGGTGGGTAGGAGGGGAGGCTGCCCTAGGCACAATTGTTTATTGCAGGGATAGGGGCGCCCTGACGATAACCCTAAGAGTAGGGGCGGGGCGCAGTTTGTCATCTTTGCCCTGGGCGCTAAATGATCTTGTCCCAGCACTACATGGGGGTGTCAATTGCTATCTTCTTGCCCTGGACAGCTGTCCCAGCCTCTAAGTCCCTGTTTGTCCTTGCTTATGTTCTACTATCTCTACTATTACTGTCCTTGCCTGTTTACTAGTTAGGCTTGCTAGTAGAATTTTATTTGAACTTTTTTTTTGTTTTAAGAACATTCATTCATTTTCTAATTATTATTGGGGTCAAATTGTTGTACGTTTTTGACCACAGTAACAAGAAAATTCAAAGGAGCAGGATAGAATGAATGAAATTCTAACAGTTGATGTGGTTTTTGTTCAAGAAAGTCCATTCATTACGAAATCAAATGTTAAAAGCAAAGGAAATTTTGAAGTCATTTCAAACAACATTCATCAAACCATCAAATGTACTAAGAGTTTGGAATTTTCATACAAATCTTGGTTTGAAAATCTACTACAGTCTGACAAGCTTTAGTTTGTGTCTCTCACTTTGCTTCATTAAACACACAATGCACCTGTTGTCATACTGTTGTCTTAGCTATTGGATTATTTAGAATGGTTAGTTACTAGGCAACTATACTATGTTTAAATACAAAGAATGAGTATGCTATAGTGACCCTATAGATTCTATATAGGGACCCTTGATTTATTCATTTATTTTAGAAAAAAAGTGCTATAAATAATACATTTTTTACTATATTTGGTTTTGCTGATAATGCACTGTCACATAAAATTACAGGGTCAAATCCATTCCCCCATTTCTGCTCATGCTGCAGGGAATAGCATCTAATCACTTTCTCAGCTGCAGCCACTATTTGAGTATTGAGACAAATGCGAAAAGTGTCATGGCTGCCTGTAGAATAGCTCAAACCATAGAAATACAGAAAGGAATACCAGACCAAAATCAGATAAAAGTGTCCAAGATCATTTTACCTGTTGATAAAAAGGTCATATCAAAAGATCCACTGAATTCCAGGGGCAGCACCAATTCGCCTTCATTCAGGGTTTAAAATAGAAGCTCAGGATTAAAAAAAAAAAAGTTTACTTAACTAGATGGATGCAGCATTGATCCAAACTGTCCCCCGCCAGTTCTGCAGTGTGAAATGAGCGATCAAATACCGCTGATCACTCAGTTCTCCCCTTCCATTCTGACAAAAGAGTTATGACTGTCAGTCAGCAGGACTGTGAAGGGGGCAGGAGGGGCTGGCTCAGGCTCCAGGCTAATCATTGAGAGGCTGGACCAGGGGCCAGTCCAGGTTTCTGGATGGATAACGACCTTATAGTCAGGATCTTTCCCAAGCCTAGACCGGCTGAGTGTCGTCAGCCGACAGCGGGCTTTAGCACACTGTCGGCTGAAAACAGGTCACAGGAGTAAAGCTTGGATGGACTCAGAGAAAACAGTGGCTTCACAGATCTATATTAGAGAGTATTAAACTCTCCTCATGAAAGAACAACTTGACAGCAATCCCTGGAGTCCATTGCTGCTCATCAACTACTATCACGTTGCTGACAAGTTTTATCCTGTGTTGAGCCCTGATGAAAGGAGTGTGGTGTTGCCACTAAAACACGTTGGATGTTTTTATAAAGCGTTTTAACAACAATTTAAATTATCTTAGACTCTTTTATCAAATTTTGGTCAGATGCACCTTTCTGTATTTCTGTGGTTTGAGCTACTGTTGGGTGCCCATCAAGGGAGACCTGGTTGTGGGAGCCACCTTGCCAGAGCTATTTGACTTGTTTGAAGTTTAACTTCATCTGACTACAATTACAAGTCTTAAAGCTCCCAGTGCCTCTTTGAGTATGCTGCTAGTGAGTGCAAAAGCCAGCAGTAGAGATTACTCCATCTATAATGTTAGCATGGATGGAGGAATCAATTGATTTTCTCAAGTGCAGCCAATTAGTGTCAATAATGAGCCTTTATCTTATAATTCTTGATTAGAGGCAGCACAGGACTTCTGCATATATCACAGTGCCTGGGCACTCTCAGTTTTTCTAGCCTTTCCTGAATCTATCAGACGTTTTACCTCATTATATACATAATGCATGCCCTACTGCTTCTGACCATTGTATCGCATTAAAAGTGTCATCAAGGGATGGGGTCTAGTAACAGGAACATTTGCCCATTAATACCTTGTGCCTTCACTAAAATGGTGGCTTCCACACAGCCACAAAGTTCTGTGGAATAGATAAAAAAAACAGTTGAACTGCGCCTACTGTAAGTGCTGTATTATACGCAATGACTTATTGTTTTGAGAGTGCCAATGATCAGGATCTTTTGATAAGAGCTTGGTTCTCCCATTGGGGAAATTTCCTCTTACTCCTTGTGGTCTCATCATGGCAGTAAGCAATCTGAATATCTCCAGTGTCAGGGAATGCAATAATAACTCTCTGCTTTGGCATCAAGAGTGGCGTAAAAAAAACCTGCACTGGTGCCAGTTTCCACAATATCAACTCCCATTATTGGTGTCAGTTTCTACAACAATAACCTCCACATCATTGGTGCCAATTTTCAGCAGTAACAAATCCCAGCATTGGTGCCAGTTTACACAGAAATAACCTCCAGCATTGGTGCCAGTTTACACAGAAATAATCCCCAGCATTGGTGCCAGTGTATGCAATAATAACCCAAACATTGGTGCCAGTGTATGCAATAATAACCCCTAGTATCGGCGCCAATTTACGCAGTAATAGTGCCTAATATTGGTGCTAGTTTACGAAGTAATAACCCCTAGTATTGGCGGCAGTTTATGTAGTAATAACCCCTAGTATTGGTGTCAGTATACCCAGTAATAATCCATAGTTTGATGCCAGTTTATACAATAATAACCCCTAGCATTGGTGCCAGTTTATGCAGTAATAACTCCTAGTATTGGTGACAGTGTACGCAGTAATAACCCCTAGTATTGGTGTCAGTTTACGCAGTATTAACCCTTAGTAATGGTGCCAGTTTATGCAGTAATAACCCCTAGTATTGGTGCCAATTTATGCAGTAACAGCCCCTAGTATTGGTGCTAGTTAACGCAGTAATAACGCCTAGTATTGGTGCCAGTTTATCCAGTAATAACCACCTGAACCCGGGATTAATAAACACTGAGCCTGGCCATGAATTCGGCTTTGTACAAATATGGTAAATCCTTGGGGAAGTGAGGGGGTTAATTAACATTGCCACTAGTCAGTAATGCAAGGGGTTAATGACAATGACAGTTGCCACTAATGCAACTTTGTACAAATAAATGATTAACCCCCTAGGGGGAGTGAGGGGGTTAAACAACATTTCCACTAGCTATTAATGCAAGGGGTAAATAAACACTGTCACTGGTCACTAATACAGTAATGACCAGTGGCAGTGTTAATTAACCCCTTGCATTGCTGGCAAAGTTAATTAACGCCATCATTCCCCTTAAGGGGTTAATCATTTCTTTCTATTAAGCTGATGCTATCTTCAGCTGCTGCACTCACACTTGTGTAACCATAATACTGCTCTGCACCCGCTCACTTCCTGGCCTGGACAATGTAATGGCAGAAACTCACCTCCCGGTGCCCTTCCCACTTCACAAGTTAATGGAGCTCAGGGCAGTCTCCCCTTTTGCCCCCCCCTGTCCCGGCTCTGACCACAATAAAAACTTGAAATTCTGACCCTACTCTACTCTATCTCAAACTAAAAAACTGTTTCATCTGGAGTTCCACATAAAAAGTAAAGTCCATCTGGCAAGGGAAAAGTACCAATTCAGTTCAGGCATTTCCCCCACCTCCGGCTGTTACTGGACAGTGAAAGGGGAAGCACCACACTGATGGTTTATCTCTCTATCACTCTGCTCTCTTCTCATATCAGCATGCTCATTGCATTACAGCAAAACTGATTGGCACCTTGTGCTGTTTCTCTCTCACTCGGTCTGAACTCTACTGTCCAGGGACTTATACCAAGTGAAATTTAAGTACTTATACTATATAATAAGCATGTGTGCTTTAATGAATACAGAGCTGCAGTAATGTGTGTCATTTATTATCAGCCTGAAGTTCAGCTCCAGGAAACTTAAAAATGATCCGCATTCGCACCGCAAGGGTTAATTGCTCATTTATGTCCAGGGAACTTAAAAAAGGAGATGCACTTACCTACTACTCTGCGCTACAACATCAATCCCTGCAGTGTTTTCTTCCCCATGCTCCATCAGTCTAAGGTCCTGAAGTTATTAAGACCAATGCAGGGTCCATGGCCTGTGGGTGTGGTGACACCAAGGAATAGTCCACCGGCGGAGCATGGAGAAGCACCGCTTTGCTTGGGGAGTGGAGGATCAGGGAAGTAAAAATGCTTCTCCTCTCACTTAACCCCGTTGAGTCAGCGCTTTCCTGCCCTTTAACAGCTTCAATACCGGGCACTTATACCCCCTTCCTGCCTAGGCCAATTTTCAGCTTTCAGCGCTGTCACACTTTGAATGACGTTTTCACAGTCATGCAATGCTGTACCCAAATGAAATTTGTATCATTTTTTTCACACAAATAGAGCTTTCTTTACCACTGGGTTTTTTATTTTTTGCTTAAAAAATTATAAAAAAACCGAAAATTTTGAAAAAAAACATTTTTCTTAGTTTCGGCCAGATATTTTTGTAAATTAGAAATGTTTCTCCTTCATTGATGTGCGCTGATGAGGCGGTACTTATGGGCACTGATTTGACGGCACTGAAGAGCACTGATTAGGTGGCACTGATGAGGAGGCACTAATATGCCACACTAATGGGCACTGATAGGTGGCACTGATGAGCACTAATAGCACTGATGGGCACTGATAGGCGGCCCTTATGGGCAATGATAGGTGGCACGGATAGGAGGCACTGATGGGCACTGATGTGCGGCACTGATGGGCATTGATGGGTGGCACTGATGAGCAGGCACTGATGGGAACTGAAATGCAGCCCTGTATGATATTACTGATGGGCACTGATTGGTGTCACTGATGGGCAAAGACTGGAATCACTCCTGGGCACTGCTGGGGCCACACTGATCATCAGGGCACTGATGATCAGTGCCTTGATTACCTATACAGGTCTCCCCTGCAATGAGATGCCGCTGATCGGCTCTCCGCACCACACACTCTGCCAGTGTGAGGTAAGGAGAGCCGATAAACAACACTTCCATGTTTATATGTGATCGCCTGTGATTGGACACAGTCGATCACATGGGTAAAGAGTGGCGTCATCGGCGAAGCACGAAGCACTACCGAGCTGAAAATAGCCAAACATACACAGCTGAGCGTCAGCTGTACACCGCGCCTGCACACATTTAACACCACATTCTACCACACGCTCCCGATGCTACAAGGCAATGCCGCACGCTCCCGATGCTCGTGCTACTCTCCAAGGGGCGGATAATAAACACATTATCACAGTAATACACCTGCCCCTTGCAGAGTAGCACGAGCATCGGGAGCGTGCGGCAATGTCCTACTCATTGCGCAGGAGCTGTCTACAGCTGACTCACAGCTGTTCAGCTTCGGATATTTTCGGCTGCTCCCTTGTTGTTCGTACTGCGCAAGCGCTGCGCCTGTGCAGTACAGGGGGGTCATTATCTGCCGAGAGGAACTTTCTCGGCAGAACACCGGCAATAGGCTGCAATTTGGCATGTGATTTGACACGTCAAATCGCGCCGATGTGTATAGGGGCTTAAGGATAGAGGTTATCTTTAAAATACAGCCAATCAAACAAAAGACACATTTTTTATTTAGTTGCTTAATATGTAAAAGGATTAACAAACATTTATATTAAACTTTCCCTCAAGTACTTCTAAAGACCACATTTTCCAGATATCCAAGTTTCGCTATAGCTATGTAATTTAGGACCATTGTAAAGGAACATACTAATTATCTGTATGTTAGTGACAAGAGCCGGTGAGCATAACTTATTAGTGACACTTGAGGATAGGTTTGAAAAACAAAACGCTGCACCTTATATTTTTTCCTGATAGCTTCATCTATCTTTTTCTTTCAAGCAACTTTCAAGATTTTGTGTGCGTGCATTCGATAATTAATAAAATAAAATTGTACTAGATGATTCTCCCTTGTCCCTGTTATTCATTATTGAAATAAACATAGGTTTCAAAAAAGTGAACTTGTGACTTCCCTAGTTCCATTACCAAAACAAAACAGACTTTTTAAATTAAAAATGAAAAAGAAAAATGTGGAAAAGGCAATTTTTAAATAATCACGAAGGAAATTGAAAGAGTTGTTGTGTTAGTGCTTACCTGTCACTGCTGGATGGAAAAGGTACTTGGGAACATAACATAAAAGCAGTGATTTGCATTTAAATTTCTTATGGAGATTATTAATACCTTAAAATGCTTCTGTTTAGCATAAGAGCATAGGGGGTTATTTACGAAAAGCAAATCCACTTTGCACTACAAGTGCAAACTACAAGTGCAAAGTGCACTTTAAATTGTACTGAAAGTGCACTTGGATGTAAATCTGAGAGGTAGATCTGAAATGAGGGGAAGCTCTGCTGATTTTATTATCCAATCATGTGCAAGCTAAAATGCTGTTTTTTATTTTCCTTGCATGTCCCCCTCAGATCTACAGCGACTGCACTTCCAAGTGCACTTTCAGTGCAATTTCAAGTGAACTTTGCACTTGTAGTACAAAGTGGATTTGCCTTTAGTAAATAACCAACATTGTGATGACCAATTAATTTTCTAAAGGAATGTTCACTTAGCATAGTAAATATCCAATCATCTGCAGAGGACTGAAAAGCAGGACTTTTGGCTTGTATGTGATTGGAGGATTGAAGTAAGCACAACCTTGGTTTGACAAGAGAACAGTCCTACACCTTTAGAAAGTCATCCCTATAGACTTTTACAGAAACATTACTTATATTTCTTATGTTGTTTTATTGGATAGCAGAGGTCTCTGAACTTTTCAGTATGAGGGCCACATTGTATATTTTTCAAACATCCACAGGCAAAAAAAAAAAGGTTTTCTAAATGTAGCACCACACCCCTGAGGGTTGCTTGAAAATGATTGACCCCAAAGATTGCCCTCACCATGCAAGTCTCCCGACACCTCTGACACCCTGGGTTCAGACTTTTCTAAACTGCAAATGCATTCCTACAGACACCAAACTGCAATAGAGTAACCAAATGTTATTTTACGTAACGCTCTTAAGATACGTAGGTAGTACAATAATGGCTTAGGTAAATATTGTTATAGTCTCAGACTCTCAACACACTTGAACAGGTATGCAATTTAAAGAGAATCATAATAAGACCAACAGCAACAACATCAAACTCTTAAGCCTCGTACACACGGTCGGACTTTCCGACGGGAAATGACAGGCTGTTAGCGGAAAATCCGACTGTGTGTATGCTCTATTGGACAATTTTTGTCAGATTTTCCACGGAAAAATGCTGGATAGTAGGTTTTCAAATTTTCTGCGAACAAATGTGTGTTGTCGGATTTTCCCTAGGTGAATATTATGCACAAAGTCCTTTTAATAAGAAGGGGGGGGGGGGGGGGATGGTGAAGAAGCCCTAATGATGTAGAGATCCGGTGTCTTCAGCTAGCTTAACAAGAGCTCATCGCCAACCCAGGCTATTTATTACCCCTCCAAGCATTCTGTTCTCTCCCTCCAGACAGTTGGAGCTTGTAGTTCGCGACGGTCCTTTCCCTGTGTAAAGACATGCAATATTGTAAATAGCCTGTGCAAAGTGTCTCCTTGTTAAACGTTATTTGGTGCAAAGAAATGGAATAAGGTGTCTGCATGCAGTGTAGGTGGGCTTTTTGCCTGCTCACCAATCCAGACGATACCAGGCTCAATGGAATAGGGAGTCTCGGGATAGGTCCCTGCAGAATCTGTCACCAGGGAAGAGGTGCCAGACCGTACACCTTGCATTGCTGGGGTTCAGCAGGGTCAGTGTCTAGGGCGAGGTAGGTGACCCCACCAATGATCATTCAGTCAGCAGGAAGCTGGCAATGGTGACCCGCTCATCCATCCACAAAGTGCTCTTCACATTGACTAGGTCGCGGCGCTCCTTGCAGTCCCTCGAGCATCCGGGTCCCTGTTCTCAGCTGAAAGCCGAGGTCCCAAGAGGCCGGCTCCTCACCAACCCAGGCTATTTATTAATTCTCCCAGCATTCTGTTCTCTCCCTCCAGCTGGCTGGAACTTGTAATTTGCTCCGTTCCCTGTGGCACCTTAGCTTTCTGGACAACATGTCCCAAGATCCTTTGCTCTTCTGTCAGATCTCCCTCTGCATTCAGGATAAGACAATGTAATGTCTAAGCTGAGCGCTGGAGGGAACAGTCTCCCTGTGGCTGAAGCTGTACAGTGTCTTCTTTTCCCCTGATGACGCAGGCAATTTAGCCAGCATCTGGCTATATAAATAAATGAGTCAAATTAAAATAAATGTATACATTTCACTTGTTTTTTTTTTTTTTTAATCAACATGATATGATTTAGAACAACAGAGAAAAAACTTCAGTAAAAAAAAAACAAAAAAACTAGGAAATACAAATATACTTGAATCCCCCTTACATCAGAATTCCTATCAGAGCCCCCTCACATTAGAGTCCCCATCAAAGTTCCCATACAAAAACAAAAAAAATTCCCAGATCAGCCTACCAGCCAGCCTGCAACAAATCGAATAGTCTGCAGTCCTAATTCTATACAGTAAATTTTGAGAGCCTCCATAGTAGGAGCACACATACAGTAATGGATAGATTGAGGGCAGGTGTTCCAGGAGGGAGCCCGCCCCTCCTTAATAAGCAATAAGTAAAGAATGTTAACCATTTGGCGCCGAGTGTATGCAAATATGCAGCCCCACTGGACTGAGCTTTTTTCTGTGGGGCTGCATATTTACACATCTCCCTTTGTGCTGGTGATTCCATAGTAACGATCGGGACCCGGAACTCCCAAATCCAGGTCACCTGATTACTGTAATAGCCTCTGATTGGCTATCATAGTGATGAGTCACTGTGAAGCCCCCCCCCCCGTGTTTTCTCTATCTGTAAATGGAGGAGGGGGATACATCGTATCTCTCTCTCTCCTTGCAGAGAAAAAAAAGTGTGTAAAAAAATAATAAAATAATAATATTTTTTTTTTTTTTAAATACAAAAAAAAAAAAATTAAAAAAACC
Organism: Lithobates clamitans; assembly: GCA_037952925.1. Lineage (NCBI taxonomy): Eukaryota > Metazoa > Chordata > Amphibia > Anura > Ranidae > Lithobates > Lithobates clamitans. The sequence continues at coordinate 915,986 of JBBGZY010000188.1, forward strand.
TAGATCAAGGTTTGAGCTAGGTCAGTGCCAGCGTAAGTGTGTGGGTCAAGGTCAGGATCAAAGTTCAAGATCAGGGTCAAAGGTCAAAGGTCATGGTCAGTATTTTAAAAAAAAATGAGTTAGTGTCAGTGTGTTTTAGGTAGGAAAAGAAAAAACAAAATGCACACTATTGTTTTGGGCTGTACTACGGGTACAGACAGCAACTAACATACACATCTGTAGAATTTATTTTGGATTGTTCTTTGGTGGAAGGTTTTGGTAGTAGCAAGAAATATATAGCTAAATTTTAAAAAAACATATATTTTGGCCCAGTTTTCCTTTGATAATAAAAAAAAAATCAGGAGCTATCTATCACCAAATGAGAGCCTAATTTATCCTGAAAAAAAACACTGTATAATCCACTTAGATGCACAAAGCAGTTGTGATGATATGTGCGGTTTTATTAACATGTCAAAGTTGCAAAATTGACCAAGGCCTTTGATAGCCTGGAGTGGGAATATCTTTGGGGGGTGCTGGAGAAGTTTGGATTCGGCCCCGTATTCATCAACTGGTTAAAAATTCTTTACAATCATCCAAGGGCAAGACTCAAAATAAACAATGACTATTCGGAAAACTTCCCCCTCGAAAGAGGGACAAGACAGGGCTGTCCCCTATCCCCGTTGTTGTTCGTCTTAGCTATGGAGCCACTGGCGGGAGCGGTGAGATCATCACCTGAACTACAGGGTTTCCATAGAAAAGGCGAGGAAGAGAGAATAGCGCCTTTTGCGGACGATGTCCTATTCTTCCTTGGGGATATGTCCTCCTCACTGGAGAAAGTAATGCACCTAGTGGAGGACTTTGGAAAATTCTCAGGGCTGACTATCAATTGGGAGAAATCATCGCTCCTGCCGGTCGATTCATTGGCCAATTCTATCTCAATGAGTTTACCCCAACTGAGAGTTACGGGGAAAATGAAGTACCTGGGTGTCGTGCTGTCCAAGGACCCTGGTACGTTTATCGAAGACAACCTGGTCCCCCTCCTATCAAAACTTAAAAAAAAATGCGACATCTGGTGTAGACTCCCCCTATCTATGGCGGGCCGGGTTAACTTGATCAAGATGGTATGGCTGCCCCAGTTACTATACTTGCTCCACAACTCCCCAGTATGGATTGGGGAGAAGTGGTTTCAAAGAATCCAATCCCTTTTTAGGGAATTAATCTGGAAAAAAGGACAGGCCAGGATAAGCCTACAAAAGTTGCAGTGCCCCGCCACGGAGGGGGGACTGGGGGTTCCCCACCCGTTTACCTACTTCCTGGCAGCCCAGTTACAGCAACTTGGGGGATGCGCCATTGACGGGGGGGGAAGTAAGAGCGCCCAGATCGCTCTGCAGAGAAGCCCACATAGCTCACTGGTTGAGGCATTGGAGGCAGACTCATTTCAGGGAGAGACTTCGATACTTAAAATGATTACCAGGGTCTGGCAGACAGCTAAGCGAATAATGGGGTACAAGGGATTTTCAGAATATTCACCAATCTGGAACAACAAGAACCTGCAGGAACTATTACCCGTCGACAGGAATAAACTGTGGGAGAGGAACGGGATTCGTCGACTGACTCAGATATATGAGGGGAATTCCCTGAAACCCTTTGAGGAACTGAGGCACGAATACGGGCTACCAAGCCGTGTATTCTATAGCTATTTAAAGATTAGACACGCCTTAAGCAAGCAGTTTGGAAGCCAACCCCCCACATGGTGTAAGATCCCACTATTACAAACAATAATCAAATCAGAGACCTCCAAGGGGTTAATCACAGAGATATACACTCAATTAACAAAGAAAATGAATACGCATGTAGGCTCTTTCGGGGGTAGGGACAGATGGGCGGCCGATGTGGGGGAGATAACGGACATACAGTGGAAAAGGATTCTGGAACTAGGACCGGAGGTGTCGGTCTCTCCCTCACAAAAGGCCTCCCATCTGATGCTATTGCACAGGTCCTACTACACACCAAAAAAGCTCTTTATGTTTGGTCGTCGAACCAACGATGAGTGCCCCAGATGCAGGGGAACAGGAGATCTGATCCATATGTTCTGGAGATGTCCAAAACTAGTGAGGTACTTGCCCGAGATTGTAAAGAAAGTAAACACTACGTTTAAAACCAACCTAGAGATAGATCCTAGGACCTGTGTGCTGGGGCACGTTACTAATGAACCAAGAGATAGGAACACGGCGGTAGCGGTAGCAAGATGCCTGTTCCAAGCTAGAAAATTAATCGCACAGTCTTGGCAATCAAGAACTCCTCCCACCGTGGAAGACTGGCTGGGAACTGTCAACTCCACAGTGTGGAGTGAGAGAACATTCTACACTAGGTCAGGCAGCTACAATAAATTTATAAGAATGTGGAACCTGTGGATTCAAACAATGCCGTGCCCGTCATTCATACTATCCTAGGGCCGAGACTATCCGCTTTCTATCAATGGGGTGGGTTGAGCTAAGAGCAGCCCAGAGGTTAGAGCCGAGTAAAGAATAATGTATGGAACCTAGGTCGGTCGTCAGATGTGCCTTGAATATATAGGGGGTAAATAGGGGGGGGGATATAGGAGGGTGGGTGGGGGGGTTCACCAGATAGAAAAGTACTAACATATAGATACGTATAATAGCTATATGAGAATAGGCGGTTAATCGGCTTTGCATGTTATGCACCTTGCAAGGCGGTATTATTGTAATTTTGTACATTGAAACTCATATTGTAATACAACATCTACACAGCTTAATGATAAAATTAAAAAAAAAAAAAAAAAAAAAAAAGGGGAAAGCATTGAATGGCCGCAATGATGTGACTGGATATGGGACACACGTGAATAACATTCTGACGATAGTCCCTGGACAAAGTTAACTGAAGTGGCAAAAAAAAAAAGTTGCAAAATTGTGCTTAGGCATTAAAGCAGAGTTCCACCCAAAAATAGAACTTCCGCTTTAAGTGAAGGTCACCCCCTGACATGCCATATTTGGCATGTCATTTTGGGGGGGGGGGGGGGCGGGCGGCGGAAACCCTCTTTTTAGAGGGTTCCAGCTCCCACTTCCTCCCGGGGTGCCGCGGCGCTGGAAGGAAGTTCACCTCTCCCCCCACCCTCTCGGCAATCATCTGGGACACGTCACAGGTCCCAGATGATTGCCCAGCCAGTCACAGCATTGCAGCGCAGCTCGCGCATGCGAAGTGCGTGCTTGGCAGAGAGGAGGGGGAGACGAGAGGGGCTTTGTTCCCCCGCATCGCTGGACCCTGGGACAGGTAAGTGTTTGATTATTAAAAGTCAGCAGCTGCAGTATTTGTAGCTGTTGACTTTTAATTTATTTTTTTTCGGGGGGAACTCCGCTTTAACATTTGTTTTACCCTTAGACACACAGGGGTTAAAGTGCCTTTGAAACCAAATCAAAATCTTTTTTTTTTTTTTGCATAGGAAAGTAAATTATTTAAAAAAAACAAAACTTTGATGTAGACACTCTCAGCCTTAATGATTTTTACATATTGTTTAGTGGGAAAGAAATATTTCTAAAAGTTTAAAAATACATATAAATAAGTAGAGTCCTGATCTTCAGTACAGTACAGAGTTCAGATCACTTAAAGATTAAAGTGGAAGTAAAGGCTAACTATATCTGCCCAGCCTTTACAAAGAGATCAGTGGAAGTACCTTTTTTTAATCCTCTCTGGGGCGGTATCGTGATCCACAAGCTCAACATCTCCTGTGTCAGAGAGCTGCTGCTGCAGGGGAGAGGGCACCAACAATGGATGAGCAATGAAAGCAGCCAGGTGATGTCATGGCTTCGATAAATCAGAGCAACTGTCAAGCATCTACTGGTACAGGAGAGCTGGCACTTGTGGACCATGTGTCCACATCAGAGGGAATTAAGTAAAGGTATTTCCACAGATCTCTTTTGTAATGGTTAGGCAGCATAGGTAGTAGGAGGGGGGAAGCAGCATTTTTAATAATACTTATAGTTTGCATTTACTTACAGTTTAAATCCAGTCTGATTGCAAAGAGTCACTGGCCCTCATAAAAGACCCAAAGAGGTCTACTTGTAGAAAAACTTGCTGTTCGAATGTCCCAGCATTTGCACAGCAGTCACAAATAGTCCCTGTAAAGTGCCCAATATGTTTATTCCCAATTATCATCAACTCTATTTAGTGGCCATAATGTGATTTTCTTTCAATACCTTAATCATGAGAAGGGCACATATAGGCAGATTAACGTACCTGTACGTTGCCCTTTAGGAGGCGGCTTACGGGCACGCGCACACCCGATTGGAGCTCCGTGACCGTGATCGCGGGTCCAGCGGGCCCGATGTCCGCGGGGATACCCGCGATCGTCTCATGGTGAGGAAGAACAGAGAGATGCTGATGTAAACAAGCATCTTTCCGTCCTGCCTAGTGACACTGTCACTGATCTCTGCTCCCTGTGATCGGGAGCGACGATCAGTGTTGTGTCACACACAGCCCCTCCCCCCCACAGTTATAAACACTCTCTAGGACACACTTAACCCCTACAGCGCCACCTAGAGGTTAACCCCTTCACTACCAGTGACATTTTTACAGTAATCAATGCAATTTTATAGCATCGATCGCTGTATTAATGCCAATGGTCCCAAAAATGTGTCAAAATTGTCCGATGTGTTCGCCATAATGTCGCAGTCACGATAAAAATCGCTGATCGCCGCCATTACTAGTAAAAAAAAATTATTAATAAAAATGCCATAAAACTATCCCCTATTTGTAGACGCTATAACTTTTGCGCAAACCAATCAATAAACGCTTATTGCGATTGTTTTTACCAAAAATATGTAGAAGAATACATATCGGCCTAAACTGAGGAAAAAAAAAGTTTTTTTCTATATTTTTGGGGGATATTTATTATAGCAAAAAGTAAAAAATAATGCGTTTTTTTCAAAATTGTTGCTCTTTTTTTGTTTATAGCGCAAAAAATAAAAACCACAGAGGTGATCAATTACCACCAAAAGAAAGCTCTATTTGTGGGAAAAAAAGGACGTCAATTTTGTTTGGGTACAACGTCGCACGACCGCGCAATTGTCAGTTAAAGCAACGCAGTGCTGTATTGCAAAAAAAGTGCTCTGGTCAGGAAGGGGGTAAATCCTTCCGGGGCTGAAGCAGTTAATAGTTCCAATTAAATATCAAGAACTAATAGCTGTTAGTGTCCTGACCAGCGCATTGCACCTAATCCACCCAATCAATGGGTCTGAGGGGTATGTTGTAAATGTGTTGGAGCATATATATAGTTATTATGCCCTGCAGAAACACCCTTAATGCTAATTATTCTGGGTTCATCTTTTTTTCCACAGTGCAGGGTTTTATGATCCAAAAATCTGCATGTTGTGTTAGACATATATGTGAAATGAATAAATTGAGGGCAGGTATAGCAGGAGGTACCCCATACCTCTTTCCATCTATTAAATCTGCTGCCCTTGTTGTTTTAACTTTGGATAGTAAAACATTTTTTTTTTCTGCCAGTAAATACCTTATACAGCCCACTTCCTGTTTCTTGTCCGGTCATTAGCCTAGGCTTATGACATCATGCACAGCACTCTCTCACTCTCGTGAAAATTTGTCAGAAAGGGAGGGGGGTGAGTCATAAGAGGACCAAAGAGAGCTGCAGAGCTTTAAGCGTTTCTCTGTGTGTCTGTGTAAATCCAGGAAGTGAACAGGCAGCAGCTTCAGCTGCCCACAGTTAAAATGGTTGCAGCCAGACTCAGTGGAGGGAGATTTCTGCAGCATATTTGGCCAGTACAGAATCACATTATTTATAAAACAATATGCAAAGTGGTTGGAGAGAAGCTACAGAATGGCAAAGATGATTTTTTATTACAGATTATGTGAGCAGACTGCAGTTCCTCTTTAAAGGTGCAGAAAGTCCAGTACAGCACAGCACAATGGCAACTGAAGACCCCAATCTAGTTATAAATTGATTATTATATTTGTTAGTTGTCAGCTGCTCCCTAGTATTTGACTGTAAGCCATTCATTGTTATATATGCTCCAAGATGGAGGCTCTCATAGAATAGAATTAGGGGCCACACTTCACAGAGGGGCATTGACAAGGCAGTGCAGCCTCCACATATATTTGCAAATGTGTGTAACTAAAACCTTTTTTAACAAAAATTGATAAACTCTGTATTTTTTTTTTCAATAGCTAGCTGTTAAGTGTGCTGGGAATTTTTTGTATTATATATTTATATATAAATATCTAACTTTATGCACAGATATAGGAACTTTTTCAAGTATAGATGGAAATATTATCAGTAACTCTTTTATCCAATGCATATAATGTAACTAGCTTCATTTTGGGTATAGTTTTCCTCTATGGTCATCACTCAGCTGTGGGTTGCAGAGCCTTATGGGGTATTGAACTAGTGTCTGCGTGGATGGATAAGGGCAGAATGAGGCTCTAGACTAGGCCACCCCTTCCATTCGATTGACATTATTAAAGTGGTAGTAAAGTTTTTTTGGTTTTTTTTCACTTGTACCTACAGGCAAGCCTATAATAAGGCTTATTTGTAAGTACAGTGAATATTTCCTAAACTTGCACTGTTTAGGAGATATTCACACGGCATGCAGCCTGTGACATCACCGGCACATGCGCTCTGAAGGCACAGCATACCTGTGCCGTCTCTCAGAGCCCCGTGCCATGGCCGTGATTCCTCCCGTGAGTGATGTCATTGCGGCTCAGCCACTGAGATAGTCGGAGCACATGAACCTGGAAGGAAGACCGGGTGAAGATGGATGCCCTGTCAGCGATTTTGGAGTGAATGGACTTTCCCGAATGAAAACTAGACATGAACAATTTGTTTCATCATAAATCAAACTTTGGATAAAATTTTCTTTATTCAGAGATCACAATAGTAGCGAATTTCAACGAATCCAAAACAAATTATATTGAAATGAATTATGCGAATTTGAAAATGAATTTGAATTTGAAAATGAATTCAAAATGGAAAAATATTGCAATAAATACAGTAAGATATAAAAGTGAAATAAGATGATGATTCCTACTTAAGCTGCTTTATAGAAAAAAATAGAATAGAATAAAACAGAATAGTGTAGGAAAGAATAAAATAGAATAAAACAGAATAGAATAAGATAGGATAGAATAGAAGATAAAATAATAAATGAGAATAGAATAAAAACAGAATAGAATCAAACAGCATAGGATAGAATAGAATGAAAAATAAAATAAAATAATAGATTAGAACAGAACACAAAAGACTAGAATGGAAAAGAATAGACTAGAATAGAATATATAAATGTGTGAAATACTGTGCCAACCTATGAAATGTAAGACTAATTGTGATGCGATTGAGGATATAAAGTGTGGCGCTAAAAAAAGGCAAAGCAAGAATGTAAAAAAGAAAAAAGAAAAAAGGGGTGTGGAGAGAGGCTATCTAAATAGACTAGTCTCTCTCTTGTGGAAACTTGACACTGATAAAAATTGTGTGTTTCACAGCTACAAAAGGGAAAAAGATATTGTGTCATGCAACTTAAAGTCACACACAACTGAAGAGTGTGTAGTGTCTCAGGTGTTAATATATTGCAAGCACGAGTGCCTTCACCTTCAAAGGGGAGAAGGGAGAAAAGAGGTACCCTTACCAGAAGCGATGGACCCAGTTCACCATGGTGGGTCAGTAAAGCATAGAAATGGAGACCTGAAGCCGAACTCTCGAGATGGGCTGCACGGTGACCTCTCCAGTGGGCAGTTGAACTTCAAGGACGCCAGCCGGGGAGATGAATGGAAGATTGCAACACCAAACAGATATCAGCTTACTGGGAGCTTCTCCTCCAGCTCAGATGTGTGATGTTAAAAGCATATAGGGGAAAAAAGAAGAATCTCCACATGGTGTAAATCCATATGGTGGGATTTATTGACAACAACAAAAACGGATATCCAAAAATGTTCACTAAAAACAACAAAAATGAACAAGTGAAAAGAGCGCAGTAAAAGGTGGCCACGGCCGGCGTATTAACCCTACACGTTTCGTCTTAAGAGACTTCTGGGGTATTTTTTATTAAAATAGAATATAGAAGAATAGAATAGAGCAGATTGGAATAAAAAATAATAGAATAGAATAGAGAAAAATAGAATAGAATAAAATAGAACGAATATAGCCATTTTCTGAAATCCAAATTTCTAATCGATTTGAAAATAACGAATATAAAAAATGAATTCCGAAAACTAATCATTCTAACATAACTAATATGACCAAATGAAATTATTAACTTACTGAATGGATTCAAAACAAAACTCATTTTTTCACCATGCACAGCTCTAATGAAAACCGCATTCACTGTTAGAAATTCGTTCATTCAAGAATAATGTTCCACCCTGCTCCTTTGAATTTGCCTGTCACTGTGGTCAAAAACTAACACTGGTTTGAGCCCACTTATGATAAGCAAAATGAACGATCGTTAGAACAAAAAATGTTGAAGGAGACTCTGCTAGTGGATGACCAGCTGTACAGTAGATTGGTCTAGAGCCAAACCAGTCTTCTAGCACCCATGGACAGCGCTCAGACTGGGCCTAGACTCAGACAGCTTTATCTTCAAACAGTGCAAGGTAAGTCAGTTGGGAATGATATAGCAATCACAGTGGGCATTCCGTTGTTTTCAATTGCAAAGCGTTAGTTTGATATCCATTCTGCCACACTGTAAGCCAACAGTCATATTTTTGGAGGGACAAGCTATCACTGGGCGATTCCATCTATTCCTAGACATTTCCCCCCAATGTTACCATAATTGCAGTTAAAGGATCAGAACAGATGTGTGGGATGCCTCCAATGATGTCAAAGTCTTGATAAATATCTGTGAGGCTAAAAGAAGGCAAAATGCCTCAGCAATGTTATATGATTACGTTCTTTTATAGGGGAATTATATGCTAAGCCTTGGTTCACACTGCTGCAGCTTCTAATGCGGCTTGCTGTGATGTGCGTACATTTCTGTGTCTTCTTTGTGACATGAGAGCCAAAGACTGCAATGTTAAAATCACAAAAGTCACAAGAAAGTTTTTTTTTTTGTCTTATTTTTTACTTCAGATGGTTTTGTAAGTTCAGTAATATGTGTCACACTCTGTATTGTTTTGATTTCCCAAAACCAAAGCTGCAAAACATCGAGGATGCATGAAGGTCACATTGAAATTGCATCAAGTCGTAAGGAAGTCGCAATGCAACGTTGCACTGGAAGTCAAACGATAAATTGTACTCGTGAATCACAGTTAGGCTGATCATACACTATAAAATGTGATCAATCACCGTTAGATCTACCATCAATTACAGTATGTAGTGCAAGCATTGTCACCCTAGTACAGGAAGTGTGTTACTGGAAGAATCACCAGGTGAAAATAAAGAATAAATAAACTAAGGAAATAAAATGATTGCAGCTGCCACATCTAAGATCTGGTAAGCTACAAATAATTATATAGATGTTCTAGATTTTTTATACACTTTAACAAACCACTTTCTACTAGGAATGTAGAATCTGTCTGGGTTCGGTTTTGGAAACAGTTTTGTGAATTTTGCTCACAAAAACTTTCACAAACTTTGTGGCCCATTGAAGTTTATCAGGGCCAATTTTGTGTAACCAGGTGCTGGGCTACAACAACATGTAGAAGGACACACTGCTTTTGCTTTTATTGGCCTCTCTCCCTCTACTATATTAATATTAATGTTATGCTGCACTATCCTCCTCTGACCAGCAGGGGGCGAACTAAAGCCAAGCAAGCCTATAGACTTCTATGCAGAGCACTGAGAATGCTGGAAGTTGTAGCTTGAGACAGCAGCCATATAATGGCTACACTACAATTGTTAAATTCCAGTTCCCAATATGCACTGTGCAGTAGGAGGAGTGGAGTGAGGATTTTTATTAAACTCACCAGGAAGGTTCTTCCTCTTAGCACCAAGGAAGTTAGTGGGAGAGCACATCCTTCTGAATATTCCCCTGCTAGCTGGAGACCATACCAGCAGAGATCCAAGCCTGAGAGTGAGGATAACCAGGGGGGGGGCACCGCCCACATCACAGCCCCTGCACTGGTGCAACAGGGAGACTGGAGCATCCACTCACCCTCTACTTCCCTCCAATGATCACCAGAGACTAAGGGGGCACACTTTCCAGAGCGAGAAGTCACCACAGCATTACAGGGACTGGTGAGAGGGCTATTTGCCCATAGCTGATGCTGAAGCTGAGCCAGTGAGTGTACCCAATCAATACCGCACTCATACTGCACTCAATAGCACACTTATTCCAAACCTAGACTGCACCTATACCAAAACTGTACCGCATTATAAAGATCCTTTGCTGTGTCTAAACCACATGTACCTTGCACCTGTGCAGAGACTATATGGCACCTACTGTATACTGTACCTATACTGCATGCAGGTTAACTGGGACTGCCATTAAGTGCAAAGATGCTCTTAAAGGGCCTCAATGATAGCCGGCAGAAGAACATCTAAAGGACTGCCCCTTCCATAATAATTTTTCTGCAAGCCCCCATTGTTCCCCTACCCCCTCCGCTACTATCCTCCTTTTCTTTAGGACAGTGCATTTCAAGTTGGTCTAAGACTAGCATTTCCGACATTAGTGCACTTTGGCAGTATAGTTCCAGCACGTGCTAGAGTAAACCTTACTATTGCTCACTGCTTCTCTTGAGGTGGTCTTGCTACTGTTTACTCTGATCTGGATGCTTGTCTAGTTACCAACCATCTTGGGTGACAATATAGTATGTTTGCCTTTACTAAATGGTTTGGTGCCTGTTTTCTTTGATATAGCACAACTATTGGGTACTAAATATTACTCTCAGTTAGAGGGGCTGAAGTTCTTGAGAAGGTTGAGGCAAAGAACAGAGCACCCATTCTATCCAGAAGCTCTTACGAGAGTAGTGCTATATGTGGGGGCTCGTCCAAAGATTTTTCTGTTCTGAGTCAAGATATTGAACTGAGGGAAGTCGACATGGACCCCACTGCAGCTATTAAATGGTGCCAAGAGCAAAATGTTCTACTAGAGCTATGTGTGGTGATTGACTTTCCAGGGAATTATTGGATGGAAGAACAGATCAGACAAGCACTAGTGGCCCTAGTTCCCGGCCAACAGGTACTTATCCTTGATGAGAAGATAAATCAAAGCACCTCCTGCAACCACGTACTGATAGAATGGAAAAAAGGGGTCCCCTCCAGTTTCCAGGAGGTCAACCTTCAGCTAACCAATAAGCCCGATTCAGCTAAGAATGTCAGAAGCAAATCCAAAGAGTTTTGCATGGCTCACACGAGAACCCCGGGTGGCTGCCTCAGCATCTATGGCGCTGCTAGACGTTCCTTCTACTCCCATTTGCATCAAAATGGAGAAGTTGATAGAAAGCCGTATGAAGAAAGTTTCTGTGCTGGTCAATTTTGGGTACAGAAGCTGTGGTTCTTTTATGGGAAGATGACTTTGACAACTGGATTGATCAAGCTGTACAAGCAAGTGAAAAGTAGTTGATTCGATAAAGAGAAAAGTTGAGAGTCTGTGGGCACCGGCTTCAGGCGTTATCTAAAACTTTAAATGAGGCAAACCAGGATGCATGGCCACCAAATGCTTAGAGGCCCTCCAAGAAATCTATAAGTAGGGTGGATAACTGGGCAGGAGAAATCTACCCTTTCGATTATACCTATCAGTGGGAGGGTGAAGAATTGTGAGAGTATGTTAATCACCTAGATAAGATCCTTCATCATAAAGAGTGGAAGGAAGACAGGAGCCACAAGCAAAGCCCTAGTATCTCAAATCCTGAAATTAGCACAACCTTTGGATCCCATTACTATTAAGCTGCGGCAAGGGACCAGAGCAACCTGTTGACATATTCAGATATTATGAAGGTGACTAAAGGGCACAAACCAGGTGTAGCGGACTATTCAACCCATGCTAGCACCAGCGCATAGACTAATGAAGATGCTAGGCCTCCCCCGGCTATTGAGGCTTTTACTCAACCCATAACTCAAATGGCTCAGTCGCAAGCTACTTTTTAACATTCTGTGAAGTCCAGAAGTTGATATGACAAGTAATAGAGCTCACACAACTATGCAAAAGTCCTTGACTGGCATGAAAAAGACTGTGTCCACACTAAGTTCAGAGGGAGGGGAAATGTCATCCCCTCTAAGTAGAAGGTTTTACTGCTGTGGAGAAATCAGACATCTTAAGGCACAATGCCCAAAGGGAGAGACTGTAGCTGACTTAACTGCTGAGGTAGTGAAGGCAATATTTAAGTTATTTTTTGGAAAGCTGGAAGGGAAACTCCATGCCTCAGTGAAGGAGCCAATTGAAGGCCCGTCCACTACAGTGAGCTCCGATATGAAAGAAGTGAAGAAGCCACCAGAGGAGTCCAAAGTACCAAAGTAAGCCTCTTATGTGACTCCTGACCAGTGGCCTGACTCACACTCTTTCTTTTCAGGTAGACAGACATGGGTAGCCAATGTACACCATTCTTCCAAGATTGCCACACAACAGAGAGGAAAACAGAAGCAAACAAAGAGAAAAGTGCAAGTACAGACTTCTGAGCCTGCTCTGAACATGTTCCTCAATGAATTGGTGGGTCCCTCGCCTATAGTTCCAATTCAAGTAAAAGGGGTCTACACCAAGGATGTGCTGGACACTGGGGCACAAGTGACATTACTGTATTGAGACTTTTATGACAAGTATATGAATCATACTGTATACCCCTATGTACGTTAGAAGACTTGGAGATTTGGGGTATCAGAATGCAGAAGTTCCTATATGATGGGTACCTCTGAATTGGACTGATGTTCAGAACTGATGTTCTGAATTGGACTGATGTTCAGTCTTTCCACAGTCAGGAAAACAGAGACAATTAGCAATTGTGTGTCCTCACCCTCAGGGTCAACAGAACTCTTTGCTGATATGGAAAAACACTGATCCAGTGAGAAGACTACTCACCCTCATAACCATGAAGAGTGAATCTTCAGTCGAAGACATTCACCCTCAGTTACGTCAGGCCTATTAACATGTTCTGCAGGAGCAGAAGGCCCTGCAGAAGGAAGGTAGGGTAGGATGGGGTAAAAAGGCTCTGGTGACTTGGCTTTGAAGAAAGAGTGCTGCAACCCGGGGAAATAGCTTGCTTGGGAACCACTGTCAAATTAACCCGAGACCAGCTCATGCCTTTTGTTGTCCTTCAAGCTGAGAGAGGACATTGGGGTACAGCTTATTCCAGAGGTAGTGTCGACTAAGGCTTTGCAGAAAAACCATGGAAAGATCGTCTGTCAGTATTTTTTTATTTTATTTTGATTTTAATCCTTTTTATTAATTTTCCAAGATATACAGGTACAAAAAATAAGCAATACTTTTAATATAAAATCATTACCAGAGGCCAAACAAAACTCCATCCAGAAACTCATAATATTACCGTCATACCTTTTTAATTTACCCATTCCCTTTGTCCCTCCTACTCCCCCCCTCCCCCCACCCCCAACCCTTTGGCTCTATCAAGTGAAACTACAATAACAATCCACAGTAGTCTAAAATACAGTTGAAGGATATTTCAGCAATTATAATTTACCATTCTCTTCCTTTCCCACGTACCAGATCTCATCTTTCCTTTCGGCCCACCTTACAGGATCCCCAGGTCATTACTCGAACCCTGGAACCATGGTTCCCACATATTCCTAAACTTCCTGTAGCTTCCTCTTTTAACATAAGTTGTCCTCTCTGTTCTCACCAGCACATTCATTGTTCTAACCCAGTCCTCCGGGGCAGGAGGGGCCACTGACAACCAGGACTGCGCTATCAGTTTCCTCGCTTGATAAAGGCATCTCACCACTGCTGTAACTTTAAGCCTATTTCCCATGTTCTGACTAATTAGTCCCAGCACACAGGTCTTGGTCTCCGATTCCAGTCTTGTCCCAAACCTGGTTTCAATAACATTCAGGATCTGTCAGTATTTGAAACAATACCAATCTCTCAGTCAAGTTAAAACCTCAAGTGTTGCTTGGGCAGGTGAACACAGCTACTCCAGTGGCATCATCTGGTCTGGTGGGGGAACCACAGATGAAATATCAGAAGACAGGTTCTAACTTCAAAACTCCCCATTATCGCCTGAGTGGAAGAAGGGGGTCAAAGGACAGCTCTTGAAATAGTAGGAGATGTTCTCCAAAAATGACTACGACGTAGGCTGTGCTAAGAGTGCTCAACACGGAATTTGACTTCAGGAAGATAAACCTTTCAAGGACAGAGCTTGGCGAATCCCATTGGACGACCTCAAAGATCTTCGAGAGCAGCTGGCTGAGTTGAAGTGGATGGGGATTATCTGAGAGTCGAGAAGCCCTTAAGCCTTCCTCATAGTGGTGGTAAGAAAGAAAAATGTCTCCTGTCAGAATGTGCATCGATTATTGAACACTCACCTGGAGAACAATTCCTGGCTAATATACCACTCCATGTACACCTGCAGTGCCTCTCAGGGGCAAAGTGGTTCAGCGTGTTAGATCTGTAAAAGCGTATATTACCAAATCCCCATACACCCAGAAGACAGGGAAAAGACTGTGTTCATCTACCCAATGGGATTTTTCAAGTTCAACAGAATGCCCCAAGGATTGTAAGGAGCCCCTGCACCCTTTCAATTACCAATGGAACATACTGAAGGAGACATGAACCTGATTGAGGTACTAGTGTATGTTGATGATATCATTGTCTTCGGGAAGACTCTTGAGGAACACAAGGAGTAACTGGGAAAGGTACTGCAGAGACTCTATGAAGAAGGGTTAAAGTTGTAATCAGAGAAATGTCTATTCTATCAACCCTCAGTCACCTATCTGGGCCATATTGCCTCCGCAGAGAGAGTCGCCATCAACCCAAAAAAGGTAGAAGCTGTCACTTCCTGGTCTAGACCAAATACTGTTACTAAACTAAGGTCATTCTTACAATTCTGCTCCCACTACTGAAGATTTGTTAAAGAGTTCGCTAAAATAGCCCAACCCCTCAATAAGTTATTAAAGAATGAGTATGAAGACATGGATGCACGCAAGTCAAACAAACCAAGTAAAGGACCCAGAAAGACTAAAAAGTCTTTTTGAGACCAGTGGACAGATCGGTGTGAGCAGGCATTTTGCCAGCTGAAGAGGAGTCTAACCAATGCTCTGGTGCTGGCCTATGCTGAACCCTATAAATCTTATGAACTACATGTTGATGCTAGCGGGGACAGACTGCATCTGGTACTATACCAAGAGCATGATAAGCATCTGCTGCCTGTCACATATGTGAGCAGATGTCTGACCCCTGCTTCACCTACAAGTTGGAGTTTGTGGCCTTAAAGTGGGTGGTTGTAGACAACCTAAAGGACTACCTGTATGGTGCAGACTTTGTAGTCAAGACTGACAACAACCCAGTTACCTATGTACTCGCTACGGTCAAGCTAGATGCTACCGGTGCACCGGTGGATGGCTGCACTGTCTGGGTTCTGATTCAGCCTGCAGTATCTCCCCGGAGTAGGAAACAAGGATGGCAATGCTATCTCTAGAAGCCTTATGGTTCAGATGTCCCCACAGATGATGGGATGCAACTAACTCCAGAAGGAGCACAAATGTGTCAAGGGGCGGAACACCACGCCAAAGGGATGACAGGAGCTGAAGTCGTCTGAGTCACCACAGCTGGCTGTGACCTTTCCCAAATATGAGGCTAAGGCCTCCTCAGGCTGTCAAATAAGGATCTACGGAAAGACCATCAGGAAGATTCCCTTTGCAATCTTACACTGAAAGCTTAACAGAGTCAAAACCCAGACCCACAGGGAGTGGAATCGACTGCAGTTGAGAGACAGGGTGGTCTACCAAAGGGGCACCTCAGACACACTGACAACACACTGGCAACAGATGTCAGCTGTTCCTACCAGAAAAACAGAGAGACCATATTAATGGCTTTACATGATGAGCATGCCTCCTAGGCTCAGAGAGGTCTTTCAAGCTAGTCAGAAAATGTTTCTATTGGCCTTGCATGCAAGGTGAAGTCGAGGGCTACTGTCACAATTGCCTAAGGTGTATTCAGCTAAATACTTTATGAACCAAAGCTGCACCCATGGGCCACCTCTTATGCCCCGTACACACAAGCAGAATTTCCATTAAAAAAAATGTGATGTGAGCTTTTGGTCGGATATTCCGACCGTGTGTATGCTCCATTCAACTTTTTCTGTCTGAATTTCCGCCAGCAAACGATTGAGAGCCGGTTCTCTATTTTTCCGATGGAAAAAGTTCTTGACGGAAATTCCGTTTGTCTGTATGCAATTCCGACGTGCAAAAAAACATGCATGCTCGGAAACAATTTGACGCATGCTCAGGGGCATTGAACTTCATTTTCCCAGCTTGTTGTAGTGTTGTACGTCACCGCGTTCTTGACGGTCAAAAGTTCAGAGAACTTTCGTGTGACCATGTGTATGCAAGCCAAGCTTGAGCAGAATTCCGTTGGAAAAACCATCCAAGATTTTTCAGACGTAAATTCTGCTCGTGTGTACAGGGCATAAAAGTGAAGGACTAGTGGAATTGGTGTGAATTGATTTCCTGTGCTTGGAGCCTGACTCGAGTGGGCTATGAAATCTCCTAGCAGTAACCGCCCACTTTTACCAACGCCTCTCTGCCTCTATTGAGATATTATTGATATGCATTGCTGCACCATCCTCCTCCAGCCAACAAGGGGAGAGATAATGTCAAGCAAGCCTATATATTTTTATGCAGGGCACTGAGAATGCTGGAAGTTGTAGTTTGGGATGGCAGCCATATAATGGCTGCACTATAATGGTTAAACTACAGATCCCAATATGCACTGCCCAGTAGGAGAAGTGGAGACAGGATCTTTATTAAACTGCTTGGAAAAGTTCCTCTGCTTAGCACTGAAGGAGTTAGTGGGAGGGCACCTGTCTGGATATTTGCCTGCCAACTGGAGATCATACTGGTGGGGATCTAAACCTTAGGCTGGGAGTGAGGACACCCGGGGGAAGCGCAGCAAAATGTAAAAACTAAAGTAAATAAAAAAAATCAGTATCCCTCCCTAACAGTTCAAACACATAATGATATTATGCCTGCTGTGAGCCTACTATTTTATAGAATGTGGGCTGGGTTATTCATTCTGTTAAATTATTGATTCTCTTGACTCAGCTTATCAGGGGCAAAGGCTATGCCATGCATTATAGGTTGTTCCTTATTTCTGACAGCAAACCTGTACATTTTTGACTAGCGAGCTTTGAGAATCTTGGTGTAAGGGGACCCAGCTTATTTCCGCGTGGCTGTCATGTGCAGCTGTACTCCGTCTTTGTGTTCAGCCCAAACCCATATACTGATCACGTGCACAGATGCTGGTCCTAGACCTCTTCTCCATGTCCTCCTAGTTAATTCACACATAAACCCCTTCATGGCAAGAGCACTTTCACATAGGCCTATGTTTTACGCGTGATCCAGATTGAAGCTCTAGAAGTTCAACTGACCACCTGGTGCCCATGAGATATGGGAGTCCAGGTCACCTGACACATGTTGCATAAAAGGGTTCTCTCTCACCATCAGACAAGGGACTCCTTTTCCTCAAAAACCACCCACTCCAGAGCCGACCAGGCTTGCCCCAGAAAAGTACACAACTCTTCACCCCAGCCATTGGCTTTACTCCCATTAGAACACCACACATAGGCTTTCTTCTCAGCAAACAGTCTATGAGACTAGCAAACTATGGTAGCAATTTTGCAGATAATGGCAAATATGTATACAACCTGGAAAGTAGAAGAAAGGAAAAAACATTTTTTTTTTCTTTTTTTAATTATTTGATAACATGCATTGGCAACATTTGGGAATGATTGCCCATAATAAAATACTTGTGTGTATACCTGAGTAAGCATAAGTGAGCATCATATTTCCAGGAAAGCCTGGTGAGATCTCAGTAGCCCTCACTGCTAGTGAATCAGGTCCAATACAAAAGTGATTTAACCACTCCCGCCTATAGGACTATAGACAAATGACAGCTGAGTGGGAATACGTCATATGCCGTTCTCCCGGTCACATGCCTTGTGAGCGACCTAGGGGCTGAGCTGCAGTGCAATCTGTCACCTGCTATTTCCCCTGGAAATAGTGGATGACAGATCACTATACCAGGCAGGCCCCGGTACCAGGCAATCTCTGTGACCTTTTACAGCAATCACATGACAGTTGTACACAATAAATATCTTTCATTCATAGCCATTCATTTTGTACTATTGAGATGATCTCTGTGATTGGTCGCAGTGATTACATGGTAAAGACAGGGCCAATCACAGCACATCTGTACCATGTGATAGCTGCGACCAATCACAGCTATCACAATAGTACACCCTGTAAATGAATGGATTCCATTCATAAAAATGATTGTTTATAACAGTAATCATCACTTTTATATGCAATCATAGTGTAAAAAAAAATCCTGTTCAGTTCCCCAGAGTAGTACAGTGTCACTATAGTAACACTGTACTGCTCTGGTCATATGTTAAAAAAAAAATTGTAAAAAATGAAAAAAGATTTAAAAGATTTAAAAAATTTTTTTACATACTGTCACCAGTCCCTGATCCTGTCCCTAATCGCCGCAACGCCAGTCATATGATGATGCTATACTGCTCTGGTGAGAGTATATAACAAAAAAGTGGGGGGAAAAAACTAATTGAATTTTTTCAAAAAAATTGTGCCGAAAAATTCTCACCATGCCTCTTACTAAATACCTTGGACTGTCTACTTTCCAAAAATGGGTCATGGCGAGGGGGAGGTATTTAAGCTATCCTGGTATTTTCTGCCCTCAAGAAATTATATAGGCAGTCGGTGCATCAGGATTGATCAATTTTCTAACATATATAACATAGTTTTGTACACTCTAAAAGTTTCACACGGACTAAATGATATACACTGATTTGGGTAATATTATAATAGAAAGGAAGAAAAAGGTGTGGTTTTTTTTTTCAAAATTTTCTGTTTCTTTTTTACATACCGAGGAAATAAAAAAAAAAAACAGCGGTGATTAAATACCACCAAAAGAAAGCTCTATCTGTCTGAAAAAAAAAAAAAACAATAAAAATGTCATTTAGGTACAGTGTCATTTAAAGCGTGACAGGACTGAAAGCTAAAAAATGGCATGGGAGGAAGAGGGTGAAGGATTCTGGTATTGAAGTGGTTAAAAATCATCAGTGCAAGTACCAATGTAAGTACAAAACAACTTATTTAATTGGTCAGGAATTACATACCATGCAAAAATTCCAGAAAACATAGAACACATATACATGCAATAGGTTAGCATGTTATAATATAAAAGTTCATGCCAGTAATAAACAAATACAACAACATACTGGGAAAAATAATTTCACTGAGGAGACCCATAAAGTATCAACTGTTTACATTTTTAGTATTTGTTTTACTAAATAGTTTTACTATTTGTTTGTACAGGTCCTAAAGCTGGATACACATTATACAATGTTTATTGTTCAATTTCCTTTAGATTTACCTTCAACTATGCAGTGCAAGGGCCTGCCTGATTGCATAGTGTTTAGGTGTGACCTCTTATTATATGGTTTTGGTAAATCTAAAGGAAAGTTGTACAAGAAAATTGTATAAGAATTGTATAGTGTGTAGCCAGCTTTACTCTGGTCCGCCACTATATGTCTTTTAGCCCCAGGTGAGCCAGGTGACAGATCGGGTTGCACCATAGGCAGTGGCTTTGTTCTGTCCCTTTTAGCAATGGCAGTTTTGCATCCACCTTTGTGTCCTTCCTGTGCTCCTCTGGTCCCCCCCCCTCTGGTCCCACTCTGTGTCCTTCTCCATGTGCTCCTCTGTGTGCTCCTCCGGGTTCCCCCGTGTGCTCCTCTGTTCCCCCTCTGTGCTCCTCCACACCCCCTGTCCCAGATCTTTCAGGATATAGAGCGTAGGAAGGAGCCGGTATATATATGTCATTTACCGGCTCCTTCCTTTTCTGAATGAACAGAGTCACTGACTCTGTCCATTCATAACTGAGCATTGTAAACTGTGTTTACGGTGCTTCAGTTTATGAATGGAGAGGAGCCACTGTCTCCCGTCCATTCATCTTCAGTGCAGCTGAGGCTGCAGAGAAAGAGACTGGGGAATCAGTGTCCTTAGTCCCTTTCCCTGTCTCAAAGGGGAGATGTTGCGGTCGACCCCTGACATCTCACCAAAGCCCTCCCCCCATCAGGGTTAATTAAAAAAAAAGGGAAACATTGTAATAAATAAATATTTAAAAGTAAAAATATTAAAAAATAAAATAAAAAAACACTGACACCGTCCACTCCCCCCCCCCCCCCCAATAAAAAGAAGAAAGAATTGTAAAAAAATAATAATAATAATAATAACAAAAAAATATATAAATTGTAAAAAAATAATAATAGATTGCAAAAACTAAATAAATAAAAAACTACTGACTGACACAGTCCACGCCTCTTCAGTGCCCATCAGTGCCACCTATCAGTGCCCATCAGTGCTGCATATTAGTACCACTGTCATATGACATTTAAAAAAAGTATCGGTAATCTGTATCAGCGGTACTTGTACTTGGTCTTAAAAAAAGTGGTATCCGTGCAACCCTAGTTGCAGCTATACTTTCACTTACATATCTTATCCTCACCCTGCAGTTTGAGAGCAGGCTATAAAATTTTCCGACAACAAAATCCGTTGTCGGAATTTCCGATCGTGTGTACACAAATCCGACGCACAAAGTGCCACGCATGCTCAGAATAAATAAAGAGATGAAAGCTATTGGCTACTGCCCCGTTTATAGTCCCGAAGTACGTGTTATACGTCACCACGTTCAGAATGATCGGATATTCCGACAACTTTGTGTGACCGTGTGTATGCAAGACAAGTTTAAGCCAACATCCGTTGGAAAAAATCCTAGGATTTTGTTGTCGGAATGTCGGATCAATGTCCGACCGTGTGTACGGGGCATTATACTCTCTTTCACTCTGCCCTCTCCTGCTATCAGCATGCTTTTGCACTAAAACACAGCCGATTGGCTTTTTGCTGCTTCTCCCTCCTTTTTGAGCTCTGAATTACAGGTGATGCAAGAAGCTGATGCCTGGTCAGACCTCTTTTTTAGAACAGGTTCAGTAAGTCTTCCCAAACTTACTCCCTTTCGTTTTACAAGCCACATGATTATGAGCGAGAAAAATCAATAATTGTTCCCATTGTCAGGTGGATCTGCTCATGGTAACCCCTGCAGCAGTGAAGGGGGTATCTGGGAGAGGACAGAGGAATGAAGATTTCATGAAATAGAGCAGCCGCTGGCACATGGGACACTGTAAGTACTGTCCTTGGTGCTGATTTTTAAAAATAAATCAATACTCAAATCAATGTTAGCTTTAAACACTGCATGCCTTTAAAACTATTTTTTTTTTACTTTTCTTGAGACTGTGACTTGTGGGAGTAGAAAAAGTCCCCGTGTAAGTGGTCATTGTGAGTACACAACGCTTGGGTTGGGAGGAAAAATAACCTAGGGCCTGTGGCAAGTGCTAGAAGGTAAAATGCCCCATTGTTGGTATCAGTGGGAGCAGGACTCAAAATTTAAAGTTCTGAGTATACTAGCCAAGTTCTGAGTACACTTACCGACCGTCTCCTGTACATATACGTCGGCACTTTGAAGATGGATATCTCGGTAACGGCAGCAGCTGCTGCCACAACCGAGGTATCCATCTCTTCAGGAGCTGGTCGTGTTTATGATGATGGTGGTCTCTGCGGTGGATTTGCCATGAGATCACCGATATCAGCGGCAGGAGCAGGCCCCCCTCCCTCCGCTCTCCCTCGCCCTCCGCCGCTTACTGGAGCCATCGGCAGCGGCGGAGGCGATCGGGTCCTTGTCGTGGCTGGGTATGGAGACGAGTGAGGGGAAGATTGCCCTCCATACCATAGCAGGGCGGAAGCAACGCCATAACGTCACTTCCGCCCATAGGTCTTAAAGGGCCATTTTTTCAATGTCATTTTTTCAAATGACAATTTTTTTTTTTATTGCATTTTAGTCCAAATATGAGATCTGAGGACTTTTTGACCCCAGATCTCATATTTAAGAGGACCTGTCATGCTTTTTTCTATTACAAGGGATGTTTACATTCTATGTAATAGGAATAAAAGTGACCCAATTTAAAAAAAAAAAAAAAAAAAAAAAAAAAAAAAAAACAGTGAAAAAAATAAATAAAATCAAGTAAAAAAAATAAGAATTTTTTTTTTTTTAAACGCCCCGTCCTGACGAGCTCGCGGGCAGAAGCGAACACATACGTGAGTAGCGCCCGCATATGAAAACGGTGGTCAAACCACACATGTGAGGTATTGCCACAATTGTTAGAGCAAGAGCAATAATTCTAGCCCTAGACCTCCTTTGTAACTCAAAACATGCAACCTGTAGAATTTTTTAAACGTCGCCTATGGAGCTTCTTAAGGGTAAAAGTTTGACGCCATTCCACGAGCGGTCGCAATTATGAAGTGTGACATGTTGGGTATCAATTTACTCGGCGTAACATTATCTTTCACAATATATTCAAAAAAGTGAATTTTTTCCAAAAAAAGTGTCCTTGTAAGGCCGCTGCGCAAACACGGTGTGAAAAAAAGTATTGCAATGACCGCCATTTTATTTTCTAGGGTGTTTATAGAAAAAAAAATGTTTTAAACTTGTAAACACCAAAATCTCAAAAAGAGACTGGTCCTTAATTAATGTGATTGTAAACGATCACCTTGTAAGACAACCCATTCAGTTTAAAATACAAATGAAAGGCAAAACATTTTTGTATAGATATAAAAAAAATATTATAAATACCTTATTTCCCTTTTTATAAGTGCTCACATTCCCTCTTTTTCCAGCTGCATTAGAGCTGGAGGAGAAGCAGCAGCACACTGAGCTTCCCAGTGAATGGCTATGCAGCAGGAGGCATGTCAGGACAAGTCTGATAATTGGAGATGAGGACACTGAGTTACCAGCATAGCTAGAGTACTGACCATGGTGTGCCTTCTTGCCTAGTGTGGTCAGTTTTTATTAGGAAAGCAGAGGGACTGGCAGGACACCAGAGATTTCACACAAAGGAAGCAATACAAAGAGAACAGGATACTTTCTCATACAAGTACATGGTACAGCAGACACATATCAGAAATATGAAATGTTGGGGTAACAAACACTTTAAGAGTTACTCACCACCATTTGCCCTGCCCAACCCCTACCTCGCCCCACCCCTAATTCTGCTCCTAAATACACCCTTGTAAATTATCTCATGAAATTACACTGTTAAATGTTTTATGCAGAATTAAGTTACAAAAATAAATATTAACAACAACAACTTTATCAGTGCCCATCAGTGCAGCCTCATCAGTGCTCATCAATGCAGCCTATCAATGCCCATCAGTGCAGCCTCATCAGTGCTCATCAATACAGCACATCAGTGCAGCCTCATCAGTTAGGAGTATTAGTGCCCATCAGTGCAGCCTCATCAGTGTCCATCAATGCAGCCTCATGAGTGCCCATCAGTGCAGCCTCATGAGTGCCCATCGATGCAGTTTATCGGTGTCCATTAGCACAGCCTCATCAGTGCCCATAGTGTCCATCAATGCAGCCTATCAGTGCCCATTAATGCGGCCTCATCAGTGCCCATCAATGCAGCAAATCAGTGCCCATCAGGGCAGTCTATCAGTGCCCATCAATGCAGCCTATCAGAGCCTATTAGTGCCCAATCGTGCATCCTCTACAGTGCCCATCAATGCAGCCTCATCAGTGCCCATCAATACAGCTTTTCAGAGCCTATCAGTGCCTATCAGTGCAACCTCATCAGTGACCATCAATGCAGCTCATCAGTGCTGATCAATGCAACCTATCAGTGCTCATTTGTGCCCATCAATGCAGCCTATCACTGCTTGGGGATCACAGGGAGGAATCGGGAGGAGAGCCAGCTGGATCACACAGAGCGGGGATCTCTCGCTTTGACACAGCTTGGATCTGAAATGCTGGCCGCTGTCAAAGAAAGTTCCGCCTCCTGGACTGATTCCTATGATGGACGTCACATTACTTCAATTTCCTGGCATTGGACCAGTGTGCTGTCTATGATAGGAGCCGGTCCAAGAGGTGGGATTTTGTTTCACAGCGGCCATCGTTTCAGATCCAAGCTGTGTCCCAGCGGGAGATCCCTGCTCTGTGTGATCCGACCGGCTCTCCTTTCTCTTTTCTTTCTCTTCCCCCCAGTTTACTGGCTGATTGCTTGGAAGAGAATTGGCTCCCACCCCCACCTCCGATGTGACTCCACACTCGCCCTCACCTTATTTCCACTCGCTGAATGTGAACAGAGGAGAGGACATTTTGGGGGCTGCACTACAGGACTTAGCAGAGACGTAGAGGTCAGAGGATGGAACCACAGTATGCATTGAGGGACACTCCTAGAAGTAAGGAATGTTGGAGAGACTGACATAGACTGCAGCACTGAAATAGTGGGAAGGTAGCAAGCATGGGATGCTGGAGGGGTGAGTGTACTACCTCTTCTATTGCTGCGATCTGCTAATTCCATTTGTTTATAGACCCAACAGGGTCACTTTAAGGTTTGTATTAACAAATAAAAAACTGCACCTGTACTGTGATAGCCTTTTAACTACACGTTACTGCAGCTCACAAGTTTAAATAGGGCCTACAAAACAGCATTAAAGTAGTTTTAAAGGCTGAAGGTTTTCTAACCTTTTGTGTGCACCTCTTCTCCTAGCCCCCCTTATATTTACCTGAGCCTGATCTTTATCCAGCGATGTGCACAAGATTGGAGGCTCTCCCAGCTCTCCCTCCTCATTGGCTCAGACACAGCACATTGGCTCCCACTGCTGTCAATCATAGAGGGCGGGGCGGGGGTGAGCCACACTCTGTGTGTCTTTTGGACACACATGGGTTGATTTACTAAAACTGGAGAATGCAAAATCTGGTGCAGCTGTGCATAGAAAAATAATTAGCTTCCAGGTTTTATTGTCAAAGCTTAATTGAACAAGCTGTAGTTAGAAGCTCATTGACTACTATGCACAGCTGCATCAGATTTTACACTCTCCAGTAAATCAACCCCACAGAGTGGGGCTCGGGAGTGTGCACACATGGGTGCCCCTATAGCATAGCTTGCTATGCGGGCACTAAGTAGGGTGGAGGAGCCAAGACCATCGGTCAGGGACTCGAGAAGAGGCGGTTCACGGCTGCTCTGTGCAAACCTATTGCACAGAGCAGGTATTACATGTTTGTTATTTTAAAAAAAAAATGTTCCATTTAGTATCACTTTAACCACTTGCCGATCACTCTATAGCAAAATGGCGGCTACAGCATGGACGGCCAGTTCAGGGAGGGTGGAGGGTGTCATATAACGTCCTCCCATGATTGCCCTCCCTGCCAATACGGCACGCACCTAGTGCACTCTGTGATCGAATAAAGAGCCAATTACAGCGGCCCTTTAGCACGTGATCAGCTGTGTTCAAACACAGCTGATCACAATGTAAACACACTTGCTGGTTATTGGCATTCTTTTCCTCATGCTGTCACAGGAGAGGAGAGAACCGGTAACCGGCTGGTGTGAAAGGGGACATCTGCACTGATAATCAGGGCACTGATCATCAGTGCAGCTCCAACAGTGCCAATTAGTGCTGCCAATCAGGGCCCATCAGTGCTGCCAATCAGCACCTTCTCATCATTGCCGACTATCAGTGTCCATCGGTGCCTTCTCATCAGTGCCCATCAGTGCCGCCTCATCAGTGTCCTTTAGTGCTGCCTATTAGTGCCCATCAGTGAAGGAGAAAAAGTACCTGTTTGCAAGAATTTTTTTTATTTTTTCAACATTTTTGGTCTTTTTTCGTTTGTTTAGCCAGAAATAAAAAACTCAGTGGTGATTAAATAGCACCAAAAGAAAGCTCTATTTGTGTGAAAAAAATGATTATAATTTTATATGGGTGCAGTGTTGTATGACCGCGCAATTGTCATTCAAATTGCGACAGCGCTGAAAGCTGAAAATTGGCTTGGGCAGGAAGGGGGTAATAGTGCCCAGTAGGGAAGTGGTTAATTAACCTACCTGTAAATCTGATACTTTAAGCCAGGACTACAGAAAACATGGAGTGCTGGCAACCCTTGCTAAATCAGTGTTGAAATCTACTGTCTTGTACTCTCAATAAATTGTCTGGCATTGCTCAGCACAATAGTAAATACAATAATAACTACTTGTTATTACTGCTGTACCTGAAAAGCATTATTGACACGCTGTATGAAATTTAATGAAATTCATTAAAATGTAAAACCCAATAATATCATTTTTCAAGCATTAAAGAAGAAATATGTTAATAAATGAGTTTGTTTGATTATTTATTTATTTTATGTAACCCAAATCTGATTCCCTTATGACGGGCACACACACATGTTAATATGATCATTTAATTGACCATTAAATGAAACTAAACTGATCAAATGAAATTAAAACTGTAAACCAGAGACCCTCACCTAAATGATTTAGTGAGCTCTTGATCCATTTTGACTTTGCTCGGTCAATCGACCATGTTGAAATTTTGGCGATCGTGCCTGATCTATTCAACAAATCTCATCTTGTGTATCTGAGAAATGACAGTAAAATCACTTTATATAGATCATTTAATTTATGATTGATTGTTTTTTTTTAATTAATACCTTTAGTTGATTGCAAATTGTGAAACAATACCATGTATATTGCATTGTTCTGTATTTTGTTTGATGAATCCCTCGTACCTACATCGATCACAAATTACTACATGTATGGCTACTATTAGATGGATTTCGAATAAAATGTGTCATTAATTTTATATAATTACTGTGTTCCATTTTACAACTAAAAATATATTCATTACGTCTGTAAATGCATAAATGGTGCCTTATATTTAAGGAAGCAAAGTAGACAACTGCCTTAGGAATGTCCTTATCTTCTGACTGTACAAAGCACAAGAACAGTTTGGCAGTCAAAGAACAGTACTTGGCTGACTCCCTGCATATTTCTTCATCTCAAGAAAGTCTCCCATGTACCATTGTTACTGGCAACACCTATAAAGTGGCGCTTGATAAGACCGTGTCACCAGCCATCCCTCACTGCAAGGCAGTCTCCAAACAAGGCTTCCTGGGTGGTCGTACTGGGGGAAGACAAATACATGCCAACTGCTAGGTTAGGAACAAAAGGAAAATGTAACCCTGAGTTCTAGGCCTGTTGGAAGCATTTGTTCCAGTCAAGATTTTGCATTTGTTCAGTCCTGGAATAATAAGTGATTGACACCTCCTTAGAATGTTCTTTAGCTCTAGGGGATAATCAGACTAGGGTCTTTGTTGTTAGGGCTTTTCAATGGTTTCAATGGGAATTAAACTACTATCGACTCTAGCCTGAATCTCCTGCAGCACAGTCCATACAAATGTATTAGTTATGTCTTTTTAAATGAGATTAAATTGAAATGACTTTTATCCCTTCCTCCCCTAGTTTTACGAGGTTCCTTTTCCCTCGGTATGGCTTATTCATGGAGAATTTCAAGTGTTCTTTCTCTTATATGTCTTCTCTCCACCAAAGGTAAAAGAAGGCCAGCCGTGTAGACATACCCTGAAGTCAGGAGTGAGAAAGACTTCCTAAGTAGGACACCTGGATGTCCAGGACACACCACACTGAGGAGAACAAGTGTTTAGAAATCCCCTTCAATTACTGTAATGAAAAGAAAAGAGCAACTGAATAGAGAGTCTAGTGGCTTTTACGAGTTCAACAATATACAGTCTTAAGGAAAGTTTAAATTTTGATGGTGTAGACCAAGTATGGGTTATTTCTCTGTCACTTTACTGCGCAACCAAGAATCACTCCTACAACATGCAAATGATCATCAATAGTACTCAGAGGAATGGTGGGACAGGTGATTCTCCATCACACAGTTACATGACTGGGAAACCAACAGCCTTTGTGAATTTTTTATATATCAAAACTGTGATTTTTTTTTTATTGCAAGGAAACATTAAAATAGTTCTGTAGGTTTTGTTTCTGAAAATTTCATGTTTTTTATTAAATAAAAATATTCATGGAGTAAAAACCACAGTCGTTTAATAAAAAACAGCCGTTTTATGTGTCTTTTCAATACACCTGTCTTGCAAAATGTATTAGATAATTTCAAGGAGTTTAACCACTTCAGCACCAGAAGGTTTATCCCACTTCATGACCAGGCCATTTTTTGCAATACGGTACTGCGTTAACTTTATTGACAATTGCGCAGCCGTGCGACACTGTCCCCAAATAGAATTGATGTCTTTTTTTCCCACATATAGGGCTTTCTTATAGTAGTAATAGATCATCTGCGGTTTTTATTTTTTGCGCTATAAACAAAAAAAGACCGACAATTTTGAAAAAAAGATTTTTTTTTTTACTTTCTTACTTTTAAAACACATCCAATAAAAAATGTACAAAATTAAATTTCTACAGAAATTTAGACCAATATGTATTCTGCTACATATTTTTTGTAAAAAAAATCCCAATAAGTGTATATTGATTGGTTTGCGCAAATGTTATAGCGTCTATAAATTATGGGATATTTTTATTTTTTTACTAGTAATGTCGGCAACCAGCGACTTATAGCAGGACTGCGATATTGTGGTGGACAAATTGGACACTAAGTGACACTTTTGACACTTTTTTGGGGACCATTGACATTATTACAGTTATCAGTGCTAAATATATGCACTGTCATATATGCACTGTCACTGTACTAATGACACTGGCTGGGAATGGGTTAACATCAGGGGCGATCAAAGGGTGAAATGTGTGCCTAAAATGTGCTTATTAACTGTGGGCGAGGTGCTTGTACTATGGAAAGGCAGGGATCAGTGTTCCTGCTTTACAGAAACACAGGATCACTACCTTCCCTACTGACAGAATGGTGGTCTGCTTTGTTTACATAGGCAGACCGCAATTCTGCTTCTGTTACAAATGATCGATGGGTCCTGGCGGGCATCGAGTCTGCTGGACCCGCTGACTGGATCCTGCTGTGTCCAATCATAGAAGAAGCAGGTCGCCGGTCACCTGGAAGCTTATTGGTTTCTATGCAGAGCTGCACCAGATTTTGCACTTTCCAGTTTTAGTAAATCAACCCCAAAGACACACTAATAATAAGTTTACATTAATAATATGATCAGTGTAAAACACCTCCCTCAATTGTCCTGATTAAAGGGGAGAAAAAGCTCCTTCTTTCTTTTGTTGTTTAGCCCTCCATATGCATTCTTCCCTTGTCATATTACACTTACCTGCTTGGGCCAATGGTTTCCTCCTTCCCCTACAGGTGTCAGCATTAATTGTCAAAGCATTTGAAGTTGCAAAAAGAAATTCAACATATTTAGTACATCTTTGCAAACCAAGATAATGTCCCCATTTTTTGTCTCTTTATAAAATGCAGCAAAGAGCAAAAATAACCCGTGATCCTGCCAGAAATTCAGTGAGCCTGTATCTGTAGTGAGATGACAACGTTGCTTCTTCTTCAATAAAAACTCAGTGTTGTCGGTCCTGTCTAAGTTTCCCTGTGCTGGACTTTCCCTTTAGGTTCGTTTACATTAGAGGTTTGTGGAGAGGGTAAAACTATGCGGTTGAACTTTGTTTTTACCACCCCAACTGCTATCCCTTTAATTGCAAAGGCAGTGACTGGGGTGCATTAAAGGATGCATTGCTTCGCGGCAGGATTTATACCCCCATCCCATTGCATTCGCAGGACCCATTCAATAAATAGGGTTTCACTGCAACTGCCCCACAACCATGTTGTAAGCCTGTGGTTGTGACACAGTAGTGTGGCATTTAGGGGGTTAAAACAGATGGTTAGGAGGCGCTCAGTAATGGGCTATGAAGACCAGCCCACTTGCTAGTACAATTTTTCCTTGTGTGCTTTTATTGGTAAGGAGGAAATGAACAATTATCAATACAAAGGAAAAAATATTATTATTATTAACATTATTATCATATATAAGCAGAACTCCACCAACAAAAAAAAAGAATAGGATAAGAAAAGATAGGAAAGATAGAAATAGGAAAGAAAATGATTAGCCAAACTAATTTGCAGCATTTGTTGCAATATTCACCTTTAATCCAGAGATTTTATTACATTTCCTCACTAGAGGTCTTCAGTCTGATGGTTAGTATCATTCAACCCACTTCCTCTGAGCCCAGGTCATCCTGGACTTGCCCCAGCTGCACAGACAGTCTTGCCTTCTTGTGCTGCACTGCAAGAGACTGACGCCGGGTGAAATTCCAGTACATATACTGCTTGCATTATAAAAAGTATATTTATTGATGTATTCTCTAATTAATTTGTGTCTTTTATATCTGTCCATACTTCAGCTTTAATATTATTAATAGTATTACAGAAACAACTTTCTATCTATTTTAATACAGTCATTCTAAAAAATGCATGTTGCTTTTGAGTGTTTCTGTAGTACTTTTTGCGGTGCTTGGCGCTTTTTTGGACACGCATTTTTACCATGATTTTGCTGCGATTGGCGTTTTTTTTTTGTACACTGTATATAGCTGGTTGCTAAGGAGGGGGCCGGGAAGCCGATGAGTCATCAGCTGTCAGCGGGCTTCCTGCTGAATGTAAAAAAAAAGAATTGCCGGCTAAAAAAAGTGTAGAAAGAAACTGTGTAGAAAAAAAAAATGCAAATCGCGGCAAAATCGCAGGTCTATTGAAGTCTATTACATGCAAAACACTGCATTTTGCGGGGAAAAAGTCCCCGACCCTTTCCAAAAAACGCAGAGGCACAAAAATGCATTATTATGAACATGTTCCATAGGAACCCATGTTAAGAAATTTCCCTGCATTTCTGCAAAATGCTAAATGCATCAAAAAACATATCAGTGTGAATAGAGCCTTACAGTAGATGGGATAAAAGCTGGGTTATGTTTCACACACATTAAAGCTGAAAATGATGTCACATTCCAATAGTGGATCAAATCTAAACGGTAAATGTAAAATCGTTCTTATAGGTGACTTTCTCAAGTCCTTTAATCTAGCTGACATCCTGTGCCTATAAATACAAGCAGACCTTGGTAATGGGTCCACTTAGCCACTCAAGAGCTCTCCAGTATTAAATATTTGCTCTAGCTCTTAGGGAGATTTTCCTTCAGCCCTTTAAACCTTGCAGAGAAATCAGCTGAAACAACTAACTATCCGGAAAGCTTTATCTGCACTTCTTCTGTGAAATTCTTTTTGCAGTGCTAATTTGTTTGAATTTTCATAAGTCGGAGAAAGTCTTTTAAGATTAAAATGAGATTTGTTTTAGAATTTTCTTTATAATAAATTGTATTAATTTATTATACAGTATTATATTATATTATTTTTCTTTACAATATATTTACTTCATTAAATTATACAGTATTATACTAAATTATAATATTTATCCTTTTTTATAATATATTATAATTATACAGTATTATACTAAATTATAATATTTATTCTTTTTTATAATATATTATAATTATACAGTATTATACTAAATTATAATATTTATTCTTTTTTATAATATATTATAATTATACAGTATTATACTAAATTATAATATTTATTCCTTTTTATACTATATTATAATTATACAGTATTATGCTAAATTATAATATTTATTCTTTTTTATATTATATTATAATTATACAGTATTATACTAAATTATAATATTTATTCTTTTTTATAATATATTATATTTATGAAGAAGAAATTATTTTAAAAACATTATGATGATATTTCCTTTATTGGATTTGATCATCTGATTACATGGCGGCACATCTACTCTTTTATTTCGTTTTCCAAATACTTCTTGTGGAGCATGGTTATGTTTTTTCCAACTTTTTTCTACTCTTTTATCAGATTATATACATTTTATATATAGTATTTGCTGTACTCCGTGATTGTATCTATATTATTTTCATAGCAATGACAATGTACAATGGGTATAAACAAGAAGAGAGAGAGGCTGTGTTTGGACTTTGGTGGTAGCGTATAATTGGCTGGTAGCAGTCGATAATAAAATTATTCAGGATATTTTATTACAAAGAGGAAAAAAACACTCCTTTTACAAACATAAATATGAAACCAAATCATGACAATCAGAAAGGACTTTTAAATTCTATCTGATTAGAAGGTTTATACCATCTTGGTGGTGATTACTCTACATGTTTCGCAGACTTGGCCGCTTCTTCAGGAGCTTTTTATATTTAGATGGTATGGAGAAAAAAGATTATCATATAACTAAAAAATAAAGAAAATACACGTATTATTTACAAAATACATTATGTAATTGCAACCAGTAACAATTCATGTAAATATAAGACATCTGCTGCAAAGTACCCACCATCCACACGTCTTACCGAAGGGCGTCAGTAAGCCAGGGGCAACAATGTACAATGGGTGATAATTACTAGCAACCCATTTTATTTAATGTTTCATCAATTTTATGCAGTTATAACAATGAAAGCTCACTGCTAATTGTTATAGTTTAGTGCACTTTTACACATCATTTTCTAGCTAAGAAGAACTTAGAAGAACTCTGTCACAATATCTGTGTGAGAAAGCACTGATAGAGCCAGCCATTCCCAACTCATGTATTGTATATTATTTTGTGATCAGCAACTTAGCAAATAACTATAGCATTTGCCGTCCAGAACTCATGGTACATTCTTCTATGTGGGCCTCTCATGTTGTATGACAGATTTTTATGACTAATACGTTTAGATGTGTTTTTTTTTAATAATTCACCTTATATTGAAAGTACATTTAAATAACCATAAAGAGAAAATCATCGGATTGCAGCTGCCTGGAATCCTCCCTGAAGAAACATTGTATAAAACAACATTAAACAGTATACATATTTAACCACTTCAGCCCCGGAAGGTTTTACCCCCTTCCTGACCAGAGCACTTTTTACAATTCGGCACTGCGTCGCTTTAACTGCTAATTGCGCGGTCATGCAATGCTGTACCCAAACGAAATTTGCGTCCTTTTCTTCCCACAAATAGAGCTTTCTTTTGATGGTATTTGATCACCTCTGCCGTTTTTATTTTTTGCGCTATACACGGAAAAAGACCGAAAATTTTGAAAAAAAATGATATTTTCTACTTTATGTTCTAAAAAAAATCCAATAAACTCAATTTTAGTCATACATTTAGGCCAAAATGTATTCGGCCACATGTCTTTGGTAAAAAAAATGTCAATAAGTGTATATTTATTGGTTTGCGCAAAAGTTATAGCGTCTACAAACTAGGGTACATTTTCTGGAATTTACACAGCCTTTAATTTATGACTGCCTATGTCGTTTCTTGAGGTGCTAAAATGGCAGGGCAGTACAAAACCCCCACAAATGACCCCATTTTGGAAAGTAGACACCCCAAGGAATTTGCTGAGAGGCATGTTGAGCCCATTGAATATTCATTTTTTTTGTCCCAAGTGATTGAATAATGACAAAAAAAAAAAAAAATTACAAAAAGTTGTCACTAAATGATATATTGCTCACACAGGCCATGGGCATATGTGGAATTGCACCCCAAAATACATTTAGCTGCTTCTCCTGAGTACGGGGATACCACATGTGTGGGACTTTTTGGGAGCCTAGCCGCGTACGGGGCCCCGAAAACCAATCACTGCCTTCAGGATTTCTAAGGGCGTACATTTTTGATTTTACTCCTCACTACCTATCACAGTTTTGAAGGCCATAAAATGCCCAGATGACATAAAACCCCCCCAAATGACCCCATTTTGGAAAGTAGACACCCCAAGCTATTTGCTTTGAGGCATGTTGAGTCCATGGAATGTTTTATATTTTGACACAAGTTGCGGGAAAGTGACAAATTTTTTTTTTTTTTTGCACAAAGTTGTCACTAAATGATATATTGCTCACACAGGCCATGGGCATATGTGGAATTGCACCCCAAAATACATTTAGCTGCTTCTCCTGAGTATGGGGATACCACATGTGTGGGACTTTTTGGGAGCCTAGCCGTGTACGGGACCCCGAAAACCAATCACTGCCTTCAGGATTTCTAAGGGCGTACATTTTTGATTTTACTCCTCACTACCTATCACAGTTTCGGAGGCCATGGAATGCCCAGGTGGCACAAACCCCCCCCAAATGACCCCATTTTGGAAAGTAGACACCCCAAGCTATTTTCTGAGAGGCATGGTGAGTATTTTGCAGCTCTCATTTGTTTTTGAAAATAAAGAAAGACGAGAAAAAAAAAATTTTTTTTTCTTTTTTCAATTTTCAAAACTTTGTGACAAAAAGTGAGGTCTGCAAAATACTCACTATACCTCTCATCAAATAGCTTGGGGTGTCTACTTTCCAAAATGGGGTCATTTGGGGTTTTTTTTTTGCCACCTGGGCATTCCATGGCCTCCGAAACTGTGATAGGCGGTGAAGAGTGAAATCAAAAATTTACGGCCTTAGAAAGCCTGAAGGCGGTGCTTGGTTTTCGGGGTCCCGTACGCGGCTAGGCTCCCAAAAAGTCTCACACATGTGGTATCCCCGTACTCAGGAGAAGCAACAGAATGTATTTTGGGGTGTAATTTCACATATTCCCATGGCATGTTTGAGCAATATATCATTTAGTGACAACTTTGCGCAAAAAAAAATAAAAAAAATAAAAAATTGTCTCTTTCCCGCAACTTGTGTCACAATATAAATTATTCCATGGACTCAACATGACTCTCAGCAAATAGCTTGGGGTGTCTACTTTCCAAAATGGGGTCATTTGGGGGGGTTTTGAACTGTCCTGGCATTTTATGCACAACATTTAGAAGCTTATGTCACACATCACCCACTCTTCTAACCACTTGAAGACAAAGCCCTTTCTGACACTTATTGTTTACATAAAAAAATAATTTTTTTTTGCAAGAAAATTACTTTGAACCCCCAAACATTATATATTTTTTTTAAAGTAAATGCCCTACAGAATAAAATGGTGGGTGTTTCATTTTTTTTTTTCACACAGTATTTGCGCAGCGATTTTTCAAACGCATTTTTTGGGGAAAAAACACACTTTTTTACATTTTAATGCACTAAAACACACTATATTGCCCAAATGTTTGATGAAATAAAAAAGATGATCTTAGGCCGAGTACATGGATACCAAACATGACATGCTTTAAAATTGCGCACAAACGTGCAGTGGCGACAAACTAAATACATTTTTAAAAGCCTTTAAAAGCCTTTACAGGTTACCACTTTAGATTTACAGAGGAGGTCTACTGCTAAAATTACTGCCCTCGATCTGACCTTCGCGGCGATACCTCACATGCATGGTGCAATTGCTGTTTACATTTGACGCCAGACCGACGCTTGCGTTCGCCTTAGCGCGAGAGCAGGGGGGACAGGGGTGCTTTTTTTTTTTTTTTTTTTTTTTTTTCTTTATTATTATTATTTTTTTATCTTATTTTTAAACTGTTCCTTTCATTTTTTTTTTTTTAAATCATTTTTATTGTTATCTCAGGGAATGTAAATATCCCCTATCATAGCAATAGGTAGTGACAGGTACTCTTTTTTGCAAAAATTGGGGTCTATTAGACCCTAGATTTCTCCTCTGCCCTCAAAGCATCTGACCACACCAAGATCGGTGTGATAAAATGCTTTCCCAATTTCCCAATGGCGCTGTTTACATCCGGCGAAATCTAAGTCATAAAATGCTCGTAGCTTCCGGTTTCTTAGGCCATAGAGATGTTTGGAGCCACTCTGGTCTCTGATCAGCTCTATGGTCAGCTGGCTGAATCACCGGCTGCATTCTCAGGTTCCCTGTTGACACAGGAGAGCCAGAGAAAAACACGGAAGACGTTGGGGGGGGGGCATTCCCTCCCACTGCTTGTAAAAGCAGTCTAGAGGCTAATTAGCCGCTAGGATTGCTTTTACATGAAAGCTGACCGCTGGCTGAAAAGAATGATACCAAGATGATACCTAAACCTGCAGGCATCATTCTGGTATAACCACTCAAAGTCGTGAATGGCGTACCTGAAGACAAAAAAATGGTTAACAATAAAGCACAGTAAACGGTAAGGTATAAAAAATTGCATACCTGAAAAGCAAACATGATAAAACATAATAACAATAAAACATTGCAGAATAGAATACAGTAAAAAAGAGCAGAACAATAGAGAGAGAGAATAGAGAGAGAGAAAGAACAATAAAACGACAACTATTTTTTTTTTTTTTTATATTTTTGTATGTTTTTTTTTTTTTTTTTTTACACTTTTTTTTGTAACTAACTTTTATAACTGTAACCGGTTCCAGGTTCGGGTCTCTCAAAATTCGATGGCATCTTGGGAGACCCTGTGAAAGTGTGCCTAGTCTGTGGAATGCTGTACCCTACGCTAATACTCAACTAGTGTATGGTAGCGTTCAAAACATTCACCAATGCAAAGACCAGGATTGTCAGGACAGGAGGGACAATAATAGCGGGTGTCACGTCTATATCCGCGCTTGCTGCAGACACGACATCTTTTTTGGGGGGTTCGTTGGGTAGGGGTACTCGGGAGGACATAAAAATGCCTCTCATGCAGCCGACTGCATTTGGTTGGGGATGTGAATGGGGGAAGTACGGGCGCTGCAGAAGCGGTGGGTTCCCAATTAGGATTGGCGAATGCAGCAGGAAGGGCACTATGGGCACGACGGTCCTGTGTTTGTCTTTTTGGTGGCAGCGGGACACTACTTGTGCTTGCCACCTCACCAGCTTGAACTGCACTTATGGGACTCGCCACGTCACCAAGTGTTACTGCAGTGCTGGCTTGACTACGACCGGGGTGTACTAGGCCGCTGGTGCTTGCCAGTTCACCAAAACACTACCAAAAAAACTGTTAGCGATCGCAGGGATCAGACCTGACTCTGCGAACGCTGCAGTTATGCGTTTAGTGTTTTGTAAGTGTCAGTGATCGATCGATACTGCACTTGGGTGGGCTGGGCTAGGCTGGGCGGAGGGGCAAAACGCAGGTGCTAGCAGGTATCTGGGCTGATCCCGCTAACACTGCGTTTTTGGGAACCCTAAACTGCTGGGGACGCTAGTATAGATCTGATCAGATCAGATATTGATCCGATGAGATACTATACCACTAAGGGAGGCGTATGCTGCGTGCGTGGGTGTTAGCGGTACTGGCGCTAATCTGACGCTGCCTGGGGCTGGTGCTTGCCAGTTCACCAAAACGCTACCAAAAAAACTGTTAGCGATCGCAGGGATCAGGCCTGACTCTGCGAACGCTGCAGTTATGCGTTTAGTGTTTTGTAAGTGACAGTGATCGATTGATACTGCACTTGGGTGGGCTGGGCCGGGCGGACGGGAAAAACGCAGGTGCTAGCAGGTATCTGGGCTGATCCCGCTAACACTGCGTGTTTGGGAACCCTAAACTGCTGGGGACGCTAGTATAGATCTGATCGGATCAGATATTGATCCGTTCAGATACTATACCACTAAGGGAGGTGTACGGTGCGTGCGTGGGTGTTAGCGGTACTGGCGCTAATCTGACGCTGCCTGGGGCTGGTGCTTGCCAGTTCACCAAAATGCTACCAAAAAAACTGTTAGCGATCGCAGGGATCAGGCCTGACTCTGCGAACGCTGCAGTTATGTGTTTAGTGTTTTGTAAGTGACAGTGATCGATCGATACTGCACTTGGGTGGGCTGGGCCAGGCGGAGGGGCAAAACGCAGGTGCTAGCAGGTATCTGGGCTGATCCCGCTAACACTGCGTTTTTGGGAACCCTAAACTGCTGGGGACGCTAGTATAGATCTGATTGGATCAGATATTGATCCGTACAGATACTATACCACTAAGGGAGGCGTATGCTGCGTGCGTGGGTGTTAGCGGTACTGGCGCTAATCTGACGCTGCCTGGGGCGACGCATATCACCGCCGGCCGATCGGGGGGCTAAACCTTTATTCGGTAATAAACGGCGGGTGCCCTGACACTATAAAAAATAAACGAACTAACCAGCGTCAACCGTAACGGTTATACGGTGATCAGTGGTGAAAGGGTTAACTAGGGGGCAATCAAGGGGTTAAAACATTTATTAGATAGTATATGGGAGTCCCTGACGCTATAAAACGCTGACGGCGAACCTAAATATTTACGTCCCTAACTAGCGTCACCAGCGACACTAATACAGCGATCAGAAAAATGATCGCTTAGCAACACTGGTGACAGGGGGTGATCAAGGGGTTAAAACTTTATTAGGGGGGTTAGGGGGGTATCCTAGACCTAAAGGGGGCCTAACACTCACTACCCTAACACACTAACTGTCACAAACTGACACTATGTAGTAATCAGAAAAAAAAAAAAAAACCTGCTTGGTGTCAGTTTGTGACAGGGGGGGGGGTGATCGGGGGGGGGATCGGGGTGTTTAGTGTGCCTGGCATGTTCTACTGTGTGTGTTTGTGTTGTGCACTCACAGTTCAGTCTTCTCTCCTCGGCCCGGAACGGAAAATACCGAGCCGAGGAGAGATGACATCATTTCCTCTGCCTCTGTGTACAATACAGAGGCAGGGAAATGATCCCATTGGCTGGGAGCGATCGCGAGGGGGGGGCCACGAATGGATGGCCTCCCCCTCACCACCGATCGCCGGGGGACATTTGCCGACCGCCGCAGGCACCGGGGGGGGGTCCGATCGGACCCCCCACCCGCGGGCAGGCAGGGACGTACAGGTAAGCCCTTTTGCCTGCCCGTGCCGCTCTGTCGACGTACATCGTCGTGCGGCGGTCGGCAAGTGGTTAAAGCAGAACTATAGCCAAATAAAAAACAATAACTCTTAATCACCAAAACTGTCATTGGCTGAAACCAAGAACAGAATGAATTCTGCAATGTCTCATGCTAAAATGTCGGCTATTGAAGGCTACCAAATTCCAAAATTCAAGAAAATATGGAATCCATGGATAAAGACTCATTTACCCCCAAATTTCAATGATTCAGTCCTTCGGCCATGGTAATTGATTATTTAACTGATTTCCTGATTACTTAACAAAACCGTGTAACCACATTTTTATTCATACATGGAATAAATACGCAGAACCATGCTCTGGTACCTGGACCAACTTTTTTTATCTCATTTTATGTTATGGTACAATATTTGTTCATCCATATCTGTTCTATATTAATACATACTAGACCGATATATGTACTAAGTTTTTTAAGATATCTTTTGTTAGATATTTATAGTTACAACTTTCATACTTATCAGATAAAGTAACATAGAGCAGTTAATTAATTAATTAATTAATTAAATGTATGTGATGACGTTTAATGCAAACAATAACATACTATGTTACCTATATATATAATTTGTTTTATTGTTTAACAAAGAGCTTATGTTTATACATCCTTGTACATGTAACCATATGGACTTGCATTTTATTGTGCAATCGATAAACCTTTTTGACAAGGAAAAAAAAACAATAACTCTTAAAAGAGAACATAATAAAGTCAGATTTTGCTGCAATAATAATTGACATAACAGAGATTCTTCTGCAGTACTATTTTCGGCCTCTAGATGTCCTCAGTCTGATAGCCAACATCACTCAACCCACTTCTTCAGATCCTTGGACGATCATCTTGGACCTGCATGTCTTACCGCCTCTACATAACACAGCCAATCCATAACACAGCATGAGATAATAGCAGAGGCTGAAAATTCACAGCAAATTAACATATACATTTACTTCCTGTACCAGAGACACAACGGGAAATTGGAGGAAATCTCCCAAAGTAAGAACAATTCTCCTCTAAGGCCCCATTCACACTTATGTGACACTGGAATGTGTGCGATATTGGTGGCATGTCTACAACACATGAAAACACACTATGTTCTGTCAGGTGCACTGCGATGCCATTTATTCTTAATGGCACCCCAAACACACCACAACACACAGTAATTTATTGCCTTTCAGTGTAGTGTAATATGATTTTTTTTTAAAAGTGCCTCCTCTTCTTTGTGCAATTATAACGTGTAGGGCAGTTCATTGAAATGAAGGGGCTGTCTTAAAATGCCACACACCTAATGGTGCATTCACACCCATAAATACACCCACACACAGATTAAATGTGATAATCCCAGCAGAGGTTCCAGCAATTAGCTGCCCCATTAAAAGCTATGGGAGTCTGCTGGCTCCCGCAGCTAATCATGGCCACTCGCATATTTTCTGTCATGCAGACTGTCTGCGTCCAGGGCCATTTATTCCCATGTGATCGCTGAATGAGCAATTACAAGCTGCCGTAAATAACTGCCGGAGCCACCAGCCTCTCTTTGCTTTCAATGGAGCTGCCTTCCACAGGTATTTGTAGGAACCACTGCTAGGGTTCTTGCAAGGTTTAGGAGTGTGTCTATGGGAAGGCTTCACCATTCTTCCAGAAGCGCATTTGTGTGGTGAGATGTTGAAGGAGAAGGCCTGGCTCGCAGTCACTGCTCTAATTCATCTGAAAGGTGTTCTATCGGGTTGAGGTCAGGACTCTGTGCAGGCCAGTCAAGTTCCTCCACCCCAATCTCGCTCATCCATGTTTGTATGGACCTTGCTTTAGCATGCACACACATCATCTCTGTGTTCATTGGGGCAGTGCTGGCGTCCTAAGTGATCAGGTAGGCTGAATACACTTAAATCTATCTTCCTTACCTCCAATCTCCTTAAGTATTATTTGGTATATATATCCAACTCTTACCTATATGCCCGCTGTGTTTTATTCCAGGGGGCTTATTATTCCCAGTAACATTCGATGGATACCTCTAGATCTCCTTCTTCACGTCCCACATTTTTTATGGGTGCCAATGATTTTGCAAGGTGAGACAACTGCACCTAGTGGACTTCTCTATACAATAGTAAATGTAGCTCACTATATATTTTTGTGGCCACACGCACTGATACTTTTGTACCACTTTCTATTTAGGTGCTGATTTCAGGTTGACCTGATCAAGATCATTTTGAT
Organism: Lithobates clamitans; assembly: GCA_037952925.1. Lineage (NCBI taxonomy): Eukaryota > Metazoa > Chordata > Amphibia > Anura > Ranidae > Lithobates > Lithobates clamitans. The sequence continues at coordinate 956,927 of JBBGZY010000188.1, forward strand.
CCTAGTTCTAATTTCCATCTTCAACCTAGATACACCTGTTGCTAATATATAGATATCTTGAGGTATAGTATATGTATTGTATGTTTATATATGTATATACATACATGTGTACATATCTCTACGTTCCCCTGTACGGTCATGTCCATGCAGTACTTAATATGAAAATGTATCTATCTTTACCCTATAGATCTATACCATCTTAAAGGGACCTTCTCAGCAATCTTGAAGCCCCCCTGATTGAGCCAAACCCCTTTGGTATGATAATTGATGGCTACTAATGCCATGCCATCTTGGTCAGAATGGTCCTAAATATGTTTTATATTTGGTTAGACCTTTACTCTGTGTCCTGTGCCTGTTAAGGGGCTCACATGCCCTCCAGGGTGGGTCATCCTCCTTTGGGCCTCTGGCAAGAAGATTATTCCAGGGGGTACTCACAGCAGATGCTTTTTCTAAACCATTATATTATGTTGTTTCAAAAAAATTTGTCTTCTGTCTCATATGACTAATGTATTTTTCTCTTTACTTTATAGTTATGTGATAATCCTCTTTTAATCTTCGTGTAATTGTACAATAAAGCTCCTGAAGAAGCGGTTAATGTGAACCACGTAAAATGTAGAGCAATTAATACACAGATTGTATCTATGATCCATTTGTCACAATTTACAGAACTAAAAGTCTTGTCTGATTATCACTGCTGGTTTTAATTTGTAACTGTCAAGAACTGTCATTCTGGAAGAACGGTCAAACATTCCCATAGACACACTCCTAAACCTTGTGGACAGCCTTCCCAGAATAGTTGAAGCTGTTATAGCTGCAAAGGGTGGACCAATTCAATATTGAACGCTACGGACTATGGGATACCATTAAAATTCATGAGCGTGTAAAGGCAGGTGTCTCAATACTTTTGACAATATAGTGTGTGTGTGTATATATATATATATATATATATATATATATATATATATATATATATATATATATATGCACATGCACATCTTTTATCAAATCAGTCAAAGATGTTTTATACATAATCAAGTACTTCTGCATTAAACATTTTGATATCAGCTAAGCATTTTACCTATTTCCTGTTTCCTTCACACATCTCTTAACCTTAATCAGATATCAAGATAAATACTTTTCAAGTCCAGTTCTTGATTGTTGGGAACTTGCCAGGTGCTAGAAAGCTAAGACAAGTGCCTACGTATAGTAAAAAAGGGGGAAAAAAAGCAATGAATTCATCTTTGTTGTAGTTGGAGTATTTAAAAAAATGTGTTTTAACCAAGAAAAAAGAAGAGGGAACAGCAGATGAATTGTAAACTATGTACATCTATAATTTTATTAATTAATTAAGCTTAAAGAAATCTATAATTAAAGATGAATTTCAGGTATGGCAATTATCACATAATTACATTGATCCAGCTTGTGTCATACCTGTGGTATCCCTGTGGTAGTATTAAATCCCTGTAGTAGGTACCACTACTACATTGCTTACCACTAGCTTCCAGGTCCTGTCTGAGCAGCTGCCCTGCTGCACTCTGAACATTGGCTTGCTCTGCACAGTCCCCATTACGATAAAAATTTCTAATTTCTCAGTAAATGCAAAGCATATTCTGGTTGAATGAGGTGAAGAGGTGGGACAGTGACACCACAATCCCCATCTTATCCAATCTATGAACACTTGATTAATTTAGAAAATGGAAAGTGTTTTCTGAATAGCGTCTGTGCCGAGTAAGTTAATGTGTTAATTAAGCAGCAGTGCATGAGAACCAGATACTAGTCGAGATCACTCTAATAATGGTGCAAACTACAATGATTTCAAGCTTAAAAGGGAATTCCACTGGTATGGCACATAAATACTTACATTAGTCTAAGCTGGACCAATTTAAAGTGGCTCTAAAGGCCTAATCTCGATCCAGGAATGTGCATGAGAGCAGTGGCTCTCCCAGGTCTCTCCCTGCTTCATTGGCTTCCACTGCTGTCAATCACAGGCAGTGAGCTAATGACAAGAGAGTAGGGAGCAGGGCCAAGCTCCGCTCTGTATGTGAATAGAAAATGTCTATTCACAGGAGCGCAGCTCGGGAGTGAGCCTGTTCAAGTGCCCCCATAGCAAGAGGTTGCTATTGGGGGCACTTGGCAGGAGGGTGGGCTCAGGACTGCCAGCAGGGTACCCAAAAAGAAGAAGATCAGGGCTGCTTTGTGCAAAATCATTGCACAGAGCATGTAAATATAACATGTTTGTTTTTTGATTTTTTTTTCAATTATAACCTTTAGAATCACTTTAACTATAATAACATGGCCATACAGCTGTAGTGACCGTAGAGTACTGGATCTCAAATTGCAATCACTACTCCAGGACTTGACCCACAATATTGCAAAAGAGGTGGGTAAAATAGCACACAAGCTCCGGGGAGAGATAGATCAATTGGGAAAGTGCACTGACACCTTGGAGAACAAGTTCGATGAGCTAACTCAGTATGTTCATGTACTCGAGGAAGATAATGCCGCCATGAAGCACACAGTCTCCCAGCTCCAGCTACAGCAGGAAGATTTGGAGAACCGGGAAAGACGCCAGAATCTGAGAATCCGAGGGATCCCAGAAACGGTCAGTGATAAAGAACTGCGCCCTTACCTTCTGGGCCTGTTCATTACCTTAGCTCCAGACAAAGATTGGCGCCTTGATCATGCCCATAGATCTCCGGCTCCAAACCCCCCCCCCGGCTCTAACCCCAGAGATGTCATCTTCCGTTTCCACTACTACGAGAGTAAGGAAGCCCTCACACTTGCAACCCGCAACAAATAGCGCATTGACTTTACACAAACCAAGATCCAGGTTTTCAGCGACCTCTCCCCAATTACTTTAGCAAAAAGGCGCAGCTTCCTCCCTGTTACTACCCATCTACAAAACCACCAAGTGCCCTACCGCTGGGGGTTCCCCTTCTGCTTATCCGCTTCTAAAGATGGAGTCCAATTCTCGCTGAGAGACCTCTATGAAAGCAAAGCTTTTGTCCGCAACCTGGGTCTCCCACCCATCCCTGAGGAAGAATTCCAGCTCCAGGTACTTCATCCCAAACCGCTCATGACCATGGCCAAGATCTGGACCCCAGTTCAACGACGATCACAGAAGGCCTTTTCCACCCCTCAGCAGGCTAACCCTCACAGATTCTGACCTGAAGAGACCCTTCCTTCATCACTCCTTAGTTTTTTCATACCATGGCCGGAAAATGTTTAGTTCGGCTATGCCAGTGACCCTACTGGAGATGGGTCACCCTCTCTTTCTTAGAGACACCTTTCTTATCCTGTTTGGTAAATCTTAACACCCATATTTCTCTGGAAGCTGATTATTTCCCCTTTGTTCGATTAGTATCTTACCACTGACTGGTTTTGACTGCTACATCAGAAGAGACCGGAACCATCTGTCAGTTCCTGCAGGCTGCAATGCCCCTCACCATAACCCCAAGCTCCGGCCTGGGTATCCTGAAGTTTTTTCAACCTTCAGGTTTTTCAAAAAATGTTTTTGTGTTTTTTTTTCAAAATTTTACTTTTTTGTATTGTTTCTTTTTTATTGTCTCTTGATGTTTCACTTTGCAGGTCTCTTTTTTTACCTTTCTACGGTTATAAATGCTAATTTTATGACACCATTTCAACCTCTATGTCTATATTCCTCTATGTGTTTTAACTTATGGATGTTCATATACCTGTTTAAATTCAATAGTATGCTAGCGATGTTCACACCTGCTTTGCTATGGCCCTTAAGGTATACTCATGTATACTCATGTATAGGGCCTAAATTCCATCGGGAAGCGATGGCAAGCTTTGAAGGAATTTAGGTCCTCCAACACAGAGGTGATTATGATTCAGAAAACCCACTTCGAACCCGGTGGATCATTCAAGTTTGCCTCCAAACATTTTCCCATGGCCTATATGGCCTTGGACCCATCTGGAAAAGCAGGTGTGGCAATCCTCATTAAACGATCCTGCCCGATCCAGGTCCTCTCATCCTACCAAGACCCCCATGGTCGATTTGTACTCCTGAATTGTAGTCATCTGAACACCCAATTCACTCTGGCTAACATATATGCTTCAAATGTTGGACAAATCAAATTTCTCACAGCAGTTTTTGAGAAACTACACTCCTTTTCCTAGCCTTTTATAATCATTGGAGGCAATTTCAATGTGTGCATGTCCCCGACCAAGGATAGACGTGCCTTAATTAAAAATACCCCACGGATCGCTACCCAGAAACTATCCACCTATTTTCGTAAATTAACTAGATCACATAACCTCTTTGAATTGACACCTGGAGAGTAAAGCATCCCACTCAGAAGAGTTACACATTCTACCCCCCCCCCCCCTTCATAAGTTATATTCTAGATTAGATCATTTTTGCATTACGGCCCCTATCCTTCCTTATGTAATCTCCTCGGAGATAAACCCTATCACTTGGTCGGACCATGCATCTATTGAACTCGACATTGTTTTGATGGCTTCAAACCCCAAGACATGCCACCGGCATCTTAACAAGTCCCTGATAAAAAATCCAATATCCCAAGCTCTCTTGCAACAAATGCTAACCGTATTTTTTTAATTAAATGATGGATCAGTTGTTGAAATTTCCACCTTTTGGGAAGCCGACAAGGCTTTTTTCAGGGGCGAGTGCATATCTCCAGGCTCTCACCTGAAACAACATTTCAACTGCTCAACTGTGGACCGCAGGGATGCACCTATTCGAATCCCCCAGTTGTTACTTCAATCCGGAATTGCATCAAATCATTTGACATGAATAAGATTTCCAAGTCTATATTGTGGGCCAGACAAAAATTTTTACGAATTTGCAAATAAACCACGTCCCTTTTTATCAATACCTGATCACTTGATACAGTCAGATGGCACCCCAACATATTGTCCTAAAGCTATGTCCAAAGTATTTGGTGACTTCTGCAAACAACTATATAATTGTTTAACAAAAGACAAGTAAAAAAAGGCGCAAAGCAGGTATACCTCACATAACTGTTCCTAAATAGTCCAATGGCAGGATTGGTGTATATAGATATATATACAGGAGGAAGTCAATCAGGGCTGCCACCAAGAAAAGACCAGAAGCAAGGTCCAATAGGCTGAAGAAGATAAACAAGGAAGAGGGGCGCCTCTGAGTATATATCAATAATCATTTATTTACAACAAACAATATCCACTCACATGGAAGACTGTAGTATTGCGTTCCGGTGCGTCTCTGAGTAGAGGAGAAGCTGGAGAACCACAAGTCTCAGCAAGTCCGTGCAGTGCTGGTCCCACATCAGGTCCTGGCAAGGATGGATGGTGGTGACTGGACACGGCAGGGGCTCCCTCAGGTCTCCAGATGGCACTTCCGGGTTTGTAATGGGTTTAAAATGGCATAGACCAACGGTCTGCGGGTTCCAAGGAGGGGGTAAGGGGACTCCAAAGCCGATCGCCGGGCGTGCTGCAGTATGAGGCTCGTACGGCTCCGTGGAAGAGATGGTGACGGCCGTACAGGGAGCCAGAACGAGGCCTGGAAAGCAAGCACAGCGCGGCGCCGGGCCGTGACGTCACAGCTATGCGACGCGTTTCCGAGTCTGCGCGCTATTGGTGACAAGAATAGCGGCACTCCTTTCTCAAGCATGAGGGGCGGATGTTATGGCAGTCATTTTATAGTCTTTGGGGGGGGCGGGGCTAAGGATGATAAGCGATACCAGGATACACTGCAACTAGAGGCAATACTAGATATAATACACATGAAAGTGGGGCACAAGTTGGAAAATAAATATATAAAGTTATTACATAGAGTATCTATACATGCATATATAAGAAACACGTACGTATATGGATATACATAAAGATAAAAACCAGTACACATCCACGGGCAAAATAAAACCTGGTGCATAAACATCCAGTGTGGACCATGAGTAAGAGCATATATATATATATATCTATTAAAAGTCGGGATGGTACTTTAAAAATAATAATAATAATGATAGGCAAATACAAGATAAAAAATATATATATGATAAAAAATATATATATATAAGATACACGAGAGATTTAAAATTGGTAATTATGCGAACATGAATATCAGTACATACCATTAGTATAATTAACAATGAACACAGTCCACAAGGGAAATAATGGGAAAAGGAGCAGGGGGTGGGGAGATGAAAAGGGGGGGGGGGAAAGGGGGGGGGAAGGGGGGGGTTGGGGGTTGTAGGACGAAAAAAAGGAAGGGGGATGGGAAAAAGGGAGAAAAAGGCAGGTGAGGGGACGGGGGATAGAATATACTTACTCATGGACCCGCCACCCCCACAATAATAGATATGCTAGTGTGTATACAACCTGTAGTAAGAATGATAAGAATACAAACAATGAATATAAACATACTGTATATAAGCAAATATAAGCAATATATATCTATAATATGGTGGCAATCTCGATACCCTCATTCAAGCCCCCAGGCGAGAGGACGTCGAGATTGTAAATCCAGAACGTTTCCCTTACACAGAGCTTTTTGAAACGTTCAGCAGGAGTATATGACTTGGGGATTTGTTCAATTACCCATACAGTGAGGCCCGTGGTGGATTTGTGGTGAAACCCGGCAAAATGTCGTGGGACACTATGCATGTCCTTACCACCCTCTATCAGTCTTCGGTGTTGACCGAAACGCTGCCTGAGGGGGCAGATTGTTCGACCGACATAGATCAGTCCACAAGGGCACATGAGGCCGTAAACTACAAAATCTGAAGAACAATTGTGGAATTGATCTATCTGGTATGTTTTACCTTTGGAAAAGAATGACTTTTGTCCATGTTTAACAAAGGCACAAGTTTTGCATAGGACTTTTTTGCATTGATACATGCCAACCAAAGGTATAAGTGTGGTGGCATGGTCGTTGGTCACAGTGGTTTTGAATTTGCTTGGGGCAATTTTGCTTTTCAAATTGGGTGCTTTCCGGTAAGTAATTCGTGGTACTGTAGGGAGGAGAGTTTTGAAAAGGGGGTCCTGTAGTAGAATCCCCCAATGTTTTTTCATGATGTTTTCCATTTTTTTATATTCGTTTTTTATATTTATATTCATTTTTTTTTTTTACTTGTCTTTTGTTCTACATAGAAGCTCTCAGTGCTGCATGCACATGTATACTCATATATAACATCACTATGTCTGTAATCACCTGCATCATTAATTCATTACAAATGGTTCCTTGTATATCATTTCTATTTTAAATTTATTGCATCTGCACTGTTATTTGTTTGTAGTGTCTCTATAGACATATACGTTTACTAATAATCTCTATAGTGCTTTCTACTCCCTTTCCCCCCTTCTCCCCTCACATATCCTATCTTTTGTCATCTATCATGGATTTCCTAGATGACATAGAGACTCATAAGTATAACGTATTGGAAGAACTATATACCATCCTACCTTCCCATATGTTCTCCAATGACATTAAGCTAACCGGCACTACTAGATATTCTCTTTGTGGCAAATTTAAACATTTAGAAAGAATTATCAAACACATTAATTTACAATGGTGGGATAAATTCTTTCTGGAAAGGTATATCTCCACCAAGATCTCACCCAGAGGTCTTAGAGTCACCAAGGACTGCCCCTTTCTTGATACTGCTCGTAAAAAAGAATGGGAAAATATTTCCGAATTCTGTACCTCAAAATGGATGGAAATCCTGGTTGAACATAGATTACATCTTTTTGAAAAACTCAGGTTAGAAGCCAATGCCATAGCTAAGACAATTATTGACCAGAAAGTCATTGTCCCACTCTCTTGGTTCATGATTTTAAAGAAAAATACCAAGTCCGACGAGGACTTTATGATAAAAGGCAAACTAGGTAAATTCAAGAGAGATCTTGACGATTTTAATCTAGATCGTGTTTTTAATTGGAAACACAAATCGCCACAGCCCACCCATGACACCAAACCATCGTGTCCTTCCCATCCCTCCTTCCCCCCCCCACCCCACACATCTCCACATATTTCTCACTCACATCCATCACCCCCCACCCAACCTCAAAATCACCCCCTCCCCTAATGGGAATTCGTTTCCCTTACAAAAACTCTTTACATCTGTTGCTCAGTACTCATGATCGTACGGTACGAAAAAACCCCACTACCACTAAAAATAAATATAAAAACAGTAATCTATTAGTCGATCTTAATAGATTTTACAACAGACCATCATGTGCTAAAAAAAGTACCAATGTAGCTGCAATTGCTATACCTACATCCTGCCAGACGTCAGACAACCGGCCAGTAGCTATACCTAGGATAGCTTACTCGAATAATGCTGTTGATCCACTTCATCCCAAGGTACCCACTACTACCAATGATGAACATATGGAAGTACAGCTAGGTAATACCGCTGATCTTCCTACAACTACATACGTGTCCAGACCTAATCTTGGGGACACACCCAGCTCTCCCACCACAGGCTCTTCCCCTTCCACACTTCCCCTTTCCCATATCCCCCCCCTTTCCTCCCCCACCCCATCCACACTCACACTCCATGCCCCAGGTCCCTCTTCACCCACTGACCCTCCTTTTTTAGTTCATTGTCCTCCTCCAGCCAACCGGAGAAAAAGAAAATTCACCGAAGAGGTTGTAGAGGAGGACGAACCAAGTCCAAAAAGCAACCTACTCAGGTTCTTTAATGCTAAACAAAACAAACCCATTACAGAAGATACAGGCCCATCTTCATTTACCTCACCCCCCAATGTTTTTGAATATGACGGTGATGTCATAGATATCCTAGATTCCATCAGGGAAGAAGAGGACCTACTTGATCTCTTCACACAACATATGGCCACTTCCCCGCCCATCATCCACTCCTCCTTTAAACCGAAGTCTGTTTTTTTCCCTGCTCAATCAAAAGGCCCTTTCTTAGAAAGCTTCTACAGAGTGGTATACGCTGACTTTGTAAAGCTGTGCCAATCATCCTCCACCATTCCCACTCATAAACACAACCTCACAGTCACTGAGACTCGAGCATTAGATTCCCTTATGCACAATACCAATATTATCATCAAAACAGCAGACAAAGGAGGAAGTATAGTGGTACTAGACAGAGCGGACTACATCAAAGAGGCCCATAGACTCCTCTCAGACCAAACTACATACATTAAACTAAACAAAGACCCCACTAGCGACTTTGCTCTGGAGGCGAGCAGTTTGGTCCAATCAGCCCTCAATAATGGAGTGATCAATAAAACGGAAGCTTCTTTTTTTCTAAAAAGTTTCTACCAGGTTCCTTACTTTTACTATCTGCCCAAAATCCACAAGAATACCACTACTCCCCCGGGAAGACCCATTGTGGCTGCGATGGACAGTGTCACCACGGGATTCAGCCAATATATTGATCAATTTTTACAGCCATTAGTCAAGGAATTACCATCATATATCAGAGATGGTTCACATCTCCTAGAACTCCTAGCACCGTACAGGTGGGAATCCACTTACCTGTGGCTTTCATTGGATGTTACCTCACTCTACACCTCCATCCCTCACTCATTTGGGTTATTAGCTCTGGAATTCTTTCTTGCCCAGGACCCTCTTCTAAACCCCAGACAAGCCGCATTCATCATGGAGGCTACCAATTTTTGTTTAACCCACAACTATTTTGATTTTAATGGTGAGTTCTTCCTACAAGCACAGGGGACCGCCATGGGAGCTAACTTCGCCCCCTCCTATGCCAACCTGGCTATGGGGTACTGGGAGAAAAACTTCATATGGCAAAACAACCCCCACTCAGCAAACATCATTTTCTTTGGGCGCTATATAGATGACCTAATCGTGATCTGGGACGGCTCTCCAGACCAGATTACATCATTTGTGGACCATTGTAACCACAATCCCTATGGACTTGCCTTCACCCATACCTTTGATTCTACCCACTTAGCATATCTGGATTTGGAATTGGGCCATATGGGTGACAGAATTATTGCCAAAAATTATATTAAGCCAACTGCCGGTAACTCTTTTTTACATTTCCACAGCTGCCACTATCCAAAGTGGACGAAAAATATACCAAAGAGACAATTCTGCCGTCTCAGACAGAACTGTACCCTTGATAGTGATTACGCAGCTTCCAGCATTTCATTAAAAAACAAATTCGCTGAAAAACAATATCCTAAAGAACTAGTTGATGAAGCATGTGCATCCTATTCCAAAGGCAAACCAGCCAAAACAAATACTTGCCCAACAGATCACTCCACCAGATTTATCACGACCTTTCACTTCGAATATAAAAAAATGGAAAACATCATAAAAAAACATTGGGGGATTCTACTACAGGACCCCCTTCTCAAAACTCTCCTCCCTACAGTACCACGAATTACTTACCGGAAAGCACCCAATTTGAAAAGCAAAATTGCCCCAAGCAAATTCAAAACCACTGTGACCAACGACCATGCCACCACACTTATACCTTTGGTTGGCATGTATCAATGCAAAAAAGTCCTATGCAAAACTTGTGCCTTTGTTAAACATGGACAAAAGTCATTCTTTTCCAAAGGTAAAACATACCAGATAGATCAATTCCACAATTGTTCTTCAGATTTTGTAGTTTACGGCCTCATGTGCCCTTGTGGACTGATCTATGTCGGTCGAACAATCTGCCCCCTCAGGCAGCGTTTCGGTCAACACCGAAGACTGATAGAGGGTGGTAAGGACATGCATAGTGTCCCACGACATTTTGCCGGGTTTCACCACAAATCCACCACGGGCCTCACTGTATGGGTAATTGAACAAATCCCCAAGTCATATACTCCTGCCGAACGTTTCAAAAAGCTCTGTGCAAGGGAAACGTTCTGGATTTACAATCTCAACGTCCTCTCGCCTGGGGGCTTGAATGAGGGTATCGAGATTGCCACCATATTATAGATATATATTGCTTATATTTGCTTATATACAGTATGTTTATATTCATTGTTTGTATTCTTATCATTCTTACTACAGGTTGTACACACTAGCATATCTATTATTGTGGGGGTGGCGGGTCCATGAGTAAGTATATTCTATCCCCCGTCCCCTCACCTGCCTTTTTCTCCCTTTTTCCCATCCCCCTTCCTTTTTTTCGTCCTACAACCCCCAACCCCCCCCCTTTTCATCTCCCCACCCCCTGCTCCTTTTCCCATTATTTCCCTTGTGGACTGTGTTCATTGTTAATTATACTAATGGTATGTACTGATATTCATGTTCGCATAATTACCAATTTTAAATCTCTCGTGTATCTTATATATATATATTTTTTATCATATATATATTTTTTATCTTGTATTTGCCTATCATTATTATTATTATTTTTAAAGTACCATCCCGACTTTTAATAGATATATATATATGCTCTTACTCATGGTCCACACTGGATGTTTATGCACCAGGTTTTATTTTGCCCGTGGATGTGTACTGGTTTTTATCTTTATGTATATCCATATACGTACGTGTTTCTTATATATGCATGTATAGATACTCTATGTAATAACTTTATATATTTATTTTCCAACTTGTGCCCCACTTTCATGTGTATTATATCTAGTATTGCCTCTAGTTGCAGTGTATCCTGGTATCGCTTATCATCCTTAGCCCCGCCCCCCCAAAGACTATAAAATGACTGCCATAACATCCGCCCCTCATGCTTGAGAAAGGAGTGCCGCTATTCTTGTCACCAATAGCGCGCAGACTCGGAAACGCGTCGCATAGCTGTGACAACACGGCCCGGCGCCGCGCTGTGCTTGCTTTCCAGGCCTCGTTCTGGCTCCCTGTACGGCCGTCACCATCTCTTCCACGGAGCCGTACGAGCCTCATACTGCAGCACGCCCGGCGATCGGCTTTGGCGTCCCCTTACCCCCTCCTTGGAACCCGCAGACCGTTGGTCTATGCAATTTTAAACCCATTACAAACCCGGAAGTGCCATCTGGAGACCTGAGGGAGCCCCTGCCGTGTCCAGTCACCACCATCCATCCTTGCCAGGACCTGATGTGGGACCAGCACTGCACGGACTTGCTGAGACTTGTGGTTCTCCAGCTTCTCCTCTACTCAGAGACGCACCGGAACGCAATACTACAGTCTTCCATGTGAGTGGATATTGTTTGTTGTAAATAAATGATTATTGATATATACTCAGAGGCGCCCCTCTTCCTTGTTTATATAATTGTTTAAGCTCTGACTCGACCCCCCAATTTTCACAGTCGAAGTTTGACGACTTTATGTCCTCCCTAAGATTACACAAATTGTCCACTGAACAAATTTTTACGCTTAACGCCCCGATCACTACAGAGGAGATAGCAGAGGTGATCAAAAACTTACCAGCACACAAATCCCCAGGCCTAGATGTCTCCCCTACGTTTATTACAAAATCTTCTCTCCGATTCTAAATCCCTACTTACAATCCCTGCATTCCTCTCTCCTTAAAGGCTCTATCTCATACTTAAAATTTTTACAGCATATATAACCGTCATTCCTAAACCGGGTAAAGTTCCCTCCCTGCCAGATAACTACCGCCCCATTGCTTTACTAAATTCGGACTATAAGAGCTTTACTAAAATATTAGCTAATAGACTCTCACCACTACTGATGACTTTGATCCATAAAGACCAAGTGGGGTTTGCCCCAACAAGACATGCAGGGGACAACACGAGAAGATCCATAGGCCTGATAGACTTACTGACTAAAATGAAACAACACGCTATTGTTCTAAGCCTAGATGCGCAAAAAGCATTCAACTATTTAAGTTGGCCATTTATGTGTGCAGTCCTTGCTAGATATGGATTCTCAGGTCCCTTCGTACAGGCTCTACAAGCGCTATACTCTAACCCCACCTCTCAGGTTCAGATGTCCTCCTATATGTCGCAGTGGTTCACCTTTAGTAATGGCACCAGACAGGGGTGTCCTTTGTCACCCTTGATGTTTATACTGAGTCTTGAACCGTTTGCATTGGCTATTAGATCTCATCCAGATATCCCATTAACATCACCTCAGACCTGCTCAACTCTTTACAGGGCAGCTTTAAATATCGTTGGTGCTCATCCACGCTGAAGTACTTAGGCATCCATCTTACCCCCTCATATTCCTCTCTTTATCAAGCCAATTTTCCCCCTATGTCCGCAGAAAAAAACCTACCTAAGTTGCTGTACTTATTTGAAATGCTACCTATCCCGGTCCCAATGTCGCAGCTGAAAAGTCTCCAGAGAAGATGCCTTAATTTCATATGGAATAATGTCTCCCATAGGATTGCTCGATCAGTAGTTTTTGTTCTCAGAACTAAAGGTGGGTTGGCTGCGCCAGATATCATTAAATACTACTATGCCTCCCACCTCAGGGTATTGACTTCCTGGATTTGTAGGAAAGCTCCAAATAGATGGGCTGAAATCGAAATGGGGATCACTGTTCCAGTATATCCTTGCTATATGTTATGGCCTTCCTCAAATGAATTGATATCCCAATTGAGATCCCTTTGCTTAGCCCCGATGCCTTTCACCTTATCTATCCGGAAGAAATGCGCAGACCGGTTTTCTCTCTCCTCCCCTTGCTCCCCATTTCTGAATGTACTTTTCAACCCGGACGTACCTGATGGAATGTCCTACATATGGACACTCCCATGGACTCGGGCAGGAATTTTTCATCTGCGACATCTGGTACACCCGGTTACACATAGACTCCTGTCCTTCCCAGATTTACAAGCAAAACATGGAATCTCTGCTTCCTTGTTATACTCGTATATACAGTTTAAACACTTTTTCCTCGCTAATTCGCCCTCACTATCTTTAGAGAAAGCCACAGATTTTGAGATTCTATGTGCTAATGGCCCTTACGAACCTAAATTGATATCATCTATAGATAAAATCTTGCACGAGACTCACCTTCTAACGGATACAACCCATAACTACATGAAAAAATGGTCCTCTATATTGCACCGGCCAATCTCGCTGTTAGACTGGGGAAAAATATGGGAATCGTCATACGATGTGTAGCACAGAAAGAAACTGCCATTAAGATATTGTTTTTTTGGTACAGAAACCCTAACTTACTACATACCCGTAACCCCACTATTTCTAACTTATGCTGGAGATGCGGTGAATCTGTAGGATCTCACTTTCATATCTTTTGGGAAGACCCCGTCATAGGCCCGTATTGGACTAAGATTCAGACTCTTCTACAAAAACTACATTCTACACCTGTATTGGACTGAGATTGAGACTCTTCTACAAAAACTACATTCTACACCCATTCAACTGAACCCTATATACTTTCTCTTAGGCCTCCCTATCCATATAGGCATCTCTAAGCATCACAGAAACTTGGGTCCTTTATACCCTTGGCTGCGAAAAGAGCCATTCCTAGGCTTTGGCTCTCTACTTCCCCTCCCACTTTCCATTACTTTCTTCCTATAGTAGCTGATATCCGTAGAATGGAACATATGACTGCAAAGATCAATGAAAAATTACCCTTATTTGATAAGATATGGAAAGCCTGGGTGATTCTGCATATCCCCTTGAATTTGATAACTGTCCAACCTCCTGACCCCTCTAGAACCATTCTCCGAATATCCATTGCTTTTCAGTTCTAATATAACACATACGTTATTTATTAGGTTAGATATGAGATACAGTATGGAAATCTTACTTAGCTGATCCAAAGTTGGAAGTCACTTTCACTCGCCCATATTTGTATCCTTGTTAAGCTTTTTATGTTCTTTTTTCATATACTATTCTGTATTTTCAGAAGTTGAAATGTCTTACTTTTTGCACCACATGATCTGATGTCGTATAACTGTTATAAATAAACAATTTAAAGAAGTGTAGTGGTTTTTGCACAGAGCAGCTCAGATCCTCCTCTTCTCAGGTCTCTTGCTGGAACTCCTAGCCCCTCTAATATACCAGTTCAGAGCCCTGCACACAGAAGGACGCCATCTTCTTCTTTAGCCAGTGACATAGTCTCCCTACCTGTCCCGGCAATAGACTATAGAGTAATTTTGAGAAAGTTGCACAGAACACTGATTTAGATCCACCAGCTGATTATGACACATTGCCCTGTACCAGTAACCTTGTTCAGCCCAGGGGCACACAGATACGCCACGGCACTAAAGCCGGCCATACATGGATCGAAATTTCGCTGGTCCCTAAATTTCAATCCATTAATGGGCAGGCTGGTTGTACACAAGTCGATCCTGTGTACAACCAGCCTGTCAGGTTTTTCCCAAGCGATCAATGCCACCAGTTATAGCCCGCATTAATCATGTATTCTGATAGTGGGGAAGGCAATTTCACAGCAAGAAGGGGTCCCCCATCCACCTTGATTTTGAGGATGGGGAAACTGGCTCATTTGTTTTCATTCACTCTGCTGGTTGAGCAAAAAATAAATAAAAAAAGATTTACACATGACCAGCTTTAGTTCCATAAGGCCTTGCACATACTTAGTTCCAGGTTTAGTACCTGGGGTTCTCTGCCTTGCAGCTGGTCCCAAGTTAGAAACTCACAACTCACAAAAACAAAGATTTCCCAGCCCACTTACCAGATAGCCTGCAAAACAACCAACTTGACCCAGTCTTACAATTCAAAAATGGAGGAACTAATCAAAGCCGGCATAATTCTGTAAAAAGAGAAGGTGGGCAGCTTCAGCTGTCCAAAAAAAGCAGTCTGAGAGTGTTTATATATAACTAGGGTTGGTCCTGATGTTGCACCTGACCTGCATACTTTGGATAATCACAGCGCAATCTGCTGGGAGAGCCATGATTAGCCAAAGGCAGGGTGGCTCAGGGGGTCACCCCCCACACTATATAAGGCTGCTTACACAGCGGAGGTAACGTGGAGGGATTGAGAGAACTTGAGCTAGATTAGGCAGGTTAGTTAGTGGCGTACAGGCAGTTTAGTATATATATCTACCTATATAGATCTATATAGATATATATATATATACAGTGTAGTCAGTGTGTAATATATATTTACATTGCACAGGCAACATATTAATATATATATATATACACATACGGTATACCGTGTAGTATATATACAGTATATATACACAATATATATATATATATATATATATATATATATATATATATATATATATATATTTATATTTAGTGTAGACTATAGTGCAGGCAGTCTAGTATATACAGTGCCTTGAAAAAGTATTCATATACCTTGAAATTTTCCAGATTTTGTCATGTTACAACCAAAAACGTAAATGTATTTTATTGGAATTTTATGTAATAGACCAACACAAAGTGGCACATAATTGTGAAGTGGAAGGAAAATATGAAAATGGTTTTCAATTTTTTAATTTTAATGATTAATATCTGAAAAGTGTGGCGTGCATTTGTATTCAGCCCAATTTACTCTGATACCGCTAACTAAAACCTAGTGGAATCAATTAGAAATCACCTAATTAGTAAATACCTGTGTGTAATTTAATCTGAGTATAAATGCAGCTGTTCTGTGAAGTCCTCAGATGTTTGTTAGAGAACCTTAGTGAACAAACAGCATCATGAAGGCCAAGGAACACACCAGGCAGGTCAGTGATAAAGTTGTGGAGAAGTTTAAAGCAGGGTTAGGTTATAAGTAAAATATCACAAGCTTTGAACATCTCATGAAGCACTGTTCAATCCATCATCCGAACATGGAAAGAGTATGGCACAACTGCAGACCTACCAAGACATGGCCGTCCACCTAAACTGACAGGCCGGGCAAGAAAAGCAGCCAAGATGCCCATGGTAACTCTGGAGAAGCTGCAAAGATCCACAGCTCAGGTGGGAGAATCTGTCCACAGAACAACTAATAGTCGTGCACTCCATAAATCTGGCCTTTATGGAAGAGTGGCAAGAAGAAAACCATTGTTGAAAGAAAGCCATAAGAAGTCCCGTTCACAGTTTACAAAAAGCCATGTGGGGGACACAGCAAACACGAGGAAGAAGGAACTTTTTGGCCTAAAAGCAAAATGCTATGTGTAGCAGAAAACTAATACTGCAAATCACCCTGAACACACCATCCCCACCGTGAAACATGGTGGTGGCAGCATCATGTTGTGGGGATGCTTTTCATCAGCAGGTACAGGGAAGCTGGTCAAAGTTGATGGGAAGATGGATAGTGCCACATTCTTCGTAGAAAAAAACCTGTTAGAGTCTGTAAAAGACTTGAGACTGGGGTGGAGGTTCACCTTCCAGCAGGATCATGACCCTAAACATACAGCCACAGCTACAATGGAATGGTTTAGATCAGGGGTCTCCAAACTATTGCCCTCTAGTTGTTCAGGAACTACAATGCCCATCATGCCTAGTCATGTCTGTGAATGTCAATTTCACAATGTGAGTTTTACAATGCCTCATGGGCAGGGCCGCTGATAGAAATCACGGGGCCCCGTACAGCCTACCTGGTGGGGCCCCCTTCAGCCCCACCCCTGGCCCCTCCTTCAGCCCCACCCCTGTATATATATATAGTGCAGTCAGTGCAGAGTATATTTTACAGTGCATTGAAGTGGTTAAGGGGAACCCTTTGACAGAATTAAGAAAGAAAATCAGCATGGGGTCCCCCCAAAATCCATACCAAGCCCTATGGGTTTGGTATTGATTTTAAGGGTAACTCCACGCCAAAAGAATTGTCAAAAACTGTCTATTGTGGTTTTTACTTTTTGACACTTTTTTGGTGAATGGGTAGGGGTACAATGTACCCCTACCCATCCACACAGGGGGCCCCCTTGTTAAAGAGGGCTTCTAGATTCTGATAAACCCCCCACCTGCAGACCCCGACAACCAATGGCCAGGGTTGTTGGGAAGAGGCCCTTGCCCCCATCAACATGGAGACAAGGTGCTATGGGGGGCCCCATGTGGCCTGGTATGGTTCATGAGGGGGGGTGTTCTCACTCGGGGTGGGGGGGGATGTTCGGCTCATCCCTATAAATAACCCTTGCTGAGATACTACAGAAAGATACAGACATGTAACATATTGTTACTTTTGTATCATTCTGCTTGTTCATTTATCAAAGGGATGAGCTTCTGCAGATGATGTCAGTAAAAGCAACCTGAGTAAAACTTTTTGTTTGTTCATTTATATGTAGATCAAAGGGATGAGCTTCTGCAGATGATGTCAGTTAAAGCAATAAGCAGTAAAACTTTTTTTCCTCTGTTTAATAATTAATATTAATATTAACCCTAATGCCCCATACACACGGTCAGATTTTCAGACGGAAAATGTGTGATAGGACCTTATTGTCGGAAATTACGACCGTGTGTAGGCTCCATCACACATTTTCCATCGGATTTTCCGACACACAAAGTTTGAGAGCAGGCTATAAAATTTTCCGACAACAAAATCCGTTGTCGGAAATTCCGATCGTGTGTACACAAATCCGACGCACAAAGTGCCACGCATGCTCAGAATAAATTAAGAGATGAAAGCTATTGGCTACTGCCCCGTTTATAGTCCTGACGTACATGTTTTACGTCACCGCGTTCAGAATGATCGGATTTTCCGACAACTTTGTGTGACCGTGTGTATGCAAGACAAGTTTGAGCCAACATCTGTCGGAAAAAATCCTAGGATTTTGTTGTCGGAATGTCCGATCGATGTCCGACCATGTGTACGGGGCATTAGTTTACTCTAATTAGCCATAATTATCTTCTTATTCCGCTTCTCCATTCAGTTATATTCCTGATGAGTTGTTTTTGTTATTTTCTATTTTATTAACCATTAGTATTAAAACTTTTTGTTTTTGTTTGTTTTGTTCATTATTTTTTTCATAAAAATTAATTATCTTTTTCTTTCTCATTTTAATATCAATACACAAATAAACACACTTAGATCTGTTCTTTCTTATGCCCCGTACACACGGTCGGACTTTGTTCGGACATTCCGACAACAAAATCCTAGGATTTTTTCCCACGGATGTTGGCTCAAACTTTTCTTGCATACACACGGTCACACAAAGTTGTTGGAAAATCCGATCGTTCTAAACGCGGTGGGGTAAAACACGTACGTCGGGACTATAAACGGGGCCGTGGCCAATAGCTTTCATCTCTTTATTTATTCTGAGCATGCGTGGCACTTTGTCCATCGGATTTGTGTACACACGATTGGAATTTCCGACAACGGATTTCGTTGTCGGAAAATTTTATAGCCTGCTCTCAAACTTTGTGTGTCGGAAAATCCGATGGAAAATGTGTGATGGAGCCTACACACGGTCGGAATTTCCGACAACAAGGTCCTATCACACATTTTCCGATCGTGTGTACGGGGCATTATAGTTACAACTATAGGTTTGAACCTCCTTGAGTGTTTTTTTTTAGTATTGTGGAGATCTTTGCAAGTCTACCCAATAGTAACATTTCTATATTATAACATTTTTATATTATACCAATGGACATCTTTGGTGTATATATATATATATATATATATATATATATATATATATATATATTTTTTTTTTAATCGGTTCCAGTAGGGAGTATAAGTCACCTGATTTTTTGTCTTAAAAAATACATTTTTATGTCTTATTAAAAAAGTTTTCAATTTGTTTTCTATGCATTTTTATAGATTTGCTCAATATTAAGAGCTGCTCTGTTCTTATTACGTAGTTACATAGTAGGTGAGGTTGAAAAAAGACACAAGTCCATCAAGTCCAACCTATGTGTGATTATGTGTCATTATTACATTGTATATCCCTGTATGTGGTGGTCATTCAGGTGCTTATCTAATAGTTTCTTGAAGCTATCGATGCTCCCCGCTGAGACCACCGCCCGTGGAAGGGAATTCCACATCCTTGCCGCTCTTACAGTAAAGAACCCTCTGCGTAGTTTAAGGTTAAACCTCTTTTCTTCTAATTTTAATGAGTGGCCACGAGTCTTGTTAAACTCTCTTCTGCGAAAAAAAATCTTATCTATTTTACTTCATTCTGAACAGCTGTTCCTATTTCACCATCTTTATTTAATTCTCCTACTTAATACATTTCCTCACATATACATACATATTTGCATCTTTTAGCTACATATTGTTTCCCATCTCACTATATATATATATATATATATATATATATATATATATATATATATATATTTTTTTTTTTTACTACTTATATTTATTTTGATTTTTAATTTGCTTTTTATTTTTATTTTTATTTTCATTTTAATTTATATATATATATATATATAATTTATATAATTTATATATATATATATATATATATATATATATATATATATATATATATATATATATATATATATATATATATATATATTTATTTTTTCATCTTATTTTTCACTTTTCATTCATCTTTTATCATCTATCATTATCACTTTACACATTATTTTATACATCCTGAGTGACTTTCAATGATATTTATATACTCCCCACACGCATAAGATCTTCATCTTCATGTCTAAGCTCCGGGGGGTGCAGCAAAACGTGTTGGGTGCACGGACTGGCGGGAGCCCAGGTTCGGGTTGCCTCTCTCATTACCATCATAGGACACCATGGATGTGCGGCACCAGGGATTTCTCCTCTTTTCCTTGTAGTTACAGAAAGTAGCAGCAGGTAGCTGAATGAGTAGTAACTATGTGAGCTGTGTCTTTCCCTGCCAAAGTAGGTTTTCATTGCTGGTGGTTGTGAATTCACAGTTGATTGCTACTTGTAGTAATTTATTGCACTTTCTTTGTATACAGTCCTTATAATTAATGGCTATTTTCAGTGAATACTAATTAATTAAAGCCACACCCAAAACAAATAATTTAGTTTTGGGTAGAACTTGATTAGGGAACCTTGTGTGTAAAGTTATTATTACTGAGAACATTGTGAAGGTGCAGTGTAATTACTGTTCAAGATGCTGACAATAGCATTGTTTTATTGTGCAATCTCCCTTATTCCTCTCTTGTCACTCATCAGAGTCACAACAGAAAAGAATCCCTGGAATTCATATAGACTAGCGCAGACAAATTTTGTGAAAGTGTCTTGCATGTCTAAAAGTAATGCAGGGTGTGCCAAATTTCTGTACCTGTCAAGAATTTGTGCTTAAAATTTGGTGCATCGCTTTTAGAATGCATGCAAGGCACTTTGGTTATATATGTCTCTGTGCTCCAAATAAAGTTGGTCTTAACAACCCTTCCTGACCAAGCCATTTTTTGCAACAAGGCACTGTATTGGTTTAACTGACAATTACGCAGTCATGCAATGCTGTACCCAAATAAAATTGATGTCCTTTTTTTCCCACAAATAGAGCTTTCTCTTGGTGGTATTTGATCATCTCTGCGGTTTTTATTTTTTGCGCTATAAACAGAAAAAGGCAGACAATTTTGAAAAATAAAAACAGTATTTTTTACTTTCTGCTATAAAACATTTCCAATTAAAAAAATTAAATGATCACATTTCTTCATCAATTTAGGCCAATATGTATTCTGTTACATATTTTTGGTAAAGGTTATAGCGTTTACAAACTATGGGATAGATTTATGGACTTTTTATTTTTTGTTTTTACTAATAGTGGCGATCGGTGATTTTTGCTGCGGGACTGCGACATTGCAGACAAATCTGACACTAGGTGACACTTTTTGGGGACTAGTGATACCAATACAGTGATCAGTGCTAAAAAATGCACTGTCACTGTATAAATGACACAGGGGTTAACATCAGAGGCGATCAAAGAGTTAAGTGTGCTCCTAGGGAGTGATTTCTAACTGTGTGGGGGATGAACTGACTGGAGTAAGAGAGACATCTGTGTTCCTGATTTGCAGGAACACAAGATGTCTCACTTCCTCTCTGACAGAACAGCGGTCTGCCTTGTTTACATAGGCAGACCGCCGTTCTGTCTCTCCTACGAACAATCGGTGGCTTCCCCTGTGTCCATTCACAGGGAGAGCGTGGCTCCGGTGTTGTGCGCGTGTGCCCCAGAGCCTATCCGAGAAATCACATACAGGTAAGTGATTTTGCGATCAAGGGCCGCCCTGCCACAGTATATGTACGTGGGAATTAAGTGGTTAATTAGCTCCACTTTTATAAGATACGGACTGCCTTATTTTATTTTGAATTTGGCGCAGGTGTTGCACCACAATCAAGGGCTGACTGACAACTCATGGGGCCCCCGGGCAATAGAAGATTATGGGGACCCCGGGCAATAGGAGAAGATTATGGGGCCCCTGGGCAATAGGAGATTATGGGGTCCCCAGGCAATAGATTAGGGGGCCACACAGTATACACACACACACATACAGTATACACACACAGACACACAATATACACACACAGTATACACACACAGAATACACATACACACACTGAAAAGGTACTGGAGAGGCAGGACAGCTATAATCTTGGGATTGTTTAAAAAACACAGATTTTTACATACTGTCCCTGGTTTTATTGAGGCTGCCAACCCTGATGGGGCCCCTTAATGGCACGGGGCCCTCGAGCAGTGCCTGAGTGCCTGAATGGTCAGTCCGCCCCTGACCACAGTGTAGAAGTGTATCAAAATAAATCGGAATTTGGCGCACGAGTCGCTGTCAAAACCAAAACTGCTGCAGTTGTTTTTTTAATTTGGTTTAACAAGAGCAATTAATGCCAGAAAAGTGGCACAGCAGGTTTATTAAATTTTCTGTATTATGTCTAAAGACAAATTTGAGAACTGGTTGGGGTATTACATTTAGTATACAACTGTATGTTTGTAGAAATCAACATGTGCCATCCATCACATAAAATTAGCATCATCCACTGTAGGTCAAATTCCAGGCCAGATTACTTAGACTTAAGCCTCGTACACATGGTACGATTGTTGGCAGGGGATTGTCTATTGACAGACTGTTGTCCTAAAATCTTACTGTTAGTAAGCTCCTTTTGACTATTTTTGTCCAACTTTCGCCCAACAAATGTTGAATGGCAGGCTAGTAATTTTTTGGCGGACAATGGTTTGACGTCTGATTTTCGTATGGTCAGTACACAAATCCGTCACACAAAAGTCGAAAGTACAAACACGCATGATCGGAAGAAAGGAACGAGCCAGAAGCGGTCAGTCTTGTAAACTAGCGTTCGTAATGGAGAATTAACATTCGTGATATGGCAAATTATGAAATGTCGAAATGCAGCGCACATTCTCTTCTTCTTTAATGGGATAATAATGAAGCTGCTTTGCATGGTGATACTGATGGAGTTATGACAAACGTATTTTTAAAGGCATTTTTTTTCTAGTGATGTCAAGAATATTATTATAATGCTTGTTGTTTGTTTTTTTGGGCAAGTTACCACAACACCATTATCCCTGAGTTTTTAAGATCAAAGATACAACTATGTTGATGTCCCTTGTTAATTTTACATAGTATTTTTTTAAATGTAACTGCCTACTCCCAAATTGTCATTTGAAGTAAAACACATGGCCAAGTATTATTCTACACAATTTTTTTATTGTGCAGAAAAAAGATAGAACAAAATAAATTAGACATGCTATCTGCCATCCAAACACAAAGAACTTAACCAAAAAGTGCATTCTATGCATACAAAAATATAGAAAATATAACAAATAAAATCATTATAAAAAAAAAATAGAAATTAGTATGTGGGGAAGGGGTTAAAATCTCCAATCCAGCGGCCTTGTTGGGGGTCTTGTGGCTGGTATTGCCACTGACCACCATGCTGTTGTGGTGGGTGGGGTGGCTGTGGTGTGTGGGTTGGCTGTGGAGGTGGTGGGGGTGGGGCCACAAAGTCCAAAATGTGGGTGCTTTCAGAAATTTGGTCCCTCACCCCCTAGTTGAGGAGCTGCAGAATGAGTTCCTCACACCTGCTCCTTTGCTCACTGGCCATCTGCCTTCATTTATTGGCAGTCACACACTCAAATGCCTCAGCCTCATCTGGGTCAGTACGGAGCGCAGTAGCGGCCTGGCTGAGAAAGGAAGCTGTGGCCTCCTCCAGATTCCTGCTCTTCCTGGCCCTTTTAGCAGCAGGACGTAGGGGAGGGATCTACGACTCCGTCTGGCTACTGGCCACTGGCTCCTCAAGACTGACACTTTCCTGTGTATGAAAATGGGACATAATTAGAATCTTTTTTAGGGTTTGGTCATCAATCACACACAATTTTGATCTCCTTACTGTTGCAAATTGAATGTGGAGAAATAGAAAAGTCTATCATTCTGACCCCAGCATTTTTCATTCTTGTTCAAATCATTTCTGGTCACTACTGTCTATTGATATGGAAACCACTTTTTTAAGGCAGAAATATTTTACCAATAATGTCTAGTTATCATCATTGTATTTTTTTTTTTTTTTTTTTCAAGAAAATTTTTATTGAGTTTTACAGCTTTACAGAGTATATGTAACATACATCCCAAACTGTGTGTTTACAGGTTTAATGCAATCGTACAGTGTTCAATAAAGTGAGAATACTGACAAATGTTAGTCTGACCAAGTAAATACAGAAACACGTCTTTCAGAAGTAAGACTTATACATTACAGACCTATAGCATTGCATTAGAGCTGAGAGGTCGTTGCTGAATATGAGAGGACTGCAAGTGGTCATCGGTCACTTCCGGAAATGATGGGAGTAGCCACCCCGAGTCCGTTCACCCCCTAGGGGATCAAAGCTGTGAACGGGTTGGGGTTATAGGAGGGTGCGTCAGTGGCACCGCTGACTAGTGCGCGTGGTGGGTTGTGAAGCAGTACCACCGTGTGACCGTACTCGTTGCAGACGAATGATGAAGGAGATGTTATGTCAGAGTTAATGGGACGTCTAACTTGTTAATGTGTCAGGTGGGGGGGTGTTCGCAAGAGGGAGTGCCCATTGTGTCAGTGGGAAGAGCAGGGGTAGAGGTCTAACTGATACTGGGGTGGGGGAAGAAAGGGGGGTCCAGGAGGAAGGCGGCTCTGTGGAGTCAGGGAGTCTGGATAGTGCTATTTATGTGTTCAAGGATTAGAGAATGAGGAGGGAGTAGGTGGGGTTATTGGTGTGGGTGATTGACGGAAATGTAACCAGCACGCCCAGGTTGTGTGAAATTTGGTGGGGTTGTCGTTGGCCTGGCAGATAAGCTTCTCCATCTCCGCCATTTTATCTACCCTCCTGATCCAATCTTGGACCGTGGGGGGTGAAGTAATTCTCCAAAAGGCTGGGATGCAAAGATTAGCTGCATTGATTAGATGTATGGTAAGCGATTTTCTGTAGGTATTCGGAGAAACAGGAGTGTGGTGTAGAAGGTATCTTTCAGGTGTGAACGTCGGTGGGAAGGTGGTGATATGGGTGATCATCCGTTGGATATCCTGCCAGAATGGCTGGATGAGGCTGCAGCTCCACCAAATGTGTAGTAGAGTGCCCTTGGCAGAGCCACACCTCCAACAGGTTGCGGGGATGGTGGGGTGAAAGTGGTGAATTTTGTCTGGTGTTCTGTACCATTTCGAGAACACTTTGAATCTGTTTTCCTGTGTGGATACGTTAATAGACCCCTTGTGCATGAGAGTGAAGATGGAGTCCCATTCCTGTGGGGATAGGTCCAAGGAAAGGTCTGATTCCCATTGTCTCACGAGTTTGTCATTTTTGATTGTGTGTTGTGAGAATAACAAGGAATAAGTGGCGGAAATAAGATGTCCCTGGGGTTCATTGTCTAGGCAAAGTAGTTCGAGAGGAGTGTGATCTCTACAGTAGGGGGAGTCTTTGCCATGTGTTTGGAAAAAATGTCTCAATTGTAAATACTTAAAGAAGGGTAAATGATGATTGGGGAGCGTCGTTTCGAGTTCTGCGTGAGGGAGTAGCGAGCCATTGCGAAAGCAACCATGGGCCCTTACTGGATTGAAGGTCACTTCTTGTGAAGGACCTCTAAGCCGTAGGCCGGGAGGGAATTCAGGATTGTTGGTTAGAGGAGTCATGGGGCCCGGTGAAGGGAGCAGATTAAGCGTTTTGCAGACTGTTTTAAAGATTGCTAGGGTAGCACCAATGGAGGGGTGCAGGGAGAGGGTAGCTGGTATGTGTCTGCCATCGACCCATGGGGCGTTGACTAGTGGGAGATTTGCAAATTAGTCTTCCAGTTCTACCCAGTCCTTGGCCTGACGGTGTTTGTGCCAATCTACCAGTCTAGTCAAGTGGCAGGCCCAATAATATTTTCGGATATCCGGAAGACCCAGGCCTCCTAGCCTTTTGGGGAGGACCAGTCTGTCCCAACTAAGTCTCGGTTGCTTCGAGGCCCAGATGAAGGACCTGCAGATGCGTTTATAGGACGCGAAGAATGCGAGGGGTAATCTGATCGGTACGGCTTGGAGAAGGTAGAGGAGTCTGGGCAGTACGTTCATTTTTAGTATAGTGATCCTACCCAACCAAGAGAAGGATCCGAGATGCCATCTTTGAAGATCTCCTTGGATGGATAGGATCACAGGTGTGAAGTTCGTGGCGTATAAGTTTTTCAGGTCAGAGGTGATTTTGATTCCCAAGTACGAAATGGCCAGTGGTTCCCAACCGAAGGGGAAATTAAGTTTACAGAGGTTAACCGTTTCGGGGGGTAGGGTTACATTAAGGGCTTTCGACTTGTCAAAATTGATTCTTAAGTTCGAGAGGGTTTGGAAAAATGTGAAGTCTGCTAGAAGGTTGGGGATGGTTGTGATGGGGTCCGACAGGAACAGCAATATGTCGTCCGCATATGCCGCTAGTTTGTAGGATTTATGATGTATGGTAACTCCTTTAATAGTGGGGTTGTCTCTTAGTTTGCGGAGCATGGGTTCAAGGGTCAGTATAAATATGATTGGTGATAGTGGACACCCTTGGCGGGTTCCATTGGATACAGAGAAGGCGTCCGACAGCGTGCCGTTGACTCTTATCCTGGCTGTGGGAGAGGTATACAGGGCTAGAATCATTGTGAGCATGCGCCGAGGCAGGCCTAGCGCCTGAAGGGTGGCCTCCATGTAGTCCCATGCTACCCTGTCGAACGCCTTCTCTGCATCCAGTGATAGAAAGAACCCTTTCGTGGATGATTTTGTGAGCCAATGATGTATGTTCAATGCTTTAATGGTGTTGTCCCTGGCTTCGCGGCCGGGGACAAAGCCAACCTGATCTAGCGAGATCAGGGACGGTATGAAAGGTAGGAGTCGGTTAGCTAGGGCTTTCGCATATAGCTTAAGGTCCACATTGAGTAGAGATATGGGGCGATAGTTCGTTACTAGGGTGGGGTCCTTATCTTTTTTGGGGATGAGTGTAATGTGTGCCGTGAGCATTTCGTTGGGTGAGTGCGTTAAGGGGGACAGAGCATTGAGAGCTTTCGCAAGGCGTGGAAGGAGAATGGAAGGGAAGGATCTATAGTAGCAAGCAGAAAGACCGTCGGGGCCGGGGCTTTTCCCTGTCTTCGTTTGTCGCAGAGCTGCAAGGAGTTCTTCCGTCGTGAGTGGAGTGTCGAGGGATTCAGCGTCGTCTGTGGAGAGGGGTTGCGGTCCATATTGTGTAAGAAAAGTCATAAGGGCAGTTTTCCGGTTGGGAGAATCGTCTGCGTGATGGGATGGTGGCAAATTATACAATTTAGTGAAATATTGTACAAATTGTGTTGAAATGTCCTCGTTTCTAGAAAGTGGTTCACCCGCCAGGTTGCGGATTTTATGAATAGTGTGTGATGCCTTTTTTGCTTGCAGTGCCCTCGCTAATAATTTGCTGGATTTGTTCCCGAACTCGTAATATAATTTTTGTGTCAGCATGAATTTGCGTTTCAAAGATCTGTTTAGAACTTCTAAAAGCTCCTCTCTCGCCCGTGTTAATTCGGCTAGTGACGCAGCTGCAACAGAGGCTTTGTGTGCCTGTTCAAGCTTGTGTATACGTGCAGTTAGTTCAACTATATGTGTGCGGTTAAGTTTGTTGCGATTAGCGGAGATAGAGAGAAGCTCGCCCCTGATGACACATTTATGTGCATTCCATGCGGTCAGAGGTGTTACGTCGGGTGTGTCATTATTAGCAAAGAAGTCAGTCAGGCATTTGGACATTCTATTCGTGTTAAGTTCATCCGTCAGTAGGGAGCTGTCGAGGCGCCAAATACGCGTTTTTGTGTTCGTAGATGTTAGTTGTAGGGTCATAGAGATAGGGTTGTGGTCTGATAGTATGGACGGTTCTATGGTAGCTTTTGTGAGGTTGGTCAAGTCATTTTGAGAGAGGAAAAAGTGGTCCAGTCTGGAGTATTTTGCATGCGATGGTGAGAAGAACGTGTAGTCCCTGTCCGTGGGGTGCATGGTACGCCACGTATCGTGGAGTAGGAGGTTATTGAGCTGCAGTTTGATCGCTCTTAAAGCCCTGTAGGTGAGAAAGGAGGACCCGTTGGAGGTGTCTAACGCTGGGGTCATTGGGACATTGAAATCACCACCGACGATGAGGGTGCCGGCCTGAAAACTAGTTAACAGTTGTAGGGTCTTCGTGAGAAAGGCGACCTGGCCTGTGTTGGGGGCGTAGATGTTTGCAATAGTATAAGGTAGCTGATGGAGAGTGCCTCTTATAAAGAGGTATCGTCCATGTGGGTCCTTTAACGTATCTGTGATCAGGAATGGGCACTGGTTGGAGATGAGGGTTGAAACCCCTTTTGATTTCGCCTCTACATTGGAAGCGTGTAGTATCGTGGGGAAGTAATGGCTTTGCAATTTGGGGATGGAATCCGTGCGGAAGTGTGTTTCCTGAATCAGCACTATGTGAGCTTTGGAGTGTTTGAGTGATGTTAATAATTGAGAACTTTTTTCAGAGGTATTCAGACCCCTTATGTTGATTGAATACAGCTTGAGTGATTGTGTTGGTTGTGGTGCGACTCCTCTGGTGAGGGTAGGGTTCGTCATGGCCTTCGTCATGGGATAGGGGGGAAAGGGAGGGAGGGGTCGATGTTCAGAGGGGGACGTCTAGGAAGTAAAGCAAGTATAAGTAGCAAATGTGGGTTAAGTGGGGAGAACCGAAGAGGTGTGGCACAGAGTGACCACCAACCTCCTAATTGATATATCGGTCGTGTACAGTACCTGCGTGGGGCACCGTGTCCCTCGAGGGAGACTGTGACTCCAGGCAGGCCCGTATGGGGGTTGACCAGGATCAGGCAACGGAGAGGGTCGGGAGAAGAAGTAGCGAGGATAGGAATAAAGCCCTCCGCCACAGGATAAGTTATAGCTGATTGCTGAGGTGTGGGTATAGAGTGTGTTAATCAGGGTTGTGGGTGATCAACTAAGGGGCATTATAGTACTTTCAGCAGACCATCGTAAATTCAGATGCAGACATCGTGAAGGGGGTCAAGTTCAGCAATAGAACAGTAGGTCTAGGTAACCGAGAGGGGCCTTTTAGGAGAGGCAACTTCCAGAGCTAGGTGGCGGGTGCCATAATGTACAGGCCTGGTAGTGAAACAACTGCCGGTATCCCTAGCCAATCGTGTGCTGTGCCCCTCCCTCCTGCGCGTGAGGTGCGCGGTGTGGAGTGAACAAAGGTCCAAGGCAGCTGCTGGAAGTTACCCCCCCCTGGGCATCCGTCATGTGACTCAATAGAAAACTTAACTATAACAATGTGCCACTTGTGAAGCCTAAACTACACTTGGGCTAACTAGGGGAGGGAAGCTGGAACAATAGCAGACAGAACCTCGGCGGTATTGATAGTACCGCAATACAGAATCTATTGCAATCCTAAACCAAACAATATAAGGATCAGTAAATCAAAAATAACAGAACCAAGGGATGGAAGTACCGGCCAGTTCATACTCCTGTACGAGGTGAAGTAGCTTACGGCAGCCTGGCAGGATCAGTGTGCGGCGGACATGTAGGTGGCGGCTCTGGAACAGCTGGTTGACAGATGTCCGGGTGGGCACCGCAGCGGCGTCAGAGTCATCGATCGGGAAGCCGTTGGAGTTGTCGGCAAAGTAGCCCGTCTTTTCCACCGGGATGCTGTGTTCCTTCAACGCTTGCGACTCCTCTTGTCAGCGTACGGGCTTGAGGCGTCTGTGGTGCGGACGCACGTAGAGTTCTGGGCGGGGTTGATCGTCGCGGTGCAGTGTGGTAGTCGTAGTTGCGAGTCCGCATAGTAAGCTGACAGCAAACAGTGGAGGGCGGGGCTTGGAGTAAATGAGTGCCATCTGGGCGAGGTCCGAAGCAGAGAGACATCACTGATGTTGCATTGAAGCGAAAGGAGTCCGCTAGCCCATGAATCCGGCGTATTCGGCCTGTTGATGGGTTAGTGTGATCCTCTGATATAAATCCATCATGCCCAAAAAAGGTGTAGAAAACAAAACAGAAAAACGACATTAAAAACAAAAAAAGAAAAACTTTTCGCTGGAGCTGGAACTGTGTGTAACTGCGTCTAACAGTCTTGGAAACCGGTTACATATGTCTGTTCCGACCCCTACGTGGGCCCCGAGCTCTGAGGGATACATCTGGGCTGTTGGCGCGGTAATGGGAGCGGTGATTCGCATGGCTTCTGTTCTCGGAGGGGGAGCGTCTCCGGCTGGGCTGAGGTGCTTGCGTTTCCATGTGTTCCGTTCCGTCCGTCCCTCTGGTGTAATTGCGGGGGCGAAATGCAGCGTACCAATTGGGGACATGTATCATGGGGATACCGAGGGTGGCGCGCCGCGCCATTTTGAGTATTTCCTCTTTCAGCCTGAAATCCACTATGCAGGATATAATGTCCCTCGGTGGGTCTGTTTCCCTGCCTTTGGGGCGAAGTGCGCGGTGTATGCGTTCCATTTCCACTGGGGTGTGTGCAGGCCGGTTAAGCAGGGAATTAAAAATGGAGATTATGGCTGGGGATATATGGTCCCCTTCAACAGACTCCGGCAGACCTCTGATACGCAGGTTGTGCCTTCTGCCCCGGTTGTCGAGGTCTTCCAAGTGCCTCTGCATGTCACGTAGCTGTCGGGTGTGAGAATCAACGTCTTCCGATACTGACTGCAGGACAATTTCTTGGTGCTCTGTCACGTTTTCAACCACCCGTACCCTTTCATTCAGAGACTTCAGGTCTAATCTGAGTTCTGAAATGGCCGTCGCTAGAGTCTCTTTAATGTCCTCTGCCACGGAACGTAGGTCAAGAATAGTCAGTGGCGGGTGTGGGCTGAGCTCAATCCCCTCTTCCCCCGCTAACGGAGGCATCACCTGAGGTGGTAGAATGGGCAGCTGGTGCGGATGCGGGGATGCCTGTGAGGGTTGTCCCTGTGTGTGGCGGGCGGGCGCCATATTGCCTCTACCCGTCCGGAACATCTCGGGGATATTCTGCCCCTGTGTACCGACAAGATCTCTCGGGGACCTCGAGCGGGATGCAGATGAGGTCCGGGAGGCTGTCCCCATGTTCTGTCGTGAGTAAGGAGCGGAATTACCTCACAATATTGGTGGCTTTCTCCTGTGGCGGACGGAGCTCAGGAATTATGCGACTGTCTCCATGCCAGGTCAGGCCACGCCCCCCATCATTGTATTTTTGGATACAAATATGTTCAACAATGCTATACCTGGGTCAAGCTGGGCTCCCCCACATCTTCATCCTGTACATCAGGACCTGTGCTGACCTCAAGAGCTGTCGAAGGGAGCATAGACAGCAATGGCTTGGGTTCTGTCTGGTCTGTCAAAAACCACACGCTGTTGTAATACCACAGCCTGGGGACATATAGGTCATCTGCTGCTGCTCCTGACCTCTCAGAATCCAGGACCTTGTCAGCTCCCTTTTAAATGTACTCCTCAGGTTAGCAATCGTTTGCTTTATGTAGTTGGTGTCTGCCCTGGGGTACACTGGTTTGACCAACTTGACCAGTTTCTCCAAAGCTACCTTTCTCAATATTTTATTGGAGTAGTCGCTACTCTTTTTTTTTTACAATTCTTTATTTAGATACGGTGATACAGAAACCACAACAACTTTAAATCCACATTGGATATTGTACATACAGCCCTTGGCATCAATGGCCAAAACACAGGAGGGCTAGGAAGTCTCCGTATCTCGCACAGTTTTTCCTTTTTCTTTTTTGATCTTTCTCCTGATAATGATACCAAGAGAGCAGAGAGATCAAGATCAGAGTCAAGAGTATAGTAGCAAAGGGGAGAGAAAAAAGAGGGGGGGGACCACCACCGGCCAGTTCCGCAATCCATGTCTGGGGGAGCCCATCCTCAGGACCCATCTCTTAGGAGGAGTAGTCTCTACTCTTGACCTTCCAGAGACAGGGCAGCTCCCGGTACAGGTCAATGAATTAGAAGGTAGAAACTCAGGCAGTGTACAGTAAATTTATCCATCATGATAAATGATATGATGCCTGCAAGACAGAACACAAGACAAACCAATTTACCAATATAGGCCTCAATCTAAGCAGTATAGGCCACTACCCACCTATGCCCCAATTTCCAATTGTACCTTCATTTTATGCCTCCTTTCTTGCGTTGGCCATCGTTCATCCTCCACTCCAAGATTGTCCCTACGGCCATTCCATCGACCGTGCGTTCTGGCTTTATTTACACTGCACATGTGTCAAACTACGCTCTCAGTGCGTCATGACGCTGGGGCGTGACCATCTTTCTTCTGCATGCGACACACACTGCGGAACATTCGGAAGGGACAACATGGCGGATTCAAAGAATTACAGCCAGCCCCGCGGTGGTGGAGCTCATAGGAGGCACAAAGCAACCCCCATGAGCAAGGCTGAGATAGTGGAGATGGTGCGCATTCTAGAGAAGCACGATTACGACTGTAAGCTGCGCAATTACGAAAAGCCCAACAGCCGAAAGGACATCATTTTGGAGAAGGTCATCGCCGTTTTGCAGTGCGAATTTTCGGTGGGACGATCAAAGGACCAAATCCAGAATCGATGGTCTGATCTCAAACACCGTGAACAAGACCAAATGGAGTACATACATCAGATCATAAAAAAAAAGTAAGCAATATTTGGATCGAAATTATATGTAAATGTGTAAATTAGCTGTCTGTATATGTTCTTTCTCCAAGTAGTTCTAGAGAATTCTATATAGGCTTTTGTAAAATCTTTGTATGACTTGGGATTCCAAAGATGAAGGTAAATATAAAGCATATAACATTCTTAATTGGTCATGTTTTTGGACATTCCTTGTTTTTGGGAACTTATCGTTTTTTTCTTCTTTCAACAGGAAGGCACCAAAAAAGGAGGCTCCAGTCAAGCCACCACAAAGGACAAAGGGAGGCTACCCTTGCTCAGTCCCCAACAGGGAAGGGAAAAATGTCATCATCCCCCAAAAACGTAAGTGCCAACTTCAAACACACTCATTTAGCCACTGACAGGGGTGTTTTTTAGGTGGGGCAAAGGTCATGGGCTTAGGGCAGAACTTAAGGGGTAAGGAACACCTTATGGTTGCTGCCTGGCTAAAAGGTGCCCATTAATGCAGGCTTGCATTAGAGGAGAGGCCCCGGGGCTCCCAGTCACACAGAGTCAGGCCTGCTAGTATGGTCATCATATACAGTGGGGACGGAAAGTATCCAGACCCCCTTAAATTTTTCATTCTTTGTTATATTGCAGCCATTTGCTAAAATCATTTAAGTTCATTTTTTTCCTCATTAATGTACACACAGCACCCCATATTAACAGAAAAACACAGAATTGTTAACATTTTTGCAGACTTATTTAAAAAGAAAAACTGAAATATCACATGGTCCTAAGTATTTAGACCCTTTGCTCAGTATTTAGTAGAAGCACCCTTTTGATCTAATACAGCCATGAGTCTTTTTGGGAAAGATGCAACAAGTTTTTCACACCTGGATTTGGGGATCCTCTGCCATTCCTCGTTGCAGATCCTCTCCAGTTCTGTCAGGTTGGATGGTAAACGTTGGTGGACAGCCATTTTTAGGTCTCTCCAGAGATGCTCAATTGGGTTTAAGTCAGGGCTCTGGTTGTGCCATTGAAGAACAGTCACGGAGTTGTTGTGAAGCCACTCCTTTGTTATTTTAGCTGTGTGCTTAGGGTCATTATCGTGTTGGAAGGTAAACCTTCGGCCCAGTCTGAGATCCTGAGCACTCTGGAGAAGGTTTTCGTCCAGGATTTCCCTGTACTTGGCCGCATTCATCTTTCCCTCGATTGCAACCAGTCGTCCTGTCCCTGCAGCTGAAAAACACCCTTACAGCATGATGCTGCCACCACCATGCTTCACTGCTGGGACTGTAATGGACAGGTGATGAGCATTGCCTGGTTTTCTCCACACATACTGCTTAGAATTAAGGCCAAAAAGTTCTATCTTGGTCTCATCAGACCAGAGAATCTTATTTCTCACAACCTTGGAGTCCTTCAGGTGTTTTTTAGCAAACTCCATGTGGGCTGTCATGTGTCTTGCACTGAGGAGAGGCTTCCATCGGGCCACTCTGCCATAAAGCCCCGACTGGTGGAGGGCTGCAGTGATGGTTGACTTTCTACAACTTTCTCCCATCTCCTGACTGCATCTCTGGAGCTCAGCTACAGTGATCTTTGGGTTCTTCTTTACCTCTCTCACCAAGGCTCTTCTCCCCCGATAGCTCAGTTTGGCCGGACGGCCACCTCTAGGGAGGTTTCTGGTTGTCCCAAATGTCTTCCATTTAAGGATTATGGAGGCCACTGTGCTCTTAGGAACCTTTTTTACAAATTTTTTTGTAACCTTGGCCAGATCTGCGCCTTGCCACAATTCTGTCTCTGAGCTCTTCAGGCAGTTCCTTTGACCTCATGATTCTCATTTGCTCTGACATGCACTGTGAGCTGTAAGGTCTTATATAGACAGGTGTGTGTCTTTCCTAATCACGTCCAATCAGTATAATCAAACACAGCTGGACTCAAATGAAGGTGTAGAACCATCTCAAGGATCATCAGAAGAAATGGACAGCACCTGAGTTAATATATGAGTGTCACAGCAAAGGGTCTGAATACTTAGGACCATGTGATATTTCCATTTTTCTTTTTTAATAAATCTGCAAAAATGTCAACAATTCTGTGTTTTTCTGTCAATATGGGGTGCTGTGTGTACATTAATGATGAAAAAATGAACTTAAATGATTTTAGCAAATGGCTGCAATATAGCAAAGAGTGAAAAATGTAAGGGGGTCTGAATACTTTCCGTCCCCACTGTATCCCATAGGAGACAAGAGGAGTGGGGGGCAACTGCAGGACTTTTTCAATGTTGGCACTTGTCAAGTGTTTGCCCTCTGGCAAATGACAGCACCTTCCCTTTTCTATGCATTTTACACACTAAAAAAACAGAGTGCAGCATGGTGTAGTCCACTATTCAGGAGCAAACATTGACATTAGACCAAGTGCAAGGTTGGTCAACTAATGTAGCAAAATGGGTGCTAGAAACAAATGTGACTTGGGGTGGCTTAATGAATGGTGTATTGTTTCTTTGTTAGAGGAAAGTGAGTGGGGTCAGCTCACCCAGGATGTTTCTTTGGAGCCATGGGATCTGAGTCCTGGACCCAGCACAGACATTGTCATTGTGGTTGTCAAATCCCATGACGCGAGTCACAGTGAGGGCCAGAAGAGGAAGAAAGTATTCACGAGCCTCTTGTTTGCACAAGTAAGTATTCTTGGAATCTTGCTTCAAATGTGTATACAGGTCGAGTGTTTAGATGTCCAAACCAAACACCTACTCCACACATTATCAAAGTATGTAGTGTCTTAACATTAGCATGGAGAAGGAAGAGGTGGAAGGAGCTGGCAGTGTTGCTAGGTACCCGAGTTTGGGAGACCCAGGCACCAGGGCCAAGATTACAGAGTAGTTGCAGTGTGTACATTCCTAGTAGTGTAGTTGTCTGAAGGACAAGCAAGTTGCAAGCAACAATAGGTATGTATTTCCTGAATTTGACTAGTAACGTGACCATAACTCACTATGAGCATCGTTCCCTTAAAACTTTTTACTCTTCTTACTAGGTCATGATCTTCCACGATGTACTATTGGCAGAATGAGTGCAGATATGTTGCATTGTTTGAAGGACCTGGAGCAAATCAAGGAGGCTGCCACTGCTTTACAGAAGAATAAGAGATTTTGTGGCCATGCTTGCCAAATTTTAATTTCCTCTTGCCTGGTCTGAAGTTTATCATTCCACTTGATGGCTCCTGTTTGCCCTTTTAATAATTAACATGTTTTTATGACTTTTAAATGTGAAAGTTTAGGGACAGAACTAAGTGTTTCTACACTCCACTCCTCTAGGTGCACCACCAGGTTCTGTTTTCTAGATTTTCCTCAGTCTAAAAACGACTGTGCGAATTACTAACAGTGAAAGTGCCAAATTCAAGAAATCTTGAAAACATGACCTGGGTTTGTATCTTGAGGTGGAGAGTTGGGAAACTAATGTGAATTGTAATGTTTATGTGTTTTTTAGAATCTAAAACCCCAAATTTTAAGGTGCCCCCAAACTGGGCCTTAACATTCTTATTTCCCCCATGATGCCATGCCTAAATTGTGTGTAGTTCCATACATTTATTTTTCAAAAACCCCAAAACACACAGTGTGTCAACATGTGCTATCACCCATCACAGGCACATATATGACAGACCAGCTGCCTCCTGGAGTAGGAGCACACAATCTCATCCATAGCTTGGCGCTATTAAGGCATGCAATAGAGCGGTGCACTAACGCATCAGACCCATGATGCCACATCTTTAAGCAGTATTTTGACCGTGCAACCTGACTTGGAATCCGTTTTGACGATTCCAAAGCGTGTCCTGACCAAACTTAATTGCGAGGTCACACACTCTAAGGTGAGCAGCCATTACCTTGGGGTAGGGAGCACCTGAGTGTAGTCACTACTGAAGATCGCTATATTCACAGTCACCTATCAAGTTTATTATCTTTAGATTAAGGATGCTGAAAACTGACCCTGGATGGTCAGAGTATCAAGGACCTGTATGCACCTGAGCACTTTATGGATCACTTTTGTATCAATATTTGAATTTTATGAACTGTATATTCACGCTATATGATGTTGTAGGCTGTATGATGACAACAGTCGCTTATATATATATATTTTTTTTTTTTATTCTTGAAATTTATAGGCACATCACTTTAGTTAACAATTTTGTTTTTTTAGTTTTTTTGCTGCAGGTTCAGCAAATCATTAAGGGGATAGTGCAGCACATTTATATATTTATCTGTATTTCGTAAGTTGTTGTAGTTACAGGGACAATGTGTTCTTAAATGTGGACAACTCCTGCAATTTTTAGGCCTCTAAAATATTAAAGATGTTGTACAAGCATAATGTTTTTGAACTTCATGCATTAGATCCATTAAGAACAAAACATTGTATGTGTGTAGCAGACCCCCAGCACACCATAATATTTAGCTGAAGAAGATATTGTCACCTCATGTAGCAATTAAGGTACATTTGCACTATTGGAGCAAGTGGCCAAAATAAAGCCCATTTGGGAACATATTAGACATATAAGAAACACAGACAACCGTAGTGAATAAAATAGGAGTTTATGATATACAAAAAAATTATAAATTATCAGCTACAATTTTCTGCCAAGCCACTGCCTCTCTACCCACAAAATATTTCAGGTATTTCTGCCGTAAATCTCAGGCAATTTGTGAGGGCAATCCAGCATGGGCATTTTCAATAGACGTCAGCATGCCCACAGACGGACGAGCTGCAGCCTCTTCAGCTGGGCCTTCCACTGCAGGGTCCACGTCACTTGGCAGTGAGGCTAGGTAGTTGGCAGTATTCCTCCTTAAAAAATTATGTAGAATACAGCAGCACAGGACCACATGGTTTATCTTGTAGAGTGCCAGGTTTATTGGAGTCAAAATCAGCCTGAAACTACTCAATAGGATGCCAAAGGCGTTTTCAACCACCCTTCTGGCATGATATAGCCTGTAATTGAAGATTCTCTGCTCTGGGGTGAGGTTCCTCATAGGAAACGACTTCATCAGATGTTCCCCCAGAGCAAAGGCCTCATCTGCCACGAAAACAAAATTGAGGCCCTCAACATTCTCCTCAGCAGGTGGCAAGATTAAGGTGCCATTCTGGAGCCGCTTGTAGAACTCTGTCTGCATAATCACTCCTCCATCAGAGTTGCAGCCATTCTTCCCAACATCCAAATACAAGAACTCATAGTTGGCAGACGCTACAGCTAGCATGACTATGCTGCAAAAGCCCTTATAATTAAAATAATAGGAGCCAGAGTTGGGTGGTGGTACAATCTGGACATGCTTGCCATCAATAGCACCACCACAATTGGGAAAACCCCACTGATGATGGAACTGCCACGTCCTGCCATTGCTCTGGGTTGGAAAGAGACTGTGGATTAAAAAAAGAAAAAAGAAATTACTTCTTCTGCACATAACATTGCAAGCAGATTTGACACAAACATGCTTAGCCAACATAAGGATACACTTAAATTATTTTTTAAAGACAAAAGTGGAAGGTCAACTTATCTGATTCCCTCCCCCCTCTGGTAGCCCATTAGACAAATTTTAGGGGGGGGTAATGGGTAGATATTTTGGACAGATAACCCTCTCCACTTCCATGAGAGCTGTTTACATAAATAATCAGTGATACTTTGGCCAGCCCCTCCTTACTTACACTATTGGCAGCCCAGTGGACAGGTAAGAAGTGTCATAACCTAAAAATCTGGATACACACTGTACAAATTGCAGCACATTTTGACATTATGTTTTAACCAATCAATATAATAGGAGACAAAAACTTAATACGTTTCAATTTGTAGGTAATCAGGCAAGTCCTTGCACTACATGGTTTGGTGAATCTATACAGAAGTGTGAACACAAAAGAGGGATAGTGTGTATGGGGCAGATAGAGTATTTGGATCTGTTGACTTAGCATTTTTGGGGGGGAGGGAGGGTTCAAAATGAGTTTGGGCCCCAAAAAATGGCCTCTTGCACTCAGCCTGAATTTGAGGACAGCAATAACATTTGTACACATTGTAGGGGTTGTTTAGGGTAAGCCCCAAAATATAGCTGACAAAAAACATTGTTAAGTTACTAGGCTACGTGTGTATGGGCCCAGGATAGCATGCTGGGGAGATTAGTGAAGGAAATTATGCATGTAGGCCAAAAAAGGAGCAGGAAAAGCTTACAGCATGCATGAGGACAAAGAGGACATTCACAGCATATTGCAATATTGATAATTATGTAATCAACAAATTAAAACAAAACATTAGCAAACATAAATACATAGAATGTGATAAGAAAGGTAAAAACTTATACGAATATAGGCCTTCTGCAGGACTTGAATGATGGCTGAGCAGGTCTCTGGAATAATGATTCCCAGAGCCTGGGGGGAGATCCCAGTCATAAACTTGAGGTCCTGGAGACTTCTCCCCGTCGCCAAGTACCGCAAGGTGGCTATGAGCCTTTGCTTTGGAGTGATGGAAAGCCCCATACATCCGGCTTTATAATATAGGGGGACACCAATGCCAAGAGTTGGTGAAAGCAGGGGTCCATCATCCCGAGATAATTCTGAAAATCATCCGGATTATTCTCCTGGAGCTCCCGCAGCAATGGGATATGACATACTGTATATACTCGAGAATAAGCCAAGTTTTTCAGCCCATTTTTTAGGCTAAAAACCCCCCCCTCAGCTTGTACTCGAGTGAGCCATACCTTTGATTACTAAAACAGCGGATGTCTCCCGCTGTGTTATGCAGTCTGTTCGGCGGCCGTCCATTGTAACAAAGCCCCACCTCCTCCTCGTCTGTGATAGAGGAACACTGATACAATGCTGGGAAACTGTATCAGTGTTCCATCTATCACAGACGAGAAGGAGGCGGGGCTTTGTTACAATGGACGGCCGCCGAACAGACTGCATAACACAGCGGGAGACACCCACTGTTTTAGTAATCAAAGGTACGGCTGCAGATGGGCACAATGAGGCTGCAAATGGGCACATTGAGGCTGCAGATGAGCACCGTGAGGCTGCAGGTGGGCATTGTTTACCCAGTAGCTGCTGCATTTTCCCACCCTAGGCTTATACTCAAGTCAATACGTTTTCACAGTGAACTATTTGTGGTAAAATTAGGTGCCTTGGGTCAAAGCAATGACACCTAGCCCAATAATCACAGGTTCTCTCTTCCGATTACGCAGCATGGCTGGTTGATGAACAGCCATTCAGAACGTCCTCTTTATAGTCTCGTAGTACGTCTAGTACTTCACTACGTTCGCGTTGTCGACCGACAATTTGTGTACCGTTAGTATGCAAGACCAGATCCTGACACATGCCCTTTTGACAAAAAATCAGACGCTCGGTTGGCAAACAATCGTATTGAGTCCTCCTAAATTTAGTGCAAGCAGGTAGAGTCACATACTCCCTGTTCTTCCCACACCATAAAGTTTCACTCCTCAGTATTATAAAATAAATGATTAATCCAATATTAAGTGTGTGGTCTTCTTTTAACCACTTGCTTACTGGGCCCTTCCTGCCCAGGCCAATTTTCAGCTTTCAGCCCTGTCACTCTTTGAATGACATGCTACACTGTACCCATATGATTTTTTTTCACACAAATAGAGCTTTGGTGGTATTTAATCACTACTGGGGTTTTTATTTTTTGCTAAACAAACAAAAAAAGACCAAAAATTTTGAAAAAACAAAAACAAAACATTTTTCATAGTTTGTTATAAAATTTTTCATATAGGAAATTTTTCTCCTTCATTGATGTGCATTCATACATAAAAACTCTCATAGGCCCAGCTACATATATTAAAATCATAAATTAAATAAATATACAAAAATTTTCATAAATCTGGACCAGGACATCCCTGATATGCCGGTATTCACAGTTTACACATAACTCTGGTTGTCTCTTAAAATACTGTGGGGGTGATGTGAAGGAGGGTAGAGGAAATTATTGTGGGTGGGGGGGGTGATGGGAAGCGGGCAGAGAAAACTACTGTGGGGGGAGATGATGTAAAGAGGGGCAAAGTACACTGCTGTGGAGGACAGTGTTGGGGGGGTGATGTGAAGGAGGGCAGAGGACACTACTGTTTGTGTGTGGGAGGGGGTGATGTAAAGAGGGGCAGAGGACACTGCTGTGGGGGGCAGTTCTGGGGGGTGATGTGAAGGAGGGCAGAGGACAATACTGTGCGGGGAGGTAATGTAAAGAGGGGCAGAGGACACTGCTGTGGGAGACAGTGCTGGGGGTGATGTGAAAGAGGGCAGAGGACACTAGTGTGGGGCGAGATAATGTAAAGAGGGGCAGAGGACACTGCTGTGGGAGACAGTGCTGGGGGGGTGATGTGAAGGAGGGCAGAGGACACCACTGTGCTGGGGGGGGGGCAGTGCTGGGGGGTGATGTGAAGGAGGTCAGAGGACAATACTGTGGGGGGAGGTAATGTAAAGAGGGGCAGAGGACACTGCTGTGGGAGACAGTGCTGGGGGTGATGTGAAGGAGGGCAGAGGACACTACTGTGGGCAAGGTAATGTAAAGAAGGGCAGAGGACACTGCTGAGGGAGACAGTGCTGGGGGGGTGATGTGAAGGAGGGCAGAGGACACTACTGTGCTGGGGGGAGGGCAGTGCTGGGGGGTGATGTGAAGGAGGGCAGAGGACAATACTGTGGGGGGAGGTAATGTAAAGAGGGGCAGAGGACACTGCTGTGGGAGAGAGTGCTGGGGGTGATGTGAAGGAGGACAGAGGACACTACTGTGGGGTGAGGTAATCTAAAGAGGGGCAGGGGACTCTGCTGTGGGAGACAGTGCTGGGGGGGGGTGAAGGAGGGCAGAGAACACTACTGTGCTGGGGGGGTGATGTGAAGTGGGCAGAGGAAACTACTGTGGGGGGAGGTGATGTAAAGAGGGGCAGAGGACACTGCTGTGGGGGACAGTGTTGGGGTGGTGATGTGAAGGTACTGTGTGTGTGTGTGTGGAGAGGGGTGATGTAAAGAGGGTCAGAGAACACTGCTGTGGGGGGCAGTGCTGGGGGGTGATGTGAAGGAGGGCAGAGGACAATACTGTGCGGGGAGGTAATGTAAAGAGGGGCAGAGGACACTGCTGTGGGAGACAGTGCTGGGGGTGATGTGAAAGAGGGCAGAGGACACTAGTGTGGGGCGAGATAATGTAAAGAGGGGCAGAGGACACTGCTGTGGGAGACAGTGCTGGGGGGGTGATGTGAAGGAGGGCAGAGGACACCACTGTGCTGGGGGGGGGGCAGTGCTGGGGGGTGATGTGAAGGAGGTCAGAGGACAATACTGTGGGGGGAGGTAATGTAAAGAGGGGCAGAGGACACTGCTGTGGGAGACAGTGCTGGGGGTGATGTGAAGGAGGGCAGAGGACACTACTGTGGGCAAGGTAATGTAAAGAAGGGCAGAGGACACTGCTGAGGGAGACAGTGCTGGGGGGGTGATGTGAAGGAGGGCAGAGGACACTACTGTGCTGGGGGGAGGGCAGTGCTGGGGGGTGATGTGAAGGAGGGCAGAGGACAATACTGTGGGGGGAGGTAATGTAAAGAGGGGCAGAGGACACTGCTGTGGGAGAGAGTGCTGGGGGTGATGTGAAGGAGGACAGAGGACACTACTGTGGGGTGAGGTAATCTAAAGAGGGGCAGGGGACTCTGCTGTGGGAGACAGTGCTGGGGGGGGGTGAAGGAGGGCAGAGAACACTACTGTGCTGGGGGGGTGATGTGAAGTGGGCAGAGGAAACTACTGTGGGGGGAGGTGATGTAAAGAGGGGCAGAGGACACTGCTGTGGGGGACAGTGTTGGGGTGGTGATGTGAAGGTACTGTGTGTGTGTGTGTGGGGAGGGGTGATGTAAAGAGGGTCAGAGAACACTGCTGTGGGGGGCAGTGCTGGGGGGATGATGTGAAGGTGGGCAGGGGAAACTACTGTGGGGGGAGGTGATGTGAAGGGGGGCAGATGACACTTCTGTGGGGGGGACGAGATGTGAAGGGGGAGAGGACTTTACTTTGGGGGGATAATGTGAATGGGGCAGAGTACACTGCTGTGGTGGGGAGGAGGTTGATGTAAAAGGGGGGATTTGTGATATTGGTGTAAAGTGACGTACTGAGTATAAAATGGAAAAAGCTAAAATCATACTATGAGAAAAAAAAATTGTTCAAATACATTAAAAACACATGCTGTGCTAATTCCAATACATTAAATAGAAAATGTGACCTAATTGAGATAACCAATTCAAACAAATTTGATCAAAGATGCATATATTACTTATAAAATATATAAAATTTAAAGTCCAAATATAAATAAAAATATATAAGTGGCTAAAATAGAAAGGCGCAGATATTGTGACCATATTCACCAATGTAAGAGCCTCAGACTACAGGTATCCTGACGTGCCCCGGAAAATGTCAGGTCTGATGAAATGCATAGGACGGAGTCTGGTGTGACGTCATTGTGTAACCATAAGTCCACGGGAAGCCATTTTCTTACCGTCCGAAATTGATGTTTTAAAGTGCAATTGTGACATTTTTAATGTGAGTGCATTGCTATTTTAAAAT
Organism: Lithobates clamitans; assembly: GCA_037952925.1. Classification (NCBI taxonomy): domain Eukaryota; kingdom Metazoa; phylum Chordata; class Amphibia; order Anura; family Ranidae; genus Lithobates; species Lithobates clamitans. Next base: position 1,000,245 of record JBBGZY010000188.1, read on the forward strand.
AAAGAATGTCTTAATGGTTTTACAATATGTTGACCTTTTTACTTCTATTTCCTGTATGAGTCATACTGATGGAGGGTTAATAAAGGAGATCCAGGTTCCGGATTGTTGCTGGTGATCGGTGTACAATTAAGATTCTGAGGATTATAAAAGAGGAGACTATCGTGGAACTTGTATATTGATGCGCACCTTGACCTTTCTTTAGTTAGAAGCTCATGGCTACAGTATCTGGTAAGCCTGTACTGTGTTCTCTGGTGGAAGCCTTTTTCCAGCTTTCTTCAGGATACCTGTACTGTTTGGTTTTTTGGATTTTAAATGTAATATATGCATCTTTGTAAGATCAATTTTGTTTGAATTGGTTATCTCAATTAAGTCACATTTTTCTATTTGATGTATTGAAATTAGTGCAGCATGTGTCTTTAGGCATTGGGATATGCAGGGGGACTGAGGACACTGATGTAAGAACGGGATGTGATGTCACAAATTTGGGTCATTGGACAAACATGGCACCTCTGCTAGGAGAAAATGTTAATAATCAGACCTCTGTGAATTTTAATTCAATACCCCTGGCACAGAATGAGTAAATATGGCATTGGTTTTGATAATCTTCCCTAAATACTCCAGCAATTATAATAATGCTTGGTAAATTAGTATTGCTCATACCATAGGGTGGCTAGGGATTATTTTGTATAGTTTGTATCTGCCTTTAGATTCAATGCATGCCATGTCGGTTTCGCTGGCATTCTTTGGGATCAACTAAACATCAAGTTTTGATATGCAAGATTCATTCAAAAATCAATGCAAAGAGAGATACAGATGTGCAAAGGGCACCCAATCAGATTGAAGTTTTTTGCAGTTAGATCAGCTAAGGAGTTATTTCATTTTTTGGCTAAGGACCTTTCACTGATGAGATGGGTATGGACGACAGTGGTATTTGCAGGTGAACCATCCAATGTGGATAGGGGACAATGATTTTTCCAGAGACAATACACTGCTGACTCAGAAATGGGAGGAAATTATATTTCAGGGACCTTACACTGCTAAATCAGGAATGGGCAGAAATAATGTTCCAGGGTTCCTATACTGAGTAAGTAATAGGATGTAGAGATATTCCCAGGTATACTATAGAGTCAGGGATGGGGGAATGGGATGTAAGCAATACAATACAGTGGTGCTCAACAAGAAAAAAGCTCCAGCAAAAAATATGTGCAAAGAAAATAATTCGAAATTTATAAAACAAGTATAAATACACTTTATTTTTTGTCTGTCACAAAACCATTTTAACTTGTGTGATCAAGACTAAACACCAGTAAATGGAAAGTTTAGCCTGAAGCTCCATCTAGTGGTGTCACAAAAAGTTATGACAGGTACTGGAAAAAATATTCTTAGAACAAACCCTGAAAGACTTTAGAGAGACAATGCAGATGGATTTTATTTTAGTTTTATTTATTTTTTGACAAGCACTTACACATATGATATTTTACTACTATACTATCCCAGTGATTATTGTCATGGATATTCAGGATTTTGACTAGGGCAGAGGAGTTACAATCCTACATTACTGCTTTACCAAAAAACTTAAACAGGTATATCAATAAAAATCAGGAAAAAGAAAGTTCTTCATATAAGTGTGGAATGTAGTATTACTAGCCATTCAAGTTTCATAAGTTATTTTCTGAGAAATTGAAAAAAAATATCTGTCTAAACTGTGGATTCTTCACTTTTGTGGAGGACTTCCTTCTCTCCACGGCCATGAACTCTCCATGGGCATTTAGGTGAACTTTTCATGGCAAATAGAGTGAAAAAATATGTCTGTTTTTACCAATTTAGCTGACTGCCTTATTTGTCTCTGGCACATTCCTATTTTCATGAAAAAAAGATTAAAGAAATATCTATTTTTGTTAGCATGGTAATGAATTATGTAGTCTACAAAGTGACTTTATCCCTACTCAGTTTTCCCTTCTCTGCTATAACGCAGCTTGTCAATTAAATGTCGTTGAGTGCATGCTTGATAGCTACTGAAGCAATGCATTGTGGGACTGTGTCAGATCTGAGCATTGCTAACAAGGCAGGGACCTTACAACATGTGAAGGAAGATAAGGGAATCTAAGCAAAAGACAAGTGATACCGAAAGAAAGCTATAGAAAGAACATTTTGGAACATTGATTTAAAATTTTATATAAATTTTATAATCAATTCGGGCCCAAAAGCAAACTTTAATTACGTCTGTTCCTGTGCACTACCTCCCTGATTCATCATTTTTCCTGAGACTCTGTGATGCAATGGTTTTTATAAGCCCCAGCAGGCACTGCATTCGCCGACCAGGTGCAGGTCGGCACGTGGGAGGGAGAGGCCCGCCCCGAGGCTCGCCTCGAGCTTGGGCCACCCCTCTGGTATCCTTTTTAGGGACCTTCCCTCGGCAGGGGGTGGCCCTTGGACACACCCTGTTGTCCTATATAAAGACCATCTTTCCATCATGGCGGTGACTCTACCTTACATACTTTGAGCAAGTGCTCTTTTGACTAACCTCAAAGTAAGCTTCATTGGAACATATACAGTATGTGATTGTTCACTGCGCCCGTATTATTAAATAATCATACACTGAAAAATATCCTATTTGTTGACTCTTAAGGATACATGATGGAAGATGGGGACTACCTAAATGCACCACCTATATGTGAGGTCTGCTGGCTTCTATCTCCCATTATTTCCTCTATATACATTAATATTGGAGACTAGGGATGAGCCAAACACCCCCTGGTTCGGTTCGTAGCAGAACATGCGAACAGGCAAAAAATTTGTTTGAACACGTGAACACCGTTAAAGTCAATGGGACATGAACGCGAAAAATCAAAAAGTGCTAATTTTAAGGGTTTATATGCAAGTTATTGCCATAAAAAGTGTTTAGGGACCCATGTCATTCCCCAGGGGACATGTAACAATGCAAAAAAATTTTTTAAATCGGACGTTTTTTCGGGAGCAGTGATTTTAATAATGCTTAAAGTGAAACAATAAAAATGAAATATTCCTTTATATATCGTGCCTGGGGGTGTCTATAGTATGCCTGTAAAGTGGTACAGTTTTCCCGTGTTTAGAACAATACCACAGCAAAATGACATTTCTAAAGGAAAAAAAGTACTTTAAAACTGCTTGCGGCTGTAATGTATTGTCGGGTCCTGGCAATATAGATGAAAATCATTGAAAAAAACGGCATGGGTCCCCCCCCAGTCCATTACCAGGCTGGAGATATGGATATTAAGGGGAACCCCTGCATCCACATTTAAAAGAAAATGGCATGGGGGTCCCCCAGGCCCTCAGTCACTATATACTCTGAACAGCAGTATATATACTATACAGCCTGCCCTATATACTCTGAAGAAAATTGGGCCTTAGGTGTTGGTGGTACCAGAACACTGTAAGCCCTCACAATTACTCTTGGTGAGCGCAGGAAAGGGCCCTGCTGTGAAATACTATATCAAAAATTGTAATTACATGCCCCTGTTAAACAGGGGCAGAAAAATTGGGCCTTTGGTGGTGGTGGTACCAGAACACTGTAAGCCCTCACAGTTAATCTTGTTGGGTGCAGGAATGGGCCCTGCTGTGAAATATTATAGCAAGATTTGGAATTACATGCCCATTAAACAGGGGCAGAAAAATTGGGCCTTTGGTGGTGGTGTCACAACACTGTAACCTCTCAAAGATACTCTTGTTGGGTGCAGGAACGGGCCCTGCTGTGAAATATTATATCAAAAATTGTAATTACATGTACCTGTTAAACAGGGGCAGAAAAATTAGGCCTTGAGTGGTGGTGCCACAACACTGTAACCCCTCACAGATACTCTTGTTGGGTGCAGGAATGGTCCCTACTGTGAAATATTATATCAAAAATTTTAATGACAAGCCCCTGTTCAACAGGGGCAAGAAAATTGGGCCTTGGGTGGTGGTGGTGTCACAACACTGTAACCCTCACACATACTCTTGTTGGGTGCAGGAACGGGCCCTGCTGTGAAATATTATATCAAAGATTTTAATTACATGCCCCTGTTGAACAGGGGCAGAAAAATTGGGCCCTGGGTGGTGGTGGTGTCACAACACTGTAACCCCTCACAGATACTCTTGTTGAGCGCAGGAACGGGCCCTGCATTGAAATATTATATCAAGAATTGTAATTATATGCCCATGTTAAACAGGGGCAGAAAAATTGGGCCTTGGGTGGTGATGGTGGTGCCACAACACTGTAACCTGTCACAGATACTCTTATTTGGACGCAGGAACGGGCCCTGCGTTGAAATACTATATCAAAAAATTGTAATTACATGCCCCTGTTAAACAGGGGCAGAAAAATTGGGCCTTGGGTGGTGGTGGTGCCACAACAGTGTAACCCCTCACATATACTCTTGTTGGGTGCAGGAACGAGCCCTGCTGTGAAATATTATATCAAAAATTTTAATTACATGCTCCTGTTAAACAGGGGCAGAAAAATTGGGCCTTGGGTGGTGGTGGTGATGGTGCCACAACACTGTATCCCCTCACATATACTCTTGTTGGGTGCAGGAAAGGGCCCTTCTGTGAAATATTATATCAAAAATTTTAATTACATGCTCCTGTTAAACAGGGGCAGAAAAATTGGGCCTTGGGTGGTGGTGGTGGTGTCACAACACTGTAACCCCTCACAGATACTCTTGTTGGGCGCAGGAACGGGCCCTGCGTTGAAATTTTATATCAAAAATTGTAATTACATGCCCCTGTTAAAGAGGGGCAGAAAAATTGGGCCTTGAGCCGTGGTGGTGGTGCCCTAAACCAAAAATATTGTTGGAAGCTAGCATCTTTAAGATTGAGGAGGAATAGGATAGTCAGCATAGGCAGTCTTCAAGGGATCCCACATCCATAGAAAATTCAATCAGTTACATCAGCATCAAGTGCTTGATAGCTGCTGATCTAAGACTGATTCATTTTTATGAATGTGAGCCTATCAACAGAGTCTGTGGGCAGGCACACTCTATGATCCATTACAAACCCTCCAGCAGCACTGAATGTGCATTCAGAAAGAACGCTGGATGCCGGACAGGCCAGGCCAGTAGCTCAATTGCATATTGATCAAGAGCGAACTGGATCTCGCGAAGCTAGTCGGGTAGTATGATGCCCATGTACTATGACTGCTATTACATCCATGTACCAATATTTCTTGTTTATATATCTTTTTTTGTGTGGCAACTGTTGGTGTTATCTATGCATGTAAAAATTTTACTTGAATAAATCATATACCGTATATACTCGAGTATAAGTTGTTCCGAGTATAAGTCGAGGCCCTAATTTACCACAAAAAAATGGGAAAAACTTATTGACCCGAGTATAAGACGAGGGTGAGAAATGCAGCAGCTACTGTAAGTGGAAAAAGAGGGTCAACAATGCCCATCTGCAGCTGTATACCTCCCTGTGTCCTGTGCATATGTGTCATGTATCTGTGTCCTGTGTATATGTGCATGTGTCATGTACCTGTGTGCATGTGTGTGTGTGCATCCTACCTGTGTCCTGTGCATGCCTCTGTGCGCCGCTCTGCACCGATCAGCGTGTAATATTCTGCGGCCAGTCACTGTTCAAAAGCCGCGCCTCCTCCTCGTCCATGATAGGCAGAAAACTCCATTTCCCAGCAGTCAGCGGTCAGCCTATCACCGACATTCTCTCATCCTCATACCACGGACAAGGATGAGAGAATGTCCGTGATAGGCTGTACACTGACTGCCTATCACAGGCGAGGAGGCGCGGCTTTTGAACAGTGAGAGCCGCTGCCGAGTGCTATGTAGCACACGCTGGGGGCCGTCTGCCTGCATGACACGCTGATCATGTAGGCAGACAGCGGTGACTCGTGTATAAGTCGAGGGGGCACTTTCAGCCCCAAAAAGGGGCTGAAAAATTCGACTTATACACGAGTATATACGGTACTGTATTTACTACTGTTATGTTTACTGGTGGAAATGGTACCCACTTCATTTAAAGTCCCAGGGCGAATCCTTCGTTTTATTATATGTTACAGGGATGGAAGTGTGTTACAGGGACACCAGACCTTTCTCTTTTCTTCTGTATTAAATACTGTGTACACCACCAGAAGTGTAGTAGAAACTCTGCACACTGTATTAGATACTGTGTACATTGCCTGCACTGTATTAGCAACTGTACTATGGCTGCAATGTATTTTATACTGTGTACACCACCAGAAGTGTACTAGACACTGTACACACTGTATTAGATACTGTGTACACCGCCTGCACTGTATTAGCAACTGTACTACGGCTGCACTGTATTTTATACTGTGTACACCACCAGAAATGTAGTAGAAACTGTACACACTGTATTAGATACTGTGTACACTGCCTGCACTGTATTAGCAGCTGTACTAAGGCTGCACTGTATTTTATACTGTGTACACCACCAGAAGTGTAGTAGACACTGTACACACTGTATTAGATACTGTGTACACCACCTGCACTGTATTAGCAACTGTACTACGGCTGCACTGTATTTTATACTGTGTACACTACCAGAAGTGTAGTAGACACTGTACACACTGTATTAGATACTGTGTACACCGCCTGAAGTGTATTAGAAATGATACACCATGGAATGCACTGTAGATATAGGCAACACTGGATGCAGAGTGTATATATATATATATATATATATATATATATATATATATATATATATATATATATATATATATATATATATAAGACACTGCCTGAAGTGTATTAGAAACAGTACACCACAGAATGCACTGTATATATATAAAAATATGTGTGTGTAGTGGGGACGGAAAGTATTCAGACCCCCTTAAATTTTTCACTCTTTTTAAAATTGCAGCCATTTGCTAAAATCATTTAAGTTCATTTTTTTTCCTCATTAACTCATTCCTCATTTTTTCCAAATCAGTATAATCAAACACAGCTGGACTCAAATGAAGGTGTAGAACCATCTCAAGGATGATCAGAAGAAATGGACAGCACCTTAGTTAAATATATGAGTGTTACAGCAAAGGGTCTGAATACTTAGGACCATGTGATATTTTAGTTTTTTCCTTTTTTAATAAATCTGCAAAAATGTCAACAATTCTGTCAATATGGGGTGCTGTGTGTACATTAATGAGGAAAAAATGAACTTAAACGATTTTAGCAAATGGCTGCAATATAACAAAAAGTGAAAAATTTAAGGGGGTCTGAATACTTTCCGTCCCCACTGTATATATATATATATATATATATATATATATATATATATATATATATATATATATATATATATATATATATATATATATATATATATATATTAAGACACTGCCTGCACTGACTGAATATATAGTAAGCACTGAATTTATAGTCTATTCTAAATGCAGAGTATATATATATATATTAGACAGACTGTATATATATATATATATATATATCAAATACACTGCCACTAACTGAATAACCTGCCTGCTTAATCTAAATTAAGCTATCTCTACGTCCACACCAACAACACTACACAGGGCCGCCGTGTAGGCAGCCTTATATGGTGTGGGACGTGGACTTAGTCCCCCTGATCCATGATTGGCCAAAGGCACCCTGCCTTTGGCCAATTATGGCTCTTTTAGCAGAGGGCGCTAGATTTGGCCAAAGCATGCAGTTCAGGTGCATGCTTTGGCCAATCATCATACAGCAATGCACTGCGATCTCGCAGTGCATTATGGGGTGTTCCGCAGTGCTCAAATTTGCCACGAACGCCCCATAATGTTTGCCTTTTGGCGAATGGGCGAACACCTGATGTTCGAGTCAAATGTATGTTCGACCCGAAGATCAAGCTCATCCCTATTGGAGACCTAATATAACATCTAACCAGTTGGTTGAACGCATCAATCCATCCATATGGGTAAGATCCTTACCGTTTCTATCTGATGTGGATGTACAACTACTGTAGAGAAAACATCCCTCCATTTAAATATAGTATCCCATTACTTACAAATTATCTTTTTGGCTTGTATAGATTCTGGATGTTTCCCATGGGCTGGCAGGCACATTCCCACTTGGAGATCGCCTTTTTGCTTAACCTTATACTTAGTTTATACTATCCGCGATTTCCATCGTCTACCTTGACAGGTATGATGTAAAATGTGTTTATTTCATTTTTGAAATAATTGGGAGGTATGAAAGGCCCTCCCATAAAGTTTTTCATTAAATACAAAACAACTCCCTCTTCCTTTTTTTTTTTTTTTTGTTTTGTTTTAGATGTGAATGTTTCTCTGTTTGAGTGAACCATTTTTATAATAATATGCTTTTCAGTATAATGTAATTTTGTATTTTATATATTGTATTTCTGATATCTTTCTCTTTTTTGTGATACATTTATGCCACGTACACACGATCGGAATTTCCGACAACAAATGTTCGATGGGAGCTTGTTGTCGGAAATTCCGACCGTGTGTAGGCTCCATCGGACATTTGCTGTCGGAATTTCCGACAACAAAAATTTGAGAGCTGGATCTCAAATTTCCCGACAACAAAATCCGTTGTCCGAAATTCCGATCTTGTGTACACAATTCCAACGCACAAAATTCCATGTATGCTCAGAATCAAGCAGAAGAGCCGCACTGGCTATTGAACTTCATTTTTCTCAGCTCGTCGTACGTGTTGTACGTCACCGCGTTCTTGACGTTCGGAATTTCCGACAACATTTGTGTGTCTCTGTGTATGCAAGACAAGTTTGAGCCAACATCCGTCGGAAATAAATCCAGGATTTTGTTATCGGAATGTCCGATCCTGTGTACGCGGCTATATAGTCAGATCTATATACTGCATATGATTTCTGAGGTCCTGAAAAAGTGGGAGTTCTGGCAAAACACGTAGACCAATACATTGAGAGATCATTAATAGACTGTATCTAAGCTATATATCAGCTCTACGTTTATACTTGATACTGTATGGTATACAGTTGTGCTCATAAGTTTACATGGCAGAATTTATGATTTCTTGGCCATTTTTCAGAGAATATGTATGATAACACAAAAACTTTTTTTTCACTCATGGTTAGTGTTTGACTGAAGCCATTTATTATCAACTGTGTTTACTCTTTTTAAAGAATAATCACAACAGAAACTACCCAAATGACCCAGATCAAATGTTTATATACCTTGGTGATTTTGCCAAAAGTTTTTTGCCCCAAAAGCGGGATATTATGGGCGGAACGTCACCAGGAAAGAATTTCAAGTAGGTGCAGATAGAATACAATAATGTTTTTTTTTTAAAATGAACAAATTTGTTAATGTTTACAAAATATGCAAAATATACAAAACATATGGTGAATAAGACATTAAATATGAAGAAGACAATGATTGGTTGAAATACAACTGCTTTGTTGCTGTAAAAAACCACCCTAGAAGACCCAAAATGGTCAAATGCATAGGGTGGGAGTACAGCAGAAGCACCCTACATGTTTCGGAATACCATAAAAAGACGCATTTCTTTCTATAATGTATACTTCCTTCCTCAGGGGTTTCAAAGAAGCAGATTGGTGTATTTCTAGAAAGAAAAAAAAATATATATACACATATGTGTAAGTAAAGTATATTAAGCACCTACATATACCATAAAGAAAATAGAAAATAAATTGGGGAGTTAGAGATTCCATCTCCCAGCAGAGCGTCTTTTTGGGGACACCAAAGTTAAGGGTACCCTCGACTTTCCTTTTACCTCCCCTGTAACAACCATTCCTTGTGGGAGCTATATGTGAAAACTAAACTAACCTTTTGGACCCAAGGACGTGGGAGCTCATCTCCTAATATATCTATGTACATTATTTACAATGAAGAAACAAATATTTTGTGAGTATATACATGCATCATATATATTTTTCAGACTGAAATGTATGACTGTGATGTCCCTGTGCTCTGCTGGGAGATGGAATCTCTAACTCCCCAACTTATTTTTCTATTTTCTTTATGGTATATGTAGGTGCTTAATATACTTTACTTACACATATGTGTATATATATTTTTTCTTTCTAGAAATACACCAATCTGCTTCTTTGAAACCCCTGAGAAAGGAAGTATACATTATAGAAAGAATTGAGTCTTTTTATGGTATTCCGAAACATGTAGGGTGCTTCTGCTGTACTCCCACCCTATGCATTTGACCATTTTGGGTCTTCTAGGGCGGTTTTTTACAGCAACAAAGCAGTTGTATTTCAACCAATCATTGTCTTCTTCATATTTAACCTCTTATTCACCATATGTTTTGTATATTTTGCATATTTTGTAAAGATTAATAAATTTGTTCATTTAAAAAAAAAAACATTATTGTATTCTATCTGCACCTACTTGAAAGTCTTTCCTGGTGACGTTCCCCCCATAATATCCCGCTTTTGGGGCAAAAAACGTTTAGTCTTCTCTTTTACATGGGATGTGGCAGAAATCCCCAGGATTAGCCCAAACACTAGTTCCTTTCTATCAACTTTTCTATACCTTGGTGATTTTGGCCTGATAACATGCACACAAGTTGACACAATTGGGTTTGAATGGCTATTAAAGGTAACCATCCTCACCTGTGATCTGTTTGTTTGCAATTAGTGTGTTTGTATAAAAGGTCAATGAGTTTCTGGACTCCTGACAGACCCTTGCATCTTTCATCCAGTGTTGCATTGACGTTTCTGGATTCTGAGTCATGGGGAAAGCAAAAGAATTGTCAAAGGAGCTGCGGGAAAAGGTAGTTGAACTGTATAAAACAGGAAAGGGATACAAAAAGATATCCAAGGAATTGAGAATGCCTGTTAGGTACCTGGTAGAAGAGCCTGACTTGTAGGAGAAGACCTCTCATACAGCGCTGGTTCAGGAGCCACTGGAATGGGAACAGTGGTCTCTGGAACACAGTGGGGTAGGAGTGCCTGTTTGAGGTAAGTCTCTGATGCTGAGATGAGGGAGAGATCCCACCGGGATGGCTGGACTGCAGATCTTGTGAAGATTTGAAGACATCAGGCTGGGTGCTGGAGATGCAGGAAGCACTGGAACTGAGCTGAAGGTGCAACAGCAAAGAACAACAGCAGGAACAAGCAAGGTCAAACAGTCCGGGTCAGCAGGCGGATGAACACAGGTAATATTGGCAGGCAGAGGCAGAGTCAGTAGGCAGGCAGAGGTCGGCAATGGTATCAGGCAGGAGCAGTAGGATAGTCAGGCAGGCCGGGTCGGATAGGAGCAGGACGGATGGTCAGACAAGCCGGGTCAATCAGGAAACAATCAGTCAATCAGATGCAGGTTACAAAGATCACAGAGCTGAGACGAAGCAGCAATGTGCCAGAGGCACAGGGGAACCTTTATGCGTCCTTTGGCGCCAAACGTGCGCACAAGTGCCGCGTACCCGCGCGCGCCCGAGCGCCGCGCTGACGCCTGGGAACATCAGGATTCTGCTGAGGAGCTTGCACAGGAGCGCGCCGGCGCATAGGCGCATGCCAACGCCCAGGTCTGGCGCCGGCGGCTCCCTGACAATGCCAATCAGCAGTGTTTAACTCTAATCAATAAGAAGTGAAAATGAGGGGTTCTGTTGAAACCAAACCATAGTCAGGTAGACCAACTAAAATTTAAGCCAGGAAAATTGTTCGGGATGCAAAGAAATACCCACAAATAACTTCAGGTGAAATACAGGACTCTCTGAAAACATGTGCGTGGCTGTTTCAAGATACACAATAAGGGGGCACTTGAAGAAAGATGGGCTGCATGGTTGAGTCACCAGAAGAAAGCCATCACTTCGCAAATGCCGCAAAGTATCCCGCTTACAATACTCCATACAGCACAGAGGCAAGCTTCAAATCTTCTGGCACAAAGTTATTTGGAGTGATTAGATCAAATTTCAGCTTTTTGGCCACAACCATAAACTACTACTACTGTGAAAAATGGAGGTGGATCGCTGATGTTTTGGTGATGTGTGAGCTACAAAGGCACTGGAAATTTGGTCAAAATTGATGGCAAGATGAATGCAGTGTGTTATCAAAAAATACTGGAGGAACATTTGCATTCATCAGCCAGGAAGCTGCACGTGGGACGTACTTGGACATTCCAATATGACAATGATCCAAAACACAAGGACAAGTTAACCTGTCATTGGCTACAGCAGAATAAAGTGAAGGTTCTGGAGTGGCCATCTCAGTCTCCTGACCTCAATATCATTGAGCCAATCTGGGGAGATCTCAAACGTGTAGTTCATGCAAGACAGCCCAAGAATTTACAGGAACTGGAGGCTTTTTGCCAAGAGGAATGGGCATCTTTACAATCTGAAGATAAAGAGCCTCATCCACAAATACCACAAAAGACTTCAAGCTTTCATTGATGTTAAAGGGGGCAATACACTGTATTAGGAACTGAGGTATGTAAACTTTTGATCAGGGTCATTTGGGTAGTTTCTGTTGCCATTATGACTTAAAAAGAGTAAACATAGTTGATTGATAATAAATGGCTTCAGCCAAACACTAACCATAAGTGAAAGAAAAGTTTTTGTGTTATCATTCATATTCTCTGAAAAATGGCCAAGAAATCCTAAATTCTATGTAAACTTATGAGCACAACTGTATATACTATGACGCTTATATGTCTTTTTATTCTATAATTCAATAAAGATTTTTGTACATTTTTACACAAACTTTAAGTGGTCTGAGTTCTCAAAGTCATATTTAAGGACCTGTTTCTGTGGTTTTATTAAATGCAACTTTAGTTATTAATTGTTTTTTAGGCTTTCTATTTTCTATTTTCATCTGGTGATCCAGTCGGTTAGTCTGTAGTTTTACAAAAGAACAAGCTCTCCAGCAGAATGTATCAGTTCTAGAGATGAGACAAACCATTTTACACTGACACAGGTGCTTAAAATGATCAGCTTTTATTTATTTATATAAAACCTTTATCTCAAAAGGGAACGAAAACTGTTTGCTGCAATTGCTTATAAAGTATTAGCTGGAGTTTGGCTTTAATGAGTTATTGTATCTAAATCTGCTAGTGCAGCTAACACTCCCCTCCACCCAGACTGAGAATGTTGCTGTCCAAAGGTGCCCCTGTGCTCGTTCATCCACAGTGGGGGGCACTTTATTACTGGAGTTGTGTTACTGGCCAGATCACCAAGAGAAAACAGAAGGGAAAAAGCCTAAAAAAAAGAAAACGAATGCAACCAACACATCTAATGATTGGTAAGCTGAAATATATTACATTTTTGGTTTTGGTTTTATTACCGCTTTAAAGCACGCATGTACTATATATTATACACAGGCAAGGTAAAGTGTCCTGTTCTAGAAAAGTTTGTAGTTTGAAAAGAAGGGGTTAATAAATTCTATTCTTTAAACTTAATGTTGACCGTAAATTAACATACTTACCCTTCATTTTTTCTCCCCTTCATTCTTCTCCACCACCAGGCATGAAGAAAAGGAGACAGCCTTTTGTAAGCTTTAAATATTATACTTACTGGATATCTAAAGGGATTTTTTTGTATTAGATTGAGTTGTGAATGGTTAAAACCCTATGTTTGGGGTTTTTTGCTGTCTTTCTATGCATTTGGAGATTTATTTTTACATCCTGTCCCAGAGGCAAAACAGAAAGTGTACGTTCCGCCCCAATTCTCATTAGATCATCTTTGTCTCAGAGACAGACAATCTGAAATCAAACAGATTCTGCCTTATAGGCATACCCTATACTAAATGTTTATTTGCAAAATAAAATATTTATATAGCAATATTATAGAATTCAGTGGAAAAAATGTAACTAAAATTGATCCAAAACCAAATGTAGTTTCTCTTTCACCCATTAAGAGAGAGAGGATAGGATTACAGTACAAACAAATGGCCACTGCCTCCACCTATAACTGCCCTTTGCAGCAAGGAGCACATGGAAGGGCGACGCATGTCAAACAAATCCAAAGAAAATTCCCAGCACAACTTATCGACCAGCCTGCAACCAACCAAATTATCCTGTCTAACAGTATGCGTTAAAACAGGGGTTTTGTGTGCACACATTTGCAAATACAAGCGTAAGCTGCAGAGCCACTACATGGCACCCCAGTATTATCTGCAGTCAGTGATGGACGTATAGGGGTCGCAGAAGTCGCCATGGGGGGTTCCCTGTATGCCTCGATAGGAGAAGTGGCAAGGGTGGCTGAGACCGAGCTCCCTGATCCTCAGGTGAACTGTAAATTGGCACTGCGGGGAGCTCGTCACACTGCTGATTGGCATTCTCAATTCCTTGGATATCTTTTTAAATCCCTTTCCTGTTATACAGTTCAACTACCTTTTCCCGCAGATCCTTTGACAATTCTTTTGCTTTCCCCATGACTCAGAATCCAGAAACGTCAGTACAGCACTGGATGAAAGATGCAAGGGTCTGTCAGGAGTCCAGAAACTCATTGACCTTTTATACACACACACTAATTACAAGCAAACAGATCACAGGTGAGGATGGTTACCTTTAATAGCCATTCATACCCCTTTGTGTCAACTTGTGTACATGCTATCATGCCAAAATCACCAGGGTATGTAAACTTTTGATCAGGGTCATTTGGGTAGTTTCTGTTGCTATTATGATTTAAAAAGAGTAAACACAGTTGATTGATAATAAATGGCTTCAGCCATACACGAACCATGAGTGAAAGAAAAGTTTTTGTGTTATTATTCATATTCTCTGAAAAAATGGCCAAGAAATCATAAATTCTGCCAGGGTATGTAAACTTATGAGCCAGCTGTACTTCAAGGGTGCCCTGAGTGGAAAAAGATTGAGAAACACTGGCATAGAGGAACCGATCTCTCCATTTTCCTCCTGCAGCCGCTGAATACCTGCCATAGGAAGAGGAGGAGAAGCAAGGGAGAAATTGAGAAATCCGTTCCTTGCATTGGACACCCAGCATAGCGCACAATGACAGGTGTCCAGTGTGTCCCTTCACCAATATTCCAACAGTACAAACAAATGCCCACTGTCCTCACCTATAACTAGCCTTTGCAGCAAGGAGCACATGGAAGGGTGACGCATGTCAAACAAAACCAAAGAAAATTACTAGCTCAACTTACTGACCTTCCAGCAACCAACCAAATTATCCTGTCTAACAGTATGTGTTAAAAACAGGGGTTTAGTTTGCAACATTTGCAAATACAAGCGTAAGCTGCAGAGCCACTACATGGCACCCCAGTATTTTCTGCAGTCAGTGACAGACGTATAGGGGTCGCAGAAGTCGCCATGGGGGGTCCCCTGTATGCCTCGATAGGAGAAGCGGCAAGGGTGGCTGAGACCGAGCTCCCTGATCCTCAGCTGAACTGTAAATTGGCACTGCGGGGAGCTCGTCACACTGTGTGCACCTAAAGTTAAAGTAGTGTGTGCTGTGCTCATTGTCTCCCCCTACAGTGCAGTACCCGGCAGGAAGAGATAAGGTAAAGGACTGACGATTTTTAAAAGGCTATCTGTATGTATGAGAGTTTATATGTGTGTGTATGTGTGCATGTATGTATGTATGTATGTGTGTGTGAATGTATGTGTGTGTGTGTGCATGTGTGTACAGTATGTATGTATGTGTGTACGTGTATGTGTAATGCATTCTTACGCAAATATGTGCAAATTAAACCCCTGTTTTTAACGCATACTGTTAGACAGGATAATTTGGTTGGTTGCAGACTGGTCAGTAAGTTGAGCTGAGAATTTTCTTTGGTTTTGTTTGACAGAGGATAGGATTAGGTCAATAGTTTCACAGGCAGTGATAGCAAAGATGCTAATGATATGAATAATGCTGTGATGAACAAGGATGTTTCTAAAGCAAATAGAATAGTACATCAGGGCTGCCAGTAAGGGAGCCCCTTCCTTTTCTGAATTGGACACAGTGAGTGATCGCTACCGATCACTCCTGTGTCCATTCATGACTGAGCATAGTAAACTGTGTTTACTATGCTTCAGTTTATGAATGAACAGAAGCCTCTGTCTCCTGTCCATTCATCTTCAGTGCAACGGAGGCTACAGAGAAAGGAATTGAAGAATCAGTGTCCTCAATTCCTTTCCCTGTCTCAAAGGTGGCATGTTAGGGGTCTAGACCCCTGACCCCTTTAGACCCCTGGATATTTTATCTAACCCCCCCCCCGAAACATACACACACATATACTGTGTTGTAAAAAAAAAAATTAAAAATGTAAAAAAATAAATAAAAATAATTTAAAAATCTTAAAAATAGTTTTTAAAAATTGTAAAAAATAATTTAAAAATTTTTAATTTTTGTAATTCAGGGGGAGGGGTCCCTGTCTGGTAGGCTGTAGGGGCCCTGTGATTTTTAATGGCAGCCCTGTAGTACATGGTAAGAAATGGTACATATAAAATGGGCTCGCCAGCCCAAATCCCATAGATACTGTGAGCAGACATAAAAATATCATACGTACATAACTAGCCTACACATTTGTGTAGCAATAACTCTCGGTGGAGCTGCTGGTTTAAAGCGGGCTGTTACCTTTACTCTCGATACCTCTGCTTCACCGGCACTGGGTCTAGGGTTCCGTTGAGTTTACCTCTGGGCGATGTAAGCACTGAACACTCGAGTATATTTTCCAATGCTTTAATGAACAAATAAAGGAAGTAGCAGGAAAGAGGCAGAAGGAAAGCTGCAGGGAAGCTCAAATACCTTTCTGTAGTATTCTTCAGAACATTCTTTGCAATTGAACACTTGTAGTTGAATAGTCTCCCCTTTGTAGGATTTAATCTTTGCCCACCTGGATAGACATCTCTCACTTGCCTAGCAGCCAGTATGTAGCACAAACAAAAGTCTCTGCCACAGACTTGTTTGGAATAAAACCCATACGATCCTCTGCCACAGGATGTATTGGTTTGCGATGAATGTCAGACACAGTACTTGAACCTTTAAGCCAACCCGGCAGTACTATGCAGTAAGACTACTTCAGGATATGTCCTCCAACCGAATCACAAGGCCCCTCTCCAGACCAGCACTCTGCATGATCCTTCCATGATGGGTTCTCCCCTGGGATCTTCTTGGTTGTCCAGCTTCTTCACTCAGAATAGACAGCTCAGGACCGTTCCTCTGCTGCTGTGGTAGGCCCCAGACAGGCTTCTGGGCCCACCCACACGCCACAGCAACGTGGGCCTTTGGAACAGAGGACCACGAGGTGGTACTCTTAACACATACCTGTCGGCCAGGAGGGCCAGCAGGTGGCTGAAAAATGAACCCCAAAATATGGCGTCTGTCCCATAAATATCCTCTCCCAGAATGCAACTCGGAGGACCACCTCCACCGAGTTATCTCCGGGACAGAGGAGCACTCATATGCTTCAACACGTTGCTTTTCCAACACTGGCCCATGGTGACAACGACACCCACCGGCACAGTGTGGAACCACATGCAACTCAGCCAAGCTGGAACAGAGGCAAATCCAACTTCCTCTAACAAGTGACCCACTAGATTTACCTATAAGCGGTAGATCAAAAAATCTACCAGCGCTACATACTCCCCCCACTACAATAGATGTTGTCCTCAACGTCTGTCACAAAAACAATAACTCCCAGGCCTGAGAGCAGGTATTTGAGCTTAAAACTTGGATTCAAGTAGAGAAGAAGGAAAGACAGTAGAAAGACATTATAAGATTAACATTTGTAAAACAATATGTTCACATCCGCAAACAAAACCATCCTATGACTGTACATAACCTCACTATCTATCTTAGCTGAAAAGCCTAACAGCTTGATAGGAGATCAAATAGTTCCTGAAAAGGAAAACATATTAAACATACATGCGACCTATACAGTTCAGTTTCAGGAGCAAAGTCTCATTGGAAAAAAATGAAACTCTCTTCCCATTATCTATATCAGAATAACCTTTAGGAGTCCATCCCTATAGATACACAATTTTTTCTTAAATGAAAGAAATCCGGCTAGCAAAAAAGAAGTCCTTGGATTTGAAACACTGAGATGAATATTCAGATCTTGACCACGAAGATCTCTATATACTGACACTAACTAACTAACTACCCCAAAGTTCTTTTGTCCATAATTACCAATAAAACTGGGGATCTGGCAATGTCAGTGTTTTTCCCAGTTTATCCACTGTAGTGATGAAATATACAACGTCATCTTTTCCTGGTCTGCAAATGACCACTTTGTCAGCATGAATGTGCTGACCATAGTTCCAGTGCATAAAACATCCACTGAAGCGTTCATCCATAGCAACAGAACAACCAGTTTTTCAGAAAGGCTTAGGCACAGACAAATAGTCCCAAACAGCTTCACTGTAGCAAAGCTCCCGGTCAACTTCAATCACTTGCATTATTTCCTGAGGGACATAAGGGAACTCCAAACCATATTCCGTAGCTACACGCTTGTTCAACATTCTCTGCAAACGTGCAAGTTTCGGTAAGGATCTATTTTTTCCCATACCAGGAGGCACACATGAATCCAATGACTTGCTCACCATAGACCCAGCCGGTGTCTGAAGTGAACTAGCAACTTTTGACAATGTCTCATTTACAGTGCTGTGTGGCTCCACACAGTGTGACATCTTCCCAGAACTCAGGGCTCTCCATTCAGGGAAAGTCATAGCAGAGGCGACATCCTCGCCTTGGGCCCATAACAGCTCTTGTGACATAGTCTCAAATAGGTCATCATCACCGGAGAGATCCGACATGGATTCTATCTCCGAATCTCCCAAGCTGGAACAGAGGCAAATCTAACTTCCTCTAACAAGTGACCCACTAGATTTACCTATCAGCGGTAGATCAAAAAATCGACCTGCACTACATTTGTAAATGAACAGATTTATGAAAGTGTGTGTATAGCCAAAGCTTTTTTTTTTATTATTATTTAAAGCAGAGGTAAAATCGGCCAGTTTATTTTTTGCTCTCAGCGGCCCATTGGGGTGAAACCCCTCTAACCTCCTGCCCCAGAAACACAAGAGAGGAAGAGAGAAGAAATGTCCACCGAAACAGCAGTACCAGATCAGGATTTCTTTGTGTCTCAGTGTCATTGGTCACCTGGATGAATCTCCCCAATGGGGACATAGATAGCAACAAAAACTTAAAGAGGAAGTAAACTCCCCTGGTTTGTTTGTACCTATAGATAAGCCTATAATAAGGCTTACCTATAGGTACTGTAAATATCTCCTAAACTTGCACCGTTTAGGAGATATTTACTGTATACTCCGCTGATGATGTCATCGGCACATGTGCTCTGAACAGGGGCGGACTGACAACTCATGGGGCCTCCGGGCAAAAGGAGATCACCCACACAAAGCCTCACCTTCATATTGCCAAGCCAAGACATTTTCGAGGCGCTTTATGTAGTAATGTTTAGTGACAGGACACATAGCAGTCTCTGTACGTAGAAATATTTGGTGACAGGACATTTTGGAGGCTGTGTGTGTAGTAATGACATAGTAGAAGTCCCTGTGTTATATAAAGTCTCCTCAGAGAATTTTGTTGTCAGAAGATTCTGTGACGGAGGACACACACACCTCACAGAGAGGATGACATGGTGGGGAGGACACACTGCATTATACAAGCTCTGTTACCTCAGAGGAGGCTCCATCCCTCATATCAGCTCAGAAGAGACCCATCTCCCCACAAACAGCCCTGTCACCTCAGGCACAACCTCCATACCTTAATTTTACCTCAGAGAGTGCCTCCATCCTCTCAAACTCAGCCTTCTCTCCCCTGACAGAACTTTTCCCAGGTGGAGGGTTGACACTCTCCCATCGGCCTAGACTGCTGCAGCTGCTGCCTGGACCTCGCTAATTGGGCAGAGCTGCCGGTAGAGGACAACAGCAACCTGCCTAGCCTGACCTCCACTGCCAGCCATTTCCGAGCTCTGGAGCCGGTCCTCAGGGACACCAACTACCTCCTCAACCAGGGACTGTGCAACAGGAACATCAACCATGTTCATTGACAAAACATTGAAAATTTACTGACGGAACTAATTTTTTCCTGACAACATGAAATGACAGAACTCCTATTAGAAATGAAGACAATCAATATTTAACCGGTTCAATACAGGGCAATTTCACCCCCTTCCTTCCCAGGCCAATTTTTAGCTTTTAGGGCTGTCGCACTTTAAACAACAATTGCGAGGTCGTGCGACGTTGTACCCAAAAAAAATTGATGTCCTTTTTTCACCACAAATAGAGCTTTCTTTTGGTGGTATTTGATCGCCCCTGTGGTTTTTATTTTTTGCGCTATAAACAAAAGAAGAGCGAGATTTTTGAAAAAACACAATATTTTTTACTTTTTGCTATAATAAATATCCCAATTTTTTTTTAAAAAACAAATTTTTTCCTCAGTTTCGGCCGATACGTATTCTTCTACATATTTTTGGTAAAAAAAATCACAATAAGCGTATATTGATTGGTTTGTGCAAAAGTTATAGCATCTACAAAATACGGGATAGATTTATGACATTTAAAAAAAAAAAAATTTATTTATTTTTTTAGCGGCGATCGCGATTTTTTTTCATGACTGCAACATTATGGCGGACACATCGGACACTTTTGACACATTTTTGGGACCATTCACATTTATACAGCGATAAATGCTATAAAATTGCATTGATTACTGTGTAAATGTGACAGGCAGTGAAGGGGTTAACCACTAGGCGGGGAGGGGTTAAGTATGTTTCCTAGGGAATGATTCTAACTGAAGGGGGAGGGGACGCTCAAGGGGAGGAGACCGATCAGTGTTCCTCTGTTCTGGGAACACAGATCGCTCTCCTCAGAGCTGACAGGCTGTGGATCTGTGTGTTTACACACACAGATCCACATGCCGGCCCCGTTAACGGGCAATCGCAGGTGCCCAGCGGACATCGTGGCCGCCGGGCACACGCACCGGGTCCCGAGCAATGTGGCGGGCGCGCGCGCTCCCGGCAGCGCGCGCGCCCCCTAGACGGCCAGTGTCTTGCCGAGAAAGTTCCCTCGGCGGATAAGTTCCTCCCCTGTACTGCGCAGGCGCAGCGCCTGCGCAGTACCAACTACTGTCAGCCGCCGGAGATAGCCGAAGCTCAAACTCTTCAATCAGCTGTACACGGCGCCTGCGCTCTGGGTCCAGATTCCTTCCCCACCATCCAAGTGGACCTAGAGGGGGAATCTAAAAGTGCCGAGCGCAGCGAGGCCGTGCCCGAAGCGTGGCGAGCGAAGCGAGCGGGCGAGGGGCCCTCTTACAGGCGCCGTGTACAGCTGATTTTCAGCTGTTCCGCTTTGGCTATTTCCTCCGGATCGTACTGCGCATGCGCAGTACAGTGAGGAACTTATCCTCCGAGCGGAACTTATTTGGCAGAACACCTGGAATCCCAGGACGTCATATGATGTCCACCCAGGATGGGGGATCACATCTGTGGACGTCATATGTCTATAGCTGGGTAATGAAGTGGTTAAACAGTATAAAAATAATACAGTGCCTTGAAAAAGTATTCATACCCCTTGCAATTTTCCACATTTTGTCATGTTACAACCAAAAACGTAAATGTACACATAATTGTGTAGTGGAAAGAAAATGATAAATGATACAAAATAAATATGTGAAAAATATAGCGTGCATTTGTATTCAGCCCCCTGAGTCAATACTTTGTAGAAAGTACTTTGCTGCAATTACAGCTGCAAGTCTTTTTCGGTATGTTTCTACCAGCTTTGCACAGGCCGCGCTGTGCTTGCTTTCCAGGCCTCGTTCTGGCTCCCTGTAAGGCCGTTACTATCTCTCTCCCACGGAGCCGTACGAGCCTCGGACGGCAGCGCGCTCGGCGATCGGCCTTTGGCGTCCCCTCTCCCCCTCCCTGGAACCCACAGACCGTTGGTCTATGTTACTTTTAAACCCACCATCTATCCGGAAGTGCCATCTGGAGACCCGAGGGAGCTCCTACCGTGTTCTGCCACCACCATCCATCCCTGCCAGGACCTGATGTGTGACCAGCACTGCACGGACTTGCTGAGACTTGTGGTTCTCCAGACTCTCCTCTACTCAGAGATGCACTGGAACGCAATACTACAGTCTTCCATGTGAGTGGATATTGTTTGTTGTAAATAAATGATTATTGATATATACTCAGAGGCGCCCCTCTTCCTTGTTTTATCTTAGACATACTACAAGAGATGATCAGAGACTGCAGAAATATTACAGGAGATGGTCATAGACTGGAGCAATATTACAGCAGATGGTCGGAGACTGCGGACATACTACAGGAGATGGTCAGAGACTGCTGACATATTACAAGAGATGATCAGAGACTGTAGAAATATTACAGGAGATGGTCAGAGACTGCGGACATACTACAGGAGATGATCAGAGACTTCGGACATACTACAGGAGATGGTCAGAGGCTGCAGAAATACTACAGGAGATGGTCAGAGACTGCTGACATACTATAGGAGATGGTCAGAGACTGCTGACATACTACAGGAGATGGTCAGAGACTTCTGACATACTACAGGAGATGGTCAGAGACTGAGGACATACTACAGGAGATGGTCAGAGACTGCAGAAATATTTCAGGAGATGGTCAAAGACTGCAGAAAAGTTATAGGAGATGGCCGGAGACTGCTGACATACTACAGGAGATGGCCAGAGACTGTGGACATACTACAGGAGATGATCAGAGACTGCAGAAATATTACAGGAGATAGTCAGAGACTGCTGACATACTACAGGAGATGGTTAGAGACTGCGGACATACTGCAGGAGATGGTCAGAGACTGCAGAAATATTACAGGTGATGGTCAGAGACTGCTGACATACTACAGGAGATGGTCAGAGACTGCGGACATACTACAGGAGATGATCAGAGACTGCAGAAATATTACAGGAGATGGTCAGAGACTGCTGACATAATACATGAGATGGTCAGAGACTGCGGACATACCGCAGGAGATGGTCAGAGACTGCAGAAATATTACAGGTGATGGTCAGAGACTGGAGCAATATTACAGCAGATGGTCAGAGACTGCTGACATACTAAAGGAGATGGTCAGAGACTGCGGAAATACTACAGGAGATGTTCAGAGACTGCAGAAATATTACAGGAAATGGTCAGAGACTGCTGACATACTACAGGAGATGGTCAGAGACTGCGGACATACTACAGGAGATGGTCAGAGACTGCAGAAATATTAGAGGAGATGGCCAGAGACTGCAGAAATATTACAGGAGATGGCCAGAGACTGCTGACATACCACAGGAGATGGTCAGAGACTGTGGACATACTACAGGAGATGGTCAGAGACTGCAGAAATATTACAGGAGATGGTCAGAGACTGCTGACATACTACAGGAGATGGTCAGAGACTGCTGACATACTACAGGAGATAGTCAGAGACTAGGGACATATTACAGGAGATGGTTAGAGACTGCAGAAATATTACAGGAGATGGTCAGAGACTGCAGAAATATTACAGGAGATGATCAGAGACTGCGGATATACTACAAGAGATGATCAGAGACTGTAGAATTATTACAGGAGATGGTCAGAGACTGTGGACATACTACAGGAGATGGTCAGAGACTGCAGAAATATTCCAGGAGATGGTAAAAGACTTCAGAAACATTACAGGAGATGGTCAGAGACTGCTGACATACTCACAAACATCTATAGAAATCTTGCAATGTAAATAGTCTCTGAATGACAGCAATAGGTATAGGACAAATGATGAACCCCAGAGGTCACGGAGGAGATAACAGGGGCCACTTCCGGCTGACGCGCTTCGAAGGATAACCTTCTTCCTCAGAGCCTAGCCCTGGGCTTTGAGGAAGAAGGTTATCCTTCGAAACGCGTCAGCTGGCAGTGGCCCTTGTTATCTCCTCCGTGACCTCTGGAGTTCATTATTTGTCCTATACCTATTGCTGTCATTCAGAGACTATTTACATTGCAAGATTTCTATAGATGTTTGTGAGTAGTTTTCCTTTTATCTACTTTTAATAAAATACATCCAAAGGATAATGCACAAGGCTGGTGTGCCCTTGTTTTTCTTTTCTTTTTGACTATTAGGATACCCCTATCCTTGAGGGTAGCAAGGCCTGTGACATTTATCATCACGAAACATAGACTGTCTGGTTGTCCACTTATGCGCAGGAGCATTTATTTTCTGCTATCAAACTGCTGACATACTACAGGAGATGGTCAGAGACTTCGGACACATTACACGAGATGGTCAGAGACTGCAGAAATACTACAGGAGATGGTCAGAGACCGCAGAAGAATTACAGGAGATGGTCAGAGACTGCTGACATACTACAGAAGATGGTCAGAGACTTCTGACATACTACAGGAGATGGTCAGAGACTTCTGACATACTACAGGAGATGGTCAGAGACTGAGGACATACTACAGGAGATGGTCAGAGACTACAGAAATGTTACAGGAGATGGTCAGAGACTGATGCAATATTACAGCAGATGGTCAGAGACTGCGGACATACAACAGGAGATGGTCAGAGACTGCAGACATACTACAGGAGATGGTCAGAGACTGAAGAAAAATTACAGGAGATGGTCAGAGACTGCAGAAATATTACAGGAGATGGTAAGAGACTGCAGACATACTACAGGAGATTTTCAGAAACTGTGGACATAGTACAGGAGATGGTCAGAGACTGCAGAAATATTACAGGAGATGGTCAGAGACTGTGGACATACTACGGGAGATGGTCAGAGACTGCAGACATACTACAAGAGATGATCAGAGACTGCAGAAATATTACAGGAGATGGTCAGAGACTGCAGACATACTACAGGAGATGGTCAGAGACTTCGGACATACTACAGGAGATGGTAAGAGGCTGCAGAAATACTACAGGAGATGGTCAGAGTCCGCAGAAGAATTACAGGAGATGGTCAGAGACTGCTGACATACTACAGGAGATGGTCAGAGACTTCTGACATACTACAGGAGATGGTCAGAGACTGCTGACATACTATAGGAGATGGTCAGAGACTGCAGAAATATATCAGGAGATGGTCAAAGACTGCAGAAATGTTATAGATGGCCAGAGACTGCTGACATACTACAGGAGATGGTCAGAGACTGTGGACATACTGCAGGAGATGGTCAGAGACTGCAGAAATATTACAGGTGATGATCAGATACTGCTGAGATACTACAGGAGATGGTCAGAGACTACAGAAATATTACTGGAGATGGTCAGAGACTGCTGACATACTACAGGAGATGGTCAGAGACTGTGGACATACTGCAGGAGATGGTCAGAGACTGCAGAAATATTACAGGAGATGGTAAGAGACTGCTGACATACTACAGGAGATGGTCAGAGACTGCGGACATACTGCAGGAGATGGTCAGAGAATGCAGAAATATTAAAGGTGATGGTCAGAGACTGGAGCATTATTACAGCAGATGGTCAGAGACTGCGGACATACTACAGGAGATGGTCAGAGACTGCTGACATACTACAGGAGATAGTCAGAGACATGCAGACATACTACAGGAGATGGTCAGAGACTGCAGAAATATTACAGGAAATGGTCAGAGACTGCTGACATACTACAGGAGATGGTCAGAGACTGCGAACATACTACAGGAGATGGTCAGAGACTGCAGAAATATTAGAGGAGATGGCCAGAGACTGCAGAAATATTACAGGAGATGGTCAGAGACTGCTGACATACTATAGGAGATGGTCAGAGACTGCGGACATACTACAGGAGATGGTCAGAGACTGCAGAAATATTACAGGAGATGGTCAGAGACTGCAGAAATATTACAGGAGATGGTCAGAGACTGCTGACATACTACAGGAGATGGTCAGAGATTGCGGACATACTACAGGGGATGGTCAGAGACTGCAGAAATATTACAGGAGATGGTCAGAGACAGCAGAAATATTACAGGAGATGGTCAGGGACTGCTGACATACTAAAGGAGATGGTCAGAGACTTCTGACATACTACAGGAGATGGTCAGAGACTCTGGACATACTGCAGGAGATGGTCAGAGACTGCAGAAATATTACAGGTGATGGTCAGATACTGATGACATACTACAGGAGATGGTCAGAGACTACAGAAATATTACTGGAGATGGTCAGAGACTGCTGACATACTACAGGAGATGGTCAGAGACTGTGGACATACTGCAGGAGATGGTCAGAGACTGCGGAAATATTACAGGAGCTGGTCAGAGACTGCTGACATACTACAGTAGATGGTCAGAGACTGCGGACATATTGCAGGAGATGGTCAGAGACTGCAGAAATAATACAGGAGATGGTCAGAGACTGCTGACATACTACAGGAGATGGTCAGAGACTGCGGACATACTGCAGGAGATGGTCAGAGACTACAGAAATATTACAGGAGATGGTCAGAGACTGATGCAATATTACAGCAGATGGTCAGAGACTGCGGACATACAACAGGAGATGGTCAGAGACTGCAGACATACTACAGGAGATGGTCAGAGACGGAAGAAAAATTACAGGAGATGGTCAGAGACTGCAGAAATATTACAGGAGATGGTAAGAGACTGCAGACATACTACAGGAGATTTTCAGAAACTGTGGACATAGTACAGGAGATGGTCAGAGACTGCAGAAATATTACAGGAGATGGTCAGAGACTGTGGACATACTACAGGAGATGGTCAGAGACTGCAGACATACAAGAGATGATCAGGGACTGCAGAAATATTACAGGAGATGGTCAGAGACTGCAGAAATACTACAGGAGATGGTCAGAGACTTCGGACATACTACAGGAGATGGTAAGAGGCTGCAGAAATACTACAGGAGATGGTCAGAGACCGCAGAAGAATTACAGGAGATGGTCAGAGACTGCTGACATACTACAGGAGATGGTCAGAGACTTCTGACATACTACAGGAGATGGTCAGAGACTGCTGACATACTATAGGAGATGGTCAGAGACTGCAGAAATATATCAGGAGATGGTCAAAGACTGCAGAAATGTTATAGATGGCCAGAGACTGCTGACATACTACAGGAGATGGTCAGAGACTGTGGACATACTGCAGGAGATGGTCAGAGACTGCAGAAATATTACAGGTGACGATCAGATACTGCTGACATACTACAGGAGATGGTCAGAGACTACAGAAATATTACTGGAAATGGTCAGAGACTGCTGACATACGACAGGAGATGGTCAGAGACTGCGGACATACTGCAGGAGATGGTCAGAGAATGCAGAAATATTACAGGTGATGGTCAGAGACTGGAGCATTATTACAGCAGATGGTCAGAGACTGCGGACATACTACAGGAGATGGTCAGAGACTGCTGACATACTACAGGAGATAGTCAGAGACATGCGGACATACTACAGGAGATGGTCAGAGACTGCAGAAATATTACAGGAAATGGTCAGAGACTGCTGACATACTACAGGAGATGGTCAGAGACTGCGAACATACTACAGGAGATGGTCAGAGACTGCAGAAATATTAGAGGAGATGGCCAGAGACTGCAGAAATATTACAGGAGATGGTCTGAGACTGCTGACATACTATAGGAGATGGTCAGAGACTGCGGACATACTACAGGAGATGGTCAGAGACTGCAGAAATATTACAGGAGATGGTCAGAGACTGCAGAAATATTACAGGAGATGGTCAGAGACTGCTGACATACTACAGGGGATGGTCAGAGACTGCAGAAATATTACAGGAGATGGTCAGAGACAGCAGAAATATTACAGGAGATGGTCAGGGACTGCTGACATACTACAGGAGATGATCAGAGACTTCTGACATACTACAGGAGATGGTCAGAGACTGCTGACATACTATAGGAGATGGTCAGAGACTGCAGAAATATATCAGGAGTTGGTCAAAGACTGCAGAAATGTTATAGATGGCCAGAGACTGCTGACATACTACAGGAGATGGTCAGAGACTCTGGACATACTGCAGGAGATGGTCAGAGACTGCAGAAATATTACAGGTGATGGTCAGATACTGCTGACATTACTACAGGAGAGATGATCAGAGACTACAGAAATATTACTGGAGATGGTCAGAGACTGCTGACATACTACAGGAGATGGTCAGAGACTGTGGACATACTGCAGGAGATGGTCAGAGACTGCGGAAATATTACAGGAGATGGTCAGAGACTGCTGACATACTACAGGAGATGGTCAGAGACTGCGGACATACTGCAGGAGATGGTCAGAGACTGCAGAAATATTACAGGTGATGGTCAGAGACTGGAGCATTATTACAGCAGATGGTTAGAGACTGCGGACATACTACAGGAGATGGTAAGAGACTGCTGACATACTACAGGAGATGGTCAGAGACTGCGGACATACTGCAGGAGATGGTCAGAGAATGCAGAAATATTACAGGTGATGGTCAGAGACTGGAGCATTATTACAGCAGATGGTCAGAGACTGCGGACATACTACAGGAGATGGTCAGAGACTGCTGACATACTACAGGAGATAGTCAGAGACATGCGGACATACTACAGGAGATGGTCAGAGACTGCAGAAATATTACAGGAAATGGTCAGAGACTGCTGACATACTACAGGAGATGGTCAGAGACTGCGAACATACTACAGGAGATGGTCAGAGACTGCAGAAATATTAGAGGAGATGGCCAGAGACTGCAGAAATATTACAGGAGATGGTCAGAGACTGCTGACATACTATAGGAGATGGTCAGAGACTGCGGACATACTACAGGAGATGGTCAGAGACTGCAGAAATATTACAGGAGATGGTCAGAGACTGCAGAAATATTACAGGAGATGGTCAGAGACTGCTGACATACTACAGGAGATGGTCAGAGATTGCGGACATACTACAGGGGATGGTCAGAGACTGCAGAAATATTACAGGAGATGGTCAGAGACAGCAGAAATATTACAGGAGATGGTCAGGGACTGCTGACATACTACAGGAGATGGCCAGAGACTTCTGACATACTACAGGAGATGGTCAGAGACTGCTGACATACTACAGGAGATGGTCAGAGACTTCTGACATACTACAGGAGATGGTCAGAGACTGCAGACATATTGCAGGAGATGGTCAGAGACTGCAGAAATAATACAGGAGATGGTCAGAGACTGCTGACATACTACAGGAGATTGTCAGAGACTGCGGACATACTGCAGGAGATGGTCAGAGACTACAGAAATATTACAGGAGATGGTCAGAGACTGATGCAATATTACAGCAGATGGTCAGAGACTGCGGACATACAACAGGAGATGGTCAGAGACTGCAGACATACTACAGGAGATGGTCAGAGACGGAAGAAAAATAACAGGAGATGGTCAGAGACTGCAGAAATATTACAGGAGATGGTAAGAGACTGCAGACATACTACAGGAGATTTTCAGAAACTGTGGACATAGTACAGGAGATGGTCAGAGACTGCAGAAATATTACAGGAGATGGTCAGAGACTGTGGACATACTACAGGAGATGGTCAGAGACTGCAGACATACTACAAGAGATGATCAGAGACTGCAGAAATATTACAGGAGATGGTCAGAGACTGCAGAAATACTACAGGAGATGGTCAGAGACTTCGGACATACTACAGGAGATGGTAAGAGGCTGCAGAAATACTACAGGAGATGGTCAGAGACCGCAGAAGAATTACAGGAGATGGTCAGAGACTGCTGACATACTACAGGAGATGGTCAGAGACTTCTGACATACTACAGGAGATGGTCAGAGACTGCTGACATACTATAGGAGATGGTCAGAGACTGCAGAAATATATCAGGAGATGGTCAAAGACTGCAGAAATGTTATAGATACCCAGAGACTGCTGACATACTACAGGAGATGGTCAGAGACTGTGGACATACTGCAGGAGATGGTCAGAGACTGCAGAAATATTACAGGTGACGATCAGATACTGCTGACATACTACAGGAGATGGTCAGAGACTACAGAAATATTACTGGAGATGGTCAGAGACTGCTGACATACTACAGGAGATGGTCAGAGACTGCGGACATACTGCAGGAGATGGTCAGAGAATGCAGAAATATTACAGGTGATGGTCAGAGACTGGAGCATTATTACAGCAGATGGTCAGAGACTGCGGACATACTACAGGAGATGGTCAGAGACTGCTGACATACTACGGGAGATAGTCAGAGACATGCGGACATACTACAGGAGATGGTCAGAGACTGCAGAAATATTACAGGAAATGGTCAGAGACTGCTGACATACTACAGGAGATGGTCAGAGACTGCGAACATACTACAGGAGATGGTCAGAGACTGCAGAAATATTAGAGGAGATGGCCAGAGACTGCAGAAATATTACAGGAGATGGTCAGAGACTGCTGACATACTATAGGAGATGGTCAGAGACTGCGGACATACCACAGGAGATGGTCAGAGACTGCAGAAATATTACAGGAGATGGTCAGAGACTGCAGAAATATTACAGGAGATGGTCAGAGACTGCTGACATACTACAGGGGATGGTCAGAGACTGCAGAAATATTACAGGAGATGGTCAGAGACAGCAGAAATATTACAGGAGATGGTCAGGGACTGCTGACATACTACAGGAGATGATCAGAGACTTCTGACATACTACAGGAGATGGTCAGAGACTGCTGACATACTATAGGAGATGGTCAGAGACTGCAGAAATATATCAGGAGTTGGTCAAAGACTGCAGAAATGTTATAGATGGCCAGAGACTGCTGACATACTACAGGAGATGGTCAGAGACTCTGGACATACTGCAGGAGATGGTCAGAGACTGCAGAAATATTACAGGTGATGGTCAGATACTGCTGACATACTACAGGAGATGATCAGAGACTACAGAAATATTACTGGAGATGGTCAGAGACTGCTGACATACTACAGGAGATGGTCAGAGACTGTGGACATACTGCAGGAGATGGTCAGAGACTGCGGAAATATTACAGGAGATGGTCAGAGACTGCTGACATACTACAGGAGATGGTCAGAGACTGCAGAAATATTACAGGTGATGGTCAGAGACTGGAGCATTATTACAGCAGATGGTTAGAGACTGCGGACATACTACAGGAGATGGTAAGAGACTGCTGACATACTACAGGAGATGGTCAGAGACTGCGGACATACTGCAGGAGATGGTCAGAGAATGCAGAAATATTACAGGTGATGGTCAGAGACTGGAGCATTATTACAGCAGATGGTCAGATACTGCGGACATACTACAGGAGGTGGTCAGAGACTGCTGACATACTACAAGAGATAGTCAGAGACACGCGGACATACTACAGGAGATGGTCAGAGACTGCAGAAATATTACAGGAAATGGTCAGAGACTGCTGACATACTACAGGAGATGGTCAGAGACTGCGAACATACTACCGGAGATGGTCAGAGACTGCAGAAATATTAGAGGATATGGCCAGAGACTGCAGAAATATTACAGGAGATGGTCAGAGACTGCTGACATACTATAGGAGATGGTCAGAGACTGCGGACATACTACAGGAGATGGTCAGAGACTGCAGAAATATTACAGGAGATGGTCAGAGACTGCAGAAATATTACAGGAGATGGTCAGAGACTGCTGACATACTACAGGAGATGGTCAGAGATTGCGGACATACTACAGGGGATGGTCAGAGACTGCAGAAATATTACAGGAGATGGTCAGAGACAGCAGAAATATTACAGGAGATGGTCAGGGACTGCTGACATACTACAGGAGATGGTCAGAGACTTCTGACATACTACAGGAGATGGTCAGAGACTGCTGACATACTATAGGAGATGGTCAGAGACTGAAGAAATATATCAGGAGTTGGTCAAAGACTGCAGAAATGTTATAGATGGCCAGAGACTGCTGACATACTACAGGAGATGGTCAGAGACTCTGGACATACTGCAGGAGATGGTCAGAGACTGCAGAAATATTACAGGTGATGGTCAGATACTGATGACATACTACAGGAGATGGTCAGAGACTACAGAAATATT
Organism: Lithobates clamitans; assembly: GCA_037952925.1. NCBI lineage: Eukaryota > Metazoa > Chordata > Amphibia > Anura > Ranidae > Lithobates > Lithobates clamitans. The sequence continues at coordinate 1,032,181 of JBBGZY010000188.1, forward strand.
ACTGGAGATGGTCAGAGACTGCTGACATACTACAGGAGATGGTCAGAGACTGTGGACATACTGCAGGAGATGGTCAGAGACTGCGGAAATATTACAGGAGATGGTCAGAGACTGGAGCATTATTACAGCAGATGGTTAGAGACTGCGGACATACTACAGGAGATGGTCAGAGACTGCTGACATACTACAGGAGATAGTCAGAGACACGCGGACATACTACAGGAGATGGTCAGAGACTGCAGAAATATTACAGGAAATGGTCAGAGACTGCTGACATACTACAGGTGATGGTCAGAGACTGCGAACATACTACAGGAGATGGTCAGAGACTGCAGAAATATTAGAGGAGATGGCCAGAGACTGCAGAAATATTACAGGAGATGGTCAGAGACTGCTGACATACTATAGGAGATGGTCAGAGACTGCGGACATACTACAGGAGATGGTCAGAGACTGCAGAAATATTACAGGAGATGGTCAGAGACTGCAGAAATATTACAGGAGATGGTCAGAGACTGCTGACATACTACAGGAGATGGTCAGAGATTGCGGACATACTACAGGGGATGGTCAGAGACTGCAGAAATATTACAGGAGATGGTCAGAGACAGCAGAAATATTACAGGAGATGGTCAGGGACTGCTGACATACTACAGGAGATGGTCAGAGACTTCTGACATACTACAGGAGATGGTCAGAGACTGCTGACATACTATAGGAGATGGTCAGAGACTGCAGAAATATATCAGGAGTTGGTCAAAGACTGCAGAAATGTTATAGATGGCCAGAGACTGCTGACATACTACAGGAGATGGTCAGAGACTCTGGACATACTGCAGGAGATGGTCAGAGACTGCAGAAATATTACAGGTGATGGTCAGATACTGCTGACATTCTACAGGAGATGGTCAGAGACTACAGAAATATTACTGGAGATGGTCAGAGACTGCTGACATACTACAGGAGATGGTCAGAGACTGTGGACATACTGCAGGAGATGGTCAGAGACTGCGGAAATATTACAGGAGATGGTCAGAGACTGCTGACATACTACAGGAGATGGTCAGAGACTGCGGACATACTGCAGGAGATGGTCAGAGACTGCAGAAATATTACAGGTGATGGTCAGAGACTGGAGCATTATTACAGCAGATGGTTAGAGACTGCGGACATACTACAGGAGATGGTCAGAGACTGCTGACATACTACAGGAGATAGTCAGAGACACGCGGACATACTACAGGAGATGGTCAGAGACTGCAGAAATATTACAGGAAATGGTCAGAGACTGCTGACATACTACAGGAGATGGTCAGAGAATGCGAACATACTACAGGAGATGGTCAGAGACTGCAGAAATATTAGAGGAGATGGCCAGAGACTGCAGAAATATTAAAGGTGATGGTCATAGACTGAAGCAATATTACAGCAGATGGTCAGTGACTGCGGACATACTACAGGAGATGGTCAGAGACTGCTGACATACTACAGGAGATGGTCAGAGACTGCGGACATACTACAGGAGATGGTCAGAGACTGCAGAAATATTACAGGAGATGGTCAGAGACTGCAGAAATATTACAGGAGATGGTCAGAGACTGCTGACATGTTACAGGAGATGGTCAGACACTGCGGACATACTACAGGAGATGATCAAAGACTGCAGAAATATTACAGGAGATGGTCAGAGACTGCTGACATACTACATGAGATGGTCAGAGACTGCTGACATACTACAGGAGATAGTCAGAGACTGCTGACATATTACAGGAGATGGTCAGAGACTGCTGACATACTTCAGGAGATGGTCAGAGACTGCGGACATACTGCAGGAGATGGTCAGAGACTGCAGAAATATTACAGGAGATGGTCAGAGACTGGAGCAATATTACAGCAGATGGTCAGAGACTGCGGACATACTACAGGAGATGGTCAGAGACTGCAAACATACTACAGGAGATGGTCAGAGACTGAAGAAAAGTTACAGGAGATGGTCAGAGACTGCAGAAATATTACAGGAGATGGTAAGAGACTGCGGACATACTACAGGAGATGTTCAGAAACTGTGGACATACTACAGGAGATGGTCAGAGACTGCAGAAATATTACAGGAGATGGTCAGAGACTGTGGACATACTACAGGAGATGGTCAGAGACTGCTGACATACTACAGGAGATGGTCAGACACTGCGGACATACTACAGGAGATGGTCAGAGACTGCAGAAATATTACAGGAGATGGTCAGAGACTGCAGAAATATTACAGGAGATGGTCAGAGACTGCTGACATACTACAGGAGATGGTCAGACACTGCGGACATACTACAGGAGATGATCAAAGACTGCAGAAATATTACAGGAGATGGTCAGAGACTGCTGACATACTACAGGAGATGGTCAGAGACTGCTGACATACTACAGGAGATGGTCAGAGACTGCTGACATATTACAGGAGATGGTCAGAGACTGCGGACATACTGCAGGAGATGGTCAGAGACTGCAGAAATATTACAGGAGATGGTCAGAGACTGGAGCAATATTACAGCAGATGGTCAGAGACTGCGGGCATACTACAGGAGATGGTCAGAGACTGCAAACATACTACAGGGGATGGTCAGAGACGGAAGAAAAGTTACAGGAGATGGTCAGAGACTGCAGAAATATTACAGGAGATGGTAAGAGACTGCGGACATACTACAGGAGATGTTCAGAAACTGTGGACATACTACAGGAGATGGTCAGAGACTGCAGAAATATTACAGGAGATGGCCAGAGACTGTGGACATACTACAGGAGATGGTCAGAGACTGCAGAAATATTACAGGAGATGGTCAGAGACTGTGGACATACTACAGGAGATGGTCAGAGACTGCAGAAATATTACAGGAGATGGTCAGAGACTGTGGACATACTACAGGAGATGGTCAGAGACTGTGGACATACTACAAGAGATGATCAGAGACTGCAAAAATATTACAGGAGATGGTCAGAGACTGTGGACATACCACAGGAGATGGTCAGAGACAGCAGACATACTACAGGAGATGGTCAGAGACCGCGGACATACTACAGGAGACAGCCAGCAGGTAAGTATATGTTTTTAATAAAAAAAATAAAAATAAAACCCTTTTACTATCACTTGGCTCATTGCCAAAACACTAAGACCCCTTTCACACTGGGGCATTTTTCATGTTCTTTAGCGCTAGAAATAGCCGCTGAAAAGCACTTGAAAACTGCCTCCCATTCATTTCACTGTGTCTTTTCACACTCGGGCAGTGCTCTTGTGGGACATTACGACAAGTTTTGCAAGCAGAAGCTTGAGGATGGGTTGGGAGTGCTGTAAATAGTGCTCCCAAAACACCCTGCCCATTGCAATGAATGGGCAGTGCTTCTAACGCGCCTTAAAAGCGCTTTGAAAGTGCCGCAAAATTGAACTTTAAAAAAAAAAAATTTGGTAAAGACCGCCCGACTTACGTTCGAAAATCGCCACTAAAAAAACAAGAGACGCTTTAGCTTTAAGTGAATGTCTCCAGAGGGGAAAGATTCCTACATAGGGATCCCAGGAACAAACCAGACTCACTTGAAGCCCCGCCGAAGCCTCATCAAACCCCCATGAAGCCTCACTGAAGCCCCATCAAAGCCCCATCGAAGCTCCACCAAAGCCTCATCGAAGCCCAATGAAGCCTCACCAAAGCCTCATCAAAGCCCCATCGAAGCTTCACCAAAGCCTCATCGAAGCCCCACCAAAGCCTCATTGAAGCCTCAGCAAAGCACCAAGCAAAAGCAAGGTGTAAACAGGACTGTAAACTAACCATTTTATTTAGTGACAGGGGCTTTCACTGGCGTGCAGAGAGCTTTAACAAAGGGTGTCCAAAGCCATGTTTTGAAGCAAGTGTAAAATAGCCCTAAGGATGTTGGATCTTCTGTCTTCATGTAAAAGATCCGTCTTCCACCCGCCCCCCTTGCCGTAGGAGCAGTTCAATACCCGAAGGAAGACTTGTTCCTTTGCCTCATTCCAGAAATGTAGGGACTCTTACAGCTGTTTTCTTATCAGTAATGGGTGGCAGACGGGATGAAGATGAATGGCTGGGACAGGGGACTACACTCCTGGTCCGGACAGCAGCCTGTTCCATTCTGCCGGGGCAATGCATGTAGCAGTGTTCACACACAGCACACAGGTGAGAGGCAGCAGCAGGAGTCAGGATGTGAGAGACTCCTAAAGTTACAGGGGGAAGCCAGCCTCAGTATTGTTGTAGACAGTTTGACAACACTGCATGGGGCCCTCTACTATCCAGCTGGATGATCTCTCCCCTGAATACTGATCCCGGAAGTGATCGGACGACCTGCGAGGTCACGCGCGCTCCACGTGCGCTCCACGCCAGCCCCAGCCTCTTCCTGATGGCCACAGAAGGAGCTCCAGGCTGGTAATCCATCCTCTGCAGCCCAGCATCCCTGCAGTGTCACCAGAACAGGACCAGAGGGCATACTGAGGACCGCACACTAATAAGAGATGAGCTTTTTTATATGTTTTTACCCTGTAAGTGTTACTTTACCTTGTGTCAATAAATAACAGTTGTTATTACTACGTTCAGGTGGAGCTTCCTTCTCTACCCTTCACATTCTGTTTTACACCTGGACAGGAGGGGTGGAAGGGGCGTCATATACAGGAACCAATCCTCTCCATTTTCCTGCCACCAACATTCAGCAGCTGCAGGAGGGAAATGTTCATTATGATATTTAAAATAAAGAATTCTAAATTCTAAACCATTTCATTTCATTGTGGCCCGTAAACAGGTACCAAATCACTTAAGTGGCCCTTGGTCTTGTTTCAGTGCAAGAATTCTATCTTCCAGTAGCCAACTGACCTTACAATTACAATTGGTATTCAACTGTGCTTCAAATCCCAATCATGGCACTACCTGCCTGGAGTTTGCATGTTCTCCCTGTGCCACTGGGTACTCTGGTTTCCTCTCACACTCAAAAAACATGCTGGTAGGTTAATTGGATCCTGTCTAAATTGGCCCATATGTGTATGAATGTGAGTTAGGGACCTTAAGCTTCTTGAAGGCAGGGACCAATGTGAATGCTATATATCTAAAGTGCTGCGTAAATTGATGATAAGTACCTGTAATAAATATATAAATAAACTGAAGATGTCAATCTTTTTTTGGTGTGTCAAACCACTATTTATAAGCAAAATAAAAACTTTTATATATATTAAAAAAAAAAATTGTAAAAAATCAAGTTCAGTTAGAAAGAGCTGTCTGTCTTCTTAAGGCCCCTTTCAGTCCGCTGATCCCCGCTGAGCAGGCAGGTGACAGGTCAGTGTCCGCTCACTGTGTTGAGACGGACCTGTCAGAGTCCCGCTCTACTCTATGGGAAGATTGGATAAAAAAATGGACCGCCTGTCCATTTTCATCCAATCCCATCCGATCCGATCTGCCAGAAAATAGGACCACCATCTGTCTGGATTTGGCAGACAGGATTGTATTGGATAGCAGCGGGTGTCAGCAGACATGTCACCGCTGACATTCGTCGCTCCGTAGGGGTGAATGGAGGGTCCAATCATGTCTGCCTGAAAAACTGACAGGTGGACCTGATCAGACAACTCGTGTGGAAGGGGCCTTAACTTCCCAGATTGTTCTGACATGGAAACAGTCTAAAATGAATGTGCATTTTCAAAAGTTAGGATTAGTTACAAGAAATCGCCCCAAAACATTATGATTTCTCGTTACATATCTGCACCTGAAATTAGGTTTTTACTGTTTTCAACCCCCCCAAATCATATCATATCCTAGACATAGGATAGATACAAAGACAAATACTACATCAATAAATCAAAGGTCTTCTCAAGTGCCTTGAAACTTCACATGAGCGTTTTAGGATGAATCAAGAGATCCAGCACAAATACAGCTTGCCTCTAGCCATTTCAGATGGTGGCTGGCGAGTTTCTGGAGTCCTGCCCCCTTCATAAGAGCCTGTAAAAACATCCTGGATCATTAGCATTGATAGTAGCACCATGAAAACGTTGTACATGTGGATATATAGATATGGAAATTACTGCACTAACTTTAAATAAAAAGAAAAAAGCTGCTACATAAACAATGTGACAAACATATGAAACGTGAATGGTAGATATTGTAGCGCTAACAGGTGAACACATATATCAATATATAAGTGAAACAGTGCAAAAATCAAATATACAAAAGTAACATATATGGAGATGTGAAAAAGCCCTATAGGTGTGAAAATCTTTAAAAGAGGCCTTATGCGTCAACCACCATACCGGACAGTGCTAGCTTATTCCATCCTTGATTTATCATCATTTGGTGGTTGACGCATAAGGCCTCCTTTAAAGATTTTCACATTTATTGGACTTTTTCACATCTACATATATGCTACTTTAGTATATATGATTTTTGCACTGTTTCACTTATATATTGATATATGTGTTCACTTGTTAGCACTACAATATCTACCATTCACATTTCATATGTGGATATATAGACCACAGTTATGCATACTCCAACAAGATGCCTTGTAAGTTCTTAATTTAGTGTATTTTATTGAGTTGACAGAGGGCTACCCTTGCGGCTCTGGTCCGGACACCCCTGAATGTGGTGACAGAGGTACAAGGCTGAAAAAAGCACAAGTGATTGCCATGGTCACAGATGTAGTCAAGGTGAGCCAGGGTCATACAGGGTGAGGCAGCAGAGTGGTCAGGAAGCAATTTTAAGACAGTACCATGGAAGCAGGCAGAGTAAGGTCCAGCAGCAGGCCAAGGTCAGTACTAGGGAAGCAGGATGAGCAAGGTCCAGTAGCAGGCCGAGGTCAGTACCAAGGAATTAGGCAGAGCAAAGTCCAGTAGCAGGCCGAGGTTAGTACCAGGGAAGCAGGCAGAGCAAGGTCCAGTAGCAGACCAAGGCCAGTACCAGGGAGGCAGCAGAACATAGTCAGAGGCAAACAGAGGTCAGTATCCAAAATCCACAGAGAAAGGTCAGGAACCAGCCGAGTCAGCAACAGACGATCAGTCAGAAAAAGCAGAAACACAGATCAGGGGAAAGGTGAACAACATCCAGCAATTAGCACACGCCAGGATCTCCTTTAAATAAACAGTTTGGATGTTGGCCCAAGCTTGTCTGTGTGCTGGTACATGTGCACAAGCATTAGCTGTATTAGTTTCTGACATTTAGACAGACTCAGGTCATGTGGTAGGATGGCAAAATGGACTACAGATATAGAATGAAACATTAATCAACTTCAAAGGGGGCTCAAACTGATTTGGCACAGGGAACGTCTATAGAGCCTAATCAACTCTGACCCAGAACAGGTGCTAAAAATATACAAATGACGTAACCCCAAATTCGTTGCCTCTGTTACCCCTTTGAAATGTATTAGGGCCAGTGTTGATGGGTTTTTGTTCCTTTTCTGAACTGCTTTTATTCCCATACAAGTTGTTGGAAATGTAAAAGCAGTTAAAGTAAGTCAAATGCAGAACAACTGCAGAACAAACGTGCCTGCAATAAATTCTGAATGATCTCCTAAACTGATGTCAAACTCAAGCCGAATTTTTCCCATTGACTCCAAACCCCTACTTGTCTCATCACATCATATATAGACCACAGAAGTTTTGCTTGCCATGTCACCACAAAGAGTAAAGGAAAAAAGTTGGGTAAATATTGCAGGAAACAGTGTCCTTTTACATAACGAAAGCTTACTTCCATTAATTACTAAATATTTTTATATTCATCTCATGCATCTTATTGGAATGCAAGATAAAATCTTCTTTCCTCGGATAAAAAAATAAATGAAAAAAATGAATGTGTAACTCAACTTGAACTAGTTGAAGAGATTGTGTAAAGAACTGCCAAGCTGGCATTGCCACTGTAATAAGCAGCTCAATTATATTTTAAAGAGCTCAGGGGATCCACTTAATACATATGCAGAGAGTGAGTTTTATAAAAACTGAAGCTGATGTTGATTCATAAATAGGCCAGGCAGTTTGCCTAAACAGACTTCATTTATTGACTAAACTAGACACACAAGTGCTACTTTGAAGGAATCAATGAAAATAACAGTTTTCCATATAGCGAAGAATGGAGAAATAGCTGTTGGCTGTCACCTGTTAGGTGAAGGCTTCCAGGGAGTCTGGAGCCAGTGTGTTCAGAGGGCCTAGTTTAAATTTACAAGGATCCAACTGTAAATATCGGAACGTTTTGGAGTTGGGGGTTGACGTCCTTGGCCCGCACAGCCACAGGTTTAGGGTTTATTTTTACTTTAATTTTAACTTGGTTTACCTGTTTCATGTCAACTAGGCCCACACCTAACAAAGTTATTTCCATTTTATAAAGTAATCCACCCTAACCACCACAATTAGACCATTGCCAATAAGCACATAAGGTACAGATTTGTATTATGCTATTGGCTGCAAAAATTTGCACAATGACACCAACATACCTATTCAGAAAGGTAAAGAGCAAAAAAGCAATATGAAAAATGTGAATACACTATTCTATAGTAAACTGAAAAAGTTACTGAGGGTTAATACTGTACTTTGCAAATCAGCATTACTTTTGGCACTGCTTTAATGAACAGCATGTAAAATTTATTAATGGTGGAAGGCATGCATGTGGGCATTCAAAATTACTTGTCTATAAATTCCAGGACTGGTATCTACCATTCTTTTTATAATTTTAGTTTTATTAATTTTCAGAAAGAAGAAATCAGTAGACATTATCACACTTATATACTGTATAAATATACCATCTATAAACTTAAAATCTTCAACTCCGCCCCCAACAAAACTAAAAAAACTAAAAAACCCCACCCCTATACCCACCTCCTCCCCCTCTCCCCTCTAGGCTCACCCCTTTTCTCTTCTGAGTCTTTCCCAACTTATCAATTCTCTTGATACTCAAGATATTAATATTCCCATATGTTCTCATTCCCCTATATCACATATTTCCATATACTGGCCCGATTTCTTGAAATCCAGCCATATCCCCCAGGTTTCATTATATCTCTCTATTGTGTCTTCCCCTGCATGTATAGTCTCTTCAATGGAGCATATCTGACCAATTTTTGGTATCCATTCCTTAATGCTTCGGGTTTTTGGTGTTTGCCAGTACCTGGGAATCAAATCTTTAGCTGCATTTAACAGGTGTGGTACCAAAGATCTCCTGTATTGTGCTGTGGGTTCATCTGTTTTATGAAACAGGCATCCCCAGGGTTTGGCCTGTATATGCTCCCCTTTTATTTTCTGAATAACCTCAATGATCTCCCCCTGGAAGGTCTGTATCTTAGTACATTCCCACCATAGTTGTGCAAAGGTCCCTGGCGAACCGCACTCCCTCCAGCGTAGAGGGGATATGTCCGCCCTTAAACTCTGCACCCTCATCGGGGTCACATCCCATCTAGCCATGAGTTTAAAGCTAATTTCTGTCGTCTTAACATCTCTTGAGGAACATGCTAGTTTTAATATTCTCCTCTTCTGGTGCTCATTTATTCTTACCTTCTTGGTATCAACCATTCTAGTCTGTAACATAGTAAATTGTAAGTCTTAGGTTCTTGTGATTGGTTCTTAACTTTATTTTATAAATTTAGACTTTCACTATTAATGTTGATGCCCAAATTGGATCATGCTTTGCTGGGGTTTTTTACTTTCCTCTGGATCAACTGTTGGTATAGGATTGTGTATATAGGATTGTATATTTTTTTCTTTCATAGGTTGTGCTAGATGGACTTGTGTCTTTTTTCAACCAGACTAACTATGTGAAAATATAACACAAAGTTGTAAATGAATAAGATATTTCTAACACACAGCATCAGAATATTCAGAATTAGACTCCAAAACACATTCTGTTACTTATCTAAAGTATGGGGATACCAATTATATGAGGCTTTTTTCCATCCTATCCACATAGAGGAGCCCAAAATCCAAAAAGCACCTTTGGGCCTTCAAGGGACATAAATTACTCATCTAATTTCCTGACTACTAATACATTTTTTGGAGACCCTGGAGAACCAGGACAGTAGAAACACCCACAAAAGTACCACATTTTTGGTAAATAAACACCCCAAAGTATTTTTTAAGAGACACAGGGCTCAATTCACTAATTCACTAATGCATGAGCATTTTTATTAAAACAACTCATGCAGTAATGAATTCAGGAACATGCAAGTCGCAAAAAAATGCATGTTAAATACCACATGAGGTAAATTTTTTATTTCGCGGTATTCACACATGTGCCTTATTTTAATGTAAATTGGACCTCTGGCTGCAGCGGAAAGTAGAACATTTAGCAGGAGTATTCCTGCCACTGCTAGATGTGAAAGTTCAGCTTAGGACTGCTGGTTGTTAAAGAGCCGGCACCCGCCAGTGTCCTAACAACTATGACTCATCCCTGCTGTTAGCAAGGAATTCCCTACCAATAGCAGAATGTATATAAAAGAGCCAACAGTAATGTAGCCATAATGGGGCAAGGCCACTCAGTGACATTATTAACCAAATATGAATGTGTCCATGTATTATCAATGATATCATCAGGTGGGGTGGTCCGCCCTGGTTGACACCATGATTGACAATGGATGTACTTTGGGGGACATTTTTACATTTTTTTAAATAAAGGAATTGTCAAAAACTGTGTGGTGTTTTCATTTACACTTCCCATGGAGGAGAGGTGGGGCCGGGGGCCCCCTTGTTAAAAGGAACTTCCAGATTCCGATAAGACACCCTTCACATCCACAACCACCAGGCAAAGGCTGAGATGAGGAGGCTCTTGTCCACATCACCATGGGGACAAGATGCTTTGCCAGGGAGCCCCCATGAGAACATGTGACTTGGTATGGTTTTGGGGCACACACTTTTGTTTTGGGGGCCTCATTAAATTTTTTTTTGCTTTTGGCGTGAAGCCCCCCAAAACCCATACCAGACCCTACATTTTTTATGTCAGCTCTTTCGTTTACATTCTGCTGTCAGCAGGGAATCCCATGGTCATGCTTCATGGTTGCTAGGATGTTGGCAAGTATCGGCTCCTTAACAACCAGCTATATTACTTTCATACTGTCAGGAGTCAGCATCTAGGATGACCAGTTATATGCAACTAAACAAGGAAACTGGGACCAAACAATGTAAAATGAAGTAAATTTATTAACAGAAAGCAAAAAGGCATGCACACACCAGCAAGTTGCAAACATAAAAAACAAGTGACCCATAACCAAAAAGCCTAAGTAACAGAAACCTAGCAAATAAATATATACAATATGAGACGCAAGGGTAACAGGGCAATGCAAGAAAAGGGGGAATCGGGGCTAGGTACAGGAACAAGGTGAGCAGAACTAAGGGAACAGGATGCAAGATTAGCTCAAAAGCAGGATGGATCTGGCAGAAAGCAAGACAATCAAAACACTGTCGCGAGTTGCAATAGTAGAGGTGGGATTTAAGTACCTTCCCAGTAGCTGGGGCCAGGTGAAACTGATTGCAGAAATCTGCTGGCTGCTGAGAGACACTCGCTGGTGGACATTGGAACTACAGCTTTTAGCCCAGAGAACCACAGTGCCACCAATAGGTGAATCTGGCCCTGATACATACATTCCCTAAATAACACGTGGCTAGACCACTACTTATTTAACAACCACCACATAAACTGATAGTGAATAAACTTTTTCAATATCACGTGCGATATTTGGATTAAACGAGTCACATGATCCAAATATTGCATGCAATATCCTTTAGTGAATTGAGCACATGGTGCGTCTTTTAAAGATTAAATTTATTTGGAAATGTGGAAAAAAAGAAAATGTATTTTTTACATAAAGTTGTCAGTTTTTAAGATATTTTTCACACAATGCATGGGCATACTTACAATTATACCCCAAAACATAGTTTGCTACTCCTTCCCAGTATTGGGAGACCACATGTGTGAGACTTTTTCAATGTTTGCACTAATCATGTACCAGAAACTGTATCTCAAAAATCAAGCAACATTGTATCAAAAACAGTGTACTGTAATGCTTGCCTCTGTATAGTGGTCCGGGAATATAGCTTAGTGTAGCGTCACCTACACATAGGACAAGAAAGCTTAGGCTACTAGTACGTGGGCTGCACCCAGAAATGTTGTCTTCACTAGTAAGCAAGTACAGGAGGCTGAAAAAAGGGTGAACAAATTAGTCCTGCGGTTTCAGGAGTGAAGTTGTCCGCAGGGGATGGCTGGGACTAGTGTCTCTCAGGAATATAGCAGGTGGGACATGGAGATGGGTCAGTTCAGGTGGCAGACAGAGACGTAGTCAATAAACAGGCAAAGGATTGGTCCAGGCAACAGGCAGAAATATGATCAAAACAAAGTCAGTTGGCAGGCAGAGGCAACACTGCACTGGTGTGGCAGTGATGACACTGTTATATACTATACTGGCCCAGGTGACACTGTATTGATGGGGCAGCAATTAGGTTCACTGTTGATAGCTATTAGGGATGGGGCGAACACCCCCCGATGCATTGATGTCCGTTTTTCATCCATCGACGGATGGATGAAAAACGGACAAATGGACAGCATGTGTGAAAGGGGCCTATAGGTGTGAATCATTAACATTTTTGTTACATATGCTTTTGCAAGGTGGTGTTGCTTACAATTGTAATTGTTTAGACCCCTTTCACACTGGGTCATTTTTCAGGTGCTTTTGGGCTAAAAATAGCGCCTGTAAAGCGCCTGAAAAACGCCTCCCCTGCAACCTCAGTGTGAGAGCCCGAGTGCTTTCACACTGGGGCGGTGCGCTTGCAGGACGTTAGAAAATGTCCTGCAAGCAGCATCTTTGGGGCAGTGGAGGAGCGGTGTATACACCGCCCCTGCCCATTGAAATGAATGGGCAGCGCTGCTGAAGTGCCTGCAAAGCGCTTCGGCAGCTGTGCTATTCGTGCGCTATTAACCCTTTCTTCAGCCGTTAGCAGGGGTTAAAAGCACCCCGCCGAAAAGCGGCACTAAAACAATGGTAAAGTGCTACCATAGGCGTGCGCAGGGAGTGTGCCAGGTGTGCCTGGGCACACCCTAATCACTACATGCAGTGCCGATTCCCCCTACTGCCCAGGTTTCCCCCCCGTATTGGCCTCACAGTGCTGCTGGTTTCCCCCTGTGTTGGCCTCACAGTGCTGTTGCCATTCCTCCTCTCCTCTCCCTCCAGCTGCTGTGGGGGATATTTCAAAATTGAGATTGGAGGAAGGGGCTAGTAAATATGAAATTTACCAGCCCCTTCCTTTTTAAATGAACACAATGAACAGACTCGCTCACCATGTTCAATCGTGACTGAAGCATAGTAAAATGTGTTTACTATGCTTAATTTTGTGAATGAACACGAATCCACTGAGCACACAGCACTTCCCATTCATTCACTGCCTCGTGCAACTGAGGCTGCATGTGTGTTTCAGCTTTGGGGTGCACACCCTAATGCAATAGGGAGCACACACTTATGAGTGCCACCATAACTAGTGGCGCTTTACCGCTAACACGGCCCATTGTCAGTGTCAAAGGGGTCTAATTGTTTATATTTGTAACATATTTTGACATGCAATATTGAATCTTTTGTACGTCCCTCTTAAAGGCACATACATTTTTATATTCACAGATAATTTTTTATATACTTTTTCCTTAATCGTTTGATCTAGTTAGTGTGTCAGTGTGAAATACTGGGACAGTGCACTTCGCTTATATCCACTAACTTTTTCTCCTGGTGTTCAGGGAGCCTCAGGTGCAGCAGTCTCTGTATTTGATTGGCCAGCGCTTCCTTTTTTACATTATATTAGTTACAGTCTCACATGCCCTTGTAACCTCCTAATTAAAAAAAAAAAAAAACTCATTACACACTACCAGTGCTGGCTCTTCCTGATTTCCAGCCTATGGTTGGAGTACACTACTCTCTGATTGATCCATACACCTATGGTTATTGGACATTTCCCTCCCATGTCCCTTCCATCTGGTCCCATGAAATAGCACTATCCACAGGTATTTGTGCATAATGCTTATATATTTATTATGTGAATGAATGCAATGCTGTTATTATTTTTGTTTGTATTGATTGGAATAATACAAAATTTACTGTGCAAAAAAACTCTCTCTGCCTTATAGCTGTTCTATACTTGGGATATGCTGTATCTCCACTGGCTGATGGGGACATTCACCAGGAACCCTGCTCTACTCACCTCCCTAGGCTACCAACATCATGGATGGATAAGAGGTTGCCATCTGCTGGATTCTATGAGTAATGCCTTTTCTCCAGTTCTTGAATGTGAGTGCATTTATGTTCTCCTTTTTTATATCATCATTCTCACTAATGCTACACTGACAATTGGTTTCCTTCTCTTTCTTTAATTTATTGTTTCATATCCATCTTAAAATCCAAGGTATTGCTACCCACTAATACTGCTACAGACATACCACGCTCATACTCGAGTAAAAACAAGCACCTGACAAGGTCATCACAGTAGATCCATTGAGATGCCATATACTTATATCTTCCATGTGAGTGCAATCCTTTCTCTTCCCTCATTACTTACTACGCTTATATATTGGTTTCACCTCTTCCTCTTCTCTGTTGTTCCTTTGGAGGATCCCAGAAACTGCTGCCAGCTGACATTACTATACATATTGGTATACTGTGTCCATCTTTGTGAATGTTAGTGCAATACCTACCTATCCTGTGTACTGATTACTGCTGGGGATGTTGAGATCTGTACTGGTCCCACTGGGGACACTGAGGTCTGTATTGGTCACTAGGGATGAGCTTCGTGTTCAAATCAAACACATGTTCGACTCGAACATCGTGTGTCCGGTCGCTCGCCGAATTATGAACCATATGGGCCGTTTGCGCCAAATTCGAGTGGCGCGTCACGGCCCATAATTCACTGTGGCATCACAGTGCATTGCTGGCTGATGATTGGCCAAGCACGCACTATGACCCGCATGCTTGGCCAATCATAGCGCCGTCTGTACAGAGAGCCGTAATTGGCCAAAGCCAGGGTGGCTTTGGCCAATTATGGCTCAGGGGGTTTAGTACACTCCCCACACTATATAAGGCCGCCTGCACGTCGGCCCTGTGTAGTGTGTTCCGGCGTTGAGAGACAGAGAGACAGTGTCATTTGATTTAAGTTAGATAAATTAGGCAGGACAGTCAGTCAGTTAGCTGCACTTACAGTGTATTGTGTATATACATGCATCCCAGGTGTTGTATAATACACTGTATTCAGTTTAGCTAGATCCATTCCTGTTTTTATCTTCCTACTGACAGGCAGGCAGGTGTTGTTACAGTATTTACAGCTACCTGAAGAAAATTGCTGGTGTTCTTCTGATCCTATTAGTACCACAGTCAGGCAGCTACAGTATTTACAGTTAG
Source organism: Lithobates clamitans (assembly GCA_037952925.1). Taxonomy (NCBI): domain Eukaryota; kingdom Metazoa; phylum Chordata; class Amphibia; order Anura; family Ranidae; genus Lithobates; species Lithobates clamitans. The sequence goes on from JBBGZY010000188.1 coordinate 1,047,559, forward strand.
TGTAGTGCGACCTCCTCACAGTGTTCAGCTAAAATTACAAGTTAGTTTAGTGTGACCTCTGCATGGTGTTCAGCTAAAGCTACAAGTTAGTGTAGTGCGTCCTCCTCACAGTGTTCAGCTAAAGCTACAACTTAGTGTAGTGCGTCCTCTGAACAGTGTTCAGCTAAAGCTACAAGTTAGTGTAGTGCGTCCTCCTCACTGTGTTCAGCTAAAACTACAAGTTAGTGTAGTGCAAGCTCTGCACAGTGTTCAGCTAAAGCTACCTGTAGAAGGTTGGTGGTGTTTTCCTGATCCTATCACTACCGCAGGGAGCTAAATAAGCTACAAGTTAGTTTTTTGCGAGCTCTGCACAGTGTTCACCTAAAGCTACCTGTAGAAGGTTGGTGGTGTTTTCCTGATCCTATCACTACCGCAGGCAGCTAAATAAGCTACAAGTTAGTTTTTTGCGAGCTCTGCACAGTGTTCAGCTAAGGCTACCTGTAGAAGGTTGGTGGTGTTCTCATACTACAGGCAGGCAGTTGATTTTGCTAGCTGCAGTATCAGTATATATATATATATATCTATATATATATATATATATATATATATATATATATATATATATATATATATATATAGATATATAGATATATATATATCTATCTATATCTATATATATATATATATATATATATAGATAGATATATATATATATATATATCTATATATATATATCTATATATATCCCAGCTTAGTGCAGCTACAGGCCATTAGTATGTCTGGAAGGTCAACAAGGAGAGGCAGACAGTCACAAGCCAATAAAAGAGGGCAAGCAGGCTCTGTGTCTAGAGGCAACAGTGCTGGTCGTGGAGACGGTGCATCCTCATCAGCACGTGGCCGTGGGACACGCTTGGCCTTTTTTTCTGCAGTTGGCTGTGTTGAGCCGCAACATTCAGAATACTTGGTCGAGTGGATGACCAAGCCGTCCTCATCCTCCTCATCCTCTCTCACCCATGCTCAGGGTACTTTCTCTGGCAAAGCAGCTACCAACGCGGCCTCTTCCCTCGGCTCAATGGCATCAGTGACTCCTTCCCTAGCCCCACCATGTCCTCCTGAGGAGTCCCTCAAACTGTTTGACCACAGTGTTAGGTACATGCTCCAGGAGAATGCCCAGCGTTTAGAAGGCTCTGATGATGATACTGAGCTAGATGAAGGCAGTAACATGAGCACGGACAGAGGGGGTGCCCAAGAAGGACAGCAATCTGGCAGTCATGCTCCCCCTGCTGCAGCATACTGCTAGGTTTGCTCCAGTGATGAGGAGGGAGGGGATGATGAGGTCACTGACTCAACGTGGGTGCCTGATAGGAGAGAGGAGGAGGAGGAGGAGGCACATCACCAATGAGGCAGGATGCCCTCCAGGGGCCAGCCTAAGGGCAGCACACTGACTGCATCACACCGCAAAGCTCCGCATGTGCAGGGCGCTGCTGTCTCTGCGCGTTATTCTAAAAGTTCTTTGGTGTGGGCCTTTTTTGAGACGAGTGCATCAGATCGCACCGCTGCTATTTGCAACATATGTCTCAAGATTATCTTGCGTGGCCAAAACATCTACCGCTTAGGCACCACATGCTTGACCAGACATATGTTGACCTGCCATGCAGTTCGTTGGCAAGCATATCTAAAAGACCCACACCAAAGAACAAAGAGGACCTCTCCTTACTCCGCATCAGCTGAGATCTCCAACCCCACTATAACTTCAGTCCTCTCTGAGACCTGCACTGAGAGGAATGAAGGTGTAGAATTAGGTGTGTCACAGCCAAGTACTTGTGGGCAATCTGCTTTCGGTACACCAACGTCAGATTGTACCAGGCATATTTCCCTGCCCCAGCTGCTGCACCGCCGAAAGAATTTCACTCCCAACCATCCACATGCCCAGCGGTTGAATGCTAGCTTGGCAAAATTGCTAACACTTCAACTGCTACCTTTTCAGTTGGTAGACTCTTCCCCCTTCCGTGAGTTTGTGGAATGTGCGGTTCCTCAGTGGCAGGTACCCAAACGCCACTTTTTCTCACGGAAGGCTATTCCGGCTCACTACCGGCATGTGGAAGGCAATGTCTTGGCCTCACTGAACAGGGCGGTCAGCGATAAGGTGCATATTACCGCTGACTCATGGTCCAGCAGGCATAGGCAGGGACGTTACCTAAGTTTCACGGCGCATTGGGTCACTCTGATGGCAGCTGGGAAGGATGCAGGACAAGGTGCAGTAGTGTTGGAGGTTGTTCCGCCACCACGCCTCCAAAATGCTACTACTAATGATTGTGACACATCTCTCTCCTCCACCCCCTCCTCTTCTTCTTCCTCCATGGCCTCTTCCTGTGCTTTGTTCTCGGAACCAGCGTTGCTCCGTAGCCGTTCAAGGGGCTACGCAAGTACGCAGGCCAAAAGATGCCATGCGGTGTTTGAGCTGGTGTGCTTGGGGGACAGGAGCCACACTGGGGCAGAGGTTCTGTCAGCTCTGCAGGGGCAGGTTCAGAGGTGGTTGACGCCACGCCAACTTAAGGCAGGAATGGTGGTTTGCGACAATGGCACCAACCTCCTCTCCGCCCTCTGACAGGGACAACTGACCCATGTGCCCTATTTGGCTCACGTCCTTAACTTGGTGGTGTAGCGGTTCTTGGGCAGGTACCCGGGCTTACAGGATGTCCTGAGGCAGGCCAGGAAAGTCTGTGTGCATTTCCGCCGGTCCTATAATACCAGTGCTCGGCTGGAAGACCTCCAAAAGGAGTTTAACCTGCCCAAGAACCGCCTAATCTGTGACATGCCCACCAGGTGGAACTCAACGTTGGCCATGCTGCAGCGGCTGCACACGCAGCAGAGGGCCATCAATGAGTACCTGTGCGACTATGGCACCAGGACAGGGTCAGGGGAGCTTGTTTTTTTTCCCACGCCAGTGGGCCATGATCAGGGATGCATGCACTGTCCTGTCACCATTTGAGGAGGCCACGAGGATGGTGAGCAGTGACAGCGCATGCATCAGTGACATTGTCCCCCTTGTCCACCTGTTGGAGCACACGCTGCGTGGAATAATGGACAGGGCACTTGAGGCAGAACAGAGGCAGGAAGAGGAGGACTTCCTTAGCTCTCAAGGCCCCCTTTATCCAGACAGTGTTCCTGCATGCCCGCCGATCACACAGGAAGAGGAGAAGGAGGAGGATTGTGTCAGTATGAAGGTGAAGCCTGGCACTCAGCATCAGCAGCAGTCTTTAAGGGATCAGTCCCAAGAAACACATGGACTTGTACGTGGCTGGGAGGAGGTGGCTGCGGACCATGTCATCCTTAGTGACTCAGAGGACTCCGGACCAAATGCCTCAGCAAACCTACGCTGCATGGCCTCCCTGATCCTGCAAAGCCTGCGTAAGGATCCTCGTATTTGTGGTATCAAGGACAAGGATCTATACTGGCTGGCAACCCTCCTTGATCCACGTTATAAGGGTACGGTTGCGGACCTTATCTTGCCGTCGCAGAGGGAGCAGAGGATGAACCATCTTCGGGAGGCCTTGCAGAAAGGTCTATGCAACGCGTTCCCAGAGACTGGGAGGTTACAAACTCTTGTTTCTGGACAACGTGTTGCTGAGGCTTCGGTCAGTCAAAGAAGGAGCGGTGGAGAAGGTGGCCGTCTGACCGATGCGTTCAGACAATTTTTTAGTCCACAGCCCCAAGGTATGATCGGTTCCAGCAACCATCGCCAGCGTCTGTTTTACATGGTGCAGGAATACCTAGGGGCAAGATCTGACTTGGACACCTTTCCCACCGAAAATCCTCTGGGTTACTGGGTCTTGAGGATGGATCACTGGCCAGTATGCAATTGAGCTACTGGCCTGTCCTGCATCCAGCGTTCTTTTGGAACGCACATTCAGTGCTGCTGGAGGCTTTGCAACCGATCACAGGGTGCGTCTGTCCACTGACTCGGTCGATCGACTGACCTTCATAAAAATGAATCAGTCTTGGATCACCACCAGCTACCAAGCACCTGATGCTGATGTAACCGAATATTTTTTTTTGAAATGTCAGATCCCTTTAAAGACTGCCTATGCTGATACTGAGTGACTATCCTGTTATGCTGAGTAATTATCCTTTTCCTCCTCAATGATCATGCTGATAGCTTGTAAGAACATTTTTGGTTCTGGGCGCCGCCACCAGTGCCTAAGGCCCAATTTTTAAGCCCCTGTTTAACAGGGGCATGTAATTACAATTTTTGATGCAATTCTTTGCAGCAGGGCTAGTTCCTGCGCTCCAACTAGAGTATCTGTGAGGGGTTGCAGTGTTGTGGCTCCAGCACCAGTGACTAAGGCCCAATTTTTCAGCCCCTGTTTAACAGGGGCGTGTAATTACAATTTTTGATGCAATACTTTGCAGCAGGGCTCGTTCCTGCGTTCCAACTAGAGTATCTGTGAGGGGTTGCAGTGTTGTGGCACCAGCACCAGTGCCTAAGGCCCAATTTTTCATCCCCTGTTTAACAGGGGCGTGTAATTACAATTTTTGATGCAATACTTTGCAGCAGGGCTAGTTCCTGCGCTCCAACTAGAGTATCTGTGAGGGGTTGCAGTGTTGTGGCACCAGCACCAGTGCCTAAGGCCCAATTTTTCAGCCCCTGTTTAACAGGGGCGTGTAATTACAATTTTTGATCAATACTTTGCAGCAGGGCTCGTTCCTGCGTTCCAACTAGAGTATCTGTGAGGGGTTGCAGTGTTGTGGCAACAGCACCAGTGCCTAAGGCCCAATTTTTCAGCCCCTGTTTAACAGGGACATGTAATTACAAATTTTGATGCAATACTTTGCAGCAGGGCTCGTTCCTGTGTTCCAACTAGAGTATCTGTGAGGGGTTGCAGTGTTGTGGCACCAGCACCAGTGCCTAAGGCCCAATTTTTCAGCCCCTGTTTAACAGGGGCGTGTAATTACAATTTTTGATGCAATTCTTTTGCAGCAGGGCTAGTTCCTGCGCTCCAACTAGAGTATCTGTGAGGGGTTGCAGTGTTGTGGCACCAGCACCAGTGCCTAAGGCCCAATTTTTCAGCCCCTGTTCAACAGGGACATGTAATTAGAATTCTTGATCTAATATTTCACAGCAGGGCCTGTTTCTGCACCCACCAAGATTAACTGTGAGGACTTACAGTGTTGTGGCACCAGCACCACCACCACCACTAAAGGCCCAATTTTTCAGCCCCTATTCAACAAGGGCATGTAATTACAATTCTTTATCTAATATTTCACAGCAGGGCCCTGTGAGGGCTTACAGTGTTGAGGCCACAACAACACCTAAGGCCCAAATTTCTGCTGAGTATATGGAGCAGGCCCCTACTTTCAAACATCCAACTTACAAACGACTCCTACTTGCAAACGGAAGGAGACAACAGGAAGTGAGATGAAATCTACCCCATAGGAAGGGAAATTCTCTTCTGTAAGAGTTATGGGAAAAACTTTTCTCCTTTCCACTGATGCTTTATCACCAATCCTTGTTTCACTAAAAACTCCAAATTTTCAAAAAACTTTTGTCATTGGGCCAAAAAGTGAGGTGAAATCTTCTGAAGAGGAGCACAGACAGCAAAACAAATGTCACAGGGGTGATAACCCTTCCCTATGTTTTCCAAAAAGCTTAAAAACAATTTTTTTGGCTGGAGCTATACTTTAAAAATGTACCAGTTCAAAATTACAAACAGATTCTACTTAAGAACAAACCTACAGTCCCTGTCTTGTTTGCACCGCCTGTATACTGCTGTTCAGAGTATATAGGGCCTGGGGGCCCCACGCCTTTCCTTTTTTTATTTGGGTGCGGGGTTCCCCTTAATATCCATACAGGACCCAAAGGGCCTGGTAATGGACTGGAGGGTACCCATGCCGTTTGTCTCACTGATTTTCATCCATATTGCCAGGACCCAACATTACATTAAAGCCGCAAGAAGTTTTAAATTACTTTTTTTCCTTTAAAAATGTCATTTTGTGCAGGGACTGTTCTAAGCAAGGGAAACACGTGCCACTTTGCAGGCATACTATAGACACCCTCCAGGTACGATATTTAAAGGAATAGTTCACTTTTTTTTCTTTACTTTAAGCATCATTAAAATCACTGCTCCCGAAAAAACGGACGTTTTTAAAAGTTTTTTTTTTGCATTGATACATGTCCCCTGGGGCAGGACCCGGGTCCCCAAACCCTTTTTAGGAAAATACCATGAAAATTAGCCTTTAAAATGAGCACTTTTGATTTTGAACGTTCGAGTCCCATAGACGTCAATGGGGTTCTAACGTTCGTGCGAATTTTTGGGTCCGTTCGTAGGTTCTGGTGCGAAACGAACCGGGGGGTGTTCGGCTCATCCCTAGCAGCCACGTGTGCCCTTCATATGCAGCCACTGTGCCCATCATATTCAGTCACTTGTGGTGCCCATCATATACAGCCATTGTGCCCATCAAACGCAGCCACTGTGCCCATCAAATGCACCCACTTTTGCCCATCATATGCACCTACTTGTACTCATCATATGCAGCCACTTGTGCCCTTCAACTGCAGCCACTTGTGCCCATCATATGCAGCCACTGTGTCCACTGACCTCCCCACTCACTGGGCTTGCGGCTCTGGCCTCCCCGTGCGCAACTCTGACATTGTGGCACTTACCGCGACCTCTGCTCCAACGTATGCCTCCGGGTCCTCCGCTCCTCTTCCTAAGCGCCAGGCATCCAATAGGGTGGCCTGGCGCTTTGGCCATTCAGGAAACAGGTCTGATGCCCTGCCTCCTTATTGGCGGGGAGGAATATTAGTGTGAAAATAGCGAAAAATTAATTCGCTATCATCACACAATTGGGTGGGATCAGGGCGCACTCTCTGCGTCCCGAGCCCACCTTATTTTGAAGCCTATTAGAGCCTCTGGCTCTAACCAGGTGCTTCAAAAAGTACCACCCCCTCCCGCCCCTGCTATAGGAATCCATGCGACCGGCGTCCTGAAAGGGGCCCAATGCATGGATGGGGGGGCGGCGCCCGTGCGCTCACAGTGCAAGGGTCGCCACTGCTGGACACACTCAATACCCTTACTACACACAGAGTTGGGCCTTGACTGCTATGAACTTGACAAACAGATGATACCAGAAGTCTCAAAGGACAAACCATGGTGTAACTAAATCTGCACTTCTAAGATACTATCCCTGTCTTGTTAACACCCCCCTTCCAATCCTTGTTAACTCTTTTCTACCTCTTTCTCTCCACCTCCATTCACTAACTCATTTATTGCCCAGAACATTGCCAAGAATTTCAGAAACAAGACTGAAGCAGTTTCCTCTACCTAACATGTCGACAACCACATTCAATACTTTCCTCTTTTGACCTTGTTACCAAGAAGAGGTGGCTAAACTCTCTTCTGTCACCCACCTAAACACAAGCCCCATGCACCCCAAACCATCACAACAACTCTGTTCACCCTCTTGTTCTATTCTATGCTCCCTAATTTACAACTTAAATCTTTTCCTCTCTACCGGCGTCTTTCCCACCCCTCAAAATAATACAATGTCACTGGACCCCACCAGCCTGAACAACCCGCCTTCTTTATCCTGTTTACCTTCAAACTTCTAGAACGCCTAGTCTACAACTATCTGATAATAACCTTTCTCGGCCCCTTTTAGTCTGGCTTTTACCAACAGCATTCCACAGAAACTGCCCTTCTGGAACTCACTAGCAACGTGCTAACTTCTAAAACTAAAGAGAGACCTGGAGCGAGAGGATTGAAAAGGAACTAGCAGAGCTCGGCGAGGTCAGCAGGACCCAATGGACACCCCCTTCTCTGATACTTCAGCAAGGGGGGGTGTTTTGATACGGGAGGAGGACTGTAACGCCCACCGGGCCTACCCCATCCCCGGCTGGCGGCCTTGCATTACGGAGGTGCTCTCCTGCTAGGAGGAGGGGGCAGCCCAGCAGCGCGGTGTCCGGAGCCCCTGGTAAGAGGATAGCGAAGTCGGGGGTGGAGCCAGTGACGGGAGGCATGGCCAGCGTGGTCAGGAGACGGCCGAATCCAGGCCCTCATCCCTGGGGATGTACGACACGGAGTCCCGTGGTGCAGTCGCCCGGTAACCGGTCTGAAGGGGCTGACTGGATCTGAGGCTGACGAAAGGCAGGAGCGCCAGTGGATTCGGGATCAGCGGCGGTGGGGATACCCCCTGGTCGGCCAGGTAAGTCATCTTGTGCGTCATCTGTGTCACTTACAAATGCATTGCAGGGGTTGTTGGGAGTAGCGGCTGTAGGGGGGACGGGGGCTGCAGTAGGTGGGCCACAGTCTCTAGCGGCCGCAGCAGGGGACCACCGGGCAGCGGGCCCTGTGCCTGCCTTTGGGAGGTCCAATGTGCAATTACAGGTGTTGTTGGGGGGCTTGCGGGACCTAGTACAGCAGTTTGCACCGGGTGGGAGCGGGCGGGCTCCGCAAGCTGCGGCGTGGGCGCAACCCAGTGATGGACCAGGCGGACGCCCGGCTGTTGTGGGAGGGATTCTCAGAGGGTTTTAGAATCCCTAGCTCCTTGTCTGCCATTCCGCCATTTGCTAAGAGTTTGCGTTCGGCATTGCTTCACCCCGGGGTGGTTGGGGAAAAATTGGGGAAGGAAGTAGTGCTGGGTCACATGGCTGGGCCTTTTCGGGAGCCTTCTATGCTTGAGTTGGTGATTTCCCCTCTGGGAGTGGTACCCAAGAAGGAGCCGAAAAAGTTTCGGCTGATATACCATTTGTCATTCCCAAAAGGGGGTTCGGTCAATGATGCGATTGATAAGGACGCTTGCACGGTGTCGTACACGTCCTTTGATGCAGCTGTGGGTTGGGTGCGCTGCTGTGGTAAGGGCGCGCTGTCTGGCAAATGCTGACATCGAATCGGCTTTCCGCCTGCTCCTGGCAGTTTTTGGTTGTTAGCATGCTGCTGGCAGGGGGAGTTCTACATCGATCGCTGCCTGGCTTTGGGCTGTTCCATTTCATGCGCGTTGTTCGAAGCATTCAGCTCCTTTGTGGAATGGGTGGTTTGGGACGTTTCGGGACTGAATTACATAATTCATTACCTGGATGACTTCCTGTGCATAGGTCCCCCGTTGTCAAATGTGTGTGCGGTACTGTTATCCACCTTGCAGCATATGGTGGGTGCATTCGGTATTCCGCTGGTGGGCGATAAGACGGAGGGTCCGACCACCGTTCTCAGCTTCTTAGGCATAGTCATCGACTCAGCAGCTATGGAGTGTCGATGGCTCTTAAAGGAGAGATTCAGGTGATCCTGGGGCTATGGAAGATTCAGCATAGGAAGCTGCAGTCCTTACTAGGAAAATTGAATTTTGCATGTTGCATCATTCCCATGGGCAAGGTGTTCTGCCGACGGCTGTCGGCTGCCACCGCGGGGGTTAGGTCCCCCACCCATTTCATTCGTATCACCCGGGAACATCGGGAGGACTTAAAGGTGTGGGATACCTTCTTGTCAAGCTACAATGGTAGATAGTTGTGGATGTCTGGCCCGGTGAGTATTTTTAATCTGGATCTGTTCACTGACTCGGGTGGGTCAACTGGGTACAGGGCGTTCTACCAGGGGCAATGGAGCCCCGAGCCCTGGCCCAGTGCTTGGGTGGAGGCCGGGTTCCAAAAAAATCTGGTTCTGCTGGAGCTGTTTCCCGTGGTGCTGGCAATGGAGATATGGGGTGAGTCGTTCAGGGATTTGAAGGTGAGATTGAATTGTAACAATCTGGGAGTGGTACGGGTCATTAACCGCATCTCAGCATCATCACAGCCTGTCGTGCGGCACTTGGTGTTGAGTTGCCTACAGCTGAATATCTTTTTGTACGCGGTACATCTCCTGGGGGTGGATAACACGTTGGCTGACGCCTTGTCTCGCTTTCAGTGGGACAAGTTTCGGCAGCTGGCCACAACGGCAGAACGACAGGGGATTCCATGTCCCCGATGGCTGTGGTCGATCGTCTTGGAGTCCTTGCGGGATGGATAAGGAGATCGGTGAGTGTGTCCACATGAGGGCTTACGAAAAGGTTTGGAACGAATGGTGGGCATTGGTCAGGCAGGTCGGAGTGGATCTAGGTGGTGTAGAGGTAAGGTTGTTAGTCATCTATTTTGTTTCCAGGAATCTGGAGCAAGGGGTGTCGGTTTCAGCTATGGACCGCAAGCTCACAGGTCTGGCATTCTAGTTTAAATTACAGAGTGGGGTAGATATTATATGAAAGATTTTTGTGTTTGACAAGCGATGAAAGGATATCGCCGGACACAAAAACGCAGGGATGTCAGTAGGCCGGTGACTTTTGGCAAACTTTGGGCTTTATTGGTTCAGTTGGGTATAGTATGCACATTGCCATACAAGGTAGCGTTTTTGCTGGCCTTTTTTGGTGCCTTCCGGATAAGCGAGTTGGTTAGCCCTTCAAAGAGGATTCCGGGAGGTTTGCGGGCACAGGATGTTGTATTCAAAGGGTTTAGCGTTGAAGTATTGCTGCGTCAGTCGGGGATGGATCAGGATGGCAAGGGGGTGAGGTTGAGGCTGTTTTCTTTGCCGGGCTCTCCAGTGTGCCCGGTGGGGGCGATGAGGGACTTCCTGGGAGTTCGCCCGGTTGCGGACGGGGATGTTGCTAATGCACAAAGACGGGTCCCCCTTGTCTAAGTTCCAGTTCGTGTCAGATTTCAAAAAATGCCTGAAGGCAGCGGATTTGGATTGCACACAGTATGCTTTACACTCCTTCCGCATTGGGGCGGCCACAGAGGCCGCACAATGTGGGTTGCACGAGGCTGCAGTTAAGCGGATCGGACAATGGGACTCTGTACCTATATTCGACCGCACTTGGTGGTCAAGTAGAGCTCAGCCCACTGATATTGAACTTAAATTGGAGGAGTGTGGTACTAAGGTGGTGATTAACGGGCTTGTATAATGGTTGTGGAGTGGGGTGAGTAGCTGTTATGTTGCCTTGGTTATCTGTGATTTTTCTTTCTTTCTTTCAGGTGGAATCCAGATGTGCCTCGTCTGGATATTGGGCCACTCTTACGTGTTTTGGGGGGCCAGGTGGGCAGACATTAGACCTAATGGCAGGCAATTGGGGATTCCCCGGGAGGAGGCATGTATCCGCTGGTTGGTAAGGCCAGGAATGCTGTGGGCTAGGGTTTTGCCAGAGGTGCAGCATTTTGCGCATCTGGACAGGCCGTCCTATGTGTTGGTACTCCATGTCGGTGGTAATGACTTGGGGGGTCGTCCCATCCGGGAGCTCATCAAGGATGTTAAGATTGACTTCTTATACTTGAGGACTTCCTTCACTAGTATGTTGGTCATTTGGTCCGATATTGTGGCCAAGACGACTTGAAGGTCTGTGGACTGCTTAAATAAAGCCCGTTTTAAGGTTAACAAAAGGGTGGGCCAATTCGTGATTCGTAATGGGGGTTTGGTGATCCGCCATAGGGAGTTGGAGAAGGATGTTGGGCTCTACCTCCGAAGGGACAGGGTTCACCTGTCCGAGGTGGGGACTGATCTGTTGTCCTTGAGGCTGGAGGAGGGAATACAGAGGGCACTGAGAGTGTGGAGGCGCTACCAAGGGTAAGGGGGTCACCCTTGTTAGCTGTGGTGGTGGTGGTCTTTGATGGTGGTAACTAACCTATGAGATGGAAGTGTGGGGGACTCATCGGTGGTATGGGTCCCCTTGGTGTGTGCAGTTAACACGGGTTAGCTGAAGATGGTAATGGTGGCACTGCGGGTAACGGTTGTCTCCAGGATGGTGTTATCACGGCCGGAGGCCTAGTACTGTAAAAGGCCCGCAGTGAAGAAGTGGAACAGAGTTATGTTGAGAAATGCCGTCAAAGACCACCGGGGGAGCAACTGATACTTGAGGTTTTTTGTTACGGTTAAAATGTTATATATATATTTTATATTTGTGAATAAAAGGCTGCTATGGCCAGTTATACTCCAATTTAAGTGTGGTCTCGTTAATTATAGGTAAGCTTAAGTGGAAGTTTAAAGTTGGAGTATGATAGATGGTGGCAGTCATTTTAGTGGTGTACATCTTATCTACCCTGGTCATGGTCACAACTCTGTAGTCATATTCTTAGAAGTTTCTTTTGCCTTTAATATAGTTGACCACCAACTCCTCCTTAAAAAACCTCCACTGCCTTGTCCTTAGAGAGTCTGTTCTTTGCTGGTTCTCCTCCCACCTATCTCACCTTCAGTGTCACCTACAACATTACCTCCTCCTCTCCTCTTTCAGTAGGAGTCCCACAAGGCTCTGTCCTCAGACCCCTTTTATTCTCAATCTACACCTCCTTCCCGGGTCAGTTGATAGCCTCCAGCTGTTGCAAAACTACAAGTCCCATCATGCCTGTGGGAGTCATGCTTGTAACTGTCAGCCTTGCAATGCCTCAGGGATTTGTAGTTCCGTAACAGCTGGAGGGCTGCCAGTTTGGCGCCTGTGATTTAGATCAATAGCACTCATACCAGATCCTCATGCCAGGGCACTGGGTGTAATGCTGAACTCTGACCTCTCCTTTCAGCCTCACATCCAAAAATTTCCCAAATCTTGCCACCTTACCCTCTGAAACATCTCTAAAACCTGCCCTTTCTTAACCAATGACATCACCAATTACTAATTCACTCCCTTGTTATTTCTCGCTTTGACTATTGCAACTCCCTCCTCGTTGGTCTACCTTTACTGTACACAAGCTATATCTATTTCAATCTGCTATGAATGCTGCTGCCAGATTCATACAACAACATACAAAGCCATCCACAACTCTGCCCCCAACAACAGCACCAATCTCATCTCAAAACCCAACCATCCCCTTTGTTCCTTCACAAACCTCCTGCACTCTAAATCACCCATCACCTCCTCCCATGCTCACCACCAGGATCTCTTCAGAACTGCCTACCCCAATCGGTCCAGCTATCTCCTACACTGTTCACCTTTAGGCGTTCATTGAAAACTCATCTGTTCAGGGAAGTCTATCCCACTTCCACCTAATGAACTGTACTTTTACTTTATATATGGCCACATCCTGCACAGTTTTTACCTATTGTATCACTTGCCCCTCCCTTTTAGATTGTAAGCTATAATGAGCAGGGTTCTCTCAACTATCTTGTATCGAAAAGCATGCACATTTTTGATCCTATATAAATCCTATAACAATAAAAAAAATCTATAAAATAATAATAATAATAACATAATGTAGAAGGGGCCTGTAGAGGGAGACAGGATTCATGTCGCTGTACTCTCTATGTCGGTAAAAGAGGAAATGCGAAAGCAGACAGATCTTCCTTCACAATACCTCGCCCAGCTCTCTATAGAGTATGTTTATATATACTAAGAAAAACAATTTTACACAAAGTTTGAAAGCTCTTCCTTATTGATTTCTCTGCAGAAATTGAGATAGATGTCTGGTTTGAAAAGATATGCAAGCTGGCTGTCAGACTTCAGAATTACAGAAGCTATTGCCTTTAATTAATACTAGGTCTACAGGAGCATTTAAAGATAGCGCTTTGTGCAGATTTATGACCCTGTCAAACATCTCTTGATCTCCAATAGTCTAAAAGCGTGACCTATGCCGAACAGCTTAGTGCATGCTTCTGTGTTCATGGGGTTGCACCTCACTTCATTTAGACCTGTAAAAGCCATCTCTGAATATAGCAAACATATACCTTTAGAATAGAATCCATCACATCTGACTTGGTAATCTCATTCAACCACAGCACATTTGATATTTAAAAACGTAGCAAATTCATACTTACCAAATTTCAGTCCCAGTCCTCAAGACACAAATAATCCGGCCCACTGCCTCACACCCAGTGATTGACCGGGTGGTCACAACCAGATCTGGCCTGCTTACTGGAGTGGCTCATCCACACCCCACCTCTAATTATTCTGGGAAGGCCTATTCACTGACCCCCAACACCGTAATTAATGACTAATTGAGTAATTGCGCATGCACAGTGTGGCAAGGTTGGCACTATAACCCCTGGGACACAACGTCATCAGGAAGGAATTCCAACTTACAGGACTGTCCCAGCAAATATGGGACCGCTGGCATTTACTCCTATGTGAAATAAACCATTATGATAGATATGTGTAATGCGTGGGGAAAGTCAGGAAGAAGAGAAAAATTATTTGTTTACCATGCTATCAAATAGAAGTCAGAAAAAATAAATTTCTTTAACATTTTAAAATCCATTAATAGACACTAGTGTTTGAAAATATAAGAGGATATACTGCAAAATATAAAGCTGCCATCTAAGTCATTTAAAGTACATGTAAACCCTAATTGAATGACATTTTGTTTCATAACGCATAGCACATCATAAATAATTGCGATTCTGTTTTTCAATTACCGGTAAGTACTTTTTCCCCCTTTTGTTTAATTGTTTGTTTCATCTTAGTACTGCTGATCTCCTGCAGCCTCTTAACAGTCATCTTCTCTCTACATACATGAACTTGAGTGATGGCTGTATGGAGTTTCACAGGGCAGGTTTCATAATGGCGACAACAGTGGACCGTGCCTGGATAATGTTGGTTGAAACAACCACTGTTACTGTCCACCAGAGGTCAGTGTAAAAGGGGCACAATTGTGGGAAAAGGACACAGGGTTTTCTCCCAGTAACAGAAAGTGCCTAAACAAGAACCTCCCATGGCAGGATCATCAGGAACCATTTTAATGAAAGCTGTTTGTAGGGCAGGCGAATGACACATCCTCCACGTTCTTCATTAACTTGCTGAGCTCCAAGTGTGGGTCACACAAGAGGCCTACCCCTGGGTGTGTTCTTTGGGCTATGCTAGACGATGAACGGGCTCAATCCTAGCACAGGGGTAACACCTTGCCCGAAGGTGTGCCCACCAGTGCCTGGGACTAGGCGGGGGCCACTGACATGTGAAGATCAAACATTAAGGCAGTCCCCAAGGAGGGACATTCAGAGCTTATGCCCACTCCACCAGTCAGCGTACCTCTGATACCTTACTCCCAGTAACAGAATGGGGTCCCGCCGAAGACATAGTGCAGACCTCATGCGCATTGTTCTACTTAACCCTTCTCATTTCGTACCAAGTGATCAGGTATTAGATCTTCATATCGCTAATCCGCTCCCGGTGACCAACGAAGACAGACAGCTAGGGAGGGAGCTGAACTCCGAAGCCCCTCACTACCGGAGGACCTGTCCCCATAGCAACTTCCTTGCAAGTTGATTTTTTGTTGTAGCGATGTTTCACAGACCCCTATGTGCTATTTCAGACCCTGGTTCATTTGGGAGATGGCAGGACCCCACATGCACCTCTTGAGTAACTTCAGACCAGGTTTTGAGCAGAAGAAGCAACTTTACTAATTTTTTGTCAGAGTATGTATAACATGCGGCAATGTCCTTTCTCTAACTAAACCTTATGCCCTGTACACACGGTCAGACATTGATCGGACATTCCGACAACAAAATCCATGGATTTTTTCCCACGGATGTTGGCTCAAACTTGTCTTGCATACACACGGTCACAAAAAGTTGGTCGGAAACTCCGAACGTCAAGAACGCGGTGACATACAACACGTACGACGAGCCGAGAAAAATGAAATTCAATAGCCAGTGCTGCTCTTCTGCTTGATTCCGAGCATGCGTGGCACTTTGTGCGTCGGAACTGTCTACACACGATCGGAATTTCCGACAACGGATTTTGTGTTCGGAAAATCTTATAGCAAGCTCTCAAACTTTGTGTGTCGGAAATTCCTATGGAAAATGTGTGATGGAGCCTACACACGGTGGGAATTTCCGACAACAAGGTCCTATCACACGTTTTCCATTGGAAAATCCTATCGTGTGTACAGGGCATAACTGTGTCTGCCCCAGCTTACCTGTACAGGTGTAGCATCTTTAGGAAGAGTCTGAATTGGAGATAGCTTCAGCAAACGAGTTTATGTCTTTGGGAGCATTCCAATGGGTTGATGTACCAGGCTGACCAGCAAGCTTCTTAAGACACAGTTCTGAGCTTTCATGTAAGGCATCCCTGGCCTGTTCTAGGTTTCCCCCGCTTGTTCTCAGATCCCCCCCCCCCGATCCGGGCTTCTTCCCTTTATATCACACAGGGGAAGATGGACCCCAGAGGAAAACCCACGCACACACAAGATAAGGCAGCACAAGCATTAATAACAAATAACTGGCCACTGCTCTCACCTATAACTGGTCTTTATAGCAAGGAGCACATGGAGGGGCAACGCATGCAAAACAAAACCAAAGAAAATTCTCAGCTCAACTCGCCAGCCAATCTGCTACTAACCAAATTACCCTGTCTAACAGTTTGCGTTGAAAACAGGGGTTTAGTTAGCACACATTTGCAAATACATGCGTAAGCTGCAGAGCCACTCCCAGGCCCCCCAATATTTCTGCAGTCCTAACTCTTGTAAATTTATAAGAGCCTCCATAGTAGAAGCACATTCTAATGGATAGATAGAGGGCAGGTGAGTCTGGAGGTAGCCCACCCCTCCTTAAAGGCACAGGGGCACACTGGACACCCAACACATTGTACAATGGCAGCAAAGGTGTCCAGTGTGTCGCCTCACCAATATTACATCAGTAACAAACAACTCACCAGCCAATCTGCTAACAACCAAATTATCCTGTCTAACAGTTTGCGTTAAAAACAGCGGTTTAGTTAGCACACATTTACAAATAAATGCGTAAGCTGCAGAGCCGCTCCAAGGCAAGAGCTTCCTTAGTAGAAGCGCATGCAATCAGAAGCATGCAAAAACCCTTTTTATTTTGTTTGAATTTTTCTCACATATGATTGCACCTTATCTGCAAAGTTGACTAATTAATAGACATGTGCACACTGAAATATTTTGTTTCGGAATTTCGTTTTCATCCGAAAAATACATTTATTTAGTTACTCCCGAAATTCGTTTTTACTTATTTAGTTTTTTGTTAAAAATTGCAAAATCCAAATTAAGGTTGAATCTGTCATTGAAGGCTTATGGTGTCTGTCGAATGTTCAAAGAAGATTCGAAGGAGCAGCTAAACTGTATGACGCCGTATAGTTTACCTGCTCCGTCGAATATTCTTAGAACTTTCAACAGACACCATAAGCCAAAGTACGTGTGTACTTAGTTCTAGCTATTTTACTGCTCCTCCTCTTTGGTTACAATCAGCCAATAAAATTCATCATCATCATTATTTTTATTTATCTTTTCTCCCCTACGTCGAATCTTTTCTCTCTATGTAGAATAATGTTGGACTAATAGAGTTAAGGTTAGGCACATTGGACCACAGGTTTGATGGACACAGATTGTTATTGTCATCATCATGTCGAATCTCCTATCTATATCGAACTGTTGTAGCAACGAAAACGAAAATAAAGCATTTGTTTATGTCGGATCTTTCGTTTTTTGGATTCTGCACTTTCGTTATCGTTTTAACAAATAAATACCTGAAATTCGGACGAAAATGCATTCGGACGAAAACGAATGCACATGTCTACTAATTAAACTCATTAACTAAATTAATATCGCAATAAGTTTCAATAAACCTTTTGATTGTGAAAAAAAAAAAAAAAACTAAATTAAAAGAAACTTCACTTTGGCAAGTGAACTTGTTCTATCCCTTTAGAAATCAACTCCACCATTTCAATAATGTGCAGTAATTTTTTAGTTCAAACATTATCATTTTTAATACATACAACACTGGCTTCACATAGGAAGCCCCACTAGTCACTATGGTGCTAGGGCACCATATACTTGTATTAGCTACATCATGTATTGCACTGCTAACAGTTTAAATGGAAGCAAAAATAAAACTATGACTCAAAATGCTTTGTGTTCTGCCAAATCAAAACTAGAGAGCATCTGGAAATAGAATTAGGTAACAAACAGGAGTGGCTTAACGTTTCCTCTATAAAGCGAGGTAGTAAATAATATGCACTGTATAGGTATAAAACATATACATATATATATATAAGGAGCTATACCCTAGTGCCCTGTAAATGTAAAGTAAGTCTGAGGTGCCCAGCCATCAAGCAGGAAAGGCCTGTCTTCCAGCTCTCCCTTGCTGAGATGCATAATTTTGACGTCAGCCCCTGTTCAGAAAGGTTTAATGAGTTTCAAGCTGTGGCACAGGGCTTGGGTGAATTCCACACTTTTTTATGGGTAACGTGCCTCTAAAAAACCCCAATGCAAACAGTGTGTAATGCTTTTCTAAAGCGGCCCAATAATTGCTAGCATATGAAGCGCACTAATTTTATGAGGGCTTCAATGGCATGCAAAAGGACTGATTCATGAAAGCGTCGAGCAGCCTTTCAGTGGGTTTTCTGTGAACTACGCTCGTAAAATGTGCAGAATGCATCGAAACAGGCGAGTAAATCTCACCGTTCGGATGGTCATTAACAGAGCAAATCTGTGCACGATGGTGTAATTAATAGCATAACATTTGGCTCAGAGGAAAATGTCCATATTCCTGTTATGTTTTCTTGTTTGTATTGTATGTGAATTGGGTCTTTATCTGATCAAAAGTAACAATAATCAGTTAAGTCTGATGATATTCAAATATCATATTCCTAAATTCCTACCATTGGCTTCTGCTTCTTCACCTCATAACTTCCTCTCTCACCAACTTCAATTTAAGGTAATAACATTCATGCTTTTAAGCAAACTATCTCTAAAGCATGGAGAAAACAATTTGTATACTTGTATACTTTACAGAAGTTAAAGAATGCATGAACTCATTCTTTGTCAATGAAAAACTAACTAGACTACTCATAGATACCCACAAAAAACTTCTCAAACTGTGATCGGCATGGATCCACTACACTTATGCCCCACTTTCAAATGGTAGTTGTGCTTCTCTATAAACAATAATGTAGGGAAGTGTATGTCGGAAATTCAAGAACCTCCCTTTTCTCCCTAGGTCCCCATCTCCCTTCCCTTAATCCTTATAAGTGCCTCCCTTCTTTTGTTTTTTTGCTCTCCCCCCATCCCCACTCACCCTTTTTTTATTTTATTTTCCTTCATGTTTCCTTCCCCTCTTCACAAACATTTTCATGTTTTATGTAAACTTTTTAACGGTGAATGTGACAAATATGTGACTCTCTGTTAAAATCTTTCTAATAAAAATTATTAAAAGTGGAATATGTTCTATAGGTGACCTGTCCAACAGTTCCTCATGTAGCACACCCTCTAAGGAACCACAAGTATACTGGTATTCCCCACCCTGCACAGCCAGGCACACCAAATTTCTACAGGCACTCAGAGTCAGAGAACAGTCCGTGACTTTGTTTTTTTTATTTATTGAGGGATAATAACTTGGATAGGGATTGGAGATTATGGGATGCCCACTTGACTTCAGAACTACTTCAGGGACAACTCTCCCAATATACAGTCCTATATACAGTATCTACATACATTCCACTTCTTCCTCCAGCTCTCACTTGCTTGCAGAAAATCAACTGGCACACTGTAAAGATCTGACAAATAACTCAGTCAGATTAGAGCAATATCCTGTTATAGACAGGAACCAGAGGCCCCTTGGATGTGTAGCAAAAGTTCAGTGTCCAGCTTACATTCCTTCTGTGGATACTAATCCCTGCACCACCTCTTCAGGCACTGCCAACCCACCAGGCTGCAGCTGCCCCTTTCACTAGTCCTCCAGGCTAACTTCTTCCCACAGTCCTCCAGCCTAACACTCTCTCCACAGTCTTAAAGACTGACACTCACCAGTCTCCCCAGCTGACTCTCAATTGATCTCCCGGACGTGCTGACCTGCTCCCACTGTCCTCTCTCCTTGTTCCTGTGCCTCCAGGAAGGGTTTCCTCTGTGTCTTCCAGCACCCGAGCTCCTGGCCTGAGGTCACCCCCCCAGACTAGGGGGAGCCCTCAAGGGCTATGACAGCCTCCTCAGCACTCCATTTCCATCTTCCGCCCGACTACCCCTGCTGGCATGACTCATACTTATTTATGAGGTGGCCTGTCCCCTTCCAGACCCTTTTTGCTAGGGATTGGTCAAGGACCTCATAAATATGCATAGCAGCCCCTCCTTACTCCCACCCTCCAGTTCTGGAAGTTTCTACCAACTTCCAGACCAGGGGAAAGTGCCAGAAAGAGCTGCCAGATGAGTCATCCAGCCCCTGAGTCACTAAACCCTGACCCAGATTCACAACCTAGGCCTGGTTCTCAGCCAATCCAATTTACCTACACTACCAACTGAAGCTATGTACATCTAGCACACTAGCTAGAGGGCGCTACACTCATTTACTGTGATTCTAATAAATGTAAAGATACAGTGTATGTATAGCATAAAACATAACGTAAAAATTACTTTTTACATGGAAGCGAGCCTTGCATGAAAATAAAACATCCTCCGTACTCACAGCCCCCAACCATAAATGGGGAAGTGAACACAGGAAGTTGTGCACACAAAAAGGCAGAAAACTGGCTACAAGGGCGAGATAAATGGGGAGTACTCGAAATGGTCAGTGGCGGGTAGTGGGGTCCGCCAGGTTTCTGTGCTGAGACCAATCCTATTTATTTTGTTTATAAATGACCTGGAGGATGGGGTAAATAGTTCAACCTCTGTATTTGTGGACGATACTAAGCTAAGCAGGGCAATAACTTCTCCGCAGGATGTGGAAACCTTGCAAAACTATTTGAACAAATTAATGGGATGGGCAACTACATGGCAAATGAGATTTAATGTAGAAAAATGTAAAATAATGCATTTGGGTGGCAAAAATATGAATGCAATCTATACACTGGGGGGGAGAACCTCTGGGGGAATCTAGGATGGAAAAGGACCTGGGGGTCCTAGTAGATGATAGGCTCAGCAATGGCATGCAATGCCAAGCTGCTGCTAACAAAGCAAACAGAATACAAGCAGTCCCAGAGTTACGAACACCTGAGTTACAAACGACTCCTACTTACGAACTGCTTCAAATGCCGGCCACTTGTGCTCCACGCTGGTCCTGGATACCTCCGGACACATCCCATACTGCAGTACTACATGTACTGCATGGACAGAAGAGCCCCAGATAACATAACAAGCGCCCGGAACATCCCACATGCATGCACAGGCGGACGTTACACTTACAAATGCAGTGTTCCGACCAGAAGTTACACTTACAAATGCAGTGTTGAACAACTTCGACTTACAAACAAACCTACAGTCCCTATTGTGTTCGTAACTTGGGGATTTCCTGTATTGGCATGCATTAAAAAGGGGATCAACTCCAGAGATGAAAACGATAATTCTCCCCCTCTACAAAACTCTGGTCCGGCTGCACCTGGAGTATGCTGTCCAGTTCTGGGCACCAGTCCTCAGGAAGGATGTACTAGAAATGGAGCGAGTACAAAGAAGGGCAACTAAGCTAATAAAGGGTCTAGAGGATATTAGTTATGAGGAAAGGTTGCCAGCACTGAACTTATTCTCTCTGGAGAAGAGACGCTTGAGGTGATATGATTTCAATTTATAAATACCGTACTGGTGACCCCACAATAGGGATAAAACTTTTTTGCAGAAGGGAGTTTAACAAGACACGTGGCCACTCATTAAAATTAGAAGAAAAGAGGTTTAACCTTAGACTACGTAGAGGGTTCTTTACTGTAAGAGCAGCAAGGATGTGGAATTCCCTTCCACAGGCGGTGGTCTCAGTAGGGAGCATTGATAGTTTCAAAAAACTATTAGATAAGCACCTGAAGGACTGCAACAGGGATATACAATGTAATACTGACATAATCACACACATAGGTTGGACTTGATGGACTTGTGTCTTTTTTCAACCTCACCTACTATGTACTATGTAACGGACTATAACATTGCCTGTAATCTCTTCAAGCTGATCTTATGCCATTATTGACTTACCATGCCTTGTTGTACACTGTGGACTCCATGCACAAAAGCATCTTGCATGCGGTATGTAGGGGTTCAGACATTGTTCCCCTAAATACCACATGCAATCCTGAAACTGTCAATTCACTATATTGTTTTTAGGTATTTACCGCAAAAGCTGAAAATGCTTGATAAATACCACATGGACAGGTAAACTCAATTCACAGTAGGAAATAAACAATTAAATGCACTTGGAAATTAAGTATTGATCGATTGGCATGTGGTATTTATGGAATGCGTACTGGTTGTTAAGGAGCCAGCATCCAACGGCATCCTTAACAACCAGGAAAGAAAGAAAAACGCTGTGGGGTCCCCCCAATCCATACCAGACCCAAAGGATTTTGAGGGTAACCCTCACACCAAAATGTTTAACAAAATGGCATGAGATCGCCCCAAAATTCAAATCAGCCCCTTATCCAAGCATGCAGCCCGCCCCCGTGTGACATCACCAATCCTGGGCATGCTGGTTCGAGGATGTCACATGGGGCCGCCTATTGACATCACCAGATGGCACTGTTCCTTAGTTTATTTAGTGGTGGGAGGCGGCGGAGTTGTCAGACAGTGGAAGCCTGCGTCAGGAGTGGAGCTTTTTTTCTTCGGGTCAGCGGTGGCGGCGGGCATCATGATTTATGATGGTTCTACCCCGGGGGGACATTTTTTTTAATTTTTGTTTTTTCAATAAAGGACTTTTTAAGCTTTTTTTTACATTACACTTTTTTTTGGTAAATGAGTAGGGGTACTATGTACCCTATACTCATTCATATAGGCTGGCTGAGATCTGGGGGCCCCCAGATTCCAATAAGCCCCCTGCCCGCAGAATCCCACAATCACCGACTATGGTTTTCGGTAAGAGACCCTTGTCCCCAACAACATGCAGAGCCCCTCCTGCCCCAAAGCACCCCTTTATGTTGAGGGCATGTAACCTGTTATGGTTTAGGAGGGGGGGTGCTCTCTCATCCCCACCCCCTTTCCTGACCTGTCGGGCTGCATGCTTGGATAAGGGTCTGACCTAGATTTTGGGGGGGACCCCACGCCATTTTTTGCATTTTGTCTTGGGGCTTTAAAATCCATACCAGAATTCATACCATGTTTCTTCATTTTAAATTGCGATTCTTTTTTTTTTTTTACATTCAGCTGTCAGCAGGGAACCCCTCTGGCAGCTGATGACTCATCGGTTGTTAAGGACGCAGCGGCCACCCACTCATTAATAACCATGACAGTTCCTGGTTGCTAAGGACGCCAGAAACGTCTGCTCCTTAACATTGCAGTATTTACTATTGTAAATAAATACGCCAGCTACCACCAGACGTTAAAGGGGCTGTAAACCCTTGTATTTTTTCACCTTAATGCATCCTATGCATTAAGGGGAAAAAACACCTGGCAGTCACCAGCCCCCCCACGTTTTACTTACCTGAGCCCTTCATCTCTTTGTCTGGGGTGCACTGTGCCTCTCTCCACAGGGTCCCAGCTCTTGATTGGATAGATTGATAGCAGCGCAGCCATTGGCTCCTGCTGCTGTCAATCAAATCCAATGGCGCTGGTGCCGGGGGGTGGGGCCGAGTCCGGCATTTGTGTCTGTGGATGCAAATGCTGGACTCGGGAGTGCGCCCGCAAGGTAACCCCTTGGGAGATCGCTTCTCCTAGAGGGTTATCTGATGTGGGGAGGAGCGGCGAGAGCCGCCGGGGGACCCCAGAAGAGGATGTTCAGGGCCACTCTGTGCAAAACGAGCTGCACAGTGGAGGTAAGTATGACATGTTTGTTATTAAAAAAACAAAAAAAACATCCTTTACAATCACTTTAAATTACTGCATGCTTTCACTACTAAAATGCCGCATGACTTCATAAAATACAGTGGGGAAAACAGTATTTAGTCAGCCATCATTTGTGCAAGTTCTCCCACTTAAAAAGATGAGAGATAGCCTGTAATTGTCATCATAGGTATACCTCAACTATGAGAGACAAAATGTGGAAACAAATCCAGACAATCACATTGTCTGATTTTTTAAAGAATTTATTTGCAAATTATGGTGGAAAATAAGTATTTGGTCAATATCAAAAGTTCATCTCAATACTTTGTTATATATCCTTTGTTGGCAATGACAAAGTCAAACGTTTTCTGTAAGTCTTCACAAGGTTGTCACACACTGTTGCTGGTATGTTGGCCCATTCCTCCATGCAGATCTCCTCTAGAGCAGTGATGTTTTGGGGCTGTCGCTGGGAAACACGGACTTTCAACTCCCTCCAAAGGTTTTCTATGGGGTTGAGATCTGGAGACTGCCTATGCCACCTTGAAATGCTTCTTACGAAGCCACTCCTTCGTTGCCCAGGTGTTGTGTTTGGGATCATTGTCATGCTGAAAGACCCAGCCACGTTTCATCTTCAATGCCCTTGCTGATGGGAGGAGGTTTGCACTCAAAATCTCACGATACATGGCCCCATTCATTCTTTCATGTACACGGATCAGTCGTTCTGTTCCCTTTGCAGAGAAACAGCCCCAAAGCATGATGTTGCCACCCCCATGCTTCACAGTAGGTATGGTGTTCTTTGGTTGCAACTCAACATTCTCTCTCCTCCAAACACGACGAGTTGTGTTTCTACCAAACAGTTCTACTTTGGTTTCATCTGACATAATGACATTCTCCTAATCCTCTTCTGGATCATCCAAATGCTCTCTAGCAAAACCTCAGATGGGCCCGGACATGTACTGGCTTAGGCAGGGGGACACGTCTGGCACTGCAGAATCTGAGTCCCTGGCGGCGTAGTGTGTTACTGATGGTAGCCCTTGTTACGTTGGTCCCAGCTCTCTGCAGGTCATTCACTAGGTCCCCCCGTGTGGTTCTGGGATTTTTGCTCACCGTTCTTGTGATCATTTTGACCGCATGGGATGAGATCTTGCGTGGAGCCCCAGATCAAGGGAGATTATCAGTGGTCTTGTATGTCTTCCATTTTCTCTCTTCTATTGCTCCCACAGTTGATTTCCTCACACCAAGCTGCTTGCCTATTGCAGATTCAGTCTTCCCAGCCTGGTGCAGGTCTACAATTTAGTTTCTTTTGTCCTTCAACAGTTCTTTGGTCTTCACCATAGTGGAGTTTGGAGAGTGACTGTTTGAGGTTGTGGACAGGTGTCTTTTATACTAATAACAAGTTCAAACAGGTGCCATTATTACAGGTAATGAGTGGAGGACAGAGGAGCCTCTTCAAGAAGAAGATACAGGTCTGTGAGAGCCAGAAATCTTGCTTGTTTGTAGGTGACCAAATACTTATTTTCCACCATAATTTTCAAATAAATTATTTTGTAAATCGGACAATGTGACTGTCTGGATTTGTTTCCACATTTTGTCTCTCATAGTTGAGGTATACCTATGATGACAATTGCAGGCCTCTCTCATCTTTTTAAGTGGGAGAACTTGCACAATTGGTGGCTGACTAAATACTTTTTTGCCCCACTGTAACTCATGCTGTATATTAGTAGCTTTTTTTTGCGAATGGCAAAAAACGTTTTGAAAAATGCTAAGCCGTATTTTACTGCATTTTTTTAAGATGCTCTATACCGCTTCCATAATGGAGCTCTGTGTGTCTGTGTGGAGGTGGCCACGCCGGTAGAAGAAGGGCTTTGCAGAGGCAGCAATGCCTTAGATCTCACACAGATATAAAACTCAGGGGTGTTAGGCATACTCACAAACCAGGAAGTGCACTGCTATAACTCAGGAGAAATTGCAGACAAAAGTTACATCTTGTTGCTTACTGCTTAGGAATGTTCCTATGTTGTTCCCCATAACATAGCATAAAACTATTTAACTTGACCTGGCTGCCAATACTTCTGAGGGGCTCATGTGATATCACAATGCCTCCCAGGAAATTTGGGCATGAACAATACAGAAAGAATGTGTGCTACCACTGCCTTTTGCTTTTATTTAACTGTAGCAGTATGGACTACAAACATAAAGCACCGTACCTTCTAGCATTGCTGGGTATTGCCTGTCCCTCTAGTGCTCAATGTATCCAGTGACATATTTGTGTGCCCAATAAAAAGGATTGTGGGACAAATAGTTCCCTCGTCAGATAATTGATTTGCACGATTATGTGCTAGGACTGCATATCCCAGAGTTCTTTGCTGTCATCGAAAGATTGCTGGGAGTGGCTATAAAAGCAACCCAAACCCATGCTCTCTTCCACCTGGGCCTGATGCAAGATGGACCTCTCTGCGCAACAGAGAAAGAGAGGCCGCAGCCTACCCCGCAGGGTCGTACTTTCAACCTGTGGCTAGAGGGGCCTAGCCCCACTTCGGTCGCCTGCCTGTCCATGTGTGTGGCAGCTTCATGTCGGGAGATCAAGACAGGGGATCCGCTGCACGAGTGCCACTACACAAATTCCTGTTCAGAGGACATCAGAACGGTCTGGTCATTGGTGAGAGGGCAAATTGCTCAACCATTATCCATTCTTTACCACCATCATATTCAGACACTTTACACAGACATCTTTATTCCAAGAACATTTTACTGCATTACTGTGCTCAGACACCTTTAGCTTTCTTTATTGCGAGGAATCCACCATTTTCACTATACCCAAATGGATTACAGTTAACAAACTCCAACTAGCCGTTGAAAAACATCAGATCTGCAATGAGGATTTTATTGCCATACTTATAGAAATATTATTCCTCCTTAGACCCACTCTCCCTTCCTAGGATAGCGTGTAGGCTTCTATAGTGTGACAGTATAAGCAGTTAACAGAAACATCCACTAGGGGGTGACATTATATCCAAAGGAAGTGTACATATATGTATATAGTATTGTCGTTGTTAAATTCTGTCTTGTGCCTTTGGGAGGAATTCTTCTGCTGAGTTAATGCTGTTGTTTACAGCTCAGCAGATTTATTACTTCCTCTTTGTAACAACTTCTACTTTTATTTGGTTCAAGTAAAATATCTTTACAACCTAATTACCTTGAGTTGTTTGATTATTGCCACACAGTGCTGCAAGGATGTCTTAACCCAGAGTGTCAGGTGGGTTGGAAGGTTATGGCCGTGCAGATGATCAGGTAATTCTCAGCAGGCCCCTAGGGGGCCATGCTACATAACTATAACATTGCATTCCAATTTAAACTTCACACTGTCATGCTTAAACATGTTTTTTAACTAAATCGTTAACTGTTCAGTGTCAGTGGGCATACACCTTTTAAGAATCATTAATTCCTAAAAAAAATCCAGGTTGCCTTATATATTACAAAATTGTCTGCTTTAGTAAAATGTCATCTGGTTAAGGTTTATATCTATTTAGTTAAAAAATATATGATGACGTTCTCATTGCCAATCCAAATAAAAGATGTTTGTGATAAATCAGAAATTACTAATGTTATCTAGGAATTACTGCAACATCTCTTTTTTTTAATCAAATCATCTTTATTATTACTTTTTCATACAAAAAAAATCACAAATAACAAATAACATACACCCAACATACAATCCTGGCACGTGATGAGATGAAGTAGGAAAAAAAAACAAAAAACCCACCCCCCCTTGGCACCGGCACTTCCCCCCTCTCTCCACTCTCCCATCAATTTATACATCCAAGATGTCAGGCCATCTTCTCCATATCTTTTCAAAATTCCCTGGGCAGCCTCTGTGTAAAAATATATACTTTTCCTTAACTAAGGTTTCACTTGTTTGTATGTTCCATTCCGCTATTGTAGGTGGGCATGATGATGTCCACTTTTGCGCTATAAGCTTACGAGCCCGAAATAGGATCCTGGTTATTGATATCCTATATTCCCCCGGAATTCCTCATTCGTCCAGGATACCCAAAAGGCATTCCCCCGGTTCTGGAGACATCCCGGTCCCAAAAGAACTATTAATCATTAATACCACTTCATTCCAATAGCAGTGGAGCTTGGGGCATCTCCATAGCATATGGATCAAGTTAGCTTGGCTCCCTTTACATCTGGGACATTGGGCTCTATCTCTACGTTTCCATTTAAATAATTTCTCTGGTGTATAGTAAGCCCTGTGTAATATAAATAAGTGTGTTAAATTTTGTGTTGGGGACAGGGATGACAGGGGTGTTACCGACAGTGCTGATGCCCATTGTTCATCTGAGATTGGCCCTATATCACATGACCATGCTGATCTTGCTGGTATATCCACTGTTCCTTTAAATGTATCTTTTTCCTTTCTGTCTTTTCCAGCAAGGCTATTACCTGTGATTTATTAGATTTCAATTCTGTTATTCGGCCCTGTGCTTGAAATGCATGCCTAAGCTGTAAAAATTGAAAGAATCTTTGGTTTGGGATATTATATTCATTTCTTAGTTCAATAAAGGTTTTTCTCACTTCATCCTGGAATAACTGTGTCATATACCTTAGTCCCTTGAGCCTCCATATCTCAAACCCTTCCAGTTTCATCAGTTCCACGTAACTACTATTATTCCATATAGGGGTGTATACCGTATAACCTTTTATCTCCGTGATTTTTTAAATTTCTTGCCATACCTTGTCAAATAATTCACCCGTAACAAATCCTTTGTTAGACAATTGGTTTCTTGTCTCCAATAAGGAGATCAGTGTGTAGTCAGGATATACTGATAATAGCAGGCTCTGTATAGAGTCAGAGTCTGCGATTACTGCCCATCCAAAAAAGTGTTGTATTTATGAGGCTTATGCCTCGTACACACGATTGCACATTCTGACAACAAAATCCATTGGATTTTTTCCGACAGATGTTGGCTCAAACTTGTCTTGCATACACACAGTCACACAAAGTTGGTCAGAAATTCCGAACATCAAGAACGCGGTGACGTACAACACGTACGACGAAAAATGAAGTTCAATAGTCAGTGCTGCTCTTCTGCTTGATTCCGAGCATGCGTGCCACTTTGTGCGTCGGAATTGTCTACACACGATCGGAATTTACACAAACGGATTTTGTTGTTGGAAAATTTTAGATCCAACTCTCAAACTTTGTGTGTCGGAAATTCTGATGGATAAAGTCCGATGGAGCCTACACACAGTCGGAATTTCCGACAACAAGCTCCGATCACTCATTTTCCGTCATAAAGTCCAATCATGTGTACAGGGCTTAAGAAGTAACTTTTCGGGTGGGGCATCGCCAATCCACCAGCTTAAAAAATCCCGGGCCTATACCAAAAGCCTCCAAAACAGCCCATAAATATTCCCACTCCACCATATCAAAGGATTTTTGGGCATCCAGACACAATATTGCTCTAGATCCCGTATTTTCCATGGGGAGCTGCATATTTAAAAAAAGTCTACGAATATTTGTTGATGCTGCTCTAGTTTGAATAAAGCCTGTTTGGTCCTCATGGATCAAAGTGTTAATATAGCATGAAGAGAACCCGGGCCAATATCTTAACATCTGTGATAAGACTCAGGCAACATTGGGTCCTTACCCTGTTTTGGAATTACTATAATTATCGTTTCCTGCATTGACTCAGGGAGTCTTTGTTTCTGAAAAGTGTCATTTAGTACTTCTAACAATTCTGGCAACAGAATCTTACCAAATTTTTTTATAGATTTCCGTCGTTAGTCCATCCATCCCGGGACCTTTATTATTATGTGCTTATTTTGTGTTTGTACAACTGCTTGTTTTAACTCTCTAATTTGAGTTTTGGGAAAAATAATTTGTCGATGAATTGTTTTACTTGATTCCTTGACTTCTCCACCTTTGATTCATAAAGTAAGGTGTAGAAGTCAACAAATATATTCTGAATACTACCTGTATCATACCTCACTACCCCTTCTGTATCTTTAGCCGCTGCGATAGTTATCGGACCCTCTCGAACCTGGGCTATCGTAGCTAGCATGTGTCCCACCTGTTCCCCCATTTCATAGTGTTTTTGGTTTTGAAAAAATCTGCTATTTTCTGCTTTGGTTAAAAATAACATTTTATGGATTTTTTGAGCTTCCTGCCAGGCTAAGCGCTTTTCTTCTATGGGGTCTGTAATATAGTCCTGCTCTGTTTGAGTCACCTTTTGCATTACCTCCTCCTCATGACTTCTGGATGATCTCTTAATTTTAGATATTTCTTTAATCATTACCCCCCACATATATGCCTTCATTGTATCCCAAACTACTAATAAAGATGTTGAGTTTTCATTTTTTTTTTTTAATTCTGTTAACTGTCGTTCTATCACATCCTCCTCTCTCATTAATAATAACCACTGTGGATTCAATTTCCAGGGTAGAGAAGCCAACTGTCCCTCAGTCTGTCAGTATAAGTGGGAAATGATCAGAAAGCCCCCTAGGGCCATATTGAATTGACTCTAGGTATGGGAGAAAATTATCATTTCCCAAAGCCAAGTCTATTCTTGACAGAGATCCATATGTACTCGAACAACAAGGTTTTTCTCTCTTTGAAGGGTATCTAATTCTCCACAAATCTACTAACCCCATTTCTTGTGTGTGGCCAGCAAATCTAGTTCTCCTCATTCTTTGTTTACTCTTTATGGTGCTATGTTTGCCCTCCTTCTCATTCATTATGTTATTGAAGTCTCCCATTACTAAGGTTGGTAAATTCGGCCGCTGTACCATTTTTCTATACACATTTTTCAGCACTTCGTCATTGTATGGTGGAGGAAAATAGACATTCACCAACAAAAAGTTTTTATCATTTAATGAGCACCGGAGTACAACATAACGACCCTCTGGATCTTTAACTGTACCGCACGGGAAATCAGGATGCTAACACCTCGAGAATAGGTAGAATATACCACATGAGTTTCATAGGTAAATCGTGATTTTTCAAAAAGCATCATATCATATACCATATCAAGGTGGGTCTCCTGCAAAAATATTACTGCAGGTTTATAAAACTCTATTGCTTCAAGAACTTCCTTTCTCTTTCCCCTATCACCCAACACCTCACATTCCATGACAGCACCTTAATTTTTTCACTCATTATTTCGTGTCACCAACTTATAATCCACCAAGTCCCCAAAATAAAATATTTCTCATTTCTTTGAAGTAACACATTGTATATTATTAAAATTTCTGATAGAGTTGCAAGAGGGGAGAGAGAGAGAGGAGAGAGAGCGCACAAGCTAACAAAAAAAACCCCACAACCCACCCCAAAACTCTGTCCCCACTCCCCCCACCAGATCCCCCCCACCCTTCCTTCATGCCCATTCAACCATGGGAATAACCACCACCCAAACTGGTTGGAGATAGCCCCAACCCCTTAACACAGTCCACTCGGGACTCATACAAGGGGACTATCTAGTGACCCTGAAACAGTTGCACGTATCGTACTTGTGCCAAATGAATTTCCACAAATACTTAATCCGCCATCTCAATGTTCAAATATAGATATCTAAAGGGGGGAGGGGAGGAGAATAGGAGAAAAAAAAGAAGGGGGGGAGAGAAGGTCAATCAATCCATTAACATTCAAGAAGTCTTTTTGTTTTCTTCTGTATATCTTTCTTCTAACCATGGCCGTTTCTGGATTTTCAAAAAAGACGACCTTTTCCCCGTCCATGATTCTCAGCTTAGCTGGATATAACATTGAATATGTTATTTGTTTTAATCGCAAACTGCGTTTAATTTCTGTGAATTTTGCTTGTTTCTTCTGTACTTCCTTCGAAAAATACAGATAGAAGGAAATTTTTTTTCCTTTATACTCAATATTACCTCCAGTGGCGGAACTACCGCCATAGCGACACACTTGGTCGCTATGGGGTCCACAGCCGAGTTGGGGCCCGCATGAGTGGCATTGCCAGATGGGAGCGGGCCGCACCGGGTGACACCCTTGGGTAGCGTAGCGGCAGCCGCACGACCAACACCGCTCACTGTCCCTCAGCAGCGTGGACCAAAGCCGCCTTCCCTCCTCTCTGTTTACATCCACAGAGGAGGAGGAGCCTGCACTCGAGCCTTGAGGGACACACACCGCTGTGTGTATCTGGAGTGGAGACTTTCAGCGCTGTTCTGAGGTATGTAAGGGGGTGTGTGTCTATACTGCTGGGGGGTCCTGCACTGAGGAGGGGGGTGTCTGCAATCCTGGGGGGTGGTCTGCACTGGGGGGTGTCTGTACTGTTGGGGGGTCCTGCACTGAGGGGGGGTGTCTGTACTGTTGGGGGGGTCTGCACTGAGGGGGGGTGTCTGTACTGCTGGGGGGGTCTGCACTGAGGAGGGGTCTGCACTGAGGTGGGGGGTGTCTGTTCTGCTAGGGGGGTCTGCACTGAGGAGGGGGGTGTCTGTTCTGCTGGGGAGGGAGGTCTGCACTGAGGTGGGAGGTGTCTGAACTGAGGGGGGTCTGTAATGCTGGGGGTCTGCACTAGGGGGGTGTCTGTACTAAGGGGGGGTCTGCACTGGGGGGTGTCTGTACTGATGTGGGGTCTGCACTGAGTGGGGTCTGTAATGCTGGGGGGTCTGCACTAGGGGGGTGTCTGTACTAAGGTGGGTGTCTGCACTGCTGGGGGGTCTGTACTACTGAGGGGGTCTGCACTGAGGGGGGATCTGTACTAAGGGGGTGGTCTGCACTGGGGGGATGTCTGTACTGCTGGGGGGGGGTTGGGTCCTGCACTGAGGAGGGGTCTGTAATGCTGGGGGGTCTGCACTAGGGGGGGTGTCTGTACTGAGGGGTGTCTGTACTGCTGGGGGGTCTGCACTGAGTGGGGTCTGTAATGCTGGGGGGGTCTGCACTGGGGGGTCTGCACTAGGGGGGTGTCTGCACTGAGGGGGGTCTGTACTTAGGGGGGTGGTCTGCAATGCGGGATGTCTGTACTACTGGGGGGTTGGGTCCTGCACTGAGGGGGGTCTGTAATGCTGGGGTGGTCAGCACTAGGGGGGTGTCTGTACTAAGGATAGTATCTGTACTGAGGGGTGTCTGTACTGCTGGGGGGGTCTGCACTGAGGTAGGGGGTGTCTGTACTGATGGGGGTATGCATGTGTGTCTTTCAGGGGCTGCATACTAGGGCTGGGGAAAAAATCGATTTGAATCTTGAATCGAGTTGAGAGGTCAAATTGATTCAAATTTTCAGAAAATCATTTTTTTTTTCCACCAGGACTGACGCTGACACCGCTCCGGACCTGAGGAGCTGTGGGTAGGAGTTTTTGGGTGAGGCCGCGGCTTCGGCCTAGTCCACGAGGAAAACGCCTAAAAACTCCTGCCCGCAGCTCCTCAGGACCGGCGCAGTGTCCATCAAAAAAAAAAAAAAAACTCGATTCGAATCGTGAATCAAGTTTTTTTTTTTTAAATCGCAGATTTTTTTTTTTGGAGAAAATCGACCAGCTCTACCGTATACAGTATACTGCATACTTTGTTGTTCGAAATTAATATACGCTGTTGTCTGGGTACTGTGCCACATGGGTGTGGTAATCTGTTTTTCAATGGCATAGTTCATTTTTTTTTTGTGGGGGGGGGCCCATACAACATTTTGCTATGGCGCCCTGTGATTTCTAGTTACGCCCCTGATTACCTCGTTGATGTGCTTTAGAAAGGATTAGATCCCTATCTCTATAATTTAACATTTTAACAATAACAGTCCTGGGATAATCTGATGGAGAGGGTAATCGATTTGGAATTCGATGGGCCCGTTCAATTGTAAACAGACTTGTCATCTGAGCCAAGCGTATCCATTATCCATTTTTCAAAGAAGACAGTCATTGATTGGCCCTCTTCATGCACAGGGAAGCCCAAAATACGTACATTATTGCATCTTTACCTATTTTCCAAATTGTCCAATATCTGTGCTTGATCCATTATTTGTACTATGGTTTGTTGGAGATCCTTTTTTATGGAAGGTAAGGCATCCTCCATTGTACTAACCCTGCTCTCCAATTCCATGGTACGTTCACAGATCCTTTGATTTTCTTGTCGTATAACCATGATATCCTTTTTTAGGTAATACATTTGATTTGTCAAAGATACTAAAGAACTATTACATGATTGAATGGCAGTAAAAACGTCACTCAAAGTTGGCTCTTTTTTTTATGGTTTTGACAGTTTTGCTGTCATACTGATTTAAACCTCCAGCAGTTTTATTACCGGCTATACTCTGTTGGTACGATCCCTCCATGTTTTGTTGATCTTGGTTTTCAGTGTGTTCTCTATTAAATTCAATGCCCGATGCCATGTCGGTTACACATCTTCCTTCCAGCCCCCAGGAGACCTGAGGGACCCTCAAGGTCTGTGATTTATTAAGATCTTCCTGTGTATTCTCCCTTGAAACCTGATCTTTTTCATCCCTAGATCCCTGCCAGGACATACTGCTTGTTTCAGGCATCAGCTTTATTAAATCTTCCACAGCACCTTTTTTAGGGATATCCGACATTTGTATTTTAATTATACTTTCAGCATTTTCTAGAAATTGGGTTTTCCCCCATATATGTTTTCTTTTTTTCCTTCCTTTCCTGCCTCTTCCCTCTTTTCTTTCCAGTTGATACCTCCTTTTCCCACCTCTCCCCTCCCTCCTCCCCCCCCTCTTCCTCCCTATAATCGCTCCACCACAATATCAAAGAACATAGTCCTTGCTTGTTAATTCCTTCCCTCCGCACACTATACTATATTTAGTGTCCTTTCAATATTTGGGATATAGTACTTAGTACACCAAACTGTAATCGGGACTCTTTATTCTTAACCATGTGCCTCCATGGTCTCCATGGTCTCAGTGTTTAGTATCAGTGTCTATGGTCTGTATTTAATATTCAGCACAATAATTAAAAGAGTCAATTCTGTGTTTAGCATTCAGTATTCAATATGCAATAGTCCTTAGCAACATCCTTTCCGTATTCAATGTTTAGTCCCTCAGCACTCAGTGCCACACTTATTGATAGTATAATTTCCCAGTATTCAGTACAAAGCAAGATGTTTATATCAGTGCCATTTTCAATACACAGCTCTCAGCACCACATTCAGCATTCAGCATTTAACCGAGACTTCATCAGATCAAACATTTCATGCAATTTTGTATTGCCAGCAGATTTTCACCTCTATAAATCTTCATTGTGGGTTCACTTGGAATTGTCACCTGTGTAGATCTTCACTGAGGATTTAACCGGGAGTTGTCTCTTAGCCTAAGAGAACCTTAAGTAACTTCACTGAGAGTTTCCCTCTAACCTCCTGGCCTAAGATCCACCTCCTCCCCCACACACAAATGTAGGCTCAAGGAACCCCACCTCTCAGCCGAGCCCTAGGTTCCTCCCCACAGACCAACCAACCCACAGGTAGTCAAAGCATATAAGCAGGTATGTACAGATTTTTGGTTTGTAACAGATCTCCTAGGTGGCCCATTAAAGATATTACCATGCAGTGGGCTGCTGTATTGAAGTACTTCTGAAATTATTACAGTTATGGAGAACCCTAGAGTTACAATATGTCCGTTTCGTGTTTTCCAGCATGTAGTTAATTACTCTATAGAATAGGATGCTGTCGTATTTTATTTCCAATTTTCTAGGTTCTAAAAGTAGCGCAGGCATATAGTACAGTCAGGATGCATTAATATGCATTAACACTCATTAACATGTACAGTTTTTTTCTGAATTCCTGGATAGCGCTAGTTTATAGTTTATAGTTCAGTCAGGCTACTTCAATGTGCTTAATACGTCTTGTGCAGTGTGATATGGTGATATAAACGATGTGTAATGTATCACATTCTGTGTCACTGACCTGCACAATGTCTCTTTAATTTACCTTTATCTGACTAGATTCCAGGGTTCCTCAATGTGTGCATTCTGATGGATCTGCAGCAACAGATAAAATTATTCTGTACTAAGCAGGCTCCCCTCTCCCATTTTTCTAAATAATAAAGAATCTTTTAATAGGTGAAATTTGGAAAATCCCAATTGCGTACTTTCATGACATTCATGACAGCAATTGGTCTTCTCTGATCACCAACACAGGGAGAACTGCTGACTGGGTGTGGGAACTTTTTTAAACATTTCTGGGGGTATTCTTAAACCTCTCGGCTTAATGCAACTTGTGCTGTAGATTCGTGTCACTTATTATTTCTTAATTATATTATATTTACTGTTTGATGGTGCTTTGAAAGATTATGTCTGGGATAACAAATATGGCATCCATTCAGCAAATTGATGTACTCACTGCTATGTCCTCCGGGACCTGCTTGGTCACTACTACGTCCACGAGCAGCACCTCTACCTCTCAGTTTAGGACTGCGTCTCATTGTAGTATCTCGTAACCCACCACAATTCACTGTATAGCATTGAAAAAATGTAGCGCATACAATAATAAATGTGTATTGGTCCAAAGGGCCAATATCTATCCACAAAGTGATGTGAAAATAGCATGCAAAGATGACAATCCATGGAAGAGGAGTAAATAAAACAAACAAAAAAATTTAACAAATATATAAAGACCAGCGTCTCTACAAAATAAACATAAACAAAGTCTCTCAGTAATGATGGGTATTCTGAATATGGAAGGAGACTTGCAGGGGATTTGGGAAAATCACTCCATAGAACCCTCTTCTCTATTCAATGGCATCTAAACAGATAATGGTAGGCGTGAACTCTTACCAGATCCAGTGGACTCCCCTGTCACAGACATGGAGTCGTGAAGGCATGGTGCCACCCTGGGCATGCGGAGCGATATCCAGACGGTCTAGATGAGCAGGTAAATGATCCACCGAGTTGACCTGGTAGCCGGATGAGTTTATCTGATGGCTCACACAGGGGCACCAATCATGCAGCTAAAGCTGTTGTGATGCCTGCAGCTGCAGGCATCACCCCGGTACCATTTTTTAGAGCAGGCAGTCGGCTCTTAGGGGATAACAACCAATGAGGCTAAAATGCCGAAGGAGCGAGGGGGGACGTCCCCCCTCCCGCCGCCTTTCACCACTCTTCCCTGACCTCCCTTCCCACCGGGAGACCCGATCCACGATCCGGCACTTCTGCTGGCTAGAGTGAGACTGTAAGGAAGCCGGAAGAGGCTTTGTTGCAGTCTCTATGTGTAAACACGGAAGCAAAGTCATGACGTCACTTCCAGTTTACTCGGCTACTTTGACGTGCAAAGGAGGGATTTGGGGTCTTTTAGACCCCCGATCCCTTCATAAAGAGTACGTGTCACCACCTATACTGTCACAAGGGATGTTTACATTCCTTGTGACAGCAACAAAAGTGATAAAAAAAATAATTAAATAAGAATGAATAATAATTAATGTTAATGTTTTAAAGCACCCCCGTCCCCGCGAGCTTACGCAGCAAAGAAAACGCACACGTAAGTTGCGCCCGCATACAGTGGGGAGGGAAAGTATTCAGACCCCCTTAAATTTTTCACTCTTTGTTATATTGCAGCCATTTGCTAAAATCATTTAAGTTCATTTTTTTCCTCATTAATGTACACACAGCATACCATATTGACAGAAAAACACAGAATTGTTGACATTTTTGCAATTTATTAAAAAAGAAAAACTGAAACATCACATGGTCTAAAGTTTTCAGACCCTTTGCTCAGTATTTAGTAGAAGCACCCTTTTGATCTAATACAGCCATGAGTCTTTTTGGGAAAGATGCAACAAGTTTTTCATACCTGGATTTGGGGATCCTCTGCCATTCTTCCTTGCAGATCCTCTCTAGTTCTGTCAGGTTGGATGGTAAACATTGGTGGACAGCCATTTTTAGGTCTCTCCAGAGATGCTCAATTGGGTTTAAGTCAGGGCTCTGTCTGGGCCATTCAAAAACTGTCACGGAGTTGTTGTGAAGCCACTCCTTTGTTATTTGAGCTGTGTGCTTAGGGTCACTGTCTTGTTGGAAGGTAAACCTTCGGCCCAGTCTGAGGTCCTGAGCACTCTGGAGAAGGTTTTCGTCCAGGATATCCCTGTACTTGGCCGCATTCATCTTTCCCTCGATTTTGTCATAAGGGATGGGCGAATGGTTCGGCCTGAGCATGAGTTCGGGCCAAACTTTGGCTGTTCAGCCATTCTCTGAACAACCGAATTATCAGGGCGCTCGACCGTTTGTTTGGCCCGCCGAACAACCACAATGCACTGTGCCGCCGCACAGTGCATTGAAAACCCTAATTGGCTGAAGCAATGAAAGCAAAGAAGAATGGGCAAAAATTTCACTTTTTAGATGTACAAAGCTGGTAGAGACATCCCCAAAAAGACTTGTAATTGCAGCGAAAGGTGGTTCTACAAAGTATTAACTCAGGGGGGCTGAATACAAATGCACGCCACATTTTTCACATAATTATTTGTAAAAAATGTTGAAAACCATTTATCATGTTCCTTCCACTTCACAATTATGTGCCACTTTGTGCTTGTCTATCACATAAAATCCCAATAAAATACATTTATGTTTTTGGTTGTCTAAAATGTGGAATATTTGTGTGAATACTTTTTCAAGGCACTGTATGTGGTTTAATTCCATTCATGTATGACTCAATGGCTCGTTGGTGTACACATTTCACGGGAATGTTCGCTTTATCAGGACCATATACAGTATCTCACAAAAGTGAGTACACCCCTCACATTTTTGTAAATATTTTATTATATCTTTTCATGTGACAACACTGAATAAATTACACTTGTCTACAACGTAAATGTAGCAATAACTCTCGGTGGAGCTGCTGGTTTAAAGCGGGCTGTTACTGTCACCTTCATTACCTCAGTTTCACCAGAACCGGGTCTAGGGTCCCGTTGAGTTTAATACCAGACAATGTAGGCACCGGACACTTGAGTATCTTTCCCAATGCTTTAATAAATGTAATTGAAAGAAGTAGCAGGAAAGAGGCAGAAGAAGAGTTGTAGGGAAGTTCAAATACCTTTTCTTAGTGTAGTATTAGTAATTGGAATCTTGTAGATGAATGTACTCTCTTTTTGGAGCTGAATCTTTGCCCGCCTGGATAGGTTTCTCTCACTAACCTAGCAGCCAGTACGCAGCATGAACAAAAGTCTCTGCCACAGACTTGAATGAAATAGAAACCCGTACGATCCTCTGCCACAGGATGTAATGGTTTACGATGAATAGCAAACACAGCACTAGAACCTTTAAGCCGACCCGGCAGTACTATGTGATAGGATTACTTTAGGATACGTCCTCCAACTGAGTCACCAGGCCCCTCTCCAGACCAGCACTCTGCATAATCCTTCCATGACGGGTCCTCCCCTGGGATCTTCTCAGTTGTCCAGCTTCTTCCCTCTAGGACAGACAGCCCAGGACCATTCCCTGTGGTAGGCCCCAGACAGGCTTCTGGGCCCACCCACACGCTGCAGCAATGTGGGCCTCCCGGTCGGAGGACCAGGAGGTAGTACTCCTAGCACATACCTGTCGGCCAGGAGGGCCAGCAGGCGGAATGAAAATGAACCCTAAAACATGGCGTCTGTCCCATAAATACCCTCTCCCAGAATGCAACTCGGAGGACCACCTCCACCGAGTTATCTCCGGGACAGAGGAGCACTCAACGTGTTGCCTTTCCAACACCGACCCATGGTGACAACGACACCCATAGACACAGTGTGAAACTACATGCAACTCAGCCAAGCTGGAACAGAGGCTAATCTGACTATGTATGAACAGATAACCCACTAAATTTACCTATAAGCAGTAGATTGAAAATCTACCAGGGCTACATAAAGTAGTGGGTATACAGCTGGTATAACAGTGTAAATTTACTGTCCCCTCAAAATAACTCAACACACAGCCATTAATGTTTAAACCGCTGGCAACAAAAGTGAGTACACCCCTAAGTAAAAATGTCCAACTTGGGCCCAATTAGCTATTTTCCCTGCCCGGTGTCATGTGACTCGTTAGTGTTACAAGGTCTCAGGTGTGAATGGGGAGCAGGTGTGTAACATTTGGTGTTATCGCTCTCACTCGCTCATACTGGTCACTGAAAGTTCAACATGGCACCTCATGGCAAAGAACTCTCTGAGGATCAGAACAAAAAGTATTGTTGCTCTACATAAAGATGGCCTAGTCTATAAGAAGATTGCCAAGACCCTGAAACTGAGTGTCAGCACGGTGGCCAAGACCATACAGCGGTATAACAGGACAGGTTCCACTCAGAACAGGCCTCGCCATGGTCAACCAAAGGAGTTGAGTGCACGTGCTCAGTGTCATATCCAGAGGTTGTCTTTGTGAAATAGATGTGTGAGTGCTGCCAGCATTGCTGCTGAGGTTGAAGGGGTGGGGGGTCAGTACACTCACTACTTTACATTGTAGCAAAGTGTCATTTCTTCAGTGTTGTCACATGAAAAGATATAATAAAATATTTACAAAAATGTGAGAGGTGTACTCACTTTTGTGAGATACTGTATATCATTTAAATACATAGAACCATCAATATATATCAAATACATATATAGTGGGGACGGAAAGTATTCAGACCCCATTAAATTTTTCACTCTTTGTTATATTGCAGCCATTTGCTAAAATCATTTAAGTTCATTTGTTTCCTCATTAATGTACACACAGCACCCTATATTGACAGAAAAACACAGAATTGTTGACATTTTTGCAGATTTATTAAAAAAGAAAAACTAATATATCACATGGTATTAAGTATTCAGACCCTTTGCTGTAACACTCATATATTTAACTCAGGTGCTGTCCATTTCTTCTGATCATCCTTGAGATGGTTCTACACCTTCATTTGAGTCCAGCTGTGTTTGATTATACTGAATGGACTTGATTAGGAAAGGCAAACACCTGTCTATATAAGACCTTACAGCTCACAGTGCATGTCAGAGCAAATAAGAATCATGAGGTCAAAGGAACTGCCTGAAGAGCTCAGAGACAGAATTGTGGCAAGGCACAGATCTGGCCAAGGTTACAAAAAAAATTCTGCTGCACTTAAGGTTCCTGAGAGCACAGTGGCCTCCATAATCCTTAAATGGAAGACGTTTGGGATGACCAGAACCCCTCCTAGAGCTGGCCGTCCAGCCAAACTGAGCTAGTGGGGGAGAAGAGCCTTGGTGAGAGAGGTAAAGAAGAACCCAAAGACCATTGTGGCTGAGCTCCAGAGATGCAGTCGGGAGATGGGAGAAAGTTGTAGAAAGTCAACCATCACTGCAGCATTAGGGTGTGCACCCCAAAGCTCAAACACACATGTCTTTCTCTGCAGCCTCAGCTGCACTGGACAGTGAATGAATGGAAAGTGTTCTGTGCTGAGCGGCTTTCTGTTAAATTACAAATTGAAGCATAGTAACCACTGTTTACTATGCTTCAGTTATGAATGAACACTGCAAGTGTGTTCACTGCATTCATTTAGAAAAGGAAGGAGCTGGTAAATAACATATTGACTAGCCCTTCCCTTCTCTCTATCCTGAAACATCCACAGTAGCAGCTGGGGGGAGAAGAGAGGAGTGAAGCCAGCAGCACTGCAGGTGGGGGGGGGGCAACACGGAGGGAAGCCCGGGAAG
Source organism: Lithobates clamitans (assembly GCA_037952925.1). NCBI lineage: Eukaryota > Metazoa > Chordata > Amphibia > Anura > Ranidae > Lithobates > Lithobates clamitans. The sequence goes on from JBBGZY010000188.1 coordinate 1,088,731, forward strand.
TAGAGGAAATCGGCTCCGCACATAGTGATTATTGTGTGCACAGGCACACCTGGCACACCCCCTGCGCACGCCTATGACTGCAGCCCTCCACCAGTCGAGGCTTTGTGGCAGAGTGGCCCAAGGAAGCCTCTCCTCAGTGCAAGACACATGGAAGCCCGCATGGAGTTTGCTAAAAAAAACCTGAAGGACTCCAAGATGGTGAGAAATAAGATTCTCTGGTCTGATAAGACCAAGATAAACCTTTTTGGCCTTAATTCTAAGCGGTATGTGTGGAGAAAACCAGGCACTGCTCATCACCTGTCCAATACAGTCCCAACAGTGAAGCATGGTGGTGGCAGGATCATGCTGTGGGGGTGTTTTTCAGCTGCAGGGACAGGACGACTGGTTGCAATCAAGGGAAAGATGAATGCGGCCAAGTACAGGGATATCCTGGACGAAAACCCTCTCCAGAGTGCTCAGGACCTCAGACTGGGCCGAAGGTTTACCTTCCAACAAGACAATGACCCTAAGCACACAGCTAAAATAAGGAAGGAGTGGCTTCATAACAACTCTGTGACTGTTCTTGAATGGTCCAGCCAGAGCCCTGACTTAAACCCAATTGAGCATCTCTGGAGAGACCTAAAAATGGCTGTCCACCAACGTTTACCATCCAACCTGACAGAACTGGAGAGGATCTGCAAGGAGGAATGGCAGAGGATCCCCAAATCCAGGTGTGAAAAACTTGTTGCATCTTTCCCAAAAAGACTCATGACTATTAGATCAAAAGCGTGCTTCTACTAAATACTGAGCAAAGGGTCTGAATACTTAGGACCATGTGATATTTCAGTTTTTCTTTTTTAATATATCTGCAAAAATGTCAACAATTCTGTGTTTTTCTGTCAATATGGGGTGCTGTGTGTACATTAATGAGGAAAAAAAATAAACTTAAATGATTTTAGCAAATGGCTGCAATATAACAAAGAGTGAAAAATTTAAGGGGGTCTGAATACTTTCCGTCCAGACTGTATGTATAAAGTTCACAAAGTTAAGAGTAACAATCTCCAATAGGGATAAAATGAAATGAAGAGGAAAGGGGAAAAAAATAATAGTAATTTGGAAAATATAGCTATATACATATTCATAATATTATTATATACATGTCATACCCTAATCCAAAGAAGAGAGGTATATGAAACATCAACCGTAAAAACTGAAAAATAAGTTTCCAGAATATGGAATGTTTTTTGCTGTTACAGTCCCTAAACTTTTTGGAGCAGTTTTGTTTTGCTAAAGACTGCATCTAAAGTAAGCAAGCAAGCAATGTTACTATGCTTATACAATATTTATATAAAAAAACATTTAATACTAAGTACACTAATGACAATAGATTCACAGAACACTATGGCACCATAAAGTGCTAACATGGACCTTCATGGCTTTTTTTAACCACTTGCCGACCGCCTAACGACGATATACGTTGGCAGAATGGCACGGGCACGCAGAATCACGTACCCGTACGTGATCTGCCTCCCGCAGGCGGGGGGTACGATCGGACCCCCCCCCGGTGCCCGAGGCGGTCGGCTTTTGTCCAGCGGCGATCAGAGGTGAGGCCTCCCCCTCGCGATCCCCGCCGGCCAATGAAATCTTTCCTATGCTGCTGTATGGTAAACAGCAGCAAAGGAAATGATGTCATCTCTCCTCGGCTCGGCATTTTCCGTTCCGGCGCAGAGGAGAGAAGACTGTAATGTGAGTGCACAACACTACACAACACTACACACACACAGTAGAATATGCCAGGCACATAATACACCCCCGATCTCCCCCCGATCACCCCCGCCCCCCCCCCCCCCCCGTTTTTTTTCTGATTACTGCATGGTGTCAGTTTGTGACAGTTAGTGTGGTGGGGCAGTTAGTATTAGCCCCCTTTAGGTCTAGGGTACCCCACTAACCCCCCCTAATAAAGTTTTAACCCCTTGATCACCCCCGTCGCCAGTGTCACTAAGCAATAATTTTTCTGATCGCTGTATTAGTGTCGCTGGTGACACTAGTTAGTGAGGTAAATATTTAGGTTCACCGTCAGCGTTTTATAGCATCAGGGACCCCCATATACTACCTAATAAATGTTTTAACCCCTTGATGGCCCCCTAGTTAACCCTTTCCCCACTGATCACCGTATAACTGTTACGGGTGACGCTGGTTAGTTTGTTTATTTTTTATAGTGTCAGGGCACCCGCCGTTTATTACCGAATAAAGATTTAGCCCCCTGATCGCCCGGCGGTGATATGCATCGCCCCAGGCAGCGTCATATTAGCGCCAGTACCGCTAACACCCACGCATGCAGCATACGCCTCCCTTAGTGGTATAGTATCTGAATGGATCAATATCTGATCCGATCAGATCTATACTAGCGTCCACAGCAGTTTAGGGTTCCCAAAAACGCAGTGTTAGCGGGATCAGCCCAGATACCTGCTAGCACCTGCGTTTTGCCCCTCCGCCCGGCCCAGCCCAGCCCACCCAAGTGCAGTATCGATCGATCACTGTCACTTACAAAACACTAAACACATAACTGCAGCGTTTGCAGAGTCAGGCCTGATCCCTGCGATCGCTAACAGTTTTTTTGGTAGCGTTTTGGTGAACTGGCAAGCACCAGCCCCAGGCAGCGTCAGGTTAGTGCCAGTAGCGCTAACACCCACGCATGCACCGTACACCTCCCTTAGTGGTATAGTATCTGAACGGATCAATATCTGATCTGATCAGATCTATACTAGTGTCCCCAGCAGTTTAGGGTTCCCAAAAATGCAGTGTTAGCGGGATCAGCCTAGATACCTGCTAGCACCTGCGTTTTGCCCCTCCGCCCGGCCCAGCCCAGCCCACCCAAGTGCAGTATCGATCGATCACTGACACTTACAAAACACTAAACGCATAACTGCAGCGTTCGCAGAGTCAGGCCTGATCCCTGCAATCGCTAACAGTTTTTTTGGTAGCGTTTTGGTGAACTGGCAAACACCAGCGGCCTAGTACACCCCGGTCATAGTCAAACCAGCACTGCAGTAACACTTGGTGACGTGGCGAGTCCCATAAGTGCAGTTCAAGCTGGTGAGGTGGCAAGCACAAGTAGTGTCCCGCTGCCACCAAGAAGAAGACAAACAGGCCCGTCGTGCCCATAATGCCCTTCCTGCTGCATTCGCCAATCCTAATTGGGAACCACCACTTCTGCAGCGCCCGTAATTCCCCCATTCACATCCCCAACCAAATGCAGTCGACTGCATGAGAGGCATTTTCTTTATATCCTCCCGAGTACCCCTACCCAATGAACTTCCCCAAAAAAGATGTTGTGTCTGCAGCAAGCGCGGATATAGGCGTGACACCCGCTATTATTGTTCCTCCTGTCCTGACAATCCTGGTCTTTGCATTGGTGAATGTTTTGAACGCTACCATGCACTAGTTGAGTATTAGCGTAGGGTACAGCATTGCACAGACTAGGCACACTTTCACAGGGTCTCCCAAGATGCCATCGCATTTTGAGAGACCCCAACCTGGAACCGGTTACAGTTATAAAAGTTAGTTACAAAAAAAAGTGTAAAAAAAAAAAAAACAAATATATAAAATTAAAAAAAATAGTTGTCATTTTATTGTTCTCTCTCTTTCTTTATTCTCTCTCTATTGTTCTGCTCTTTTTTACTGTATTCTATTCTGCAATGTTTTATTGTTATTATGTTTTATCATGTTTGCTTTTCAGGTATGCGATTTTTTATACTTTACAGTTTACTGTGTTTTATTGTTAACCATTTTTTTGTCTTCAGGTACGCCATTCACGACTTTGAGTGGTTATACCAGAATGATGCCTGCAGGTTTAGGTATCATCTTGGTATCATTCTTTTCAGCCAGCGGTCGGCTTTCATGTAAAAGCAATCCTAGCGGCTAATTAGCCTCTAGACTGCTTTTACAAGCAGTGGGAGGGAATTCCCCCCCCACTGTCTTCCGTGTTTTTCTCTGGCTCTCCTGTCTCAACAGGGAACCTGAGAATGCAGCCGGTGATTCAGCCAGCTGACCATAGAGCTGATCAGAGACCAGAGTGGCTCCAAACATCTCTATGGCCTAAGAAACCGGAAGCTACGAGCATTTCATGACTTAGATTTCGCCGGATGTAAACAGAGCCATTGGGAAATTGGGAAAGCATTTTATCACACCGATCTTGGTGTCGTCAGATGCTTTGAGGGCAGAGGAGAGATCTAGAGTCTAATGGACCCCAATTTTTTTTTAAAAAGAGTACCTGTCACTATCTATTGCTATCATAGGGGATATTTACATTCCCTGAGATAACAATAAAAATGATTAAAAAAAAAATGAATGGAACAGTTTAAAAATAAGATAAAAAAGCAAAAAAATAATAACAAAAAAAAAAAAGCACCCCTGTCGCCCCCTGCTCTCGCGCTAAGGCGAACGCAAGCGTCGGTCTGGCGTCAAATGTAAACAGCAATTGCACCATGCATGTGAGGTATCACCGCGAAGGTCAGATCGAGGGCAGTAATTTTAGCAGTAAACCTCCTCTGTAAATCTAAAGTGGTAACCTGTAAAGGCTTTTAAAGGCTTTTAAAAATGTATTTATTTTGTTGCCACTGCACGTTTGTGCGCAATTGTAAAGTATGTCATGTTTGGTATCCATGTACTCGGCCTAAGATCATCTTTTTTATTTCATCAAACATTTGGGCAATATAGTGGGTTTTAGTGCATTAAAATTTAAAAAAGTGTGTTTTTTCCCCAAAAAATGCGTTTGAAAAATCGCTGCGCAAATACTGTGTGTAAAAAAATGAAACACCCACCATTTTAATCTGTAGGGCATTTGCTTTAAAAAAATATATAATGTTTGGGGGTTCAAAGTAATTTTCTTGCAAAAAAAATATTTTTTCATGTAAACAAAAAGTGTCAGAAAGGGCTTTGTCTTCAAGTGGTTAGAAGAGTGGGTGATGTGTGACATAAGCTTCTAAATGTTGTGCATAAAATGCCAGGACAGTTCAAAACCCCCCCAAATGACCCCATTTTGGAAAGTAGACACCCCAAGCTATTTGCTGAGAGGCATGTCGAGTCCATGGAATATTTTATATTGTGACACAAGTTGCGGGAAAGAGACGAATTTTTATTTATTTTTATTTTTTTTGCACAAAGTTGTCACTAAATGATATATTGCTCAAACATGCCATGGGAATATGTGAAATTACACTCCAAAATACATTCTGTTGCTTCTCCTGAGTATGGGGATACCACATGTGTGAGACTTTTTGGGAGCCTAGCCGCGTACGGGACCCCGAAAACCAAGCACTGCCCTCAGGCTTTCTAAGGGCGTAAATTTTTTATTTCACTCTTCACTGCCTATCACAGTTTCGGAGGCCATGGAATGCCCAGGTGGCACAAAACCCCCCAAATGACCCCATTTTGGAAAGTAGACACCCCAAGCTATTTGCTAAGAGGTATAGTGAGAATTTTACAGACCTCACTTTTTGTCACAAAGTTTTGAAAATTGAAAAAAGAAAAAAAAAATGTTTTTTCTTGTCTTTCTTCATTTTCAAAAACAAATGAGAGCTGCAAAATACTCACAATGCCTATTAAAATTACTTTTGAAAGGACATAAAAAGTGCATGTGTCAGCAGATAACTTTATTCACAATGATGTGATCCTCCTGCACTGCCAACTGTTCCTTTGTTGCCAATTTCCTCAAGGTTCCAGATTGTGTGATGGGGACAGGTTAGCATGTGTCATCTGTACACTTGCGATATCATCTAATAATATTAGATGCGCTCATTGATTTGCTCCAAAGAGACTCTGTTATGTAAAAAAAGACTTAAAGCACAGCATATAGCTGTAAGGAAGAGGCTGTCAACTTACCGCTCCTTTCACTCATTGCTGCTCTGTTGCAGAGAATTGATACCTTGAAGTCCACTGGAAAACTGACACTTCCAGAAGTGTCAATCTCTGAAACTTAGTAGCATTGAGTGACAGGAGAGATAGATATCCAGTCTCTTCTTTATGAGTATGTGCTTTTCTGTAAGGGTTTTTTTTTCACATGACAGGGTCTCTTTAATGTCAAAGTTAAGTTACAACAGCCAACACATTTTCAAGCAATCATATTAAAGAATTCTTTTCAAATGTTGAGTTTTAGCCTGCAGTAGGACACAGCTTTAAAGCATTCCTCCATTGTAACCTCTGTGATTTCTGTAGAAAAGCTACAGACATAATAGTAGGATGTGGTTGGTTTTTATAACATTGTGTTTGTGAGGTTCAAAGTCAGAATAGACTGTTATTATTAGCAAATGCTAATTACTTTTCAGTCATGAAGGTCTATTGTGCTTTTCATTAGTTCGTTGTGCAGACATGCAAATCTACCCAGAAGCATCTGAAAAGTGTAATAAATAAAATGCAATAGTATAACAGTCGCTGTTTTCGTTTCATGTGAATGAGCGTAATAAAAAATCTGCCTTTGTGGAATTTTGGCTTTTTTTCTTGTTCTCTTCTGTAATTGTCCACAAATGTGAAAAGTCTGGTGACCAATTTATGGATATGTACAATGTTGAAAAAAAACAGTAGTACGGTATTTGAGATTAGCACAAGAATGATTAGTAAATATAAAATAGCATCTTTACAAACAAAATGTGTTTCTTTGTTTAATGTATCTGAAGCATTTTCATTTCTTTTGTATAAGTCTGTTTCAGTGGGACCTGTCAATTTCCAAACCCTTCAGGGGAAAGGTCTTAATAAAAGTGGTAGTGATTATATTCATATGTAAACAGATTTTAAAGAGGGAGTCCATCTAAAAAAAAAAATTAAAAGCCAGCAGCTACAAATACTGCAGCTTCTGACTTTTAATAAATGGCCAATTACCTGTCCCAGGGTCCAGCGATGTCGGCAGCCGACAGGAGGGGGGGAGGGTTTCGAAAAGCGGAAGTTTCATTTTTGTGTGGAACTCCGCTTTAAGAGGTTGAAGTTTTTTTTCTGTACAGACAGTCAAAAAGTGCTATAAAGGTTTCTTTTAAAAAGGAATATTCTAGCATAAAAAAGCCATATTAATGAAAAAAAAAACTGTTCTTTAAAAAAAATAAGACCGAAGGGTCACTATCAGCATTCCAGCACTACAAAGGAATGCAATGAGAAATGTAAGAGCATGATCAGGGCAAATAAAATAGACCACATGAGACACATAATGGAGTAGAGTAAAAAAAGAAAAACAGCAGATTTTTAAAATATATTAATAGAAAAAAGGAGCATATTGGCCCCATATGGGATAATCAGAGGAAGTTGGTTACAAATGACAAGGAGAAGGCAGCTGTATTAAATACAATCTTCACCTCAGTTTTAACAAAGGAAAAGGAGGGGTATAATAAATACAGTATTAGTAACGCAACTTGGAATGCACTCTTGTGGTTGACAGAAGCCAGCGTTCAAAAAAGACTTGAAAAACTTAATGTAAGTAAATCACCAGGACCAGATTACTTACACTCAAGAGTCCTCAAAGAACTTAGTCATGATATAGCCAGACCATTATTCCTAATCTATAACCTCTTCATGCTGGCTGAATGCACATATGGAAGAGGAAGACCTGTGGATGTGGTGTATCTGGATTGTGTTAAAGCATTTGATACAGTACCCCAAGCTTACAAATTGAGGTCTGTTGGCATTGTGCATGTACCCGGATAGAAAACTGGTTATAGGAGCATGTTCAAAGGGTGGTGGTAAATAGCATATCTTTTGAATAGTCTGGAGTTTTGAGGTACCTCAAGGCTCTGTCTTGGGACCATTCTGTTTAACATGTTCGTAAAATAATATGAAGATTGGTATAAATAGTTCAGTCTCAGTCTTTGCTGATGACACAAAACTAAGCAGGATATTAACTTCACAACAGGATAGAGCAATTTTACAAGACGACCTTAAAAAATGGGTTGGGAAGCTACATGGCAGATGAGGTTTAATATGGAGAAATGTAAAGTAATGCACTTGGGGGGCCAAAAATATGAATACAGGTTAATCGCTATGGGAAGAACCTCTGGGGGAATCGAGGATAAAAAAGAATCCGGGGGCCCTTGTAGATGACAGACGCAGCAATAGCATGCAATGCCAAGCTGCAGCAAGCAAGGCTAGCATATTATTAGCAGGCATTAAAAGGGTATCTACTCAAGAGATAAGACTATGGGGTTGATTTACTAAAGGCAAATTGACTGTGCACTTTTCAAAGTGCAGTTGCACTCTCCAAGAACAGTTGCTCCAGAGCTTAGTAAATGAGCAGAAGCTCTGCTGATTTCCATCATCCATTCATGTACAAGCAAAATTGCTGTAATTTTTTTAAATTTCCCCCGCATGTGATTGGGCATTCTTTGCAAAGTGAACCTTTACCTCATTTACTAAGCTCTGGAGCAATTGCACTTGCACTTGCTCTTCACCTTTTTCAAAGTGCACAGTCTAGTTGCCTTTAGTAAATCAACCTGTATAATTCTGCCAGTTTACTAAACTCTAGTTTGGCCAGAGAAGGACAACAAAGCTAAAGTAAGGGGGCTGTAAAACCTCAGTTATGAGGAATTACTACAAAAGTTAAAAGTATTGTCCCTGGAGAAAAGACACTTAAAAGGAGATATGATCACAATATACAATATCTAAATAATGATTCAAGCATAAGAGGAAAACTATTTAATCTTAAGTCTCTTAAGAAGACACAAGGCTACTTAATTAAGTTGGATGAGAAGTGGTTTAACCTTAAACTTCGCAATGGTTTTTTACTGTTAGAACAGTAAGGATTGATTGAAATTGAAATTGAAAGGATTGAAATTCCCTTCCACATAGACAATAGTGTTAGCAACACAGCAAGGAATGTACCCTTGTGGCTATTGGAAGCTAGTGTTCTTAAAAGAATGTAAAATCTTAATATGAACAAATCACAGGACCAGATGGCTTACACCCAGGGCCGGCGCTACATGTCTGTGTTGCTGTCAGTGAGAGCAGACATCCATGTTTAGCAGCTCCAACCATCCGGCCTCCAGCCTTCCAGGACTCATCCCGGACTCCCCAGTGGAGCTGCACAGGGACCCCCACCTGTGCACCGAGTGGCGCTTTAATCTGGGCCAGCCCGACAGCTCCATAGGCCCTCCGCGCAGGACACGCCGCGGCTTCGACCTCCCCCCTCAGGACACTCCGCGGCTTCGGCCTAGCTCCGGCCAGCGCCAACCTGCCGCTTCTCTCCCCACAGCCCGATCGGCAGTTCGACCGGCAGGCTCGCGTACCGCCCTACCGGATCCATCCTCCCTCATCACTACCCTCGGACGGACCGGTAGCCACACCGGGATCCGAGCAGCCGGACACCCCGTGGCTCGGGCCTAGCTCCCAAGGCCTCAACACTGCCCGGAGACCATTCTCACACTTCCCAGCAGAACCCACCGGGACCTCCAGCCTTCCAGGACTCATCCCGGACTCCCCAGTGGAGCTGCACAGGGACCCCTACCTGTGCACCGAGTGGCACTGTAATCTGGGCCAGCCCGACAGCTCCATAGGCCCTCTGCGCAGGACACGCCGCGGTTTCGACCTCCCCCCTCAGGACACTCCGCGGCTTCGGCCTAGCTCCGGCCAGCGCCAACCTGCCACTTCTCTCCCCACAGCCCGATCGGCAGTTCGACCGGCAGGCCCGCATACCGCCCTACCGGATCCATCCTCCCTCATCACTACCCTCGGACGGACCGGTAGCCACACCGGGATCCGAGCAGCCGGACACCCCGCGGCTCGAGCCTAGCCGGCGGCCATCTTGGTCCTCCCTCCCAAGGCCTCAACACTGCAAGGAGACCATTCTCACACTTCCCAGCAGGACCCACCGGGACCTCAGTCCCAGCTGACCCCCCCAGCACCAGTGCCCACGCCACAGTACTCCCGCTGTGACTCAGGCCTTGACCGTTGGCCATCTTGGTCCACCCACTCGGCAGCTACCACCTCCACCCGGAGCTCATCCCCAACCCTCTAGCAGGTAGTCCGGGACCTACCCCACCAACATCCACCCACAGAACCTAGCCACCTCCGAGGTCGTGCAACAGGACAGCCCACGACACAGGCTCAGCACGTCGGCCATATTGGTCCATCCAGTGCAGCCGCAACCACTACCTCCACCCGGAGCTCATCCCGGACCCCCACCCCAGCAGGTTAGTACCGGGACCCAGTCCCCCCCGGCCTGTCTGGCCTACTCCAGACAGCATCACCGGAGCCGCCGTCCAATCACCCGCTCTCTAGTTATTAGACTCGGGGACAGACCACGACTGCGGCCTAGCTCCTGCCACCCAGCACCCACTCCTGTCCAGAGGGCCCCCGTGTCCCTACACCTGGAACACCCCCTCCTCTACACCGGACCTCACTACCTGGGCACAGGCTACCACCAGAGACTTTGGACCTGATCAGCGCCCATCTTAAATCCTCTGAGACCCAGCCGCAGCACCATTCCAACCAGTAAGTAGCGGACAGACCCCCCATACCCCTCCCCCCTCCCCCCACCGTTATCCTCCAGACCGTCCTGTACAGGTAAGCCACCAGGGTACCTTAGTGTTGATCCAGGGTCCTCGGATCCGATCGCCCCTCGGAGGTCAGGAAGGAATTTTTCCTCTGCTGGAGCAATTGGCCAGCTCAGCTAGGGGTTTTTTCGCCTTCCCCTGGATCAACGGGAGGGTGGTTAGGTAGCCCTCCATCTCCTCCATCTTCTTCCTTCAGCAACTTTTTGCCCTCACCATGTGCATTTTCAAGTACACAGCGGAGGACCTCCATAGGCTAAGAAACACCGGTTCAACTCTACCAACCGCCACTCAAAAAAGACTAAAAAAAGAAAAATTACTAAGGACCAACCTACAAGCAACCATCAATTACAGGGAGACACCAATCCAACTGCAACAGCTAGCATGCGCCCTGATCAACACCAGATCTGCAGTCAAGCACAGACTGGAAATCCACGACTCCATCATCAAAAACAACATTGATTGCCTCTTCATTACGGAAAGCTGGCTAACATCCGACTGCAACACCATCCTAACTGAACTGGTACCTGAGAACTACAGCATCCTAACCGAGCATAGAATAGGAAAAAAAGGAGGAGGCCTAGCAGTGATCTTCAAATCGTACCTTGCCTTCACCAAACCAACTTCACAGAACTCAGTGCCTTTCATGGAGACGCTCCCCCTGCATCTTCAAACAACACCCCAAGACACCATTCACATATTACTATGCTACAGACCACCAGGACCAAAGACCAATCTCCCTACACCACCCACTGAACTTATTTCAATGCACACCCTGAAAACCAAAAACCTTCTGGTACTTAGAGACTTCAACCTTTGGGCAAACTCTACCCAAGACCCTATTGCGACCGCCTGCATCAACCAACTGGAAAAACTAGGTCTTCAACAGCTGATAAATACTACCATGGACGGACCACCACGCTATCAAATTTAAAATCACCTTTAACACCACCCTCCAAAAACAGAAACACGCAACAACAACACACTGGAACAGATCTCAGAAGAGGCTGCACTCTGAACTCTTCAAAACCACATTATCAAACAAAATACAATCGCTAAACTCAAACCTCTCAACGGAACAAGCACTCAACTCCCTAAACAAGGTACTACTACAAACAGCAGACTCAGTAGCGCCAAAACGCAGAACACTCATCCGCAAAAAAAACTCAATTTAATGGCACTCTCACCCTACTCAAGCAGGAACGTAGAAGAGCTGAAAGAGCGTGGAGAAGGAATCCTACCAAGGAAAACCATACAAACTACAAAGTACTCACGTTGAAATACCACAAAGCAATCTTCACAGCCAGAAAAGAACATTTTTCGAATATCATCTCAACTGCCATAAACCGGCCACGGGAACTTTTCAAAATAGTCGCCCAGTCAATGAACCCGTCCTGCTTAGAGCCCCCAGCAAACGATACTCAAGAATTCTGCAATGAGTTATCAAATTTCTTCATCGACAAAATCGACAACATCTGAAAATCTATCCAACAGAAAAAAACAACCAACCTCACCCAACCAAAGCAAAAAGAGGACATCAACACGAACATCACACAACCGCCGGACTTCTTCTTGACCCCGATCACCACTGACATGACTAAAACCATTATGAGAAGCCTTTGAGACAGCACATCACTGAATGACATCATTCCCACGAAACTCCTGAAAGAATGCTCCGACATCCTTGCTCCCACCATAACACACCTCATAAATCAGTCGTTCAAAGAAGGGATTTTGCCAACCCCCCTCAAGCAGGGTACTGTCAAACCCCTGCTAAAGAAACCCAATCTCGACCCCAAGGACCCTAACCACCGCAGACCGATAACAAGCCTTAACACCATCTCCAAGATTATGGAGAAAGCGGTAGTACAACAGTTACAACACCACTTGGACACACATCAACTTCTGGACACTCTACAATCAGGCTTCCACCCAGGCCATGGCACAGAAACGGCACTTCTAAAAATATGGGATGATGCCTTCGAAGCTGCAGATGACGGAGAATCATGTCTCCTGATACTGCTAGACCTTAGTGCAGCATTTGATACAGTGGACCACAATACTCTACTTGTCCGCCTCACAGAAGTTGCAGGAGCCACAGATTCGAGTCTAAAATGGTTTGCATCCTTCTTAGAGAATCGCTCTCAGACAGTGAAACTTGGAGCATTCACCTCTGACACTTTCCTGTGGAGTCCCCCAGGGTTCACCTTTGTTGCAGTGCTATTCAACATCTACATCCGCCCACTCCTCAAAATCATCAAAAAATCAGACCTCTGCTTCCACTCATACGCTGACGATACCCAAATCTACTTTCGCATCACCGGACAAAAAGGCCACCATTATCAACTAGAGCAATGTCTCACTTTGATAGATGACTGGATGACCATCAGTTCCCTCAAACTCAAGGGGTCAAAAACAGAACTTCTCCTCCTAAACGCTAACCAAAATCCCAAAACCAAGACTCCATGGATACCTCCCACCATCTTTGGACAGACCATCTCACCGAGCAACAAAGCCAAGAGTCTCGGAGTTATCTTTGACTCAGAAATGACAATGGATGCACAAATAGGATCAGTAGTTAGCGAATCTCACCATCTTCTCCGCCTGCTACGCAGACCCATTCCCTTGCACCAGCCCTGCTTACACCCAAGAGTCCTCAAAGAACTTAGCGATGGCTAGACCGCTTTGAAAGTGGATGTAAACCCGATTCATGAAATTTGACCTAGGCACATATATCTGTGGTGTTCTCTTATCTCTCCCCAAAGCCCTAAGTCCTGTGTCTTTCTGCTGTTTCGTTCCTCTGTTATCAGCATGATAACTTCTGACAAGTTTTCCTACAACCGAGATAAAACCAGCCTGAAATTTGTGTTGTGGTGGGTGTTATAAATAGATTAGCAGGGAGCTTGTCTTGTCACAGCACAGCTCGGCACATTCCTTCCTTCATCTGCCTATGTGGAGGGGGGTGTGCATTTCCTACAATCAGCTGTCACACAGTGTATGCCAAGAATCCACTCCTACTGCTGGATGAGGAAGTAAAAATTCTAACATGATGTTAGAATTCTAAAGAATATAGCAAGCTTAAGACAGTAGAGATGCATGTAAAACATATGTAGGGAGATTTGTTTCATCCCTGTGTATCATCTGAGGCTGTTCACTTCACTGAGTACATGTGAGGGTTTACATCCACTTTAAGGACAGGTCACTAGTTGGAATGGTACCAGCTGACTGGCAGAAAGCTAACATGTTACCAATTTTCAAAAAAGGACCAAGATACATACCGGGAAACTACTGGCCAGTCAGCCTCACATCAATAGTTTGTAAACTATTGGAGGGGATGATAAGGAACTATATCTAAGAACGGGCTAATGAAAATAGTATCAATAGTAGTAACCAGCATGGGTTTACATAAAATCATTCTAGCCAGACCAACTTATTAATATTCTATGAGGAAGTGAGCTGCAACCAAGATAAAGGAAGGCCTGTGGATGCAGTGTATCCAAATTTCGCCAAGGCGTTCGACACGGTACCCCATTACTGCTTAATCTACAAATTGAGGCCTCTTGGCATTGATGATAGTGTATGTACCTGAAAAGAAAACTGGTTACCGGGGCTCATTCAAAGGGTGGTGATAAACAGAATATCTTCAGAATGGTCTGGAGTTGTGAGTGGGGTGCCTAAGGGCCCTGTCCTGGCCCCCATTCTGTTTAATTTGTTTATAAGGGATACAGAGGTTGGGATAAATTAATCTCTGTATTTGCTGACAATACAAAGCTAAGCAGATATTGAACAACAAGATATTGAAACTTTACAAGAAGACCTCAACAAATTAGAAAGAAGACCTCAACAAATTAGAAAGTTGAGCAACTACATGGCAAATGAAGTTTAACATTGATAAATGCAAAGTAATGCACTGGGAGGCTAAAGCACAGCCAGTGGAGTATTAGCATGCATGAAAAATGGGATATACTCAAGGGTGAAATCTATAATTCTACCACTTTCTACTCTACAAAACTCTGATACGGCCTTATCTTGAGTATGCTGTTCAATTCTGATCATCAGTCCTCAGGAAGGATGCGCTGGAACTAGAGAAATTCCAGAGAAGGGTTACAAAATGAATAAGGGAGATGAAGGACCTCAGTTATGAGGAAAGGCTACACACTCTAGGCTTATTTTCCCTGGAGAAGAGACGCTTAAAGTTATTGTAAAGTCTTGTTTATTTTTCTATTAAAATAACAAACATGTTATACTTACCGGCTCTGTGCAGTGGTTTTTCTCAGAACAGCCCCAATCCTCATCTTCTTGCGTCCCTGGCTGAAGCTCCTGGCTCCTCCCTCCTGTTGAGTGCCCCCACAGCAAGCAGTTTGCTATGGGGCACCCGAGCCGAGCTGCAGGTCGTGTATTCATTCAGATGGAGCTGTGGTTTGGCCCTGACTCTCTCTTTCCTGATTGGCTAGCTGAATTTATTGACAGCAGTGGGAGGCAATGGCACCATTGCTGTGTCTCAGCCAATCAGGAGGGAGAGTCTCACATGGCCGAGGCACTCGTGGACATCGCTGGAGAGAGATGGGGCTCAGGTAAGTATTAGGGGGACTGATGGGGGCTGCTGCACACAGAAAGGTTTTTATCTTAATGCATAGAATGCATTGAGATAAAAAACCTTATGCCTTTACAACTACTTTAAGTTCCTGACATCTGTCTCGATATAGTTTATCCCCCAGAACTTTCACTATTTTTGTTACCCGTCTCTGGACTTGTTCTATCTTTTCAATATTTTTATGTAAGTGAGGTCTCCAGAACTGGACACAGTATTCTAAATGAGGTCTCACTAAAGTTCCATACAGGTGAATCAGAATTTCCTTCCCCCCTTCTGGTGATCCCTAGAGATGCATCCTAGAATTCTATTCGCTTTTCCCACTGCCTGGTCACACTGTTTGCTCATTTTGCAATCATCTGAAATATGTACCCCCAAATATTTTTCCTCTGTGGTGCATTATTTTATATTTAGAAATATTGAACTGCAGTCTCCACTGCTTTGACCAATCTTCCAGCAATGCTAAATCATGTTCCATGTTACAAACACCTCCATGGATATCAACCCTATTATGCACCTTTGTGTCATCAGCAAAAATACATACCTTGCCCAACAAATCCTTAGTTATATCACTTGCATATAGATTAAATAGAACAGGACTGAGTACAGAGATTTGTGGTACACCACTAGTGACTGATCTCTGTTTCGAGTGAACCCCATTTACAACCACACTCTAGTATCTATACTTTAGCCAACTGCATATCCACTGAGCCACCCAAGGGTTAAGTCTAAGCTTGTACAACTTTCGTATTAGATCATTATGTGGAACTGTATCAAATGCCTTGCTGAAATCAAGATATGCCATGTCCACAGCACCACCTTGGTCTTAAAGATTAGTAATATAGTCAAAAGACTTAGATTAGTCTGGCATGATCTGCTCTCAGTAAAGCCATGCTGCTTTGGGTCCAGCAAGCTGTGTATTTTTGAAGCGGTTGTATATCCACACATGGAGAAACAAAAAAAACACAAAAAAAACAACCCTGTAAGGGAAAGGCATAATGAGCTAGTATGCACGGCATACTAACTCATTATGAAATACTCACCTTATGCCCCGTACACACGGTCGGACTTTGTTCGGACATTCCGACAACAAAATCCTCGGATTTTTTCCGACGGATGTTGGCTCAAACTTGTTTTGCATACACACGGTCGCACAAAGTTGTCGGAATTTCCGATCGACAACCACGCGGTCACGTACACCACGTACGACGAGACTAGAAAAGGCCGGTTCAGAACCAAGCGCGGCACCCTTTGGGCTCCTTTTGCTAATCTCGTGTTAGTAAAAGTTTGGTGAGAGACGATTCGCACTTTTTCCGATTCATGGCTTTCAGATCGTTTTCTGACGTTCAGTTTGTGCTTGTGGGTTTGTATCTGCTCTTCAGTGCGTGCAAGCAAGTTCCGCGTGACTTTAGTCACTGTATTCTTGTTCGTTCGTTACTGCTTTTCAGGTCGCTCTTCACAGGCCTTGCTGTTCTTCAGTGCGTTCTGTTACTTCGTTCTGAGCAGCCGACCGTTTTCTAGCCATGTTTCGTATGCGTACTCCTCGTAGAGTTCGTACTGTGCGGGGGCTTGGTATTGGGTCCTGACCTTGACACAAGTCCAGTCCATGAACAGGGTGGGGAGGAGTTCATGGACCAAGAATTGGTTGCTTCAGCGTGACCAGTTCTCTCATATGCCTTTGTTCCGTGAGATCCGTGAGAAATATCCTGATGATTTCAGGAACTTTCTCAGGATGACGGACACCGTATTTCACCGTTTGTTGGCTTCGCTGACCCCCTATATCAGCAGGCAGGATACCTGCATGAGGCAAGCCATCACTGCGGAGCCGAGGTTGGTCGCTACCCTGTGGTATTTGGCCACAGGGAGCAGCCTGCAGGACCTCAAGTTCTCGACAGGCATCTCCCCCCAGGCTCTTCCTTGTGGACATTTACTGCTTGTGTTTGTTTGAGCTGACCCTGACAGAAATGTGTGCAGAAAATGTTGTGATTGTGTAACCTTATACAAAGCACTGTTGGCTGTTATTTACTAAATGCAAAGACACTTTTCACTACAAGTGCACTTGCAACTGCACTGAAACTGCACTTGTAGTGCAAAGAGGATTTGCCCTCATTACCCCCATTTTCTCATAAAACAACAATTACATCACCCCAAAAGTGTTGTAGCGTGAGACAATAATCCACACATTCTTGATGAACAATCTTTTTAATACCTGCACAATCACATGTGCATTTACCAAAAGTTTTTCTGACAAACCAACATGTTTGTTGTATAACAATTTTTGTGGTGGCATTATCCAAAATCAAAATGTGCATTTTATAGAAAACAGGCCTGTGTAAAACCAACAAGAAAGAAACAAATCTTGATCTTACAAAGTTCACATTTGGTAGAACTGGAAGGCTATATCAGACATGAATATTTAGAAATGTGTTTGATATAGCGTTCAGATGGGGGGAAATCACCCCTGGAAAAGCCAAATTTGGAAGATGCACACAAATTTCCCAATGTCAACATGTGCTATCTGCCATCACGGGGGATCAAGGGATGTGTTTTGGGGGAGAAAGCCCTTCCTCACCGCTACTTTATTATTGAGGAAGGGGTTGCACCCCCAAAACGCGTCCATTGATCTCCCGTGATGGCAGATAGCACATGTTGACACACTGTGTGCATCCTCCAAATTTGGCTTTGGGAAAAATCACAAAAACATTTCGCACATTGTAGCACACAAAAGAAGAAAGTGATTTGGAGGGGCTTTAAACTCGCCCCAAAACATCAATGATGTTTTTATATTTTGGAATAACATCATTGATGTTTTGCTTGATGTTTTCCAATTGTAAATTACACCTCATGATCTCCCCGATCAGGATCTGGGCACTTTCAGATGTGAAAGGATCTTCATCCACAACCTCACGATCACCTAAAAAGAGAGGAACCCCAAAATAAATTATGTTTCAAAAAAATGCCGCCATCCATCTCTTATCTGAGCCTGTGGTCGCAGACACTCACCTGTTGTGTTGACTAGTTCCACCACGTCTTCTTCCTCCTGCTCAGCTTGTGTTGGGGGGATTTCCCCTTCTTCCAGAGGGGGGGAGGCTCTGGTCTCCTCGGATGAGGGGTGTCCTCCGAGTCTTTTATCCCCTATGTAAAACAAAAATGGTATAATTAGCACACAGATATTTAATGGCAGAACTATAAATAGGAAACATTGCTTGGAAGTGGGGTACAATTGTCTATTTTAGCCGAGTTCCAAGATGTAGCTTTTTTAGTGTCCTTTGTCAAGCTGCAATACTTTACCTGTTTAGTACAAGCTTCACAGATGTAGCCCCCCCTATAGTATACACTGGAGCACCTGTGTGGCCCCCCTAATAAAAATGGCGTTCTTGTGTCCCACACTAGTGCTCCAGTGTCCAGATGTGAAAACAGCTGCTGAGTGTCCTCTCCTTACACAGAATCTAGTTTGCATTTCATTCTAGTAACAAACCCATCTACACAACCCAATTCTTTGAAGACAAGTATAGGGCGTCAAAATGGTGGCCAAATGCATATGGGCTAAACAATGGTATTTTATAGTCCGAAATAACAATGTGTGATCCGAACGAATAATGTGCCCATGAACATGAAAGTTGCCATTTTAAACTGTACAACAGTTCCTAAAAGCACATGGAGCAGCACGAACGTAATAAACATAAAGAATAGGAACACAGCACAACTACTTACTTTTTTGCAGCACTCTCCGGATCTTTCTGTACTGCTCATGTTCTCGTAATTTCAGGTCCGACCACCGCTTCCTGAGCTGATCTTTCGATCGTCGTACCCCGAATTTCTGGTGCAGACTCCTGACCACTTTCGCCATGATCTTGGCCTTTCTGACATTGGGGTTGGGGTAAGGCCCATACTTTCCATCATAGTCGGCCTTCTTCAGGATGTCCACCATCTCCAACATCTCCCCAAAGGACATATTTGAGTCCTTTAATCTCCTTTTGGATTGGGACGTTTCAGGCTCCAGCCTTTCCTCCTCCTCCTCGCTGCTACAATTAGCATAGCTGCCAACTGTCCCGAATTTCCCGGGACATTCCCGGGACTTGGACTTCATTCCCGGATTTGTGGTGTCCCGGGAAATGTCCCGAAAAATCCGGTTCCCGTTTTCGAAATCGCCGCCGCCGCTAGAGGTCGGCGGCCGGCGGAGACATTTTGTGGAAGTTCAGGAAGACGGCAGCCCCGCTCCCACCCCCTGCCCCGCTCCGCCTCGCCCCGCTCCGCCTCGGCCCGCCTACCCCCGCCCCGCTGCCAGTCTGATATGGAAAGGGGCGCTGGTTCTAGCCATGCTGTGGACACACCTCTGAGGTGGGGGGGGAGCGCGCGCACCGCTGTGGGACACCTGATGTGAGTGGGGGGGGCACTGGGGACACCTGATGTGAGTGGGGGGGGCACTGGGGACACCTGATGTGAGTGGGGGGGGCACTGGGGACACCTGATGTGAGTGGGGGGGGCACTGGGGACACCTGATGTGAGTGGGGGGCACTGGGGACACCTGATGTGAGTGGGGGGGGCACTGGGGACACCTGATGTGAGGGGGGGGGCACTGGGGACACCTGATGTGAGTGGGGGGGGGCACTGGGGACACCTGATGTGAGTGGGGGGGCACTGGGGACACCTGATGTGAGTGGGGGGGCACTGGGGACACCTGATGTGAGTGGGGGGGCACTGGGGACACCTGATGTGAGTGGGGGGGCACTGGGGACACTTGATGTGAGGGGGGGGGCACTGGGGACACCTGATGTGAGGGGGGCACTGGGGACTCCTAATGTGAGGGGGAGCTTCGCCGGGGACTCCTGATGTGAGGGGGGGCTCCGCCGGGGACTCCTGATGTGAGGGGGGACTCCTGATTGTGAGGGGGGGCTCCACCGGGGATACCTGATGTGAGGGGGGGCTCCGCCGGGGACTCCTGATGTGAGGGGGGACTCCTGATTGTGAGGGGGGGCTCCGCCGGGGACACCTGATGTGAGGGGGGGCTCCGCCGGGGACTCCTGATGTGAGGGGGGACTCCTGATTGTGAGGGGGGGCTCCACCGGGGACTCCTGATGTGAGGGGGGACACCTGATGTGAGGGGGGGCTCCGCCGGGGACTCCTGATGTGAGGGGGGCTCCGCCGGGGACTCCTGATGTGAGGGGGGGCTCCGCCGGGGACTCCTGATGTGAGGGGGGCTCCGCCGGGGACTCCTGGTGTGAGGGGGGCTCCGCTGGAGACTCCTGGTGTGAGGGGGGCTCCGCCGGGGACTCCTGGTGTGAGGGGGGCTCCGCCGGGGACTCCTGGTGTGAGGGGGGGCTCCGCTGGGGACATCTGATGCAAGGACGGACTCTGCTGGGACATCTAAAGCAAGGACGGACGGCTGGTGGTAGGCAACGTGGCAGGTGACACTCTTAGGGCTCCCACTGATTCTGCATTATGGTGAGTTGAATGATTTCATTTTATATTACAATATAATAATAGAAATAATGCGCTTCAATCATCCTGACACCATAACAACCATGGTGCCGGGATGATTGAAGTGCTAACACCAGGTGTTTGGAGTATCTTTATCTGCTGATTGTTAAACTTTCTAGAATACACATATTTCTATTGTGTAGGATCTGGGGCTGCTGTTCCGTCATTTCCCTCTCTCTCCCCCTCTCCATCCCTCATTCATTTCAGACTGTAACCACACCCTCTAGAGCCAAGCCCATTTAAGCCACGCCCACAATTCCGCATAAACCACGCCCATTTTTCGCCGGGGCGCGCTTCGCGCGACGCACTTGTCTATTTTTGCTAGGCCACGCCTGCTGGCGAATGCCCCGCCCCCTAATTATTGGACAGCTCCGCCTACAACCACAAAAGTGTCCCACATTTTTTTTTTACAATGTTGGCAACTATGAATTAGCATGATCCTGCTGTCTATCCGCCATGTGCTCTTCCCCCACTGCGCCGAACGAAAAGGGGCGGGGAATAGACTAGAAAGAACGTCAGGGGCGGGCGGAGTTATACGCATGCGCAGTGTGTATAAATCGTAACGCGCGTCTTACGTACGATCTGTGAGCGGAGGAAGGAGCATCGGAGACGCCGATCGTGCTAACGAAGGTAGGATCTAAACTTGGGCCTATACTGCTTCGAAATGGAAGCCTATATTGTAACAAGATTAGGGGAGTTTGGCCTGACATTAGGCTTTGTCTTGTGTTGTGTCCTACAGAGAAAATGGATGGCTTCAACGACCACAATTTCCTGCCCCTGTTCATAGACAAGTACAGGGAGCTGCCCTGTCTGTGGCAAGTGAGACACCCCCACTATAATCACAAACAGAAGAGGCAGGCAGCGCTGGAGAAACTGCTGGAGTTGGTGAAGCCGGTGGTCCCCACAGCAACCATCCCCTATTTAAAAGCTAAAATGGCCTGAGGAGCACGTATCTTAGGGAGCGCAAGAAGGTCACAGATTCCCAGAGGTCCGGAGCTGCAGCAGATGACGTTTATGTCCCCAGGCTGTGGTACTACGAGAGACTGCGATTTCTGTCAGACCACACTGAAGTCAGGAAATCACTCTCTACCCTTCCTTCCACGCTTCCTTCCACCCCAGCTGAGGCTTCCGATGTCCAACCTGGGCCTTCCAGCCAGGAAGAAGTGGAGGAGCCCAGCTAGAGTCAGGTATAGCATTCTTCTACAGATTTCTGGGCAATAAAGAAATTATGTTTATTAGATGTTATTATTGATCACTAATTGCTGATTAAAAAAAGTGCTTTACATATCAATAGACAGTAGTGGGCACCCAAAATTGGGAAAAGAATGAAAACTGCTGGGCTCAGAAGGATAGTCTGTTATATTTGTTAACATTCAATTTGCAGCAGTCAGGAGGTGAAAATTGTGTGTGATTGATGAATAAAAAAATAAAACTACCGTGTTTCCCCGAAAGTAAGACAGTGTCTTACTTTCTTTTTATCCCTAAAAGCCCCACTATGTCTTACTTTCGGGGTATGTCTTATATTGGGAAAAAAAAATTTTTTTTATTCTTTATTGCAATATGTGTTTTTTTTTTGTTTTTTTTTTTAATCAGCCCTGTTGGGGGGCTTTGGTGAGATATCAGGGGTCTTAACAGACCTCTGATATCTCCCCCTTGAGACAGAGAAAGAGACAGAGGATAGAGATTCCCCAGTCCCTTTCTCTGCAGCGTCAGCTGCACTGAGAATGAAAGGAGAGAAGACAGCGGCTTCTCTCCATTCATAAACTGACACATTGTAATCACAGGAGATTACAATGTTTCAGTTATGTGAATGGACAGAGTCAGCTGACTCTGTCTATTCACAAGTGAAGGAGGGGGAGGACGGAGGAACGGAGGGGGAGAACAGAGGGAACAGAGAAGGAGGGGAGAACGGAGGGGACAGCGGGGAGGCACAGAGGAGGAAAGCGGAACGGAGGGGGAGAACGGAGGGGGACAGAGAAGGAGGGGAGAACGGAGGGGACAGCGGGGAGGCACAGAGGAGGAAAGCGGAACGGAGGGGGAGAACGGAGGGGGACAGAGAAGGAGGGGGGAACGGAGGGGACAGCGGGGAGGCACAGAGGAGGAAAGCGGAACGGAGGGGGAGAACGGAGGGGGACAGAGAAGGAGGGGGGAACGGAGGGGACAGCGGGGAGGCACAGAGGAGGAAAGCGGAACGGAGGGGGAGAACGGAGGGGGACAGAGAAGGAGGGGTACCGCACTTCACTGCAGGCAAATCCCCCCGTGTTTCCCCGAAAGTAAGACATATGTCTTACTTTCGGGGTATGGCTTATATTAGCTGACCCCTCTGAAACTCCCGATACGTCTTACAATCGGGGGTGTCTTACTATCGGGGAAACACGGTATGTCCCTTTTTCATACACAGGAAGACCTCAGCCAGGAGGAGGCTGTGGAATGTGGCAGTCAGGAGGAGGCAGGGATTAGTGGCAGCCAGGAGGAGGCGGGGCTAAGTGGCAGCCAAGAGAAGCCAGGGACAAGTCGCAGCCTGACTGAGTCTCAGGTCCCTCCCCTCCGCCTGCCATATAAACGAGCCAGGAAGGCCACTCCCAGTCCTGTGCAGGATTCAGCATACAGGCTGATCCAGGAGGCTTCGGCGTCCCTCCGAGCCTTCCCCAGTCCTGAAGAGGCCTTTGCCTGCATGGCTGCCACAAAATTGCAGGGCATGCAGGAGGGTCAACGCAAGATCTCTGAGGACCTGATTTATAAAGTCCTTCGTAAGGGGGAGAGTGGGGAACTGACACACAAGACGGATGTCATGGAGAGGGACCATCCTCCTCCTCCTCCTGCTGCCACAACTCCACCACCACAGCCACAGCGTGGAAGGAGGCGTGGAAAGAAGACCAAAGAGTGATTGCCCTGGGTTCAGTCTGGTCTGACAAAAGCTGCAGTCTCTCGTATGACCACAGCCTGGGGACACAGATGTCATCTGCTGCTTTCCGGATCTCTGGGACTTCTGGACCAGACTGCCCTCCCTTAGATAAGGACTCCTCAGGCCACCAATTTTGCTTTTAAATAGTTGATGTCTGCCCCGGGGGTCCAAGGCTTCGCCCACTTCTGCAGTTTCTCCAGCGTTGCCTCCCTCTTTGTTTAGTTGTGAGCCCTTAATAAAAAATTTTTGGGTAAATTCTACCCTCCTGTGTGTGTTTTCATCCAAAAAGGACAGTTTGTTGGTGACGATTCAGGTACATTTCTAAAGTACAATGTGAAATTAACAAGGGACAACAACACCAAACAATCTCCTACAGATTAAATAGAACAACATATTAGTGGTGTTGTGGGAACTTGTCACAAAAAACACACAAACATTTTCGGGAATACAAATCAAAATCACCAAAAAATAAAAAAATAAAAAAGAGAAACACAAAAAAAGAATCTACATTAAAGTTCAAAAAAAAAAAAAATTTTGTTGTCAGATGTGAGAAATCCAAATGAATGAATGAATGAATGAATGATTTATAAAGCGCTACAAATGCGAACTGAATCGCCTCAAGGCGCTGGATGCAAATATATTGAGGGAATCCCGATAAATAGTAACGAAATAAGTTTGTGAGAAGTGTGTGTGAATATGAGCATCAAAACTACTTAATTCTTGTCACATTATAAAGAAGAAGAGAGTGCGCTGTATTAAACCATTTTGAACATTGCAGCGTGACGAAAGTGCTGTATCCATTCCGAACGCTACGTTTACCAGAACGAGCTGTCCCGTGTCGGAATTTCTTCTGAGCATGCGTGGCACTTTGTGCGTCGGAACAGGCCACACACGGTCGGAATTGACGCGATCGGATTTTGTTGTCGGAAAATTTTATCTCCTGCTGTCCGAATTTGTGTGTCGGAAAATCCGATGGAAAATGTCCGATGGCGCCCACACACGGTCGGAATTTCCGACAACACGCTCCGTTCGGACATTGTCCATCGGAAAATCTGACCGTGTGTACGGGGCATTAGAACGAGGTCCCCGTATCACATTCCGGTCAACGCCGAGGGAGCTGACATTTTGCCCTCTGCGTTTCTTCCGTGTTCGTCGCCCCGGCGCTGTGAGTGACGGGAGCCGCGATGACGTCAATCCCGCGCGTATTCTATATGGCAAGGTCCGGCAGCGTCTGCCGAACCTTCAGCCGGGCCTTCACAGCGAATGCACCGCTGATGTCAGCGGCTGCATGCAAAGTGAATATCTCCTAAACCGTACAGGTTTAGGAGATATTCATTTTACCTACAGGTAAGCCTTCTTATAGGCTTACCTGTAGGTAAAAATTTAAAAAAAGGGTATACAACCACTTTAAGTGATCAATGATCCTTCTTTTCAGGAGTGATTCCATTAACTTGACTACAATAGATGTTGAACTCACTGGCCTGTAATCGCCAGCTTCTACCTTGCTTCCCTTCTAGTGGATAGTTATAATATTAGCTGTCCGCCAGCCATGGGGATCTTCTCCTGTTAGAAGAGATTGATTATAAAGATCCATTAATGGTCCAACAACTATACCTTGAATTTCTCTTACCCTACCTTCACACCTATGCCTTTTTGGTGCATTTTGCAGAAATGCACTACAGTCTATATAACATGATTTCCTACGGATGTAGTTCACATTTGTGCGTTTCGCGGCACTGCGCTTTTTGGAAAAGGTTAAGGACTTTGTTTCCCACAGCAGATTGCGTTTTGCATGTAATAGATTTCAATGGAGCCGCATTTAAAAAAACGCGGCTTTTTGATGTTTTTTTTGTACGTTTTGCGGTTTTTTTTTTTCTCTTTAACACACTGTGTTTAGCTGGTTGCTAAGGAGTGGGCTGGGCACCAGTGGCCAGGTCCTTAACAACCGATGACTCATCAGATATCAGTGGTCTGTAAAAAAAATAATTGCCTGCAAAAAAAAGTAGGGAAAAAAAACGCTGTGCGCCCCTCCAAATCCATACCAGGCATTTATATGAGCATGCAGCCCAGCAGGTCAGGGAAAGGACGGGGATGAGCGGGCCCCCCCCCGAACCATACCAAGCCACATAACCTTAACATCGGGGGGGGTGCTCTGGGGCAGGGGGGCTCTGACATCACAGGCGAGCGTTGCCACCACCTATTTGAGAACTGTCAGACAGAGGAGCAGGCAGTCGGTGGTTACCTTCGTCACTGGCACATTTTATTTTTTATATTTTTATCCAGTAGTGCGACGGGCGGAGTGAGATGAATCTACAACGGGGGACATTGTTTTTTACACTTTTTTATTGAAGGAGTGGGGGTACAATGTACCCAATACTCATTCACATAGGGGGGCTGGGATTTTTTTTTTTAATTTGGCGTGGGGTTCCCCTCCAAATCATACCAGACCCGAAGGGCCTGGTATGGATTGGGGGGGACCCCATGTCGTTTTTTTCCTGATTTTTTTTTTTGCCTGTAATTCTTTTTTTTACATTCAGCTGTCAGTGTGGAAGCCCGCTGACAGCTGATGACTCATCGGTTGTTAAGGATGCGGCGGCTGGCTTCCGGTCCCACTGATTAGCAACCAGCTATACACAGTGTGTTGAAAGAGAAAAAAAAATCTTTAAAACTGCATGCAAAAACGCATAAAAACGCTGGTTTAATGACGCAAAACGCACCGTAAATGTGCCTGTAAACCGCATCAACCACAACTGCATAGATGTGAACCTAGACTTAGAACTCTGCGATGAATACCATCAGGATCCATTGCTTTATTAAGCTTTAACCAGGCCAGTTCCTCTGCTACCTCTGTCTCCAGAAATTCTAAAAATTAACCATCATTACCAGAACCAATATGATTCCCCAACTTTTTATTGTTAGAACAATTTATTTCTGAGAAGACTGAA
The DNA here is from genome assembly GCA_037952925.1 of Lithobates clamitans. Taxonomy (NCBI): domain Eukaryota; kingdom Metazoa; phylum Chordata; class Amphibia; order Anura; family Ranidae; genus Lithobates; species Lithobates clamitans. Next base: position 1,115,158 of record JBBGZY010000188.1, read on the forward strand.
TAGAAGCCATTGTTTAAATGGTTTGCTACATCCAGGTCTTCCTTAACATAAGTGTTGTGCCCAGTTTTCATTTTAGTGATCCCATTGTATTTCCTTTCCTTTCCTTTTCCTTTGTTTTTTCTTTTATCACTAATGTACCTAAAAAAGGTTTTATCTCTTTTTTTAATAGATTTAGCAATTTCCTCCTCTTTCTGTGCTTTGGCAGCACTGATAATGTGTTTGGCCTCTTTTTGTCTATTTTATATTCTTCTCTGTCAGCTACACTTCCTGTTTCCTTAAATCTTCTATATGCTGATTTTTTTTTTTCATTTACTATCCTAGTTACCGCTTTAGTGAACTATATTGTTTTTTGTCTTCCATTTATTCTTACTAACTTGTCTGACATATAATCTAGTTGCCTCCAGGACGGTAGACTTTAACAGTGCCCACTGATTACTTGCTTCTGTCGTTTTACTTCAACTCATTTTTTAGAAATTTCCCCATTTCAGCAAAATTTGCCTTTTGAAATCTAAAACTTTGGCTTTTGTTTCAGACAGATGCGGGTGCCACTGTCAGAATACAATGGCCTGAGGGAAAAGACACTGCCAGCAACCTCCTTTTTGTGGATGGAAGAATCTTTTTTTTTTTTCAGCCTGCTGGCTGACTGAAAAAAAAAACTAACAATGTATGCCCAGCTCTAGTCTGAGGACACCTGATCTCTCAGAAGATTTGCTGCTTACCAGTAGAGTTGCCACCTCATCACTTTAAACCCAAAAACATTTGAATTTCACAGGTTCTGAGGCTAATTAAATGCAGATAAAGCACCAAGTGAGCTTAATTACCACCTTAATCAGCCACAGAACCTGTGTAATTAATATGTGTTCATGTTTAAAGGGATGAGGTGGCAACCATACTAACCAGTGGTGTACCAAGTAGGGTTGCCACATCATCCCTTTAATCCAGGACACATATGAATTACACAGGTTCTGAGGGTGATTTAATGCAGATAAGGCACCAAGTGAGTTTAATTACTACCTTAATCAGCCACAGAACCTGTGTAATTAATGTGTGTCCTGGATTAAAGGGATGATGTGGCAACCCTAGTACCAAGGGGAGGTGGTCTGCCCAGGTACAGTCATGTTGAGAGTGCTTTAGGACCATACCCTTCCGCCAGAGGCATGTTGCCTTGTTAGTCAGTGGCTCTGCAGTAAAGCCCTTAGAAGCCCTGCCAGACCTTAGATAAACAGAGCCTACGAAAGCTCTGATAGGTTCTTCCTCTAGTCTGATGGACCAAACAATACAGCCAAGGGGAAGCTTGGGAGGATTTACCTCATTCTGCAGGGTGCCACTGTGTTTGAGGTCTGGTACAGTACGTGTTTTGATGGAAGGAGGAGGTTTGCTAGAGAAAAGAGGTTCCTGGAAGAAAGTATTTTTTTGCTGGTGAGGGGCTTTGCTGGGTGAGAGGAGAGTTTTGAGGGAGGCCTTACTGGTGGGAGGTTTTTCTGGGAGGGTATTTCTGCGGTAGGTGGAGAGGGAATCGGAGTGAAGGACTTTTACTTGTGAGGGAGAAGGAATATAAGAAAATAATAAGACAAGCAGTGGCGGCTCATGCTCAAACTTTTTTGGGGGGCACAAACAAACTGAAAAATACTGAAAAAAAACTAAAACATCAATTGCAGCCACTGTGACATCATTTGCTGCCACTGTGCCATCAAATGCTGCCACTGTGCCCATCAAATGCTGCCACTGAGCCATCAAATGCTGCCTCTGTGCCATCAAATGCTGCCACTGTGCCATCAAATGCTGCCACTGTGCCCATCAAATGCTGCCACTACTGCCATCAAATGCTGCCACTGTGCCATCAAATGCAGCCACTGTGCTCATCAAATGCTGCCACTGTGCCCATCAAATGCTGCCTCTGTGCCATCAAATGCTGCCACTGTGCCCATCAAATGCTGCCACTGTGCCATCAAATGCTGCCTCTGTGCCATCAAATGCTGCCACTGTGCCATCAAATGCTGCCACTGTGCCCATCAAATGCTGCCACTACTGCCATCAAATGCTGCCACTGTGCCATCAAATGCAGCCACTGTGCTCATCAAATGCTGCCACTGTGCCCATCAAATGCTGCCTCTGTGCCATCAAATGCTGCCACTGTGCCCATCAAATGCTGCCACTGTGCCATCAAATGCTGCCACTGTGCCCATCAAATGCAGCCACTGTGCTCATCAAATGCTGCCACTGTGCTCATCAAATGCTTCCTCTGTGCCATCAAATGCTGCCACTGTGCCCATCAAATGCTGCCACTGTGCCCATTAAATGCTGCCACTGTGCCATCAAATGCTGCCAATGTGCCCATCAAATCATGCTACTGTGCACAGGTCACCTTTTTTGACGCCTATTAGAGCCTATGGCTCATATCAGGTGCTTCAAAAACACCCCCCGCCGCTGTAATTCAGGCGCCTGGCCCCTTTTTGCACGCCGGGCGCCTGAATTACAGCTGCGGGGGGTGTTTTTAAATACAACTAAAGAGGTTTTTCTGGGGGGGTATTTCTGCTGTAGATGGAGAGGGAATCGGAGTGAAGGACTTTTACTTCTGAGGGAGAAGGAATATAAGAAAATAATGAGACAAGCAGTGGCAACTCATGCTCAAAATTTTTTGGGGGGCACAAACAAACTGAAAAATACCGAAAAAAAACCCATCAATTGCAGCCACTGTGACATCAAATGCAGCCACTGTGCCCATCAAATTCCGCCACTGTGCCCATCAATTGCAGCCACTGGGCCCATCAATTGCAGCCACTGTGCCCATCAAATGCTGCCACTGTGCCCATCAAATGCTGCCACTACTGCCATCAAATGCTGCCACTACTGCCATCAAATGCAGCCACTGTGCTCATCCAAGGCTGCCACTGTGCCCATCAAATGCTGCCTCTGTGCCATCAAATGCTGCCACTGTGCCCATCAAATGCAGCCACTGTGCCCATCAAATGCTGCCACTGTGCCCATCAAATGCAGCCACTGTGCTCATCAAATGCTGCCTCTGTGCTATTAAATGCTGCCACTGTGCCCATCAAATCTTGCTACTGTGCGCAGGTCACCTTTTTTGACGCCTATTAGAGCCTATGGCTCATATCAGGTGCTTCAAAAACACCCCCTGCCGCTGTAATTCAGGCGCCCGGCCCCTTTTTGCGCGCCGGGCGCCTGAATTACAGCTGCGGGGGGTGTTTTTAAATACAACTAAATAGGGGTGTATTTAAACTGTATGTAGCTTCTGACAGGCTGCGTAAGAGGCCCTGTATCTCCAGAACCATAGGTTCTAGGAGCCCCAAATTTTGACCATTGGTGGGGTAGGACTTCAGGTACCACCCCCCCACCCCCCCGAGCTGTGACCCTTGAAGCTTGATAGTTTTTCTGGGGTTTTTTATGTTCATGGCTGCTCTGCCTCACCTGCCTCCCCTCACTGCATGTCCCTGATGTGAACTCCTTTTTTATTAGAGTATCATTTTACTATAATTTTTTCCCCTGTAGGTCTTTCGCCATCAAAGCATGCCTTTATTATTGTTAAGTTTTGCCGTGGGGCACTACGTGCGCCACTTTTACTGTATGCCCTTGAGTTTTATTTTATTTTGCATGCTGTTGTTATCTGTATGATTCGCATTGCTGTTTCAAACTTTATTTATTTTTTTACTAACATGATTAAATACAGACAATTTAGATAAAAGAATGTTTTTACTGAAAATAATTTTAATATATTCAGTAGAGTAGCTTTTGAAGGTAAATGCTAAAAATAATTTGCCCTTGAAGTCAACTATGCTGGATACTCCACTCCTGCTCATTGACATTTTCTCTGACATGAGGAAGCAACGCCTCTGACTTTTCCATGAGGGTCAACTCAACACAGAGACACAATGTAGAACAAGGCATGGTAAGTCAGTAATGGGGTAGAATCTGTTTCAGGGAGGCAACGGGCAATGCTGGTGACTAGTCCTTTTTCCTCTACCTGCTTTTTTTGGGTACAAAAAAATTCAGCCCTCCTAGAAATGATCTTTCTATAAGCCTAAAAATAGCAGCTAGATTCAAGTTGTTTTTACGAAACTGCCATGTGGTACAGAAAGAGGATGAGCAGGTCCAGCCACTATACATATTCAGAAACCGTTTTATTACATTTTACAGACAGCTAAACTGAGAGTTCCCAAGCAGGAGGGTCCACATTATTCTGCATTAGGGAGACACATGGAGGAACATTCCACTGTTTTACAGAGAGAGGAAAATCCTTTTAAAATGCCATTGGGAGTCTCATGATGCAAACAGCAACATTTCACAATTTGACAATGTATAGAACACAAATAATTTCAAAAAATAACTCTGAGAGACACACATAGGCACAGTATTACCGTAATAAATATTAGCACAGTTGTAAAACAATCTGCTGGTGTATGGTGTGAAAAAAAGTAGAAAAAAATGTCACAATGGTACTAAGGTGATCTGGATGAGAAGTTTTGGCAATGACCAAACACCAGTGATCAATGATTATTTGACTATTGTAGTTTGCCCACTGAAAACTGCATGGTCCTCTGGTGAAATGGATCTTCATATATCATTGCCTTTCAAGCCAGAAGTTTTATGAGTTCCTATCTCTTTTTAAATAAGGTATACGCCAGTCCAGAGGAGGTCATAACGGTTGCAACCGCAATTAAAAACTTGCTCCAGAATGGTCTAACCTCCCTCTACTGCTTCACACACATTAATTCAGGGTTTCTCAACTCCAGTCCTCAAGGCGCCCCAACAGGTCATGTTTTCAGGATTTCCATTATTTCGCTCAGGTGATTTGATCAGTTTCACTGCCTTAGTAATTACCACAGCTGTTTTATCTGAGGGAAATCCTGAAAACATGACCTGTTGGGGCGCCTTGAGGACTGGAGTTGAGAAACACTGCATTAATTACTAAGAGCTATCAGATATTTAGATAAAGTAGAGTGGGCCAGTACTCTAGCACCACATTCTATTTAAATCTGGAAACCATAGAATTGCAAAACACCGTGGACTAATTAGGTGCTCAAGGAAACAGACTAAATATATAAAAAAGTGTGGCTAAATATATAAAAAAAAAAATTACAAATTGACACAATCTATAAGAAACATATATAGACATCATTTTGATTAAAAGAATGTATGTAAATTTGTTACAAATCCCTGTCTCACATCCATGTATACCAACACTTTATAAATGACATTAAATCTATTCATCTGTACACCCTTGTAGCATATACATGGGGTTCCCTAGGCCTTGATGCATTTTATGGGACTGCCCCCTGCTTTCTCAGGAAGACTTCAGGGAATGTACAAAATCTGCATAGTCGTACAAAAAACAAGATTTCAATTAATACAATATACATACTTCATTGTACATCAATACTAAAAACTGTATATATCGTATAGACAGGGGCGAACTGACCATTCGGCCACTCGGGCACTGCCCACTAGGGGGCCCCATCAGGGTTGCCAGCCTCAGTAAAACCAGGGACAGTATGTAAAAATCTGTGTTTTTTTTACATCTGTCTCTGAAATGTCCCTTACCGACATCCTTTTGGTCTAAAAATCCTGAGATTATAGCTGCCCCACCTCTCCAGTAACTTCTCAGCCAATAGAAACATGTCTGTGTATACATGTATGTGTATACTGTGTGATTGTATACTGTGTGTGTGTGTATACTGTGTGGCCCCATTATCTCTGATTGCCTGGGGGCCCCATGAGTTGTCAGTCCGCCCCTGCGTATAGACTAATATATACAGCAAATAGATTTACTTACTGTATTCAAGTTGAATAATCCCACCTTTATGGGGGTGTACCGCTAAGGCCATTGGGGGCAAGTGCAGAGACACCCCGTAAGAGCAGCTAGGGGAGACAATAAGGGGAGGACACCACCAATGCAAATTCAGAGAGAGAGATAGTCTGCAAGCAAGTGTTGTGCAGGAGGAGTCAGGAGAAGTGTCTTGTACAAAGAGTGTACATAGTTCTGTCCAAAATTGACTGTTCTGAAATTCTACTGGGCATCCTATATATTCCCATTCCTATCCAATTTCAAATCCCTCAATAAAAACAACAAAAACAAGCATATGGACTGTTCATTGTCTCCAAGGTAATTGGGAAGTGAATGCCGGGCTGGGCAGGGTGACGGGTGGACCACAACTTTCAGCAGCCCCTACGGGGGTACCGCTACACCAGTATGACCCTGTAATTTACTATGAATACTTATCCAAATACCAATACAAATATTGAACAAGAAAATTGCTGCAGAATATTATGAAAAAATTCAATAACAGGTAAACTGAGTAGACGTTCTGACTTTTGCACACTCAGGATGTTTGTTGATTAGATTTATTCATAATTCGTTTTACTTGTTGCCTGGAGTTTTTCTTTAAGCCCTTGGCAGTTTTTCCTGTATATTCCTATGTAGGTTTATATTATATATTATTGTTCCCATCCTGTTATCCTTTCCTTATGTTTTTCTATAAAACACCACATATATACTTTTTGACTGAGGGTATTTTGTAAAACATACCACAGAACAGATTACAATCGGTGACATAAGTAAAATTCCACACCGTAATCAGATGGAATATGAGAGGTTCCTTATGTATATATGAATGAAACATGAACTCATATGTGGGTTGTTTTAATATTTGATATATTTTCATCCTTAGCATCCATACCATCTCAGCCATGTTTAGTATCCTGAAAGGTGTTTCTGTTTTCCCATAAAGCTGGGCCTGTAAACAACCTGGAGATAAAACGCTCATAGCCTAAAATCTAGGTTTATTTCAGTGGCTCTTAACTGATTTAAATCCTCTTTTGAAGGGAAGTGAACACTTAAAAGGAAGTCTTGCAGAACAGTTATGGGATGCATAAATACAGCTTTTGCCCTCTGGCACTAGAGACATCACTGTATACGTATATATGCATTCAATTTAACATTTTATTGCACACATCTGCGTTGGCAGTATTGTTGCACGCTCATGTCTGTCATTTCTAGGCTTATGCACCTTCTATGTCCCAGTGACCAGACTGGCATTCTTTTTGTAATAGCATCCACTTTTTACTTAACCTCCCTGGCGGTATGATTATTTCAGATTTTTGATGCTAAAAGCGGTACAATTATTTTGCATGGAAATTTGGTGTTTTATATTGTAGGCCTGTAATTCTTAGGAATAACTCACTTAAATCTGTCCAAACAAGAGTAGACATCCCAGGTATGATAAAGTTTGAAAAACGAAATCATAAATTATAATAAAAAAATAACTATAAATAATTATAACAAATAATAATATAATAATAATAATAAAAATTATTCAATAATGTAATCAAATCAAAAACACTGAAATTTGCTCAGTTGCAGAATTGTCACTGTCATTACTTCCAGTGTTTGATGACGGATTTCCCCACAAATCACTATCGCTCAATTCTGCAAGTGATTCAAATTTATTCAAAGTATACAAAAAAAGATTTGCGCTAGGTGCATATGCTATACGTGAAAAATTGTTAATATAAATAAATAACTGAATAAAAACCGTGAAAGGAATCCTACTGCTGAACACTATAACCCCAATATAAGGGCACAGAAAGCAGATATAGAAAGAACAGTGCAGCGCTGGATATATACCGTATTTATCGGCGTATAACACGCGCCGGCGTTTAACACGCACCCCAAGTTTAGGAGGGAATTATAAGGAAAAAATGTTTTAAGGAAAAAAACTTACATTTAAATGCCCATCAATGCAGCCTTGCACAGCGTCCATCTGCATGCTTGTCCAGTGTCATTTGCAGCCTTGCAGTCAGCAGCCTTGGTGTCATTTGCAGCCTTGCAGTCATTTGCAGCCTTGCAGTCAGCAGCCTTGGTGTCATTTGCAGCCTTGCAGTCAGCAGCCTTGGTGTCATTTGCAGCCTTATCAGTGTCCATTTGCAGCCTTGCAGCTTAGCCAGTGCCAATCTGAAGCTTTTCTGTGTCCTTTTGCAGCCTTGCCCAGGCTGCAGTTAAACTGCAGTGACATGTCAGTGTCACTGCAGTTTGAAAATGGCGCAGCCGGCGCCGAAATACACAGAGCCGGTCCTCGGCTCTTCTCGGCGGCTCTCGTTCACTTTCGGCCACTTTCGGCTACACTCGTAGTCCCGCCCGGGATGGGCGTGACTGTGAGTGGAGCTAGCCAAACCTAGGTTCGGGCGGCGCTCGAGTGAAGCTAAAAGTGGGCGAGAAGAGCCGAGGACCGGCTCTGTGTATTTCGGCGCCGGTGGCGCCATTTTCAAATCGCGGTCGGCGATCGCTGCGCTCAGTTAGCGGGGGATCGCAGGGGATCGGTGTATAGCACGCACCCGTGATTTCCCCCTGATTTTAAGGGGAAAAAAGTGCGTGTTATACGCTGATAAATACGGTATCTCAAATGAAAAATGTGTAAATTCAATAAATCAATACAAATTTTTGATATCTACGAGTGACAACTAATAAAATTATATCAACCAGTGTACGGTTAATCATAGTAGATTGTATAACAGTGAAGGACAATAAATATAAGTGAAAAATAAAAAATTGAAAAATTATTAAAGTCCCAAAAAAAACAGTGGTGTTCCAATATGAAATCCTGGATCTATATTCCACCGCAGGTGCTGATCACCACCTAATGAATAGTGTTGGAGGCTTACCAGACAGCCTGCGACCGCTTTTATTCAGGAGGGTCAAAACAGGCTCAGTAGAGATATGTGGACCTCAGAAAGTATCCCGCAGGGAGCTCTGTAGATGTTCCTCCAACTTACAGGAAGGCTAGCGAGCGACACCAAGGTACTATCCAAAGAATGCTGACCCGGGGGCGTTCCTCTTATGACAATCAAGGTTTTCTCGGGCAAGCACGAAAACTTTTCTTTTATGATACCCGATCGTACGATAACCATATGAATAGTATGGTGGTTGTAAGAAAAAAATTGAGAGCGGTAGACAGCGCATGAGTGGAAACGAACAACCCGGAAGAAAACCCAGGGATAGAAAACAAACTAGGTATAAATTGCATAATGTCATATCATAGTAGGAAGCACAAGAGGACAAGACTAAAGTTTGTTGATTCAAGCATAAAAAAACAGGTGAACACACTGATGAGGACAGTGGCGTCATAACGGTGGAAGATTTATCTATACCAGAGTCTGGTGTAAAAGGTTTCTTTTTACTTATCATATCTGAACCTATCAGATTATAGATGTATGTCAGCTATTATAGTATTGCAGTATACTATATAGGGGTTGGGTATAGATTCCAGCCAATTATGAGATTTGCATTAGTTCAGTATTCAATGAAGTATTACCAGATTGGTAGGTGAGTATTCAGAGACTTCGGATCACATTGATGGACCACTGCAGAGGCTTGAATTCTCACATTTGCACAAGTTGGTAGCTGTAGCACATTGTTTGGTTTTAACCTGTCAATTTTGTTTAGTGTCCCTTCGCTTATAATGTCATTGATGAAAATAAATGCTGAAGAACAGGTTATATGAAAGTTAAAAGGACATATTGTTTACTGATGCATTAAATCGGACTTTAAATATTGGTATCTTTTGAAATGCAGATGCTAGAACAAAAGAATATGTGGAGTTTCATAAAATGACCAGTTACGATAGCAGATCGGATCTCTTGGCAGGGGACACTTTGGAGAATGTGGATGCAGATGTCATGCAGCCAACAGCTGAGGACATTGCAGAGACAGTATTATACTCCAGTAAGTGACATGCTCATGTGTTTTTCTTTTTGTTTTATTTGTTTCTGTTTCCACCAGAACAGGCCATTAATTATTATTATTTACTTTACAGAACCCAGTTTGAATCTAGCAACCATTGGCCATCTAGCTGCTGATTTGTGTAGCTGCTGCACTCATCTGCAGAATCTACAAGACACAACAAGTTCCGTACTGTGTTTATTGAATAATTTCATTGATATTCTAGCTAAATTGTAGACCAAGGCTTTGGAAAGCAATCATGGCACTTATGTTTTCAAATTTGTCAAAGTCAACAATATTATGCCTTCTAATTTGTAAAAGTTAACAATATTTTTGGTATAGTTTATTTTTTAATAACCATTTTATATTCATAATATTTTTTTCTTATGGTTTTGTGTAGAAAAATAACATTTCCTGACAGTCTCCACGGCAGCCTATGGGAGGGTTAACCCCGCCTCCTCTCCAATGCTATAGGACCTTGTGGTTGCGGCCTTGGGTCGCCATCGGTGTCCAAACAAGCCTGGTGTAGGATCCCCTTTGAGGGCTCCTCGCTATTTGGTAACAGGCTGGACAGCGCTATAGCCCGGGCCACAGGTGGGAAATCGGGCTTCCTACCCCAGGATAAGCATCTGTTCGGTCAGAAGAGACCTCAGCTTAGAAGACGCAGTAATGAGCATTCAAGGGAAGCACGCCCTTACAGGCCCGGCCAGGACTTCAGAAGGAATTGGAACAGAGGGCAGGCTCCCTTCCGAAAGTCCGCTAAAAGCCTGGCGTCCAGTGGTCGTGGGCTGGCTAAGTCGTTTTGAGATTGGGCCCGCCCAAGCGGGTCGGGTGGGGGCTTGTTTGCTTCTCTTCCGGCACGTCTGGGTGGCCTCAACCTCGGATTACTGGACCATCAAGACGGTATCCTCAGGTCACACATGGTCCTTCACCAGTATTCCTCCCCCCAGATTTATTTCCACCTTGCTACCACAGTCAGAAGAAAAGAAGCAGGTGTTACTGTCCTACGTGGATTCGCTGAGAGCATAGGGAGCGGCGGTGACTGTCCCAAAGGACGAAGAGTTCCAGGGGGTGTATTCCCCTGTCTTCTTAGTTCAGAAGAAAAACGGTTCATGGCGTCCGGTGATAGATCTATCTTACCTAAACAAATTCAAAAAATACGAAAGGTTCAAAATGGAGACCCTGTTTACCATCCAGCAAGCTGTGCAGGCGATTGGCTAATTTCAATCGACTTAAAAGATGCTTACTTCCATGTGCCTATGGCAGAGGAATTCCGCAAATATCTTCGGATTCCAAGTGGGGCCAGAACATCTGCAGTTTACCCGCCTCCCTTTTGGGCTGACAACCTCACCCCAAGTCTTTTCGAAAGTTCTACTGGCCATCGTGGCTCTCATCGGAACAAGAGGGATACACTTGTACTACTACCTTGACGACCTCCTGTTGCTGTCCCTGGACAAAGAGCAATTGTTGAGCCACAAGGAGCAGGTCATCTCCACATTGGTCGACTTCGGGTGGCTCCTAAACCTGGAGAAAAGCCATTTAGTACCAGTCCAGCGCCTGATATACTTGGGGGCCCAGTTTGACACAGTGGAAAGCACCGTTCCTCTCCCTGTGGAAAAGATCCCAGTTATTCGGGAAAGAATTTCAAGAGGTCTGAACTCCTCACGCCTGAGGGCCTTACAGTGCCCAAGAATTATTAGGACGATGGTCTCTATGACCCCCATGGTCAAATGGTCTCTGTGGAGGTTACGTTCCTTTCAGACGGGGTTCCTTCAGCAATGGAATTCAGGGGAAATCAATCAGTCCATTCGCATAACATCAGTGATGAGGAACAGCCTCTTTTGGTGGCTCCAGCGCAGGAACTTACTCACTTGCCACTCCATCGCCCCTGTCTCATGGGTCACGGTTACGACCGATGCCAGTGGTGCTGGATGGGGAGCCCTCTGTATGTCAGAACTGGCACAGGGCAAGTGGGATGCTCGTCTACACAATCCAGGCTAGAATGTCCTGGAACTTCGGGCGGCCTGGTATGCCCTTCAATCTTTCTCCCATCTCCTGAAAAGGGGGTCAGTGGTATAAGGATGGACATCACAGCAGTCTCTTATGTGAGGGGGCAAGGGGGCACTCAGAGCCCCATCCTGCTCCAAGAGGTCGAACCCATCATGTCTTGGGCCCAGAAGAACCTGGCCAATATTTTGGCAGTCTTCATCCCCGGAGCCCAGAATGTCCAGGTGGACACAGCTGGACAACAACGAGTGGCCTCTTCATGGGCAGACTTTCGAGTGTAACCTGACCCTGGGAGTCGATCCCGAAGTGGATCTATTTGCATCCCCCTGCAATTTCAAGCTCAGGAAGTACTATACTCGAGTTTGTTGCAGCCAGGCCTTTGGAATAGATGCCCTGACAGATCAGTGGAACTTCTACAGAGCATACGCCTTTCCCCCGCTCCCGATCATCCTCAAGTTTTACAGAGACTCCAAGCGGAAGCGGTAGAGGTGGTAGTGATTGCGCCTTACTGGCCGAACAGGCCATGGTTTCCCCTCCTGACCCAGCTCAGCTTCCGGGATCCATTTCCTCTCCCACTCAGGCCGGGCCTTCTTTCTCAGGGGGCAGTCCTGCACCCTTGTCTGGCTGTACTGAGACTGATGGGCTGGTTCTTGAGAGGGAGAGGCTGGTATCTCTCGGGTGTGCTTCAAGAGTGATCCCCACCCCCATGAGCTCAAGAAAGGCGAGCACGAATAAAGTATATAAGAGAATATGGGCCAAGTTTGTTGCATTCTCATCCCCTATGGGCAGATCAATTAGAGATCCAGAGATCCAGGATATCATCAGCTTCCTTCAATCAAGCCTAGATCTGTCTCTATCCATCAGCTCTCTTAGAGTCCAAGTCGCAGCCTTATCGGCCTACTCTGGAACATCATGGGCTGTTCACCCACAAATCCGGCAGTTCTTCCATGGGGCATCAAGACTCAGGCCCCAAAGAAAACCAAGATTCCCCAAATGGGATCTTCCCCTCGTTTTTGACTCATTGTCTGGACTCAGTATCACGGGGTCTACCCTGCTTTTTTATCAAAGAACTTTTTGCAAAAGTCGCCTTCTTGGTCGCTATCACTTCAAACAAAAAGGTTTCTGAGATCCGAAGGTTACTTCAGTGTTCCATGAGAAAAAAGAAATCGTCCTATCTACATTCAGGTCTCCAGGGTCCACCAAGGTTCATCCTCTGGATTTAAGGGAAATACTGAAGGAATACCTGCAAGCTACTTCCTGCTTTAGACGCTCCGAATACCTGTTCATTCTGTATTCTGGCAAGAACAGAGGGAAGCGAGCTTCAACCAGAACAATTGCGGCCTGGATCGTCCAGTCCATTCAACAGGCTTATAGAGCTAAGGGCTTGGCTCCTCCAGAGGCAGTGACGGCACATTCCACCAGGGGTATGGCGGCTTCGTGGGTGGCAGCCCGGCACATGGCTCCAGATGTCATCTGTAAAGCCGCTTCTTGGGCCTCCATTAATACTTTTATGTCACATTACTGCATAGAGCCTGCTTCTCTATCTCTAGTAAACTTTGGTTTAAGAATCCTGTCAGTTGATGGGGCAAATTAAAGCCTTGTTTTGTTCAGCATACCCACCCCGTGTGGTCTAGCAAGTTATTTCCCACATGTAGGCAGCCATGGATTCTGTCAGGAAAATGGAAAATTTATTATCAAATACTTACCGCTATTTTTCCTTTCCTGATGGACTCCATGGCAGACGGAGTTCCCACCCATTTGGTCAAAGAGTTGGCTAGTTATGGAACGCAGTCCTTAGCGGTGAGTTCAAAATTATGGGTATGGGATCCTATAGCATTGGAGAGGAGGCAGGGTTAACCCACACGTAGGCTGCCATGGAGTCCATCAGGAAAAGAAAATTACGGTAAATATTTGATAATAAATTTTCCATTATTTTGCACACGTTAAGATTTATCACCTTATGTCATTCGACGTAAGATAATAAACCTTTTGCATAAATAGTCTATGACTGGCAACACTGCAAATTTTTTACAGCCTTCCTAATATGAAGGAATTTTTGCATTTGCACTATATGTCTAGCATGTTGTCAGACATACAATACCTATCATGACCTGTTTACTGTTTTAAATTTTAAAATGTCTGCTGTTATCTCATAATGATAAGCTCCAAATTATAGTTTTACCTATTTTACATCCTTCTAGACTTGATCAAACTAAACTATGTCCCTCTGTAACATAATTGGGACAACATCGTCATCCCACCTCTAAGAACAGTGCAGCATGCTATATGTAGCCATACCTATATTGATTGATATTGATTTTCAACAGCACATCCAACCTCCATACATGATAGTGAGGGACATAATTGGGTTGATCAAAGCTGTCCTAACCCAACTAGGTGCAAAATGTCAAAATATAGAGTGTAACCTTTCAAAAACAAAAATGTCTAAAATGTTCAATTTGTTTGATGATAATGTAAACTCTTAAAAAAAATAATTCAAAATTCTTTTTATGCATCATGTTTTTTGCAGAAAAATCAGACAATAAAAAAGTTTAGGAACGGCAATGACTCGACTTTACTGTAATAATACTTTCTTGTCAAAGAAATTTGATATTGGTTGGACCAAGATTTGGATTTTCCTAATAACCATTAGCTCTGACTATTACTTTCCAAATATAACCGCTATGAAAATGAAACTTGTGCAGTTTCAAGATCACCCTTTTTTTAAACCACTTGTATACCCAGCTGTGTGATTTTTACATACAGGTAAGTTTACCTTTTAGATAAATTGAATACACTGTTTTAGGTGATATTCTTATCTTGCTGGAACTTCAGAGCCTATTACTGTAACAGGGGGCTCCCACACACAAGTGGCTTCCCAAAAGCAAGCACACAAACATATATAAAGAAAATGGTTAATTTTATCAAATTTTGATGTTTTTCTTGGAAACATGTTTTTTAACAAAAAAGTGTACATATCTTTGACATATGCAAATTACATGTCGTTCTGCCAGCCCACTGCACCGATTCCAGTAAAATAATTCATATACTCCAGTCTGCTTTGTGTTGGTAATCTCGAATGTTCTCGGTCAAGAGATGCGAGTCCAGCAAGGTGCTCCTGCCCTTCCTCACGAATGTTTCTTCCAACTCTCTCTGCTCCCCGATCTGGTGCTGCAACAACATACCCCTGTTCATGTCGACATAGGTAGTTGTGTAGGACACAACATGCAAGAACTATAGTGTCTATTTTGTACATGGCCCGATTTGCGGTTTGTAAAAATTTGAAATCTGTTGGCCAGGATTCCAAATGCATTTTCCACCACCCTTCATGCACTGGACAGCCTATAGTTATAGATCCTCTGATCTGGGGTTAAGCCACTCATGGGGAAGGGCTTCAATAGGTCTTCTCCTAATGCAAAGGCGTCGTCTGCTACAAACACAAAATTCATACCTTCCACATTCTGGGCAGTGCTTAAGTGTCTCATTCTGGAGGCACCTATAGAATTCTGTGTGTTCTATAACATAGGAATTCATAGTTTGCATTAACAACTGCCATCACGATAATGCTGAAGAATCCCTTGTAATTGTAATAAAACAAGCCAGAGTTGGCTGGTGGAGTTATCTGCAAGAAATAATCAGATAGGATTTGTAAATCTGTGTGCTACAGACAATTTATTAATTTAAACCTAGCTATATACTTTAGAGATGGGAATGAGCAGAGGCCGATAGCTGTTAGACATGAATTGCAAACAAAATGAAAAAATTGTTTAAGGTATGTATTTAACATATATGCACATTACCTTTATATATTTACTCTGTAGAGCAGTGATCAGCGCCCTGCATGTCTCAGTTATGATCTTGCCAAAGGCCTGAGGAGAAATTCCTGTGGTAAATTTCAAGTCCTGCAGGCTTTGTCCTGTCGCCACATAACGCAGGGTGGCTATCAGCCTTTGCTCGGCACTGATAGCCTGACACATTGATGTATCCTGTTTTTGGATCAGTGGAGTGACAGCTGCCAAGAGTTGCTGGAAGCACTCATCGTTGATTCGCAAATAATTGCAGAAGTCATCAGGGTTATTTTCTTGAATTTCCCGAGTGGGTTGCATATGGGAGTACTTGGCCCAGTTGAGGAGCCATTCTTTACGCCACACTTTTCACCTTGACTTTTTTTTGGTTAAGTACATTTGGGATAGCCATAAGACCAAGCATAGCTAATGGAATGCTGGTATCTTCCATATTTCCAATTAAGTGCCGAAAAGCCGTGCAGAACGATTGAAAAAACTAATATACGTGACCGGACACGAATATTCCAAGTAGCTACGAACTCAGGCGCGCAAGGCGTGGCTAGAGGGGTCACATGCACATTACATCATTTCCCCTCACACGCTACAACGTGGTTACGCATACAGGAAGCTATTGTAGTATCGGCAGGAAAATTTGTAATGTTAGTACAAATCTCCCAATTGCGATACATAGGTATTTGGACTAGCAACCGAGAAAAATCAGACGAGAAGTCATCTGATTTCCGGATCGTGTGTACAACCTATAACCCTTTAAAGTTAAACTCAAGGCAAATATAAATGACCCAATTTTTTGCAGCTCTGTATTCATTAATACATTATAACCTGTACTATTTTTAATGGAAGCAGTTTAAAGCATACAGCATCTATGGTCAAAATGTAACATCATGTATTCATTCCCAAATTGTATTTCAATTATTTCTTTGTGAATATTCCAGCAGGTTGAGCGAAAAAAAACTGTCAGCTCCTGTCGGAGCCGCTGTACTGATGATCCGACGTTAGTACATCGATCTCCCCCACTGAGCTGTTGTGTTCTGACAGGGGGACGGCCCCCCAGCAGAACACTCCGATCAGCACTCTCTGCCATTGGCTGAGACGCTAATCGGGATCTGGTCAGGCTGCTGGTTTTCCAGCACGCTTGGTTTTTATTGAACCGGTCGATGTCGCCTGGCATTTGGCCCGTGTGTATGGGGCTTTAGAGTGCACCAGACTGAATGCAAGAGTTTTATCTGGCTCTGTGTCCAGCCAGCTCGATTTTGGCTGAATCTCCGACTAGTGCTAACTGGCAGTATTGCAGGCTATTTCACAGCCCTGTTTTACCTTCGCAAGGCAAGCTTTCTCCTCATTCCCCCTCCCCCAAACAATGATCTTGCTATGGTTAGCAAGTCACTGTATGCGCCAAGCATAAATGTACTGTACGTGCCCAACCTACTCTCTTTTGCCTGTAACTTGCTGACTACATCTGCTGGAGCTCTCTTCCTGATGCCTCACACACAGAGTATGCTTTATGTAAAAAAGCCTTAAAGTGGTTGTAAACCACATTCATGAAATGTGACCTAAGCTATATCTGTAGTGTATACTTATCTCTCTCCAAAGCTCTAAGTGCCATTTCTCTCTGGTGCTTCTTTCCTCTGTTATCAGCAAAGTCACTTCTGACACGTTCTCCGACACATGAAATAACAGTAGCTGAAGATTTGTGTCAGGGAGGGAGCTTAGAGGGAGATTAGCAGGGATGCTTCTATATTCAGATTACAGCTCTGTGTGATCCTTCGTTCCTCTGCCTATGTGGAGGGGTGTTTGTACCTTTCCTCCAATCAGCTCTCCCACAGTGTAAGTGCAGACTCCCCATCCTTCCCTGTGTACTGCTAAAAGAGTAAGAATGATTTTGAACACAAACTGCACTTTCCAAAGAGTGTAGAAAGGGGAAGACAGCAGATCTACAAGTAAAACTTATGTAGGAGGATTTGTTTTATCTCTGACTCTGTGTATCATCTGAGGCCAGTCACTAAACTGGGCATATATGAGGGTTTACAACCACTTTAAGGAGTTTCTCTTAGCCACCAATCAGTTTCAATTCTGTTTTAAAAGTAAGAACATGATTGGCGATGCAGAAGGCAAGGGATAGGAGGATATAAGGAAGGCTTCAGGAGATACCTTCCTACTGCCTTCCTAGTGAGCCTTTATGGAGCTGTGTGCTCTGCATGAAATCACACAGAACTCATATTCAGCTAAACTGAGTGACTTTGCAGACTTAGGCACAGTTTACTGGATAACATTATTAGCGCAATGAATGCTAATACATGTTGCCTAAAATTGATCTTTAAGACCACTTCTGATCACCATATGCTATACTACATGAAATACTGTTAGATACACATCATTGTGGAACTTTTAGACTTTCTGGAGATGTGGATTCCTGTTACCCAGTGCAGGAGGAAATACTGGACATGTGGTTTAAAGATGATGCTGTACTGTGGATCTAAACTATAGGTGGAAGACATTTAATTTGCCAAAGTACCGTGTATAATAAAAGATTGCCATGTTTTTTTTATTCCATAAAACACTATTTTCAGTTTTTTCTTCCCTTTTTCATCTTACTGCTGCTGATCTTTTTCAGGCTCTGTCAGCCACTTCCTGTGTACATGCTCTCACTTCAGCATCAGGTGTACATTATTGCTCTGGACTGCCATTCAGATAGTAAAAATGGTGGATCATGCCTGCACAATATACTGTATGTCAGCATGGCTGCTTTCAGTCTCCACCAGGGGTGCATATGATGAACTAAGAGTGACAGCGCACATTAGGGATAGTTGTTATCTCCATAACAGGAATTGTCTAATCAAGGAGCTTAATGGCAGGATCACTGTGTATTCTCTTTATAAAAGCTGCATGTAAGGGGGCATGTGATTGACTAATGACTGGGGTCAAATGGCACAAGTCCCTGCCCCGCATCTCCTATAATAAGACAACAACCCTGTTGACAGCTCCTTTACCTCCAACATATTGTGCCAATTTCCTTGCCAGAGGCCTTCCCATGACATTCCCGGCCATTATCCTTTAAATTAAGAAGAAAGGAAGGTCCACACCAATTATTTGGTTTTTACACTTTACTGGTGTTCTTCAGAAGATGGCATAGGCACATCACATCACATAGACATACTATCTGGGGTTGTTTGGCCTTACTTTGCCAATCACACATATGGTGGATGTACCGTAGCAGTCATTATGATGTGAAAGCAGTACATTACACATTATTTATTAAGCCATCTTCACTTTTGCACAGTCTCTCTACTTCCCAGGGTCATTAGTACTTACTCAGAGGGCTCTCACTTGCTATATGATCTATGCATCCAGCTCAAGACTCCCTGCATGTTGTTCCATAGACAGGACTGCTTCAGCTCAGTGGCGGAATTACCAGGATCGCAACAGTCACAGTTGTGACGGGGCCCGGCATTCCGCCACTGTGGGGGGGGGGGCCCAGCGGGGTTGCTCTTCACACATGGCTGTGAGCGGAGATCGTGTGTCATAGAACAATAGCACGGCGGCATTAACGTTCTACTTGCCCGTCTGTCCTCTCTGGCAGGGGATGAGAGAGGACACACAGCTGATCTCACGGCTCCCCCTTCTCCCCCCTCCCCTCTCCTGTATGCTCCGCGGGCAGTCAAGTGTGAAGTTAAGGAGCTCACATTTCCCGCGGAGCACACAGGAGGGGGGAGAAGGGGGAGCCGTGAGATCAGCTGTGTGTCCTCTCTCATCCCCTGCCAGAGAGGACGGACGGGCAAGTAGAACGTTAATGCCGCCGGTGTCTCTGTGCTAATGTTCTATGACACACGATCTCCGCTCAGAGCCGTGCTGTCCTGAGAAGGCAGACGGCACTGATGGAAATTAATAGCAGGCACTGATGAGCACTAATAGAAGGCACTGATGAGCACTAATAGAAGGCACTGATGGGCACTGATGAGCACTGATAGAAGCCACTGATGAGCACTGATAGAAGGCATTGATGAGCACTGATGAGCACTAATAGAAGGCACTGATGAGCACTGATAGAAGGCACTGATGAGCACTGATGAGCACTAATAGAAGGCACTGATGAGCACTGATGAGCACTAATAGAAGGCACTGATGAGCACTGATAGAAAGCACTGATGAGCACTGATGAGCACTAATAGAAGGCACTGATGAGCACTGATGAGCACTAATAGAAGGCACTGATGAGCACTGATAGAAGGCACTGATGAGCACTGATGAGCACTAATAGAAGGCACTGATGAGCACTGATGAGCACTGATAGAAGGCACTGATGAGCACTGATAGAAGGCACCGATGGGCACTGATGAGCACTGATAGAAGGCACTGATGAGCCCTAATAGAAGGCACTGATGAGCACTGATAGAAGGCACTGATGAGCACTGATAGAAGGCACTGATGGGCACTGATGAGCACTGATAGAAGGCACTGATGAGCACTGATAGACGGCACTGATGAGCACTGATAGAAGGCACTGATGGGCACTGATGAGCACTGATAGAAGGCACTGATGAGCACTGATAGAAGGCACTGATGAGCACTGATAGAAGGCACTGATGGGCACTGATAAGCACTGTCAGAAGGCACTGAAGAGCACTGATAGATGGCACAGATGAGCACTGATAGACGGCACTGATGAGCACTGATAGAAGGCACTAATGGGCACTGATGAGCACTGATAGAAGGCACTGATGAGCACTGATAGACGGCACTGATGAGCACTGATAGAAGGCACTGATGGGCACTGATAGAAGGCACTGATGGACATGGATAAAAGGCACTGATGGGCACTGATAGGAGGCATTTATGGGCACTGATAGGAGGCACTGATGGGCACTGATAGAAGGCACTGATGAGCACTGATAGGAGGCACTGATGAGCACTGATAGGCCACATTTATGAGCACTGATAGGCAGCACTGATAGGAGGCACAAATGTGCACTGATAGGCTGCACTGATAGGTGGCATTGATGGGCACTGATAGGTGGTACTGATGGGCACTAAGGAACACTGATAGGCAGAACTCAGGCAGTATTGATGGGCTTTGATGGGCAGAATTGAAGAGTACTGATAGGTGGCACTGATGGACACTCTTAGGCGGCATTAATGACCACTGATAGGTGGTGCTGATAGGCAGAATTGATGGGCACTAATAGGCGGCATTAATGAGCATTGATAGGTAACACTTGTAGGTGGAAGTGATGGGTCATGCAGGAAGCACGGTTTTGGGAGGATGTCCATGGACACCCTCCTAAAAGTAGAAGCCCGGGGCTCGGATGGAAGGGAGGCCCATCATGGTTTCTTGCACCGGGGCCCTGAAGGTTCTAGTTACGCCTCTGCTTTAGCTACTCCTCTAGCTCAGTACACCTCTCCCAGGATCTCCAAGGGAATAGCACTGATGACAGAGAACACTTGGCCTGGCCTAAAAGGCCATTTGCAACTCGCTGTTAGTTTCCACCAACCATAAAGAGGCAGAAAGACTATAGCCGGCTCTTCTGGATGCAGAACTATCTCACCCTGATCCCCCCCCGCCCAGTCCAGGTCCTATGCATAGCTGACTACATCTGCATGCTAGTGGGGTATCTGGACATCATGCTCCATCTGCCTCCTCCCAACCTGGCATATACAGTATATGGTCACTAACTCCACCCATGACATCACTACAGGAGGACTTGGTCTAAGAGGAACTTAAAACCCAATTACATTATTTATTGTTACCAGACACTATTTTAGGACAGAGCTATCTAGTGGCAGACTAGCTGCTTACATGCATATTTAAAGAGGTTGTAAGCCTCTATTTTCAATTTGTACCTATGGGTAAGCCATACCTCCCAACAGTCCCGGATTGAGTGGGACTTTCCCGCATTTACAAGTTTGTCCCGCTGTCCCACTGTGCAGGGAGTTTGTCCTGTATTATTCTGTTGATTAATGATGCCTTCAGAACAGCCAGGGATTGGTGAGCAAGATGGCTGGGTGTGCACTCTGCAGCCCCCATGAGAGACTGCAGCTGTCAGATCCGAGCTGTGATGTCAGGTGTGGGCAGGACTACTACCCAGACCCGCCCCTCTGTCAAGCAACCACTGCATAGGGAGAGAGGCATTTTTACTTCAAGGTCCCTCAAAAATTCTAGATGTCGACAGCTGCATTGAAGGGGAAGAGAGAGGAGAGAACACACCCTGCTATAGGGACACACTGTAATAGGGCGTACACACGGTCGGACTTTGTTCGGACATTCCGACAACAAAATCCTAGGATTTTTTCTGACGGATGTTGGCTCAAACTTGTCTTGCACACACACGGTCACACAAAGTTGTCGGAAAATCCGATCGTTCTGAACGCGGTGACGTAAAGCACGTACGTCGGGACTATAAACGGGGCAGTGGCCAATAGCTTCCATCTCTTTATTTATTCTGAGCATGCGTGGCACTTTGTCCGTCGGATTTGTGTACACACGATTGGAATTTCCGACAACGGATTTTGTTGTCGGAAAATTTTATCTCCTGCTCTCCAACTTTGTGTGTCGGAAAATCCGATGGAAAATGCCCGATGGAGCCCACACACGGTCGGAATTTCCGACAACACGCTCCGATCGGACATTTTCCATCGGAAAATCCGACCGTGTGTACGGGGCATAAGAAGCAGACAGATTCCTCATCCCCAGCACTGACAAACAGTGAGTTGTATTACCCTGCACTGCTGCCAGCATGGAGCTCCAGAGAACAAAATCGTTCATCCAATCCCTCCAGGATGTATACTGACTAAGGATGAGCTCTGGTGTGTTCGCAAGCTGCACGTGCCGAGCCCACCAGGATGTCGGCACTGCACAGTGCTAATCACAAGCAGTGAGACATTTCCCGATGTGCGGCTGCAGAGAGCGGTAAAGTCTCACTGCCTGTGATTAGCGCAGCGCAGTGCCGACTTCCTGGCGGGCTCGGCACGTGCAGCTTGCGAACACGCCAGAGCTCATCCTTAATACTGACATCAGCACGACCTATGATAAAGATTGGCTGTGGGGCATACAGAACACAGCCTGTATTCCTTTCTGCCAGCACAAGTCATATGGTAATTACAGAGACTCTGACAGGGAGAAAATAATCTGGGATGTCTGAGTGTTCTGTCCATCCATTCATCATCTTTAACATAAATGTTGCTGGTGTCACAATACAAGAAGAATGTATTGAAAATGTCAGGATATTGTCTGGTGGCATTCTACTAAACCTATGTTTACCACACTTTAGTAGCAAGGGCTCTTGAATGTAATGCCCTCCTGATCCCTCCACTGTGTACATAGTGCCCTCCTGATCCCTCCACTGTGTGCATAGTGCCCTCCTGATCCCTCCACAGTGTACATAGTGCCCTCCTGATCCCTCCTCTGTGTACGTAGTGCCCGCCTGATCCCTCCACTGTGTACATAGTAAAGAATATATATATATTCATAATTAATTATTCCCACCTAGGAGTAACATCCAAGAGGGGTAATCTACACTACTTCTGGCTAATACTAAAACCTAATAAAACTAACTTGGCAAAATAGCCACCAGAGGGTGTAGCACAACGGAAATTAAACACAAATTGGGCTTTAAAGGTTATATCACATGTCGGGTCCCATACATTACACTTTGCATTTTTTATCAAGTTTAAGTTTATTTATTTGATCCCTCCACTGTGTATACAGTGCCGCCCTGATCCCTCCACTGGGTACGCAGTGCCCTCCTGACCCCTCCACTGGGTACGCAGTGCCCTCCTGATCCCTCCACTGTGTATGCAGTGCCCTCCTGATCCCTCCACTGTGTACGCAGTGCCCTCCTGATCCCTCCACTGTGTACGTAGTGCCCTCCTGATCGCTCCACTGTGTACGTAGTGCGTGCCTGATCCCTCTACTGTGTGTGCAGTGCCCTCCTGATCCCTCCACTGTGTACACAGTGCCCTCCTGATCCTTCCACTGTGTACGTAGTTCACGCCTGATTCCTCCACTGTGTATGTAGTGCCCTCCTGATTCCTCCACTGTGTACGCAGTGCCCTCCTGATCCCTCCACTCTGTACGTAATGCATGCCTGATCCCGCCACTGTGTATATAGTGCACGCCTGATTCCTCCACTGTGTACGCAGTGCTCTCCTGATCCCTCCACTGTGTATGCAGTGCCCTCCTGATCCCTGCACTGGGTACGCAGTGCCCTCCTGGTCCCTCCACTGGGTATACAGTGCCCTCATGATCTCTCCACTGGGTACGCAGTGCCCTCCTGATCCCTCCACTGTACGCAGTGCCCTCCTGATCCCTCAACTGGGTACGCAGTGCCCTCCTGATCTCTCCACTGTGTATGCAGTGCCCTCCTGATCCCTCCACTGTGTACACGGTGCCCTCCTGATCCCTCCACTGTGTATGCAGTGCCCTCCTAATCTCTACATTGTGTACCTAGCGCACAACTCATGATCTGTGCATTGTGTGCATAGTGTACTCATGAACCCTGCACTCTGTACATAGCGCATTCCTGAGCTCTTCACTCTGCACGTAACGCATTCCTAAACTCTGTGCATAATGGACTCATGAATCCTTCTGCACTTTGTGTAACACACACTTCCATAGTTCTTGCAAAACCATTTGTAATGGAAGCTCTTCATTCTTTTTGAGTGTCTGAAGTTCAAAAGTTGGGAGGGATTTGTAAGCCTATAATAAGGCTTACCTATAGGTACAGTCAGGGCAGGACTTAGGGTGGTGGGGGCCCCTGGGCTTGAGTCACTTTCAGGCCCTACCTTCTATACATTACCGTATTTATCGGCGTATAACACGCACCCCAAGTTTAATAGGGAATTTTAAGGAAAAACACTTTTAGGAGGGAAGTTTAAGGAAAAAAATTACATTTAAATGCCCATTAATGCAGCCTTGCACAGCATCCATCTGCAGCCTTGTTCAGTGTCATTGCAGCCTTGTCAGTGTAGCCTTGTCATTTGCAGCCTTGCCCCAGTGTCATTTGCAGCCTTGTCATTGCAGTCTTGAAGTTTCAAAATGGTGCCGCGGAGATACAGAATCATGTGTATCTCGGCGGCTCTCGGGTCCTCTCTGTGGCTCTCGGGTCCTCTCGCAGTCCTGAGCGGAGCCAAGAGTAGCCGAGTGTTTGGGTACAGCATCACACAACTGCGCAATTGTCAGTTAAATCGACGCAGTGCCCTATCGCAAAAAAAATGATTGAAGTGCAATATTTCTATTATTAGATTGTTATATAGAATAAAATAGTTCACCTCACCATAAGCAGAATCAGTCGGAGCCTGATCACTTGCCAACGTCACCTGCCTTCAGATGCAGATTGTCACTTGCCACACATTGAGGATTGTCACTTGCCACGCCACTTGTCAGCGGATGCAGGGTGTCACTTGTCAGCGGATGCAGGGTGTCACTTGTCAGCGGATGCAGGGTGTCACTTGTCAGTGGATGCAGGGTGTCACTTGTCAGCGGATGTAGGGTGTCACTTGCCACGCCACTTGTCAGCGGATGCAGGGTGTCACTTGTCAGCGGATGCAGGGTGTCACTTGTCAGTGGATGCAGGGTGTCACTTGTCAGTGGATGCAGGCTGTCACTTGTCAGCGGATGTAGGGTGTCACTTGCCACGCCACTTGTCAGCGGATGCAGGGTGTCACTTGTCAGCGGATGCAGGGTGTCACTTGTCAGCGGATGCAGGGTGTCACTTGTCAGTGGATGCAGGGTGTCACTTGTCAGTGGATGCAGGGTGTCACTTGTCAGCGGATGTAGGGTGTCACTTGCCACGCCACCTGTCAGCGGATGCAGGGTGTCACTTGTCAGTGGATGCAGGGTGTCACTTGTCAGCGGATGTAGGGTGTCACTTGCCACGTCACTTGTCAGCAATGCAGGGTGTCACTTGTCAGCAGATGCAGGGTGTCACTTGTCAGCGGATGCAGGGTGTCACTTGTCAGCGGATGCAGGGTGTCACTTGTCACGTCACTTGTCAGCGGATGCAGGGTGTCACTTGTCAGCAGATGCAGGGTGTCACTTGTCAGCGGATGCAGGGTGTCACTTGTCACGTCACTTGTCAGCGGATGCAGGGTGTCACTTGTCAGCGGATGCAGGGTGTCACTTGTCAGCGGATGCAGGGTGTCACTTGTCAGCGGATGCAGGGTGTCACTTGTCACGTCACTTGTCAGCGGATGCAGGGTGTCACTTGTCAGCGGATGCAGGGTGTCACTTGTCAGCGGATGCAGGGTGTCACTTGTCACGTCACTTGTCAGCGGATGCAGGGTGTCACTTGTCAGCGGATGCAGGGTGTCACTTGCCACCGGGTCGAAGGGGGCCCCGTCAGGTAGGATGTACGGAGGCCCCATGATTTCTAACATTCAGGGGGGCGACAAACTCCCGCCCGCTTGCAAGCCCGTTATATATCACGGCGACCGATCGTGCTTGTGTACTCCCACTTCCTGGCAGCGGCGAAACGCACCATAGGGCGGACGTGATGTAATCAGCCGGAAATTATGCAAGACATGGGAGGCAACGCGGCCATCATTTCTGGCCGATAACATCACGTCCGCCCTATGGTGCGTTCCACCGCTATCAGGAAGTGGAAGTAAACACAAGCCTGATCGGTCGCCGTGAAATAAGCAGCGGTACCGACTAAACGGGCTGGCTAGCGGGCGGTTGTTTGCCGGGGATCCGGCCCTGCCCGCGGGGCCCCCTATTGGACGGGGCCCATGGGCTTGAGCCCAGTCAAGCCCAATTGTAAGTCCGGCCCTGGGTACAGTAAATATCTCCTAAACTTGCACCATTTAGGAGATATTTACTCTGCACTGCGCTGATGATGTCATTGGCGCATCCGCTGTGAAGAAACGTCCCTCCATGCCGTTTATTCACTAGCGAGTACCGTGGCTGGCGGCTCCCGCATGCATGCCCCCGCATGATGTCACGTGACTCCAACCAGTCACAGAGCCAGAGTCCGCAGACCTGCAGCACTTTTAAGTGAACTTGCAGTGCACTTGTAGTGCAAAGTGGAGTGGTCTTTCGTAAATAACTCCCAATGTCTTCTTACGTTTCAAAAGACTGAAAAAACACCCTTTGAATTGCACTTATCCAAAGTAAAACTGTTGAATTTGACTTTTTGGTTTATGGAAATACAGGGTCACTTTGAGGAAGCCCTAAGTGCAACTTATTATTTCCATAAGTCAGAGAAGTAATTTTGTAGGTTAAAGCAATATACTGTGCTTAAAGTGTTGCTAAACCCACAACAGTAAAATCGGTCTGTATATGCAGTAAAGCATGCATGTTATACTCACTGTGGAACCTAAGGGGTTAATCCTCTGCATTGTATGAAAAGGCTGTAGTCCTTCTATATGGCTTGTCTCGTCCAATTACAGTACTTTTCTCATGGTTTTATGACTGTCTTTTAATCATTTTTGTAATAAACATTTTTGTTTTTTAAATGTCTGGCTGTTCCTCTCTGGTACCAGTGAATATAATATATATATATATATATATATATATATATATATATATATATATATATATATATATATATATATATATATATATCCAATATAATTAGTTTTTTTTTCTTGGCAATGCATATTTATGGATAAGGTATCCTTCAAATAGCCTACTTCTCCTTCCTTTCAATTGTGTAAAAAGGCTGTTTGATCCTGTCTCTTCTGATCCCCCCCTTCTTCCACAGTCCCTAATCCATCTCGCAGTACACAGCCTTGGGGGCACTCTGCACATGGTCAGTCTGGTGTGTATTGGCAGAGAGTTTTTTTTTTTCTTGGGGGGTGCATGTGATTGACACAGGGTCAATCAGCACTGTCCAGACAGAGGGTCAGGGGTTCTGTAGACTCATAGGACAGTCAGGGGAGAATGAAAACTACTCCTACAAGCTTTAACCAGATACTGATAGAATTTTCACAAGCACAATCTGTCACCACAGGGTAGCACTGTGGGCACTAGTAAAATGCAGTATGCCATGCCCCAATATTTACTAGAAAGGAATTTGCATAAAGATGATGGACTTTTCAGGCACAAATGTTAAAGCGGAGGTTCACACAAAAATTGAACCTCCACTTTTCGGAACCCTCCCCCCTCCGGTGTCACATTTGGCACCTTTCAGGGGGGAGGGGGGTGCAGATACCTGTCTAAGACAGTTATTTGCACCCACTTCCGGCATAGACTCCCACGGGAGTTTATGCCTCTTCCTGTCCCCCCGCGCTGTCTGCTGGGACACACACGGGTCCCAGGAGATAGCGGGGACCAGTTAGGACGCGCAGCGCGACTCGTGCATGCGCAGTAGGGAATCGGGAAGTGAAGCCGCAACCCTATACTTCCTGATTTCCTCACAGAGAATGGCTGCGGCAGCTGCTGAGGACCGAGGGACGGTTCGGCCTCGGGTGCCGACACTGCTGGATTTGGGGACAGGTGAGTGTGCTTATTTTAAAAGTCAGCAGCTGCAGTATTTGTAGCTGCTGACTTTTAAAAAAAAAATTTTCGCAGGACTCCCTCTTTGTTAAAAAAGTGTGTACATCTTTATTTTAGCAATCTTTTATTTTTGTGACCGTGTGTATGCAAGACAAGTTTGAGCCAACATCTGTCGGAAAAAATCCTAGGATTTTGTTGTCGGAATGTCCTAACAAAGTCCGACCGTGTGTACGGGGCATTACAGTAAAGAACCCTCTACGTAGTTTAAGGTTAAACCTCTTTTCTTCTAATGTTAATGAGTGGCCACGAGTCTTGTTAAACTCCCTTCTGCAAAAAAGTTTTATCCCTATTGTGGGGTCACCAGTATGGTATTTGTATATTGAAATCATATACCCTCTCAAGCATCTCTTCTCCAGAGAGAATAAGTTCAGTGCTCGCAACCTTTCCTCATAACTAATATCCTCCAGACCCTTTATTAGCTTTGTTGCCCTTCTTTGTACTCGCTCCATTTCCAGTACATCCTTCCTGAGGACTGGAGCCCAGAACTGGACAGCATACTCTAGGTGCGGCCGGACCAGAGTCTTGTAGAGCGGGAGAATTATCGTTTTATCTCTGGAATTAATCAATTTTTTAATGCATGTTAATATTATGTTTGCTTTGTTAGCAGCAGCTTGGCATTGCATGCCATTGCTCATCTACTAGGACCCCCAGGTCTTTTTCCATCCTAGATTCCCCCAGTCCATTTTCTCTTTGCAAATTCCTTTCTAGATACGGATAGAAGTCATAAGACTGCTATATACTGCTGATTTAGCAGTTAATATTTACTAAAACAATTGCATTTCCATTCTCTGTGTACTGTTATATGGGCAAAAGGGGCAGTTCCCCCAGGTTAGCCGCCAATAACCCAAGTGTACAAAGTTTGTTGATCAGTAAAAAAAAAATACTTTATTTACAACGTATAGTTGGTCCAATATTTTTTTTTAAGTACAATCCATGCTTATCCCAATCACTAGACCTTTAGAGCTTGGCATATGTACAAGCTTCCCAGAACCTTCTTTAAAAGTGAGAAGTGATGTAATTTCCCCACTCTTATGCCCCGTACACACGGTCGGATTTTCCGACGGAAAATGTGTGATAGGACCTTGTTGTCAGAAACTCCGACCGTGTGTAGGCTCCATCACACATTTTCCATCGGAATTTCCGACACACAAAGTTTGAGAGCAGGATATAAAATTTTCCGACAACAAAATCCGTTGTCGGAATTTCCGATCGTGTGTACACAAATCCGACGGACAAAGTGCCAGGCATGCTCAGAATAAATAAAGAGATGAAAGCTATTGGTTACTGCCCCATTTATAGTCTCGACGTATGTGTTTTATGTCACCGCGTTCAGAATGATCGGATTTTCCGACAACTTTGTGTGACCGTGTGTATGCAAGACAAGTTTGAGCCAACATCCGTCTGAAAAAATCCTAGGATTTTGTTGTTGGAATGTCCGAACAAAGTCCGACCGTGTGTACGGGGCATAACAGCTCTTCTATGTAAGTATGGTGGGTTCTACATGAAAGTATCTATAACGGGTCACTAAAATCTGGGGTTGGTTAGTAAGGATTTGTTAAACACACGTTTAAAAGAAAAGAAGAAAACTATGCCCACCAATCTATAGAATAAATCAAAATGTTTTCTACTCCCTGGCCACCGTATAGTATAGCAGGACACACAACCAATGTGGAATGTTAAGTTGGATGGATGTGGCCCCATTCATGAGATGTTTGCCCTGATCCCACCAATGTTTGAAAACATCCCTTGCTACAGTCCTGGGCAGTATCTGCTATCATCTAAGGCAGTGGTTCTCAACTGGGGTTCCGCGAGCGGTCCCCAGGGGTTCCGCGGTGATCTGACTGTGAGTTGCAGGTAGCTGACAGGAGGATCGCACAGTCACAGGCAGAGATAGGCAGGGAAGCGGCTGGCATCCTATTTGCTGTAGCGCGCTGTTCCCTGCAGGCCCCTCCTCCCCTCTTGTCTTTGTATGTGACATCATCTGGGTGGACAGGATAGGAAGAGGAGGGGCCTAGGGGGAACAGCACGCCACTGGAGGAGATATGAAATGAGTTCTGAAGCCAGAAGAAGAAAGCTGGTACTGTGCCCAGTTGTGCCCCTCCCTCCCACAATGTGCCCAACAGTCTGTCCCATGTAATGTACCCTGTCATGTCCCCCACCCCATGTAATGTGGCCTGTCCCATGTAATGTGCTCTGCCCCATGTCATTTGCCCTGTCCCATGTAATGTGCTCTGCCCCATGTCATTTGCCCTGTCCCATGTAATGTGCTCTGCCCCATGCCATGTGCCCTGTCCCATGTAATGTGCTCTGCCCCATGCCATGTGCCCTGCCCCATGTAGAGTGCTCTGCCCCATGCCATGTGCCCTGTCCCATGTAATGTGCTCTGCCCCATGCCATGTGCCCTGTCCCATGTAATGTGCTCTGCCCCATGCCATGTGCCCTGTCCCATGTAATGTCCCCTGTCATGTCCCCTGTCCCATGTAATGTCCCCTGTCATGTCCCCTGTCATGCCCCTGTCCCATGTCATGTTTCCTGTCCCATGTAAGGACCCCTGTCATGTCTCCTGTCCCATGTAATGTCTCCTGTCCCATGTAATGTCCCCTGCCCCATGTAAAGTCCCCTGCCCCATGTAAAATCCCCTGCCCCATGTAATGTCTCCTGTCCCATGTAATGTCCCCTGTCATGTCCCCTGTCCCATGTAATGTCCCCTGTCATGTTCCTTGTCCCATGTAATGTCCCCTGTCCCATGTAATTTCCCCTGTCATGTGCTCTGCCCCATGTCATTTCCCCTGTCATGTGTCCTGTCCCATGTAATGTGCTCTGCCCCATGTCATGTCCCCTGTCCCATGTAATGTCCCCTGTCATGTCACCTGTCCCATTCCATGTTTCCTGTCCCATGTAATAACCCCTGTCATGTCCCCTGTCCCATGTAATGTCCCCTGCCCCATGTAAAGTCCCCTGCCTCATGTAAAATCCCCTGCCCCATGTAATGTCCCCTGTCCCATAAAATGTCCTCTGCCATGTTCACTGTCCCATGTAATGTCCCCTGTCCCATGTAATTTCCCCTGTCATGTGCTCTGCCCCATGTAATTTCCCCTGTCATGTGTCCTGTCCCATGTAATGTGCTCTGCTCCATGTAATGTCCCCTGTCCCATGTAATGTCCCCGTCATGTCCGTCCTTGCATCAGATGTCCCCAGCGGAGCCCCCCTTACATCAGATGTCCCCAGCGGAGCCCCCCCTTACATCAGATGTCCCCATCGGAGCCCCCCTTACATCAGATGTCCCCATCGGAGCCTCCCTTTACATCAGGTGTCCTCAGCGGAGCCCCCCTTACATCAGATGTCCCCAGCAGTGCCCCCCTTACATCAGATGTCCCCAGCGGAGCCCCCCTTACATCAGGTGACACAAGTGGAGCCCCCCTTACATCAGGTGTCACCAGCGGAGCCCCCCTTACATCAGGTGTCCCCAGCGAAGCCCCCCTTACATCAGATGTCCCCAGCGGAGCCCCCTCTTACATCAAATGTCCCCAGCGGAGCCCCCCTTACATCAGATGTCCCCAGCGCAGCCCCCCTTACATCAGGTGTCACCAGCGGAGCCCCCCTTACATCAGGTGTCACCAGCGAAGCCCACCTTACATCAGGTGTCCCCAGCAGAGCCCCCCTTACATCAGATGTCCCCAGCGGAGCCTCCCCTTACATCAGGTGTCCTCAGCGGAGCCCCCCTTACATCAGATGTCCCCAGCAGTGCCCCCCTTACATCAGATGTCCCCAGCGGAGCCCCCCCTTACATCAGGTGTCACAAGCGGAGCCCCCCTTACATCAGGTGTCACCAGCGAAGCCCCCCTTACATCAAGTGTCCCCAGCGAAGCCCCCCCTTACATCAGATGTCCCTAGCGGAGCCCCCTCTTACATCAGATGTCCCCAGCGGAGCCCCCCTTACATCAGATGTCCCCAGCGCAGCCCCCCTTACATCAGGTGTCACCAGCGGAGCCCCCCTTACATCAGGTGTCACCAGCGAAGCCCCCCCTTACATCAGGTGTCCCCAGCAGAGCCCCCCTTACATCAGATGTCCCCAGCGAAGCCCCCCTTACATCAGGTGTCCCCAGCGGAGCCCCACCTTACATCAGATGTCCCCAGCGGAGCCCCCCTTACATCAGATGTCCCCAGCGGAGCCCCCTTACATCAGATGTCCCCAGCGGAGCCCCCCTTACATCAGATGTCCCCAGCGGAGCCCCCTCTTACATCAGATGTCCCCAGCGGAGCCCCCCTTACATCAGGTATCCCCAGCGGTGCCCCCCTTACATCAGGTGTCCCCAGCCATGCCCCCCCCTTACCTCAGGTGTCCTAGTAGGAGGGGGTATACAAAATAATGTTTCCCTCCGCCGGCCGCGTGGTTACAATAGAACCCCTTTCCATAACAGACCGGCAGCGGGGCAGGGGGGGTAGGCGGGGGGAGGGGGAGCAGGGCGCAGGGTGGTCGGCGACGCGGGAGCTTCGTCTAGCCACCCAGTCGTTCCTGGTCTTCTTAAAAATGGCGGCCGGCAGAGACATTGTCTCCGCCGGCCACGGACCTCTAGCGGCGGCAGGGAAAAATCGTGAAAAAACTGATTTCTCAGGACATTTCCCGGGAAACAATAAAATTGGGAAAAGAGTCCAAATCCTGGGAATGTCCCGGGAAATCCAGGACAGTTGGCAAGTATGCATGTCATGTGCCCTGTAATGTGCTCTGCCCCATGTAATGTGCCCTGTCCCATGTAATGTGCCCTGTCATGTGCTCTGCCCCATGTAATGTCCCCTGAATGGATCAGCTCTGCAGGAAAAGAAAGCACAAGTTTCACATTAATTAGGTACGTTTTAATATTTATTCTATTATTTAATGCTATTTCTACAAATAATTTTTGTTATCAACAGCTCGCTGATCATACCAATGTTCCGTGAGCTGTACATGTGAACATTATTTCAAGGGTTCCTCGAGATCTCAAACTTGTTGCCAGGGGTTCCTCCAAGGTAAAAAGGTTGAGAAACACTGATCTAAGGATTCGGAGGAGACATTTTGATGAAATTACATACAGAAGAACAGGTATTTCATCAAATGTTTCTCTGATTGTGCCTCTTCCCTTCTCTGAACAGCTGAACAGTCATATTAGACACTCCTAGTGACCACTCCTATCTTTCAACTCGTCAGTTACCTGCCTTCTTTGGAAATGACTCTTTGTGCCAATGTTTACCTAGCTGTTTCCCCTCAACGAGCTCTGCCATTTCACAAGAAGAAGAAAAATGACATGTCAAAACCTTTCTAGGTTGAAAAAAAAATGTATGCTTTCTGTTTTTTTACATGAGTGTATTCCCACAGGAAATGTGTATATACGTGTGTAGAAAAAGCTGAGATTAGTGTGCTGCAGCCTGACGTTACACTCCCCAGGCCTTTGAAATGTAAGCTGCTCATGGTTAATATGCAGTGTTTTCCCAATATGTTTCATAAGTGAGGTTTATAACGAAGGTTTTACATAGTGTAGGATTCATGTTATATATCAATGTTAATGTGTACTGACAAAGAGTTCCTTAATTTTTTGAACCATTTAAAATGATAGATAGGTGCTTTTATACAAAATTATGTGTTTGCTGTACATGAAATACTTCTAGATATGCTAGAATTAAAAATAATGAAAACCACAAATCAAGTGGATACCAGAGGTCTGGAAGTTTCCTATGCTTCTTACTCTATGAAAAAATGTTTGAAGATTTTAGAGAAGATGACAATGTGATATCATTCTTATCAGTGCTGTGTAGAAACCACACAGAGATATAGTTATTGATTTCCCATAGTCACAGTGGCGGCTGGTGCTCAAAATTTTTTGGGGGGCGCAAATAACCTGAAAAATTCTGAAAAAAAAAATCAATTGCAGCCTCACCGTACCATCAATCGCAGACACTGTGCCCATCAATTGCTGCCACTTTGTCATCAAACGCAGCCACTGTGCCCATCAATTGCCACCACTGTGCCATCAAACGCAGCCACTGTGCCCATCAATTGCCGCCACTGTGCCCATCAATTGCCGCCACTGTGCCCATCAATTGCTCCCACTGTGCCCATCAATTTCCGCCACTGTGCCCATCAATTGCCGCCACTGTGCCCATCAATTGCTCCCAATGTGCCCCATCAAACGCAGCCACTGTGCCATATCAAATGCTACCAGTGTGCCCCCCGGCCCGCTGTCTGCACTTACCTCTCTCGGAGGGACAGCTCCTCGATGTCTTCTCCCATTCTCTCTTCCCGTCCTCTGCTATGATTGGACGCCTGGCGTCCAATCACAGTGCCTGTCGTTTCAGCCAATCTGGCGATGGTGTAACAGATCCTAGCACCTTTTGAGGCGGTTTAATGTTAGGAAAGCGAATATTCATTCGCTTTTCTAACACAGCTGAGTGACCTGCGAGCGCCCAGCATGGCACTCGCAGGTCACCTTTTTTGACACCTATGGCTCTAATCAGGTGCTTCAAAACCACCCCCCTGCTGTAATTCAGGCGCCCTGCGCCCAAAAAGGGGCCGGGCTCCTGAATGGGGGGTGGCAGCGGCGGCCATAGATAGATTTATGCAATGCATGAATCTATCGGTGCAAAAGGGGGGTGGCAGGAGAGAGGGGGCGGCGCCCGTGCGCTCTTATGGACTGCCACTGCAAAGTGATATAGCACAGTCATATTATACTACCCTTTACAGGGAACATTTTCACTATATTGATTGGTCCCTACTAGATTGATGTTTATACTGTAGTTAGATGTATAGCTCTAACTGTCCCTTATATGGAGGAATTGTCCATCTTTTGGAACCAAACCTGTCTGTTCCTGCATTGTTGTGCCTCTTTGTTGGTCAGATGTAAAGATCTTTTTAAAGAAAACGTAATACATGCCAAAAGTGTTATACTTCGCTAAACCTTTAATCCAGCTTAAATAATTGCATTTGTTTTTTTGAAACACCAGTATAATGGAAACATATAGGTGAACAAGTAGTACACATAGGTTTAACCAAATATTTTTTGCATATTATTTTTTTCTGGTCAGTGTAATTGGGGTTGTTGCAGGGTGTGTCTTTTGCCTACATACTGTACTTTGTGCTGAAAAGTGTCCCTCTTTAACATCTCAGAAAATTGGGAGATATGCACATAGGCTTAGTGCAAATTCTTTGGGCTAATTAAGGTAAGCCAACTTTATCTGTAGTTTATTTTAAAGCATTTGTAACCCTAAAAAAGAAAAAGATCCTGTTCCTTTAGCGCATTTTAAACAGCACAGTGCTTTTGCTGTGTAATTTGTCCCATTGTATGATGTAAAATACCTGGTTGATCCTGCCTGTTACTGTTTCCCCCTGTTTGTGCTGACCACGATAATCATGGCGGCTGATCCATGATACCGTTGTCAATTTATGTGCCTCCATCATCCTGCTCTCTGCTTTGAGTCTCTCCCTCTCCCCCTCTCTTCCTGCCTGTCAGTTCCGAAGCCTGTGTGTAAGAGCCGATCTCCTCCCCCCCTCCCTCCCCTCCTGATGCTTTTCCCCGTGGCTTAAAAATAGCATATATAAGTAACTGCCATCCCCTCTGTTTTATCAAGATCTAAAGTACTGTGTGTCCATTTTTTTTACAATTCTAATCCTAAATACTTTCTCTCCCAGCACCAATGTGAGGTCACGTGACCTTCCTCTGCTGGCAGGCTGATGTTAGAGGGTTATCTTAGCCTGTCCCTCCACATTCCTTTGATTGGGGAGGGAGAGCAGAGGAAAATCACGTGACCTCACATTGGTGCTGTGAGAGAAGGTATTTAGGATTAGAATTCTAAAAAAATGAACAGACAGCACTTTATATTTTGATAAAACAGAGGGGATGCCAGTTATTTACTATCCTGACTTTACAACCACTTTAACTGACAATTCAGTTTGTCATTTAACTCGGGTACACATCCTGACACCAAAATGGGGTGATTTCTAAAAGAGCATATACAGCCAAGTGGATATACACACAACACATATTTTCATTAATTCTAAACAGCTTACCTCACTCTCTTCATAGCTGTTTAAACACAATCCTCTATTACTTCTGCCTTACTTCCTGGACAGACTTTAGGTCATGACGCAGGAAGGAGTTGTCCAGCTGCTCTCATTAGCACACACCCTGCATCATCTACCCTCAGCTGGTCAACTCCTTCTTGTGTCATGACCTAAAGTCTGACCAGGAAGTAAGGCAGAAGTAATGGAGCAGTGTGTTTAAACAGCTATGGAGAGAGTGAGGTAAGCTGTTTAGAATTAATGGAAAGCTGTGCATAGTGGAAATGGAATTTAGAAAAAAAAAAAGGTGAACAAAGGTGAACTTACCCTTTAGATGGCTTTACTAAGCACATCCTCCACTAGTGCAGAGTGAACAAAGCTTACAAAACACAACAGTCAACATTAAAATTGGATTTTAAATTAAAATACCTGTGGAAAATCTATATGTAAAATCTGTATAAAATAAAGCGATTAAAGCTTTGGTAATCCCTTCACTTCAAATTCCTGAGATGTGCCTGCTGTACCATGTACTTGTATGAAAAAGTATCCTGTTCTCTTTTTATTGCTTCTTTTGTGTGAAATCCCTGGTGTTCATGCTAGTCCTCTTGCTTTCCTATTAAACACTGACCACACTAAACAGGAGGGCAGTGGTCAGTTTTCTAGCTATGCTGGGAACTCAGTGTACTCTCCTGCAATAATCAGACTTGTTCTGATTAGTTCATCTAATGAGGATACAGACAGCAGTAAAAACTTCAGTGGCTCTAACCCCACACCACACAGTACTGTAGGTACTAGCCAAAACTAATAAATAAATACAATGTAGACAGGTGTTTGCTTTAACATATTATGATGTTTTGTCATTGGGATGCCCGAGCTTTGCATTCCCGGGAGCTGTGTTGTGCAGTATGCGCCCCTCCCTCCTCCTCCTCCCTATGGCATTGGGGTGGTGGGCAGGAACCTGCTGCACATCGGCGCCACACCCAACACGCTGAACGTGCGGCATCAAATGATGGTGTGCTTGTCCTTCTATCAGCGTATACATGGGAGGATCAGTTGCTCTGGTTACCACGTGACGTTATATGTCCACAGGGGGTGTTTTTCTACTACTTGGCAGTTTCCGGGATCAGCGTGGAACGCAAGCGGCTGGCAATAGTGTCACGCCGACTCCGTTCGTAAGTGCCTGTACAAGGTGATTGTTTACACTCACTTTAAACTTGCAAATTAACAATGCCAGCCATTGGGTCTGGGGTTTGATTCCCTGTCTGCACAGAGTATATTCAGTCCCGTTTCTTTTCAATAGAGGTAATATTATATTGTAAGTTCATCAGAGGTAGATGCAAAAGGCTTGTATAGTCTTTAAATCACAATAAAATATATGTATTTGCTATACAACTATGAAAGAAAGAATAAAAATAATAGGAAATGCCTAGAAGTTACCCTCTTTAGACATTAGAGCTGCGTTCATTACTTTTGACACCGCTAGACCATTCTTCCTCTAATAGCAGGTGTTACAAGAATAACACATTCACCTTTCTTTTAGGAGTATGAAAACACTATAATCTGTTGATTCACTGAACACCTGATTTCCTTTTGTCAGTTCAATTTGTAGATATCATGAATTTTTGTGTCATGAGAACACATTTGACAGTTTGTACAAAATAGTCTAAGCCCGTGTATCTGTTTTTTCCCATGCCTAAAAATGTTACATTTAAATCAAAAATAATGATTACTTGACAGAACACCTCTTAATTTTCATTACACCACTTATTCTGTGGTTTTTATGAGGTGTGGTTTTTTTATTTCTTGTATTTATTTTCTTTTAAATAATTCATGACGGTTATTACCAAGCATCTCAAATGCTGATACAGTACCTCAAATCCTTTCATTTTCCTTTATTAGCGTGATAACTTTTATAAATGCATTTCCTTATTGGCATGCTATGTAATTTCTGCATGCTGAAACGTCCTTCAGGTAAGTATTCATAGAATGTTGCTAGTCATTTTTTAGTGCATGGTGATCCTCCATAAATGTCCTTACTTAGGCACTTCTTCCTATAGAGCAGCGGCTGTCTCTCAATTGTGCTCCTTTGCTCCTTTGCTGGTAGTCTCCATGCTTCACATGGAGACTACCAGCAGCCAAGTCCTCACACACTTCACAGGCTTGGCCCACTGTTGTCAACTGCATGTAGAGAAGAGAAGAGTCAAAGGGATCCACAATGCTGTAACACAATTTTGTTTGATTAAAATCAGACAACATAAAATCCACATACATTCTAAAGTGGGCACTTTGAAAACTCACCTTTAATTGTGTAGAGCACCCTCGACACTTCCCCAATATGCCATTGTCAAGAACAACTAGCGCTTCTGCTTCTCATTCCAGCATTCTGGTTTTGGCTATGCCATTCTTATTGTCTGTCCACCTGCAAGGTGATTATTGTGGCCAGTCTCTAGGTGGAGACCAAACCTGATTTAAGCCAACCAAACCTTCAGTCTCATACTTGTGATAGATTGTGTAAATACCTGATCAAGCTGCCTGTTTGTCTGCCCTGCTCTTCTAGCTTGCATTTCCCTGTGTATGACCTCAGATTGGATAATGAATATTCTCTGAAATCTGCCTGCCTTGTACCTGGACTGTCATTGAACCACTCTGCCTGTCTGCCAACCACAAGTACCTGTTTGCTTTGCTCAGTTTGCGCCTGCCCTGGTGTTGTGGCAAGGCACTATAGCATTGAGTAAAAGTCCTGGCGGCAACTGAGTACCAGTGGGCCTGCTTGTCTTATGGGAAAGGTGAATAACACAGAGGTAGAAGTTAGAGGGAAGCATGACAGCCATGCACTCCAAATTGTGGAAGTGACATCACAGACATTAAGCCCCATCCATCCATGTGGATCCCTTTGACTCTTGTCTTATGGTGGTGGCTGGAGTAGTACCAAAAAAGAAGAGCTACACAGCCAGAGGAAATGGAAGGAAAGGGAGACCAAATGAAGCTGGGAAGCAGCAAAAAGGTGCTTTTAGACTTTACTATTAATTTAGGGGATTGAAAAATCTGGTGAGTGTTTTTTGACAAGGGTAAGTGAGGCGTGAAAATGTAAAAGAAAAATTGGCACCATATTCTATGGAAACTTGTGGCTGCACAGATTGTATTATAAGTGGTGGATTATTATTAATATTTTTTGGCACTGTATTGGATCGTTTACACAAAAAAGTGTGTCTGGTGTTTTCACATGCACTTCAACTGAGAGATGCTTTGTTTTGGACCCTTTAGTAGCACATTTTAACACTGTGAATTGCACACATTTGAATTAAGATATTGGAAGAACAGCAAGAACATATAATTGGGCACAGAACACTTCATGTGAAGCATTATTTTTTTTTAAAAACAAGACCCGAATATGAAAGATGGAGAGATGGGTTTTAGTATGTAATACATTGCAGCACATCAGAAAATTAAGGAAGTACTATGAAAATATTGGAATTTTCTCAGTGAAGATGTTAAAGCTCCAAGTATGGGGCATACGTTTGTAGGTGTGGCACAGGGGAAAAGTAAAAATGGGCATGGTTTACGCAAAATAGTGGGCGTGTCTTAAATGGGTGTGGCTCAAAGGGAGTGTGATTAGCGTCTGTGATGAAGGGAGAGGGATGGAGGGACAGCGGGCCCAGATCCTACACAACAATAGAAATATGTGTATTCCAAAAAGTTTAACAATCAGCAGATAAAGATACTCCAAACACCTGGTGTTAGCACTTCAATCATCCCGGCACCATGGTTGTTATGGTGTCAGGATGATTGAAGTGCATAATTTCTATTATTACATTGTAATATAAAATGAAATCATTCAACTCACCATAATTCCAAATCAGTGGGATCCCTGAGCATGTCACCTGCCACGTCGCCTGCCACCAGCCATCCGTCCTTGCATCAGGTGCCCCCAGCAGAGTCCGTCCTTGCATCAGGTGTTCTAGCAGAGTCCGTCCTTGCATCAGGTGTTCCAGCAGAGTCCGTCCTTGCATCAGGTGCCCCCAGCGGAGCCCCCCTTACATCAGGTGTCCCCAGCAGAGCCCCCTTACCTCAGATGTCCCCAGCAGGGCCCCCCTTACATCAGATGTCCCCAGCGGAGACCCCCTTACATCAGGTGTCCCCAGCGGAGCCCCTCTTACATCAGGTGTCCCCAGCGGAGCCACCCTTACATCAGGTGTCCCCAGCGGTGCCCTCCTTACATCAGGTGTCCCCAGCGGTGCCCCCCCTTACATCAGGTTTCCCCAGCGGAGCCCCCCTTACATCAGGTGTCCCCAGTAGTGCCCCCCCTTACATCAGGGGTTAAACACTAAGGGGCGATCAAGGGGTTAAGTGTGTCCTAGGGAGGTGTTCTAACTGTGGGGGGATGTGCTTCCACTGACATGACAGCGATCACTGCTCCCATTGACAGGGAGCAGTAGATCACTGCCCTGTCACTAGGCAGAATGGGGAAATGCCTTGTTTACAAATGGCATCTCCCCATTCTTCAGCTCCGTGACACTATCGCAGGCCCCTGGCGGACATTGAGTCCGCGGGACCCGTGGGCACGGTCACAGAGCATGCAGCAAGCATGCCCACAATGCATCCACAATGCCGCGATTTAAAGGGGACGTACCTCTACGCCCATTTGCCCAGTAGTGCCGTTGTGCCGACGTACATCGTCGTGTGCTGGTCAGCTAGTGGTTAAATTGGCATCCATTACTGACAGGAACTGTTGTATATTACGCCCACTTCCTGCCCAGCAGACATTTTACCTGATACCTTCTGCAGTGAAGAAGCATGTGAAGAGCTCCACTACTTCTTAATACTGGCCTTGGAAGTATAATGCCGCGTACACACGATTGGAATTTCCGTCAGAAATACCTTGGATGGTTTTTCCAACTGAATTCCACTGAAACTTGCCTTGCATACACACGGTCACACAAAAGTTCTCTAAACTTTCGACCATCAAGAATGCGGTGACATACAACACTACGACGAGCCAAGAAAATGAAGTTCAATGCATGCGTCGAATTGTTTTCCAAGCATGTGCGTCGGAATTGCTACAGGCGGTAGGAATTTCCGTTAGGAACTTTTTCCGTCGGAAAAATAGAGCACCTGCTCTCAATCTTTTGCTGGCGGAAATTCCGCCATCAAAAGTCTGATGGAGCATACACACGATCGGAATTTCCGACCAAAAGCTCACATCGGACTTTTGCTGGCGGAATTTCCAATCGTGTGTACGGGGCATAAGTCTGTAAGTAGGCTGTCATCAGTTTTCAATTAATTAGTTATCAACTACATTTTTATGTGTGTTTGGTAGTATTTTCTGTCAGGGAGTTCTTCTAGCTAGGCCTCATTTTCTGATATCCAGTACCTTAACAGTAACGTAGCATGGCTGCCACTACTTGCATTTTGTAATGTAATGTAATATGCTAATGCATATTTTTATCATTTGTGTTTTGCAGTTTTACAAAACGAATTCTCAGTAAAGATTACTTAGCCCTTCCTCCTGAGTCTTTATTGGGAAGCTTTTAGCTGTCTGCAAAGGCTTGTACTTCAAACACATAGTGAGGGCAGAACACGAGAACATATAATATAATATAATATCACCAGTAGTAGGACGTTTGTCCTCAAGCATGTAGGTAGTGTGGCGAAATTATGAAATTATTGCAAAAGGAAAGTAAATGGATATGGCAGT
The DNA here is from genome assembly GCA_037952925.1 of Lithobates clamitans. Lineage (NCBI taxonomy): Eukaryota > Metazoa > Chordata > Amphibia > Anura > Ranidae > Lithobates > Lithobates clamitans. The sequence continues at coordinate 1,156,915 of JBBGZY010000188.1, forward strand.
ACCTCCATGTACTGCTGCACTGCCTTAACCACTTACGGACCACCCGTTGTCGTCATACGTTGGCACTTTGAAGAGGGTTTCGTTGTTATGACAGCAGCTAGGTGCCATAACCCCGGTATCCTCTTCTTCAGTGGTCGGCCCACTTTCAGATAAAAGTGGTCTCAGCAGTGGATTCGCCGCGATATCACTTTTATCGGCTGTGGGAGAGGGCTCCCCCTCCTGCTGTGCTCCGGTGCCCTCCGCCACTTAGCGGGGTCGTCGGTAGCGGCGGAGGTGAATGCATCCTGTGTCCTCTGTGGTACGGAGTGACGGGAAGATGGCCCCCACCCGGCTCCATACCAATGCAGGGCAGAAGCAACGTAAAAACGTCACTTCCGCCCATAGCTCTTGAAGCAACATTTTCTATTTTTTATTTTTCAAACAGCATTTTTTTTTTTACTGCATTTTAGTCTAAATATGAGATCTGAGGTCTTTTTGATCCCAGATCTCATATTTAAGAGGTCCTGCCATGCTTTTTTTCTATTACAAGGGATGTTTACATTCCTTGTAATAGAAATAAAAGTTACATCATTTTTTTTAAAAAAAGAACTGTGTAAAAATAAACAATAAAAGGTAACATAAATAAAATAATTATAATTTTTTTTAAAACGCCAAGCTCGCGCGCGGAAGCGAGCGCATACGTGAGCAGCGCCCGCATATTAAAATGGTGTTCAAACCATGTGAGGTATCACCGCGATTGGTAGAGTGAGGTCAATAATTCTAGCTCTAGACCTCCTCTGTAACTCAAAACATGCAACCTGTAGAATGTTTTAAATGTCGCATATGGAGATTTTTAAGGGTAAAAGTTTGTCGCCATTCCACAAGCGGGCGCAATTTTGAAACATGACATGTTGGGTATCAATTTACTCGGAGTAACATTATCTTTCATAGTTTAAAAAAAAATTGGGCTAACTTTACTGTTGTCCATTTTTTTTAATTCAAAGAATTGTATTTTTTCCAAAAAAAGTGCGCTTGTAAGACCACTGCGCAAATACAGTGAGAGAGAAAGTATTGCAACGACCGCCATTTTATTCTCTAGGGTGTTAGAAAACGTATGTATATAATGTTTGGGGGTTCTAAGTAATTTTCTAGCAAAAAAAATTATTTTAACTTGTAAACAACAAGTTTGAAAAATAGGTCCTTAAAGTGGTTAAAGCGGTAGTAAACCCACAGATTTTTTTTTTCTTTTAAACCTGTAAGGCAAAAGGCATAATGAGCTAGTAAGGTAATACTTACCTTAGAACAAGGCGTCGGCAGGTGAACTCGGTCCACGCCGAGGGAGCAGACATTTTTCCTCGGCGTGTCTTCCTGGTATTGCGGCTCCGGCGCTTTGAGTTGCATGAGCGCGGGAGACTTATTTCCGGCAACGTCCGGCGTCTGTCGGACCTTTCAGCCGGGAAACTCAGCGCATGCGCCGCTGAAGTCAGCGGCTGCATGCAAGGGGAATATCTCCTAAACTGTACAGGTTTAGGAGATATTCTTCTTACCTACAGGTAAGCCTTATTGCAGGCTTACCTGTCAGTCAATGTGAAAAAAAAGGGCTTTAAAGAATATGCAAACCCAACATTTCATATTCCTGATATGTTCCTGCTGTACCATGTACTTGTATGAAAAAGTATCTGGTTCTCTTTGCATTGCTTCCTTTGTATGAAATCCATGGTGTTCATGCCAGTCCCTCTGCTTTCCTGTTAAAAACTGACCACACTTAACAGGACAGCACACCGTGGTAATTTTTCTAGCTGTGCTGGGAACTCGGCCTGCCCTACTCCAATGATAAGACTTGCCCTGACATACCCCCCTGCATAGCCTTTCACTGGGAATGTCAGTATTCTGCTGTTTCTCTTCCCCCAGCTCTTATGCAGCTGAGAAAAGAGGGTATGTAACCACACATTTAAAAAAAGGGAAAAAAAGTTATTTAGAATGTTTTGCCTTTCATTTTTATTTTAAACTGAAAGGGTTGTTTTACAAGGTGATTATTTACAATCACTTTAAGTAATGCTGCAGACCATTTGTAACAAATAGCAATGTAAACACCTTTTTTTACCTTTAAATCCTAGAGCAGCAACATCACCCTACCAACACCAATGCTCTGGGGTCTGTTGGGGAGGGAGATAGTCTACTTCTACCAGTTGCAGTAACTGCCAAGAACCCGGGTCTGTGTGATCACCAGAACGCTAAAAATATGTTTATATTTATTTCTTACACTTTTTATGTTTCTTACAGACTGTTTACTCACCACAGTCTTCAAAGGATGTTGAGCTCTTTCATTAAAAACGCATAGGGGTTGATGTACTAAAGACAAAAAAGACGGTGCACTTTGTAAAGTGCAGTTGCTCTCTGTAAGTGCAGTTGCTCCAGAGCTTAGTAAATGAGCAGAAGCTCTGCTGACTTTCATCATCCAATCATGTGCAAGCAAAAATGCATTTTTTTTTTCCTTGCACTTGATTAGGTGCTCTTTGCAAAGTGAAACATTACCTCATTTACTATGCTCTGGAGCAACTGCACTTGCAGAGGGCAACTACACTTTGCAAAGTGCACAGTCTATTTGGCTTTAGTAATCAACCCCATAGAGTCACGGCTCATCAAATCCCTCACCACTGCTGTTATGTATTAAGACAGTATTACATATGATATTAGTAACAATATATTATATGCCAACTTGTGATTGTATATAATAAAAATTATGTTTTTTTAAAAATTATGTCTACGCTTAAAATTTTGGCCCTGGTATTTACACATACATATTTAGTTTGGGATGATGGTAGCTGTTATTATCATAGACTTAGTCTATTTATACTGCATTATGGTGAGACATGCTTATGGTGGAACACTCGTAAATCAGTCCCATATGCTCAGAGGCAGATTGAGTGTCCTAAGGAACGATTTTAGGGACTTAGGAGCTAAATTGAGGAAAAGGACCTCCAAGGTAGTGTTCTCAGGAATACTACCTGTACATCGAGCCACACCAGAAAGGCAGAGGGAGATTATGGAAGTAAACAAGTGACTGAAGAGCTGGTGTAGTAAGGAGGGGTTTGGGTTCCTTTAGTGGTACTATAGAAGTGACGGACTGCACCTAAATGAGGAGGGTGCAGATCAGCTGGGAATGAAGATGGCCAAAAAATTAGAGGGGTTTTTAAACTAGGCGATGGGGGGAGGGTCCAGAGGTAGAGATAGTCAGCATATTCCAGAGGGTAGTATTGGGGGCATTAGTGGTAGGTTGACCAAAGCACATAAACCCAAGGTAAGTATAGTAGCAAGTCTTTCTTGTTAAAAAAAAAAAGTATAGTAGCAAGTCCTAGTTGCAATCTCAGAACACCCAATAAGAGGATAATATGCGACCGGTCTAAACTATGTGGCATGTTCACCAATGCCAGGAGCCTGGCGGACTAGATGGGTGAACTGGAGATGCTGTTGTACGAGGAGGATTTGGATTTTGTGGGAATTTCAGAGACCTGGTTCAACAGCTCCCATGATTGGCTGGCAAACATTCAAGGGTATACACTTTATCACAAGGATAGAGAGGGATGAATCTAAGGGGAAAATAACACTGGGAGTATGCTATAGGCCCCCTAACCTGAGGGAGGGAGGAAGGGGAGACAGATGTCCTATCACAATTTGGATTAGCAGCAAGCATGGAAAGTGTTATAATAATGGGGGATTTTAACTATCCAGACATAGACTGGGCAAGGGGAACCGCGCATTCATCTAAGGCTCGCCAGTTCCTAGATGTCTTGCAGGACAATTTTATGGGTCAGATGGTAGATGCACCAACTAGAAATAAAGCGTTACTGGATTTACTGATTACCATCAATACAGACCTGATCACGGATGTGGAAATACGGGGCAATTTAGGAAACAGCGATCACAGGTCAATTGGCTTCAGTATAAATCACACAAATAGGAAACATAAGGGGAATGCAAAGACACTGAATTTCAAAAGAGCCAACTTCCCTAAACTACGAACCTTGCTAGAAGGCATAAATTGGGATAAAATCTTAGGAACAAAGAACACGGAGGAGAGATGGGTTTGCTTTAAGAGCATATTAAATAAGGGCATTAGCCAATGCATCCCATTGGGTAATAAATTTAAAAGAGCGAACAAAAGTCCTGGATGGCTTAACTCAAAGGCCTTAAAAAAATACGAGGTTGAGGGATCATCAACAACATTCAAACTTTATAAAGAATGCAACAAGAAAAGTAAGGGAGCAATAAGGACGGCTAAGAAATCCCAAGAAATTCTTTAAGTATGTAAACAGTAAAAAAGGGAGGACAGACCATATTGGCCTCATAAAGAAAGAGGAAGAACATCTGGTTACAAAGGATGGGGAGATGGCAAAGGTATTGAATTTATTCTTCTCCTCAGTCTTCACGAGGGAATCAGGGGGCTTCAGTAACCAAAACTGCAGTGTTTATCCTCATGACACATCACAGGAAGCACCTCCATGGTTAACAGAGGACAGAATTGAAATTAGACTTGGGAAACTTAACATTAATAAATCACTGGGACCAGAAGGCTTGCACCCAAGGGTACTTTGGGAACTCAGTCAAGTAATTGACAGACCATTGTTCCTAATTTTTACTGACAGTCTACTGACTGGAATGGTACCAGCTGATTGGAGAAAAGCCAATGTAGCACCAATATTTAAAAAGGGCCCAAAATACATCTCTGGGAATTACAGACCAGTTAGCCTAACATCAATAGTATGTAAACTCTTGGAGGGGATGATAAGGGACTATATACAACATTTTAGTAATGGGAACGGTATCATTAGCAGTAATCAGCATGGATTCATGAAGAATCGTTCTTGCCAAACCAATCTATTAACCTTCTATGAGGAGGTGAGTTGCCAGCTAGATAAAGGAAGGCCCATAGACGTGGTGTATCTGGATTTTGGAAAAGCATTTGACACAGTTCCCCATAAATATTTACTGTACAAAATAAGCTCCAATGGCATGGACCATAGGGTGAGTACATGGATTGAAAACTGGCTACAAGGGCGAGTTCAGAGGGTGGTGATAAATGGGGAGTACTCAAAATGGTCAGGGGTGGGTAGTGGGGTCCCCCAGGGTTCTGTGCTGGGACCAATCCTATTTAATTTGTTCATAAACGACCTGGAGGATGGGGTAAACAGTTCAATCTCTGTATTTGCGAACGATACTAAGCTATGCAGGGCAATAACTTCTCCGCAGGATGTGGAAACCTTGCAAAAAGATCTAAACAAATTAATAGGGTGGGCAACTACATGGCAAGTGAGGTTCAATGTAGAAAAATGTAAAATAATGCATTTGGGTGGAAAAAATATGAATGCAATCTATACACTGGGAGGAGAACCTCTGGGGGAATCTAGGATGGAAAAGGACCTAGGGGTTCTAGTAGATGATAGGCTCAGCAGCTGCTAACAAAGAAAACAGAATATTGGTATGCATTAAAAAGGGGATTAATTCCAGAGATAAAACAATAATTCTCTAGCTCTACAAGACTCTGGTCCAGCCTCACCTAGAGTATGCTGTCCAGTTCTGGGCACCAGTCCTCAGGAAGGATGTACTGGAAATGGAGCAAGTACAAAGAAGGGCAACAAAGCTAATCAAGGGTCTGGAGGATATTAGTTATGAGGAAAGATTGTGAGCACTGAACTTGTTCTCTTTGGAGAAGAGACGATTGAGAGGGGATATGATTTCAATAAACAAATACCATACTGGTGACCCCACAATAGGGATAAAACTTTTTCGCAGAAGGGAATTTAACAAGACTCGTGGTCACTCATTAAAATTAGAACAAAAGAGGTTTAACCTTAAACTACGTAGAGGGTTCTATACTGTAATGCCCCGTACACACGGTCGGATTTTCCGATGGAAAATGTCCGATCGGAACGTGTTGTCGGAAATTCGGACATTTTCCATCGGATTTTCCGACACACAAAGTTGGAGAGCAGGAGATAAAATTTTCCAACAACAAAATCCGATTGCGTCAATTCCGACCGTGTGTGGCCTGTTCCGACGCACAAAGTGCCACGCATGCTCAGAAGAAATTCCAAGACGGAACAGCTCGTTCTGGTAAACTTAGCGTTCGCAATGGATACAGCACTTTCGTCACGCTGCAATGTTAAAAATGGTTTAATACAGCGCACTCTCTTCTTCTTTATAATGTGACAAGAATTAAGTAGTTTTGCTGCTCATATTCACACACACTTCTCACAAAGTTTTATTTTGGTTTTTTTATTGGGATTCCCTGAATATATTGTTATTAGTTGTCACATCTGACAGAATTTTTTTTTTTTTTTTTGGGATTTTAAGCCTTTTTTTGGATTTAATGTTTGTATTTTTTCAAAGGCTGATCTTTGTTCAATGTTATTTTTATTTTTACTCTAGAATATTTTTTGTGTGTGTTTTGTGTGTCAAGTTACCCCAACACCATTGATATCTTTTATTATTTAATCTCCAGGAGATTGTTTGTTGTTGGTGTCCCTTGTTCATTTCACATTGTATATTTGAAATCTACCTGAATCCTCCCAAAAAAACTGTCATTTTTGAAGTAAAACACATAGGAGAGTATAATTCAAAACAAAAATTGTTTATTAAGGGATCAGAACCAAACAAAGAGGAAGGCAACACTGGATCAACATGAGAAATTAGCGAAGCCTTGGACCCCCACGGCAGACATCAATTCTTGAACATCAAAATTGGTGGCCTGAGGAGTCCATATGTAAGGGAGGGCAGTCTGGTCCAGAATTCGCAGAGATCCGGATAGCAGCAGATGACATATGTGTCCCCAGGCTGTGGTACCACAAGAGGCTGCATTTTTTGGCTGACCAGACTGGATCCAGGGTCCTCACTTTCTGGTCTTCCTTTCACGCTTCCTTCCCGGCTGTGGCTGTGCAGTTGGAGATGTGGCAGGAGGAGGAGTAGGACCTGGAGGAGGACTGGGAGGACCTGGAGGAGAGGGAGGACGAGGAGGAGGACCTGCAGGAGGAGGACCATCGCAAAGGTGTAACTGAGCTGTCATTTGGCCCCTCATACCTTTGTTAAGAGCCTCCAATATGAGTGCCTCACACAAGACTTGTTAACCCTCCTCCATCCTCTGCATTTTATATGCAATGACGGCAGCAATGTCCTCCTCCACGGTCTGTCGTGCTCCCAGGACCTCTGTAGCCCTCCAAAAGAGTCCTCCGGTAGCGTCCTCTAGGGCACTCCTCCTCCTGCCACTTTCTCTTTTCAGTGGGGGTGGAGGGACCTGCAGATCAGCCAGCCGGCTCGGCCCGGCCACCTCCTGGCTGAGACTTCCCTGTGTATGAAAAAGGGACATGGTTGTAATGTTTTGCATCATCAATCACAATCATAAATTAGTACTCCCAACTAACATCTAGTTAACATCATTGATTGGACAAGCAGAAATATTTAGAGGAATGCTATACCTGGCTCAATCTGGGCTCCTCCACATGTGGCCTGGAAGGCCCAGGTTGGGCGTCAGAAGCCTCAGCCGGGGGGGAAGGAAGCGTGGAAGGAAGACTGGAGAGGGATGGCCTGGGTTTAGTCTGGCCTGCCAGAAAATGCAGCCTGTCGTAGTACAACATCCTGGGGACATAGATGTCATCTGCTGCTCCGGATCTCTGTGAATCCAGGACTTTCTTGCGCTCCCTTAGATATGTACTCCTCAGGCCACCAATGAAGATCTTTAAATAGGTGATGTCTGCCGTGGGGATCACCTGCTTCACAATTTCACACAATTGCACCAGTGCTGCCTTCCTCTTTGCTTGGTTCTTGAAATGGGGGTGTTTAATCTCCCACAGACAGGGCAGCTCCCTTAAAATATCTATGAATACTGACATGAAGTCATTGTCTTTCACTAAGATATCCATGTTCACTGCAAGACACAACACAAGACAAAGCCTAATGTCAGACAAAACTCTCCTAATGTTGTTACAATATAGGCTTCAATGTAGAAGCAGTATAGGCACAAGTTTGTCTCTTACCTTCGTTCTTACGATCGGTGCGTCCAATGCTCCTTCCTCCGCTCACAGATCGGAAGTAATACGCACGCGTGTTACGCTTTATACACACTGCGCATGCGTGTAACTCCGCCCGCCCCTGGCGTTCTTTCTAATCTATTCCCCGCCCCTTTTCGTTCAGCGCAGTGGGTGAAGAGCACATGGCGAAGTCAGAGCAGGTGCGTGCTAATTATAGCAACGAGGAGGAGGAAAGCCCGGACCCGGACATGTCCCGATCCAGAAGGAGACGTTTTAAGGCCACAAATATGTCCTTTGGGGAGATGTTGGAGATGGTCGACATCATGAAGAAGTCCGACTATGACGGAAAGTATGGGCCTTACCCCAACCCCAATATCCGAAGGGCCAAGATCATGGCGAAAGTGATCAAAAGTCTGCAGAAGAATTTCGGGGTACGACGATCGAAAGATCAGCTCAGGAAGCGGTGGTCGGACCTGAAATTGAGAGAGCCAGAGCAGTACCGAAAGATCCGGAGAGTGCTGCAAAAAAGTAAGTAGTTGTGCTGTGTTCCTATTCTTTCTGTCTTTATTGCGTTCGTGCTGCTCCATATGCTTTTATTAATTGTAAAGTTTAAAAGGGCAACTTTAATGTTCATGGGCCCATTATTCGTTCGTATCAAACATTTTTCTTTCGGCCTCTAAAACACCATTGTTTAGGCCATATGCATTTTCCCACATTTTTTTTGCGCCTACTTGGATGCCAAATAGTTGTTTGTGTAGATGGGTTTGTTACTAGAATGAAATGCCAACTAGATTCTGTGTAAGGAGAGGACACTGAGCAGCTGTTTTCACATCTGGACACTGGAGCACTAGTGTGGGACACAAGAACACCATTTTTATTAGGGGGCCACACAGGTGCTCCAGTGTATACTATAGGGGGGGCTACATCTGTGAAGCTTGTACCAAACAGGTAAAGTATTGCAGCTTGACAAAGGCCAATAAAAAAAATACATCTTGGAACTCGGCTAAAATAGACAATTGTACCCCACTTCCAAGCAATGTTTCCTATTTCTAGTTCTGCCATCAAATATCTGTGTGCTAATTATACCATTTTTGTTTTACATAGGGGAGAAAAGGCTCGGAGGACACCCCTCATCCGAGGAGACCACAGACCCCCCACCTCTGGAAGAAGGGGAACTAACACCAACTCAAGAAGAGCAGGAGGAAGAAGAAGATGTGGTGGAGATTGGCACCACAACAGGTGAGTGTCTGCGACCACAGGCTCAGGTAAAAGAGATGGATGGTGGCAGATTTTTGATACCTGTTTTTGTTTTGTTTCTCTCTTTTTAGGTGATTGTGATGTGAGGGATCCCGAACGTTTCACATCAGAAAGTGCCCAGATCCTGATCGGGGAGATCATGGGGTGTAATGTAGAACTGCAAAACATACAGCAAGAAATCAATGATGTTATTAAAAAAAATAATAACATCATTGATGTTTTGGGGCGAATTTAAAACTCCACAAAATCACTTTTTGGATTGTGGTCTAATCTTTTAAATATGTTTGCAATGTTTTGAAAAGCCAAATTTGGAGGATGCACACAGTGTGCCAACATGTGCTATCTGCCATCATGGGAGATCAATGGACGCGTTTTGGGGGTGCAACCCCTTCCTCAATTATAAAGTAGCAATGAGGAAGGGCTTGCTCCCCCAAAACACATCCCTTGATCCCCCCTGATGGCAGATAGCACATGTTGACATTCGTAAATTGGTGTGCATCTTCCAAATTTGGCTTTTCCAGGGGTGATTTAACCCCATCTGAACGCTATATCAAACCCAGTTCCTAAATACTGATGTCTGATATAGCCTTCAGGTTTAACCTAATGTGAACTTTGTAAGTTCAAGTTTTTTGGCTTTCTTGTTGGTTTTACACAGGCCTGTTTTATCGGAAATGGACATTTCGATTTTTGATAATGCTACTGCAAAAATTGTTATACAACAAACATGTTGGTTTGTTTTAAAAACCTTTAGGAAAATGCACATGTGATTGTGCAGGTATAAAAAAGTTGCTTACTCAAGAATGTGTGGATTATTGTCTCAACACTACAACACTTTTGGGGTGATGTAATTGCTGTTTTCTGCAAAAATGGGTGTTATTTCCTAAGGGCAAATCCTCTTTGCACTACAAGTGCAGTTTCAGTGCAGTTGCAAGTGCACTTGTAGTGAAATGTGTTTTTGCATTTAGGAAATAACAGCCAACAGTGCTTTGTATAAGGTTACACAATCACAACATTTTCTGGACTCAACACATTTCTGTCAGGGTCCGCTAAAACAAACACAAGCAGTAAATGTCCACCAAGAATTTCTTTTTTTTTTATTATAAAAAGGCTGTACAGATTGTCTGGCATATTGATAGCCCCCCTACCCGCAAAGAACTCCAGGTAGCATAACCGGACATCACGGGCACTCAGGGAGGGCAAGCCAGGACGGCCACTTTCAAGCGCCGTCAGTGTGGTTTGATGTAGGATTCCGGCCTCAGGCCCAACTGAGCCAGCATAGTTGGCAGAATGTTTCCTTAAAAAGTTATGGAGAACACAGCACGCCAGTATAATATGGTTCAGTTTATACTCCGCCATATGGATGGGTGTCAGAAATAGTCGGAACCGGCTGGCCAGGATTCCAAATGTGTTCTCCACCACTCTTCGGGCTCTGGCCAGCCGGTAATTAAAAACCCTCTGTTCCGGGGTGAGAGTCCTCATTGGGAATGGCCGCATCAGGTGGTCCCCCAGCGCAAACGCTTCATCAGCAACGAACACAAATGGGAGTCCTTCCACATTGTCCTCTGGAGCTGGCAAGTCCAAGCTGCCATTCTGGAGACGCCTGTAGAACTCCGTCTGGGCGATGACTCCACCATCGGACATCCGGCCATTCTTCCCCACGTCCACATAGAAGAAGTCGTAATTAGCCGACACCACCGCCAACATCACTATACTATTAAACCCCTTGTAATTATAATAGTACGATCCCGAGTTGGGTGGTGGGACGATGTGGACGCGTTTCCCATCAATTGCCCCTCCGCAGTTAGGAAAGTCCCACCGCTCGGCAAAGTGGGAGGCCACAGTCTGCCATTCCTATGGCGTGGAAGGAAACTGTTGAGGAAAAAACAATAAACATTACTATTTTTACTCAGAAACATGGCAAGCAGATTAGACACAAACATTATGGGGCAACCTCCAGATAGCATTTATTAAGGGGAATTTAACAAGGCCAAAGTATAAGGTACACCTATCATATTCCCCCTCCCCCCCTCTCATGGGCCATTTCTAACATTATAGGGGGTGTGTGGAAATCTTGGACAGGTAACCCTCTTCACTTCATTGAGAGATGAATGCCTAAATAATGGGTATTACTTTGAACAGACCCTCCTTAGTTACACTATTGGCAGCCCACTGGACAGGTAAGAAGTGTCATAATACAAAGATATAAATACACATTGTACACATTTGAGGACATTTGGACATTCTGCTATTACCTATCAAGATAACTATAGGATACAAAAACTTTAAACAGTACCATTTGAAAGTATACAGGCAGGCCCTTGCACTACATGCTTTGGGGAATTCATCCATAAATCTGAGCACTAAAGAGATGGGTATAGTGTGTATGGGTTTGGCAAAGTCAGCAGATAGATGATTGAGGATAGATAGAGAATTGGGATCAGCTGACTTAGCAGTTGGGGGAGGGAGGGTTACTAAACATTTTTGGGGGACACCACCAAAAAAAAAGCCTCTGGCACTCTGCCTGAATTTAAATCAAAAATAACATTTCCAAACATTTTAGGGGGTGTTTGGGGTAAAGCACTACTATGGAGCTGATAAAATACATTGTTAAGTGACTACATGAGGTGAATATAGGGCAGGAGACACCATGCTGGGGAGGTTAGTGAAGGGAAAATATGTATGAAGGACCTAAAATAATAATTACATAAAAATCCAGCATGCATGAGGACAAAGGGGACATTCACAGCATATTACAATCATGGTAATTAGGGAATGAGGAAAGAAATACAAGATATTAGCAAACATTCAATACAATAAAATGTGATATTAAAGGATAAAAATATTACCTTCATATACTCCTTCTGCAGGACCTGGATGATGGCAGAACAGGTCTCTGGGATAATGATCCCCAGAGCCTGGGGGGAGATGCCTGTCAAGAACTTGAGGTCCTGCAGGTTTCTCCCTGTGGCCAAATACCGCAGGGTAGCGACCAACCTCTGCTCCGGAGTGATGGCTTGCCTCATGCAGGTATCCTGCCTGCTGATATAGGGGGTCAGCGAAGCCAGCAGACGGTGAAACACGGGGTCCGTCATCCTGAGAAAGTTCCTGAAATCATCAGGATTATTCTCACGGATCTCACGGAGCAAAGGCATATGAGAGAACTGGTCACGCTGAAGCAACCAATTCTTGGTCCATGAACTCCTCCCCACCCTGTTCATGGACTGGACTTGTGTCAAGGTCAGGACCCCAACACCAAGCCCCCGCACAGCACGAACTCTACGAGGAGTACGCATACGAAACATGGCTAGAAAACGGTCGGCTGCTCAGAACGAAGTAACAGAACGCACTGAAGAACAGCAAGGCCTGTGAAGAGCGACCTGAAAAACAGCAACGAGCAGGCAAGATCGCACAGAAAACTCCGATACGAACTGACTGCACACACTGAAGAGCAGATACAAACCCACAAGCACAAACTGAACGGCAGAAAAAGATCTGAAAGCCACGAGTCTGAAAAAGCGCGAATCGTCTCTCACCAAACTTTTACTAACATGATATTAGCAAAAGGAGCCCAAAGGGTGCCGCGCTTGGTTCTGAACTGGCCTTTTCTAGTCTCATCGTACGTGATGTACGTGACCGCGTGGTTGGCGATCGGAAATTCCGACAACTTTGTGCGACCGCGTGTAGACAAAATAAGTTTGCGCCAACATCCGTCGGAAAAAATCCTAGGATTTTGTTGTTGGAATGTCCGAACAAAGTCCGACCGTGTGTACGCCCTATAAGAGCGGCAAGGATGTGGAATTCCCTTCCACAGGTGGTGGTCTCAGCGGGGGGCATTGGTAGTTTTAAAAAACTATTAGATAAGCACCTGAACGACCGCAACATACAGAGATATACAATGTAATGCTGACATATAATCACACACATAGGTTGGATGGACTTGATAGACTTGTGTCTTTTTTTAACCTCACCTACTATGTAACTATGTACCTATAAAATAGCTGTCTTGTGGCATGCAAAAACTTTTATTGATAATATTAATGTGTTTTTTTTTGGATTCATGCAACATCTTATGATCTGTTTCTGTGCCTGTGTTACCAGTGTAGCAAATTTAGTTCTTGTATCTCTGATATAATCAGCAGAGCAGCCTGTGATTACTTTGGTCTGCTCTGGGCTCTGCAGGCTGCAAGTTTGATTGCTTCCCTCTGCCTTTTAAAAACTTCCAGAATATAGTGGGAAGGAGAATGAAATGAGCAGCTTCGGCCAATCCCTGGGGGAAGGTGCCCAGATGCTGGCTGGGAGAGGGTATAAATAGTCTGGAGCATGGGAGAGCAGAGTTCTTCCTCAGAAAGAGAGGTTTCCAGCCAGAAGGGCTGAAGATCCTGTTAGTTTATCCGTGGTCCCAACTGTGCATAGCTGGGGGGGGGGGGGGGTGTTCTGGTTTGCTGCAAGTTCTTAGAGAGCTAAAAAAGAGGTTTCACCGAGGATCTAGTCTGGAGGCTCACTGAGGAGACTGTCTGCCTGAGTCTGGAGGGAGACATCTAAGTCCTAGGTACACTGTGAGTACAGACCTGACAGGGGGATCCTGGCGACTGCTGCTGTTAACCCCTGGTGTACTATTATTAAGGCTTGACTGGACTGGTATATTACTTATTGTGTTCCGGTGCTGTCCACTTCATGTATGTTCTACTGCTCAGGGAACTGTCATGAGAAGCAGGTAAAAGTAAAGAGTGTCCTCACATTCCTGTTCAGTGTTTGGAGTATCCCACATTTTCCTGAAGCCCATCCAAGTTATTCTGCAATAAACTTGAGAAAAAAGCAACCCTTAGACTGTTTATTTAAGCTATAGGAATGAATGTTGCCATTTGCCTGGCTTCTGCTACACAGAGGAGAAAGAACCTGACACAAATCAGTGGCTCCTGTGGGAGTAGTGCTACACCAGATAGATTCCTGTTGGCTGCCACACAGAAGCTAGATGTCAAAGCTATTTTCCATCTGCACTTTGATAAAGGAGGTGCATTACACCAGTGTTCCCTGTGGATCCCATGTGAATTATTCTTGTGACGTATAAACCTCATTTGATATGTTGCACAGTCCTTTGAAACAAATATTGAGCAATTAGGGACATTTGTGAGGCACGCTTATGGTAGAACTTCTATGAGTGAGCTGTGTATACTATATGGGACTACATGTGATGCTTTGAGCAGACTATTTTCCTATAAAAGTTCTTAACATTTGCAAGTGATTAGGCATCTAGCTGTTTACGGATTACAAACATACAGTATGTACATAAGCTGTCTCGTAGTGTGTCATGAAGTGATTGAAGATATTTATGCTATTTGACACATTGGATTGATGCAACATCTTATAAACTATTTATCAATTTTTTAGTTTTTTGTATTGCCGTTACATGGCAGACTCCCATTCCCTAAAGTGCTATGCTTTAAAATTGTGTACACCATGGAACAGCGCAACCTACAGCACCAAAAAATCTCCATAGGGGCCCCCCCGTTCGCCCCCCCCCCCTGTCCCCCTTTTCCCTCTCTCCCCCTTCTCCCCCTCCCCCTCCCCCTTTTTTCTTTTCTTTTTTCTGGTTTCCCCTCCTTTTTCCCTCCCCTTCCCCCTTCCCCTTTTCCCCTTTCTCCTCTCCACTCTCTACCTTCCCTCACCAAATTTTCATTTTATTCACCAGGGTGGCAATTACCTTTTTTGCAGCAGATTCCCTATACCAACACTCAGTATATATTCTATGTCTTTTTTTTATACAACAGCGTACTTTGCCAAAAAAAAAACCTTGCTCGCCCCCGGGGGAACGCCCGCAGTGGGCGTCTCACAAGTGCCGTTCAAGCCCTAACAGGGCAGTGGTTGGTGAGTGTATCTTACGAAAACTAAGTAAATAACTACTCCAATGCAGTGTCAATTACTCTGTATTATTCATTATTATTATGTTTATATAAATTTGACTGTTTTGATTTGTAGTGAATTTACTTGGACGCCTTCTGAGGAAGCGGCTTGACCGCGAAACTGTTGAGGTTCACGTCCTCAAGTATTCAAAACCTGCCTTCATTTACCTATGTGGGCGTTTTAAAGTGTCATCCTAACAAATTTTGTACTGTAAAATGTCCTAACTGTATTGTTATCAATCTATATTTTGTAATATATAGATTTCTTTTAATGCTTATTTTTGAATGAATTTAAATTTTACCTATTCTGTATGTTTCTATGAGGTACCGCGATAGTCCATTTGGTTTCTGGTGGTGAGGTAGGACTTAATTGGAGAAGTCCTTGTCATTCCTCCCCAACTTTCTTTATCACTAGGCTAAAAGAAGATTGCCAAAACCCTAAAACTGAGCTGCAGCATGGTGGCCAAGACCATAAAGTGGATTAACAGGGCAGGCTCCACTCAGAACAGGCCTCGCCATGTTCTACTAAAGAAGTTGTGTGCACGTGCTCAGCATTGCCTTTGGGAAACAGACGTATGAGTGCTGCCAGCATTGCTGCAGAGATTGAAGTGTTGGGGGTCAGCCTGTCAGTGTTCAGATCCTACGCCGCACACTTCATCAAATTGGTCTGCATGGCTGTCATCCCAGAAGGAAGCCTCTTTTAAAGATGATGCACAAGAAATCCCCCAAACAGTTTGCTGAAGACAAGCAGACTAAGGACATGGATTACTGGAACCATGTCCTGTGGTCTGATGAGGCCAAGATAAAATTATTTGGTTCAGATGGTGTCAAGCGTGTGTGGCGGCAACCAGGTAAAGAGTACAAAGACAAGTGTGCCTTGCCTACAGTCAAGCATGGTGGTGGGAGTGTCATGGTCTGGGGCTGCATGAGTGCTGCTGGATCTGAGGAGCTACAGTTCATTGAGGGAACCATGAATGCCAACATGCACTGTGACATACTGAAGCAGAGCATGATCCCCTCCCTTCGGAGACTGTGCCGCAGGGCAGTATTCTAACATGGTAACGACCCCAAACACACCTCCAAGACGACCACTGCCTTGCTAAAGAAGCTGAGGGTAAAGGTGATGGACTGGTCAAACATGTCTCCAGACCTAAACCCTATTGAGCATCTGTGGGGCATCCTCAAACGGAAGGTGGAGGATTGCAAGGTCCCTAACATCCACCAGCACTGTGATGTCATCATGGAGGAGTGGATGAGGACTCCAGTGGCAACCTGTGAAGCTCTGGTGAACTCCATGCCCAAGAGGGTTAAGGCAGTGCTGGAAAATAATGGTAGCCATACAAAATATTGACACTTTGGGCCCAATTTGGACATTTTAACTTAGGGGTGTACTTACTTTTGTTGCCAGTGGTTTAGACATTAATGGCTGTGTGTTGAGTTATTTTGAGGGGACAGCAAATTTACACTGTTATACAAGCTGTACACTTGCTACATTACATTGTAGCAAAGTGTCATTTCTTCAGTGTTGGGGTGTATGAGGGGTGTATTCACTATTATGAGATACTGTGTGTATATGTATATATATATATATATATATATATATATATATATACACTATATTGTCAAAAGTATTGGGATGCCTGCCTTTACACGCACATGAATTTTAATGGCATCCCAGTCTTAGTCCGTAGGGTTCAATATTCAGTTGGCCCACCCTTTGCAGCTATAACAGCTTTAACTCTTCTGGGAAGGCTGTCCAAAAGGTTTAGGAGTGTGTCTATCGAAATGTTGGACCATTCTTCCAGACGCGTGTTTGTGAGGTCAGGCACTGATGTGGACGAGAAAGCCTGGCTCACAGTCTCCACTCTAATACATCCCAAAGGTGTTCTGTCAGGGTGAGGTCTGGACTCTGTGCAGGCCAGTCAAGTTCCTCCATTCCAAACTCGCTCATCCATGTCTTTATCGACCTTGCTTTGTGCACTGGTGCGCAGTCATGTTGGAACAGGAAGGGGCCATTCCCAAACTGTTCCCACCAAGTTGGGCACATGAAATTGTCCAAAATGTGTTGGTATGCTGACTCCTTAAGAGTTCCCTTCACTGGAACTGAGGGGCCATGCCCAACCCATGAAAAACAACCCCATATCATAACCCCCCTTCCACCAAATGATTTGGACCAGTGCACAAAGCAAGATCCATAAAGACAAGGATGAGCGAGTTTGGGGTGGAGGAACTTGACTGGACTGCACAGAGTCTTGCCCTCAACCAAATGAGTTAGAGCAGAGACTGCGAGCCAGGTCTTCTCATCCAACATCGGACTAAGACTGGGATGCCATTAAGTTCCTGTGCATGTAAAGGCAGGTGTCCTAATACTTTTGACAATATTATATATATATATATATTTTTTTTTATATATATATATTTTTATATATGTATATATATATATATATAGTGTATATGTATATATATACTGTATATGTATTTGTAGCTCTAACCTGTAGGAGCTGTTTCTTTGCCTCAACCTTTTCTAAAAACCTCAGCCCCTCTAACACACTAGGTTGAGTATACAAAAATAAAATTTTGCGATATCAAAGAAAACAGGCACCAAACCAAGCAAAGTAAAGGCAAGCTTAATATATTCAAGAAGACAACTATAATGGTACAATTAAGGTAACATCCTGTTGATAGCAAGGTAATTATCAGTTCACTTCCTCACAGTAGACATGTGCATGACGAAAAAATTAGTTTGGTTTCATTTTGTTTAGATTAGATTTCAGTTTAGTTAAATTTGGTTGATTCATTCAATTTGTATTTAGGATTTGTTTTATGTCTTTTTAGAATTTTCCTCGGTTATAGATTTTTTTCAATTCGAAACATTCGAATCTATAAATTTTAAATTGGTTGAATCGAAAACTTTAGATTTTTTTTTTTTTCTTAATCGAATGGGGCAAAGGGAAAAAAACAAAAGAAAAATGTTCATCAAATGATTACAATGACTCACAATAACAAAAACAGCATTATTTCTAAATAGCACTCTAATAACACACACGGTCTTTGATCTCAGAAATATGTACACTGTGTACACTTTGTACACATACACTTTGACTTTGACTGGAGTTCGATGTAAAATTCGAATCAAATTTTAATTAGAATTTCAGAAAATTCAAACGAATTTCATTTCGTTATTCGGCGTTATTCGGCGCATTCGGTCAGTTTAGTTTATACTGTAATTTGGGTATTCGGATGTATCTGAATCTCCGAATCTCAGAATAACGAAAAATCAGTGTGAATATTTATTGGGAATGAAACGAGACACACATATCTCACAGTAATTTATTGGTGTGGATCAAGGTATCCCACAAAATGCAAACATTAATAAATACCCAAGAAAAGAACCCTTGGAAAAAAGGGTACTTTAGAAAGATTCATATAGTGTTACTTTACCACAGCTTTATTTTAAATCCAAAAAATAAAAAACAGCAATAATCATAATTCCATATAGACTTCCTCCATACACCATAAAATGACAACGCTGTCAATATTTAAATGAATAAGTCTAGGGAGGTACAGTAATGCCGCGTACACAAGATCGGACTTTACGGCATACTTGGTCCGGCGTCCTGGATTTCGTCGGACAGTTCGATCGTGTGTGGGCTCCAGCGGACTTTGTTTTCTCAAAAGCTTGTCTGTATGCTAGTCGGACAGACAAAAACCGATGCTAGGGCAGCTATTGGCTACTGGCTATGAACTTCCTTGTTTTAGTCCAGTCGTACGTCATCACGTACGAATCCGTCGGACTTTGGTTGATTGTGTGTAGGCAAGTCCGTTCATTCGGAAAGTCCATTGTAAAGTCCGTCGAAAAGTACGCTGGAAAAAGTCTGCCGTAAAGTCCGATCGTGTGTACGCGGCATTAGACATTTACACACAAACAAGTCCTTGTCATAGTATAATTTTTCAGGCAGTCTCTTATAACCATATAATAAAGACAATTATTATACCAGATAACTGGTCTTAAAGTGTCCTGATAGCTGGCGATGACTGTTCCTGCTAGATAGGGTAATTCAATCTGCCCCAAAATATAAAACATAGCATGCTCATCAACCTAAATTAAACTAAAGAATGTCAATAATAGCATAGTCATTATAAATCAAGCATGAAGCTGTATGCATCTAGCAATTAATGAGCATAGGCACACATCAGCTGGTTAGTAGGTAAATCTATGATTGAGCAATATGATGTATTGCTGGACATCGGTGTCTCATAAAATAATCATTTCAGTCCTCAATAGGGAGAGATCCCTATATCCAGATGATAATATCAGTAAGGTTGATCATGTAACTTATTTAGTAAATTAAGCCTAGTTCAACAACAGCCAGCCAGGCTGGTATTTTTCACTCTGGAGGAAGGGAGGAAGGGCATGAGTAAATAAGCATGGACTCCTAAGCACAATCTTCACCATGCGATGCCATATAAATAAATCCATAGGCTTGATACTCATTGTAAATTCATATGGCAAAACACAGCCCTAAGTTGCTTCATCCAGAAAACATCCAGAGGCAGAAGCATCAAGTTGGGCATGTAAAAGGAAATACGATCAAGCATTAGCTTACAGTTCCTTAGGAATTCGCCCCATGCATTCCCGGGTGCCACTACCTTCACTTTAGCCTTATGGGCCTGCTCGGCTTCAGTATGAAATCCACACATGCGCGGGAAAGTTCCACCTTCAGTCCCTGCTATGTAGCCGATGGGTAGGTAGGTTGAGTGTACAAAAATAAAATACCACAAGAAATCACTTCAAGTAATACTTAATAGCCAGTAGTAGTGCTATGTCAAAAATAAACAGGCACCAAACCAGTTAGTAAAGGCAAACTTAATATATTGTTACTCAATATGGTTGATAACTAGGCAAGTATAAAGTGGATTAACAATGGTAATACCACAATTCAGCATACAAAGTGAATAATAGTAAGGTCTAGGCATAAAATTACATTTGCTATCCAGATCAGCATAAACAGTAGCAAAGTCACCTCAAGTGTAGCAGTGAGCAGTAGTAAAGTTTATTCTACTGAGTGCTGGAACTATACTGGCAGAGTGCATTTATGGTGGCAATGCTAGTCCTAGACCGACTGGGAATTCACTGTCTGAAAGAAAAGGAGGATTGTAGCGGAGGGGGGAGCAGGGGAACAAAAGGGGATTTGCAGAATAATTGTTTTGGGAGGGGCGGTCCTTTGAGATGTTCTGCTGGCTATCGTTGGGGCACTCAACAACAGTTCCAGTTAACCTGAATCCTCACTTGGCTGCAGCGCTGCTCTGCCCAAATCTCTCTCTCTGTCTCATCAGCCGATCAGTGGCGCAGAGAGAGAGACTGTAGTGTGTAATTACGCAGGAGGAGCCTGAAGGTGGGTGGAGCTGCGCCGTTGGCTTGGCAACCCTACACTCATTGCTAGCGCCTGGGCTGACTGGCATCTAGCAACGAGTGAAGTCATTGAGTCAATCACGTCGGACTCGCAGTCTCAGACTCAGAGCCGACGTGACCGTCACAGGAGCTGCCTGGAGCGGAGGAGCCTGTCTAAGTGTATCTGTCTTTCCTGTTCTGATAGGCAGTTGCTGCTGCAGTCTGGCACTGTGTGGCAGAGGCCAGCAATCTTCCTCCTCCGCGCTGCCCGTGAGTGTATTGGCCCTCCCACCGGCAGCACCTCCTCCATCTTGTCCATACAGTCACTCACACTGACTGCAGGACTCCTCCCCTGGTGAGTGTTGGCTCCACCCACCTCCTCCCTCCATCTTGTCCACCTTGCAGACTGCAGAGCGGTGTGAATACAAGAAGTAGAAGGCTTCTTGACACTGACAGTGAAATTACTTGACCCAACCAACTGAACTCCATTGCTCCTGCATGGGAGCCCCGCCCCCACCACCAAATTAATTGACTAAAAGTGAGTAAAAAAAAAAAAAAAGAATGAATTCATGTGTCAAGTCAAAAAGCAAAATACATGTGTGCCATTATGTATGAAAAAAAAAAATGCCCCTTTAGTCTTGACTTGTTTAATCTTAACCTCTTCAGCTTTGGAGCCTTTTATGACCAGGCCATTTTTTGCGATACTGTGCTACGTTGCCTTAAGTGACTGACAATTGCGTGGTCGTGCAACGTTGTAACCCAGGTAAAATTGATTTCCTTTTTTTCCCACAAATAGAGCTTTCTTTGGTGGTATTTGATCACCTCTGCAGTTTTTATTTATTGCTATATAAACAGAAAAAGAGCGACAATTTTGAAAAAAAAAAGCAATATTTTTTGCTTTTTGCTATAAAAAAAATGTCTTCATCAGTTTTGGCTGATCTGTATTCTACTACACATTTTTGGTAAAAGAAAAATCCCAATAAGTGTATATTGATTGGTTTGCGCAAAATTTATAGTGTCTACAAACTATGGGAAAAATTTGTGGCATTTTTATTTATTTATTTTTTACTAGTAATGGCGGTGATCAGTGATTTTTAGCAGGACTGCAACATTGCAGCGCACAGATCAGACACCTAACTGACATTTTTGACACTTTTTGGGGACCAGGGACACTAATAAAGTGATCAGTGCTAAAAATATGTACTCTCACTGTACTAATAACACTGGCTGTGAAGGGGTTAACAACAGGGGTGATCAAAGGGTTAACTGTGTCCCTAGGGGGTGCTTGCTAACTGTGTGAGGGATTGATTCACTAGATGAACAGAGTGATCCGTGTTCCTGGTTAGCAGAAAAACAAGATCACTCTGTTCATCTCCGACAGAACGGCGGTCTGCCTTGTTTACATCTGCAGACTGCTGTTCTATCTCTGTGGGAAGCAATCGTGGATGGCCGGCGAACATCGCTTCCGCCAGACCCACTGATTAGCTCCCCCCTGGCCAATCAGCGCACGCACCTTTGCTGGCTATTGCACTACATGGGGAAATGGCGTTCTGTAAGCAACACTGTTAGGGCCCTCCTGTCCTTACTATGATACAACTTAAAGTGGTGTGGGACACTATGTTTGTCTGAACCTTTCTCTATAAGTCTGTAGTGCTCACTGATCCTATTCCAGAGTGAGCATATCGTACACCTCCACATACAAGAGGTCACAGGAGCACCGCAGTCTATATATTACATGGTCCGTGGAGTATGTCATGAAGTGTTTGACATCATCCCTTTTCCCTAACCTATCATTGAAAGAAGACTGTCCCTGAGCAATGGACTGGCACGTAAAGCAGCCACACTTGGAGCACCTATATGTGCCAGTCCTATTGTTAAAGTAGTATCTAATATCTTCTTGTCTACCCCTTTTTGTGTTACTTAATTTACTGGGTGCAATGATATTTTCTAGTGTTCGGGCCTTCCTGAAGGTGACACGGGGTGCGTCTGGTATAACCGGTCCCAACTTCAAGTCTGAACACAATATGTGCTAGTGTTTTTGCAAGACTTTTGTAATGGCACAATAGTCCCATTGAAACCTGTAGTAAAACGCACAACATTATGTTCAGATAATTGCGCTCGACAATTGTTGGGCAGACTATCTAGGAATTTATAATAAGCATCCTGTATCAGTTCCTCAGGGTAACCCTTTTCTAAAACTTTTTTTATAAGAACAGAACTTTGTTCTTTATACACCTCTACCTTGGATCAATTCCTTCTCAGCCTGTGGAACTGGCCTGAAGGAATATTCCTCTTCTAAGTGGGGTGGTGGCAACTCATGTAAAGCAGGTGCAAGTTGCCACCAGTGGGTTTTCATGAGTTAGCTCCAGGTCTAGGAAAACCAGACTGACTGGATAAATCACATAAGTGAAACGTAAACCAAAGTTGTTGTTGCAATAAAAAACAGACTTTCAAAGTCATCCCTAGTGACTTTCTGGCAGTGCCCCTCCCGACACTAGACT
Organism: Lithobates clamitans; assembly: GCA_037952925.1. NCBI lineage: Eukaryota > Metazoa > Chordata > Amphibia > Anura > Ranidae > Lithobates > Lithobates clamitans. The sequence goes on from JBBGZY010000188.1 coordinate 1,179,968, forward strand.
CTGGATCCGCCTTTGGTATAACGTGGTGTAGGGTTGGTATAGGTTTGGGATAAGTGCGGTATAGAGTGCAGTATGGGTACAATATGGATTGTGTACACTTGATGTCCTGCTCTCAATGGTTTGATTCCTGCTGGCAGTATCAGTAATGAGCGAATAGCCCTCTCACCAGTTGCAGATACTGCGGTGACCTCTTGTGGACCCCTTAGTCTCTCCCCAAAAGCCTCCGGTGATCAGCGGTGGGAAGCAGAGGGTGAGTGGTTGCTCAAATAATAGTTCTACCTCCAGATCCAGGGCACATCTATGGGGACTAGTTTTGCCCCCTGTTATGCTAACATCACCCTGGGGCATTGGGAGGAGTTAAACATCTGGCATCATAATCCCTTTGCCAAAAATAATGTTTTTTTTCGTGCGTTATATTGATAATGTCCTAGTCATCCAGAGTGGCACTAGGGATGACTTTGAAAGTTTGTTTTTTATTGCAACAACAACTTTGGTTTATGTTTCACTTATGTGATTTATCCAGTCAGTCTGGTTTTCCTAGACCTGGAGCTAACTCATGAAAACCCACTGGTGGCAACTTGCACCTGCTTTACATGAGTTGCCACCACCCCACTTAGAAGAGGAATATTCCTTCAGGCCAATTCCACAGGCTGAGAAGGAATTGAACCTAAGGTAGAGGTGTATAAAGAACAAAGTTCTGTTCTTATAAAAAAAGTTTCAGAAAAGGGTTACCCTGAGGAACTGATACAGGATGCTTATTACAAATTCCTAGATAGTCTGCCCAACAATTGTCGAGCGCAATTATCTGAACATAATGTTGTGCGTTTTACTACAGGTTTCAATGGGACTATTGCGCCGTTACAAAAGTCTTGCAAAAACACTAGCACATATTGTGTTCTGACTTGAAGTTGGGACCGGTTATACCAGACGCACCCCGTGTCACCTTCAGGAAGGCCCGAACACTAGAAAATATCATTGCACCCAGTAAATTAAGTAACACAAAAAGGGGTAGACAAGAAGATATTAGATACTACTTTAACAATAGGACTGGCACATATAGGTGCTCCAAGTGTGGCTGCTTTACGTGCCAGTCCATTGCTCAGGGACAGTCTTCTTTCAATGATAGGTTAGGGAAAAGGGATGATGTCAAACACTTCATGACATACTCCACGGACCATGTAATATATAGACTGCGGTGCTCCTGTGACCTCTTGTATGTGGAGGTGTACGATATGCTCACTCTGGAATAGGATCAGTGAACACTGCAGACTTATAGAGAAAGGTTCAGACAAACATAGTGTCCCACACCACTTTAAGTTGTATCATAGTAAGGACAGGAGGGCCCTAACAGTGTTTACTATTGAATGCATATCTGACAAGTCTCTTTTTTTTCACTGAAATCACAAAATAAACAGAGGGCACACAGACAAAGTGGATTATCCTCAATACAATCTTTAATGAATAAAAGAGGTAAGTATTATACTCACAAATAAACACGTGTCACGGCTTTTCAAAAAACAGCAGTTATAGAGCCACGATGCAGCTTATCACATAACAGATCAAATATCCAGCAGTAGCAGGCTAACGCGTTTCGAGGCCTTGCATCTTCCTTAGAACCAACAGGACTATGTCTTGCTCACCCACTTACAGTATATAGTGTAGTCTCCCAATGGACTAAACGAAGAGCCTGAAGTTCATTGACTGATATAAGCAGTTTCGAGTTTCTGTTTTGCCTGGTATACTGTATGTGTTTTAAGGTTATGTATGCCATACAAAGATGAATTTGTATAATATGAACGTTTTATCCATAATCTGTAGTATGACATTAAGATTAATGTCCAAGCATGTTCATCAAATCCATAAAACATTTTTTTTTTTCATTGACATGTAATTATATAACAGCAAGCTGTATGTCCAGTACCTTTTAGTTTTTTGAATTCAAACAATACTGGTTAGCACTGATCAGTTGGATCTATAATTATTTATCAATCCCCAATACTGTTCAGTCTGTTTTATTAACACTTATTCATTTATTATTTCCCCAGATATATTTGCAAATGATTGTAGTTTGTTTCCTTTTGATTTGAATTTCAGTGACATTCTTTTTAATTCTTATTATGATTATTGTAATTCTTAGAACTTTATCGGCCTCTGTGCGGTGTTTTTAACCACTTCAGCCCCGGAAGATTTGGCTGCTGAATGACCGGGCCATTTTTTGCGATTCGGCACTGCGTCGCTTTAATTGCGCGGTCGTGCGACACAGCAAACAAAATTTACGTCCTTTTTTTCCCCACAAATAAAGCTTTCTTTTGGTGATATTTGATCACCTTTGCGGTTTTTATTTTTTTCGCTATAATCAAAAAAAGAGCGACAATTTAGAAAACACGATATTTTGTACTACAAACATTTTTTTTCTCAGTTTAGGCCGATATGTATTCTTCTACATATTTTTGGTAAAAAAAAATGCAATAAGCGTATATTTATATATATGCGATTAAGTGCACAACCTTTGCCATATAGACATAATTGTATAAAAATAACTAATGAAAAAACAGCATATAATGATCAGCCTTGAGTGTCAAAACTGCAAAATAAATTTAAATATTACAATAGAAAAATCAATTATATATATGTATTGTCCATCAGGAGGCTTAGTAGCGTCCTTAATAATAACACCCCAAAATATATGTGAAACTTCACTAGGAACAAGTCCTTTTGTCAGGAGGAGATGTGGTCTTCCTCACATATATCAGGCAAAGATGTACAAAAGGCCGCTTACCAGACTTGTAGGACCCCTATGACAGAGATCATATAGGCTCAGGTATACCGGATCACCCAGGCAAGGAAGGTTTCTTTAAACAGCCGACAAACTCCGTTCCTTCTCAGGTGCTTTAGAACACTGGGATGTTGGCTCAGCGGACTACGATGTTCACCTTGTACTCCTTATCCAGGTAGGATCACTCGTAGGGTATAAGTTGATTGAAAGAGGAAAAGAGGCGCTTCATAGTGCAGCAAGTTAAAAAATCCTTTTTATTCCATATTGATGGACAGCTGACATCTTAAAAGCATTTAGCAAAAATATATTCAAACTAACAGCAAACAGCCGCGGCAGAAGCCAGCCAGCTAGAACGTGGTGACGTCAGGTCCTACAGCTCCATCCGATGCTGCGTTTCTCCAACAAGTAGGCATGTGCATTTCGTTTCGTTCCGAATTGAAATTGGGGCGAATTTTTCATTATTCGGAAATTCGGATGCATCGAAAACATATTCGAATCGAATTTGAATCGAATTCGAAGACAAATTCGAATCGAATTCGAAAACATATTCGAATCGAATTCGAAGACAAATTCGAATCGAATTCGAAAAAAATAGAAAACGTTTTTCTAAAAAAAACAATAAGACAAGCAATAGAATATATATATATATATATATATATATATATATATATATATATATATATATATATATATATAATTTTATTATTCTCTTCTATTGTTTTTTTATGCTTTTCTTTTCTATTATTTTATATTCTATAATAGTCTTTTCAATTCAAATTCATTCTATACGAAATTCGAATTTCGGAACATGGCTTCTGAAGTTTAAATTTCGTATAGAATGAATTCGAATATTAAAGATTAGAACAGAAAAAAATAGAAAAGAATAGACTAGAAAAACAATAGAACAGAATAGAAGAAAATATAATATATATATTATATTTTCTTCTATTCTGTTCTATTGTTTTTCTAGTCTATTATTTTCTATTATTTTCTATTCTATTATAATCTTTATATATATATATTTATATATCTATATCTATTTTATTTTTTTTTATTTATTTTTTTTCTATGCTGGTCTATTGTTTTTCTATTCTTTTCTATTCTTTTCTATTTTATTCTAATCTTTTCTATTTGAATGCGAAATTATTCTATACGAAATTTGAATTTCTGAAAATGGCTATACAGAAACAGAATGAAATCGAATTCTAATAGAAAAGACTAGAATAGGAAAACAATAGAACAGAATAGAAAAAAATTATATATATAAAAGAATAGCATAGAAAAACAATAGAACAGAATAGAAAAAAATATAAAATATTCTATTCTAATCTTTTCTATTCGAATTCATTCTGTACCAAATTCCAATTCAATTTCTATGCTGGTCTATTGTTTTTCTATTCTTTTCTATTCTTTTCTATTTTATTCTAATCTTTTCTATTTGAATGCGAAATCATTCTATACGAAATTTGAATTTCTGAAAATGGCTATACAGTAGCAGAATGAAATAGAATGAAATTGAATTCTAATAGAAAAGACTAGAATAGAACAATAGAACAGAATAGAAAAAAATTACATATATAAAAGAATAGCATAGAAAAACAATAGAACAGAATAGAAAAAAATATGAAATATTCTATTCTAATCTTTTCTATTCGAATTCATTCTGTACCAAATTCCAATTCCGGAAGATGGTTTTATATATATATATATATATATATATATATATATATATATATATATATATATATATATACATACATACATACATACATACAGTATGTGTATATATATATATATATTTCTATATAACCATTTTCCGAAATTCGAATTTTGGATAGAATGAATTTGAATTCAAATAGAAAAGATCAGAATATAATAGAAAATAATAGAAAAACAATAGAACAGAATAGAAAAAATATTATATATATATATATATATATATATATATATATATATATATATATATATATATATAGCCATCTTCCGAAATTTGAATTTCGTATAAAATGAATTTGAATAGAAAAGATTAAAATAGAGTAGAAAGAATAGACTAGAAAAACAATAGAACAGAATAGAATAAGATATAATATATATATATTATAATTTTATTCTGTTCTGTTCTATTGTTTTTCTAGTCTATTGTTTTCTATTGTTTTCTATTCAAATTCGAATTCATTTTATACGAAATTCGAATTTCAGAAGCCATCTTCCGAAATTCGATTTTCGTATAGAATGAATTCAAATTCGAATAGAAAAGTTTAGAATAGAATAAAAAAGAATAGCATAGAAAAACAATGAAACAGAATAGAAAAAAATATAATATATATATTATATTTTATTCTTTTCTGTTCTGTTGTTTTTCTAGTCTATTCTTTTCTATTATTTTCTATTCTAATCTTTTCTATTCAAATTCGAATTCATTCTATACAAAATTCTAATTTTAGAAGCCATCTTCCGAAATTCTAATTTCGCATAGAATTAATTCAAATTCGAATAGAAAAGCTTAGAATAGAATAGAAAAGAATAGCATTGAAAAACAATGGAACAGAATAGAAAAAATATATATATATATTATATATATATATATATATATATATATATATATATATATATATATATATATATATATATATAACCATCTTCCAAAATTGGAATTTGGTACAGAATAAATTTGAATAGAAAAGATTAGAATACAATATATTATATTTGTTTCTATTCTGTTCTATTGTTTTTCTATGCTATTCTTTTATACTTTCTATTCTATCCTAATCTTTTCTATTGGAATTCGATTTCATTCTATACGATTTCAAATTTCGCAAAATGGTTATATATAGTTTACTTTTTCAAATTCAGTTAATGTTTTTTTCGAATGCGGTAGAATTTTTTCGAATTTTATAGTTTTTTTCGAATGTGGTAGAATTTTTTCGAATTTGATAGTTTTTTTCGAATGTGGTAGAATTTTTTCGAATGCGGTCGAACTTTTTCGAATGTAGTAGAATTTTTTCGAATTCGAATACGAAACGAAACAAATTCCGTAAACGAATGTAACGAATGCAACGAATTTAACTAAACGAATTTAGTTAAATAACGAATCGAAACGAAACTAAACAAATTTTTTCATTCTGCACATGTCTAGCACCAAGTAGCCCTGAGATACGGGACCCCAAAATAGGTTCGGAAAATGTCATTCTCTGCTGCAGAAAAGTGCTTGACATTTTCTGAACCGATTTTTGGGGCCCTGTATCTCGGAGACACTTGGTGCTAGAAACCCCAGCAAATTTGGGGTTCTTAGCACTAAGTGGCCCCGAGATACGAGGCCCCAAAGTCGGTCAACTGTGTCCATCTGCAGCAATTCATTTCGGGACCCTTTGGGTTCAGAGACCCCAAATTTTGGCTGCAGCTAGGGGGCATCTAGGAACCCTTAACTACCGAGTTTGAAGTTTAGGGGACCTATGGCTGCAAATGGGCACAGTGAGGCATGCAAATGGGCACAGTGAGGCTGCAAATGGGCATTGTGAGTACACCCCTAAGTGAAAATGTCCAAATTGAGCCCAAAGTGTCAATATTTTGTGTGGTCACCATTATTTTCCAGCACTGCCTTAACCCTCTTGGGCATGGAGTTCACCAGAGCTTCACAGGTTGCCACTGGAGTCCTCTTCCAGTCCTCCATGACGACATCACAGAGCTGGTGGATGTTAGAGACCTTGTGCTCCTCCACCTTCCATTTGAAGATGCCCCACAGATGCTCAATAGGGTTTAGGTCTGGAGACATGCTTGGCCAGTCCATCACCTTTACCCTCAGCTTCTTTAGCAAGGCTGTGGTTGTCTTGAAGGTGTGTTTGGGGTCGTTATATTGGAATCCTGCCCTGCGGTCCAGTCCCTGAAGGGAGGGGATCATGCTCTGCTTCAGTATGCCACAGTATATGTTGGCATTCATGGTTCCCTCAATAAACTGTACCTCCCCAGTGCTCATGCAGCCCCAGACGATGACACTCCCATCACCATGTTTGACTGTAGGCAAGACATACTTGGTTTTGTACTCCTCACCTGGTTGCCGCCACATACCCTTGACACCATATGAACCAAAAAACTTTATCTTGACCTCATGAGACCACAGGACATAGTTCCAGTAATCCATGTCCTTAGTTTGCTTGTCTTCAGCAAACTGTTTGCAGGCTTTCTTGTGCATCATCTTTAGAAGAGGCTTCCTTCTGAGACGACAGACCAATTTGATGCAGTGTGCGGTGTATGGTCCGAGCACTGACAGGCTGACCCCCCACCCCTTCAACCTCTGCAGCAATGCTGGCAGCACTCATACATCTATTTCACAAAGACAACCTCTGGATATGACGCTGAGCACGTGCACTCAACTTCTTTGGACGACCATGGCAAGGCTGATTCTGAGTGGAACCTGTCCTGTTAAACCGCTGTATGGTCTTGGCCACCATGCTGCAGCTCAGTTTCAGGGTCTTGGCAATCTTCTTATAGCCTAGGCCATCTTTATGTAGAGCAACAATTCTTTTTTTCAGATCCTCAGAGAGTTCTTTGTCATGAGGTGCCATGTTGAACTTCCAGTGACCAGTATGAGATAATGAGAGCGAAAACACCAAATTTAACACACCTGCTCCCCATTCACACCTGGGACCTTGTAACACTAACGAGTCACATGACACCGGGGAGGGAAAATGAATAATTGGGCCCAATTTGGACATTTTCACTTAGGAGTGTACTCACTTTTATTGCCAGCGGTTTAGACATTAATGGCTGTGTGTTGAGTTATTTTGAGGGGACAGCAAATTTACACTGTTATACAAGCTGTACACTCACTACTTTACAAAGTGTCATTTCTTTAGTGTTGTCACATGAAAAGATATAAAAAATATTTACAAAAATGTGAGGGGTGTACTCACTTTTGTGAGATACTGGGGGTTATTTACGAAAGGCAAATCCACTTTGCACTACAAAATCTAAGGGGTAGATCTGAAATGAGAGGAAGCTCTGCTGATTTTATCATCCAATCACGTGCAAGCTAAAATGCTGTTTTTTATTTTCCTTGTATGTCCCCCTCGGATCTACAGCAACTGCACATCACATCCAAGTGCACTTTCAAGTGCACTTGCAGTGCACTTGTAGTACAAAGTGGATTTGCCTTTCGTAAATAACCCCCACTGTGTATGTGTGTATATATATATATATATATATATATATATATATATATAATTATGTGTATCTGATGGATTCTGAGGTTTGGCCTTAGTTTGTGTTATGCTGGTGTATTTGGCATGCAGAATACGGACATGTAAAATGTCAGCAGCCATATACCATTCAAGAGGCAAAAGAAAGAGAATTATTTCACATTTAAAAGTCATGCAAACCGCAATTGTTTTAAATCTGTTTTGTTATCTCTGAGTGTGTATATCATTGTGTAAATGAAACACAAGACACATGCTCCTAGGCACAGTTTTGTACATATTGTTAAAGGAGACGTCCAGCCTGAGCTCATTTGGCTGAGCTTCTCCTATGGTTCACAGGAGTGCAATATCTTTTGCATTCCTGTCACCTGTTTTCAGCAGAGAGCAGTCTGAAGTCACACAGATCAGTCCAGGCACCGCGTCATCCTGACTCTGGAGTCTGGATCTGCCAGGTGCCTGGACTGATAGCCGTCTCATCCTCTCAGCGAGCCGCTGCGAGGCTGAGACGATCGCTCCCTGCCTCTCCCCAGCTCAGCGCTCCAGTGAGCGTGGAGGAGCAGAGAGGAGAGCTACTGATTGACAGTTAGCCGCTCTCTGCTCTGAACCGAGCCATTGGTGATGTTCGATCGCTAGGTTCTCAGTGCAGAGATGACAGGGGACAGATGCAGCATTGGACTGAAGGTGGATCCAACTAGGTAAGTATGATTAGTGGAAAACTGGATTCCCATACTCCTCTATTAATGTTATAAATGTTATTGACGTATTATATCCACATGAATCAGTGGAAAGAAAGTAAAGAAAGATCCACAGCATGGCAGAAAACTGCTCTCATTTTCCCATCATTCTACAGTTACTGTCTCTCATTCTCTCATGTTTGAGACCGGTAACACTAACTTTCCATCACTGCCTGGGATTACTGCTCAGCACCATGTAAGATCCATTCGATTGCTTCAATAAACTTGGCATCTTTCTTGGACATCATTGTTTTTTGAACTTCCTTTAGCCCAAGACTGTGTGCATATGCTTTCAGTCCAGCTAGTACATTTTCCATCAATACAAGAAGTTTTCGGGGTTTTGTACACTGGATCGCCTATTCTGTTCTGCCAGAATCTATTTAAGACCTTGGGGGTTATTTACTAAAGGGAAATCCACTTTGCATTACAAGTCCACTGCAAGTGCACTTGGAAGTGCAGTCGCTGTAGATCTGAGGGGGACATGCAAGGGTAATAAAAAACAGCATTTTAGCTTGCACATGATTGGATGATAAAATCAGCAGAGCTTCCCCTCATTTCAGATCTTCCCCTCAGATCTACAGTGACTGCACTTCCAAGTGCACTTGTAGTACAAAGTGTATTTGCCTTTATTAAATAACCCCCATGTCTCCTGGGTTTTGGGGCGCATTTTGTGAGTGGCTAGAGTAGGGACTGGTCACCCATGTTGAGTGTCAGGGAATAGTTCTGTAGGAGTAGGAAAAGTGCAGGGACACGCCATCCCCCTGGATGCCTCCACATTTGGGTACAAACTGACCAGGCCGCATTCTGCTCCACAAGACAAGTCAGCACCTCTGAGTCTTTATTCTACTGTCTCATCGCTGTTACAACTTGTGAGTGTTCCCGGCTGGGTTGCCTTCCGGTCGGGTCTGTTGTCTATTACTGGGCTTCTGTTACAATACATTCTTGTTTCTGCACTTGGTCTCGTGTGTTTTCTAGCCGCTGCATCACGCTGCACCTACCCACATGCTCCTCTACATTCAGTACAGTACATATCACATATAATTTCAATTAGATTTAAAAGCTACATAAGTTTGCGATAGATGTCTGTTAAGAGCAGTCAGTCTCCAAAGTAACAGCTTCCTTCTACACCGCAGCGTGAACGTGTGGGCCTCCTTTGCATGTCACTGCAGACACGTTGCCTCACCTGTATTACCAGTTCTGCCCCTATCCCACAAACCTGCATGTATGACTTTCCAAATCTAAAACATAAAATCAACACGAAAGCAAAAAGTTAAGCTGAAAAGCAAATAAAAGTGAGGAAATGGGCACAATATTGAAAAGAATAAATATCCTGTCAGTGGCACGAATTAAAAACTCAATTAGTCGTCTTCTTCCCTCAGAGGTATCAGTTACTTGCTGATAGAGCATCAGTTTACCCGACTGACTTCCTTGACATGCTGTTGTTCCCTCACTAAGGTAATCTCAAGCACACATAATAGCCGCTGTCATCAGATTCATGGCTTCTAAATCTTCCAGCCTTCCATCTCATTGTCAAAATGATTTTCTTGTCAGAATAAAATAACTAGCTGTCTTTTTGAAACCAAGCGTAAGATTTGTGATTTATGCCAGGGAGAAAAGTAACGTTGTTTATCTCCATTGACCTTGTAACGGGTGTTTTACTATCAAAACAGTGTAAATGCAATAAAGTTTATTTGCTCAGTAAATATTAAGAAGTAGTAAATATACAGTATGGCTGTGGATTTCAATGTTGCTTGGTGTAAGCTACATAGAGAAAAAAAATAAACATTTACAAACTTCTTTAACCACCTCAATACCAACAGGTCACACCTCATTTCTTTCCAGACTATTTATTAGTTTTCAGTGCTGTGATAGTTTGACTGGCAATTACTCTTTCATGCAACACTGTACCTATATGACTTTTAGATCATTTTTAACATAGGTTTTTCTAAATGTTTTGCTTTATAAAGGAAAAAAAGAATATAATTATTGATCAGTGGCAGCTGGTGCTAAACATTTATTTGTTGTGAGGGGGCGCAGACAAACCCCCCCCCCCCAGGTCCGCACTCACCCCTCCAGTGGTCACGGCACTACGGCTTCCCTGGCTTCTCCTCCTGGCTAACCCAGTCTTCTTTAAATCCGCCTTTTGTCCTGATTGGCCAGGAGGAGAAGCCAGTAACCAATAGTGAATATTGATTCATTAGTACCACAAGTGGGAGGGTTGGGGGCGCAGAGCGCAACCTTTTTCAAGCCAATTAGAGCCTCAGGCTCTAATCATGTTCTTGAAAAAAAAGACAGACCTCATAGAAAGTCATTAGTCCGGCATCCCACATGCAAACCAGAGAAGCGGCGCCCCTGCGCCCCTTATGGACCGGCCGCCACTAATGTTTATATGTTATAAAACATATCAAAATAGTCTTTCTTCATGAATTTAGAACCAAGGATTGAGGGGTTATACAGACACATGTGCAGGAAGGAGGGGCCGCTTCGAAGTTGTACATCTGGTGGACCATACCCAACTTCTTTTAAACTGTGGCAAAATTAAATTTAGTCTACATTGCTTTGTCAGATGATCACTGCCCCATGACAGTGATCCCCAGCTGGGAGTGCACAAAGCAAGCAGACAGTCAGTAACCCCCAACTTCAATCCCTATTAATGGTGGGCAGTGACATCCCCCCCCCCCCCCAGTTTTAGCTGCTATGGCTAGGTGGGAGAAGCACGTACAGGTATGTCCTCCCATCCTGGGTGTTCAAACGTGGCTTCAAGGTGGCGCAATCTGTGATCACTGTGTCCACATGTAAACACAAGCTGCAGTGCTCTCCTCAGTGATCAGCACCGGGCAATGTACTACACACCGAAGACGTGAATAAAAAATAAAAGCATCTGTCACCAATCACTGTCAGTAGTGCAGTGCTCTGGTGACAGTCATGTTTTTTTATGTAAAAAAATAAAAAATTAAAAAAAACTGTAAATAAATAAATAATTTTTAAAAATGTAAAAAATTATTTAAAAAAATTAATAAGAACTCATTTACACTTGCATTAAACAGTTTTAACTCCTGTACTCCTGTACAATGCGATTGGGTGCAAGACAAACACATTGGGGGTTATTTACAAAAGGAAAATCCACTTTGCACTGCAAGTGCACTTGGAAGTTAAATCGCTGTAGATCTGAGGGGGACATGCAAGGAAAATAAAAGACAGCATTTTAGCTTGTACATGATTGGATAATAAAATCAGCAGAGCTTCCCCTCATTTTAGATCTTCCCCTTAGATTTAGAGCGACTGCACTTCCAAGTGCACTTGCAGTGCAAAGTAGATTTGCCTTTCGTAAATAACCCCCATTGTGTTTGTGACCTACATTTAGAGTGTTGTCAGCTTAACATTGACACCCACTGCAGATCATAATTGCAGTACGTTTTGAACACGGTATGGGAAATGCGCACAGAACACAGGTTGGGGTTGGGCGATCTTGTATGTTCTAAACACATCAAGGCACTAGGCATCAGGCTTAAAGTGGATGTAAACCTGATTCATGAAATTTGAGCTGGGCACATATATCGGTAGTGTTTTCTTATCTCTCTCCAAAGCACTAAGTCCCGTGTGTTTCTTCTGTTCCTAGCTCTGTTATCAGCCTGATAACTTCTGACAAGTTCTCAGAGATGGGAGATAAAAGCAGCCTGAAGTTTGTGTCCTGGGAGGTTGCTATAAATAGATTAGCAGAGTGCTTGACTTCTCACAGCACAGCTCTGCACATTACTTCCTTCCTTTGCCAATGTGGAGTGGGGTGTGTGCCTTTCCTCCAATCAGCTGTCTTGGCTGCATGCCAATAATCCACTCCCAGTGCTGAACAGGAAGAGAAGATCTGTAATATTATGTGCACTTTCTAAAGAATATATAAAGCTGAAGACAGCAAATACAGTATACATGTAAAACGTATGTAGGGAGATTTTTTTCATCTCTGCGTATCATCTGAGGCTGTTCACTTTACTGGGTTTATGTGGGGGTTTACATCCACTTTAAAGTGCATGTGCATCCGCAACATAGAATGCATTAATGTAAAAAACCTTCTGTGCACAGAATCTCCCCCTCACCCCTCTCTATACTGAGAGCCTAATCAAGATCCAGCAATGTGCAGGAGAGCAGTGTCTCTCTCGGCTCTCTCTCTCTCCTCGCAGGACAGATTGATAGCAGCAATGAGCCATTGGTTCCCGCTGCTGTCAATCAAATTTTTGATGAGGGAGTGGGGGACAGGACCAAGCTGCACTGTCTATGTCTATAGACAAGGCAGCTTGGATTTTGTCTGAGAAAAATTTTCCATCCTGATTTTTCCAAATTTCTAATTACTGCGTTCAAAAATGAACAACAATTTGACCCCACTAATCATTACAAAACTGAACGAACGTTCTTAACCACTAGCCGCAAAGTCACATACCTGTACGTCATTCTACTTCAAGTGGTTGTACAGGGGTGATGCCTGCAGCTGTAGTCATCGTCCATGGTACTGTTTTTTAGAGCCGACGGTTGGCTTTCTTGTACTGACAACCAATGCAGCTGAGCAGCGGCTCGATTGTTATTACAAGCAGCAGGAGAGGACCCCCCCGCGTGGCCTTCCGCTGCTTCCCCAGGCTATCCCATCACACCGGGAGAGCCGAGCGACTATCTGGCACGGAATTGGCTTTGATTGGGTCTCAGATGTAGTTGCCCAGAAGCGATGTAGAAACATCACTTACGGTTTACTGGAGTATTAAAGGTGGCAGGTTTCGAAATTTTCAAGTATTTAAAAATGCCGATCTTGCCTTTTTTTTAATGCTTTTAAGGGCAGAGGAGGGGTTGGGGGTCTTATAGACCCCAGATCCCTCCATAAAGGTTACCTGTCACTGCCTATTTCTGTCACAGGGGATGTTCTTTACAAATTAAAGGGAAAGTGTAAAAATAAAAAAAAAAATAAGAAAAATTTTTTTTAAAGCTCCCTATCCCTCCGTGCTCGCGCGCAGAAGTAAATGCATACGTAAGTCCTGCCCGCAAATGTAAACAGTTTTCAAACCACACATGTGAGGTAGGGATGAGCTTCGTGTTCGAGTCGAACCCATGTTCGACTCGAACATCGGCTGTTCGGTCGTTCGCCGAATTGCGAACGATATGGGCCGTTCGCGCCAAATTCGTGTGGCGCGTCACGGCCCATAATTCACTGCGGCATCGCAGTGCATTGCTTGCTGATGATTGGCCAAGCATGCACTATGACCCGCATGCTTGGCCAATCACAGCGCCGCCTGAACAGAGAGCCGTAATTGGCCAAAGCCAAGGAGGCTTTGGCCAATTATGGCTCAGGGGATTTAGTACACGCCCCACACTATATAAGGCCGCCTGCACGGCGGCCCTGTGTAGTGTGTGTTCCGGCGTTGAAAGAGATAGACAGAGAGACAGTGTTTGATTTGAGTTAGATAGATTAGGCAGAACAGTCAGTCAGTTAGCTGCACTTACAGTGTATTGTGTATATATATTCATCCCAGGTGTTGCATATATATATATACACTGTACTCAGTTTAGCTAGATCCGTTCCTGTTATCTTCTAGACTATTTACATTTAGTGCAGTGCGTCCTGCTCACAGTGTTCAGCTAGATCCGTTCCTGTTATCTTCTAGACTATTTACATTTAGTGCAGTGCGTCCTGCTCACAGTGTTCAGCTAGATCCGTTCCTGTTAAATTCTAGACTATTTACATTTAGTGCAGTGCGTCCTGCTCACAGTGTTCAGCTAGATCCGTTCCTGTTATCTTCTAGACTATTTACATTTCGTGCAGTGCGTCCTGCTCACAGTGTTTAGCTAGATCCGTTCCTGTTATCTTCCTACTGACAGGCAGGCTTGTCTTGTTACAGTATTAACAGCTACCTAAAGAAAATTACTGGTGTTCTTTTGATCCTATTAGTACCACGGTCAGGCAGCTAGACTATTTACATTTAGTAAAGTGCGTCCTGCTCACAGTGTTCAGCTAGATCCGTTCCTGTTATCTTCTAGACTATTTACATTTAGTGCAGTGCGTCCTGCTCACAGTGTTCAGCTAGATCCGTTCCTGTTATCTTCTAGACTATTTACATTTAGTGCAGTGCGTCCTGCTCACAGTGTTCAGCTAGATCCGTTCCTGTTATCTTCTAGACTATTTACATTTAGTGCAGTGCGTCCTGCTCACAGTGTTCAGCTAGATCCGTTCCTGTTATCTTCTAGACTATTTACATTTAGTGCAGTGCGTCCTGCTCACAGTGTTCAGCTAGATCCGTTCCTGTTAAATTCTAGACTATTTACATTTAGTGCAGTGCGTCCTGCTCACAGTGTTCAGCTAGATCCGTTCCTGTTATCTTCTAGACTATTTACATTTAGTGCAGTGCGTCCTGCTCACAGTGTTCAGCTAGATCCGTTCCTGTTAAATTCTAGACTATTTACATTTAGTGCAGTGCGTCCTGCTCACAGTGTTCAGCTAGATCCGTTCCTGTTATCTTCTAGACTATTTACATTTAGTGCAGTGCGTCCTGCTCACAGTGTTCAGCTAGATCCGTTCCTGTTATCTTCCTACTGACAGGCAGGCTTGTCTTGTTACAGTATTAACAGCTACCTAAAGAAAATTACTGGTGTTCTTTTGATCCTATTAGTACCACGGTCAGGCAGCTAGACTATTAACATTTAGTGCAGTGCGTCCTGCTCACAGTGTTCAGCTAGATCCGTTCCTGTTATCTTCCTACTGACAGGCAGGCTTGTCTTGTTACAGTATTTACAGCTACCTAAAGAAAATTACTGGTGTTCTTTTGATCCTATTAGTACCACGGTCAGGCAGCTAGACTATTTACATTTAGTGCAGTGCGTCCTGCTCACAGTGTTCAGCTAGATCCGTTCCTGCTATCTTCCTACTGACAGGCAGGCTTGTCTTGTTACAGTATATAAAGCTACCTGAAGAAAATTACTGGTGTTCTTTTGATTCTATTAGTACAACGGTCAGGCAGCTAGACTATTTACAGTTAGTGCAGTGCGTCCTGCTCACAGTGTTCAGCTAAACCTACAAGTTAGTGGGGTGCGTCCACCTCACAGTGTTCAGCTAAAGCTACCTGTAGAAGGTTGGTGGTGTTCTCATACTACAGGCAGGTAGTTGATTTTGCTAGCTGCAGTATATATATATATATATATATATATATATATATATATATATATATATCCCAGCTTAGTGCAGCTACAGGCCATTAGTATGTCTGGAAGGCCAAGAAGGAGCGGCAGACAGTCACAAGCCAATAAGAGAATAAGAGAGGGCAAGCAGGCTCTGTGTCTAGTGCTGGTCGTGGAGACGGTGCATCCTCATCAGCACGTGGCCATGGGACACGCTTGGCCTTTTTTTCGGCAGCTGGCCGTGTTGAGCCGCAACATGCGGAAGACTTGGTCGAGTGGATGACCAAGCCGTCCTCATCCTCCTCATCCTCTCTCACCCATGCCCAGGGTGCTTTGTCTGGCAAAGCAGCGGCCTCTTCCCTCGGCTCAATGTCATCAGTGACTCCTTCCCTAGCTCCACCATGTCCTCCTGAGGAGTCCCTCGAACTGTTTGACCACAGTGTTGGGTACATGCTCCAGGAGGATGCCCAGCTTTTGGAAGGCTCTGATGATGATACTGAGCTCGATGAAGGCAGTAACATGAGCACGGACAGAGGGGGTGCCCAAGAAGGACAGCAATCTGGCAGTCATGCTCCCCCTGCTGCAGCATACTGCCGGGTTTGCTCCAGTGATGAGGAGGGAGGGGATGATGAGGTCACTGACTCAACGTGGGTGCCTGATAGGAGAGAGGAGGAGGAGGAGGAGGAGGCGGCACATCACCAACGAGGCAGGATGCCCTCCAGGGGCCAGCCTAAGGGCAGCACATTGACTGCATCACATGTGCAGGGCGCTGCAGTCTCTGCGCGTTATTCAAAAAGTTCTTTGGTGTGGGCCTTTTTTGAGACGAGTGCATCAGATCGCACCGCTGCTATTTGCAACATATGTCTCAAGCGTATCTCACGTGGCCAAAACATCTCCCGCTTGGGTACCACATGCTTGACCAGACATATGTTGACCTGCCATGCAGTTCGTTGGCAAGCGCATCTAAAAGACCCACACCAAAGAACAAAGAGGACCTCTCCTTGCTCCTCATCAGCTGAGATTTCCAACCCCACTAGACCTTCAGTCCTCTCTGAGACCTGCACTGAGAGGAATGAAGGTGTAGAATTAGGTGTGTCACAGCCAAGTACTTGTGGGCAATCTGCTTTTGGTACACCGACGTCAGATTGTACCAGGCAAATTTCCCTGCCCCAGCTGCTGCACCGCCGAAAGAAGGTTGCTCCCAGCCATCCACATGCCCAGCGGTTGAATGCTAGCTTGGCAAAATTGCTGGCACTTCAACTGCTGCCTTTTCAGTTGGTAGACTCTGCCCCCTTCCGTGAGTTTGTGGAATGTGCGGTTCCTCAGTGGCAGGTACCCAAACGCCACTTTTTCTCACGGAAGGCGATTCCGGCTCTCTACCGGCATGTGGAAGGCAATGTCCATGCCTCGCTGGACAGGGCGGTCAGCGGTAAGGTGCATATTACCGCTGACTCATGGTCCAGCAGGCATGGACAGGGATGTTACCTAAGTTTCACGGCGCATTGGGTGACTCTGCTGGCAGCTGGGAAGGATGCAGGACAAGGTGCAGTAGTGTTGGAGGTTGTTCCGCCACCACGCCTCCAAAATGCTAATGATTGTGACACACCTCTCTCCTCCACCCCCTCCTCTTCTTCTTCCTCCATGGCCTCTTCCTCGGAACCAGCGGTGCTCCGTAGTCATTCAAGGGGCTACGCAAGTACACAGGCCAAAAGATGCCATGCGGTGCTTGAGCTGGTGTGCTTGGGGGACAGGAGCCACACTGGGGCAGAGGTTCTGTCAGCTCTGCAGGGGCAGGTTCAGAGGTGGTTGACGCCACGCCAACTTAAGGCAGGAATGGTGGTTTGCGACAATGGCACCAACCTCCTCTCTGCCCTCCGACAGGGACAAATGACCCATGTGCCCTGTTTGGCTCACGTCCTTAACTTGGTGGTGCAGCGGTTCTTGGGCAGGTACCCGGGCTTACAGGATGTCCTGAGGCAGGCCAGAAAAGTCTGTGTGCATTTCCGCCTGTCATATAATGCCAGTGCTCGGCTGACGGACCTCCAAAAGGAGTTTAACCTGCCCAAGAACCGCCTAATCTGTGACATGCCCACCAGGTGGAACTCAACGTTGGCCATGCTGCAGCGGCTGCACACACAGCAGAGGGCCATCAATGAGTACCTGTGCGACTATGGCACCAGGACAGGGTCAGGGGAGCTTGGTTTTTTTTCCCCACGCCAGTGGGCCATGGTCAGGGATGCATGCACTGTCCTGTCACCATTTGAGGAGGCCACGAGGATGGTGAGCAGTGACAGTGCATGCATCAGTGACACTGTCCCCCTTGTCCACGTGTTGGAGCACACGCTGCGTGGAATAATGGACAGGGCACTTGAGGCAGAACAGAGGCAGGAAGAGGAGGACTTCCTTAGCTCTCAAGGCCCCCTTTATCCAGACAGTGTTCCTGCGTGCCCGCCGATCACACAGGAAGAGGACGAGGAGGAGGAGGAGGAGGAGGAGGAAGATTGTGTCAGTATGGAGGTGGAGCCTGGCACTCAGCATCAGCAGCAGTCTTTAAGGGATCAGTCCCAAGAAACACATGGACTTGTACGTGGCTGGGAGGAGGTGGCTGCGGACCATGTCGTCCTTAGTGACCCAGAGGACTCCGGACCGAATGCCTCAGCAAACCTACGCTGCATGGCCTCCCTGATCCGGCAAAGCCTGTGTAAGGATCCTCGTATTCGTGGTATCAAGGAGAAGGACCAATACTGGCTGGCAACCCTCCTTGATCCACGTTACAAGGGTAAGGTTGCGGACCTTATCTTGCCATCGCAGAGGGAGCAGAGGATGAAACATCTTCGGGAGGCCTTGCAGAAAGGTCTGTGCAACGCGTTCCCAGAGACTGGGAGGTTACAAACACCTGTATCTGGACAACGTGTTGCTGAGGCTTCGGTCAGTCAAAGAAGGAGCGGTGGAGAAGGTGGCCGTCTGACCGATGCGTTCAGACAATTTTTTGGTCCGCAGCCCCAAGGTATGATCGGTTCCAGCAACCATCGCCAGCGTCTGTTTTACATGGTGCAGGAATATCTAGGGGCAAGATCAGACTTGGACACCTTTCCCACCGAAACTCCTCTGGGTTACTGGGTCTTGAGGATGGATCACTGGCCAGAGCTTGCACAGTATGCAATTGAGCTACTGGCCTGTCCTGCATCCAGCGTTCTTTCGGAACGCACATTCAGTGCTGCTGGAGGCGTGGTAACCGATCACAGGGTGCGTCTGTCCACCGACTCGGTCGATCGACTGACCTTCATAAAAATGAATCAGTCTTGGATCACCACCAGCTACCAAGCACCTGATGCTGATGTAACCGAATAATTTTTTTTGAAATCTCAGATCCCTTCAAAGACTGCCTATGCTGATGCTGAGTGACTATCCCTGAGAAATTATCCTCTTCCTCCTCAATCATAACGCTGATAGCTTGTAAGAACATTTTTGGTTCTGGGCGCCACCACCAGTGCCTAAGGCCCAATTTTTCTGCCCCTGTTTAACAGGGGCATGT
This sequence comes from Lithobates clamitans, assembly GCA_037952925.1. Taxonomy (NCBI): domain Eukaryota; kingdom Metazoa; phylum Chordata; class Amphibia; order Anura; family Ranidae; genus Lithobates; species Lithobates clamitans. The sequence continues at coordinate 1,199,354 of JBBGZY010000188.1, forward strand.
AATTACAATTTTTGATGCAATACTTTGCAGCAGGGCTCGTTTCTGCGTTACAACTAGAGTATCTGTGAGGGGTTGCAGTGTTGTGGCACCAGCACCAGTGCCTAAGGCCCAATTTTTCTGCCCCTGTCTAACAGGGGCGTGTAATTACAATTTTTGATGCAATACTTTGCAGCAGGGCTCGTTCCTGCATTCCAACTAGAGTGTCTGTGAGGGGTTGCAGTGTTGTGGCACCAGCACCTGTGCCCAAGGCCCAATTTTTCTGCTCCTGTCTAACAGGGGCGTGTAATTACAATTTTTGATGCAATACTTTGCAGCAGGGCTCGTTCCTGCGTTCCAACTAGAGTGTCTGTAAGGGGTTGCAGTGTTGTGGCACCAGCACCAGTGCCTAAGGCCTAATTTTTCAGCTCCTGTTCAACAGGGGCATGTAATTACAATTCTTGATCTAATATTTCACAGCAGGGCCCTGCGAGGGCTTACAGTGTTGTGGCCACAGCAACACCTAAGGCCCAAATTTCTGCTGAGTATATAGGGCAGGACCCTACTTTCAAACATCTAACTTACAAACGACTCCTACTTGCAAACGGAAGGAGACAACAGGAAGTGAGATGAAATCTACCCCTAGGAAGGGAAATTCTCTCCTGTAAGAGTTAATATGGGAAAAAAAATTCTCCTTTCCACTGATGCTTTCCAATCCTTGTTCCACAAAAAAACCCAAATTTTCAAAAAACATTTTTCATTGGGACAAAAAGTGAGGTGAAATCTTCTGAAGAGGAGGAAAGACAGCAAAACAAATGTCACAGGGGTGATAACCCTTCCCTATGTTTTCCAAAAAGCTTAAAAAAGATTTTTTGGCTGGAGCTAAACACGTTAAAAATGTACCCGTTCAAAATTACAAAGAGATTCTACTTAACAACAAACCTACAGTCCCTGTCTTGTTTGCACCGCCTGTATACTGCTGTTCAGAGTATATAGGGCCTGGTGGCCCCACACCTTTCCTTATTTTAATTTGGGTGCGGGGTTCCCCTTAATATCCATACAAGACCCAAAGGGCCTAGTAATCGACTGGGGGGTACCCATGCCGTTTGTCTCACTGATTTTCATCCATATTGCCATGACCCGACATTACATTAAACCCGCAAGCAGTTTTAAATGAGATTTTTTCCTTTAAAAATGACATTTGGTGCAGGAACTGTTCTAAACACGGGAAACACGCGTCACTTTACAGGCATACTATAGACACCCCCCAGGTACGATATTTAAAGGAATATTTCACTTTTTTTTTTTTTACTTTAAGCATCATTAAAATCACTGCTCCCGAAAAAACGGCCGTTTTTAAAAGTTTTTTTTGCATTGATACATGTCCCCTGGGGTAGGACCCGGGTCCCCAAACCCTTTTTAGGACAATACCGTGCAAATTAGCCTTTAAAATGAGCACTTTTGATTTCGAACATTCGAGTCCCATAGACGTCAATGGGGTTCTAACGTTCGTGCGAACTTTCGGTCCGTTCGCAGGTTCTGGTGCGAACCGAACCGGGGGGTGTTCGGCTCATCCCTAATGTGAGGTATTGCCCTGATCGTTAGAGCGAGAGCAATGATTATAGTGCTAGACCTCCTCTGTACCTCTAAACAGGTACCTTGTAAAAAATTTAAAGCGTCGCCTATGGAGATTTTTCAGTTTGTTGCGATTCCACAAGCGTGCACAATTTTAAAGCATGACGTGTTAGGTATCTATTCACTCGGTGTGAAATCATCTTTCACATTATACAAAAAAATTGGGCTAACTTTACTGTTTGGGTTTTTTTTTTAATTCATTAAAGTGTATTTTTTTTTTTTTTTTAAATTGCGCTTGCAAGACAGATGCACAAATACAGTGTGACATAAAATATTGCAACAACCGACATTTTATTCTCTAGGGTCTCTGCTAAAAAATATATACTATTTGGGGGTTCTAAGTCATTTTCTAGCTAAAAATCATGATTTTAACATGCAACAAGTGTCAGAAAAAGGCCTGGTCTTCAAGTGGTTAAAATAAAAAATAATTCAAATGAAATTCAACAATTGTTTGTCCAGCTTAAAGTGGTTGTAACCTTACATTACTGTTCACTGCCAGTCCCTCTCTTATATGCAGCCATAACACAGTGTAAGTGTTTGTTAAAAACAAAGCTTCTAAATACCTTTTTTTTTCAGATATCTTCAGGCTGGTCACTTGACTCCCGGCCACTCTCCTACTCCGATGTACGGGCAACAGCAGGAGGGGCTGAGATCTCCCTCTGATATCACATGACCGCTGTGCTGGGCGCTCGGCCCCTCCCACTGCAGCCCTTAGATGGGGAGTCATGTGTTCAGCCCAAAGATATCTGAAAATGTAATTTAGCTTTGTTTTCAACTAACACTTACACTGTGAGTTATTCCTGGAATAAAGGAGAGGGGCTGGCAGTGGATTTTTTTAAAGTTTAACTTACTACTAATAGTGGCAGAAGAAGGGAGGGGGGGCGGCTCACTCACACATACAGGAGCTGACAGGCAGGGTGGGAGGGGGGGCAGAGGAGAGACAGCGGATGAAGGAGGCATGTAAACTGACCACGATGTCAGGGCTCAGCAGCCATGATAAACCGTGGTCAGTTTACAGGGGGGAGGGCAGAACCAGGCAGGATCAACCAGGTATCTTAGATATTATTCATATTTTAAAGGAACGGTATCCATTTGTTTTTTGTTTAAATTTAGGGTAACATGCTTTAAGTTTCATGTGCATATAGCCAACTCTTTACTATCTATCATTTGGTACTTAAGCCACCCACTGTATGTCATACAGAAATAGCTGTGTGAGTGTTGTATAATGTCATTATACATTATCAATGCTCTATCCAGTTCATAGCTGTTATGAGAGGATAATTGATGTTGCCACTGCTGGTTTCAATATGAAAATGCTCGTTTCCTAGCTACATTTGGCTTTCTCAGTCACAGATGCACAACAAGCAAAAAAACTGTGGAGTCATGATTCCTTCCATGTCTCATGACAGTTTCCCTAACGCCATAATTCATTTTTTTTTGTTGCTTTTTAAAGTGGTTCTAAAGATAGAAGGTTTTTTACCTTAATGCATTCGATGCTCTCTGATGACAGACTTTGCCAAGAGCAGGGGGAGCCATTGGCTCCTGCTGCTGTCAGTAAAATCCAGTGATCAGAGAGCGGGGGGGGGGGGGCGAGTCGCACTGTGTGTGTCTATGAACGCAAAGAGTATGGCTCGGGAGCGAGTCCACACGTGTGCCACCATAGAAAGTGGCTTCCTATGGTGGCACACGCAGAAGAGGAGGAGCTTGGAGCGCCAGCGGGGAACCCAAGAAGAGAGGGTCCGGATCTGTGCAATACCATTCCACAGAGCAGTTAAATATACCATGTTTATTATTTTAAGAAAAAATATTACCTTTACAATCATTTTAAGTCATGGCCCTGCTACAGTAAAAAGAAAAAAAGAAAACATATATACTCGCCCACTCTCCAGCATTGTCCCCTGCAGACTCAGCGCTCTGTGATCCAGGTTTGGTCCTGTTTTGGGGTGAATGACCCCCAGCATCATTCAACCCACTTTCTGTAAGCCCAGGGCATCCAAGATCACTAAGATGCCCTGGACTCACAGAATAATGGTGCGGAGGTGATAAATGTTGTCATTCTCTACAATATTCAATTCCGTCAACTGGAAGAAGAGGAGAAAGATGATCCATAAAGTCATGTACCTGGGCCAAATACTACTCAAAAAAGTCATCTATACACATTTGAAATCCTCAAATTAGTTTTTTTTTATGCCAACATTGTAGGTACCTGCATTTGGCTTGGTGTCAGTCTTCTTTAGTCCATTGTACAACAGAATACAGACTGGGAGAGGGAGAGGCAACACAAGGAGTCGATCAGTAGGATGACTAAGCAGATGAGTTTGTCTGCTGCTTCTTATTTTATTGTCCAGTCACTGGCTCGGGGGTGCACAAGCCCTGTAAGTGTTACCTAGGCAGGGTATACACGCACATTTATTTTTTCATTCAATCAGCAGGTTGAATGAAAAAAAACTGACAGATCCCTGCACCCACACAAGTGATGAGAATGCAGGGATATTACCCGCTACACTATTGTATTCTGACAGCAGGGACTCCCCTCCAACACCGCTGTCAGAATACACTGATCAGCAATGCAGCCATTGGTTCCAAGGACTGATCGAATTTTGGGACCATTTGATAGAAGTCAGTCTAGCAATAAGCCTCTGCTGAACAGACAGGGGTGTATATGGAATGAAATTCAGTATGTCTGTACCAAACTTTAACTGCAGCAGAGAAAAATCATGTCAGAGCTGTGTAATGTAGCAGACTGAATAGACAGGAATACAAGACATTTGGCAGGTAAACCACTTTCATATATGACATTCATTTGTGAATTTAGCTGCTCGAAGTTCAGCTTTAAAGCGAATGAGAATTCTCCAAAAATGTCCTTATACAAGAAGAGGAGACTTGCATTTGCCTTGTTCCCCCCTGTTGCTCTCTTCTAGGATTTTTCTTTTTTTTTCTTGGTATAAACAACGAGACATGGGGCTGTTGGGGACTTACCTATGTCCCAGTTTTCTGGGGTTTTTCATGCCTCAAATCACTAATGTTAAATTATTATTGCACCTGCAAGTTTACTGAGATATAAGTAATTTTATGACTATCGAAAAAAAAAATCTTCATAAAATTATATAAATAACAATCTCTGCCTGCATTCACCCTTAGGGTCCATTCACAACTTTGGATCCGACTTCAAGTCGCCCCAAGTCGCCCCTAGTCTCGCTAGATGAAAAAATCAATGTAAGTGAATGGATCCGTTTTAATGCACACTACTGCAGTCGCTCCGACTTCAGAAAAGGTTCCTGTACTACTTCAATCCGACTTCTAGTCGACTTGTACCCATTGATTTCAATGGAAGTGGCCTCCAAGTCGGATCCCCTGTCTTAACTGAAGCAACTTTCCAGGAAGTAAAAATAGTTTTTTAGGCAAACCCCTCCCTCCCACAGAGCTGATTATTATGTAGACAACGATGGGAAAGATCCTGCGAGCCACACAAAACTTAGTAAAGCACTACTCAGCTGCGTGCGTTAAACACGTCTCATACGCGTGCAAATGACAAATGTAAAAAGGATTACGCTGCGCTAGAGCGTGTTAGACATGCTACTAAATTATAGCATGATAGAACAACTGCGTCTAAATAAACGCATGTAGATGAGGGAAACAAAATACCTCTACAAGGTAAGCTGACCTAATAATAAATGAATACTAATAAATATGAATACAAATGTGAAATGTGACAAATACATATATTTATAAATACATAAATACATATAAACGCATCAAAGTAATAAATGCAAATTCAAATGTGAAATATATATATATAAAAATGACAGATAAACGCATCAAAGTACACAAGTACCAAAAAGCATAACTGAATCACAGCATTACTAGATGCTAGTGCAATGAATACATGAATATAAATGCATCAAAGTGCAAATATGCATAACTAAATGACAATATTACTCAAATATACAAAATATAAACGCATAAAGTGCAAATGTGCAAATAAACAAACTTATTACAATAAAAATATATATATATGAGCATGTAAAAAGTGCTAAGTGCAAAAAACAAAACAAAAAGTAATTTGGTGTCACACAGTTCATGTGTAAAAAAGTCCTCAATGGAACCAAAACATATAGTTCACTATGAAGTCCTACAAAAGGTCTAAAGGTGCCTAAATGTGATGTCCACTGGTGATACAATCAAACTTGCTAGTAACTCTCAAAGTGCCACAGACCATGCAATGATTGTGATTTGGTGACCCCAAAAGTAATGCACTCACCTCAGAGCGTGTGACCAAGTCGCTAGACGAAGTCAAACCACGCTTGTGAACCCCCCTGGGTTCTAAGTAGATCATAGGATCCCAGGCTCCAATGCAGTAAAGAGTATATAGATGGAAAGAAAAAACTACATAGTATAATACCGTTTTAAAATGTATTAAAAGATATAGATACTCTCCCCAAAAGGGATACTCACAATATATAGGTGCGTCAGTGCGCCGCTCTAAATATGGCAAGTAATACTGATACTGATTATTATGTGATTGGCCACTGGCAAAGTCCCATGTCCTGGAGGCAACTTCAAGTTGCTTGTAAGTTGCCCCAAGTCGCGTTGTGATTCATACTCAAGTCGTGTCCAAGCTACCTCCCAAAGTTGCGCTGGAAGTCGTGTTGCCCCTGTGTGAATGGAGACTTAATGTATAAAAATCAGTATTTGCTGAACACCGGCTCAGATGCTGCTGTGAGAATGGTGAAAGGAAGCTATGTGACTCCTAAGCCACAGACTTGTATCGGTAAATATCAATAAATAATGACTATAGAGCAAAAAAAGGGTACTAACAGGAAAACCTTCTGTTACCCATAGCAGCCAATCAGCTTTGAACTATCATAACTGCAGTGCTGGGTTGAGGATAAAACATAGATTAGTTGCTAGACCAAAAAAGTGTATATGGACCTGGGATTAGTTAATGAGGTTGAATAACTAAAAGCAAATAAACGATGTACTTTACAAAGTGCAGTTACACTCTGCAAGTGCAGTTGCTCCAGAGCTTAGTAAATGAGGTAAAGCTTCACTTTTCAAAGAATACCCAATCACATGGAAGGAAAAAGAAAAAAGCAGCATTTTTGCTTGCACGTGATTGGATGATGGAAGTCAGCAGAGCTCACCCTCATTTACTAAGTTCTGGTGCACCTGCTCTTGCAGAGTGCACATTCTATTTGCCTTTAGTAAATAAACCCCAATGTGTCTTAGGCCCGGTTCAAAGTGATGCGAGTTAATAACGACTGTGATGCGTCAAAAACATTCTAAATTCGCATGTCATCCATAAAGTCATTGTTTTCAATGACGGTCGTTCACATACATGCGTTGCGATTCCTCTACGAATGCAATGCGATAAAAAAAGGGTCTTGTGCGAGTTTACAGCGTTGTGTTGCGAATTTAGTCTCCATAGACATCAATGTAAATCGTTCTGGAATCGCTTTGTTGGTTCAGATATATGCGAATTCCACAACACTACTCTCCACAAAAAACAGGAAGTACACGGGAAGTTAACACTTTTTTTTTTTTTTTTTACATTATGATTCTATTGGCTAGAACATCAATCGCAGCTACTGTATGTCCAACTCCTGAAATTCGCTGTAAAATCGCGGTAAATTCACACCTCACACAGGACAAGAAAACTGAACAAATTCACAGCGCAGCAGTGTTAACCGAGCCTAAAGGTACCAACATCCCAGATACAAACAATACACAGTATAGAAGAAAAAAAACCAAGGGACTTTTAAGGTACTGTAAAGAGCCATAAAGTGCATACAGTATAATAAATATGGTGTTTTTATTTTGACAATCATAACATAGTACATACTCAAGCCTGATATAAGTTACACAGTAAAATCCTACACTACCATGGTCATATTCCCCATGTTGCCAGTATATTTATTCAAAAAATTGAGAACTTTGTCTTCTACAAGTCCGTATATAGCATAATCACAACATTATTGAAGTGAGATGAGCAATCGACTCTAGGCGTTTCATTGATTTCCAACTGCTTTAGGAGTTAATGGCGGATAAACAACCTAAAGTAAACAATACAAAAATAAACTATAAATGATGCTTTCTCATATAGATTAGTTGCAGACAACAGTAAATGTTACAACAGTAGCTATCAATGTAATACTTCTAAACAAAACTGATCCAATTTATAACTGCTGCATGTAGTGCTAACAAAAATCACTTTATAATCTCCTACCAAGAATTATCCACTCATGTAGTGAAATCGTTTTCCAGGAAAAAAAAGTTGAGTTGAGTTACCGTATATTAAAGCTGAACATCAGGGAGCTATCAAACATTGTAAAAACAGTTATATATTCATTAAATTATTAAATGCATATATATATATATATATATATATATATATATATATACCGGTATATATATATATATATATATATATATATATGCAACATGCTTGTGTCCCTATTTGTCTTGCTTTCAGGCATTATACACTGTATATGTATAAAAGTGTTAATCTATATATTTTTTTTTTACACACTTGTGACATCACTACACTCCCCAAGGTAGCAAAGTCTGAAGCCCAAGATTGTTTCAGTTCCTGGGCTTAGTGCTCGATGTCAGGTGTCACTGACAGCTGAACGTTCTAGCTTCTAGCTTATATTCTGCCCGAGACCCAAAGGAGCCGCCGAGTCCAGGTGCATTTTAAAATGACACTGGGTTAAATATCGCTGTCCATGTGCTGTTTTAAAAGGGCACCTGGGACCAGGAATGCTGCTAAGATTGTAAAAGACCCTGGTCACCTTTGGGAAAACCAATTGTGTGGCCAAACTGTGTTAGCTGTGGGAGGGGCGTAGCCACCCTGGCGGTATGATTATGTCAGATTTTTGCGTCTCATAGCTGTACATTGTTTTGCATGGAAACTTGGCGTTTTATATTGTAGGCCTGTAATTATTAGTAATAACACACTTAAATCTGTCCAAAACAGAGTCTAGTAGACATCCCGGGTATGATAAAGTTTAAAACACGAAATCATAAATTATAATATAATAAATAACTAAAAAACTGCATGCAGGGCACTGGACAAAGCACTGGGGACAAAAGGGATGTGAAATGATTTGATACAGTACTGTAATCTGTAAGATTACAGTGTACTCTATGTGTTATGTCTTGTGTGCTTTTCAAATTTGCCGCCGGGCTCCGCCCCCCATGTGTCGCAACACTCGCAGGGAACGAAGCCCGGCACCCAGAGGCTTCGGGCGGAGGACAGAGCCACACACACAGCAGGGGGACATTGCAGATCCTGCTGACAAAGTAAGTAACCTGCGCCAGGATTCAGCAATGCAATCCTAAGTGTGGCTCGGGTTTACCGCTAATGGTACTGAAATTTAACCCCGAGCCACACTCGGGAATACCACCAGGGAGGTTAAAGGGGCACAGTTAAATAAAGCCTAAGCCAGATTGTATTCATGGAATCTTCTTTGATTGCTGTGCCACAAGCCAGAGTCTGACAGATATTTTTAACCCTTATGATTTTGTCCATACTGAAAACAGAGTTGCAAGGTTTAGGAGTAAGTAATGAACAGAGTGCAGGAGTCAGGAGTATCTAACGTAGAGATTACAGGGTCAGGACTCTGTAATGTACAGAGTGCAGGAGTCAGGAGTATCTAACGTAGAGAGTACAGGGTCAGGACTCTGTAATGTACAGAGTGCAGGAGTCAGGAGCATCTTACGCACAGAGTGCAGGTTCAACGCTTTGTAATGCACTGAGTGCAGGAGTCAGGAGTATCTAACTTACAGAGTGAAGGATCAGGGGTCTGTAATGCACTGAGTGCAGGAGTCAGGAATATCTAACCTACAGAGTGCAGAGGTAAGGAGTATGTAATGCATGAAATGTATAGAGTGCTTGGATTAGTGCTGGGTTTTGGGAATACATAACACACAGAGTGTAGGGGTCAGGAATATGTAACTTACAGAGCACAGGGGTCAGGAGCACCTGATGCACAAAATGTCAGGGTCAGGTGTGTGTAATGCAAAGTGTAGAAGAGTATAATGCACACGGGTGTGACGTGCAGAATGCAGGTCAGGACAAAATGAATAGAGTGAATGTATCAGGGGTGCACAGGATCACACAAAATTACCCTTCCCCTCTACACAAAAATCCCCCTTCATTTTGTGTCATGTGACACATCAGAGCTGAGGAGGAGCCTAGGGGAATATCTATTGTGCTGACAGACAGTCAGCAGAGAGAAATGCTGGTTGCTGCGATCCCAGCGTCTGGGACTTGGGACATCCCCCAGAGATGCCGGGCACCTGGCTTCTAGCTCTAGTAACGCCACTTGCTGGGACTCAAGTGGTTAAATATCTATGTGAAATTGTTTATTGTTTAATAATTACATTTATAATTTACAAATCATTGTAAAATAAAGTTTTCCTCAGTAAAACAAATCAATCTTTCTGTTTTCATGTTTGGAAATGTTAAAGGAGTTGTAAAGGCAGGAGGTTTTTTTATCTTAATGCATATGCATCAAGATAAAAAAAACCTTCTGTGTGTAGCAGCCACCCCAGCACCCCCCTAATTAGTTACCTGAGCCTCATCTCTCTCCAGCGATGTCCACGAATGACACTCCTCCTGACTGGCTGAGATGCAGCAGCGCCATTGGCTCCCGCGGCTATCAATCAAAGTCAGTCAGCCAATCAGGGAGAGAGGGGGTGGGGTTGGGTCAGCGCTCTGTGTCTGAATGCCCACACGGAGCTGTGACTCGGTTCCAGTGCCCCCCATAGGAAGCTGCTGACTGTGTGGGCACTCGATAGGAGGGAAGGACCAGGAGCAGCAAAGAGGGACCCGGGAAGAGGTGAATCCAGGCTGCTCTGTGCCAAACCAACTGCACAGTGCAAGTAAGTATACCATGTTTATTTTTTTTTCTATTTTTAAATGAGACTTTACAATAACTTTAAATTTCTTTGAAGAAATGACTTAAGAAAAATAGAAAATGTTTTGCTCCATGTTTTGTTGGGGCATGTCCCTTTTTTGCATTTATGTCTGTTGGTAGACCATATGCTTCATCCAGTTCCCTGTAACGCTATAAAGTCTAATCACCACAACTGAAATTATTGACAAAGAATCCTGGAGTTTGTTTAATGCAGAACTCCAAGTAAAAATCAATGGGGGTTATTTACGAAAGGCAAATCCACTGAAAGTGCACTTGGAAGTGCTGTCGCTCTTAATCTAAAGGGTAGATCTGAAATGAGGTGAAGCTCTGCTGATTTTTTCATTCAATCATGTGCAAGCTAAAATGCTGTTTTTTATTTTCCTTGCTTGTCCCCCTCAGATTTACAGCGACTTTACTTCCAAGTGCGCTTGCAGTGCAAAGTGGATTTTCCTTTAGTAAATGACCCCCAATGTCTCTGGATCCACTTTTATTCCTCACGTAGCTGTAAGCATCTTCCATGTGCACTGTTAAAGCTGAAGTTTAGGTAAAATAAAAAAAATTTCTACAGCTTTATTGACATGACTTACTTGTCAAAAATATGTCCCACTTATCACAGGTAGCTGGATCCTATTGAAATCTACTGTGGAGGGATGCTAGTCCTCTTCCTGTTTCTGAACTTTTGACACTGCATTGGTTAATAGCTTTGGGTCTTCAGGCAGAACTTCAGTGAAGATGGTCCAATGAGGACATGCCCCCTCTTACACTGATAAAAGTTATTTTATTGTTATGCTGCATGTAACACAATCTCTAAATACAGGAGAGTGGCATGTACATAGGTTGTAAATAGGTTCAGCTGTTAGTGTAGGTAAATTGGCTTGGCTGAGAGCCAGGCCTGGGTTGTGAATCTGGGTCAGGGTTGAGAGGGTGGAAGTGGAGAGGGGTTGCCATGCATATTTTATGAGGTCCTCAACCAATGCCCAGCGAAAAGAGTCTGGAAGGGGGCAGGTCACCTCATAAATAGACATGGGCCATGCCAGCCAGGAGAGTCTGGTTGAAGATGGAGATGGAGTGCTGAGGAGTCTGCCGGTGGCCCTTGAGAGCACCCCCTAGTCTGGGGGGGGTGACTTCAGGCCTGGGGCTTGGGTGCTGGAAGGATCTGCCAAAACACATGGAGGAAACCCTTAATGGAGGCACGGGACCAAGTGAGAGGAGAGCAGGTCAGCATGTCCAGGAGATCTCCTGAAAGTCAGCCAAGCGGGCTGGTGAGTGTCAGTCTGGAGGACTGTGAGGAAAAGTTAGCCTGGAGGACTAGTGAAAGGGGCAGTTGCAGCCAGGTGGGTTGGCAGTGCCTGAAGAGTTGGTGCTGGGATCAGTAGCCACAGGAAGCATGTAAGCGGGACACTGAACTTTTGCTACACATCCAAGGGGCCTCGGGTTCCTGCCTATAATAGACTTTTTCTCTAATCTGACTGAGTGATTTGTCAGATCTTTAGTGTGCCAGCTGGGTTTCTGCAAGAAAGTGAGGGCTGGAGGAAGAAGGGAAGTGTATATAGAGACTGTATATACAGTCTCACAAAAGTGAGTACACCCCTCACATTTTTGTAAATATTTTATTATATCTTTTCATGTGACAACACTGAAGAAATGACACTTTGCGACAATGTAAAGTAGTGGGTGTACAGCTTGTATAACAGTGTAAATTTTCTGTCCCCTCAAAATAACTCAACACACAGCCATTAATGTCTAAACTGCTGGCAACAAAAGTAAGTACACCCCTAAGTGAAAATGTCCAAATTGTGCTCAATTAGCCATTTTTCCTCGTGTTAGTGTCATGTTAGTGTTACAAGGTTTCAGGTGTGACTGGGGAGAAGGTGTGTTAAATTTGGTGTTATCGCTCTCACTCTCTCATACTGGTCACTGGAAGTTCAACATGGCACCTCATGGCAAAGAACTCTCTGAGGATCTGAAAAAAAGAATTGCTGCTCTACATAAAGATGGCCTAGGCTATAAGAAGATTGCCAAGACCCTGAAACTGAGCTGCAGCACGGTGGCCAAGACCATACAGCGGTTTACCAGGACAGGTTCCACTCAGAACAGGCCTCGCCATGGTCAACCAAAGAAGCTGAGTGCATGTGCTCAGCGTCATATCCAGAGGTTTTCTTTGGGAAATATATGTATGAGTGCTGCCAGCATTGCTGCAGAGGTTGAAGGGGTGGCGGGTCAGCCTGTCAGTGCTCAGACCATACGCCACACACTGCATCAAATTGGTCTGCATGGCTGTCATCCCAGAAGGAAGCCTCTTCTAAAGATGATGCACAAGACAGCCCGCAAACAGTTTGCTGAAGACAAACAGACTAAGGACATAGATTACTGGAACCATGTCCTGTGGTCTGATGAGACCAAGATAAACTTATTTGGTTCAGATGGTGTCAAGCATGTGTGGCAGCAGCCAGGTGAGTAGTACAAAGACAAGTGTGTCTTGCCTACAGTCAAGCATGGCGATAGGAGTGTATATAGGAAGAGTTGTCTCTGAAGTTGTGTGGGTGTCAGAAACCATGAATCAGACTGAGACAGAAGTACAGAAACAAGAATCACACTTGTTTATTAATAATAATAATAATAATGAAAACGTAAACAGAGTAAATGTAGTCAAAACATAGCCAGAGTTCAGGAACCAGAACGGATAGTCAGACAAGCCAAAACTTATGGGAGCCAGAAATGAGCGTAGTAGAACAGTAAGCAGAATCTGGAGCCAGATGGAATGTCAGCCAAGCAAGTCTTTAAAAGGAACACAGGAGAGCGTGACCAAGGCGAAGGCAGAGATCATCTGGACTGGATGGCTTAAGTAGGCAGGACTGATGAGCAGGATCAACAGGTGAGTCACTGTGGATAGAAAGGAGCTGGCAATTAGCCGACAGCTGAGCGGCCAGCTTTGAGAAGAAAGGGCTGAGCCCAGCCCTGTCAGTACCCCCTCCTCAATTACCCCTCCCCCTCAGAGGACAACCAGGCTTGAGGGGAAAATGTCAATGGAAATCACGGAGGAGGACAGGGGCACGTAGGTCCATGGATGAGACCCAAGAGCGTTCCTCCGGACCGTACCCTTTCCAATAAACCAGGTACTGTATGCGCCCACGGAACCTATGGAAGTCAACAATGGACTGTACTTCATACTCCTCATGATTCTCAACCTGTACAGGGTGAGGAAGAGGCCCCGAGGTGGTAAAGCGGTTGCAGACCAAAGGTTTTAATAAAGAGACATTACATACATTAGAAATACGCATAATAAAAGGAAGGTCTAATACGTAAGCCACTGGGTTAATCCTGCGAATAATACGGAAAGGCCCAATAAACCGAGTTGCGAACTTCAGAGAGGGAGCACGAAGTCTGAGGTTGCGAGATGACAGCCAGACCCTGTCCCCAACCTGGTAGGAAGGCGCAGGCAGGTGTCTGTGGTCAACATGGAGTCTGTACCTATCATTAGCATGTCGCAAAGCCTCCTGGACAAGTGTAATGAAGACCACAATGATGCTCCTCTAATGCAGGAATACTCTGTGGAACAAATGAGTCAGGCAACATGGAAGGTTGGAAACCATAGTTCGCCATAAACGGGGACAATCGGGAAGCAGAATTCAAGGCACTATTGTGAGCAAACTCCGCCCACGGTAAGAGGTCTGACCAGTTGTTATGATGGTCAGAAATATAGCAACGTAGGAATTGCTCCAAGGGCTGATTGGCTCATTCTGCTGCCCCATTAGACTGCAGATGATACGCAGGAGAAAGCAAGCTGAATTCCCAACTGTGCACAAAAGGCTCGCCAGAACTGGGAAACAAACTGACTACCCCTGTCCCAGACAATCACCTTGGGTAGCCCATGTAAGCAAAAGATCTCCCGAGCAAAAATGGAAGCCAGTTCCTTAGAAGTGGGCAACTTCTTAAGTGGAATACAATGGGACATTTTTGAGAAGCGGTCAACCACCATAAGGATAACTGTGTTGTCCTGGGAGTTGGGTAACTCCACAATGAAATCCATAGACAGGTGGGTCCAGGGCCTCTCTCTATTTGGTATGAGTTGTAGGAGGCCAACTGGGAGGTGTCGTGGAGTCTTACTCTGAGCACACACAGAACAGGCAGCTATGAAGGCGATTACATCAGCACGTAGACTAGACCACCAGAATTGTTGGGAAATGGCCCAAAAGAGTTGATTCCTCCCAGGGTGGCAAGCAGCCTTGGGAGAATGGTAAGTCTGGATCACGGCAGTACGGAGACTCTCTGGGACAAAGCAGCATTCACAAGCTTTCTCAGGAGGAGCATGGACCTGAGTGGCAAGAATTTTGTCACCCAAAGGAGAAGTGAGACTGGTGCGAACCGTAGCCAGAATATGATCAGGAGGAATCACAGGAATCAGAACCGACTCCATCTTGGAAGTGGAGGAAAATTGTCATGACAAAGCGCCAGCCCTTACATTCTTAGCACCGGGTAAGAATGAGACAATGTAATTGAAACTAGACTACAAAAGAGCCCATCGCGCCCCTGTGGGAGAGGGGTGTTTAGCCTCAGACAAGAATGTGAGATTCTTATGGTCAGTAACAATGAGAACCGGCACAGAGGGATATTGCAGGATATGAACTTATCAATTTTTTAATTGATAAGCTTGATAAGTTTTAATTTAAAAAGGTAAAGAATATAAAATTGATAAGTTCATATCCTGCAACTCCAGATATGTTGTGTATCACCTCACGTGTCCTTGCGGGTTGTTATATGTGGGGAGGACCACAAGTAAGTACAAGAGGATAAATGAACATGTAACTAATATTAAAAATGGCTTTAAAAAGCACAGTGTCTCTAACCATTTTAGAACCCATCACCAGCAAAACCCAGCGCTTTTAACATTTTATTGGATAGACAAGGTTTTGCCACATTGGACAGGGGGTGATATGCTCACCAAGGTCTCGCAGGCTGAGACCCGGTGGATCTTTGAGTTGGGATGTCTCATGACGGCTAGCATGAACATCGAGATTGATTTGAACTGTTTCTTGACCGATTATTATTTAAGCTTACTTCGGCCCTCCCCACCTACATCATTAATTTAACCTGGATTTTCTTTGATAAATAAAGTCTTTTTTTGGTAAAGGGATTTTTTTGCCAAAAAACGTTCCTTTTTTTTGCTAATTCTTATAAGTTTTTATATAGGCCTCTTTAAGTGTAGATTTTTTATGTGGAGGTATTTTTATATTATATATGTTAAATTTTTACATATGTCAAATTCTTATAATTGTGGAATTTTTTATATATATATAAAATATTTGGGTGGTTTTTTGTACCATACATATAGTCTAATTATTTCTTGACTTGCTTCCAGGACATTATACTTTAACACAGAGAATGTGCATCTCACCTCCTCTTTTCTCTTTTTTGTGTATTGAGGATGCATATATAGTTTCCACCATAAGGGGGTGATATTTTATCTCCCATAAAAAACTGATTCATTTTATGGTTAATATTCCCTATATTGTGCAGTAGTTCAAGTGCATATATGGTTATAGTTATAATTATTATAGGTATACATGATCACACCATATGTGTACAGAGTTGATTATACACAGGGAGGAAACTAGCAGTAGATGTAAACGGACTTGTTCACATGTCCTGGTCTCACTTTTTTATAAATTGTGGTTTTATTATTTTATATAAATTGTGTTTATTGTAAGGATGCAGCTAAGGAGGTTAACAGAAGTTTTTTTGTTTTGGAAACCTTTCAGAAAAAGTTTTTTAACTTCCAGGCTAGCACGTTTTTTATTTTTCACTTCTGACCAATCACAATAAAGGCACCATTATTTAGGCTGCAGTAAAATGGTGCCGAGCCCATTTCCTGATGACACGTGCACAAGCGTGAAATGTATTGAAAGGGAGGCTCGACACGCAGCATACAAGTCCTCTGTTCCTGTTTACAGCTGGGACGCACACCGAGTATTATACAGACTTGCGAGGTGCTGGACCGGACTCTGCTTCCCTCCATAGCTGCAGCCCATTTTTTCGTCTGTACCTTAAAACCCATCACTTGAATTGTAAGTGTGCTTTTATGCTATTAAAAAGATGTTGTTACACTATCCGTGCTTTTCTGTGGCTTTTTATGAGGAGCCACTATTTACAGATGTTGTGGAGGAATTGAATGCAAGGCAATTGATAAAGGAGTCATATACATTTATTTATTCCTGTTGGCTTGCGATTTGGGTGCCCACGCACAGCATTTCCTATGCTGCAACATCCTATAGGATATTCCTGATGAGAAATTCTATTTGGTCCTTTACATGCCTGGGGGTCACTCTGTGGCCGATATTATCTGGTGAGTGCTTTGACTTATCACTTCAGGTGAAGCACTACAATTTTGCAGCAATTGCACTTTATTATCATATGGTGATTGGAGCACCTTTAAGAAGATTCACTGTTTTTGTTTCATAGCAATGTGGGATAAAATATGAACTTTTTTATTGCACTTTTATCCACTTTAAATTGATTCATTCAGCACTTTATAATTAATCATTCAGTTGTTTGTATTACACTACTGATGCGCCCTTCACTATTTATATATTCAAGAATTTAACCTGTTCACAAAGGAATTTGCACTTCTTCAATTTACAATAGAGATTGTTCTCTCTTAGTTTCTGAAGCACACGACAGACATCTGTGTGGTGGCTCTCCAGGGACTTGAAAAATATGAAGATATCGTCGAGATAAACCACCACACATAACTGCAACAAATCTCGGAGGACATCATTAATAAATTCCTGGAAAACTAGCAGGGCATTACAAAGGCCAAAAGGCATTACGAGGTACTCATAATGGCCTGTTCTGGTATTAAACGCAGTTTTCCACTTGTCGCCCTCCTTAATCTTTACAAGATTGTATGCCCCCCTCAAATCAAGCTTTGTGAAAACCATTGCTCCCTTGAGGCGGTCAAATAACTCCGTAATCAACAGAATCGGATAGGCATTCCTAATTTTGAAACGATTGAGTTCCCTATAATCAATACAAGGTCTCAGTTCACCACTCTTCTTCTTCACAAAGAAGAAACTAGCAACCAGCAGGAGACGAGGATTTGCAGATGAAACCTCGAGAAAGTGTGTCTGCAACATACTCCTCCATGGCCCTATCCTCCAAGACCGACAAAGGGTAAACCCGGCCATGAGGAGGTATGGCACCAGATTGAAGGTCAATTGCACAATAATGACTGGTGTGGAGGCAAACTACTGGCTTGAACTTTGTCAAAGACATCGCTAAAATTGCGGTACTCCTCCAGCAGGGAGGAGAGTGAAGAGGTGCACAGGACCTTGGCTACCTTCTGGAAGCATGACTTACTGCATTGTAACGACCAGGAGAGAACCTCAGCATGGAGCAAATTAAAAGAGGGGTTGTGCCTCTGTAACCAAGGATAACCAATAACCAGCCGAAACTTAGGTGAGGAAATAACTTGGAATTGGATTATCTCAATCACATGGGCAGGCCGTAGAGGTCTCCCATTAAGAGCCTCAATGGCTCTTGATGGGAGACCTCTACAGCCTGCCTACAGCAGCTGCAGCGGAATCGAGTGCTTCAACAAGAAGGCGGCATCAATGAACAGGCCTGCAACCCCAGAGTTGACTAGAGCCTGTATCTTGACCGACGACTCAGCCCAAGAAAGGGTAACCGAAACCAAGGGCTTATCCTTCTGGATAACTGAGGACAAAACAACACCACGTAAGGTCTGTCCATGACAGGACCTCAAGGTTCGGGCGTTCCCTGGACGGGTAGGACAAGACTTCAAAAAGTGACCTGCCTGGCCACAATACAGGCACAATCTCTCCCTCCTCCTAAGGCTTCTCTCATCCACAGAGAGACGCGTGAAGCCCAAGTGCTTGGGTTCATCTTCACAGACCGACTCGGTACCAGGAGGCATGGGAGGTGAAGGAGGCAAGGGTGGGACTGCAAAGTTCGGAGACAAATGTACAGAAGGCTTCTGCAAGAGCTCCTTAAAAGGGAGTCTTTCAGACTGAAGTCGATGAGGAAGGCAAACGTGATCAACTTCTCCAGCTTAGTGGGTATATCTCGGGCTGCTATCTCATCCTTGATGGTATCCGAGAGACCATGAGAAAAAGCAGCCACGAGGGCCTCATTGTTCCAAGCAACCTCTGCTGCCAGAGTACGGAATTCAATGGCGTAATTGGCAACAGTTCTCGTACTCTGTTTGATGGACATAAGACATTTGGCTGTAGAAGCGGAGCGTGCGGGAACGTCAAATACCCTTTTAAAAGAAGCCGCAAACTCAGGGTAACTCAAGACAACAGGTTTTTGCATCTCCCATAGAGGGTTTTCCCAGGCCAAGGCTCTCTCAGAAAGCAAAGATATCATGAAACCTACTTTGCTTCTGTCCGTGGGAAACGCCTGGGGCAGCATTTCAAAGTATATCTCAATCTGGTTGAGAAAGCCTCTGCATTGGACTAGATCGCCCCCAAATCGCTGGGGAAGTGGAGCGGAGCCTGACATACCTCTTATAGAGGTAATACTGGAGGTGGGTGCCCACACAGAGACTGGAGCAGCAGCAGGAACGGCCTGCAACACAGGTTGTACCGGAGCGGCCACAGTGGGAGATTCCAGGTGAGCTGTAAGACTCAGGAGCGTTTGTAACGCCATTGCAAACTGATCCATGCGGTGATCCTGCTCACCCAATCTGGAGAAATATTACCAACAAATGGATTGACTGCATCTTCTGAATTCATGGCCTTCGCCTACTGTCAGAAACCATGAATCAGATTGAGACAGAAGTACAGTTAAATCACACTTGTTTAACAATAATAATAAAAAGGAAAACAGAGTAAACGTAGTCAAAACATAACCAGAGTTCAGGAACTGGAACGGATAGTCAGACAAGCCAAAACGTCAGGGAGCCAGAGATGAGCGTAGTAGAACAGCAAGCAGGATCTGGAGCCAGAACGAACGTCAGCCAAGCAAGACTTTAACAGGAACGCACAAGAGCATCTCTGGAGATGTGACCAAGGCGAAGGCAGAGATCATCTGGGCTGAACGGCTTAAGTAGGCAGGACTGACAAGCAGGATATCATCAACAGATGAGTCACTGTGGAGAGAAAGGAGCTGGCAATTAGCCGACAGCTGAGCAGCCAGCTTTGAGAAGGAAGGGCTTAACCCAGCCCTGACAGTGGGCATCCCATTATCTCCAATCCTGATCCAAGTTATTATCCCTCATTAGATAACAAAAACAAAGACCGTTCTCTGACTCTGAGTGCCTGTGGAAATTCAGTGTGCCTGGCTGTACAGGGTGGGGAATACCAGTATACCTGCAGCACCTTAGGGGGTGCGCTACAATGACATAATCCCCCTATCCTACAGATTCCCCCCTCCTATGTTATGGAGATGGGGATTCTGTAGTCTTGACACATTTTCTTGTGCTGGGGTGAGAACGCTGCTTCTCCTTAGATAAAATGTTGTTACCCCAGGACAATAATGCACCGTACACATGGTTGGATTTTCCGTCAGAAAATGTTCGATAGGAGCTTCCTGTCGGAAATTCCAACCATGTGTAGGCTCCATCGGACATTTTCCAACGGAATTTCCATCACACAAAATCTGAGATCTGGATCTCAAATTTTCCAACAACAAAATCCGTTGTCGTAAATTCCGATCGTGTATACACAATTCTGACGCACAAAGTTCCACGCATGCTCGGAATCAAGCAGAAGAGCCGCACTGGCTATTGAATTTTTCTCGGCTCGTCGTACGTGTTACGTCACTGCGTTCTTGATATTCGGAATTTCTGACAAGATTTGTGTGACCGTGTGTGTGCAAGACAAGTTTAAGCCAACATCCATCGGAAAAAATCCATGGACCTTGTTGTCGGATTGTCCGATCGTGTGTACAGGGCATTAGTGTGTTACTGGCAGGAACACCAGGTGAAAATAAAGGGCAAAAAGAGCCTGAAAAATGAAAACTAATGCAGCCACCACATCTAAGAACTGATAGACTGCAATGTATTACATGTTTGTTCTTGGCTTATCTTTAAAGCGCAACTAAACTGCATATGAGTTCCACAATTCAAAAATGCTATTTAGTTTATTTTAATATTCAAAGTGAGCTCACCCTTCCATCCATGTCTCCATGCTTTATTTTGTTGAGAAACCACTTTGAAAAACACCCCTGTAGCATTTCTGGCCGTGGCCATCTTGAGTTTAGGAAAATTATTCATGTAGCACAGGGGTCTCCAAACTTTCTAAACAAAGAGCCAGTTTACTGCCTTTTAGATTTTAACCACATGCCGACCAGTATAACTGCGGGGGAATGGCACGGCTGGGCGAAACGAAGTTATGTAACGTCGCTTCGCCCTGTGGCCACTAGGGGCCCCTCGCTCGCCCCCCGAGCCGATGGGAGTGCTCCCGCGATCGCCGCTGAGACACGGTGAACCCGGAACTGTATGTGTAAACACACAGTTTCCGGATCTCTGAGGGGAGAACAGACAGATCGTCTGTTCATACAGAGTATGAACAGACGATCTGTTATATTCCCTGCACAGTACCATCCCCCTTCAGTTAGAACACAAACTAGGACACACTTAACCCCTTCACTGCCCCCTAGTGTTAACCCCTTCACTGCCAGTGACATTTTTACAGTAATCAATGCATTTTTAATCGCACTGATCGCTGTATTAATGCCAATGGTCCCAAAAATGTGTCAAAATTGTCCGACGTGTCCGCCATAATGTTGCAGTCATGATAAAAATCGCAGATCGCCGCCATTACTAGTAAAATAAAAAACTAATAATAAAAATGCTATAAATCTATGCCCTATTTTGTAGACGCTATAACTTTTGCTCAAACCAATCAATATACGCTTACTCCAATTTTTTTTTACCAAAAATATGTACAAGAATACATATCGGCCTAAACTGAGGAAAAAATATTTTTTTATATATTTTTGGGGGATATTTATTAAAGCAAAAAGTAAAAAATAATGTGTTATTTTTCAAAATTGTCGCTCTTTTTTTTGTTTATAGCGCACACAATAAAAATCACAGAGGCGATTAAATACATCCAAAAGAAAGCTCTATTTGTGGGAAAAAAGGACGTCAATTTTGTTTGGGTGCACCGTCACATGATCGCGCAATTGTCAGTTAAAGCGACGCAGTGCCGAATCGCAAAAAGTGCTCTGGGCAGGAAGGGGGTAAAATCTTCCGGGGCTGAAGCGCTTAAGAGGGCCTGACTATGGCCTATGGTAGTTGAAAATGTCCTGGTATCCAGTGGGAGTAAACAATGCCCTATCTTTGGTGTCAGTGGGAGGACTAGTGCCCCATTGCTGGTGTCAGTGGAAGGAATAGTGCCCCGTTGGTGTCAGTTGGAAGAATAGTGCCCCATCGTTGGTGTCAATGGAAGAAATTATGCCCCATTGTTGGTGTCAGTGGAAGAAATTCTGCCCCGTTGTTGGTGACAGTAGGAGGAATTGTGCCCTTTTGTTGGTATAAGTGGGAGGAGTAGTGCCCCATTTTCGGTGTCAGTGGGAGGAATAGTGGTCCATCTTCGGTATCAATGGAAGGAATTATGCCCCATCGTTGGTGTCAATGGAAGGCATTGTGCCCCACTGTTGGTGTCAGTGGGAGGAATTGTGCCCTTTTGATTGTGTCAGTGGTAGGAATTGTGCCCCATTGTTGGTGTCAGTGGATGTCAGTGGATGTACTAGTACCCCAAGGGCCGGATAAAAAAAGAACTGCATCCAGACCCCGGCTGCAGTTTGGAGACAGCTGATGTAGCATTTACTTCCTGGAATCCATCTGCCCTTAGCTCAGGCATGTAGGCTTGAGGGTGTGCTTAGCTGGGAAAGCCCCTCCTTCGCTGCTAAAGACTCCTGGGATGTATGACATCATTTGTCCAGGCCTGGAATTCAGGAAGTAAATGAAGAAATGTAAAAAAAAGGTTAAAACAAGTAAATATGATATACTTTCCTATCTATTTACTAATGCTGGCCACATAAGGATAAAACATTTTCTTTTTTGTTAAAAAAAAAGGATAAAAAATTTTCAATGTTGATTGTGAGAGTGAAGTTCCACTTTAACTAACATGCATACATATACTAATATATGTATTTTATTTTAGTACATTTCAGTAAAGCATCCCTGCTGGATAGTCTAAGACCAATGGCCTAGTCAGCATGCATGCTTGCAACCTTAATATTAGAGATCCACCTAAGCTCACTATTAACAGTGACTACCCCAAATGAGATCAAAACGAATTTATCAGAATTATAAAGAACTTTCATGGTGAGATTATCCCAGCGTCCATTAGAGGGCAGTCTTACCATTCTGTTGCAGCACATAAGAACTTTGTCAGCCCTGAATAAGGAAAAGGCAAAAAATGAACTATATAAAACCATGTAGGTAATCTAATTATAACAGCCACTGGAAACTACAGTCTGTTGCAAACACTTGTAGCAAATAAAAAAAAGGCATGAAGTAGACACCATCATACAAGGTAGAGGAGAGAACGAGTTATCACACAACACAACTGTTGTTTTAATGAATTCCAGGTGACTAGACTAGCTGTCAGAATGATGAATTGTTAAAGATGTCTTCTACCATCCACTTCCCACACAACCGCCACCTTAATCATCCATCCCATCACTATATCTGATCAGCAGAACAGTGAACGTCCTCATCTCTGGCCATCAGTGGCTACTGTAGGATGTAACCTATTAAATGTACCTATAAAATGTATTCAAGCCCATGGATTTTTTTTCTTTTATGTTTTATTATCATAGAACATTGAAACACTCTAAATTAATTTTTTTTTATGCTGATCAACAGAAAAATATTCTTTACCGTCAACATGAACACAAATTTCGGCAAAGTGATTTAAATTCATTACAATGACAAAAATCCATATAACTGACTACATAAGTATACATAACCTTTAATATGCCTTACATACTGTAAATCAAAATTATCAATGGTGTAGCCAAATAATTTCCACAGGCAAAAAAATTGTAAAAATGGAGATCACTTGTGTGTGTGTGGTCAAAGGGTTTCAGGTGAGTATAGTGTAGAATTTGCAAGACAATGAAACACATAATAGGGTTGACTTACTAAAACTGGAGAGTGCAAAATCTAGTGCAGCTCTGCATAGAAACCAATCAGCTTCCAGGTTTTTTTTTTTTTTTAACAAGCGGAAGTTAGAAGCTGATTGGCTACCATGCACAACTGCACCAGATTTTGCAATCTCCAGTTTTAATCAAATCAAACCCATTGTGTGTTTGATGGGTCCAACTTCTGGTGGGTCAATATTGTAGCAGAACCTACCCCATAAAGTTAAAAGAACACCTCAAACAATATGTGAAAGGTAATTGAAAGGCTGTGAGTTGAATA
The DNA here is from genome assembly GCA_037952925.1 of Lithobates clamitans. Taxonomy (NCBI): domain Eukaryota; kingdom Metazoa; phylum Chordata; class Amphibia; order Anura; family Ranidae; genus Lithobates; species Lithobates clamitans. The sequence goes on from JBBGZY010000188.1 coordinate 1,223,282, forward strand.
TAAGAAAAAAATCCAATTAATTGAATATCCTTTGGAGTTCAGTCAAATCAATCGGTAGAAATGGAAAGAGTATGGGCCAAGTGAAAATCTGCCAAGAATAGGTCGTTCACCAAAAGTGAGTGACCACACAAGAAGGAGACTAGTGAGAGGCCACCAAGAAACCTATGACAACTTCAAAGGAATTAAAAAGCCCTAGTGGCTGAGATTTGGGAGACAATGCATACAATGAGGGCTGCAAAGGTGCTTCACCAGTTGTAGCTTTATGGGAAAGAGTTGAAAAAATTTCCAACTGGTAACTCAAAATTCACACAACATTTATTTACAGTTTGTCAATTGGCACATGGGAGACGCTAAAGCTGTTTGGCAGAAGATTCTGTGGTTTGATGAGCCCAACACCGAGCTATTTGGCCTTTCAACCAAACACTTTCATCCACCAGGGACCAAAAATGCGGTTCAAAGTAATAGCTGGAAACAAAGTAATCTACCATTTACAAGTTCAATCAAGAACCAAAAAGTTGGTCGATAGTGAAGCTGAAACTGGACAATGAATTGACAGCTTTAAGTCAAATTATTAAAAGATTAAATCAAAAACTGTGAAAAAAAATCAAAAAAATTTAAGAGCAATTGGGACAATTTCCATGTCCTCATGTTTGAAACCACTATCTTATGTCTTCAATTGCTTTTCAAATTCAACAAAAGCGTGTCCCCTCAATCCATGGGCCACATTGCATAGCCTGCTTAAGGAAATCCAGGCAAAATATACCAGCTTTTAGTAAAGGAACTGTGCAAATACAACATAGTTACTGTATCTCCTGATGTCAATGTTTTGCTCTTAGAAACACTATTTTCCATTATATACTCTGATTAATTTCTGTTTCCAGCATACAAAAGCTTTTAAAGCATTTCAGTGACTGTAGGTTTTTTGTGTGCACTAGTCATTGCCCACAATGTGTAGGTTCACCCACGCAATGCTGATTGCAAATGTTTGCCTATTTCTACCTCCTACCTTCTAAAAAACTGCTTTTTAATTTTGTAGTACGCACACCAAAACTGAGAGAAGAAAAAAATAATGATAAATATATATATATATATATATATATATATATATATATATATATATGTGTGTGTATATATATGGTTTTATATGTTAATATATATTTTACAAAAAATACATAAAATGTGATATATGTGTATATAATATATATATGTTCTAATATATATATATATATATATATATATATATATATAATTATTATTATACAGGATTTATATAGCGCCGACAGTTTACGCAGCGCTTTACAACATTAGGGCAGACAGTACAAGTACAATACAATTCAATTCAATACAGGAGGAATCAGAGGGCCCTGCTCGTTAGAGCTTACAATCTAGGAGGGAGCATATATATATATATATGCTGTATATTACATAGTAATATGACTTGCCGTTTTTAAAATATTCAGTGATACATTTTTATATTTGAGCACAGGGAAATGTTCATATTTTTGTATGGCGTTTTCTCCAGAGTTTTTTACACATCAGCTGAAGGAGACCAAAGGAGACACCTGCCTGCTCCATGTTACAGTACAATACAAACATTGTGTTGGGGAGGGCAATGTGTTGTATGATCATCAATATCACTCATGTCATACAATTTCACATTCTGCTTGGAAAGTCTTCCATCAGCACAGTCTCCAGGAGTTCTACCTGAAAAACTGGTTCCCTGCAATGTCCAGGAATACTTGCACAGACCTCCCAAGACTTCACTGGAAAAATCCACACTGTTAAATCATACTGCTCTGTTGATGTCATCTGCTTATAGAGCCTGTTTATGAGATTTTAAATTAAGTAAAACTTCACAATGAATAAATTAGGATATAGTAATTTTATATTTCCATCTACCACATTTTTTTTATTACGGTGGAAACATATGAACATAGCATTGCTTATATTTTTGTTTTTATTTTCTTTTTAGTTGTTAAAAGACACTGTTAAAAAGTGGCTGCATTTTAGCAATAATAAACACATAATAAAAATAAAAAAAATATAAGTGAGCATCAGTGTTAATTTTGGCAGCAAATTTCGATTTAGTTTTAGTCTTAGGACTAAAATAGTATTTTAGATTTAGTCCCTTTTCTTTTGCAATTATTTTAGTTTTAGTCGTATTTAGTCGACTAAATCTCCAGTAGATTTTAGTCGACTAAAATGTCCTACGTTTTAGTTGACTAAAATCTTCAGTACATTTTAGTCGACTAAAACTCATTTTAGTTGTCTAAAATCTAATGGGTGTAATTAAATTGTAATGCATTAGTTAACATTTCTCTACAATTTCCAAACTCTTTATATACTGCTGGAGTGAAAAATCTAATATGTTATTATTTATGGTATTGAGGTATGAACATGCACTATAGACCAATGTTAATTTTGAAGTCAAATTTCAATTTAGTTTTAGTCTAATGCCGCGTACACACGAACGGACTTTACGGCAGACTTTGCCCGGCGGACGGGATTTCGCCGGACAATTCGATCGTGTGTGGGCTCCAGCGGACTTTGTTTTCTCAAAAGTTGGACGGACTTAGATTTGAAACATGTTTTAAATTAATCTGTTGAAATCGAGTCCGGTCGAAAAGTCCGCCGTCTGTATGCTAGTTTGACGGACAAAAAGCCACGCTAGGGCAGCTATTGGCTACTGGCTATGAACTTCCTTGTTTTAGTCCAGTCGTACGTCATCACGTACGAATTCAACGGACTTTGGTGGATTGTGTGTAGGCAAGTCCGTTCATTCAGAAAGTCCGTTTTAAAGTACGTAGAAAAGTCCGCCGGGCAAAGTTTGCCGTAAAGTCCACTCGTGTGTACGCGGTATTAGTCTTTTGACTAAAATGGCATTTTAGTTTTAGTCCCATTTTAGTCTTTTGACTAAAATGTTATTTTAGTCGTATTTTAGTCATCTCAATTGTTTTAGTTTTAGTCGTATTTTAAAATAGTATTCGTTTAGTCGACTAAAATGTTTTAGTCATTTTAGTCGACTAAATTAACACTGGTGAGCATTTGCGTTTATTTCCTGCAACTGTTTTTCAATATTCCACGTGCTCGTTACCAGTATAGAATATCAGTAAAGAAAATAAGTTAAAAATAACAAAAATATCCTAAAAACATGACTGTTTAATAACCATTTAGGAATAATCATATGTTTATCATAACCAATGCCATCATCATAGTTTAAACAGTGCAGTGTGTATGAAACATAGCCTTTATTAAAGGCCATCAGCCATTTTGCCAGCTCACCCACTGAATCCAATGGGCTATTTTTTTTTTGTCCCAAAATATCAACCCAATACCTATTGTCTAAAGCAGTGTGCTCCAAACTGGATGTGGCTATTTGCTTGCTTGCATCCGGCCCTTGGGATGCTATTTTATTCACTGACACCAATGAAGGGTATAATTTCTCCCAATGATGCCAATGATGGGGCACAATTCCTATCAATGAAATCAATGATAGGATACTAATCTTCCCAATGACACCAAGAATGGGGCACAATGACAACAATGATGTGGCACAATTCCTCCCAGTGATACCAATGATGGCGCACTATTCCTCCCACTGACACCAATGATGAGGAATTGTTTCATCCCAATAATGCTGGGACATGTACTCTAGTTGGCCACAGTCCGGCCCCCTTAAAGTCTGAAGGATAGTAAATGGACCCTTCGTTTAGAAAGTTTGGAGTCCTCTGGTCTATAGGGTAGTACCATAGCTAGCATACAGCCCTCTGCTATACTGATACAGAAAAATATAGCTATGATGGTTTGATTTTAAAACACCTCTTGCCAGCAGATCCATTGTTTGTAATTGAGCTTTGCATGCTGCACTGTATAGTTTTAGATTGAAATGTAGTTTCAGATGGGTTTTAAACCCTAACTGAAGCTTCTATATTAATTACTGTAATGCTGTCAGATTTGTTTAACCTGTGCTAGCGGCACGCTGGAGAGTAGGACCGCTCGCTTCTCCAGTCTCCTTCTGCCCAATGCTCCAATCAACAACACTGCTCAGGGAGCATGAACACTGCTGCTTGGAGCACTAAAAAGGGGGGGGGGGGGTGTTAGACTGCTGGAGACCCAATCCCCTGTGCTCTGTGTTGATCAGTGGTCTGACTCTCTAGCATGCTTATAGCGCAGAGTAATTTAACCTGCACTGCAGCACAAAATAATCAAAGAATAAATCAAATAAAAATAAGAAACATTTTTATCACTGTATATGCAGCTTTAATTGGGCTTTAAATAAGCAACAAACACATTAAAGTGACACTAAACCCAAGTTTAAAAAAAAACAACAAAGTATTTTTAAATCAAAAAGTACCTGTTGCTCTCAGCCTCCTCCAAATCTCCAAATTATTTTTTTTGTTGCTGATGTGATCCAACTTCCTGTTAGAGGGAGGCTTCTCCATGGTCCTACTGTATGTAGGAATACAGCCGCCATAGATATGCGCACAGGGTGTGCCAGGTGTGCTTGGGCACCCCCCCTCCCCAGTGTGACGCATATTCCTCCTGTTTAGACCCGTGAAATGTCACCAAATAATAAAAAAAAGTTTCACCTTTTCTTTTTTTCTTCTAAAAAAATTGTAAAAAAAAAATTGTAAAAAAATAATAAAAGATAAAATAATAAAAGCTACTGACACTGTTCACTGCCCTACTGAAACCAATCTCTGACCTTATGACACTATCCACTGCTCTACTGACACTGTCCGTATATATATATGTACACATGCACAAACATGCATATGTGTTTGAGCTTTGGGGTGCAAAACTATATAAACTAAAGGAAACTTCCTGCAGATGAAAAAAAAAAAAAATTCCCATAAAAACTCCTGGAATGCATGACATGTTTTTGTGGCCTAGGCCAGAAACCAGGAAGCATTTGAAGAAATGTGAAAAAAGGTTTAAAGTGGCTGTAAACCCAATTCATGACATTTGAGCTGGGCACATATATCTGCAGTGTTTTGGTATCTCTCTTCAAAGCCCTAAGTCTTATAGCTGTCTCCTGCTCCATTCTTCTGTTATCAGCCAGATAACTCTTGACAAGTTCTCCATCAACTGTGATAAAAGAATAGATTAGCCGAGCCCTGAACTATTCAACGAACAGCTCTGAAAGTCTCTACCTATGAGGAGAGGGTGTGTTGCGCCATTCCTCCAATCAGCTGTCTTGGCTGTATGCCCAGGCTTCACTGCAGTGCTGAACACGAAGAGAAAAGCTCCTAACACGATGTGCACTTTCTAAACAGTATATAAAGATGAAGACAGCAGATATACATGTAAAACTTATGTAGGGAGATTTTTTTCATCCCTGTGTATCATCTGAGGCTATTCACTTCACTGGGTATATGTGAGGGTTTACATTCACTTTAAAACAAGCTAATATAATATACCTTCCTATCTATTTACTAATGTTAGCAGCATGAGGATTAAAAGTATTTAATGTTGTTTGAGAGCGTTTAGTTCCCTTTAAGTATTGGATGTGTATTGATTATTTAAAAATCTATTTTCAATTAGCACAACCTAGCTTCAACAAGTTAATGGTTTAGACCAGTGGTTCTCAACCTCAGTCCTCAAGTACCCCCAACAGTCCATGTTTTCAGGTTTTCCTTTACTTTGCACAGCTGCTTTAAAACAAAATCAATGAAATTGTATTAATAAGAGCTATGTTATCTAAGGGAAGTTCCCAAAAACATGGCCCATTGGGGGTACTTGAGCACTGGTTTAGACCATTAGAATATGAAAACGAATATGTCAGAACCCCAGGAGGGTATGAAGACCCTTTTATAGGAGGGATTTTCACAAACTGAATTATGTGGGACCCCCCGGGTCCCACATAAACCCAAACTTTTATCTGGGCCAAAGGGGGGGGGAGCAAATACATACAGGGAGGGGGGAGAAGGGGGAGATTCTAGGGTACAACCTGTACCATATGCACAAGGAAAAGAGGAATAGGGGAATAGCGTCAATTTTATGCATGCTATAGTGGGGCGTTTTTTAGATTGTATCACTATTTTAGTGGCGCTGTTTTTAAATGATACTGTATTTTAATAAATAAACATATCTAATGATTTTAAACTATGAGAGGCTGTCTCTCCGTTTATATTTTTTTGCCTGCCTATTAAACTTTGGGAGAAACATCAGGATCATAACAAGGAGAAGCAAGCATCTGTAAGAACCACCAGGAAACATCAGGAATTGCGGGACAGGTCTCCCTAAAGACCTACAAGCCTTCTTGACTTCCCTTGCTGTATAGTAAGAGAGTCAACGACATCTGAAGAGTGTGGTGTATAAATATTACAGGCCATGGTGGAATACTCACTACAGGGGAGACCCTGGGAACAAGGCATAAATAGCCCTCAAAATTTTCACAAAATACTTTTTTGCACTGTGTCAATATTTATGCACTTATGTGTAACATATATGTTTACATTAACAGTATTCATAGCATATAATTTATTTAGGCACTTATTAGTAGTTCTTTTATGTCATAGAAAGCTCTGCCTTAGAATAAGGCCTCTTTCACACGGATGATCCGTATGTCCGTTTTTCATCCATCCGTTTTCGGATGAAAAACGGACATACAGTCATCCCTATGGAGCGTCGGATGTCAGCGGTGACATGTCCGCTGACATCCGACCCGCTCCGATCCGAAAAGTGTAACGGAGGAAAAACCTACTTTTTCCTCCGTTTTCGGATCGGATCGGATGACGACGGACACTACGGACCGTCATCATCCGATCCCCCCATAGGGGAGAGCGGCGCTCTGACAGGTCCGTTGCTGCACAGTGTGCAGTGATGCACCTGTCATCTTCCTGCTCAGCGGGGATCGGCGGAGCGATCCCCGCTGAGCCAGCGGATGTTCACAGGGCGGATCATCACTGATCTGCCCCGTGTGAAAGAGGCCTAATTTAATAAGGTTTAACATATTAATACAAATTGACCTCTACTGAAGAAGCCTAGGGACGTAACGTATATGGAGGACTGAAAATCTGACGTCATCCCGTGGCCATCTCATTGTATGGAGAGTTACCCGATTTATGTGTATTACAGCTAGCACTGCTGAAGTACCTCTCATGTGAGTGTATTACTTTTTTATCCATGAATTAAATTATGTAAAACGGAGAGCACTAGATTGTCAGTTCTGTTCCTTTTCCATATACCATCATCCCCTAAGCACACCCGAGTTTCTGGAATCTGAGAGGTGGACACAGGAGACACAGAGATATAGCACGCCACACAGATGCTCTATTACCCCCTGGGGGGAACAGCTGGTTATGACCTACTGGTCAAACAGGGGTCATAACGTGAGGTGAGCAGCTAGTGTGCATGGGTGAAGGATAGTAGGAGCACTTTGTGTATTTTTTACCAACACTGTGGTGGAATAGTACCCCATAATGAACTACTTTTAAAAATGAATTTATGGACACTTAGCACTTTATATTTTATCTTTATTATCTGTGGATTAACTATACTCTAGGGTTTGAGTTTAGTATAGTGATATATATCAATTATTGCATATTTTTGCACTTATGTACTGTTGCACTTTATCTTATTTTAGTTAGTTAAGCACTAATTTATGGAAGTAGCACTACACTATTTGAAGTTAAATGTATGGATTATTATTGGAGAATAGGGATATCATTTAGTGGCACTTTAAAGCCAAATGCTTCTAGCTAACACTTTTTAGCCAGTTACAGCAACAGCCCTTTAAAAAAAAAAAACTATATAAATAAAAGGAAACCATCATAAGCACTCCGGCAGTGTTGGACAGCTTGGTCTGCATGTACATGTGGACAAAACTATAAACAAGGCATGTGAAACAAAAAAGGCATTCATATACTGAATATTCTCTTTACATTTATTAACTACATACTGTTATCGGACTACAGTATTGTTTACAGTAGTGTGTCTGCATCTGTCCTGAAAAAAAATTGCCACCAACCATGTATACAATAAGAAGCAGAATACCATCTGGCAGGGAAGGGGTTAGCACAGCCTTGCACACTTGTAACAATAAGACATTGCCTGGATACATATGTTCTGTGCTTGCAAATACCTTTTGATTTTATGGTTATAAGATTTCTCATTTCACCTTCCTGTGTCTTGTGTATATTGGCTGTTCTCTTCCCAGTCCCTGCGTTGGGCTCTCCGGTTGTGCTGTGTAAGGAGAGCAGGGCTCCTATACTCAGTGAGATGGTAGGATTTGTTGGAGAGCATCATTTAATCAGCAATGTTTGTGTGGCCTCCTCCTGATCACATTCTACGAGGACACACTGCTAGAAAAGGGACACCTTCTCCTAGAAGATAACATCAGGAAGCCCTTTTATAAGGTTAAACAAAGTTTAGTCTAAGCGTTCTCGGCCTCCACTAAGCGATAGTCATGGGGCTGATTGTTATTAGATTATGAAAACGTAAATTCGTTCATTTCCTTCCATGTACAGCTTAGGTTACAATCAGTAGATTCTATCCAACGTCTTTATAAAAAACACAAAAATCACATTCTGAAGCTAGAACACACACCTCAGTGTTCCACTGAGCCACTAAATAGCTGCTCTAAGGCCTTAAACTGGAACTCTAGGAAAATATAAAAACACACTTTCAGAAAACGGTACATTCTTAAATATTGGTAATATAATTTTTACCCCTGAGATCTACATTTTAATAAACTTCCTACAATTCTTAGATTATCACTGATGAATACAAGCTCTGTAGAACTGCACAGGGCTTTTGTTTTTGGGTGCATCTGTAAGTATGAGTTTGAAATAATTATAACCTCATCTGTTTTTTTTTCAGTGCTGTCTGTGCCCAACTAAGGAGATTTCTGTTCATTTCCTGTCCTTGAGACACAGCGGGAAGTGAGTAGAAATTTCTAATTTCTCCAAAGTGAAGAAACAGGTCACCAGAACAGGCGTTCCCATAGGAAGAGTCCCCCTAACCTCCTATTCCATCCCCTCACAGTCTTTACCTCCTATGACCTCTGGAAACCCCAACAAGCTCTTCTTGCAGTATTTATTTAAACTATCAGCAAATAACTGCATACATAATATCTCCACCCAAAGCCACACTTCCTTGACGGGTTTCACCCAAACCCAGGAGTGATTTAAATAAATTTGGTAAGAAGAGCTTGTTGGAGTGCAGCTTTCAACTTTTTATTGCAGGTCGTGAGCAGAGACGGGCTGCAGGAGCTGGCAACCGGCTTGTCCATGGATGACAGGACGAGAGGGTCTTAAGTATAAACAGAAAAGTCAGTGCTAAGTGGTGCTGAGAATTTGGGTATGTTCTTACATTAGATTTATTACTTGTTGATCCTGTCAGTAAGTCTCTTATAATCAAGCTTTCTAGCAAGGGTGAAAGTTAGAGGGTTGAGACAAACCATTTAACACTAAGGGGGCGCTACTGTTTAAAATGGTCAGCTTTCATTCATTTAGTTAAAACCTAGTTTAAAACAAAAAAAAACAGTTTCTGTAACTGCTTAAAAGGTGTTAGCTGGATTTAGGCTTTAATTTTTTAGTCACTAATAGGAATGAGTTTGAGTTTGGTCCAAACCGGAAAGAAGATGTCAGTACTGAGCCAATCACCTGTGGACAGTGGATAAACAATCTAGCAGAGATGCTTGTGGTATCATTGAGCTAATATAGCCATGTGGCCATATTGGGTTATAAAGGTTGCAAGCATCTCCGTCCTTTTATGTACATCAGTTGGGGAGGGAAATCCCCCACCTGCAGGTAATTGTTTAAGTACTGACATCTTCCTTTGGAATCGGTCGAACATAGGTCCAGACCGAACCCAAGCTTATTCCTAGTCACTAATATAAAGTTAATCTAAATCAAATAGTCCCTATAACACTACCCCCTCTACAGGTTGAAAATGCTGCTGACCAAGGGTGGCTATTTTTCTCCTAGGTGATGTCATTGACTGTATATGGAGCATATATGGGCATGACCATTATTGATCAATCAAGGGCATTTGGTCAATTATGTCACCTGGGAGCTCCCGCCCCTTTGTGTTAATCAGCTATCATCTGCTGGACTTGGGAAGGGATGATACTGGAATTGTGTCAGCAGGAGACATTATTATTTTCTTTCGGTGGGTTAGCAAGCGCCGAGCATTATGATTGACTTGGATATACATCGCAGGAAAAAGTGATTGATAATGGATGTACATCAAGAAGCACTGTTTTTTTATTAAAGAACTTGTCAAAAACTGCATTTTTACTGGGTTTTTTTTTGTGAATGAGTAGGGGTACAATGTACCCCTAACTCATTTATATAGAGGGAGAAGTCAGTATCTGGCTTCCCCCTTAATGTTAAAGGGGTCTTGAAGATTCCAATAAGTCCCCATCCAAAGGCCCTCACAACCATCGGGCCAAGGTTGTGGAGAACAGGCTCTTGTGCTCATTAGTATGGGAACAAGGTGCTTTGCCAGAGAGTCCCCTATCCCATGTTGAGGGCATGTGGCCTAGTATGGCTGCACGTGTTACCTGGCCTACCAGGCTGTATGCTCACATAAGGGTCTGGTAGGGATTTTTGGGGGAACTTATCGTTATGTTTTTTTTTTGGTTTTTTTTGCATGGGGCCCCTCCTTCCCCACTTAAAATCCATGCCTGAATTTGGGGAGGACCTCACACTGTTTTTTCTTCTTTTGCATGGGGTCCCCCGTAAAAAAGATTTTGTGTATGAGAGTCCCTCATTAACATGTAGGATAAGAGCCTGGTACAGATGGAGGCTGGGACAGGGCACCCCCAGGCATGTTATTTAGTGGTGTTTTGGATTTTAAATGTCTTACTTTACTAAAATTGTTACCCCCAGTCAAACAAAATTTTAAAATGTATCTATTCTTCGTTTTGGCTTTGTCACATTTGTCTAATGGCAGTGCCCAGCCCCCCATGCCATCTGGGGACACATTTTTTGCCTATTAGCCCAGAAAATGCCCCGAACTGTTTTTTTTTTTTTTTTTTGGCTCACGTTGACATCAATAGGGTTTGGCTTTGACATCCCAGCTTTAGTCATATTTGTTGGACCCTGCTTGAATGGAAGAAAATACACTTATAGGCTGATAAGCTGCAATATATTACATTTTTGTTTTGAGGCTTAGATATGTTTTGGCTTTAAATACACTTTAGCGTGTTTATAGCAGAGTTCCATACAGGGAAATATTTCGACCCAGTGAAGGCTTCTCCTGTGGCCTCTTGTTTATTCATTAACCAGTGACCAGCCTGAAGTTAAGGATCTACAGGGATGTGATACAGGAAATTGCAGAGCTGCAGGCACTAAATAGTGGTGTCACATTGTAGTAAGCTAAAATATTTTGACAACCAACATAAATGTATTTTTGCCCTGTCTTTGGTAGTATGTGAGAGATTCTGCTCTCACAGTTATAGAATTGTCTTCACAAGAGTAAGTGTGGTCTTAAAGAGAAATTATAGTCATTTAAAAAACAAAAAAGTCAACAGCTACAAATACTGCACTCCAGCACTGCATTCACTCAGACTGGTCCTACGGGCACCTGGACATGTGATGTGTCCCTGGAGGCTGCAGGCAGGGAGGGGGTGGGCTGAACTTCTGTAATTTTCACCTAGGTGGGAAATGCAGAAGTGAGAGCAGGTGCCTGTCAGAAAAAGGTACCCATTCCCAGAAAAAAAAAAAGAAACTCCAAAAATTGTAGGGGAGGGGGGGGGATGGTAAGCAATACTGTCACTTTTAAATAAAAGTTCCACTTTATTATAAAGTTAACTATTTAGTAGCTGTTTGCATTCCAGCTCAGCTCTTGAGATCAACATTGTCCTTGCACTGTGCCTAGTGCATGTACTTCTACCTACTGGCAGCTGGAGCAGTGATAAAATGGTCTGACACTCACATACATCAAAAGTAGTGGCCGTTCACATAGGCTTCATCTGAGAACATTGGGGTAGGAGGGGCCAAATAAAAAAATAAAAATACAATAATAGTATCATAAGTTGGACAGATCATTTGACCAAAAATTCTCACCCTGGATGTGAATACCATTTCAAAACGATGGTAACACATAAATAGACAGCCCCATGAAGTATCAATTAGTGTGTCATAGAAGGAATATGCCTAATAGTGGAACCTAAAGAATACAAGACCGACTATATTCATGAAGGGCCTATAGTAATTACATTTTATTGCATTATAATCCCCATATTAGTGCGGTAAGATATACAGTTGTGCTCATAAGTTTACATACCCTGGCAGAATTTATGATTTCTTGGCCATTTTTCAGAGAATATGAATGATAACACAAAAACTTTTCTTTCATTCATGGTTAGTGTTTGGCTGAAGCCATTTATTATCGATCAACTGTGTTTACTCTTTTTAAATCATAATCACAACAGAAACTACCCAAATGACCCTGATCAACAGTGTACATACCCCGGTTCTTAATACCGTGTATTGCCCCTTTTAAGCCTTTGACACAGTTCCCCATAAATGTTTACTGTTCAAAATAAGGTCCGTTGGCATAGACAAAAGGGTGAGTACATGGATTGAAAACTGGCTACAAGGGCGAGTTCAGAGGGTGGTGATAAATGGGGAGTACTCGGAATGGTCAGGGGTGGGTAGTGGGGTCCCCCAGGGTTCTGTGCTAGGACCAATCCTGCTTAATTTGTTCATAAACGACCTGGAGGATGGGATAAACAGTTCAATCTCTGTATTTGTGGACGATACCAAGCTAAGCAGGGCAATAACTTCTCTGCAGGTTGTGGAAACCTTGCAAGAAGATCTGAACAAATTAATGGGGTGGACAACTATATGGCAAAGGTTTAATGTAGAAACATTTAAAATAATGCATTTTGGCAGCAAGAATATGAATTCAATCTATAAAGGGGGAGAACCTCTGGGGGAATCTAGGATTGAAAAGGACCTGGGGTTCCTAGTAGATGATAGGTTCAGCAATGGCATGCAATGCCAAGCTGCTGCTAACAAAGCAAACAGAATATTGGCATACATTAAAAAAGGGATTAACTCCAGGGATAAAGTGATAATTCTCCTAGTCTTCAAGAATCTGGTCTGGCCACACCTGAAGTATGCCGTCCAGTTCTGAGCACCAGTCCTCAGGAAGGATGTACTGGAAATGGAGCGAGTACAGAGAAGGGCAACAAAGCTAATAAAGGGTCTGGAGGACGTTAGTTATGAAGAGCACTGAATTCTCTCTGGAGAAGAGACGCTTGAGAGGGGATATGATTTCAATTTACAAATACCATACTTGTGACCCCACAATAGGGATAAAACTTTTTCGCAGAAGGGAGTTTAACAAGACAATGTGGCCAGTCATTCAAAATAGAAGAAAAGAGGTTTAACCTAAAACTACGTAGAGGGTTCTTTACTGTAAGAGCGGCAAGGATGTGGAATTCCCTTCGACAAGCGGTAGTCTCAGCGAGGGGCATCGATAGTTTCAAAAAACTGTTAGATAAGCACCTGATCGACCGCAACATATAGGGATATACGATGTAATACTGACATATAATCACACACAAAGGTTGGACTTGATGGACTTGTGTCTTTTTTCAGCCTCATCTACTATGTAACATCAATGACAGCTTGAAGTCTTTTGTGTTATTTGTGGATGAGGATCTTTATCTTCTCAGATGGTAAAGCTGCCCATTCCTCGTGGCAAAAAGCCTCCAGTTCCTGTAAATTCTTAGGCTGTCTTGCATGAACTGCACGTTTGAGATCTCCCCAGCGTTGCTCAATGATATTGAGGTCAGGAGACTGAGATGGCCACTCCAGAACCTTCACTTTATTCTACTGTAGCCAATGACAGGTCGACTTGGCCTTTTGTTTTGGCAGCTTCCTGGCTGATGAATCCAAATGTTCCTCCAGTATTTTTTGATAACATACTGCATTCATCTTGCCATCAATTTTGACCAAATTTCCTGTGCCTTTGTAGCTCACACATCACCCACAACATCAGCGATCCACCTCCGTGTTTCATAGTAGGAATGGTGTACCTTTCATCATAGGCCTTGATAACTCCTCTCCAAATGAAGCGTTTATGTTTGTGGCCAAAAAGCTCAGTTTTGGTCTCATCACTCCAAATGACTTTGTGCCAGAAGGTTTGAGGCTTGTCTCTGTGCTGTTTGGCATATTGTAAGCGGGATACTTTGTGGCATTTGTGTAGTAATGGCTTTCTTCTGGCAATTCGACCATGCAGCCCATCTTTCTTCAAGTGCCTCCTTATTGTGCATCTTGAAACAGCCACACCACATGTTTTCAGAGAGTCCCGTATTACACCTGAAGTTCTTTGTGGGATTTTGTTTTGCATCCCGAACAATTTTCCTGGCAGTTGTGGCTGAAATCTTAGTTGGTCTACCTGACCGTGGTTTGGTTTCATTTTCCACTTCTTGATTAAAGTTTGAACACTGCTGATTGGCATTCTCAATTACTTTGATATCTTTTTATATCCCTTTCCTGTTTTGTACAGTTCAACTACCTTTTCCTACAAATCCTTTGACAATTATTTTGCTTTCCCCATGACTCAGAATCCAGAAACGTCATTGCAGCACTGGATGAAAGATGCAAGGGTCTGTCAGGAGTCCAGAAACTCATTGACCTTTTATACACACACACTAATTACAAACAAACAGATCACAGGTGAAGATGGTTACCTTTAATAGCCATTCAATCCCCTTTGTGTCAACTTGTGTGCATGTTATCAGGCCAAAATCACCAGGGTATGTAAACTTTTGATCAGGGTCATTTGGGTAGTTTCTGTTGTGATTATGATTTAAAAAGAGTAAATTCAGTTGATTGATAATACATGGCTTCAGCCAAACACTAAACATGAGTGAAAGAAAGGTTTTTGTTTTATCATTCATATTCTGTTATCATTCCTATTCTCTGAAAAATGGCCAAGAACCCATAAATTCTGTCAGGACATGTAAACTTATGAGCACAACTGTACCCACCATATCCGGAAAGCTGATCACGAGAGCTTAAACGTTTAAGATTCCATAATTGCCTAATCCACTATGTGCAGAGGTATAGTTAAATGGTGCGGTAAGATATACCCACCATATTCCGAAAGCTGATCACGAGGGCATAAAGTGCCCTAATGCTTAATGCCTAATTGCCTAATCTACTACTTGCAGAGCTATAGCTAAATAGTCAACCAACTTGAAAGATGACAATTACCTATATAGGAATATATAAACATGAGACATCACATAAATCCATGTGAATGCATACGATGAAATCCATTGAAACCCCTCACATTCCTATCTCACCTCAGTGGGATTTGGCCAAGAGTAAACATCAGAGTAGGGGAATATCTAATCCAATGGTTAATTTCCTCCAAATGGCCATATAGGGATCATTCAGGCTAAATCATATACCAAAATGATGTCAGCGTTTCGTTGCTATGGCCGTTCTCCCTGGTAGACACCTGGAAGCAGTGATTTACAATTAGCTGTGTAGGTGATTGCTTATTTTGGATGACTGAAAGGAATTGGGCCTAAATATCTGTAGCTATATCTTTATATGGTGGTTTGTTTGTTCATTCCAGTGGATTGCCCCAGTTTCTGACGCTAACATTGTTTTGGTATATGATTTAGCCTGACTGATCCTTATATGGCCATTTGGAGGAAATTACTTAAGTAGAGCTATGGGAAAAACTTTTTTTTTTCATTTTGGATAGAGTAAGGGAGGGTTATAACCCATGTCAGATTTTTTTTCGCCATCTGTGTCCCATTGCAGAGATTTCACTTCCTGTTCCATAGCCAAACAGGAAGTGAGAGTTAATCCTTGCAAATTAAGGGAATTTCTTGGGGACCCCCAGGTCCCCAAAACGAGTGTCCCCATTAGAAGACTTCCCCCCTCTATTACTTTTCTGGGGACAACCCAAAATATGGAATTTTCTTTTACTTTCACTTTCAATGAAAATTGTAAACAGAACAAAAAGAGAGAGTGAATCTCTCAAACGAAGACACAGATAACAATAAAAACTAACAGGGGTTCTAATCTTTCTCCACTTTATCCAAAACTAAAAAAAAAGTTTTGCCTTTAGTTATACTTTAACCGTTGGATTAGACATTCCCCTACTCTGCTGTTTACCCTTGCCCAAATCCCACTGAGGTGAGATAGCTATGTGAGGGGATTCAATGGATTTCATGGTATACATCCACATGGATTTATGTGATTTCTCATGGCTATGTTTATATATTCCTATATAATGTAATTGTTATCCATAAATTTGGCTGACTGTTTAGCTATAGCTCTGCAAGTAGTAGATTAGGCAATTAGGGCACTTTAAGCCCTCGTGATCAGCTTTCTGAATATGGTGGGTATATCTTACTGCACTAATATGGGGATTATAATAAAATAAAACGTAATTACTATAGGCCCTTCATAAAAATAGTTGGCCTTGTTTTCTTTAGTTTTCATTATTGGGCATACTCCTTCTATGACACACTAATACTCCACGAGGCTGTCTATTTATGTTACCATCATTTTGAAATCATATTCACATCCAGGGTGAGAATTTTTTGTCAGAGGATCTGTGATCAGATCTGGATCTTGGATCAGTCCAACTTATGAAACTACGATTTTGTTTGTATAAATAAAAATGTATATGAGATGGTTTTGCTTGAATTTGCAGACTATGGGGGTCATTTACTATAGCGCTATGGCGCTAATTCGCGCAAATTGCCGCGAATTAGCGCTAATTCGCGGCAATTTAGCGTGAATTCGCTGCAATTTAGCGCGAATTAGCGCTAATAGCGGTAATTCGCGCTAAAACGGTATTCACTATAGCGCTGGTGAGAAAATTCTCCCAAAATCGAATTTACTATAGCTCCCTGAAACTAAATAGAGCCCAAACCCTTACTCTGCTAAAACCTAGAGAATTGCACATGGAAATAATGTTTAGAACATGATATAATTGCCTAAATGGTACTGAAATATGCGGTATATTATTTAAAGATTATCTGCTTTTAAACTGTGTGAAAAAGTGATTTCTACACTGAAATATCTTTAAAAGTCTGAAAAGTGAAAAATTCCCCGTTTTGGACAACTAGGTGCCAACACAACTGAGCATGCTCAGACCTGAAAATAACTCTCATTTTAACTCAAGTGTCTTTTTTACCTGGAGGTATAGTAAATACCAAAATGAGAGCTAATTAGAGAGCATTTTTTGGGAGTTAAAATCTGCTCTATTTTAGTCCAAATGAAGTTTCAGTCATTGATTCTAATGGAACAATTCTAACTTTCACAAAAAAACCTTTTAATGTTGAGATGAAATGTATCTTTCTGTGAAATAAACTTTCCTTTGCAACATTGTTGCTTCTACTTAAAATATTTTGATTTTAAGAATGCTACAATGTGGAATGTTTTGATGTTTTGGTAAAATATATTTTTCTCTGTCACTTTCACTTTCACGTTATTCTTCATCTCACAACAATCTTTACCCCAAACTCACACAGGTGTCTTTATAATCCACAAACAATACCATTGCTGATGAAAATTTAAAATGAATCACATTTTTTTGTGCTTTGTATTATTTCCAAATATTCATAATTTGAGCCCAAAAAATGTGATATGTGTACCAACATCAGAAATCAAAATGTAATTCCCAAAAATTTGAGGGTAATATTCTACTCTCACCCACAAAAAAACACCAAATATCACAGAATAAATCAAGAAGAATAACTCTTGAGTAATGTAATTCCATCACCTGTATGTCCATAGAAATGCAGTATTTATGTGTTTTTATGTGTATTTATGTGTAGTTTTGTGTCGGAGGGTCTCACACGTGGCAGCTCCGTGGCTTCGAGGTTAGAACGTCTGCTTAGTATCTCTGAGGGTCTGGGTTCAAATCCCAACCATGTTACTGCATGTGAAGAAGTTGTCTCATCTCCCAGGTCCTGTAATTATGTCTAAATGTAGTAGTTATGTGTAGGAGGGTTCCACCACCATTGTAAGTCTTTTCCAGATACACTATATAGCCAAAAGTATTGGGACGCCTGCCTTTACACACACATGAACTTTAATGGCAGCCCAGTCTTAGTCCGTAGGGTTAAAATTTGATTTGGCCCACCCTTTGCAGCTAGAACAGCTTCTGGGAAGGCTGTCCACAAGGTTTAGTCTGCCTATGGGAATGTTTGATCATTCTTCCAGAAGTGCATTTGTGAGGCCAGGCACTGATGTTGGATGAGAAGGCCTGGCTTGCAGTCTCTACACTAATTCAGCCAAAGGGTGTTCTATCGGGTTGAGGCCAGGACTCTGTGCAGGCCAGTCAAGTTTCTCCACCCCAAACTTGCTCATCCATGTCTTTATGGACCTTGCTTTGTGTACTGGTGTGCAGTCATGTTGGAACAGGAAGGGGCTTTCCCCAAACTGTCCTCACAAAGTTGGGAGCATGAAATTGTCCAAAATGTCTTGGTATGCTGACGCCTTAAGAGTTCTCTTCTCTGAAACTAAGAGGCCAAGCCCAACCCCTGAAAAACAACCCCATACCATAATCCCCCTCCACCAAATCATTTGGACCAGTGCACAAAGCAAGGTCCATAAAGACATGGATGAGTGATTTTGGGGTGGAGGAACTTGACTGGCCTGCACAGAGTCCTGACCTCAACACAACAGAACACCTTGGGGATAAATTAGAGAGGAGACTGTAGGTCAGGCCTTCTCATCCAACATCAGTGCCTGACCTCACAAATGCACTTGGAAGAATGGTCAAACATTCCCATAGACACCCTCCTAAACCTTGTGGACAAGAAGAGTTGAAGCTGTTATAGCTGCAAAGGGTGGGCCAAATGAGTTTTGAACCCAATACTAATACTGGGATGCCATTACAGTTCATGTGTGTTTAAAGGCAGGCATCCCAATACTTAGGCCAATATACTGTATATTTCTTGTGACACTGAGCATGGCTATGGACTTAGGGCTGGTTCACACCACAGAGATGCAGAGACCATGTGTGGGGTTGCCTGGTGGCTAAGTGGGTAGCAGTTCTGTCTAGCAGCACCTGAGATGTTGGTTCAATTCCCCAACATGCTAATACTTGTGTTGAAGTTTATATATTCTCCCTGTGTGGGTTTCTCACCACAATCCAAAGACATGCTGGCACCTTATTTGTCTCCTGTCGAAATAGGTTCTAATGTAAGAACATTAATTTTGGACTTTATATTGGAAGCTCATTGCAGCCAGGGACTGATGTTAATGTTTATTAGCACTAATCATGCCCAGGGACTTGGACATTTCAAATTTTAGGGTTTACACTGCACAGGTACATATGCTTAGAAAACTGTTGCTTTGTTTATGTGGATGCAAATGGACTTTGATCTTTGTCCTGTAGTTGGAGATTTGATGCACATAGCCAAGGCTAAAGCGGCCATACACCTATAGATTATCTGCAGATTTTCTATGGTTAGATGGAAAAAGTGCAACAGATTTCTCCATGTTTGCTAAACTGTGTGGATGGAGGCATCTCCCACTTTTTCCATCTAACCATAGAAAATCTGCAGATAATCTATAGGTGTATGGCCAGCTTTACACAGTTGTGAATACTATTATGTGTTCCTGCTCATCAGGTGCAATCACTTTAGAGATACATGAAGAGACATATTGAAAGATACTGGTGGGCGTGTACTTCTATTGGGCGTGTACTTCTATTGGGTGTGTCAGTGTGCTAACGATACAACCTCTCTTATATAAAGGCCTGCAGTAGGGGGTTCGTTTGGCCTGAGAAGGTCAGGTTTTTTGTTGTGATGGAGAAGGAATGATATTGGAAGATTTGATGAAATTCTTGTGCATTTTTTCAATCAAAAGTGGGTTTATGTGGCCATGCTTTCAATGTTGTGTGTGTATTGTTCCTGTCTGATCATGCAAACATCGTTTGGAAGCATTTGCTGACCTACTATTTTTGATCTCGTTTAATCGTGTACACCGAAATGCAGCTTCCAGCAGAACATGGTCACCAATGTATGTATGTGTGGATTGTGGGCTGGTGGTGGGTGTTTTGAATAAGGCTTTTGCAATATTCTGTTGGAATGCTTTGTAAGAATGACTGTTAAGTATGTTTCTATAATCTTTCAGATAATAATGTGATGTGTTGCCCGTTATACACTGAAATTAAAGCTGTGTCCACTCTAAGGTTTTGTCTAATTTTAGATTGTAAGCTCCTATGAGCAGGGCCCTTAAAATTCCGTTGCTAAATGTAGTACCATATATCCTGTCCAAATTTTTTTGAAGCTAGTAAATGTAAATTTATTTTTTTTCTGCTGGTAAAATAAAAGTACATTGAGCTCTTGTTGTGGTGTGTGGGGTTTTTTTTTTCCTTCTACTTTTCTTTCTTTAGTTTTTGTGGGTGGTGGTTTTGGGAAAGTGCAATATCTCTTTTATATTTTATTTCAATATGTATTTGTGCACCAAAAAACTAATCTCTTTGCCCTGGTTCACATGCTACTTTGAAATTGTGCTACTTCACTTGAAGAAGCACGATTTCAAAGTAGCAAGGTCAGCGTGATTTCAGGTGACTTCATACACAAATGTCTATTGAAGTCGCACCTGAAATCGGCAAAAGTAGTGCAGGAACTACTTTAGCAAATTGATGCGGTGCCACAAAAAAAATGTTGCATCAATTGGAACAGTGCCATTGCCAATAGTCATGCGATTTGATCTCTCAAATTGCATGACCAATCGCTCCAATGTAAACCTAGGCTTCTGCACAACTGCAAGTTATATATAAAGATTCCACCTTTATCACTAACAGCTGTGGAGAATTGCAGGTAATGAATTCAGCTGGTGGATAGGCAGTGTTTGAATGTGTCAGCTCTGGTTCACATTGGTGTGATTTGACATGTCAAATCTGTGGCAATTGCACTGTTCTAATTGGTGCGATTTGTATTGATATTGGTGCAGAAACCTGCACTGATGTCTCTGATGTTGCCCCCACAGTCGGGACTGACATGCAGGAATTAAATTGTGGGAGTTCAGCTGAATGATTTCCTCCCTCTGTCAGTGTCAACCAGGGCTCAAACTGGGCCTTTTGCCTTTTTAATTCACCTGCTGCTAACCTAGGGACACCATTTCTCAGCAAACTCCCTTAAGTTTACCTTCAAATATATGTAGAAATACAGATTTGCATATCTGAAAATAAAAAAATACTAATCATGGTTGAGATCAAATATCCGCAGCTGCAATCAAAAGTGTGGTTTCACCTTCTGACCTGGAAATTAGTCATTGTATGCACCCGGAAGTTCCTGTGCTGGTCAGGATCTCAATCTAGGTGGACATGGCGAGGTCTCTTTAGCAGAGAGGAGACGCTGCTCATTGGCCGGGTAAGTGTAGGATATGTACTTGTACTTAATCAATGCAGGGGTGGATGTCATAGTTAGATTTGGTGTGGGTGGGGTTCATTGATTTGTTTGGCATCCCCACACATTTGCTTCCGTCCCATGTGCACACATCACTTCCTGCATTTGTTCTGCTGATGTAAATCAGTAAGGACTATGCAAGTATAAATGATAGCTCCTTTTATTAAAATATATATGACTTGTTTCACAGTTGGGCGAATTTTCCAGCAAATTTGGACCTCTGAGTTGCATGGCAAGTTGTACCCCATGATTCTCAATGACAACCATTCATATCTGTGCTACTTTAAGTCGCACCAACTTCAAAGTAGTCCCTGTACTACTTTGGTGTGACTTGAGGTATATCGGGTACAATATTACACAGGCATTCCCAGAAGTTGGGGCCAAGTTGCAGCGGCAAAGTGGTAGCAAAATAGGGTGACTTTCAGGTCGCAGCAGTGTGAATGAGATTCAAGGATAACACCTTTGAATTTGGCCCTATTGTCACTTGTGCATCCTGAAAGTGTAGCAAATTCGTCCCTGCACTACCTTGGTTTGACTGATGCAATTTGAGGTCCATACACCACAAGATTAAACAGACATTGCTTCAAGTCATGACAAAGCTGTGCAATTTTAAGGTCGCACAAGCGCAAATGGGGCCTTGTTCAAAGGTGTTATCAATTAATCGCATTAGGTTACTTTCACACTTGGGTGACTTTTCATGGAGCTTTGGACCTCAGAGTCACATGAAAAGTTGTCCCCCTTGATTTCCATTAATATTTATTAGAGCTGCACGATTAATCGTCATCGTAATTTTTTTCCCCTTTACGATCTTGAAAAAAGCGTTTCACGATTCTTGCTATTGCAAAGAACTCTCTCTGCTCTTCTGAAGCCACAGCCGAAAAAACAGGAAGTCTGCCAAGAATTAGAACATTCTTTATCAGTGAACTTGACTAGAAACCTTGTAACAATTTGTCAATTAAATAGAATTCTGTGTAAGTGAGGAAAGTTTAACCACTTAAACACTAAATATTTTTCTGACATTTGTTGGTTTCAGGTTAAAATCATTTTTTTTTTTGCTAGAAAATTACTTAAAACCCCCCAACATTATATATATATTTTTAGTAGAGACCCTAGAGAATAAAAAGGTGGTTGTTACAATATTTTATGTCACACTGTATTTGCGCCTTTCAAATGCAATTTTTTTTGGAAAAAATGACTTTAATGATTTAAAAAAAAAAAAGAAAAGTTAGCCCAATTTCTTGTGGGATAATGTGAAAGATTTTATGTCACGAGAATCGTGATCTTTTTATTCTAAGCAAAAAAATTGTGATTCTCATTTTGGCCAGAACCGTGCAGCTCTAATATCTATGCAACTTCACCCATGTTCACATAGGTCTGAATTGACATGTCAAATTGTAGGCCAAATCGGCGCCTATTGATGGCAATGGAACTGTCCAAATTGGTGCGACGCCACAACAATTCCCAAAAGTAGTTCCTGCACTACTTTGGGCGACTTCAGGGGGCGATTTCTTACCTCCCAACTTTTTGAGATGGGTATAAGGGACACCTATTAGCAAAAGTAGGTAGGCATAGGACACCTTCTTAAAGGAGAACAGTTGGGACCTATGTGATTTCACTAGACATTTGTGCAGGAAAGTGCACTGATGTCTCTGAAATCGCTGACAAAGTCAGGCTGAGTCACACTTGTGCAACTTTGGACATCAGAGTCGTATGACAAGTCATACCCCATGATTTTCAATGTGTACCATTCATATCTGTGCGACTTCAAGTAACACTGACTTCAACGTAGTCCCTGTACTACTTTGGTCTGACTTTGATGCGAGTTGAGGTCCATAGACCTCAAGTTTACACAGGCATTCCCTGGAATTGCGGCAAAATTGCTGATGCAAAATCGTGGGAAAGTTGCGTGTCTTTCCCTGCGACTCCTGCGTCCATAGACCTCAAGATTACACAGGCATTGCTTAAAGTCGCATTAAAATCTCGCAACTTTCAGGTCGCACAAGTGTGAAAGGTGCCTAAGTCACTGTGCTGAGTACTATTTTATACCTAGAATATAAAGTAGTCCCACCATCAAACACTAGTAAACATATGTTCTCAATATAATTGTGCTCAAATGGCTGAAAATCACACAGATGGTATCACCTACTGAAAGCTTGCATTGTACTCAGCAGCATATGCTGAAAAGAGGCGAACGCCTATTAGCCAATGCCACATCGGCACATCGGCATGAGCATGGTTGTTACTATAATAATAATGCCTGAAATGCAAAACATTATTGTATTGAATCAAACATTAGTAAATGTATTTTCTCTGTAGGTAAGTGCTCAGCTCTGTAGCATAGCGGTACACCCTGCTGCCCCCAAAAGTTCAAACCATGAATTCAAATCCCACTGACAGCATTACCTCCTAGAAGTGTGCATTGTACTCAGCAGCATAATTAGCCAAAGCACATCAGCTTGCTTTATTCCATATTTTAACTCTTCAAATGCATGCAATGGTATGTACTTATTCAATAATATTATGGTATGGAATTCCAAAATTCAAGGAAAAAAATGTCGTAGGGTCCCCCCAGTACATACCAGGCCCTTCGGTATGGACTTTAAGGGGAACCCCACACCAAATTGTAAAATAAATTTGATGTGGGGCCCCCCGAAATCCATACCAGACCCTTATCCGAGCATGCAGCCTGGAGGTCAGGATAGGGGGGGACGAGTGAGCACCCTCCCCTTCTGAACCTTACCAGGCCACATGCCCCAAAGCACCTTTTCCCCATGTTGATGGGGACAAGGGCCTCTTCCCGACAACCCTGGTCGGTGGTTGTCAGTCTGCAGGCAGGGGGTTTATCAGAATCTGGAAGCCCCCTTTAAAAAGTCAGCTCCCAGATCCTGCCCCCTATGTGAATAGGTATAGGGTACATTTTACCCCTACCCATTCACCAAAAAAAGCAGTGAAATGTAAAAAAAAACAATAGCCGGTTTTTGACAAGTCCTTTATTGTAAAATAGCTCCGAGCTGTCTTCTTCCCTTGGCCATCTTCTCCAGACGCTGTCTCTCCCTCCTCCATCTTCTCCCCGAGCTGTATTCTCCCAGAGCCGTCTCTCCTGCCGCTGCCATGTTCTCCATCTGCTGTCTTCTTCCGCACCGCTGGTTACCCGCTAATAAAAAAAAGCTGCTCTTTTTCCATGGTGGTCTTCCTCTGCTGTGTTGTCACCCGCTGTGTGGCATCTCTTACATAGCCATGGAGCGGACTCTCCGGGTGACATTATCGGATGGCCACAGAAGACCGCCACAAGAAGAGCGGCTTTTTTTTTTATTAGTGGGTAACCGGCTGCGCTGAAGAACACATCAGCGGGGGAAGATGGTGGCAGCAGGAGAGACAGCTCGGGGAGAAGAAACATCAAACACTAGTGAATGTATTTTCTATGTATTTTCTATTTATGACTGTGCTACACCCAATAGGCTAGCAGTCAGCACTTCTACCTTGAAGAACTCATGGGTTCAAATCCCACAGAGAAATACTAAAAGATTGAATTGGTGAAAAAAAAAGCAAATGACTATTAGCCAATTAGCCAAAGTAGCATATGCTGAAAATAGGTGAATGCCAATTAGCCAATGCACTTTAAATTTGGCTGATTATATTAACTCTTCAAATGCATGCAATGATATGTAAGTATTCAATACTATTATGGTGTGAAATTCCAAATACCACACACTAACTAATGGGCAGATTACATTTTTTTGTTTGTTCATTTTAATTCGCTTGTGCACTGAAAAAATAAACACAGCTGGGGGATGGTAGGTTGGCTGGTATTTGAACTTGTACCGTGAGTGCTGTGGAGACATCTGAGCAGACTACTAAGCCATTGTGCTAAGTATGAGACCTACATAATAGTGTAGTATGATTAAAGAATGAATATAAATAATTACCGCTTATTGTCACCTATATTAAAAAATAAAAAACAACATACAACAAATAGGTAACCTAAATGTTTAATACATGTAACTTTACAGAATAGCAGACATTACTATGTAATAATCATTCATAACTGCATTAGTTAGCAAAAGAAGGAAAGAAATAGGAATACTAATTGCAACATACATCAATAGATGCACACGAGGTAGAGCACATCTCACATAAAAATGTTTCTTTCACATACATGGATCATGGCTACAGTACACTGCTATATAACAACTTGATAAGAATTGGCATTTGTATATACGCGGAAGCGCTAATTAGCGGCAATTTAGAACTTTCAAACGTTTGTTCTCCACTTATCTCGCTGATTTTTCATGCGCAAATTCGCCGTTTTGTTCCCATTTGGCTAAAATTGGCTCTATTATTTGCCATAGTGCCCAGTACTTCCTGGAGTTATAGTAAATGACCCCCTATGTCTCTATTTGTATCTATTATGAACTTATAATGTTTTTTATTCACTGATATTGTGTACAAGGCTTCATGAGTCTACTGAAGAAGCCATATTCCTGGTGAAACATGTAGAGCGGAAACCTCTGTACACATATGACGACCGTATGAATTTATCATGTTGGTTTTATACAAAAATGTCTGATTTTAACTTTTAAATAAAATAAAATTTACTTGATTTTAGAACAGTGTTCTATCTTGTCTTCAGCACCTTCAGGCCTCATGTACACTGGACATCATAAAAAATCCAGTAGCGTTACCTGTAGAAAGCTGTAACTGTAGAATTCGTTTTTCAGAGCTTTTGCGCTGTATGTTTTTTTTTAGCTTTTTTCAACAAAATTATACTCCGACAAAAGCTTATGGCTCAAAAACGCTGATAAATGCCGAATAGCCAAATTTTTCAGCGTTTTTGGCGGTTTTTAAGCGTTTTTTACAGCTGAAAAACTACTCTAAAAACCCACTAGTTCAAGCCAGAAAACGCCCCTACCAAATACTGCTGATGACAACCTATGTGTGCATGGACACATAGGATAACATGCTGGGGAGTTTAATAGCTGCAGAAAAAACATCTGCAGCTAAAAACAGCAGCTTTTAAAATGTCCAGTGTTCATTAGGCCGTAAAATCCCTTTATGTGCTTTTCCTAAAAAAAATGTACAAATTCTGGGATGTAGTGCTTCTATTCTCACATCTCTAGCATACTTTTCTGAAATCTCATTGATAAGAACAGGATTCCGTGTCTGGAGCAGAACTTATAAATACAGTAGATATCTCACAGCCTGCTCTCTAAGGCTCCATGCACACTGGACGCTCCAAAAACTCTTTCTAGACGTCGGATTGCTGGCAGAAAACGCTGCTTGAAAAATGCACTTTTATCAGCGTTTTGTAATTGCGTTTATGCGCTTTTTTAGCGTCAGCGTTTTTGGGCGTTTTTATTAAAATTACACAAAGGACACTCCCAAACTCCCACAATGCATTCCCAAACTCCCACAATGCATTCCTAAACTCCCACAATGCATTGTAAAAATTTAATTTAACCCTAGGAGCCATTTTAGGAGAGCAGAGAGAGCACTGTCTTCAGCAGTGAGCTGTCTACCATTGCTAGCAGCGTTCACTATGGATCCAGCCCTGAAGACAATGCAGGAAATACTCCTCCTGATTTGAATGCGTCGCATCAGAAGACAGAGAGAATTGCATGAGAGGACCAGAGTTTGTCGGTACTGGACCCATCCGTTGATGGACCGACGCATATCTTGAACTTAACTTTACAAGGATGTCTGTTGGCACATTTGACAATCTTCTAGAGAGGCTGCGACCACGTCTTACTCGAATGGACACCCAGATGAGGATGAGCATGGCTCCTGAGGAACGTCTCCTGGTGACACTTTGGTATGTCATTATTTTAGTCACATGTATTTATTAATGTTAAAAAATATATATCTTTTCTTTTTTTCTTCATTTTTTTTAAACAGTCATGTTTTCTGCAATTGTATTTAAAAAAAAAATTTTGCTTTTTTTTACATGCCAAAATTTTTTTAATGGACAATTTTTTTAATAATTTTTTTTTTTGCTTGGACAATGTTTTATCCCCGAAAAATTTGCAGGCTTGTTGATTTTTTAAATATTTTTTTAAACAATCATTTTTTTCAAATAAAAAGTATTGGTTAGAAAAAATGTTTTTAAGGTTTGTGACTTTTTTCACATGTAAAAATTTTATTCGCAATATTTTTTAATGGTTTTGTAGGTTCCCGGCCACAGGTCAATTGTTTGTCTCGCTACATCACTATTTTTTGATGAGTGTAAGCACGGTGGGAGACCTGCCTTGCTCTGTGGGAGGAGTTAAATAATGATATGATGCTACGGAAGAAAGTTTCCAAACTGTATAGGAGCTCTGGATGTAAAGCATGTCCGAGTGAAAAAAACACCTAACTCCGGGTCACGTTATTTCAATTATAAAAAGAACTTTTCAGTTGTACTTCTGGCATTGGCGGATGCAAATCTGCGCTTCACATTTGTTGATGTGGGGCCTCCTGGAGTCAGGGGGATGCCCGAAAATTCCAGGAGTCTGCATTGGGACATCTGCTACATGAAGGACAGCTAGGGATTCCTTCTTGTAGGCCACTGCCGGGCACTATGGAGCCCAGTCTTCCACTGGTGATGATAGCCGATGAAGCTTTTGGCTTAGCAGAACATCTAATGTGCCCATATAGTGAAAATGGACTTACTTACCAGCAGAGAATTTATAACTATAGACTAAGCCGAGCCAGGCGTGTTGCGGAGTGCACCTGGAGTATGTACAGCAAAGTGGCGTTTACTTCTCTCCGCCATTCAGCTTGATGTGGAGAACGATTTAAAAGTCATCCTAGCATGCTATGTGCTGCATAACTTTTTAATTGTCAACGAGAGAGTCTCCACAGAACCTGCACCCTCAAAGCCAGCACATGATATTCAATTCATGGACTTGCGCAGCACTGTTAGAATTATGAACATTAGAAATCAGTTTGCCAATTTTTTTGTTTCCCCTGCTGGTAGCTTGGCCTGGCAAGACCAATATATATAGTTTCATTTTTCTTGATACTAGCCTTTTACTTGACACTTACCTTGAATGTTTTCACAGATTAAAAATATTGCAAATTTTTTAAAATTTCAATAAAGTTCAGTAAATTTAAAGGAAGTTTATTACATTACAATAAAGTTCTGATCTTTTTGCTTCTTTTTTTTAACATTTCCTTATTTTGTCAGTGGTCATGTTTCTGGCAATTGGTTTTATTGGTTAATGGAAAATAATACAACCAAACAGTATGATGTTAATAAATTACTTCTTTAACCACTTCCTACCCGCTGTATGCAGAATGACAGAAGGGAAGTGGTTCTGTTATCCTGACTGGGTGTCATATGACGTCCAGTAGGATAACATGCCGGAACACTGGGCAGCACAGTGGTGTAGTGGATAGCACTTTCGCCTAGCAGTAAGAAGGGTCGCTGGTTCGAATCCCACCCACGACACTACCTGCCTGGAGTTTGCATGTTCTCCCTGTGTCTGCGTGGGTTTCCTCTGGGTACTCCGGTTTCCTCCCACACTCCAAAGACATGCTGGTAGGTTAATTGGATCCTGTCTAAATTGTCCCTAGTGTGTATGAATGCGAGTTAGGGACCGTAGATTGTAAGCTCCTTGAGGGTAGGGACTGATGTGAATGTACAATGTATATGTAAAACGCTGCGAAAATTGACGGCGCTATATAAGTACCTGAAATAAATAAATAAATAAAGCGCGCGTGGGGGCGCGCATCTCGGCGATCACGAGTGCGGCGTGTCAGTCTGACACCCTGCATCTCCAATCGTGATAAGAAGCCTCTGTCAGAGGGTTCTTACCAGGTACTCAGCTGTGACCAATCACAGCTAATCATCGCATGAACCAGGAAGTGCCGGTACATGGCATTTCTCAGTTTGTGCTGACAGGGAGAGCCGATCGGTGGCTCTCCCTGTCAGAGGGGGATCTGTGCTGATAATCAGCACATTGATTATCAGCACAGCCCCCTCAGATGTGCCACAACACCTTTTAAAATGTGCCCATAAGCTGTCAGTCAGTGCCCCATAAAACCACAGCTCACAGTGCCAATCAGTGCCCATATCAGTGCTAATCAATGCCCACCACAGTGCCAGTCAGTGCCCATCTCAGTGCCCAGCAGTAAAACCTGTCAGTACCTCAACATCAGTGCTGCCCATCAGTGCCACCTGTCAGTGCCACCTGTTAGTACCGCCTATCTGCCAATCAGTGCTGCCTGTAAGTGCCCATCACAGCCGATTGTCAGTGCCCATCGCAGCCGCCTGTCAGTGCCCATCACAGCCTCCAGTCAGTGCACATTAGTGCCGCCAGTCAGTACCCATCAGTACCACCTATCAGTGCCCATCAGTGCTGCATATCAGTGCTGCCTATTGGTGCCCATCAGTGCTGAATATCAGTGCCGCCTATCAGCGCCCATCAATTGTACATATCAGTGCATCCTCATCAGTGCCCATCAGTGCCACCTTATCAGTGCCGCCTCATCAGTGCCTCTCAGTAAAGAAGAAAACAAAATTTTATAACCGAAACGAAGAAAAACTTTTTTTTCAAAAATGTTGTTCTTTTTTAGTTTGTTTAGCAAAAAATAAAAACCGCAGATGTGATCAAATACCACCAAAAGAAAGCTTTATTTGTGGGAACAAAATGATAAAAATTTTGTTGGGTACAGTGTAGCATGACCGCGCAATTGTCATTCAAAGTGCGACGGAGCTGAAAGCTGAAAATTGTCCTGGGCGAGAAGGGGCAAAAGTACCTGGTATTGAAGTGGTTAATAAGTGTAATTAAAGAACTTTAAAAAAAAAAAAAAAAGAGGTCAAACCTGTTAGCCAATATAACAACTGACCATCAACTGGCCAATAACTTTTTATCTAATAATCAAAAAACACAAATTTACTCAAAATAAATCATAAACGTTCATAAACAGGATAATCACTCTGTGATTTCTGGCGTGGTGAATTGGAGGGATCAGTGGTGACAAATCGATGTCCCTGGTGTTGAGGTGGGGGTGGCATGCTTACAGGAGGCACATTTTGTAAGTAGGAGGAGAGACCTGGCACATTGTATGAGTAGGCAGAAGGGGAACCATGACCAGTGTTAGGGATGCTAGAAGACAGGCTTGGCACGTTGGTGGAGTGGTACATGGGTAGCCCAGGAGGAGCAGTGGAAGAGGGACCTGACACATTGGTGGAGTGGTACATTGCTGGACCGGGAGGAGCAGTGGAAGAGGGACCTGACACATTGGTGAAGTGGTACATTGGCGGACCAGGAGGAGCAGTGGAAGAGGGACCTGACACATTGGTGGAGTGGTACATTGGTGGACCAGGAGGAGCAGTGAAAGAGGGACCAGGCACTATTTCAGAATAGGCTGAATTATTTGGTCAAACAGGAGAAGCAGTGCTTGAGGTGTTGACAAATGGAGAAACTAAAATGGGTGGTGTTGGCATTCCACTCTTTTGCGCCACCCTACAGGCCAACACATATGTGAACGTGTTCTGGATGCACTGCGCTAATCATCAAGATCTGAAAGCAGCATGAATAGACTGCGACAGAAAGTCACACGTGGATGACTGTTCTCTGTTTATTCAAATCAGCAATCAGCTGTACAATGCGTTGTTTCGTTTGGTTGCTGTTGTTGTTGTCTGGATCACGCTGCCGACGATTACCACGTCCACGACCACCACTGGAAGAGTGTGCGTTGTGAACTGGAGTTTCCTATGAAGAAAAAAGTAGATAATTGATCTTTACAAAAGGGATAGATGGATGGATGGATGGATGGATGGATGGATAGATAGATAGATAGATAGATAGATAGATAGATAGATAGATAGATAGATAGATAGATAGATAGATAGATAGACGTTGTTCTATTAAAGATAACAGAAATGTTGTGACGAACTAAAACTGGTTTAAGAAAAACAACGTTTTAGTTATTTCAAAAATAATGTAAATTTTTTGGTAAAAAATTACATAATATTTTTTTAAAATAACAAAATAAAGCTCTAAAAAAAATGGAATAAATAGAAAATTGAATTTTTTAATTTCTTTAAATATTTGTTGAATATTTTAAAATATTTAAAAAACGTAATAACATTTCAATACGTATTTTAAAAACTTTTTAAAACAAATTTGAAAATTAAAAAAAAAATGAATAATTTATTAATAAAATAAGTTAAAAATATTTAAAATCTCTAATTAATTTTTTTTTTTTTAATTCAACTAAATTTAAAAACTAAAGATACAAATTTTAACAAATGTAAAAAAATGATTTGTTTGAAAATTTGAAAAAACTGAGCTCTGCAAGCAGCTTTTCATGACGCCAACATGGCAGCATACTAGTGATAGAGCTCCGTCTCTTGACCATTCCCTCAGGACCAGTGAATAGCATAAATGAGGGCATGGTTAGCCGCCACCCCATTCTTCTTTTTTTCCTCATACCTCCACGCACCAGTGATGAAGACAGAGTCACCCTGCCGCTGAGCAGTAACCGGCTGGGTTCAAGCCTCTCCCAGTGCGTAGTCTCAGTGCTTAGGCTGCTAACATCACACTAATAAGTCTGAGAGACCCTCGTCTGTGTGGTCTTGATGGGTCCCCGCAGTGTTTCCTCTTTAGGAACGAAATCTGCCATGCAGCATGACTTGGTTCCAGGAACTTTGGGGGGACCATCCTGTCATTTCCTTTTCTAGGGGCTTCCTTGTCCGCTTTACCTGTTTTATTCAGTTCCTGCTCTTCTCCTATCTTATTTGGCTTTTAGTAGGTTCCGGGTGAGCGAGGAGCGGGCCGCACCGTGCAGTAGGTGTCAGGGTCTCCCTATAGGCATGGGACAGCCGCCCAGCGCCGTATTTATTGGCCTAGGGCGCTCCCAATGATGTCATAGGGCTGCGCCCGGTCCGCACAAGAGCACTGATCAACGGAAGCTCTGGGCGCCATTTTGGTTCTGGGCAAAGCGATTAGTTTTGCCCACAAACAACTGGAGGAGTCTGGGGGCGGGTTCTGCCTGTCCTAGGATCATCTAAGAGTGTCAGTGGGCTGCTGTGGGATAGGCAATATACAGCCTCCTGACTGTCTTCAGACTGTGAAGTTTGTCCCTGGATCCAGACTCAGCAACCTTCTGTGTCGCCATCTGCTGGTAGGAAAGTTTTCTGTACTTAAAAAAAGGTACATTCTTTTCCTTTGGTTTGTTTCAGCTGTTTGCTTTGTTGTAGTTTTCAGACTTTCATGTTAGAAGGTTACTGGCAATCTTCATCCTTCTGTTTCTTTTTTAACTATCTCTCTTTTTCCGCTGGCCGTCCCTTTTTCCCTACTACCATGAGTCAGCCACCACTTAATCTAAGACCCTCAATATTTAAGGTAGGGGGACCACCAGATGGTAAGTTTTCAGGTGTCCTTAAAAGAGTGCCCTCTAAAGCAGTTTGCTTTGATTTGTTTCAGCTCCGCATGCTCACGCTCTCGGAGTTAAAGAACAAGAGAGGACAGGCATTCTCCAAAGGAGCATTGCTCCAGACATCGTTCCCGGTCAAAAGATACAAAAGAGCATGTCGCGCCTCCTCTTCTCCAGAGCAATACAGGCTTCCCAGCAAGAAATCAGGCTGGGCTTGTGGCGCTGTCCCCTATCCAATAAATTGGTGTGCAAAGACTGTCTAGAGGAGTCTGCAGTAGACAGGGAGCAGGACACTGCGCAACTCTCATCATTACTGAAGAAGGTAGTACGAGATTCCTTGTCTGAGTTTACCTTAGCCCAGCCACCCGCTCAAAGGGTCCCATTGGAAGATCAGCTAGGGACTTCAGCAAGCAGTATGACCATGCCCAGTGTAAAAAAAAATTAAAATGGTGCTCCCACTCAGGAGAAAAGCTCCAAGGAAGACGTCTCTGCTCCTCTTCCCCAGAGCCAGCGCCCCAATAAGAGTCCTGCAGGGCCCGTGGCGCAGTATCTATACCCAGGAGGCTGGTGAGTAGACACTGCCTGGAGGAGTATACAGCTAACAGGTAATGCCAAATGTCTTTATTATTAATAAGAGTGGCACAAGATTCTGTTTTGAACTCTTCTTAATTACTTGAAGCAACTGTTATACTTGTATTGAAAACTGTTGGAGACTGTTGCCATAGGAGACAGCGCTCCGTGCAGATGTGGCATCTTGCTGGATGCTTTTCCCTGCATGGCTGTCCTGTAGAAGTCCAGAAGTTTACCAGGTTAGCATTACACAGACATATTTGGGTGCCCCAAGGAGAGTGGTAATGTAGTGCTCAGAGCACGCTAGTGGGTGTGGCCAAATTGCCCTTGCTGACATCATCACCCTTCAGTGAGACCAAACAGCCACCTGCAACGGCAACAGATTTGTGTATGACTATCTTGGTTACTTGGGGAACCACATCCTGGTCCAGGGAGTATGTCCGGGTCTCAGGGGGACTGAAACCCTGACACATGATTCAAAACCCAGCTGAATCCTGGACACATAGTACACCCTAGGTGTTTGGCACCCATGAATCTACTTTGCACTGCACCTACTAGACATGTGCATTTTCGTCCGAATGCATTTTTGTCCGAATTTCAGGTATTTTCGTTATCGTTTTAACAAACAATAACAACAGTGCAGAATCCGAAAAACGAAAGATCCGACATAAACAAATGCTTTATTTTTGTTTTCGTTGCTACAACAGTTCAATATAGATAGGAGATTCGACATGATGATGACAATAACAATCTGTGTCCATCGAACATGTGGTCGAATGTGCCTAACCTTAACTCTATTAGTCCCAGATTATTCTACATAGAGAGAAAAGATTCGACGTAGAGAGAAAAGATTCGACGTAGGGGATAAAAGATTCGATGTAGGGAGAAAAGATAGATAAAAATAATGATGATGATGAATGTTATTGGCTGATTGTAACCAAAGAGGAGGAGCAGTAAAATAGCTAGAACTTGGCTTATGGTGTCTGTTGAAAGTTCTAAGAAGATTTGACGGAGCAGGTAAACTATACGGCGTCGTATAGTTTAGCTGCTCCATCGAATCTTCTTTGAACATTCGACAGACACCATAAGCCTTCAATGACAGATTCGACCTTAATTTGGATTTTTGGACGAATGCAATTTTTTACGAAAAAAACAAAATAAATAAAAACGAATTTCGGGAGTAACTAAATAAATTTATTTTTCGGACGAAAACGAAATTCTGAAACGAAATATTTCAGTGTGCACATGTCTAGCACCTACTATGCCTTTCGACCTACTCTATGTGGAGGGAGGTCGACAAGTCATGGCTCTGGAGGTTCTCATTGGACTGAAGGAGTCCTGGTTTCTTGCTACATATATTATAGATGCAGCAGTCTGCTACTCAAAAATAGGGAGGCTGACCAGGAAGTCCCCCCTAGTTGCTTGTATAACCACTGGAGGAGCACCCTAGGGAGGCCATATGGTTGAGACCCTGGACTGCGTATTGCTTCCTAGAAACAAAAGTGGGAAAGAATGGAAGGGGTTCCAGAAAAATGCCCGTATAAACAGGCTGTCAAAACTGTGTACCCTGAACAAGCTAATGGTCAACTTGCTCCTACATACTGTAGCATCTGCAAGTGCCGGCAGGCCAGCAATATCCAGCCCATGTACTGGGTGAGTCTAATGTGAATGGTTATATAATTATCAACCAGGACAGTGGCAGGGTCTGCATCACTTTAGACATGATTTCCTACTGGGAGTATTTTGGAAAAAAATTTATATTTTTGTAGCAGTAGATGCCAAAAAATCTGACTTGTATTTTAGTGCAGACTTCTGGGAAAATCAGTGAGCCAGTCACACAAGTGCATACCCAGACACTTAAGGTAAGACCTAGAAGGCACGCTTCACAGGTTTCTGGACAGCATGCTGTACAGAGCCTTGGATGAAGTAATCAGACACTCATGGTCACTTCGGGAGATTCCTGACTGCTGCTCCTCCAGACCATTTCTCTCCCATGGAGCTGCCAAGTCCACCACAACAGCGGGTGGGCTGCTACAATGCTTGCAGACACCTCAGACTCAAGAGGGATTGCAGGTTTTCTACCCAATCCTGTTTGGAGTTCACAGGGGATGTTGGTTAGTGTCCAGTTGAAAATTGGAAGAGGTCAAACCCTTTTGGGCCCTCTTTGAGATCTTTAAGACGGAGTCCATTAAACAGTATAACCACATGGCCGGAGGTTGTTGATGGATCATTAGGATGCCTATTCTATCCTCACACTTTAGAGGGAAAGCAAAGCCAACCTTTCTCCATCCCAATGGTTGGTGTACCCGGGGGTGCTCTACTATTTCCTCTGTTTTATTTCCGTCAGAGGAAGTGGTGACAGTCAGGAACAGAATTCTGAGGACGAATATTTCCGCTTGTTTGATAGCTTCTCAGTGCCTCAGTCATCTGGGCACAACGTCATCACGCATATAGTTGATTCCTGGGGTGCATGGGCACCTGCACAAATTTCAACTAGAATTTCTAGTGCAAGGGAGGAAACAGGATAGAACACAGTTAATAGGTATTACTCAGTATGAGTAGCGGTCCGCGGTGATGGAAAGACCTTAAGGAAGTCTCGGTCCATTAGGACCATCAGACTGGAGAATGGCTACAAATCATGTCTGCAAGACAGCCGGGGACATGCACTGCGAAGGACTTTCGGTCAAGGCAAGCAGAGATTCCCAGCCAAGGAGGATAACCGTGAACGCTCTGGGGGTTCAAACAGCCCTTTTAGCACTTTGACCTTACAATACATAGTCAAGGAGGAACAATCTCCTTGCAGTTTAGCAACAGGGCAGCAGTCACCTATATTTAGCTCCAGGATGAAACACGCAGCAATATGCTATTGAGAGAGGTGAAACCCTTAACGCCTGGGGCAGAAGATCACCAGCAAAATTTCGGAAGCAGTTTACCTCCCAGTGGTTTCTTTTGAACAAGTACAAGCTTCCCAGAGGACAACACGTGGGTCTACGACCCAGGTCTTCTCTGAGCTGGTCCACAGGTGGGGCCTACCACAGACAGACCTCCTCGTTTCCCACAGTAATCACAAACTTTGGTCTGATTTTGTCTGTACCCCAAGGCGCAAGGGGCAGATGCTCTGGTCTCTCCCTGGGACTACAATCTAACCTATATATTTTTCCCCAACATTTCCCGTAAATGAGATTCCACTTGAGGCTATCAAGGGATAACATAGTTGTCATAGCCAGTCCTCCATATTGACCAGGAGGCCCTCGGTTTTCCCTGGCCATTTATTTCAGGATATAGAAGACATTTCCCCTCTTTAACATACACAGACTGGGGCTGCAAGCAGGGACATTAAAGGGGAACAATGGGCAACTCCAGTTGCTCCAGTTTCACTCCAGAGTGATCTCTACTTTGTTGTGTGTGAGAAAACATTCTACTTACTTACTTATCTAGGTCTAATTCTGGAACAAGTTTTCTTGGTAGAGCAAGACATTGATCCTACTGCCCTGCCAGTGTCAGCTGTTCTATACTTCCTCCAGGCCTTGGCCTATCCTCAGATAGCTGACAAGTGTGGGCTATATTGGCAATAACACATTTGAATGGGCCAAGAATCCTTAAGTTTGCACAACTTTTGAGGACAGTCGTGAAGAGTCAGTCACCAAGGAAGAAAGATCTTCTGCAGTTGCTGGATCTCATATCAGTTTAACCGTTTGTTCCAACAAAGCAGTGTTCGGTTCAGGCCATCCCTTACAAGGCAGTATCAATTTCAAGAACTTTAAGCAGAAGGTTATCAGAGATTCAAGCTCTTGGAGCTTCAAAGTAAAAATATATATATATTCTTTCCAAAAAGAGTAGAGTTGGATCTTGTAGATCATCCTCCATCAAACGTAGCAACAGACTGCTATTTAACAGACAGCTGGACATTGCCTAACTTTCCAGAACATCACACAAGAAAGTCACACTTACTGTTCATTTCCAGAACTTTAAAGGAGTATCTGTCCATAATTGTCCCTTTCAGGTCATCTAAATAAACCTTTTGTCATTCCAGCTGGGAATCATCAAGAGGTTACTGCCTGGATCCTAGCAGGCTTGGGTTGGGTATATAAGACTATAGGTCGCGAGCCTCTGTCAGTGGTGGTGGAGCACTCTACCAGAACGGTTAAAGCCTCGTAGGCAACATATTCAATAGAATCTTTGGTCCCCATCTGTACAGGGGTATCATGGTCGCTCCAACATTCCTACTCAATAGGAATAGATGCGGGGGCCTTGTCGTCAGGGGACTTTGTAGGAAGGACTATTCAGTCCTCTGTCTCATCCTAATTAGAAGATTGGTTTGACAAATATATCCCACCCTATCAGCTAGTTATTTATCACTAGTATGCTGCCATGTTGGCGTCAGGAAAATGGAAAATTGTATCAAATACTTACCGTAATTTTCCTTTCCTGACGCCAAACCATAGAAGCATATGAGCCCACCCATGTGCGTTCCGGTATGTGGCTTGTTACAAAGAATGAGGTGGCGGCTAACCATGCCTTCATTTATGCTATTCACTGGTCCTGAGGGAGTGGTCAAGAGGCGGAGCTCTATCACTAGTATGCTGCCATGGTTTGGCGTCCGGAAAGGAAAATTACGGTATAAGTATTTGATACAATTTTCCGTTATCTTTCACTTCCCTTCTTATTCGGTCAACTAGTGACTTCCATTGAGTCTGTTTTGCAACTATATACAGCATACACATAAAAGCATTACTTTCATGCACACATATGCACTTTGATCTTTCTTCTGTCTATGGCTCATTTCATCCCAGTCCTCCGTTAGGCTGTGGCAGATCTCATTCCAGTTCTTCCTTTTGCATATACGGTCCACATGTCGAGAGTGAGACAAGTACCAAACTGCAGGGTGCATTTGAACTGCAGCAATGAGCTGCCATTTGCACAGGACTCAGCAGATGTGTGTGCAGCAAGAGGGGTGGTGGTCTGCCCAAAAGGAGAGGATGAGAGGTCAATCTTTGCTTCCTGTATGCACAGGATTTCCTGTTTTTTTTTTGTTTTTTTTTAAGCTCCGACATCACAAAAACGCCAAACGCTTATAAATGGGCGTTTATCATTTTTAAGCGTTTTTTGTGGTAAAAAATCAGCTCCTGAACGTGATTGTAGGGCGTTCAGACAACAGCCCAAAAACTCCACTGCTGATAAACGTCCAAAAACGTCGATGTGTGCATGGACACATAGGATAACATGGAGGGGAGTTTATGGGCTGTTAAAAAAAACGCCCAAACTCCAAAAAAATGTCTGTTTATGAGCTTCAGTGTGCATGGAGCCTAAAGCCTGCAGACAAAGCAGAGATGGATGCTTATAACTTAAAGTAGAACTATGGACAAAACTTTTTTTTTTCATTTTGTCATTTGTGTCCTATTGGGGAGATTTACCTTCACTTCCTGTCCCATAGCAAAAACGGGAAGTAGGAGAAAAGCCCTACAAATTAAGGGAATTCCTTGGGGACCCTCAGGTCACCAGGACTAGTGTCGACATTGGAACATTCCCCACTATTTATTTTCTGGGGACAATGCAAAATTTTGGATTTTCTTTCACTTTCACTTTCAATGGTAAACAGGACAAATAGAGAGAGTGAATTTCTCTAACGGGGGCACAGACAGCGATTAAAACCTGACAAAGGTTATAATCTATCTCCTCTCTGTTCAAAATGAAAAACAAAAGTTTTGCCTTTAGTTATACTTTAATATCAGTGTGCTTCCTCTGAGCTGTACCATAGCTCAGGTAACACAAGCCATATACAGTGTGGCAGTATATTAATAAAGGATTTTTTTTGTTTGACAAAGTAACTTCAAAAAAGCATGTCAAACAGATAATCTCAGGGTAAATATGTATGAGATCATTCAGATTTTTATTTGATCTGTTCCTGAAATGTTCTTGAGACAAGGCAGATTATTGTCTGTTTATTCTAGTTGTGGAAAATGGTGGCAGTCAATAAATTAAAAAAAAAAAGATATCATAGATTCTTCATAGGCTTGGCTACATGCAAACCACACTTTTTTTAAAATAAAATCAGCTTCGTTACAAATAGTTAAATCTCAGGGGGTATATTACACCTCCCAGATTACTAACTGTTTACAATTTAGATTTTCATTAAGCGCTGATAGTATAGCTTTCTCTAAACTTCCAGCACTCCAACAGGAGACTTGCGGCTCTACACACAAGCTGTTCTGCCTTTGCCTGCCCCAGCGCTCCACTATCTAATCACAGAACACTATTTTTCTATTTGTGAATTGGTTCACAGCATACAAAAGGTTCTGTGATTGGACAAGAGGAGAGATGGGGCAAGCAATAGGACGGATGCCGTGTAGGAGAGCCACGAGTCTCCTGTTGGAGCTTCAGAAGCATAGCGAAAGCGCTCAATCAAAATGTAAAGGCAGTGGCATATACCTCCTGAGATTTAACTATTTGTAACCCATCAGATTTTTAAAAATATTTTAGAGTTTAATACAGTTCTCTCACATACAGTGCCTTGAAAAAGTATTCATACCCCTTGAAATTTTCCACATTTTGTCATGTTACAACCAAAAAATGTAAATGTATTTTATTGGGATTTTATGTGATAGACCAACACAAAGCGACACATAATTGTGGAGTGGAGGGAAAATGATAAATGGTTTTCAAATTTTTTTACAAATAAATATCTGAAAAGTGTGACGTGCATTTGTATTCAGCCCCCTTTACTCTGATACCCCTAACTAAAATCTAGTGTAACCAATTGCCTTCAGAAGTCACCTAATTAGTAAATAGTGTCCACCTGTGGGTCGTTTAATCTCACTATAAATACAGCTGTTCTGTGAAGCCCTTAGAGGTTTGTCAGAGAACCTTAGTGAACAAACAGCATCATGAAGGCCAAGAAACACACCAGACAGGTCAGGGATAAAGTTGTGGAGAAGTTTAAAGCTGGGTTAGGTTATAAAAAAACATCCCAAGCTTTGAACAGCTCATGGAGCACCATTCAATCCATCATCCAAAAATGGAAAGAGTATGGCAAAACTAAAAACCTACCAAGACATGGCCATCCACCTAAACTGACCGGCCTGGGCAAGGGCCAGCCAGAGAAGCAGCCAAGAGGCCCATGATAATTCTGGAGGAGCTGCAGAGATCCACAGCTCAGGTGGGAGAATCTGTCCACAGGACAACTATTAGTTGTGCACTCCACAAATCTGGCCTTTACAGAAGAGTGGCAAAAAGAAAGCCCTGGTTGAAAGAAAGCCATAACAAGTGCCGTTTGCGAGAAGCCATGTGGGGGACACAGCAAACATGTGGAAGAAGGTGCTCTGATCAGATGAGACCATAATGTAACTTTTTGGCCTAAAAGCAAAACGCTATGTGTGGAGAAAACTAAACTGCACATCACCCTGAACACACCATCCCCATCATGAAACATGGTGGTGGCAGCATCATGTTGTGGGGATGCTTTTCTTCAGCAGGGACAGGGAAGCTGGTGAGAGTCAATGGGAAGATGGATGGAGCCAAATACAGGGCAATCTTAGAAGAAAACCTGTTAGAGTTTGCAAAAAACTTAAGACTGGGGCAGAGGTTCACCTTCCAGCAGGACGACCATAAACATACAGCCAGAACTACAATGGAATGGTTTAGATCAAAGCATATTCATGTGTTAGAACAGCCCAGTCAAAGTCCAGACCTAAATCCAATTGAGAATCTGTGGCAAGACTTGAAAATTGCTGCTCACAGACGCTATCCATCCAATCTGACAAAGCTTGAGCTATTTTGCAAAGAAGAATGGTCAAAAATGTCTCTCTCTTGATGTGCAAAGCTGGTAGAGACATACCTAAATTGACTTGCGGCTGTAAGTGTGGTGTAAGGGGGTTATACAAAGTATTGACTCAGGGGGGCTGAATATAAATGCACACCACACTTTTCACATATTTATTTGTAAACAAAATTTGAAATTCATTTATCATTTTCCTTCCACTTCCCAATTATGTGCCACTTTGTGTTGGTCTATCTTTCACGTACCTTACAGCGGAGCCGGAAATGATGAGGGTGGTCTCTTGCACGGTTCCGGTCCAAGCACCCCTGGTGATGCGTACAGGGAGTGTAAGGGCAAGGAAAGGGTGCAGGTGCCTGCAGGCAGGAGGCTGAAATTTGGAGATACAGGATCCTCTGCTGAGGAGATGTGGAAACTGATCACCAGACTTGTTCAGCGGGAGCCAGATCAGGATCAACTGCAGAATCAGGAACAGGCAGGAGTTGGCAACAGGCTGGCAACGGGGTACCGAATCAGAAGGCAAAACCGTAGTCAGAAACAGGCAGAGGTTGGCAACAGATGGGCAGTGGGGTACAGAATCAGAAGGCAGAGCCGTAATCATAAGTCCAAGCCAAGGTCAGTATTGCAGGTAGAGGCAGATTCAGCAGGCAGGGGAGATCCAAGAGAATGGTCAGAAGATAGCCGGGTTTTCAGGAACAAGGTCAATCAGGCAGAGTAACAACAGGAACACAGGAACACAGGAACAAGCTGAAGACAATCCAGCACTGATGCTAGGCAGACCCTCTGTTTATATAGGGTGCTGTGTGCCAGGATTCGCGCCAGCGTACGTGCGTGCACGCATGCGCATTAGCACATTAGCACCTTGGCGCATGCACGTTGGCACCTTAGCACTATGGCGCATGCGCGTTAGCACATTAGCGCTTTGGCACTCGCGGGTGCGCATTAGCGCACGTTCGCATGGAGGTGCCATTGTACATGCCCACCCTGGATCTCATTTGTCTCTGGTTACGGTTCCATGCATGCACAATAGCATTAGCGGAACGAGGTTTGGTAGCTGCTGTACGGAGACGGGTGCTTGCTG
This sequence comes from Lithobates clamitans, assembly GCA_037952925.1. Lineage (NCBI taxonomy): Eukaryota > Metazoa > Chordata > Amphibia > Anura > Ranidae > Lithobates > Lithobates clamitans. Next base: position 1,265,429 of record JBBGZY010000188.1, read on the forward strand.
TGTGAGTTCTCTGACACTATCATATAAAATCCCAATAAAAAACACTGTACAGAGCAAGATCACAGATGGAAATTCTGCTGAAATTGAGTTTACTTTCAGAATCATTTTGCCCTTGATGTGCAATCCATGGGCGTAGCATAAGGGGTTGCAGGGGTCACAATCGCAACCCTGCCCCTAGCTCCAGGGGGTCCCTGCAGCCTCCTTGTCATATTATCATATCCTCCACAAAATCCAGCTCCGATCTGCCCTAGGGCCCCACAGCCACGCTCCAGTACTGGGCTGCTACATTGCCTTCCACAGAGTTCTCATTGGCTGGGGAGAAGCTGTAGCCTCACGAGATGAGAACAGCCCAGGGGGGGGGAAGTGTCTTTGCTGTGTGCTGGCAACATGGAATAGTAACCAAGCTCAGCGAGGCAAAAGGAGGAAAGTGCCATCCTGTAGCCATGATGGGACCGATGTCACTGGTGAGGTATGACACTGCTCAGGGTCTCCTAGTCACCAGCTGAGATTCTCTGTACCCCCCTACCCGGGAATGTCTACTTACCCCACTTCCCTGACAACTGGGGAAAAGACACACACCTCCGGGAGGTGACCTTCCCCCAACACCTGCCAACACTGACACAGATATCTTCAGAAATTGCTAAAACAAATCCCTTATCACCTCTTCTGGGGGCCCTTGAAGGGCTGCAGGCTCCAGATTTTTTGTCACATGGCTTTGCCCTCCCAGATCTAAATTGCCCCCCCCAAAGCCCCTGACCACCCCCTCCACCCTGCATGCTATGCCCGGCTGCTGAGCTTGTTTCCCATTACAGCACTCTATACTGTTCCTCCTCCGCAGGGCTGAAATCACATTCCTTTACAACACAGCCAGTCAGCCATGATCTGCACAGGGTGTATCTGCCTACTGCAACTACACTGCCGTTCCGACCAGAGAATTTCACAGGTAGGAAGGGCAACATAAAAGCCAGATACACCCTGTGAAGGCTGACAAACTGTGTGTAAAGGAATATGATTTCAGCCCTGTGTAGTGTGGGGAGCTGTATACAGTGCTGTCCTCTGATTCTCCAGCAGTGATCCCTGTCCTCTGATTCTCTAGTGGTAATCCCTGTCCTCTGATGTAAGGAGGAACTCAAGACTCTTAAGCCGCTTTGAGTATCTTGGCGTGTGGTGGATGTATCTACACGCACGTGGAAGTAGTGGGGGGAGGCCCAGGTCAACTTTTGCATCGGGGCCCACAAGCTTCAAGCTACGCCTCTGGTGCAATCAGTAGGTAAAACCCAACAGTTTTGTGTCCTTCATGTTATTTCCAGTCTCTGTAACAGTTGCCTAATGCTGGACTATCACCATATTCTTGTGGCTAAGCACTTTAGATAATTATGTAACTTTTATGCATCTAATGTGTTTGTATTACATAGTATTTTTAATCTGGACATTGTTAAGCATGTTACTTCATTAAATTAGTGAACTGCTGAATGTCCAGATATTATGTATATCCCTATCTATAAATAAACCAAACTTTTCTTTTGAGATCTAATTGTCTTTCATTAAAAATGACAAAAATTGAAATTGACGTTTCGCACCACTTTTAAGAGGTTGAGATACAACCTAATTCTGATAAAGGTCTCAGAGACAATTCAAAAAGTAGTAAATGGGTTTTGGGGGTCCAAGATTGCCCCCTTCATTGGGGCTTGATTGACAACATAGTTACATAGTTACATATAGTACATAGTAGGTGAGGTTGAAAAAAGACATCGAGTCCAACCTATGTGTGTGATTATGTGTCAGTATTTCATTACATATCCCTGTATGTTGCGGTCATTCAGGTGATTATCTAATAGTTTCTTGAAGCTATCAATGCTCCCCGCTGAGATCACCGCCTGTGGAAGGGAATTCCACATCAATGCCGCTCTTACAGTAAAGAACCCTCTACGTAGTTTAAGGTTAAACCTCTTTTCTTCTCATTGTAATGAGTGGCCACGAGTCTTATTAAACTCTCTTCTGCGAAAAAGTTTTATCCCTATTGTGGGGTCACCAGTACAGTATTTGTAAATTGAAATCATATCCCCTCTCAAGCGTCTCTTCTCCAGAGAGAATAAGTTCAGTGCTCGCAACCTTTCCTCATAACTAAGATCCTCCAGACCCTTTATTAGCTTTGTTGCCCTTCTTTGTACTCGCTCCATTTCCAGTACATCCCTCCTGAGGACTGGTGCCCAGAACTGGACAGCATACTCCAGGTGCGGCCGGACCAGAGTCTTGTAGAGTGGGAGAATTATCGTTTTATCTCTGGAGTTGATCCCCCTTTTAATGCATGCCAATATTCTGTTTGCTTTTTTAGCAGCAGCTTGGCATTGCATGCCATTGCTGAGCCTATCATCTACTAGGACCCCCAGGTCCTTTTCCATCCTAGATTCCCCCAGAGGTTCTCCCCCCAGTGTATAGATTGCATTCATATTTTTGCCACCCAAATACATTATTTTACATTTTTCTACATTGAACCTCATTTGCCATGTAGTCGCCCACCCCATTAATTTGTTCAGGTCTTTTTGCAAGATTTCCACATCCTGCGGAGAAGTTATAGCCCTGCTTAGCTTAGTATCGTCTGCAAATACAGAGATTGAACTGTTTATCCCATCCTCCAGATCGTTTATGAACAAATTAAAAAAGATTGGTCCCAGCACAGAACCCTGGGGAACCCCACTACCCATCCCTGACCATTCTGAGTACTCCCCATTTATCACCACCCTCTGAACACGCCCTTGTAGCCAGTTTTCAATCCATGTACTCACCCTATGGTCCATGCCAACGCACCTTATTTTGTACAGTAAACGTTTATGGGGAACTGTGTCAAATGCTTTTGCAAAATCCAGATACACCACGTCTACAGGCCTTCCTTTATCTAGATGGCAACTCACCTCCTCATAGAGGGTTAATAGATTGGTTTGGCAAGAACGATTCTTCATGAATCCATGCTGATTACTGCTAATGATATCATTCTTATTACTAAAATCTTGTATATAGTCCCTTATCATCCCCTCCAAGAGTTTACATACTATTGATGTTAGGCTAACTGGTCTGTAATTCCCAGGGATGTTTTTTGGGCCCTTTTTAAATATTGATGCTACATTGGCTTTTCTCCAATCAGCTGGTACCATTCCAGTCAATAGACTGTCTGTAAAAATTAGGAACAACGGTCTGGCAATCACCTGACTGAGTTCCCTAAGTACCCTCGGATGCAAGCCATCTGGTCCCGGTGATTTATTAATGTTAAGTTTCTCAAGTCTAATTTTAATTCCGTCCTCTGTTAACCATGTAGGTGCTTCCTGTGTTGTGTCATGAGGATAAACACTGCAGTTTTGGTTACTGAAGCCCCCCGATTCACTCGTGAATACTAAGGAGAAGAATAAATTCAATATCTTTGCCATCTCCCCATCCTTTGTAACCAGATGTCCTTCATCATTCTTTATGGGGCCAATATGGTCTGTCCTCCCTTTTTTACTGTTTACATACTTAAAGAATTTCTTGGGATTTTTTTTGCTCTCCTCCGCTATGTGTCTTTCATGTTCTATCTTAGCCGTCCTAATTTGATGACGAAACGCGTCTGGGTACGCACGCAGCGACGCTACCACGAGACCAGGAAGTAGGACGAGCTTCGCTTCCATGCTTGTATGCCGGCCGGCGACATTTACTGATGCGATACTAAGTGCTTTTATTATGTAAGTGCAATACTTTGCTTATTAAATCCGTTTTTAAAACGTACTTCACCATGGAGAGTTTATTATTCTATTCTGGGTGGTATACTGACGATGTGGACTTCGTGTAATGAGGACTTATCAAGGTGCTTCTTGCCAGCTATATGTCAGCTCTTAACCTTATACAAGCCTGTGTATCACCGTGAGTCGGTAAGCACAATCTACAGCCACGGTGGTGGGGTTTCTCACTTCCCTCCCCCCCTGTTTTTTGGTTGTTTATATGTGCACACCTGGGTGATTGGTATGTTCGTATGTCCATGTCCAGCATTTAACATACTACACTATGGCCAGACTTTTTTCTTGTGTTTACTTTATCCTGTATCCATTGAGGGGATTTTGATCTGACCACGGACGGTGCTGTTTGGTCCAATACCCCAGAGGCCCCGGCAAGGGTTTTTTTGCCATCCGCATATTTCTTTGGAGTTCTGGTAAGAGCAATCATAGCTCATTTGGATCAGCATTTCACATTTATACTGAATACCTACCACGTGGGAAATTTGGACTTTATTCATTTGTTTTGTGTATTTTGATAACTTTTTTTGTTGGTGATAGATTGCATTATTTATCCACCTCAACACATATAACTTTTGTTTAGCGCAGTTTATATATATTTTTTTCTGCTTTTGGTGTTGTCGCACTGTTTACTGCTGCTTATCCTTTTGTGCTTCTAGCGCGGAATTTTTTGCTTACATTTATTCTGACCTATTTTCTGCAGCTGGTTAATATTGGTGTCGTTCATTGACACAGTGCTATGGATGTGTTTGAATTTCGTGCCACTAATGTGGTTAATGTAGAGGGGGTTTTTGAAGCCTACAGCAGCGATGTTAATGATATGGGAGGAACCTTTATGAGACTTAAGAATCTCATGGTGTCTGAGAACCATACCAAATGGGATATAGCCTATTTGGAAACTTATATTAAACACTCAATGGTTCCCCGAAGTCTTAGGTGGGATGTGGCACCCCAAAAGGGGGATGTCGATTTAGAGGGCTGGTTTAAATATTTTAATCAAGCCGGTCTCTCTCTAATTAGATTCTTGATAGAAAGGAAAACCATTAAGCTAACCAAGCTTGATGAAGAGATCAAGACAATTAGAGAGAAACTACACCCCCTTATGGGGAGCGAGGATTATCTGGCTAAATCCCAGAATCTTCTAAAAATTCTTGAAAAAGAAGATAAGGATCAAAGGATTAAAAAAAAGAAAAAATTTAACAGGGACCTCACAGATTACCATGGTAAGGTCGTTTTTGATTGGCAGAAAAAACTCTTGGAGGATTTAGCCGAACAAAACGACACTAATATGGAGATTGGCATAGTGGCTGAAACCAATCATTCAGGTGGGGGCTCCTCAGTGGTGCCACGTAATCTGAATAAACGGGGGGCACCCCATATGAAATCAACACATAAAGTAGGGAACGAATATCCTAGACAATCTCCCCATAGAACAAACAATGCCAATTATAGGGGTTCCTTTAGAGGACAACCAAGACATAATGGACCCCCTAGATTCCCTCAACCCTTGGACCATAACCCCATGACGTACCAGCAAGGGTATGGGTCCCAATATAGGACACCACCTCCCCAGAGAGGGAGAGGATGGGGCCCTTATTATGATCAAAGGGGTAGAGGGCGCCCTTCGAATCAATATGATGATTGGAGGGCACATGGTAGGGGTTACCCTGACTATCCGCAAGGAGGATCAGGTTTCCCGACAGGAACAGAATGGGAGGCTAACATACCCACTTCTAATTCCTTTTTCCCTTTGCAAGACAGAGAGGGCCCCGATAGGGACTTTAATCCAAGTGGAGGTAACACCCCTACTCTGCCATACCCCACTCTTGGTGGGCAAATGCCCCCCATGGGTGCTTCTGCACCTATTTATTCCAACTGTTGGGGTTTTCAAAAACCAAATCAAGGTATCAAAAGGTTGGGAGAAAGAGGAGAGGAACCAGAGGGGGGAGGAGGATACGAGCCGCCAAAAAAACCCAGAATGTAGTTGGCACTGGGATTTTTAATCTCAGCTCTAAAGTACTAACTAGCTCTGAAAAAGCAATATTGGATAAGGGACTTAAATTTGTCCCCCCCACTAAACTTAATAAATTCCAAACTTTTATGGACATTCATAAATTTGTCAGAAAATTAAACATAAAAAGATACATGGCCAGCCGTCCCATCAGGAGCGTTGAGGTTCAAGATATGGGGATTACCCATTCAGGATTGAGGAATGCTTCTTTGTTCAATCCCCCGGGCGCATTAGCACCGGCTTTGCGTGTTTTCAGAGATGGTATCCTGAGGGATTTGGAACAATTGGAGGTTAAAAAGGCCAGACTTAATACAACTCTACATGACTGCTGAGGTGCAATAAGCCCAGGTCCCAACCATCACTTGTCATACCTTACCCCTTCTTCTCAACCAATAAGAACCACACATACAACCAATAACGTTGGAAAGGGCAAGGCCACAGCTTTATTTAAATCAACATTAACATTAACCTTTAGAACCGTGCCAGTCACAGTTGTACTGTGAGCACTCAACTACCAATGTAAAAGGGAGATGAAGGAGGGGCCTGTCCTTACCATCAGTGCCGGACTGGCCGTCAATCTCCCAATTACCATCCGGGCATCAAAGGGGTTCCATATTTGCTGGCAAGGTTACCAAAACCGCAACACGCTGTGACATACCATCAAAATTAGGGCGGGAGGGTGGGCAGCTCTTCCATGCTTCCGTCCGAAAAGGACCATAATCCCCTGGGGTGCCAAACTCCTGAGCTCAGGCCCAACCCTTTTCCCCCTTTGTACCAATCCTAAGTTATAACAACTTTACTGCAACTCCTCCCTGGTCATGCCCCCATCAGTCAGGGCTCTCTCTCCCGATGGGCTCAAGAGGCTCTCATGACTGCTGAGGTGCAATAAGCCCAGGTCCCAACCATCACTTGTCATACCTTACCCCTTCTTCTCAACCAATAAGAACCACACATACAACCAATAACGTTGGAAAGGGCAAGGCCACAGCTTTATTTAAATCAACATTAACATTAACCTTTAGAACCGTGCCAGTCACAGTTGTACTGTGAGCACTCAACTACCAATGTAAAAGGGAGATGAAGGAGGGGCCTGTCCTTACCATCAGTGCCGGACCGGCCGTCAATCTCCCAATTACCATCCGGGCATCAAAGGGGTTCCATATTTGCTGGCAAGGTTACCAAAACCGCCACCAGCCAGTCAGTGATCCACTGACGGGCGCCCCACCGCAGCCAGCGCCTGTTCCACCCCCCTCTGAAGTCCCAGGTTAAATATATCCATGCCAATGTCGTTGAGGTGAACACCATCCCTCCTCAACAAGTCATTGTTGTTTCCCTCCAAATCTTTGTGACGGACAACGACCCCCCCGATCCTCCGAACAAATTTGGACACCTGGGCGTTGACCTTCCTCCGAAAATTTTCTAAACAGGGTCCCGGAACTTCTCTAGCCCAAATAGAACGAGGGACAATCTCTGACCATACAAAAGTCACACTGGTAAACATTGCAAGGCATTGAGCAATATCACCTTTCATGGCAGCAATGAGATCCACGGACCGGGTGTAACCTACGTCATTCCCGCCGGCGTGAACCACCAGGACAATGTGACCGGACACGCGGGTACGGAGGTGCCAACATTCCCACAGTACCTGATGCCAACGCAGCCCGCGCAGGCCCAGCCAGCGAATCCTTGCCACGGTCGAAGAGAGTCCCAAATTTCTCCCATAGTTCCGGATCTCTGCACGACGAGCCGCCCAGAAGACAAAGGAATCACCCAAAATCCAAACTTGAGTCGGGGGAAAACCTGAAATTAACACAAAAGGTGAGGGCGAACATACAGCGAAAAACGAGACGACTCCCATCTACCCAGCCGCTGAAGTTCCGTATCGGAAAACCCTAAGCCAGAAGCGGCGGTGGCAGCGCCTATGCGAAATGAGTGAGTTGAAAAATCGCCCGCTGGTAAGCCTAAAGCCTCGAGGCAAAAACGAAAAACTTTTAAAAATTGGAAGCGACTCAAAGAGGAGGAGTCAGCGTGCACGAAAAAAGTGGGAGATGGGGGGCGCGCGGAAAGAAAAGGAACGGCCAGAGACACAGGACAGAATGGGCCGCCACAGTGGTGCAGCACCACTCGGCGGCCCCTGCCAAGGCTGTCAGTCTTCGAGGAGCGCAATAAAATGGTGACACTGCGCTCCGACAGGACGACATCCTCCGATCGAATACCCCCAGTGGAAGACCTGGATTTTGCAACTAATTCCCCGATGCGAAAAGCCCCAAAAAACGCCCATGAGAAAGCTACTCGGAACAGCAAAATCTCAAACTCGGATGAGCACACCTCTGGCAACATAGCCAAAACATCCGATAAAATCTGTAAAGAAATGGGGCGCCTGGAATCAGGCAGATGAGTGATGCGTTTCCAGCCCCTCAATATCCGACGCACTGGAAAGGCTTTTGTGACATCCCCCCACCCCAGAAGCTGAAACCAAAAGGATAAGGCGGACATGGCCGAAGAGACAGTGGAACCCGACACTCCCTTATCCTGTAACTGGACCAGGTAAGCAAAAAGGATCAAACGTCTATCATCCGGAGATGAAATAGAGAACTCACCGCCCGACGCTTGTGACCACTCGTGCCAGACCCGACAATACGACGCCCACGTCCTCGGAGAAAGCGACGACCGAAGCAGTTCTAACAATCCCCGGAAACGAGGTTCCATAAGTGGGCCGGACAGGGGAGGCCCTCCAGCGAAGCCGACGGAGCCAGGGAACGAAAACGGGGGTACTGTTGGCGGGAAAGAGCATCGGCAATGTCATTAGAAACTCCCGGAACGTGTTTTGCCCTAACATAAATGTTAAATTGCAAACATTTTAAAACCAAAAAACGCAACAGTGATACGACCGGGGGGGGAACTGGCCGATTGCTTGTTCACTACCTGCACTACGCTCATATTGTCTGACCAAAAGATCACCTGACGATTGCGCAACTGTTCACCCCAGAGCTCCACCGCTACAATGATCGGGAAAAGCTCCAAAAGGGTGAGATTGCGCAATAAATCCATGCGGGCCCATGAGGCCGGCCAACATTCCGCAGACCACTCCCCCCGAAAGAAGGCACCGAAACCACAGGAGCCTGCCGCATCAGTGTACAACTCCAGCTGTGAGTTCGGTACCTCCTCCCGCAACCAACAAGACTGTTCGTTGTAGGATTGCAAAAAGGTTAGCCAAATGTCCAAATCCGCCCGCATGGGCTTGGTGATCCGAACGTGGTGGTGCGGGGCCGTAACGCCCTTCGTGGCCCAAGACAATCGCCTGCAGAAAGCCCTCCCCATACGTATGACCCTGCACGCGAATACTAGGTGCCCCAGCAGAGATTGTAGCTGTTTCAGCTGAAGTTTTTTGGACCCTTTCGCCAAACGAACCAAGGATAAAAGCCTGGTCAGCTTCTCCCTCGGCAGGCGAAAGACCATGGCCACTGTGTCAATCTCAATACCCAAAAAGGATAGTACCGTTACCGGACCTTCGGTTTTGTCCACGGACAGTGGAACAGTGAAACGCCGACAAATATCTTGAAAAACAGAGAGCAAGCATTGACACTGCCCGCTGTCCGAGGGACCCACAAAAAGGAAATCATCCAAGTAGTGCAGCATGGACTGAGATCCGGCCTCCCGGGCGACCACCCACTCAAGGAAGCTACTAAATAACTCGAAGAAGTAACACGAGATGGCGCAACCCATAGGCAGGCACATATCGAAGAAATAGCTTCCCTGAAAGTAGCAACCCAGGAGGTGGAAACAATCCGGGTGGACCGGGAGAAGGCGAAAAGCGGATTCAATGTCCGCTTTTGCCAAAAGAGCGGAACGCCCTGCTGCCCTGACGAGGTGAAGAGCCTTATCAAACGACGCATAATGCACCCGCGATTCCTCGCGATCAATTCCGTCGTTGACAGAGGAGCCGGAAGGGTAAGATAAGTGATGAATTAAACGAAATTTACCACTCGCCTTTTTGGGGACCACGCCCAGTGGGGACACCCGCAGGTTGTGAAATGGGGGAAGATCAAAGGGGCCCGCCATGCGCCCCAGTTCCAGCTCTTTCTGGATTTTCTCGGCCACTACTGATTCAAATTCAACAGCCGATTTTAAATTAGCCGACATGGTAGGCGCGTTCGATGGGGAAAACGGTATCCAAAAACCTCGATCCAGGCCATCCTTTAGGATCAGGGCCTCCCTACGAAGGGGGTACCGGTCTAGCCAGGGCGACATCTCTAGGACGTTCACCGGCGTCCTCCGGCTTAGGAAGGTCGGTCTTGGCTCCCGCTCTGGAAAGTGTCTGTTTACCCTTCCTGAAACACCGGCTGGAGGGGTGAGCGCCCCCACAGCTAGAGCACTCGTGCCTGAAGCGACAGGCGGAGTACCACTTACAGTGGCTTTCGTTGAAAAGCCAACAGACACCTTTTTTGGAGGCGGTCGACGCTCCGGATTGAGGAGCGCCGACCGCGGACTGAAAGGACGCCGGCCTATGAGGGCACATTAGCAACAGCCATAGGCTACCATCCTGACAGTCGAAACGAAGCTCCTTGCGCGCCGCCATCTTCTGTCTAAACTGGGTGTCATACTGGAACCAGCATTGACCCCCATAAACCTTGTACGCTCCCCAGATAAGGTCCAGGTAGCAGAACAAGGAGGTCGCCAACTCTGGGTAACGCTCACAGAGCACACCCGCGTAGGCACAAAAACCTTGCAGCCAGTTCCCAAATGTTCTAGGAAGCTGCTTGACTTTATCGCCCTGCGTAGCGACGTCTACCCGACGGGATTTGTCGACCGTTTCCCTGTCCGATGGAACTAGAGCGAGGAAATCAACGAAATCCCGACGCCAAATTCTTTCCTTCGTCTCCTCCGGTATGTGGGCACCCGTGGGGGCTACAGCCCACAAGGCCCCTCCGGAAGGAGGGGAAAGATTTGCCGCCGCGCCTGAAACACCCATACTAGAAAGAACCGACCTGACCACCGACACTATACGGTCTTCGGGGCCCGATACGGAATCATCAACAGACCTCCCCCAAATCAATTCACAATCATACTCACTGATCCTCGGGGGCATCACTGATGGACGATCAACGGGCGAGGCGGTGTCCCATGCGACTCCAGGAGACTGCAGGCTGGAACGGCCAGCACCGTGAGGAGCAACGGGGCCGTGTATGTTCGGGCCGTCTCGGCCGACTGATAGATCCAAAGGCGGGGATCCCGCCACGGACACTGAAGGGTCCCCCTGGCCGAGGGCAGCGACTGTGCAGGTGCAGGAGTGCCTCTGGATTCTGACCGGCTGATCCGGGGCGGAAGCTGCCGCCAGCCCGGATCCGGAATCTCCCGCCCAGCTGGGCGCAGGGAGACTGGCGTTACCCGCCATGTTGACCGCGTAGGAGGGGTTAGACCCCGGAGACTGGAGGGGGGGAATCCGCGAGCCCTCCGCCCAACCGGGCGCTGGAGGGCGTCCGAGAGCACGGGGGGGGATGGCATCCGTGAGGGCAGATAAACCCGCACCCGCCCTGCCAGGCGCAGGGGGGGCACATCCCATCCGGGATGCTAGATGACCTGGCGCGGCCCGGATCTGGGACCTGTCCCCCACCCGTCCGGGTGCAATGGGAGTCCTGCCCTGCGAAAAGCCCGCTCCCGATGGCCCAGAAGCCGCTGAGGGCCCCGCCCATGAAGGCGCCGGGGGACCCTGCGACCTGGCCACGTTTGCACGATTTCCATCCCGGGACGAATTACCCCCCACCCAGCCGGGTGCTGAAAGGGCCACATGTTGTAGGGCGCCCTGGCCATGGGAATCCTGAGCCGGCTGCGACCCCGCCCTGGAGGGCGCAGGATGGGGCAGCCCGCACCCATATGCTCCCCTGCGAATGCCCCCACCATCACCCCCCGCCCAGCCGGGCGCAGAGGGGTGCTGGGCACATGCATTGCTGGAGCTGTGCACAGCCAGTTCGAATTCTCCCGCCTGTCTAGGCGCAGGGAGCGAACTGGCCGCTAGGGGGAGCCGGTATGGAATCGAATCGCCGCCGCCCGAGGGAACGAAAGCCGCCGCCGGAGCAGGCGAACAGCTCCGGCCCCCTCCAGCCGCCCTGCGAGAGGACAGCCTGGCCGAGGAGCGGAGCGGCCGCACACCCGCCGCCCCCCCGCTGCTAGCAGGGGCGGAAGCAGGTACCAAACGGCTCGAGGCCGTGGGCTGGAGCGCTCCAGCTCCATCCAGGCCTCGCGCCATGCACAGGGAAGGGGAGGGGGGCGAGGGGGGTGCTGCTGAGCGGGGGCTACGTGAACGGGGACACCGAGGGGGGGGCTGCACGTTACTCCGGATGGCCGGGGAAGGTGACCGACGAGGGGGGGCACGCCGAGAGCGGGCGGCCGACCCCCGCTTCCTGGCTGCTGGAGCCCTGGGAACCCGCACCGGAGAGGGATGGATGGGGGGAGGAGGGGGGGAGCAGTGAGAGGCCGCAGAGGGACTGGGGCTAAAACGAGAAGGTGGACGGGCGCGTCTGCGGGCCCTGCGTCCATCTGACTCGGGAGGAGGAACAGGGGAAGGGGCAGTGGAAGGGGCAGGAGAGGGCACCCCAGGGGATAGGAGGGCAAAGAGCCAGTCAGCCTGACCCCTGAGGGCCAGCTCACGGACCTTAGCCAGGAGGTGATCCGTGTCCATAGCTGGAGCCGCAGGGTCAGGTCCGAGCTCTTCCATGCTTCCGTCCGAAAAGGACCATAATCCCCTGGGGTGCCAAACTCCTGAGCTCAGGCCCAACCCTTTTCCCCCTTTGTACCAATCCTAAGTTATAACAACTTTACTGCAACTCCTCCCTGGTCATGCCCCCATCAGTCAGGGCTCTCTCTCCCGATGGGCTCAAGAGGCTCTTAGGAGGGTTTGAATTCCCTATGTAACAACAGGGATTTGGTTATTAGACCAGCGGACAAGGGGGGGGGGGATTGTTGTCCTGGATCAACAGGACTACATTAATGAGATGTTAAACATCCTGAATGATACCACCACTTATACACCCCTCCCCTCAGACCCCAAACTAAATTATTTGAAGTCATTGAAGTTGTTGGTTAGAAGAGGTAGGGAGATGGGGGTTCTGACGGAGAAGGAAGGCCTATATCTAATACCTACGGCCCCTCGCACCCCTACCATCTATTACCTACCTAAATTACATAAAAACCCCATCTGCCCCCCGGGACGCCCTATTGTCAGTGGGATTGATTCCCTGACGTCCCGGGTGGGCAGATACATTGATTTCTTTTTACAGCCTTTAGTACAGAGCTTGCCCTCATATGTTAAGGATTCTAGACATATTATTCGAATGCTTAAAGGAGTTCAGCACCAGACAGGAATGTGGTTAGTCACCGCGGATGTGACCTCCTTATATACTAATATCTCACACCTATTGGGTTTTCAGGCAGTTGAACATTATTTGATTAGAGATTCCAATCTTGCTCAGGTTTAAATATCATTCTTGATGGATTTATTGAGGTATGCCGCCTCTCATAATTATTTTTGGTTTGGCAATAAGTTTTATAGACAAGATGTGGGGGTGGCTATGGGGGCCAAATACGCCCCTAGTCTCGCCAACCTTTTTATGGGGAAATGGGAGGAGGATGTCATCTATGCCAGGGACACTCCCCAGTTGGTCCTGTGGGCTAGATATATAGATGACATCCTCCTCCTATGGAATGGCGAGCTCTCGGCCCTGGATGGTTTTTTAACCACCCTCAACGCCAATTCTATTGGGATTAAGTTGAACTATGAGAGGAGTCAGACTACTATTAACTTTCTGGACCTCAGAATCTCTGTGGAAGGTAATAGATTGATCACCTCTACGTTTTTTAAAGAAACGGATAGGAATTCGTTCATACCAGTAGACAGTTGCCATTATCGCCCATGGCTGGAGTCGATCCCAAAGAGTCAATATCTTCGGATTAAAAGGAACTGCTCCAGCCATGTAGATTTTGAAGCACAGGCCGGAATTCTCACTGAGAGGTTTCTGGAAAAGGGTTACCCAAAAGGTTCTCTTGTTAAGACTCTTGAGAATGTACAACTTGTCAGCAGAGATGATCTGCTGGTCGAGAGGAGCTCTGTTGATAGAGGCCAGTTCGATCTAGGGGTCCCTTTTGTTACATCCTTTTCTTTACAACATCACAACATTAAAAGTTTAATATATAAGCATTGGCATGTAATTAAGAGTGACACAACCCTTAATAACATCTTGCCAGATAGACCTCGTGTCGTTTTTAGGGGAGCGCCCTCGGTACGCCATCAGTTGGCCCCCAATATTCTAAGTCCTCCTATCACTAAACCAACATTCTTTGATCAATTGACTGGCTTTGATCAGTGCAGGAAATGCAGGGTTTGTAAGTATAATGCATGCTCTCATAGAAGGACCACGTCCTTTACCTCTACTAGCACAGGAGTAATGCACAATATTAAGCCGTTCGTTACTTGCACCACGGAGAGGGTCGTTTATTTGTTGCAGTGCCCGTGTGGCCTTCAATATGTGGGCAGGACTAAGCGCCCTCTCCAGGTGCGACTTAACGAACACATTACTAATATCAGCACGGGGTTCAGGAATCATTCAGTGTCTAAGCACTATTTATTGGTGCATGATAGGGACCCCTCAGGAACCCTCTTTTTAGGGATAGACAAGTTTAGACCCCATTGGAGGGGCAGTGCATTAATTAGGGGTATATCCCAGCTCGAGATGAGCTGGATCCATAGGTTAAGGACATATGTACCATATGGGTTAAACATTGACATGGATGTGAACGCGTTTATAGATAATTCATGATGTGATTTTATTGTTTTTTATTTGTTTTTTATATGTACATATGCGATAAGTATACCAGTTCTGGGATGCTTGCTAGAGGACGCCATGTTCATTAATGGATGCAATTTGTATAGTGATTTAAAATATTAGGTTTGGGGGGGTTTATTCTCATTTTTATTTTTATATTTATTTTTAGTTTTATTTTTGTTTTCTATTTTTGGTTTCCATTCAGAGGAACTGAATGCGTTTAATATTTTTCCCAAAATTTTTTTCAAAATTTTTTTCAAATTTTTTAATTTTCACATTTATATATTGTTGGGAGTTGAAGCATAATCCTACAATATTTATTCCCTCTCATTATGAGTTCTATCATAGGGGGATGTTATGATCCATATGTGAAAGTTAAGATCTGATCTGGTCACTTTCCACACTTAGATATGTGGCACATTTTACACTTTGTAAATTTTCACTTACTTTTCTATTCACTCTATCATCTAATTTCTAGTTTTTAATTTTATTCATCTTTTTATTATTTTATTAATTCAATCTTTGTTTATCATCCTATGATAATAAATTTCCATATTTTTGAATTGTCATAATTTTTGGGCACGTTGGTGATCTTTCACGTACCCCAAGTTAGGGTGCGTCTTTCGCCTGTTCCCTAATGGTTAGGATATTTGCCCATACCCTTTATGAGGGTTTAACATGTTTTTTGCTGATATTGTGGGCATCTCAGCTAAGCACACGCTTTAGGGATAATTTAGGTTTTTCCCATATTTAAGATGGCGTCCTCGCGCTCGCAACTCAGAACGAGGCTTGGATGTCTATTTAATGGTGGTGGCTCACTGCGCTGCTCGTCCCCATTGAGAACGTCCTTTTGATGACGAAACGCGTCTGGGTACGCACGCAGCGACGCTACCACGAGACCAGGAAGTAGGACGAGCTTCGCTTCCATGCTTGTATGCCGGCCGGCGACATTTACTGATGCGATACTAAGTGCTTTTATTATGTAAGTGCAATACTTTGCTTATTAAATCCGTTTTTAAAACGTACTTCACCATGGAGAGTTTATTATTCTATTCTGGGTGGTATACTGACGATGTGGACTTCGTGTAATGAGGACTTATCAAGGTGCTTCTTGCCAGCTATATGTCAGCTCTTAACCTTATACAAGCCTGTGTATCACCGTGAGTCGGTAAGCACAATCTACAGCCACGGTGGTGGGGTTTCTCACTTCCCTCCCCCCCTGTTTTTTGGTTGTTTATATGTGCACACCTGGGTGATTGGTATGTTCGTATGTCCATGTCCAGCATTTAACATACTACACTATGGCCAGTCTTTTTTCTTGTGTTTACTTTATCCTGTATCCATTGAGGGGATTTTGATCTGACCACGGACGGTGCTGTTTGGTCCAATACCCCAGAGGCCCCGGCAAGGGTTTTTTTGCCATCCGCATATTTCTTTGGAGTTCTGGTAAGAACAATCATAGCTCATTTGGATCAGCATTTCACATTTATACTGAATACCTACCACGTGGGAAATTTGGACTTTATTCATTTGTTTTGTGTATTTTGATAACTTTTTTTGTTGGTGATAGATTGCATTATTTATCCACCTCAACACATATAACTTTTGTTTAGCGCAGTTTATATATATTTTTTTCTGCTTTTGGTGTTGTCGCACTGTTTACTGCTGCTTATCCTTTTGTGCTTCTAGCGCGGAATTTTTTGCTTACATTAGCACATTAGCACCTTGGCGCATGCACGTTGGCACCTTAGCACTATGGCGCATGCGCGTTAGCACATTAGCGCTTTGGCACTCGCGGGTGCGCATTAGCGCACGTTCGCATGGAGGTGCCATTGTACATGCCCACCCTGGATCTCATTTGTCTCTGGTTACGGTTCCATGCATGCACAATAGCATTAGCGGAACGAGGTTTGGTAGCTGCTGTACGGAGACGGGTGCTTGCTGTGTGAGTTCTCTGACACTATCATATAAAATCCCAATAAAAAACACTGTACAGAGCAAGATCACAGATGGAAATTCTGCTGAAATTGAGTTTACTTTCAGAATCATTTTGCCCTTGATGTGCAATCCATGGGCGTAGCATAAGGGGTTGCAGGGGTCACAATCGCAACCCTGCCCCTAGCTCCAGGGGGTCCCTGCAGCCTCCTTGTCATATTATCATATCCATCACAAAATCCAGCTCCAATCTGCCCTAGGGCCCCACAGCCACGCTCCAGTACTGGGCTGCTACATTGCCTTCCACAGAGTTCTCATTGGCTGGGGAGAAGCTGTGAGCCTCACGAGATGAGAACAGCCCAGGGGGGGGGAAGTGTCTTTGCTGTGTGCTGGCAACATGGAATAGTAACCAAGCTCAGCGAGGCAAAAGGAGGAAAGTGCCATCCTGTAGCCATGATGGGACCGATGTCACTGGTGAGGTATGACACTGCTCAGGGTCTCCTAGTCACCAGCTGAGATTCTCTGTACCCCCCTACCCGGGAATGTCTACTTACCCCACTTCCCTGACAACTGGGGAAAAGACACACACCTCCGGGAGGTGACCTTCCCCCAACACCTGCCAACACTGACACAGATATCTTCAGAAATTGCTAAAACAAATCCCTTATCACCTCTTCTGGGGGCCCTTGAAGGGCTGCAGGCTCCAGATTTTTTGTCACATGGCTTTGCCCTCCCAGATCTAAATTGCCCCCCCCAAAGCCCCTGACCACCCCCTCCACCCTGCATGCTATGCCCGGCTGCTGAGCTTGTTTCCCATTACAGCACTCTATACTGTTCCTCCTCCGCAGGGCTGAAATCACATTCCTTTACAACACAGCCAGTCAGCCATGATCTGCACAGGGTGTATCTGCCTACTGCAACTACACTGCCGTTCCGACCAGAGAATTTCACAGGTAGGAAGGGCAACATAAAAGCCAGATACACCCTGTGAAGGCTGACAAACTGTGTGTAAAGGAATATGATTTCAGCCCTGTGTAGTGTGGGGAGCTGTATACAGTGCTGTCCTCTGATTCTCCAGCAGTGATCCCTGTCCTCTGATTCTCTAGTGGTAATCCCTGTCCTCTGATGTAAGGAGGAACTCAAGACTCTTAAGCCACTTTGAGTATCTTGGCGTGTGGTGGATGTATCTACACGCACGTGGAAGTAGTGGGGGGAGGCCCAGGTCAACTTTTGCATCGGGGCCCACAAGCTTCAAGCTACGCCTCTGGTGCAATCAGTAGGTAAAACCCAACAGTTTTGTGTCCTTCATGTTATTTCCAGTCTCTGTAACAGTTGCCTAATGCTGGACTATCACCATATTCTTGTGGCTAAGCACTTTAGATAATTATGTAACTTTTATGCATCAAATGTGTTTGTATTACATAGTATTATTAATCTGGACATTGTTAAGCATGTTACTTCATTAAATTAGTGAACTGCTGAATGTCCAGATATTATGTATATCCCTATCTATAAATAAACCAAACTTTTCTTTTGAGATCTAATTGTCTTTCATTAAAAATGACAAAAATTGAAATTGACGTTTCGCACCACTTTTAAGAGGTTGAGATACAACCTAATTCTGATAAAGGTCTCAGAGACAATTCAAAAAGTAGTAAATGGGTTTTGGGGGTCCAAGATTGCCCCCTTCATTGGGGCTTGATTGACAACATAGTTACATAGTTACATATAGTACATAGTAGGTGAGGTTGAAAAAAGACATCGAGTCCAACCTATGTGTGTGATTATGTGTCAGTATTTCATTACATATCCCTGTATGTTGCGGTCATTCAGGTGATTATCTAATAGTTTCTTGAAGCTATCAATGCTCCCCGCTGAGATCACCGCCTGTGGAAGGGAATTCCACATCCTTGCCGCTCTTACAGTAAAGAACCCTCTACATAGTTTAAGGTTAAACCTCTTTTCTTCTCATTGTAATGAGTGGCCACGAGTCTTATTAAACTCTCTTCTGCGAAAAAGTTTTATCCCTATTGTGGGGTCACCAGTACAGTATTTGTAAATTGAAATCATATCCCCTCTCAAGCGTCTCTTCTCCAGAGAGAATAAGTTCAGTGCTCGCAACCTTTCCTCATAACTAAGATCCTCCAGACCCTTTATTAGCTTTGTTGCCCTTCTTTGTACTCGCTCCATTTCCAGTACAACCCTCCTGAGGACTGGTGCCCAGAACTGGACAGCATACTCCAGGTGCGGCCGGACCAGAGTCTTGTAGAGTGGGAGAATTATCGTTTTATCTCTGGAGTTGATCCCCCTTTTAATGCATGCCAATATTCTGTTTGCTTTTTTAGCAGCAGCTTGGCATTGCATGCCATTGCTGAGCCTATCATCTACTAGGACCCCCAGGTCCTTTTCCATCCTAGATTCCCCCAGAGGTTCTCCCCCCAGTGTATAGATTGCATTCATATTTTTGCCACCCAAATACATTATTTTACATTTTTCTACATTGAACCTCATTTGCCATGTAGTCGCCCACCCCATTAATTTGTTCAGGTCTTTTTGCAAGATTTCCACATCCTGCGGAGAAGTTATAGCCCTGCTTAGCTTAGTATCGTCTGCAAATACAGAGATTGAACTGTTTATCCCATCCTCCAGATCGTTTATGAACAAATTAAAAAAGATTGGTCCCAGCACAGAACCCTGGGGAACCCCACTACCCATCCCTGACCATTCTGAGTACTCCCCATTTATCACCACCCTCTGAACACGCCCTTGTAGCCAGTTTTCAATCCATGTACTCACCCTATGGTCCATGCCAATGCACCTTATTTTGTACAGTAAACGTTTATGGGGAACTGTGTCAAATGCTTTTGCAAAATCCAGATACACCACGTCTACAGGCCTTCCTTTATCTAGATGGCAACTCACCTCCTCATAGAGGGTTAATAGATTGGTTTGGCAAGAACGATTCTTCATGAATCCATGCTGATTACTGCTAATGATATCATTCTTATTACTAAAATCTTGTATATAGTCCCTTATCATCCCCTCCAAGAGTTTACATACTATTGATGTTAGGCTAACTGGTCTGTAATTCCCAGGGATGTTTTTTGGGCCCTTTTTAAATATTGATGCTACATTGGCTTTTCTCCAATCAGCTGGTACCATTCCAGTCAATAGACTGTCTGTAAAAATTAGGAACAACGGTCTGACAATCACCTGACTGAGTTCCCTAAGTACCCTCGGATGCAAGCCATCTGGTCCCGGTGATTTATTAATGTTAAGTTTCTCAAGTCTAATTTTAATTCCGTCCTCTGTTAACCATGTAGGTGCTTCCTGTGTTGTGTCATGAGGATAAACACTGCAGTTTTGGTTACTGAAGCCCCCCGATTCACTCGTGAATACTGAGGAGAAGAATAAATTCAATATCTTTGCCATCTCCCCATCCTTTGTAACCAGATGTCCTTCATCATTCTTTATGGGGCCAATATGGTCTGTCCTCCCTTTTTTACTGTTTACATACTTAAAGAATTTCTTGGGATTTTTTTTGCTCTCCTCCGCTATGTGTCTTTCATGTTCTATCTTAGCCGTCCTAATTGCACCCTTACATTTCTTATTGCAACGTTCAAAAATTAGAAGTGAACTGGACTAGGCACCCACTGCCAACAAATTTTAGGAACAGGTATATAAGATTTTTTTATGCTGGTATCAGGCTCCAACAGATCTATATAGGATTTTCCTGCATACTTCTAAACAGTGTCGGCACTGCTCCTTAGAATAGGGTACACTACTGCATATCTTTTGGAGCTTGTGGGAGTTCACCCATTCTCGCAAAGTGTCAAAATTTAGTGCTACAGCTCACCTCAGTAGACCTGAGACAGCACCCCATAAGCTATCTATTCCATATCAATAAAGTGCCGCGATCTTATTACAAGTCTTCTTTGACAATCCACCCACTTCCAAGGCATGCATTCCAGCTTTATGGAGGCAGCCAATTACCCCTCTAGTCTCCCTGTGGCTAGCTAAAATTGACAACATTAGGGAAATAGAAAGCCTTACGGCATTTCTATAAAACAGGGAATTAAAGTTTCATAATATCTGGTACCCCTGCATGACATTCACATGCTCCTCCACAAACCAAAAGATGTTACACCCTTCTGGGGCTAACTTAAACTGTATGGGGAGCATCCCATGGCTCACCCTTCAGGGTCAGAGAGTGTGTGGTGTATTTTTAGACCCACTGCTACGTGTGCATAAATGTCATGTGATGACCTGGCTTTTTTCCTCCTGGAGCGCCCCCACCCCCATTTTTTTTCTTTCTCTCCTCTCTCTCTTCTACATGTCTTTCTCCCCCCTCTTTGTTCTCTCTCTTATGTCGCGTACACACGAGCGGACTTTACGGCAGACTTTGCCCGGCGGACGGGATTTCGTCGGACAATTCGATCGTGTGTGGGCACCAGCGGACTTTGTTTGCTCAAAAGTTGGACGGACTTAGATTTGAAACATGTTTTAAATCAATCCGTCGAAATCGAGTCCGGTCGAAAAGTCCGCTTGTTTGTATGCTAGTTCAACGGACAAAAAGCCACGCTAGGGCAGCTATTGGCTACTGGCTATGAACTTCCTTGTTTTAGTCCGGTCGTACGTCATCACGTACGAATTCAATGGACTTTGGTGGATTGTGTGTAGGCAAGTCCGTTCATTCAGAAAGTCCGTCGTAAAGTCAGTCAAAAAGTCCGCCGGGCAAAGTCTGCCGTAAAGTCCGACCGTGTGTACGCGGCATTAGTTTTGTCTTACTTGGAAACATTGGAGAAAGTACCCTGTTTCCCCGAAAATAAGACATAGCATGATTGTCAGTGATGGCTGCAATATAAGCCCTACCCCCCAAATAAGCCCTACTCTGTTTCCTTGAAAAAAAGCTTTACTGTGAAAATAAGACCTACAGGGACTTTAACTAGGGCTTATTTGGGGGGTAGGGCTTATATTGCAGCCATCACCGACAATCACGCTAGGTCTTATTTTCAGGGAAACAGGGTAGTAGCTAACGTATCTTGGTATCCTACATGCCCAGGAGGTATCAGCCACGGACTTCTTGCCCACTGTTAATTATTGTTTTTTGCATTTAAGCATGCACAAGATTGATTTTCTTTGATTATAGATCAAAGCAGTACATATTAATGTTGTATACACATTTTGGCTTGAACTTTGCTCTGTGACTATGACTGTATACCTCTGACTTAACTGAAAGAAATAATTTTAAAAAAAAGAAGACACAGGCTTTGTGAGCAGCTGGTTTGGCAGCATCCAGGTAACTTTTAAATTGTTCACATTGTTGTCAATCAAGCTATGATGAACGGGGAACTCTTGGACCCCTGCAATTCATTGGATACTTTTTGGATTGTCCCCCTAACTTTTATTGGAATAAATTGTATCTGGACCTCTTAGTAGTGGTGTCCCCCTTTAAATCCAATTTTTGCTACATTATACTACAAATCAAGGAGACCATGGAGTCCCTCTTGGGTGTTAAAGCTGTTGAAGTAAACCAGATCATTTACATCAACATCAATACTTTAAGATAACAATACCAACAGGATAACTCTACGGGTCAAGTGCCAATTCTTTCCACCTGCTTCATTAACTGTTCATTAAAAAAGGCAAACCAAACAGAGCATACTGTACAGTTATAATTGCATTCATTGATGTCCCCTAGTTAATAAGAGAATTTAATCAATTCCATTTTCTGCTGTCACAGTCACTGGCCACTGCAATCGGGGGAAGAATCTAATAGAGCTTAATATTTGTGCATTTTTATACTGAAAATTTGCGTTTGCTAAACAGTTGCGCTATTATCTTATGACATAAAATTTATGCCAAAAAAATGTACCACCATCTCCAGGGTCTCTGCTTTCAGAAATTATATAGTGTTTGGGGGGGGGGGGGGGTTAACTAAAAGGGCAATCTAAATAGAACACACTATACAGTTATTATTGTAGTGTGTGCCGTAAAGTAATTTTTTTATCTGATTTTCACATTTTTCAAGCTTTTTCTTTCACATTTTGTCAGTGTGTCAAATAAAAAAATGATACAATCTGTCAGTCTGTACCAAACACCAACTAATGCCGCGTACACACGGTCGGACTTTTCGGCTACAAAAGTCCGACAGCCCCTTCGACAGACTTTCGACGGACTTTTGGCGGACTTGCGGCGGACTTTCTAACGAATAGACTTGCCTACATACGATCACACAAAAGTCCGTTGAATTCTTACGTGATAACGTACACCGGACTAAAATAGGGAAGTTCATAGCCAGTAGCCAATAGCTGCCCTAGCGTCGGTTTTTGTCCATCGGACTAGCATACAGACGAGCGGGTTTTTCGACCGGACTCGAGTCCGTCGGAAAGATTTGAAGCATGTTCCAAATCTAAAGTCCGTCAGATTTTCGACCGAAAAAGTCCGCTGCAGGTCCGATGAAGCCCACACACGGTCGAATTGTCCGCCAGATTTGGTCTGTCTGCGTCCGTCGGACTTTTGTAGACGAAAAGTCCGACTGTGTGTACGCGGCATAAGAGATCAGCTACAAAAGCAAAGCATTGCTTTCAGAGAGTTTAAGCACTGCAATGGAAGATTATTACATATAATCAGGGCTTTTTTTCTTAGAGAATAGGTGCAGGAACTCCCCCTTTCCGAGTCACCTTTCTCCGCCCCTACCCACCTATGAGCACCATTCCTTGGTTTCACCCCCTACCCATCTCCCAGTACTGCCTTTTTTAGAGAATACAGAACCAAGTATCATTTTGTAATTTGTATGGAATTTTTATGGAATTTGGGAATGATAACAAGAAAAGCACTAAAATAGATCCCCTGCAGCCGTAACAATAGAGCCCCCCCAGCAACAATAGATTCCCCTATCAACAAATGACCACCTGCAACAAAATTCCCCCCAAGCAACAATAGGCTCTTGGCATCAACAACAGATCTCTCACAGCCAACAACAATAGACCCCTCCCTCAACAGTAGATCTCTCCCAGCAACAATTGACCCCCAGCAATATAAGACCCCCCTAAGCAACAATAGACCCCCCACCAGAAACAGTAGTCCTCCTCAGCAACAATAGACCCCTAGTGCTGGAGGTGCCGGAACTGCGTTCCCCCGCGTTCCCGCTGAAAAAAAGCCCTGCATATAATATACAGCAAATACAGTGAGGGGAAAAAAGTATTTGATCCCCTGCTGATTTTGTATGTTTTCCCACTGACAAAGAAATGATCAGTCTATAATTTTAATGGTAGGTTTACTTTAACAGTGAGAGACAGAATAACAACAAAAATATCCAGAAAAACACATTTCAAAAGTTATAAATTGAGTTGCATTTTAATGAGTGAAATAAGAGTTTGATCCAGCAAGATTTCTGGCTCCTAGGTGTCTTCTATACAGGTGACCAGCTAAGATTAGGCGCACTCTCTTAAAGTTAGTGCTCCCAATCTCAGCTTGTTACCTGTATAAAAGACACCTAGGATACAAGATAGACTGGAAGCACATAACAGGGTCTGGGAGCTATGGCACCTCCGGGAGGATCCACCATGACCAGGTAACACCACCACTGATATATCTACTATACCCCCCTCTACCTTCCTCTCTCTCTACTATTCCCCTCTACTCTCCTATACTATGTAAACCTATGACTTCTATAGTTACAGATAATTAAGTTATAGTTATGCAACCACACTAAAGTTATAAACTTGCCAATAGATATACCTTAAGACAGACGATGGAACACAGTTGGCATTTTACAATGTTTTAATATTGGAATGTAGCAATATAATACCAGCATTGTATAGAAACAACTTGCATTTATGTACCACTTTTACATTTACCATTTATTAATGCATAATGTACTGCAAAATCGAAATAACAATAAAAAACGTTATTTGAAGAAAAGACACCTAGGAGCCGGAAGCAATCAATCAGATTCTCCACACCATTGCCAATACCAAAGAGCTGTCCAAGGATGTCAGGGACAAGATTGTAGACCTACACACAGGGCCGGACTGGCCTACCGGGATACCGGGAAATATCCCGGTAGGCTGGCTGCACTAAGAAACCGCTGGGCCGCTTTTGCCTCGGAGCTTGGCTCGCTACCAGCCTATGTCACACAGTGTCAGCAATGTAAAGAGCAGCGGCGGCCGCCGCACCATGCAATGGCTGTGTGCCTGTGTCACAGTGTCAGCGATCTAAAGAGCAGCGGCGGCCGCCGCACCATGCAATGGCTGTGTGCCTGTGTCACTGTGTCTCCTCCTCCGTTCCGGCGCCGTGTCTGTGTGCCTGAGGGGAGGAGCAGGAGAACGCCGTGCTGCTTGATTATTTGCCTTCATGACTCGTCCCGTGCGGCGCCAGCACCGCCCACTTATCTGCACGAGGAGAATAGAAGTGAATGGCCGGCCGTGCAGCTGCAGCACAAGAATTAAGGTACTAAAAATCTCTCTCTCTCTCTCTCTCTCTTCCATGTTTTGTTCAAGTGCCAGATCATCTTTGAAAAGCTGTATACCATCAAACGCTGCCACTGTGCCCTTAGATTGCCAACACTGTGCCCTGCCCATCAAACGCAGCCAGTGTACCCATAAATTGCTGCCACTGTGTCCCATCAAACGCAGCCACTGTACCCATCAATTGCAGCCACTGTGCCTATTAAACGCTGCCACTGTACCATCATACGCAGCCACTGTGCCATCAAGCCCAGCCACTGTACCCATAAATTGCCACCACTGTGCCCATTAAACACAGCCACTGTGCCCATCAAACGCAGCCACTGTAACCATAAATTGCCGCCACTGTGCTCATTAAGCGCTACCACTGTGCCCATCAAACGCAGCCACTGTGCCCATCAAACGCAGCCACTGTAACCATCAATTGCCGCCAGTTTGCCCCATCAATTGCCGCCAGTTTGCCCCATCAATTGCCACCAGTTTGCCCATTAAATCCTGCCAGTGTCCCTCCCCGCCCGGCACTCACCTGTCTCAGGTCAGTTGCTCCACGCTCCCTCTGATAGGCATCCAATCACAGCGCCTGTCGCTTCAGCCAATCAGGTGACAGGTAACCAGACCCAGTGCACCTGATTGGCTGAGAGGCAGGTCAGTGTTAGGGAAGCGATTTATTTGATTTCCTAACACAGCACTGTATAAGCAGCGAACGCACAGCAGTGTACCCGCTGTTTACCAATTTGGAAGCCTATTAGAGCCGACACCCCCGCCGCTGTAATTCAGATGCCTGATGCCTGACAAGGGGCTGGATACCTGAATAGGGGGCGGCAGCAGCGACAATAGATAACGCGTTGCTCCACGCTCCCTCCGATAGGCATCCAATCACAGCGCCTGTCGCTTCAGCCAATCAGGTGACAGGTAACCAGACCCAGTGCACTTGATTGGCTGAGAGGCAGGTCAGTGTTAGGGAAGCGATTTATTTGATTTCCTAACACAGCACTGTATAAGCAGCGAACGCACAGCAGTGTGCCCGCTGTTTACCAATTTGGAAGCCTATTAGAGCCGACACCCCCGCCGCTGTAATTCAGATGCCCGACAAGGGGCTGGATACCTGAATAGGGGGCGGCAGCGACAATAGATAGATTCATGCAATGCATGAATCTATCTATTGAAGATTGACGGGTGCAATGGACGCACCGCCACTGCCCAGTTGTATTTCCCCTGGGTGGGGAAATCCCACCATGTTTTACATTATACATTCCTATACACTGTGTGCCCTATAACAAGGAGGTGGACATTAAGGGACAGAGTGGTGTGCAGGCAATTTATTTATGTTACGTTAATAAAGTTTTGAACATGTTTACGTCTTCCATACTTTGAAGTAAAATTCTTTGATAAGTGGACTGTTCTTGATGATTGTTCCACTTTTACCACTTTTAACTGTAATTTGCTTATTTATATATATATGTGCTTTTATATGTGTCTTATCTATATATAATGCACTCTTTAAATGTACTTTAAAATGCATGGTTTTCCATTTTATGAACAAGAAAATAATGACGTTATGATGTTGGGCTGGTACATTAATGCTATGGGGCTGGTATGACATTTTTTCCAGGGCTGGTTTTCATTCCCAGTCCGACCCTGCCTACACAAGACTGGAATGGGCTACAAGACCATCGCCAAGCAGCTTGGTGAGAGGGTGACAATAGTTGGTGCTATTATTCGCAAATGGAAGAAACAAAATAACTGTCAATCTCCCTCGGTTGGGGGCTCCATGCAAGGTCTCACCTCGTGGAGTTTCACTGATCTTGAGAACGGTGAGGAATCAGCACAGAACTACATGAGAGAATCTTTTCAATGATCTCAAGGAAGCTGGGACCATAGTCACCAAGATAATAATTGGTAACTCACTATGCTGCGAAGGAATGAAATCCTGCAGTGCCCGCAAGGTCCCCCTGCTCAAGAAAGCACACGTACAGGCCCATCTGAAGTTTGCTAATGAACATCTGAATGATTCAGAGGAGAACTGTGCGAAAGTGCTGTGGTCAGATGAGACCAAAATTGAGCTCATTGGCATCAACTCAACTCGCCGTGTTTGGAGGAGGAGGCTGAATGCTGCCTATGACCCCAAGATCACCATCCCCACCCTCAAACATGGAGGTGGAAACATTATGCTTTTGGGTGTTTTTTTGCTAAGGCGACAGGACAACTTCACCGCATCAAAGGGACTATGTACGGTGCCATGTACCATCAAATCTTGGGTGAGAACCTCCTTCCCTTAGCCAGGGCATTGAAAATGGGTCGTGGATGGGTATTACAGCATGACAATGACCCAAAACACACAGCCAAGGCAACAAAGAAGTGGCTTAAGAAGAAGCACATTAGGGTCCTGGAGTGGCCTAGCCAGTCTCCAGATATTAATCCCATAGAAAATATGTGGTGGGAGCTGAAGGTTCGAGTTACCAAACGTCAGCCTCGAAACCTCAATGACTTGGAAAGGATCTGCAAAGGGGAGTGGGACAAAATCCCTCCTGAGATGTGTGCAAACCTGGTGGCCAACTACACGAAATGTCTGACCTCTGTGATTGCCAACAAGAGTTTTGCCACCAAGTTCTAAGTCATATTTTGCGAAGGGTTCAAATACTTATTTCACTCACTAAAATGCAAATCAATTTATAACTTTTTTGAAATGTGTTTTTCTGGATTTTTTTCTGTCTCTCACTGTTAAATTAAACCTACCATTAAAATATAGACTGATCATTTCTTTGTCAGTGGTCAAACGTACAAAATCAGCAGGGGATTAAATAATTTTTTCCCTCACTGTATAGTCACCCTCATGTGCATGTATAATGAGGAACTCTGCATGGAACCAATGTCTTTAAAATAGGAACATATATTGATCAGATTTTTTAAAGCTAGCTGATATTCTTTATACATACAGTATATGTAATAAACACTGAAAAGGCTATATGTTCATGTTAAAGTATAACTAAAGGCAAATCGTTTTATTTTATATTTGGATTGAGTGGTGAGGGTTACCCCTGTCAAGTTTTTATTGCTGTCTGTGTTCCCATTAGGGAGATTCACCATTTGTCCTGAACACAAATGTCATGGAGAATAATATTACTGGTCAAATCCATAATTTGTAGTTGCCACCACAACAGGAATAAAGTCTTTCAGTGGGGACATGTGATACATTTGACAAATAGAGGAAAATTTCTATCACATGGGATATATCCTCACTTCCGGGTAAATTCTCGAGGCAGGAAGTTAAGGGAACTCTCCCCAAAAGAAACAAATGGCAAAAAAAAACGATCGGTTATAGCCCTCTTCTACTCTTTAAAAAAAAAGCTTTGGTTTTAAATATACTTTAACCCTTTTACTGCCACCAAGGTAAATCATACATCAGCAGCATCAGAGGGTTTGGTGCATACTCAAGGCTTTCACAGCAGTTGAGAATATGTGTAAATCTGACAAGTCAACTGTCGGATTTTAGATGGAAGCGATCTGGTGGCTGTACTGACGCCGGATTGCTTTCATGGGCCTTACCATGTTTCCTGGGCTCTGCTATCCCATCTGCAGATTCGGGACCCACATTGCAGGTGTCACCTGGTAGAGGGGAGGGAGACCAATGAACATCCATTCACTGATGTCCCATAGCTACTTAGCTAGTAAGAGAATTTCATCATTTCCGGTTTCTGCTGTCACATTATCTGGTTGCTGCAACCAGGAAAGAAGTTAATGGAGCTTATTATGTACTGTATGTTTTTTTTTTTACGTTCAAAAGTTTTTTATTATAAATGTGCAATAGAAAGGTTAACATACATCAAAAGCCAAATCCTGCAGCAGTCAAGTGTCAAAGGAACTGTACAGGGCACAAAAAAAGTTCTGTGGAAGATATCTCACAGCCGAGCCGCTGCTTTTATCATTTTCTTGTGGATTGTACTACCATCTAAGTGCAGTTTTAAGTTTGGATAATATAGAACATTTGTTTTATGAAGGAACATAAACAATTTAATGTATTTTTTACTGAAAATTTGCACTTGACAAACTGTTGTGCTAATATTATATGACATAAAAAATTATGCCATAAAAAATATCACCATTTTATTTTTTAGAGTCTCTGCTTCCAGAAAGTATACAATGTGTGGGGGTTTTAATTAATCGTCAGGTATAAAATATTTATTTTAATATGTGTGCAAAAAAAAAACGACTTAATACCCCTGCCAGTAAAATTCAATGAACCCGTGTTCACGTCAAACACACATTAAGTTAGTTTTCTACGTCTATTTTTTATCAAGCTTTCTTTATAATTTAAAAAGCAACCATGAGGCATACACATTAACATATACCCAAGTATATAGTAGAAAGAGTGACAAAAGCCATATAACTACTTTCATATAAATATATATATATATATATATATATATATATATATATATATATATATATGTATGTATTTATTTATTTATTTATTTATTGTTGTTGCTGTTAAATGTGAACACTGTTAATATGAAACTAACTAGATAATTCTAAAGATAAAAAGATATACTGTATATATATATATATATATATATATATACATACAGTATATCGTTTTATCTTTAGAATTATCTACTTAGTTTCATATTTAAAAGTGTTCACATTTAACAGCAACAACAATAAAAATAAAATTCATACTTGATTGCATTAAGATATCTGGCGATATTCAGATCCACAAAATTTACAGGAAAAAAATGAATGGGGCGTTTGTCACATAGGGTGATGCTTGTGAGGTATGTCCAATCTTTTTAATATGAGGAGCTGAATGGTAAATCCAGAACGCAAAGAAAGTCTTCAGAGCTCCATCAAACACTATACACCATGAAATCCTGCTGGTGGCTCTGCGAATGTTAGAACAACTCAGCAGTTGTAAAAGCCTTCCATAAAAAGCTGCCTAGTCATTAGATCCCTAAACCCCATTTCAATTTAAGCTGTTCTTGCAAAACAGTATTTAATGACTTTTCTTATGATATGTGAAGGGTCCAGGGGAATTGCACACCTAAAAGACAGGCATGTACATTAAGAGGCGAGGTTAAATAGGAACACATGATGCTCAAATTAAGATGTCTTTGTTTTACTTCAGAGTGTAGTAACTTCAATGTGTTTTATATACAGTAGAGTTAAGGTATATATTGTTTGTGCATGTGTAAATTCACTACATATGTATGTGTTTATCATATAACATAACAGTGGCTGCTATACAGTTTAGTTTCATTTTGTGGTTGTTGTTCCCATATAGGAAATATTTTAACTGTTGCCTTAAAACTGCACAGTTGAGGATGTTTGAAACCTAACTTTCACCTTTTCATTAGAAGAAGGAAAGCGCATCCAGGTTACGTAGATATTTATGAGCAAGGTGGAAAATCTTTATGTGCTTCCATCACCAAAAATGCTTCTGATTATTTCTTAGGGGTGTAGCTAAACTATTAGTCCCCATGGTCCAGTGGTCCACAGATTATTTTTAACCAAGTGACAGAAAGAGAAAAGAAGAGTGCTTATGAGTGCAGACTGCTGGATACATATATTAAAAAGCCAAACAAATGGCCACTCACATTTGTAGTTAAAAGAAAGGCTCATCATGATACATTAGAAGGTATCAAGGTCCGTGACGTGCCGTTGGAGCAGGCTAAGGAGCCACCAGGGTCCGCCACCATGAGGAAGAAGGAACCAGGAAACCAACTGTGTCTCTTCAAGATGGCGCCGGAGCACAGCGTGGTCCTCAACATGTGCGTGATGAGGTCACTGGAATACCAGGAAGCTAGTGATGCATTTCTGAGCATGGGCCGTGCTTTCAACCATGTGACAGATGCATTGGATCACCTATGTATTTGACTATTACCCTCTAAGAATAGTTGGCCTACATGAGTGAGACTCTCTGTTGTCTCTTTCTTTACTCTTCTCACTTACTTGACAACGCAGTGCTGCTTTTCTCTAGTGTCCAGTATACTTTCGCTCCTTCTCACTAAATTTTTGTTACCTTATTTTCTCCTTTTTCCTATTTTTTTAAGTCACTATTCAAACTGCTTTAAAACACAGTAGTCCTTACTTCTCCTGTCATCACTGTACTTCAATGCATGTTTTTTTTTTTAGAAATCCTGCCACGCCTGATCCTTGCTTAGGTAGACTTGGCCTGTTTATGGCTGGAACACAGTTTGTTCATTGATTAGTTAACTTTATTTATCTTTTATGAGTTATTTACTATTCCTGGTTAGATTTTGTTAAGCCATCATACTTTGGTTCTGAATTAGAAAGCTTTATAAAGTTTGTTCTCTTTTTCACCTAATTTTTGTTCCTTTTTTGAAAAACAATGTTCGCTTATTTTATTTTTATGAAGTCATTGTTCAAACTACATCAGCACACACAAATCAGAACCCCTCTCCAACCCCCTTGTGTCTCACACCCTTACTTGTCCATCAATGCACCATTTTTCAATCCAGATAAATGTGCAATGAAAATGTTGTCTTGAACCCACTACTGTGGGCACTAGATATTTTGAAACCCTTTGATGTCAAGCAGGAGCTCCAGTCAGCAGCTATGCACAGTGGATCAACTTACCCTGGGAAGTTTTTTTTTACCCAGCAGCATCATTGCCAACATCATGCACATGGTAATAAAGCAGCTTTGCACCATAAATAGTCTTGGCTGGGAGGAAGCTGTAGCAACAAATAGTGTATGCTCTTGCCTCCCACTGCCTCCTAGGACTGTGCATCCTACAGTAGGGATTAGGAGAATGACAAAGGGCCATGAAGCCCACTCCCGTGGACCATCGCTGTGACAGCAGCTCAGGAAATAAGAAGGGCAGTCATTGCTGGGCCAGGAAGACACACAGAGAAATAATTTGTCTGAAGTTTTAACACTTCTTCATTTAACTAAAAGATGCTTTGTTGCATTCTTTGTCTCATTTGGAGAGATGCCCCTTCATTTCCTGTCTAAACAGAAAATCCACGATAGGATGACAGACCACCTCTAAAAATGTTACAAAGGTTTATTTGACTAGATTTGGGATTTAAGCCTTAGCTTTAAAAATTCTCATAAACACCGTGCATCAGTGCTGTTAATATTTCCCCACACCATCACCAAACATGAATGGCATCTGCCATGGAACCAGGTCAATGGCCTGAAGCTTATGATTTCCTCACCTGGCTATTCAACTCAATGTCCCCTATTAGAGTAAAATGGATGGATTCAACTCAATGCCCCTTAATAAAGTAAAATGGATGGATTGGGGGTTGCTATTTATAATTTATAATATCCTCAATTATCTTTCATTTATTTAAAGGCACATTTCAATGGCAAATAAAAGAGTATGAGCCACATGATCCATGGCATTCATTGCTTGCCTACATTTTCCATCTGCTGCAAAATCATAGTTTAATTACACAGGGAGTCAGGTACCTTAGAATCATATTTCTATGGCATTTCCATTAAGAGAAACACGCTCAGAATGTCACTTTAAAGATTGTAAAAAAAAAATGTAACAGTAATGCTGCTGTTGTGTGTTTGGTTGGCATAAAGTCGCTGTAATGCTTCCTTACTTATTATTATCAGTCCTTTCCAGTTTCACATAATAGCCATTTTGTTATGATACGCTCCCACAAGAATATATTCAACTCTGATTAGGCAATTTTTTATTCTACCTGACATAAGGAAAAGCAACTTTCTACCTTTAATGAAATGCAGAACAATTGCTTGGAGTCTAAGGAAAGAAAGCCTTCTGATATAAATAGCATACACAGTGCAAGCATTAAAACACAGATAACGCTGCCAAGAATTTGACTCTGCTTTCAGACACTCAGCCATTGTTCTTCCCATTAACCCATAATGCCATTCTCTGGGTCAGCCAACCTCTGAGGGAATAAAGTGTTCATTAACTTGCTCTGTAGCTTGTTGTATTAAGCTGCCATATCCATTTAAGAAAAAAAAAATGGGGGTTTGGAGACCCCCATCTCTGAGGCTTTCTATTAAGCTTTTATATTTGCCAAACAGGCTAGCAATGAATTCAAGCTAAGGGCCTAAAAGTGCCTATTAGAGGTATTCCTTCCTATTTGGGTATTTAAAGGTAGTCTTTTCCCTTCCTCCAAACTAATAAAGAGCAGGAAGCCTTCCATTATTTGAATGTATATATAGCCAATATTTATTTATATAGCCAATGGGGGTGGATCAGGGACAGTTGTTAGGTGGGTGTGGGATAGGCTTCCCTGAATACATTTTACAATTACAATATGACTCGTGTCGCAATTGTATACGCTATATTATTATTTTTTTATTTTCTATTTTTTTTTCCCCACGAAAGTGGAGTTACTCTTTGAAGCTTTGAATTAGGTAAGTAGGAGAGAAAATCCACAATGTGAGGGGGATTCACCTCTTTGACAGTTTGTCTCCATAACAGGTGTCCCCATTGGAAGATTTACCCTCACCTCTTTTTCTGGTGACCACTGAAAAATGTAGGATTTTTCCTTACTTTCGCCATGATAAATGAAAAGTTCATCTATCTAATGGGGAACAAAATAAAACATTGATAGGGGCTCCAACTCTTAAAAAAATAAAGTTTGGGCTAATTAAGCACTTGACCTCCAAGAGGTTTGACCCCCTTCATGACCAGGGCAACTTGGTGATCAGAGCCGGAAGTTCGGCCCCCACCTTCCCCCTCAGTCTTCTGGGACACATCACAGGTCCCAGAAAACTACGGGACCATTGGCAAGGTGCAGCGCAACTTGTGCATGCGCAGTAAGAAACAGGCTGTGTTTTCTTTAATAGAGATGCCGTCGTCAGCACCCGAAGCCGATTGCAGAATCAGTTCAGGTGTGGACATCGCTCCATCCCTGGACAGGCAAGTGTCCTATATTAAAAGTCAGCAGCTATAGTATTTGTTTTTTTGGGGTAGACTGGAGCTCCACTTTAATCACCACTTGGCTTTACTTATTTTTTATTATATGAATGAAAATTTACCAAAAATTTTGAAAAAAAACAAACTATTTATTTTTAAGTTATAAAACATATCCAATAAAATAAAATGTCTTCATAATTTTAAGCCAAAAAGTTTCTGCTACATGTCTTTGGTAAAAACAAAATTGTGTTTTTGGGGACACTATACTATTGGGGACACTAGCACAGCTCTGATTGTGATCATGATCAAGATACTAATCCGTACAGACACTATACTGGTAATGGCAGTGATCAGAAAATTATAGAGTGACTTTATTAGTGTGGTGGGAAATCTAGCGCTAGCTGACACTGGCTGTGAGGGACGCTAACTGACTAACTGACACTCGCATCGCTAGTGACATTAATACAGTGATCAGTGATAATACACTGTACACTGCACTAATGGCACTGGCTGGGATGGGATTAAGATCAAAGGGGAAATCAAGAGGTTAGCTGTGTGCCTAACACATGTAATGTGTGCTGCTTTTACTAACAGATCTGTCTGTTTTTTTTCTCACTAAAATCAGAGTTGATTTTAGGGAAAGAAAACAGGCAGATCGCTGTCTGTGCACAGAGTACTGTGTGCTTGTCAATACAAAACTTTGTGCTGTGATTGGCCACAGTCGATCAGCAGGTTTCAGCCAAAATTATTGGCCGAAATCTGCTGACAAACTCGTGTTGTTTTCAATCACTGCACTGGTCAGCAGGGGTCCACTGCATGTTTGCCACCAAACTAGAAAGTGCCTGGTTATGCCGCCCGCTCAACTTACATCTACCGTGAGCAGATCGGCAAGAGGTTAAATACTTCAAGTAAACCAGCCTGTTACCACTGAGTCTCTCAATGCAAAGATTCATTTTTAGTGTAGTGCTAAATGTGAATTTGGCCATTTTATATATTTGCCTGCTGTGCACAGGCAACAATTAATGTCTAGACCTTCAGACTCCATGTAGCTTTATTTTATGTTGTAGTAGACCTTGATATAGATTTTAGCATAAAGCTACCTAACAGTCTTGCTAGTATGGACAAAAAAAGATTAATACAAGAACTGATAGCTTTCCTAAAAAGGGCCAAAGACTTTGCCACGTGATCTCTGCTTAACCACTTGCCCCCAAATCACATACCTGGTATGTCATTTGACTTCAAGTGGTTGCACTGGTATGATGCCACCCCGGTACCATTTTTTAGAGCCAACATTTGGCTCTCTTGTAATAGCAACCAGAGCGCCTAACTAGCCATTTGGTTACTATTACAAGCAGCAGGAGGGGACCCCCTCACCCCATGGCCACCTTCTGCAGCTCTCTCAGGTTTTCCTGTCCCCCTGGGAAAGACCTGAGCTACCAGCTGGCACATCCACTGGTAGACCGGTGACCCATACAAAGCCAGAATTGGTTTGTTCAGGTCCCTGCTTTGCCCCCCGTTAGCAATGACATGACATCACTTCCGGTTTACCTGGCTGTCAACGGCTGCATTTCTTAAAAATCAAAAGTATTGAAAAATGCAGATCTTGCCATTTTGAATGCATTTAAGGGCAAAGGAGGGATTTGGGGTCTTATTGAACTCAGATCCCTCCATAAAGAGTACCTGTCATGTGCCTATTGCTGTAACAAGGGTGTTTACATTCCTTGACGACTGCCTGTCAATTTTCATCCAATCATATCTGATTGGATCCACCAGACGGATGTAAAACAGGACCCTCATCCAACTGGATTTTGTGGACAGGATCAGATCGGATAGTGGCATATGTCAGCTGACATGTCACCGGAAGGGGGACCTGATTGGACAGCCCGTGTGAAAGGGCCCTAATTAGCAAAGATCTACTGTAAATAAGCACCAAATAGAAAGCCTTCTTTCTATTTGAGCACACACCAATGCATGGCACAGCCTTCGGGTTCTTCTTCAAGCCCCACACCCCCCCCCCCCCTTACCCTGCCTCCATCATTTTCCAAAAAGTACAAGTGACATCACTGCACTATTTGCAGGCTGCAATCAATCCCCATCAGAGTTCCCCCTTAGAGCAGAATCCCCTCTTGCATTATAGTCTTCATCAGAGTCCCCCTTACATCGGGGTCCTCATCAGAGCCCCCCTTGTTTTAGGGTCCCATCACAGTCCCCCTACATCAGAGTAACCCTTACATCAGGGTCCCCATCGGAGTCAACCGTACATCATTGTCCCCATCAAAGTCTGGTTACATCAGGATTCCCATCAAATTGTCACTTACATCATAAGGATCCCCATCAATGTCCCCTGGTAGCTACATAAAAGAGGAGCTGGGCCAACACAAACCATAATTAGACATTCCAGGAAGAGAAGAGGGCTTTGACATGTAAGGAGGGAGGGGTTGTCCTGGGGAACTGACTCTTTCTGAAAAAGTCAAGTGAAGTAAATAAAAAATATAATTTATGGAATGCAAAATGCTGCAAATGAGCATTTAAAATATTAGATTTTTCTATGTTTTTACCTGCAATTTAAAATTGGTGAAAGAATCTCTTTGAAAATGTACAGTGTAGAGAAAGAAGAGCTTTAAAAAGGCCATCCTGTTCTGAAAACACAAAGCTGGCACAAGCTGACTTTGGTCAAAAAGGCCCATCTGGTTATTTTGCATATCTTGTATCATTTGCATGGTTTAATATCCAAGCGCGGAATGAGAAGTGCACGTGGTTTTAGTTTGTTATTATAGCATACGCATATCTGTTTCAGCTGCAGTAGTTAAATGGTCCTGCTATTAAATGTACTTTCTTTTCTCAATATACTTTCTTTCCTAATTACCACTAGTTCTTCTTTTTTGAAACACGCCAAACGTAAATCATAAGCATGAAGCTGGATTGCCTACCGGATTAAGAATGACCAAAGATCGTCAACAGCTCATAAATGAGCAAACATTATTCTTTTCATCTTCAGGCAAAGCAGACTTCATCTGAAAATCGAGAAGTGTCTGATTTGGGGAACAAAAGGGAGCTGCCTGATGTGAATCCCGCTAGCACATTTTACAAGTTATGACAAATGTATTTGAAGACACCCTTTTCTATGATAGCTGATGACAAGC
The DNA here is from genome assembly GCA_037952925.1 of Lithobates clamitans. Lineage (NCBI taxonomy): Eukaryota > Metazoa > Chordata > Amphibia > Anura > Ranidae > Lithobates > Lithobates clamitans. The sequence goes on from JBBGZY010000188.1 coordinate 1,302,435, forward strand.
TGTTGATATGTTTCAGGCTTGCTTTAAAAAGTATCAAAACCACCCATCAGGGCTGTTCTCAATACACACCAACAGAATGTTATTTCATCATTGAAGTTAAAATGTTTCAATCTGAAGATTATCCTTAAATAGTCCTAAAGTTCTATTTGTCCAATGACAGATATTGTATACCTTCTCTAAGGAAAGTGCTGTCTTGCAAAGACTAAAGAGTGTATGGAAGTGTTAGCGTTTTTCCATTTTCATTTTCTCTTGCTAAGACAAACCCATTAAAGCTTGAAGAGTATGCATAATGGGCAGCTATTAGTGATGTGATGTCATATGCATATAAAATAAGGTGTAGGAACATATAATCAAATGTGGCTAAAACCCAATTAAACTTTCAGTTTAGATTAGCTAAATACAATACATTCCACGTGCATCAAAACAAAAGGGGTGCAATGTCTTAGGCTGGGTTTACAAATATGTGTATTGGATTCATTTTTAACTGTATCCAATTCGCATACCACGTGAACCTGACTGGCTTTCAATGGAGCTGCGGTGTGGTTTTGAAAAGGGTCCTGTGCGTTTTTGGGTCCGGTTCAGGTGCAAATTCAGGGAAAAATTTGCACCTGAGTCAGACCTGAACCAATGTGGGGCAGCACAGTGGTGTAGTGGGTAGCACTCTCACCTAGCAGTAAAAAGGGTCGCTGGTTCAAATACCAACCACGACACTACCTGCCTGGAGTTTGCATGTTCTCCCTGTGCCTGCGTGGGTTTCCTCTGGGTACTCTGGTTTCCTCCCACACTCCAAAGACATGCTGGTAGGTTAATTGGCTTCTGTTCAAAAATTGGCCCTAGCATGTGAATGTGAGTTGGGGACCTTGGATTGTGGGCTCCTTGAGGGTAGGGACCAATGTGGGTGTACGATGTATGTGTGGAGTGCTGCGTGAATTGGCAGCGCTATATGGGTACCTTAAATAAATGATGATAGGGATGATTGTAGACACGCACCCACACTCACTCAGGTTGAACTGGATGGACTGGTGTCTTTATTCAACCTTACTAACTATGTGACTATGTGACTATGAATGAACAGAAACACACCAGACCCTGAACTGCGAACTACAGCTGAATATATGTGAACCCAGCCTTATAGTCAGCTTTGATTAGCATGCTGCAGAGGGGGGCCCTTGCTCCCTATGGGGAAGTATAGAAAAATAAGAGGCTCCCATCATGCCACACAGAGCAAGGTGGTCTCATCCCCATTAATAGGAACAGACAAGTGGTAACCCCCTCAATTGGGACTTTGAATAGACCATCCACTCAGCAAATCCATAAAAATGTAAACTTTAATGATGAAAAAGCGTATAAAATTCACAAATGACAAGAAATGCACAACATTGATTACATGGAATATCATAAAAATGTTACACATATGATAGTATCAAATATTAATGCCCAGATGCCCAACGCGTTTCCGGGGCTCAGGGCTCAGGGGTTCAAACAATTTATAGCATTCAAATATATTCCAGTGTGATGATTCCATGTGAGCAGGCACTGAGAACCAAAAAGTCCATATGGATATTATATCATATGCAGGTTAAAAATATTATGTATGTAGAGCACAATCATAGGGTGCAAAACACCAACGACATCTATTGTGTGATATATGCCCGTAATACTTCACATCCGAAAAGGTGGAACACCCAGTTTGCTGAAACCAGTAATGTAGGCTAAGTAGCCCAGGAATGAATGTCCAAATGTCCCACCATGGACGGGTCCTGTGGCTAAAGTTGTACACCGTGTGCCGTGTAATGCCTGGATAAGTGCCTGGAGCCTTGTAGTCTGCTTTGATTAGCATGCTGCAGAGGGCGGCCCTTGCTCCCTATGGGGAAGCATAAATCTCCTTGCAGAGGTTCAACACATGCGAGGTGCAGCTTGAGCTCTCCAATCAGTGGGGAGAATGAGCTTTGCTGATTGAAGAGTAGGCATGTGCAATTCGTTTTGTTCCGAATTCGTTTTTTAACGTATTTCGACAAATTCGTTAATTCGGGAATATCCGAATTAACGAGAACCCATTTAACGAATTTTTTCCGAATATTCGTAAATTCGATAAAATTGGACATTCGTAAATTCGGGCATTCATACATTCGTACATTTGTACTTCCGTACATTAGTAAATTAGTGAATTCGTAAATTTGTAAATTCGAAAATTCGGAAATCTGAAATAAAGTTAACTAATAATAATTTAACTATTAGTAATTACTAGTAACTTTTAAATTATAGGTATTGTAATTTCCTTTCAAATTTGGCTGTTAGTGAACGTAACACATACAAATTTATCCGAAGTTATGAATGATCCGAAAAAACGGAATGGAATGTAATGAATAAATAATAATTAATAACAATAATAATAATAACAACGTTTTATTATTATTATTTATTATGAATTTGTTCCGTTCCATTTGTTTAGATGCAGCATTCATTTTGGATAATTCGTAACTTCGGATAAATTCGTATTTGTTACGTTCACTGACAGTCAAATTTGAAAGGAAATTACAATAATTTAATAGTTAGTTACTATTTCAGATTTTTGAATTTTCGGGTTTTTGGATTTTCTAACTTCAAATTTACAAATTTCCGAATTTTCTAATTTACAAATGTAAAAATGTACGAATGTACGAATGAACGAATGTATGAATTTACGAATGTACGAATGTACGAATGAACGAATGAACGAATGTATGAATGTTCGAATTTACGAATGTACGAATGAACGCATTTACGAATGAATGAATTTACGAATCGCGATCATAACGAATGACCCGAAAAACGAAAAAAAAATAATAAACTACTGAAACGAAAATGAACAAATTTTTTGGCTGTGTCTATTGAAGAGCTTTAGGTCTCACCCAGTAAGGGCTTAATTCCATTTTTGGTTGAGTTGTGTTTTTACTGCCCCCCCCAGCTGCCTCCCTCTTTAAAGTGATACTAACCACACACTGTTTAATTTACATCATCCCTTCTATATTTGTATGTGGATGATGGGACTGTAGTTATTTTTAATTAAAAAAACCTAAGCACCTTTTTCCTAATTGATATACAGATGTCACATGACCTAGATCTTTCCCAGTCTGTCTGCAGGGAAACATAAGCAGGTGGAGCTTATAGTCCTCTGCTGCTGGTCACATGTTCAAAAAAAAAAAACAACCTTTGGAATACAGAGTTAATTAATATCAATAAATGTTTTAAATTATCATACAAATACATGTTTGAAGTCAAAGCTTTATTATTTTTTGGCTATAACATGGTGTGGGTGGATTTCTGCCAGGCACAGGCTGTGTCATGCCCCTCCAGCCTGTGTCTTAGAATAAGAGGGAGGTGAAGCCTCAGTCAATCAAGATGTAATATCCCACTCCCATTGTGTTTAGCTGGTAAGTGGGCATAGAGGAGGAGAGAGGGAGTGGGCTGTCATTTATCACTGTGTATAAACCCACATGTGCAACTCTATAGTCACATAGGCTGCTCAGAAGTGATAGGGAGGAAATGATCAGCATAGAAACTCACTGAAAACTGAGCATGTGCAGAGCTGCCAACACTGCTCTGCAAAATCCCTAGCTGAATTGGTGACATGGACAGAAGGTGGAGATAGAGAACAGCAAGATCAACCAGGTTTTTTGCAGAATACAGAAAATTAATATCATAGTGACTGAGTGAATATGAACAGCATGTAATACACCATTTATTGATAGTTTTTTATGATGTGGGTTTAGTGACACTTTAAGTCTGCAAAGACAGCGACCAGAGGTGTAAATGTACCGTGGCTGCATTTTGTGGGCAATACTGCCACTGATACCCACCCATTCAAATTAAATGGTCCACAACACAAGGACCGTGCAACCACATGCAATGCAATTGCAGCATGGTGGTGCAGCATTTACAGGGTTAAAACAGGTTTCAACATATTGCCTCCTCGCTGTCTGTCAGATGCCTCTGAAATGGCAATCCCATTGTGGATCACTTTTCAGAGACACAGCAGTGACAGCCTCTTGTGTAAACATAGACCACGGGTCCTCTGCAATGCGACCACTGCTTTCACATAGAGAACAAGGGTCCCTCTCTACAGCTATCAACAAGGGACAGACTTTCCTACTCAGACCGTAGCTGCTTTAGACATTTTTTATATTTCTTAAAGTTTTTGTCCAGTCAAAACTTTTGGATAAAGTGGAGAAGGACTAGAACTTCATGGATCTCAATCTGTACAAACAGTATGGTCACCTGCTGATCCAGCACAATCCCCACATAGCTTAAAGAGGAACTGCAGTCTGCTCACATAATTTGTAATAAAAACATCTTTGCCATTCTGAAGCTTCCCTCCAACCACTTTGCATATTATTTTATATATACTGTGATTCTGCACTTGCCAAATATGCTGCAGAAATCTCCCTCCACTGAGGCTGGCTGCAACCATTTTAACTGTGGGCAGCTGAAGCTGCTGCCTGTTCACTTCCTGGATTTACACAGACACACAGAGGCACACCTCCAGCTCTGCAGCCCTGCAGCTCTCATGGGCCCTCTTATGACTCATACCCCTCCCTTCCTGGCAAACTCTCACGAGAGAGAGAGAGCTGTGCATGATGTCATAAGCCTAGGCTAATGACCAGACAAGATACAGTAATTAGGCTGTATAAGGTATTTACTGGCAGAAAAAAAATGTTTTACTATCCAAAGTTAAAACAACAACAAGGGCAGAAGATTTAATAGATGGAAAGTTGAAAAAATGACTGAAGTTCCACTTAAAAGTGTTACTAAACCCAGCACCCTGCATTTACTATATCTGGTCTCCCACAGTACACAGAACATGGAAATGCAATTATTTTAGTAAATATGAACTACTAAATGTCTTTTCTATCAGCAGTATATAGCAATCTTGTGACTTCTCTCAGTGTCCGGCCGAGCACTGATTAAAGCTTGTAGGAGGAGTTATCATTCTACTCTGACTGTCCTATGAGGCTGCATGACCCCTGACCCTCTGTCTTGACAGTGCTGATTGGCCCTGTGCCGATCACATGCACCCTCCTAAAATAAAAACTCTAGCAATACACACCAAACTGAGCATGTGCAGAGTGCCTCCAAAGGCTCTGTCTTATCAGCAGATGGATTGGGGACAGTGGAAAAAGGGGAGGATCAGAGAAGATTGGATCAAACAGTCTTTTTACACAATGCAGAGGTTTAACCCCTTTAGTTCCTCAGTGCGTATAACAAGCATGCTTTACTGCATATACAGACTGATTTTACTGTTGTGGGTTTAGTAACAATTTGAAGTAGTATTTCGTCATTTTCAGTTAACAATTGAACACAATAAACTAAATATTGCCCAGTAGGCTGTTGGTTAAAATACCCCAGCACTTGCAGTTTACAACTTGCAATGTTGCTAACTCCTGCTCTCTCATTGCTGTTTTCCTGAACTTCCAGTCTTCACAGGAAGAAGGTAACAATGGTCAATGCTCAGTTTATTAACCTGGAAAACTGAATGAGGAGGAGGGAGGAGCAGGGGAGAGCCTTGGCATCCTGGACTACAAGACTGGTTGTTTCTAATAATGCACAGAGTGTAGGGAGACACAAAACTAGTCCCTGCATTTTGCACACAAAACAAAACCTGAAATCATGTGTTTCTGTACAATCCCGGTGTTATATGGCTCTAAAAGATAAATAAGCTGCGTACTCAGTAAGTGATTAAATCAGCTGCTGAAAATCCCTAAAAACAGAGGATTTAACCACTTCAGGTCCGCCCTATAGTAGTTTCCTGCTACAACGAGGCACCTGTGTGCTGGATCACATATATATACGTGATCCGATACCTCCCGGAAGGCTCATGATTACACACAGCGGGAGCCGATTGGCAGGTGCAGGGTACTCGATGCCCTCCAGCACCCGCTGGAGGACAGATCAGTGGCGTCACTAGGGTTGGTGTCACCTGGTGCGCTAAAACATGGTGTCACCTCCCCTCCACCAAGTATAGTCCCCCCTCAGTACAGACCTCCGTCCCTCAGTCCAGACCTCCCCTCTCCACTAAGTATAGACCCCAGTTCCTCAGTCCTGACCTCCTCTCCACTAAGTATAGACCCCCGTCCATCTAAGTCCAGACCCCCTCTCCACTAAGTATAGACCCCCGTTCCTCAGTCCTGTCCCTCTCTCCACTAAGTATAGACCCCCGTCCATCTAAATCCAGACCCCCTCTCCACTAAGTATAGACCCCTGTCCATCTAAGTCCAGACCCCCTCTCCACTAAATAGTGTGCTGGGGGGTACTTTGGGAGGTGAGAGGGCTTATGCTCTTGTGGGAGGTTGGATTTCAAATCCAACCTCCACTTCTAGCATAGGTTCTTTCTTCTCCAAAGTGCCCCCCCAGCACATATCCTGGGGGGTCTTAACCCCCCCCCCCAGTTAAATGCAGGTGTCCTTCCTCCGGTAATGGTTCTGGTGGCCCCACCACCTCCACACACAGCCGGGCTCAGCTCCAATCCATCACCAGGCTCCGATACATTGTGCTGTACATTATATACACTGTTCTGTGTGTAATGTACAACACAGTGTCAGCATAGTAGAGACTGGTCATATACCCTGTACACTAACTTGTTTCCAGGACTTGCCACCCTCAGTTTGCTTCTAGAATCCAGAGATGCTTCTATAGCTGCCTATATCATTTTATCCACAAAGCACTGTGGCGCTGCTTTTAGTAGCAGACGCCCACTGTCTTTTCTTCCCACTGGGCTTCAAGCAGGGAGGGATTTACATATATCGCCCACCCGCTGCCCGATCTCACTGATGAGATAGGGAGCCGCTGAGGCAGCTCCTCTGTGCAGGCGCCGCCAGTGCAAGTGACTGCCTGGTTGGGGGATCTCCGCCCTCTCATCCTGCAAGCGCTGGTGGCGGTGCCCCTACGGGTGTCACCCCTTTGGAGGGTGTCACCCAGGTGTGGGTTGTACCCTCCATCCCCCCCCCCTAGCGACGCCACTGGGACAGATCCCTTCATTGCCGTTCTGACAGGAAGGATGGGATGAAATTTCGGTGCCTTCAAAGCAGGGGATAAAATCCATCTCTTCCCCTAATTAAAGCACCTTGCACTATATAGTAAATCTCTGTCTATGCACACAGTTAACATTTTGATCACTCTAGATGTTGAACCCCTTCCCAGCCAGTATCGTTAGTACAGTGAAAGTGTATATTTTTAACACTGATCACTGTATTAGTGTCACTGGTTCCCAAAAAGTGTCAGTTAGTGTCAGGATATCCAATGCAATATTGCAGTCGCTGATCGCCCCCATTGCTAGTAAATAAAAATATCCCACTATACGTAGACACTATAAATTTTGCGCATACCAATCAATATATGCTTATTGTGATTTTTTTTACCGAAAATATGTAGTAGAATACATATTGACCTAAATTTATAAAGAAATTAAATTTTTTTTCAATTTTTTTATTGGATAGGTTTTATAGCAGAAAGTAAAAAATATTGGTTTCATTTTTCAAAAATTTCTGGCTCTGTTTATGTTTATAGAGCAAAAAAAAAATGCAGAGGTGATCAAATACTGCAAACAGAAAGCTGTATTTGTGGGAAGAAAAAAGACATACATTATATTTGGGTACAGCATTGCATGACCGTGCAATTGTCACTTAAAGTAACGCAGTGCCATATCGCAAAAAAAAGCCTGGTCATGAAGAGGGGTAAATCTTCTGGAGGTCAAGTGGTTAATATCACTTTAACATGTTGAATCCAAAGTAGTTTTACTTCTCAGAGTACAATACAGAGGACCTTGTTCCAGTCTCTTGAAGTGTAATGAGACAATGAGCTTCCCAGCCTAGTATCTGCTCTGAAGACTTGGGACTAAATGAGGGGAACATAGAAGAAATAGGGAGGGTCTGGCAGTGAGCAGGAGGGGAGAACAGAGGGAGATACCAAATGAACACAAAACAAATAAAATGCTGTAGCACTACCCTACCACTGGAGGTCAGCAGATATCAAAGCATCAATAACAATTCAATGCAATGGGCACAACAGCTACATTGTTACCCACTACTGTGATAGTGCCTGATGTATTGTTAAAGTTCCAGGTCCTCTTGGAATTTTAGTTCTCAATCACTGTAAGGTAGCCGGCTGTGGTGTCACACGATGATGGTGCCACACGATGATGGTGCCACACGATTGATTTCACAGAAAAGGACGACTGACTCAATTATAAAGGAATAAAAATGGAATCCTTTCAGGCGGTTGCTAGAGGAATGAGACATGATGGAGACATGTGTTTTCTGTTAGAGGAATTAAATAACCACCATCATTTGTATACTGTATGTGAGCTTGTTCCTAATTGTAACAAAGAAAAATGTAAACATTGCCCAATCTGGGGAGGTATTTCTATCCAAATAACATGTTTATCAATAAGCAGCCCTGACACTGTGTTTCAATTTGTGTATTCAATTATTTTTAAATGGTTTGTATCATCTTTCCTGCATCCTTCTAGCATACCCGCCTCATTAGGCTGTTTTCAAAGCTGTCAGTCAGAGGATTTTATATCCACAGGGCAAAGTCACAGCAGACGAGTGTTCAGAGTGATGTTCACCGAAAACTCCGAGACGAACGTCACATATTGATGGGGAGTGCTGATAGATTTTTCCATATGATGTACACTATCCTTAAAGGAGAACTTCATTTTTTTCACCCCCTGATACCTGTTTTGATCAGTTCTCTTAAAAACACATGCTTACCTGTCCAGCAAATCCAGTGTTGTCCCACTTCAATCTGCTGTTTAGATGACATAGGTCAAGTCATGCACTGCCCTCTCGGCCCTCCTTACTGATGGAAGCTTGTTACCTCTTCCAGGTTCAGGTAGCCAGCCCCCCCATGATATGTGCCAGCCACCCCCACCAGCCACCTTGGTCCTGCAGCTTCCTGGAAGATGTTGCATGGTGTCCCAGGAGGTTGTAGGATCAGGGATACAACATTCTTGACTAGGCAAGAACTGTGGTGGGAAAAGGGCCCATATGACATGTGCCAGGCCCACCTACTGGCTACTCTGTGTCCCTGCTCCTTCAGCTAGAAAATATAACACGGTGTCCCAGGTGGCTATAAGACCAGGGATACAACATTCTTGAATAGGCAAGAATTGTGGTGGGAGAATGGTACCAGTTACATGTGCCAGGCCCACCTACTGGCTACTCCGTGTCCCTGCTCCTTCAGCCTCCTAGAAGATGTAACACGGTGTCCCAAGAGCCTGTAGGACCAAGGATACAACATTCTTGTGGTGGGAGAAGGGACCCGGTGACATGTGCCAGGGCTGCCGCCCACCTACTGGCTACTCTGTGTCCCTGCTTCTGCAACCTCCTGGAAGATGTAACACAGTGTCCCAGGAGGCTGTAGAACCAGGGACACATCATTCTTGCCTAGGTAAGCATGGCTGTTGGGGGGTTTAAAGGGGCAGGGGAACATTTTTAAATATGCAGGGATTTTTTTTTTACTTGCAAAGGAAGGGATAGAAGAGAACAAACTCCGACTGAGCATCAACAGACATGGGCATCTGGACAGGATGGTTAAAGAGTTTTTAGTCATGTGACATCCCAGGGGCCTCTTCTCCCTGCAGCAGCACTGGGCAATCCTCAATACTGTGGAAAGGGGCCCTGACACCATAATGCTCTCTGTAGTATTCTACTGTGAGCCCAAGATGATGTAATGGCAACCCTATAATGGGTGTGTCCATGACAGCCTGGAATTACAGGAAAAGGGCTCAGTGACACTAGTCATCATTCACCTGAAAGAGGAATGCCATCTAGTGGATGAACAGACTTTCAGCCAGATTGAAGTATATTGGAAAATATCAATATCTTTATTGTCCATTAAAGGGCACAGGGTTGTAGTAAGTATTGGACATGTTGGTTATACTCCCACCTTCAGGAGTTTTGGACACTGGCAAAACACAATATGCCTAACCAGTCCCCTGTTTAACACCACCTCCAACAGTCATACCCTTTTTTGCATTTTTTTTTTCCTTTTACATTTTGGTTCAGCAAATCTTCTTTCAGACTCTGATCCTAATAAGACTCCACATCTGTTGGTTTTCTTATTGGTTTAATATAGGACTGTTTTTAGATGATCCGTGTGTTCAAGACTTACTTGAACACATGTCCCTCAAAGGATGACAAAGAAAATATGATTTTTGTACTTATTCTAAAATCTGTTTTCTGAAGTCTATTGAGGACATAGGTCTTCCCTCTCTCTGTATTGACCTTATAAATACTGATTATATCGACCTTCTTGGTCAAAAAACAGTGGTATGACAGCTGAAGCCTAATCTGGTTTACCACATTTAGTTCAGACCTGTTCAAAGATCCTGAAAGTGGCCTCTGGCCACTTGGGTTCCCTAAGCCTTCCCAAGGCAGTGGGCAGTCCTGAATGACACAGAAAAGTATGCTCTTACAATGACCTGGGCGATGATGCACCTCATAATGCCTTAGACCCACAGAAAGTGGGTTGGATAATGCTAAATGTTGTTCAACCAGTGGGGGACCAGTGCTGGACAATGGATCAGTGAGTCTGTGGGTGACAGCACCAATGATAAGGTAGGTATTGCAGCAAATGTTGATTTAAAAAATGTAATAAGTGCAAATATATTTTGTTAAAGTTGGAGTTTTAGGATGTTTATAGACATTTGATTAAATTTAACATGCAATTGCAAAGTTTGTGGACATTTCAGATGTGGCTGACACCTTAACCTCCTCAAAGGAAAACAGGTCAGTTCATATTTTACAGCCAATCCGTTCTCATATGAGAACACGTCTGCTTAAAGTGTAGATGTGCACACAAAAGACAGGCAGTCATGTCTATGCATACAAGGGGGATTTATCAAGAAAATTAAGGACACAATTAGACACAAATCAGGCTGCCTTCCACTTCACAAAGTCTTTGCGTCACTTCATAAAATCTGTGGTTTTGTGACCCCTACGCCAGGGCAGCCAACTGTGACAGATTTTCAGGGGTCTGGAACAGTTTTAACACTGTGGATGGGACAGATTTTCTCTCGAAACAGTCCCACAATCAGGCAGAGGTCAAGGTTAGCTTTCATTCTGTTGTAAGTGCCCAGTTGGAGCAGCAGAAGGGGGAATTTATGACTTGTAGTAACGTTGTAGTACTGTACATCTGTTGCATAATCTGTCTCATTGCTCCTGTTTAGCAATGCACCACTGTGCAACAGAATTGGCAAATGTCCTCCAGTGTTTGCACAATCCGACCATGATAAAGCCTATGGCTAGCTTCAGTAACAGGTCCAAGAGATACAATACCACAGCAGCATGCAATGATAAATTACAAACAGTTCTAACTTAAATAATATTCCTTTCCTCTACAACATATTTTTTGAGGTTTGGTTATAATTTAATGAGTGATATTTGTAGATCAGAGACCATTCCCCCAACTAATTAGTATAGAAGAGAAAATATGCATAAGGCATCATGATAACATCTACTATTGAGTTGAGTCATATTTCATTCCATATGGTTGAGTTATAGTGGTTAGTCTATTTTTAAACAATCTCTTGTGTGACAGGATGGAATATATTCAGGTAATTGAGTTTTATTAATGTCTCCTGTGAGGGTTAAGAAACCATCTGGATCAATATTATACAAACAACCAAATCTATTTGTGTAGTATATGCCAGAGGTATGCAACTTGTGGGTCTCCCACTGATGTGGAACTACTCTAGAGGTCTCAGCACTCTCCTGACAGTTTCAGCTATCTCAACCGAAATAAAAATTCAGCTGTACACTGGAAATTAGAATAAATATGATCTCTTCATGTTCCATTACAATGCATGGACATGCCATTTTACCAGTGCTTGACCAGAGCTTGATATAACTAATACTTGTAGGCACCCAACAAATGAGTCCCCTTGTCCAGTAGTCTGAACCTTTAAAAAGATGTGACAGCTGGCCATAAACCAACATACTCTATCTGGTCCAACCAGGTGGCATGGACATATCTCTATTTGGTTTTTAAAGGCCGTTCAGTTCCCAGGACAAATGTATCATCTGATTGGAGATGGCCACCATGGAGGTGTACATGATGAACGTGAAAATTTTTGGGGTAATACAGCTCTTCTTGGTTTCATCACTATTTGATACGCCACTGTTTATTGCATATTGCATATTGGAGACAGCAGAGTCTCTTTCACCCCTACATTTATACACAATGTCACAATTTGAGGTTCAACTAGGGATTTATTAAAAGGGGGACTTAGATGACAGCTAGGGCATAACACCATACAGGTTATACATTATATATATATTATATACCATATATGTGTATAGAGACAGAGAGGGAAAGAGACACTTTTAATTTATTTTAATTTAGCTGAATCAGTGGACAATTCATTCCATGGATGGAGCAAGCATGGATGAAGGAATCAACTGACTTCTCTTGTTCAGCCTGTGTATCTAAACCCAAAAGCAAAATTAAATATATTGCAGTTTATTGGTCCTTAGATGCAATTTCTGCATTCATTTTCTTTTTTTTTTCATTACTTTTTCCTGTATTTTCACCTAGTAGTCTTAAGAATAACACATTTTCTGTTCTTATGTGACTATATTTACTCCTCCACTGTATCTATGTGGACAGCCTTTGGGGAAGATTTAGTAAAACTAGAAGTGCAAAAACTGGTGCAGCTCTTCATAGAAACCAGCTTCCAGGTTTTACTGTCAAAGCTCAATTGAAAAATCTGAAGTTAGAAGCTGATTGGCTACCATACACAGCTGCACCAGATTATGAGTGCTCCAGTTTTAGTAAATCTCCCCTCTCTCTTCATTACATGGTGGTGTGATGGTATTATTAGTTCACATAATTTTTTCTGTACTAGCAGACAATCTACTTGGTCTGAAAAATTAAATCTAATATATTATATATTAAAAAAGTGTGTGTGTGTGTATATATATATATATATATATATATATATATATTGTATATATATATATTTATACTGTATATATGCTTTATATTATTTTTGTTTTTTGTTTTTGGGCATATATGTGCTTTACCTGTTGTAGAATGTCACCCAAATTATTTGTGTTTGGACAATACCTGTATGCTGTAAAATGCTGTATGCTGTGGGAATGATTTACTAAAGGAGTAAAGATCGTTCACGTTGTTAAGTAAGTGAATACGTTGAAGCTGTGTTCACTTTAATCACCCAAACATTTTAAAGCAAAAATATATTTTTTTTTTTTGTTTGTCCCCTTGTACATGATTCAAAGTGAACACAGCTTCAATATGTTAACTAATCTGAGTGAACATTCTCTTTGATAAAGTGATTATTCTATATCCCTTTAGTAAATTAATGCCAGTGAACCTGCATTGCACTTAAACCCCAAATAGATTGGTTAAAACATTAATTATGGTACTTTCAATATTCAATATGATTGGCTGTCATTTGTGAGTACGGTTTTCCTGAGCTCCAGTAAAATATAACATTTCTAATAAATCATACCTAAGGGGTTTCATCAGGGTGTGTTTCAGCCAAGTCTTTAGGATGTATTCAAGCACATCAAACCCCTGGATTTCCTGCAGTTTCATGTGCTGTATGTTGAATTATCATTTCCAGCATGCACATTACCTTTAAGATTTAAAACTCCCTGGCTACATAAATTCAAAGACAACTTTAGTTTGATAGCCAGCAAAATCTTTGTCCAAAGATCTGATACCTTTATAGAATCCAAAAATAAAGAATATTCATTCTACAATTCTGTAACAGTAAATAGAATGTATTATGACAATCCGTAAACAATGTTAGTGAATATTTTCAATATTTCAAAATGATAGGTTTATTATTTTTATTTCTAAAATGTGTCTGAATTTCAAAGAGAATTTGTCTTTTAGCAGATCTCTAAGCAGGATCTAATAAATCACCATTTTATCCATGCATAATTTCCTTGCAAATTCTATAGGGTTTACTTACCAAAATAGAAGAGGCTGTTCATTTAGCAAGGTGAATATTTACTTTGCAAAATGTACATAGTTTAGTAACTAAAGTGAAAGTGTAAAAGCCCAGCCATTTGCAAGCAAAATCAAAATGAAAGGATTGTATGTGAATGGATTGTAGAAGTGAACACAGAATCAAAATTTGTCCGGTTCAGCAGGGACCGACTGCATTTCAATTCATTTATGGCCATTCCTGTTCAGTGCTGATCTGAGTATTTGGACACAGTCAGAATACAATAGCACAGCATGGGGAATCCTTAGTCCACCGTGCTTGTGTGGATGGAGGAATCTGTTCAGTTTTTTTTTTCAGCCCACTTGCTAATCGAGAAACCTGAGTAATCTTGCGCCAGCCTAAGCTAAATAAACATCCCATTTGCAATGTGAAAATACATTTTTCAAATCAAAATAGCAAGATGTGGTCTGATGCACCCTATGAATAGCCTTCATCCCCATATAACTTAGAGAATTGCGTCAATTTGCCCTTGGGATGGTAAATGAGGCTTGACTCACCCAATTGTAAAATAGATAATATGCAGATTTATCGATAAATACAATATCAACAGAAAAACACAAACAGGTACCAAAATGTCCAATGGATTTGTAGTAATAGATAACATTTTTTACATGACCAAATACAATATTCCAGAAATCGGTCCATAATGGGCGTGAGAATGCATCTCTGTGATCCAGTGCATTTCCTGAATCAACGTTCACTTCCTCAGGGGGTTGATGCACACACAAATATCTATAAAGTAAAACAGTTTTGAAATATGTAACAAAGATAGTAAGTAATATTCTATTAGTTCAAAAGTTTAGGGTTTCTGGAATACTGTATTTGGTTATATAATATATTATGTCTATTACTACAAATCTGTTGTACAAGATGGTTCCTGTGTGTGTTTATCTGTTGATGTTGTATTTATCAATAAATCTGTATATTATCTATTTTACGATTGGGTGTGTCACGCCTCATTCAAAGTCCCAAGGGCAAGTTGATGCAATTCTCACAGTTTTCAAATCTTTATTCCTTTAGTAAATCAAACCCCAAGGTATTATAAATAAGGTTGGTATATAGTCTATATGTGAAGTTTCTCATTAGTCCTGGTCATGGCTCAGCTAGCAGTCATTGGCTACTTTCTACTGGACCTGTTCTGTAGGGTTAAGACATTTCTCAGCTATTCCAAGCAACCTTTTTAGTTTTGAACCTCAGTGCAGAACTAAAGAAGCTGCTTGGATTAGCTACAAAATATTTTCAACATTACAGAACATGTCCAATTGAATGTGATAAATTATTAATAAGTACTGTAAACTGTTGGTATGAGTGGCCAAATCTGTCTTCTTAAAACCTTCCTCTAAGGCCCTTCACAGAAAGAGTGGTAGAGGGATGGCAACACTAGTGCTAACGTAATACTAAGATATTTTTGAAGGATAACAGAACAGAGGGAGAGGAACAATAACATCATCATCATGGTGATGCTTCTATATTTCCAGTAAAGAGGGTAATAAAGCTGCTTTGCCTAAAAGCAGCAGAGAACAATTGGGCCACTGACTTATGCTATCCATAGGAGTTGCATAGATCACGAACCGGCTGAACAGAATTAGAAAGCGATTTGTTTAAAGGATATCTCACAGTTATATATGTTAACAGTGTATTCAGATAATTGACTAATGTTCAGATTTAAAGTGAACCTATGCCCAAACTTTGACCATTAAAGTATTTATATATTCCTAACAAGCAGTAAAATAGTGTTAAAATGTCATTGACCTCTGTAGCTGTACTGTGATGTAATTCAACCTCAAAATTCACAGAAATCCCAGCTCTGTTGCTCTCTTTGGTAGCAGGGACATGGCAGCCTACCAGTCATCTAATGGAAGCACACAGCAGGTGCTGTTAGCTGTCAAAAAGCAACTAAAAACCTCAAGTACAGGCAGTCCCCGAGTTATGAACACCCGAGTTACGAACATCTCCTACTTACAAACGGCCTCAAATGCCAGCCACTTGTTCTCCACGCTGGTCCTGGATACCACCGGACACATCCCATACTGCAGTACTACATGTACTACATGGCCAGAAGAGCCCCAGATAACATAACAAGTGCCCGGAACATCCCACATCCATGCACAGGCAGACGTCACACTTACGAATGCAGTGTTCCGACTGGAATTTACACTTACAGATGCAGTGTTACGACTTACAAACAACTTACGAACAAACCTACAGTCCCTATTGTGTTCGTAACTCAGGGACTTCCTGTACAGAGTCTGTGTTGTGATTTTGAGGATTATTTCACAGTGCATGCAGCTATCGAGATCAGCAAGACTTTAAGCTTCTGTGAAGAATATATGTCAACTGTCTGGGCACATGTGCATTATAAACAGACAGGCAGACCATGCACAGGCTGCCAGCACAGTCATGCATTCTTGAGAGGTTATTCACACTTCAGAGAGGTCAACTTTTTGGGGCAACACAAGTTTTCTTTTTAATGTATCTTTGTAGAGAATGCAAGCTTTTATATACTGTCACCATTCCTCTGGTCACTTTTAAGCATTCAGTAGTGCATTACCCTATCATAACTAATTCTACTATTAAATGTTCGACATCTCCAGGAGTATCAGATGCCTTTGACCCTGCTGTATGTTATCACCATATCCTCTGCCCCTTTTGTCAGTAGAGGATACATTTATGGTTTGGGGGTCAGTGGTCTGAAAACCAGCACATGGGGCAGACACAGGCACCCAACACTCCTGGGAGTGCTGTATGTTCAGATTCTGATGGAGGCCACAGTGCTTCAGCAGAGCAAAGACAAAGAGGTATGCATGATACCTGCTCGTTTGCAAAGAAATGCTTTTGGGATTTTTTTTTTTTTTGCAACAACAATATTAGTTTAGGCCTGGTTCACACATATGCAGGTTGCAGTTGATGCATATTCCAGGTGCATTTTTCATTTTTCAATACACATTTTTGATTCATTGAAGTCTGTGGAACCAAAAACACAATCTGCTGGTCCCTGGCCCTTTCCATAAAATGCAGAGATGTGAACGTGACCCATAGGAAACCATGTTAAATGGACTGTAGTGTGTTTCTGCAAAACTGAAAATGCACAAAAAAATGCATAGGTGTGAACCAGGCCTCAAAAGCAACTGTAAAAAAAGTCAAAGCAAAAAAACCAATACACTGTGCTATGGATATGATGATCACAGTCAGCATACATATACCGATTCATACCCTACTGCCCTTGAACAGGTTCAGTTTTTAATACCCAAACATACACTGCTTTTTTTTTTGCTCCAACATGGTATTTTTTACCTGCTACTTTGCTTGCTGCATTTCATTACTTGGGAAGCTGGCAACATTTATTTTTATTTTAGGTTTATTTCATTTTCAGGTAAAATTTTGACATACACTTTCCTTTGTTCAAGTTAGTGGGACGAAGCTGTGTGCTCTTGTGCTCAAGCCAGGCATCCTGCACACCTGGATTACCACAGGAGGGCCAGTGACCTGGCAAATAGCTCACATGCTCAGGCACTGCTGTCACAGATGTATCTCTCTGATCACCAGGGGGCAGCAGAGAGAACAATTTATACCCCCTGGTTGTGTCTAGGAGCCCAATGGTTTGTGGGAGCCCAGAGGATTTTGGGAAAGAAAGTTAAAGGAGCCCCCGCCTGCATCTATGGTAAGTAGAGGGGCACACAACTATACATGAAAGTTAACATTCACTCTGTGAAATGAAAGTAAACTACATGTTTAATAAAACAATTCAATTGTAAGTCACATAAGTAATGAGATTTCTCCACTAAAGTTCTCAGATGTGTTCTTGTCTCCCTTTAAGTCCAAATTCAGGTACAACAACAACAAAAAAATACCCTGTTGTGAAACAGTAAATGTGGTTTTTGTTCAGGAAAGTTATTTTGTTCCAAAATCGAATGTTAAAAGCAAATTCAATTTTGAATTACTTTTGAACCCCATTCATTAAGTCATCAAATTTTTGTATGAACTTTTGTTCAAAAATTCTACTAGTGTATGACCATTTTAACTTCACTTTTTTGTGTAAAAAACAATCCCCCCTGAGTGATTAATGTACGTTGCAGGGATTTTAACAAACCTTGTAGCACATTCCTACCTTTTGTTGCTCTGAAGCAATAGCTGTTTGTTTCACCATAACCTTTGCAGACTGATTCTGAATGTGAGGTCTTGGTTTATTATAATCACCAGGTACACTCACAGTGCTCTAATGAGAAAAGCTTCAGTGTCTCCATTCCTTTAGAAGTATTTAACCCCTGGGGAGTATCCCACCCAATATCTCACCAAAACCAAACTAAAACAGACAATCATAGAAGAAGGAAATGGCATTTCTGGGCAGGGTTCTATACATCAATTACAGCTCTGCATATTGAAAATGAAGGATGAATTTTAATTACATTAAACAATACCATGGCTGGTGTAGAAAATACTGAGTCCTCAATTGGCCCCCTTGGAAGATATGCCACACGTGTGAAGTCCTTTGATGGTTGAATATGCCAGGATACTTTTCATGGCCAGTTTCTTTTATCATTTCTGGATTCCCCAATCATGAAAGGGAAGTTACCAGCCTGGTTGGTACTAATACTGCTCACATTCAGTCTTTGCCCCATATATTTGCAGCACGTCAAATGGGTGTTTGGTTTTAGGCTTTATGCCCATAGACCATTTTCTTTCCTTCTAGATGCCTTTGCTCCTGGCAGGAAAAATCAGCCTAAAACATGTGCCCCAAGTTGTGTTTTAAAAATATGCCCCTATGTATGGAGACGTAGGAGTCTACCAGGACATCAGCACTCTCTGCTGGTCAGGCAGCCTTTACAGTCCGGTTTTCAATGTGCAAATGGAGAAGCTCAGCCATATTCCTTAAAATAGCCCTTTATTTGCCAGCATCTGAGAATAACTCCAGCCAATTATAATTTTTTTTCTTTTCAGATAAGGTGGGGAAGAATTAAACAGCTCAGTCAGGGTTTTACTTTTTTATTATCAAACCATCCTGCATCTCTACTTCATATGCCTTGATGATAATTCCGTATATACTTAAGGACAAAAGATGACCAGTACTCAAGGAGATAAATGTAAAAGATTTACTGAAGATCCAAAGCTTCCATATCTGTGCAAGTGTAGAATTTCAGTCATTTTCCTGAAAATTGACCTGTGTTTTGCCAGCATCTAAGCCTAACTCCAGTCAAATTATTTTTTTTTCTTTCAGATAGGGTGAGGA
Source organism: Lithobates clamitans (assembly GCA_037952925.1). Taxonomy (NCBI): domain Eukaryota; kingdom Metazoa; phylum Chordata; class Amphibia; order Anura; family Ranidae; genus Lithobates; species Lithobates clamitans. The sequence continues at coordinate 1,321,676 of JBBGZY010000188.1, forward strand.
AGAGTAAATAATTTCAGTCAGTTTTATTTATTTTTTTTTTTTTATCAATCCATCCTCCGCTTGTGTCTCATAGACCTTGATGATGGTTTGTCTACAGCCTATGGTGATTCCATATATGCCACATGGACAAAAGATGGCCAGCACTCAAGGAGGTACATTTGAAAGATTTACTGAAGATCCATATACTTTATATCAGACATAAATTCACCAACGTTTTGAGGACACATGGGCCCCCGTTATCAAGGTGAAAAACACAAATGTATATGGATTTGGTGGATTTTTATTTGATTTACTCAGATCTTTAGTGAATTTTTGAAATTTACCTTCTGATGTTCTGGCCTTCTTCAGTTCCTATTTCTGTCTGTTCCATACGGCAAGAGTTTCCATCACTTCCTGTCCCTTCCTGTCTCTGTGACAGCAGGAAAAAAGAGAGAGTGATTGGGGCAGCAAGAAACAGACAGAAATAAATCCTGAGGCATAAGTACAAATCAAGGGCCCCATAGCCAAATTTTGATGGGGCCCTCTGGTGACTACTGTCCATAATCTTAACATGAATGTTGTGTCCGAATTTCCGAATTACAATAGTAATGAATTTAAACGAATCCGAAATAACGAATCAAAATTTTGGACGAAATTTGTATTCAAATAGTTTTCTAATTGAATTTGAATTTCTGAAGAGAATATAATAGAAAATAAAGGAGTAGAATAGAAAAGAATAGAATAGAAAATACAGGAAATAGAATACAATAAAGTAAAACAGAACAGAATACAAAATAAAAGAATAGAAAAAAGGGTTAAAATAGAAAATAAAAGAATAGAGTAAAACAGAACAAAATAGACTAGGAATAAAAGAACAGAATAAAATAGAATAGAAAATAAAGGAATGGAATGGAATAGAATAGAATAAAATAGAAAGAATATAACCATCTTTTGAAATTCAAATTTCAAATGGAATATATTTCAACTCGAATAGAATAAAAAATAAAATAGAAAAGAATAGAATAGAAAATAAAATAATATAACCATTTCCCAAAATTAAAATAAAATAAATTTGAATTAGATTAGAAAAGAAAATAATAGAATATAAAAAAAATAGAATAGAAAATAAAAAAATAGAATAGAAAAAAACAATAGCATAGAATGGAATAGAAAGAATACAACCATCTTCCAAAATTCTAATTCTTGAATTTGATTTTGAATGCAATTCGATTCTAATGGAGTTCAAAAGATTGGAATCGATTTGAATTTGAATAAACAAAACTTATTAAACAAATTTAACTAAACTAATTTATGTAAATAATGAATCAAAATGAATCAAATGTTTTCGTTGTGCACATGTCTATTGGTTTTCATCATTTGGTTTGGAGCTCCTGTTGTTCTTCTATACTTTGAGTCACCTCCTTGGGGGGGGGGGCCTTGTTCAGGTGAGTAGCCTTAATAGACCCAGTGATCTTGCTGAATGATGGTGTTCTTCTCATTACTTTAAGAGTGAATAAGTGTTGAATTCCCAGCACCACTTGGATATTTTTTTTTTAAACTCATTAGCTCTGCACTCTTTTTTTTGTCATATCTCTCAGATCTCCTGACCTAAGAGTAAATTCTAAGCCCTCCCACACACTTCAACTGCCACAGTAAGAAAATACTGAAAGAGGTGGCGTATAGACAGTTAAAAAGAAAGAAAAAAATGGAGGGGTAGTAAAAATAACAAGGACCATCACAATATTTTATATCATGGTGTAAGTGTTAGTACTCCTGCACACTCTAATAAAAACTTTAAAGTGTTGGGGGTGATTTTTTTTTTGACAACTATCAGTTTTTAGCTGAAGGAATTCTTGTGAATTTTTCAGCCTGAGGAAGACTGCGTTGGGCATAGAGGATTAACTGTCTGGGATGGCCACAAGCTCAAACTGGCATCAGATCTATACTGCTAAGACAATTAAATAAATTGTCATGACTACACAGCCTGCAAATGTGATCTGTGACTAGCGACAATGAAGTCTCCTCCTGTACATCCGATGTCAGCTCTTCTTGATTGGAAATGTCGAAGGGAGACAGGGTCATTGTCGGTAGCAATTTCTATAATCTTTAATAATACACTAATGAATATGTGGTACTTACATAGGCACACAGATTGCCTATGTTGAAACTGCCTCAACTTCCCCCTAATGAGGGGTCCCCACCACCCGCAGGCCCCATAGCAACCGTATGTGTTGCTACAGCTATTGTTACACCACTTATAAAAAAAAAAAAACTGTCATGCATTTTAACCCTTCCCCAGTCCAACTGTGTTTTTTTTGTTTGTTTTTTTGTACCAATTGAAGGGTCAGGACAGGAAGTTATGGTAAATCTCCCCAATAGGGACACAGACAGTAGTAAAAACTTAAACAGAAGTGCTAACCTTTTTCATACTCTATACCAGTGATGGCGAACCTTGGCACCCCAGATGTTTTGAAACTATATTTCCCATGATGCTCCACTACACTGCAGAGTGCATGAGCATCATGGGAAATGCAGTTCCAAAACATCTGGGGTGCCAAGGTTCGCCATCACTCAAACATGAGGCTCAATCCACAAAAGTGTTAGCAGTACTGTTATTACAATACATCATTGACATTTTCATGACAGAAAAGGGATTATTAATTGTATTAAAATCATTACCACACGGTTAATATTTTCCATATACTGTAAGTTGTTTTATTGATTGTTGGGGCATTTCATTAAAAGTCACTTCACAAAGAAATTCACAAAGATTATCAGTCTGTAAAATACAAGTAGCGCCTGGATGGCAATAACATTGAGTTCCAGTGTATTGTCTATAGAGGAGGGCAAGAAGAGAAGACATTTTAAGTGGTGAAAAATATCTTTCATGTGATAAATTAGCAATTAATGAGAACATAACACTTTCAACTGGTAAAGTTGAACTATAGACAAGCAGCCAAATACTCAGCTGAAATACAGATTTAGGAGCTGTTTTACCTACCAAAGGGCTTGAATTTCTGTCCATACAATCCTGAAATTAACACAGCCCTGCCAAATATCAGAGCATGTCTGATAACCTGACTTTTCTCCACTGCAGATAAAAAGCGCTGGTTACTTACCTTCCAGCCCCTGACCCGTGATTGGACAATAAAGGAACAGCAACAGGCTGATGAGGTCATCTCTCTGCTGTTTCTTTCCTTCAAATGTAATTTTATTGAGGAAGCACAAATGGACATTATGCCATGACATCACGCCCATGTGGGAATGGATAACAAACTAAGAAAAAAAACAACAGCACAAACTGGAAAGGGAACTTCACCTGGGGGCAAAATTAAATCTACATTGCAAGAGAATCAGATCAACATAGAGCTTTCTTTCAAACTCTTAACCTCCCTGGCGGTATTCCCAAGTGTGGCTCGGGGTGAATTCTCACTACCAAAAGCGGTAACCACGAGCCACACTCAGGATTGCATCACAGGATCCAGGCAAAGTTACTTACCTTGTCCCCAGGATCCCGCGATGTCCTCCCGCTGTGTCGGTGGGCCATGTCCTCTGCCCGATGTACTGTGTGCCAGGCTCCGTTCCCTGCTACATCGCAACGCATGAGGGCGGAGCCCAGTGGCAAATTCAAAAAGTGCAAAATACATAACACATACAGTACACTGTAATTTGTAACATTACATTACTGTATCATATTATTTCACATCACTTTTGTCCCTAGTGCTTTGTCCAGTGCCCTGCCTGCACTTTTATATTATATTCTTTCTGCCTGGAAACTTGAAAATGTCCATGGCATCCAAAAAGCGTCCCTTTACGTCAAAAGCGGTTTTTGACCAGCTAGAAAACAGCGATAGTAAATAAGAATCACTTGCAGAATTGAGTGATAGTGATTCGTGGGGAAATTTGTCATCAGACACTTTAACTATTTAAGCCCCGGACGATTTGGCTGCCCAAAGACCAGAGCACTTTTTGCGATTCGGTACTGCATCGCTTTAACTGACAATTGTGCGGTCATTCGACGTGGCTCCCAAACAAAATTGATGTCCCTTTTTTTCCCCATAAATAGAGCTTACTTTTGGTGGTATTTGATCATCTCCGCGGTTTTTATTTTTTGCGCTATAAACAAAAAATAGCGACAATTTTGAAAAAAACGCATTATTTTTTACTTTTTGCTATAATAAATATCCCCAAAATATATATAAAAAAAATATTATTTATTTTTTGGTAAAAAAAAATCACAATAAGCGTTTATTGATTGGTTTGCGCGAAAGTTATAGCGTCTACAAAATAGGGGATAGTTTTATAGCATTTTTGTTATTTTTTTTTTTACTAGTAATGACGGCGATCAGCGATTTTTATTGTGACTGCAACATTATGGCGGACAGATCGGACGGTGTGATTTTGGGACCATTCTTTATACAGCGATCAGTGCAATTAAAAATGCATTGATTACTGTGTAAATGTGACTGGCAGTGAAGGGGTTAACTACTAGGGGCAGTGAAGGGGTTAAGTGTGCCCTAGGGAGTGAGTCTAACTGTGGGGGGAGGGGCTATGTGTGACACGACACTGATCACCGCTCCCGATTACAGGGAGCCGTGATCAGTGTCCTGTCACTAGGCAGAACGGGGAAAGGCTTGTTTACTTCAGCATTTCCCCATTATTCCTCTCCGTGAGACGATCAGGGGTATCCCCGTGGACACCGGGTCTGCGGGACCCGAGATCACACTCACGAGGGTCGCGGCGGGCGTTTCTTGCCCTTTAAGAAACGCAAACCTTTTCTTAGAAGGCAAAGTACAGGTACGTTAATCTGCCTGTACGTGCCCTTCTGCCGACGTATATCGGCATGAGCCGGTCGGCAAGCGGTTAAGTGACAACAGCTATGAATAAGCGCCATGATGGGGCGTGAAACATGTTAGCTATCTTTCCTGATGCCTTCTATGGTGTGCGGCCGTCCAGGATTTTTTTCTTTCCTCAAGGTTAAGTGACAACAGTGACAATTCTGCGACTGAGCAAATTTCAGTGTTTATGATTTGATTACATTATTGAATACATTTTATTATTATTATATTATAATTTTTGATAATTATTTATAGTTATTTATTATATTATAATTTATGATTTTGTGTTTCAAACTTTATCATAACCGGGATGTCTACTAGACTCTTGTTTGGACAGATTTAAGTGAGTTATTCCTAAGAATTACAGGCCTGCAATATAAAACGCCTAATTTCTATGCAAAACAATGTACCGCTTTGAGATGCAAAAATCTCACATAATCATACCGCCAGGGAGGTTAATGCCTGAAGTCCTGTTTAAGGAGGGAATTGTGGACCAGCTATAACAGAAGCTAAGGATTGGCAATTAGTCGAACTATTGATGATGTTCATTTGCTTGGAAAAGCTAGTTAATGTGAATGTGTTTATGCATGTTTGTGACACTCTGTATTTCCTGTATTGTTTTCCTTCAACTGTAAGAAGTTTTTATATGCAGCATTCTTGTTAGTAAAAATACAATAATATACTATAGGGTTTTTTGTTTCCTTGCTTTACTGAAAAGTAACCAAGAAGATACAAGCAAAACACACAAGTAATATAGTATAATAAACTTTATAAATTCAACAGCAGACACCATAAATTTCACAGAAAAGTTCATAGTTACATAGTTAGTCTGGTTGAAAAAAGACACAAGCCCATATAGTTCAATTAATAAAAGGGGGAAAAAAATCCTAAAAAAAAATTTTTTAAATCATACAATACTATATACAACATCATTTGTTTTTTGTTTTTTTGCAGTTCAACTTTTAATGTTGATTTAATCAAAAAATGATTCCACACTTAAACAACGTTTATGTTATTAGAAGAAAATGATTACTATATAATATGATTAACTAACAGAGTTGACATAATCCATATTAGTGACTACAGCCCTGACCTTACATTAGCAAGCAAAAAAGTAGATTCCAGCATCATTCATGACAGTTTCATTGTGTATAGTGTGGGGGGGCATCTATTGAATGATACCAGACATGCCTGTAATCTCCCTTTTTTCCATGGGAAAATAATCCGTCTCTTCACTGCACACATTTTACATCGATAAGTTGCCCCAAAGATGGAGAAAAACCACAGTAAATCCTAGCAAATCTTATTCTATTCTGCGCTCACTTTAATTCTCAATCAACAGCAGAGGAACCTCCTTTTTTAATTTCTCGAAACGTGACAGATTTTGATACAAAGACAGGGGTCAAAGTGAGTCTTGTTGTCTCCTTTCTTTTCATTTAGGCCTAGATCAATGATGGAGCGCAACATGCATACTAAAGTAACAAATCATATTCACCTTTCTTCAGTCTGGAAAAAAGAAAAAGAAACGATTGCTGATTGGTTGATGTGGGTTGCAGCACTTACATGCAGCTTTCTGCGATATTAAATAAGCCTGTGCTCGTGGTTTCCGCATTTAGACCTCGTATAAATAAACAATTGTGAAGCATTACACAGAGTGAATGAGAGTATAAATTGAATTATGCCCCCAGATGTTTTCTTCCATGGGTTACACAACTACATTTACTGATTATAGCATCCGTCCCTGGATTCTGGAGCAGACAATATAGTCTAAGAGAAGTGAGGTCACATTTCATAATGATTGTGAGTGCAATCTACTATGTGATATAAGATATGTATAATATGTGCCCAATATATAAACAGGGAAATAAAAAAAATGTAATTCAAGTACAAATCTAGGCCTGAAATGAAGATAGACACAATTTTTGTTTTATTCCAGCTATGCAAGGTGGATGTCCTTACATGGTCTAGTCAGAGCCCAGACTTAAACCCCATTGAAAATCTGTGGAATGACTTGAAGACTGCAGTCCACAAACGGTCACCATCAAATTTAACTGAACATGAGCAATTTTGCATAGAAGAGCAGGCAAATATTGCAAAGTCTAGTGGGTTGATTTACTAAAACTGGAGCCTGCAAAATCTGCATAGAAACCAATCAGCTTCCAGGTGTTTTTTGTCAAAGCTTAATTAAACAAGCTGAAGTAAGAAGCTGATTGGCTACCATCCACAGCTGCACCAGATCTTGTTCTCTCTTAGTAAATCAACCCCTAGATGTGCAAATTTAGTAGAGACATCCCAACTGACTAAAGGCTGTAATTAAAATGGTTCAATAAAATAATGACACAAGTGGGTGATCCTTTTTCCAACTCAGTGATTCGGTTTTTGATTTTTTTTTCTGACATGTTGGTCTTAGGCCCCTTTCACACCGTTGGACCGTTCAGGTCCGCCTGTCAGTTTTGTCGGCGGACCTGAATGGGTGCTCCATGCTAGTCTATGGAGCGACGAATGTCAGCGGTGACATGTCCGGTGACATCCGACCTGATCCGATCCTCTAAAATCAGACGGATGGCCCTACGTTCACATCCGTCCCTGGTGGATCGGATCGGGTGAAATCTGATGAAAACGGACATGATGTCAATTTTCGTCTGATCTCTCCATAGCAACCAGCGGCGTTCAACAGGCCCCTCCCCGCTCAGTGAGCAGATCTGTCATCCGCCGGCTCAGCGGAGATCAACAGAGAGATCTCCTGCTGAGCTGGCGGACAGAGGCGGACTCCGTGGCAGCGGATCTGCCTCGTGAGAATGAAGCCTTTTATCTTTCACTTGGATGTTATAAGTTGCACTGAGTAAACTCAGCTGGATAAAATAAAAACTGTGTCTGTCTTCATTTCAGGCTGGAAAGCAAAATGTAATTATTTTAAAGGAGGTTGATTCTTTTTTATTCCCACTGTACATACCTATTCTCGGGGTGCTCCGGTCCGGTCACATGATTGGCTCCCAGCACCGGCTTCAGTGGAGAGGAGGGACAGCCGACAACGGATGTCCCAAAGTAAGCCTATAGGTGATGCTACCACCCAGGCATTCCATCCGTTGTTTGCGCTCTCTCCTCATTCCTCTAGGGAGATCATGTGACCTGACTGGAGCACTCTACAAATAGGTAACTATAGGCATCTTTCTTTTACAGGGTAGTAACTTTATTATAGATGTTAGAAGATGGGTGGGAGCCGTTTTAAGCATTGTCAGTTCTAGCCTTGACTTCCACTTTAAGATATTTTTTTTTAATAGCAGAGACCACATTGGTCTAGTTCTACAGACCAGAAACTGAGCTGACATGGAAACCCTCTATTCTCAGCCCACATATATTAACAAATCAATCAGCCCACAAAACCTCTACTGTTAATCCTACCAAAAACCTACATTTCTCACCATATGTTAAGTAACATATACGCCAATCACTTAAATCTGATATAATTTTTAACTTGTTAATGTCATATCATTAGTGTTTTTTTAATCTTTTAAATCTACAATTGTCATTAAAATGATATTTGGTAATCCGGCCATGAAGGTCTTTTTTCAGGCACTTCCTTTTATAGGGTGACAATGCTCTGTTTCCTAATAGCTACCCTACATTGACACCCTGTCAGTCACATGACAGCAGTCCACTAGATATTGGGAATTGACCTAATATGGTCATGTGGCTATATACAGACAATGTAATTGACCAAATTTGGTCATTTGACCATATTAGGTTGATGATGTCAACATCAAACTGCCCCTTTATTACGTTCGACTCCAGGGTGGGAAATTTTCCATCCTGGAGTCACAGCTGATTGAGCCTGCAGCCTGCTATCATGTTCCCATGGGCTTTAGTTTATCTCCACCTCTTACATTATTTTCTGGTGGAGACCATAAGAAGCTGTGCTGACACTCATCATGCAGGTGTTCCACTGTTATCACCATCACTTAACCTGCCCTTAAAAATGCCATGTAGCCATTGCTGGAGTGTATATATAAATGAAGGGGCTGCAGAGAGACTGAAGGTGGTCAGAGGTACTGAGATGCAAAAAAAAAAAAGATTGAAAAAGGAGGCTACCAAAGGCTGTGTTACACAAAAATGGTTGAGTTCATGGGCCAAAACCACACACATTCCCTGTGTTGTGTCATGTGACTTTTTACAAGGCACTAGAAATGACATGCATGTCTCAATCTTCCTAGGGTTGACCACTTGTCTGCATATACTCTTTCCTGCCTATATATCACTGCTAATATGTGAGTATCTAAAATGGAACTACACTGCATCTGAGCACACAAACCAAAAATGCTATTTAATTCATTTTTAACCACTTCAGCCCCAGAAGATTTTATCCCCTTCCTGACCAGAGCATTTTTTGCAGTTCGGCACTGCGTCGCTTTAACTGACAATTGCGCGGTCGTGCGACGCTGTACCCAAACAAAATTGACGTCCTTTTTTTCCCACAAATACAGATTTCTTTTGGTGGTATTTGATCACCTCTGCTGTTTTTATTTTTTGCGCTATAAACAAAGAAACTTGACAATTTTGAAAAAAAAGCAATATTTTTTACTTTTTGCTATAATAAATATCCCCAAAAAATATATAGAAAAACAAATTTATTTCTCAGTTTAGGCCGATATGTATTCTTCTACATATTTTTGGTAAAAAAAATCATAATAAGCGTATATTGATTGGTTTGCGCAGAAGTTATAGCGTCTATGAAATAGAGGATAGATTTATGGCATTTTTATTATAAATTTTTTTTCATTAGTAATGGTGGTGATCTGCGTTTTTTATCGGAACTGTGACATTGCGGTGGACAGATTGGACACTTTTGACACTATTTTGGGACCATTGACATTTATATAGCAATCAGAGCTAAAAATAGCCACTGATTACTGTATAAATGTCACTGGCAGGGAAGGGGTTAAACACTAGGGGGCAATCAAGGGGTTAACTGTGTTCCCTCAGCGTGTTCTAACTGTAGTGGGGATGGGCTATCTAGAACATGACAGTAGATCCCTGTCATGTCACTAGGCAGAACAAAGAAATGCCTTGTTTACATAGGCATCTCCCCATTTTGCCTATCCTCATCGCGATCCTGGGCCACCGGCGGACATCGAGTCCGCGGGAACCTCTGGCACGCTCCCACGGCGGGTGGGCAGGCACACGCACGCCGGCAGCAGCGTGCATGAGCCCCCTAGCCCGGGATTACGAAAGAATGTACGGCTACACCCTTTTGTGCACCCGTACCAGTCTGCCAACGTACATCGTCGTGCGGTGGTCAGGAAGCGGTTAATATTCAAAGCAAACTCACCCTAACATTTCATGTCTTCATGCTTTATTTTGCTGAGAAATCACTTTAAAAACACCTCCTAGCATTTCTGGCCTTGGCCATCTTGAGTAAAGGCAGATGATTCATGTAGCATTTACTAATAAGACTCCATCTCTCCTTAGCTCAGGCATGTAGGGAAGAGGGTGTGCTTAGCTGAGAAAGCCCATCCTCCCCTCCTGAAGACTCCTGGGATGATCTGAAATGATATTTGATGATGCCACTACTGTATTGATAATTGTTCTTCTGTCTGAAGGTTCTAACATGAGCAATTAAATCCATGCCTCTACCAGGGTGATCACCTTCACATAAAGACATAGTGCAGAAAAAGGTATAGTAATGGGGAAGTGATTAGCTGCAGGGAGACCACAGACAATACTGGTGATTAGTAGAGATAGTTATCCTTAACAATTCACATTTGTGTAGGTAAATGCAGTTTCTTTGTAGATGCCTGTCTCTGTTAGTAGGGAACTTTAAAACAGAACTTCACCTAAAAAGGGAAGTCCTGCTTTTTCTCTTCCCATCCCCTCTTCTTCCTCTAACACAGGTTTTCTTTTTTTTAGGGAGTGGGTACCCCTTTTTGGCAGGTTGCCTCCCACCCACAACCTCTTGGGACACTTCACAGGTTCCAGAAGGCTGCAAGTCCATTCCGAATGCATAGCACAACTCATGCATACGCAATGGGGAGCCGGTTGTGAAACCACAGGAGGTCACAGCCAGCTTCCCATATCCAAGATGGTGGGGCCAGGGACCCATAGACCAGCGAACAACCAGTCTGGGGTGAGGACAGCGCTGGATCCCTGGGCGGGTAAGTGCAATGTTTTCTAAATGTTCGCAGTATTTGTAGCTGCTGACTTCTTTTTTTTCTTTTTCGAGACCAAAGATCCACTTTAAAGTGTTACTAAACCCAGGACCCTGCATTCCCTATACCTGGTCTCCCACAGTACACAGAACATGGAAATGCAATTATTTGTATACCTTCTATTTTAAATACCTTCTCTCATCAGCTGTGTATAGCAGTCTTTTGACTTCTATAAGTGTTAAAGCTTGTAGGAAGCGTTTTCATTGTACTCTGACTATACTATGAGGCTCAAAGACCCCTGACCCTCTCACTAAACACTGCTGATTAGCCCTGTGCCGATCACATGCACTGTCCCAAGAAAAAAAAAAAATACACACCAAACTGAGCATGTGCAGAGTGACTCCAAAAACTCTGTCTTATCAGGAGATGGATTGGGGACAGTGGAAGAAGGGGAGAATCAGAAAAAACAGGATGAAACAGCCTTTTTTACACAATGCAGAGGATTAACCCCTTAGGTTCCACAGTGAGTATAACAAACATGCTTTACTGTAATACAGACTGTTGTGGGTTTAGTTACACTTTAAGGCATTTTGTGTTTATATACATGAAATGCATTTATTGTTGCCTCAGCAGACATAAATTACATATGCAATATACTTTATAACAATATGCAATATACAACAATACAATGGTGCATTGGTTGTCATCTTCTAATCCACGTATCTTCTGCTCCAGGCTAATATTATATTGCAAAAATTCTTAAATGGATTTTAAAGTCAAAAAGAACATATGAAAAGACATAAGCTGATACAGTATGTAACCATTATACTCTCCTTGCTAATATTAAACTGATGTGGCATTCATGGTCACATCAGTTTTATATTACTGCTGCCAAAACGAAGAAAACACTTTCTTATTACACTACTACACTGAGAGCCCCTTATGTCAGCTGAAACCTATATGCATATAGAGAAATATAGCTTTAATGACTGTATTTATAATTATATAGCAATAAGTAGAACTGTTGGTTATAAATAGGGATGAGGTTTGCTATCATGGGTTTGTGGTGAATCCTGTAGATACAAGATTCAGAGTCTAATTAAATTTATTTGTAGATTCGCTCAGAATTTTTTTTTTAAACCATAATGCACTGCATCGCTTTTAAACTATGGCCAGCAGGCCATCAAGAAGGGCCAATCAAAGGGGCTTTAGGATAAGTATGCCCCCTCACTATAAGTGTAGGGGGGCACACAGCAGAAAAATGCACATTAGTTCTGATTGATAGCTCTTTAGGCAAACAACTTCTTTGCTACTTTTTTGTTCCTATTTTTGCAAACTTGTTTTCTTTTCTTTTTTTTTTGCTGTAAATATACCTTTTCGTGCACAGTGGACTAAAAAAAATATCTGTTCTCTCTGGAGTAAAAAGTGCTCATAGGCTCCCATGCACACAAGGAGCAGGAAAAAACGTTAGCGTTTTAGCTGGAAAAACGTGGCATAAAAAATGTGAATTGAGAGCATATTGTACAAAGTTTAGGCGAGTTTATGAGAGTTTATGAGCGTTTGAGTTTACAGGAGTTTTTTGCACTTAACAACACTCCCCTCTGCAAAAGCATATAAAGAAAAATGTTGAAACTTGACACTCCCAGGAGATAAGAGGAGTTTAGGAGAGATAGACATTTTTACAGCTCCTAAACTTCTTCAGAAAACCAGATTGAGAGCTTTATGCACACTGGGCTTAAAAAAAGTCTGTTTTCTTTGGAGTAAAAAACGCTCTTAGGCTCCATGCACACTAGGAGCAGAAAAAACGTCAATGTTTTTAGCTTTAAAAACGTGGCATAAAAGACACAAATAGAAAGCATATTGTACAAAGTTTAGGCGAGTCTATGAGAGTTTAAGAATTTTAGTTTATAGGCGTTTTTTGCACTACAAAAGTTTTACTCCCAAAATAACCAGAATGCATTTCACACTGCATTGCATTTTTACTAAAAAACGTTGAAACTTGACGTTCAGAAGAGATAAGAGGAGTTTAGGAGAGACTGATGTTTTTACAGCTCCTAATCTTCTCCAGAAAACGAGATAGAGAAGGGTTTTTTTCCTGCCTCTGAACGTCCCTGACAGAAAACGCCTGTAGAAGTCATAATGTGCAAAGACACATAGAATACAATAGAAGTGCTTCAAGAGGCAGGTGAAAAATACGTCAAACGCCTGTAGAATCAACGTTTTTTAAGTCCAGTGTGCATGGAGCCATATAGAGCATTTTTTGTACAAAGTTTAGATGAGTTTAGGAGAGTTTTATGTTTTTTCTGCCAGTGATCTCCAATCAGAAACGTGAATGAGAAGGGTTTTTTTCCTGCCTCTAAAAAAATGTTGATCTCAAAATATGCCTGTAAACGTCCTAATGTGCATGGAGCCATAGGATAACACTGAATTGCTTCTACAGGCAGAACACAAAACTCCTGTAGAAGCAACATTTTTTATGCCAGTGTGCATGGAGCCTTGTTTTTTTTTCCTGCCTCTGAACGTCCCTGTCAGAAAATGCCTGTAGTCTAAATTGTGCAAAGACTATAGAATACAATAGAAGTGCTTCTACAGGCAGGTGAAAAAAATGTCAAACGCCTGTAGAATCAACGTTTTGTTTTTTTTTTGCCAGTGTACATGGAACCTTAAAGAGCATTTTTTGTACAAAGTTTAGACGAGTGTAGGAGAGTTTTACGTTTTTTCTGCCTCCAAGCTCCAATCAGAAATGCGAACCAGAAGGATTTTTTTTTTCTCCCTCTAAAGCTTAAACTCAAAATATGCCTCTAATCGTCCTAATGTGCATGGACACATAGGATAACATTGAATTGCTTCTACAGGCAGAACACAAAACTCCTGTTAGTTCATCTTTTTAGAAAAAATGAAAAGGTGAAGTAACTCCATAGACCCTCCCCACCCATGGTTCCTGCTGTACTTACCTCCATGGGTGATGAGATGTCAGTGCCCACACAGGTGTAGCAGTCCATGGATTTCAAATCCCCACTCCCTCTTCTTTCTGCAGAGCTTCTGGGATGGATCAGAGTTATGCTCTGTGCCAGCTATGACCAATCAGAATTGCTCTGATCTGTTCCAGAAGAACTGCAGAAGGAAGAGGGAGAAGATCGGTGATTTCAAATGCTACATAGTGTACATTGTTAGTTAATATTTATTTGGGGGTACACTACTTCCCTTAAAAGGTGGGGTTTTGCTTTGGTGGTGGTATTTCGGGATTCAAATTTCTTCTATGTGTGTGATAGGGCTCTATTTTTTTAAACAGGGCTCTCCCCTATAGACTTCAGTGTGATTCGCCACTAAGTTCGGGTTCGCCAATTTCAAACTTTCTGAGGTGTCCGTTTATGAATCAGTGATCAGCGGTGATCCCGAGGATCGCCGCTGATCACAGTCCATAAACAGTTTATGAAACAGTGATAATTGGGGGAGAACATGTTTGAACTTGTTCTCCCGCCGATTATCTCTACACACGGGGAATCCTCATTGAATGACACAGTAACGGCCAGTTTATGAAGCGGTGATCTCACCGCTTCACTGGCGATCTGAGTCAGAATTCACACTCCCAGGTTCACCAGCTCAGAGGTGGTGAATCAGGGATTGAAGAGGAAATCTGGGGGGATCTGAGGGGGAAGGAGGAAGATTTTTAACTTCCTTATGCCTTGTTCAGACCCCCCAACACTGTAAGCATGTCCCCCTGTCATATTTATGTGTATACATATATATATATACATATATACATATAATGTGTATATGTATATATATATAATGTGTGTGTATAATACATGTATATATAATGTGTGTGTGTGTATACATATGTATATAATGTAGGGGGAACTGACATTAATAAACTGACATCTCGGTATTCTGGTGCTGTAATCTCCTAAAGTCTCATGAGATTCCAGTATCAGGGGCCGTTCTCCACTGTTGGAAGCCTTTGTAGATCACTTCACTCCTCCAAAGGTGAAGCGATCTACAAAGCTTCATAAACTGGCACACAGAGGAGAAAGATCTTTACTGTGAATGCCGGAGAACGAAGCAGTGAATAGATTTCACTGCTTCATAAACGGACACCATTGTTAGTTTATATTTATTTTGGGGTACACTACTCCCCTTAAAAGGTGGGGTTTTGCTTTGGTGGTGGTATTTCGGGATTCAAATTTCTTCTATGTGTGATAGGGCTCTATTTTTTAAAACAGGGCTCTCCCCTATAGACTTCAGTGTGATTCACCACTAAGTTCGGGTTCTCCAATTTCAAACTTTCTGAACCCTTTTTGAACTGGACCTGGGCAGATTCACCCTTCCCTAGTAATAAAGGAGCTGGATGGAGAAAGCCTAGAGAGATAATAGAAGAGAGGGAACAATTTAAATATGGAGCTCCTCTTCACCATAATTGCTAGTTTCAGTGATGTTCACTTCAAGCCATTTCACTACCCAGAAAATTAGATAAGCAGAAATGAAGGCAAGCAAAGGAATGGGGAGAAAATAGAAGATTGTGTTTAAACAAAAAAGAAACAATATATAAAAGGACTATATTATTATTATTATTATTATTATTAGTATTATTATTATTATTATTATAATACAGGATTACAGGATTTATAAAGCACCAACAGTTTCCATAGTGCTTTACAACATGAGGATAATACAAACCAATACATATGCTATAATATATATATATATATATATATATATATATATATATATATATATATATATATATATATATATATATATTCTGGCTAGGCTCACCGTCATCAGACATATTTTATCTGATCCCCAATATACCAACAGTAATCCAGGACAACATTAATATCATTAATAGTTAATTGCATTAGTTA